>CM035844.1:219567363-220918393 GCA_020510985.1 Pholidichthys leucotaenia
AATGTGCTAAAAGCAGTTAAATGTCTTGACTCCTCACTTACAAAACCCTGATGGTAGGCACTTCCCTGATCCAATATGGAAAACCAGGAGTTACCCCCAAGACTGTCCAGTAGATCTTGTATCCGTGGTAATGGATGCCTGTCAGGTATGGTTTTTTCGGTTCAGCTCACAAAAATCAACACACAAGCGCAAAGTATTGTCCTTTTTACGCACACACACTACTGGCGACGAGTTGTTTGACACTGATTTCCTGATCCAGCCCCTGCTTAAAAGGTTTTGAACATACTCCTTCACCTCTTTATACAGTGGTCTTGGAATGGAGTTGTAACTTTTCTGCACGGGTGTGTTGTCAGTGGTGTTGATTTTTAGCTGTAGTCCAGGAATACATCCAATGTCTCCTTCATCATGAGCAAACACATCAGACTGTTCATAGAGCATCTGCCGAACCACCTCCCGATCACCCTCTGAGAGATGGTCTAAATTGACATTAGGGTGCCATCTCAGGTGTAAGGGGGCAGTGCTTAATGTTTCTTCACCCTCACCTTGACTGTCACATGTCACTTGAGCAGAGTGACAAAATGGCTTGTCTGTAGTTTTGGTTGCATTTTCAGCACTGGAACAAACATTTACAGGTTTGTATTCAGTGTTCTCTGAAATAAGTCCTAAAACAGTCTTTGGATTTAGAAAAATGTTGTGCTTTGTTGAGTTTTGGATTGGGATTTTGACAGTTTTTGAAGCACCAGCGGGTACATCAATAAGAGCTGGGAATAACTCCAACCCATCAGGTAAGTTACATTTCACAGCTGGCTCGAACAACATTTCTCCTCCTCCGGGAAATGCTCTGATGTGACATTTTACCATACAGATTTGGCTACTGTGAACAGTGAGTCCTTTTTTTCCAACTCCCACCACTGGACTTTCTGGTTCATTTTCTGTTGACTTGGTGTGGACAACAGAGATGAGTGACTCAACATTACCTTTCTGGATCTTTAAAGTCTCCGACAGTAAGCCCACTAAGCTAATATCGTCACTTTGTTCACTGTTTGCCATTATTATCTCTTGGATCACGTTAAAGCCCAGCAGCGGAGTGCTTAAATGCTGCTGACTGACAAGCATTGGAACATACAAGGATACGGAACCATACTGTAAACTTGTGATCTCGAGCAGGACATCTATCCACCCCTCGAACGGAACATCCGTCCCATTGGCTGCGGTGATTTTGAGTGGATGGCCTGGGAGTAGGCTCTCGAGTGGCTGTATTTTCACATTTGGTAAGGCTGCTTGTACCCATGACTTTTCAACAATGCTTACTTGTGCCCCACTGTCCAATAACATCTGTAGGTTTACTCCATTTAACTGGCAACTGATCATACACCTACCGCCAATGAGCTGTGCCACACGCTTTGTGTTGGGTGACTTTTGGGATTTGGCAGTAGTCTGTTCGGAGTTCAGTCTTTTTGTGTTGTGGGACTCTGCTGGTGGTTCAGTCACTGGTGGTCCCTCCCCAGCGACCTCCTTCAGTTTCCCGACACATTGCTTTTCTGCAGGCACCCTATAGCTCTGTGCCCCTCCTTTCCACATCGAAAACAGTGTGTGCAGCGCTCAGTGTCTTGGGCGATACACATTTGGCATTTTCCTTTCACTGCGGGTTTCAGTGCTGGCTGTTTAGGGACAGGTGCTGTGGGACTGGTGTTTACTGTATTTACCATTGGGGTTAGGGCCTTTTCTAAACTCTTGGTTAGGGAGGAGACCTGTGCCGTCAGCTCCTGGATAGCTACATGATTAGCTTGGACTTCAGTGTGCATTTTAATCGAGCTCTGATCTGTCTCTACCTGTGCCGTATTAACACTGGTGACTTTGTGTTTGTGGCTTTGTCCCAACCTACTCAATCTCTCTGTCTCTTCACTAACAAAATTTGCTATGAGCTCCAGGATGGAGTCATCTGTGACACTGGTGTTGGAGATGTGAGGTTTAAGGTCTCTCCTAACATAAGAGTATTTTTCATTCAAACCCTGATACAGTGAATGGATAAACACACCTTGTACCAACTCGTCGTCATAATGAAACCCACTACTGTTTTTAGATGCAACCAACACACGCTGTTTTAGCCCCATTAGTCTATACATAAACTGTTGTGGTGTTTCTTTGTCATTTTGCTTAGCATTACTTAGCTCCTGAAATAATTCAGTGCTGCTTTTCTCGCGTAGATGTGTCCTTAAGAGACGTTTTAACTCAGCTACAGTAAGGCTATCCTTGGTTACAAGCATATCTTTAAAGGTACCAGGCTTAATTATCTTAAACACCGTTCTGATAATCTCAGCCTCTGTGAACCCTTCATTTAGCCCTTCATCAAGCTGTTTGCACAAGTTATTGTAACTCAAATCAGAATCAAAATCAGAGATTTGACCACCATAAATCTTGTACTGTCTACGTGGCAACAGTGACGTAAGTTCAGTCAGTCTGACTAACCCTGGGTCAGGAACTACAGATGGTGATGTCGGATGGTTCTTCCCTGATGGTGCTGCAGCTCCAGTGGTCACAGGAACTACTATGACCGGATCATCGTCGGGTGACACCTCTGCATCCACTTCTCCAGCTGCTGTGGGCCGTTGTAGTTCAATGATGAGGTCACGGAAAGCAAGCATGCGAGACAACTCCTGGTCTTCAAGGCTCTTCAGTTGTGGACTTCTCAGCAAGTCAACAATGAAGTCGAAGAGTTCCACTTCGGTCGATTCTGCGCCTGGCAAATCTTCTCCCACCTTGAACGACTCAGCCAGCTTGTAAAGGACGTTTCTGCAGCGGGCAATGGTCAGCTGGCGAAGCTCTTGCTGGATTTCCCATCTCAGGTCATGCAGAGCAGACATGGCTGTGGTCTCCTGTAGTCAGTCGCTTAGGTCATTGGCTCAGGAACAGGTGGTCAGCATCCCTTGGTTCTTCAATGATTAGTGCCAGACCAGTAAGTGGCGCTAATCCCGGACGAGCCCCCAAAATTGTTGCTCCCCTGGGTAGCGGCCCAGGAGGAGGAAACATGCATGTGGAAGTTAACTCTCCAACCTGTGATAGAGAATCGGCAGAACACGTTTCGTTATTTCACACAAGGAGTTTATTCTTCGTTCAAGTCATTCATATGACCAACATCAACTGACTAGTATTAAAGTCCATAGTTTCTCTCTTATTGTCTGATCACATCACCATTAAACAAAACACAATCATGTCCATTTATCACAATTTCCAATTTGACATTAACTGTATACTTAACATTCTTAACAAATTACTCTAACGTGAAATGAATTATTGGTTTTATCTCCTTTCCATGTATATAGCTTTTAACTTGTTCAAATATTTATATTTTAAACAATAACCCATGAACTTACATTTACATTAATCATTTTAAGCACTGTCATAAATGTACAGCATGTGGTGTTATTCTTAACAATTCACTGACCTGGCCACTGTGTACCTAACACACTTACAATAGTATTCCTGGTATTCGGTAATACACCCGAAATATGCACACTTGGTGACAAATCAAACCAGTAAATGTCGTACTGTATGAAAACCGTTTCATAACTGTCTTTAAATAAAGTAAGCAAATGGTTCTTAACGTGGGCGGATTTCACTGTTGTGGCACGTCCCATACACTCGATCATTAACATTAGCAGGTTAGCTTATACAACAACACATCAACTTTAACAGAAATACCCTTACAAATCCGCTTTTCGCCTCACACTTATCACAATATAATCTCGGACATCCTAGGACTCTTACGGTTTATATTGCACTCTTGAATTATTAGTATTTACCAACCTGTGATAGAGAATTGGCAGAACACGTTTCGTTATTTCACACAAGCAGTTTATTCTTCGTCCTGCAGTGCGTGAGTCTACTCTCTATCACTGTGCGACATGCGCCATCTATTGGTCGGCGTATGGAACTGCACTCAACTCACATGAGTTATAATGGAACCAGGTGGATTACAAGTGCATTGTAGAAAAATAAAACAATTAAAGAATAACATAAAATTGTAGGGGTGCCTGTTTTTTTTTAATTTTCTTATCCAAATGTCTTTTTCACCTCTTACATAACTATTAACTATTTCCAACCCTCTACATTCCGTACCTGACCCTTGTAAATAAACACAATAGCAATCATCAATAAATAAATTTATGCAATAAGAAATTAAGGAACATACCATAGGGCTTGCTGGCTGGCAGATTGCCCGGTTGTGTCCATGCATTAATCAATTAATCATTAATCCAAGTAGTCAATATTGACTGCAATGTTGCAATGGTCGGGTGTATGCCCTGCAAGTGTTGTGTTTGACAAGCCAGCAATGTGAGAACATCTCACTGATTGTTTTGAAAACAAATTAATAACAAATTTTTCATTCATATGTTCAAAACACTTAGTTAATCCCGAAAGATATATGGACACATGAGGAATAGCTGTATTGTTCCTGTAATATGCCAGAGCATTCAAACTTGTACTTTTAATGTTTTAAATGTAGGGAGTGGTTTCATCCCCCTGTCATGGGCAGCCAGAGTGTGCCCTTCCCGTCCCGTCTCACCTTCACCAACTCATCATTACACCTGAGGCAGAAGACGCACCTGCTCCCGCTCATCAGACAGCGTACTTAAGGAGGGTCTCTCCGCGCATTCAGCGCTGGCTCGTTTGGGTATAGTGCCCCGTAAAAGACAAGCAAGTATTGTTTCGACAAACTTGGACACGTCTTCTAACTTTGTTTCCTTCTCTTCC
Organism: Pholidichthys leucotaenia; assembly: GCA_020510985.1. Lineage (NCBI taxonomy): Eukaryota > Metazoa > Chordata > Actinopteri > Cichliformes > Pholidichthyidae > Pholidichthys > Pholidichthys leucotaenia. Next base: position 219,572,119 of record CM035844.1, read on the forward strand.
TCAGGTTGCTGCCACCGTGCAGGTGTGTCTCTGGGACTGCACGCGCTCCTCTGCCACATCTCCACCATCCCTTGGCTTCCAACCTCCACCCGGTCAGGAACCACCAGCTCTTCCCCTTCACCCTACTGGTTTGTCTATTTCCCGCTGGGGCCCTGCCGGTTCTCCCTTGGAACCCAAGTAAGTGGAAATTTTGCTCACCCATTTCCCCTTACTCTGTTCTTCCACTCACAGCTCTCGTCTTCTCTCCACAGGTTGATTCGTCTGGCGAGTGACTGCTTCCATAGCTGTGCATTTATTTTGAAATCTAATAAATTCTCAAACGTGCCTCTTCATGTGGTTGTTCTCCTGTTGCTGTTGCATCATGCATGTGAGCTGTCAGCTTATTAAACCATGACAGAACGGGCCGGCCGGGACCTCAGCTCAGCCAGTGCAGAAGCATCAGAGCATTCCGCCTTGGATCGCTTATCAGCGACCGAGCACCAGCTGGCCGTGTTGACTCAGCAAATTCAGAATATGATGCAGCTTTGGCCCAACGCACCTCCTCAGCCTCCTCCTCCTCAGCCTGCTCCCCGCACTACTGTGCGTCAAACCACCTCCGTTCCCACGCCTGCCCCGTACGTGGGGGAGGTGGGGAGATACAAGGGTTTCCTTATTCAGGTACTAATGTATTTGGAGCAGGTCGGGGAGGGGTATCCAGGGGACGTGGCAAAAATTCAGTTCTTCACCCTTTTGCTTAAAGACCAAGCCCTTGAGTGGGCACGGTCCATGATAGATAACCCTGAGGGGAGGCAGTACACGTTTGAGCAATTCGTGGATACTTTCTCTCAAGCGTTAGGCCGTACCGAGAGTCAGGGCAACATAAAGAGCCTCCTTATGATGCTCCACCAGGGCACTCGGTCAGCAGCCGAGTACTCGGTGGAGTTCCAGGTTGAAGTGGCTGACTCAGGGTGGAATGAGTTTGCTTTATGCAACGCGTTCCTCCACGGGTTGAATGCTCATTTCCTTGACGATATGGTGGTTCACCCTGTCCCCGAGATCCTCAACGGTCTAATAGATCAGGCTGTAGGGTTAGATAACCGTTACCATGAGCATGCGAAGGAGCACGAGTCCTCCTCTCGCCCGCTCGATGAGCGCGCGCCCGCCGTGGTTACTAACACTGAGGGCACCAGCCCCCCACCCATGCTGATGGAGCTCTCTCGGCACTTGACCGATGACGAGCGCCAGCGATGGCGAAGGGCTGGTGCGTGCGCGTACTGCGGTTCACTGAACCACAGTCGGGACGAATGCCGCCAGCAGCCAAAAGACGCAGCCTGTCAGTAACCATGGGGGGTCTGGTGGGCTGGACCAAATCTACTCCCCCCGTTAACTTTTCAATTTCGGCCCTTGTGCAATTGCGGGGGGTCGAGAGGAGGACTATGGCGTTGGTTGACTCAGGGTCTGAGGGTAATTTCGTCTCTGTCCAGTTTGTTCGGCAGGTGGGTATTCCCACATGCAAATTACCTCACAATCAGAGAATCACCACCATTTCTTGCCGGGAGGCCGCGGTAGTCACCGATAGCATGGTACCGGTCTCCATCCTCCTTTCCGGGAACCACCGGGAGTAACTCTCGTTCCTGGTCCCCCTATTTCACCTTCCCCGGTGGTTCGTGGCTACCCATGGCTCAAGAGGCATAATCCAATAATTAACTGGGGACAAAATATTATCTCCTCCCGGGGCCCTTTTTGTATGGCTAATTGTATGCGTTCAGTGGAGTGCTCCCTGTCTCTGTCTGTCTCCCTCCCTCTGGTCAAGCCGCCGAACCTCAGCCTCGTTCCCCGGGTGTACCACGATTTGGGGAGGGCTTTAGCAAATCGAGAGTGTTTACTGCCTCATCGCTCTTACGATTGCGCTATAGACCTCATCCCAGGGGCGAAGCTGCCGTCCAGTCGCCTTTATAGCATTTATGGTCCGGAGAGGTAGGTGATGGAGAGGTACATTAAAGAATCACTGAACACCGGCTTTATTCGGCCATCTTCAGCACCGCAATTTGGCTCGCCGATTTCCCCTTACCTGTTCCTCCACTCACAGCTCTCGTCGTCTCTCTGCGGGTTGATTCCTCTGGCGAGTGACTGTTTCCATAGCTGTGCGTTTATTTTGAAATCTAATAAATTCTCAAACATGCCTCTTTGTGTGGTTGTTCTCCGTTTGCTGTTGCATTGTGCATGTGAGCTGTCAGCTAATTAAATCATGATACCCCCATGTCAAGGACTAGGACACAAATCTGAAAAAGACATCAAAAAAGTGTCGCTGACGTGTAAAATGCCAAGCAAAGTGTGACAGATAAATCACGAAAACCATACACGTTTTATTTCCAGTAGGGCTGGTTTTATTAAAAAAAAATGCTCTATAAAGAAACTGTCCCAGTAAAATGACAATCAAAATGTAAAAGATACATCACAAAAAGCATATGTTTTCTAGGAGGTCCCATTTTATTAAAGAAATGTTTTATAAACGTATCTGATAACTAGTATGTATGGAACATGTAGGGACCACTTGCTCACGGAATGTTAGGCACAGAAGGTTCTGTATCTGATGTTAAGTTTTGCATGGAACACGTACAGAATGCATATGGAATGAATGTAGCAGAACTGCTAGTGTGCCGTAGTTTAAGTTTAAGTTTAAAGTTTATTTGAAAGAAACATTACATACTAATTAACATTAATACAAATGTAAGTATGCCAGATTTAGAAATACTGCTAATTTGCATCTATAGTCCCCCAACCGGTCACAAGAACACACAACTGGAGAAATTTTCGCCTACTCTGTCAGGACGTGGCTTGGAGCCTTGTTTCCTCTTTGTGTTGCATTTGTGTTTCTTGTCACCAGGTCACGGTCTCCAACCCTCATCCTTGCTTTGACTTCATCTTCTGGGTTACTGATATGTGAGTTCTGGGTTTCTGTATTTATTATTTATTATGTTGGTCCTGTTTGTCCTTTAGGTTCTTATATTCATGTTCTATCTTGTTTGTGTATTATGGGTGTTTGTTTACATCATATTCCTCCTCGTTTCTTACTCTGTTCTTTCCTTGGTTAGTCAAAGCTGTTTTGTGTTCTGCAATTAGTTCACTTGTTATTTAAAGGATTTAGCTCCTCAGATGGGGGCTGCGTCATTCTCTGTCTGTTTGGCGTTCAACTCACACTTCTGTCTTGCCTGCCTTGTTCGTGAGTTTTTCTGCGCTGCCAAGCCTTGCCTGTTTTGCATTTTTGTGTTTCAGCTTTCGAGCTGTATTTATGTTAACTATTAAATGATCAATGCTGGCTGTGCATCTGGGTTCTGCTAGCTGCCCCAAAGGGTGAACCTTGACAGAATGATGCAGAGGCTCATGGACTCAGCGAGTGAGCCGGCATGAGAAGGAGGAGCTTCAACAATGGTGATGTGGTGGCCGCTGTGGAGGATCTGGCGGCCACTGCTCGAAGCAGCTCTTCCCCAGAGGATGCATGGGATTGTTGGGGGTGAGTAGCGAACTTTATGGTGGCTAGACCGAGTTTGCACTCTCACCCACGGATTCGGAGACTGCCACCTCCTCCACTACCTCCATTACCATCTGTTCCAGCCTCGCCATATCCAGCTGTTTGGCTGCCTGTCCTCTTTCCAGCAGAGCAGAGAGAGCTTCTCGGCTGCAAGTTGGCATTAGGGGGCCTGCGGTGGAAAGAAGATTCGAGGAGATGCCACTCCTCTCGTCGCTCTGCCTCCTCACCCACAGCTCCCAACCAGATGATCTATGAAGCCACCCAGAGGGAGTCGACTGGACCATCAGCGGCAGGAGAGTAGGAACTCAGGCAAGGACCCGTTCATTTTTTAACATCTATAAATGATTGGTCTTTCCAGGTCCAGCGGCCATCTGCCGCTGCTGAGCTCTCACCACCAGCCTCTGCTATTTTTTCTGCTGCCTGCTCCATCCCTGCATCCTCACCTGCACCCCTGTGTCTGTTTGTGTTTCGTGTGAGTGTTTGCCAATTCTGGGTGGAAACCGGTTTGTCTGGGAGGAGTGTGCTGCTTCAGAGGGCCCACTAGCAGTAGCTTCCACCAGACTGATACCGCTGGACGCCAAGGTTTGCCGAATTGGGACTGCAGTTTTGGAACCCCTGTGTGAGGGTGACAAGGAAGAACAGGAGGAGCATTGGCAGGCTGTTCCAGCCCAGAAGGAGTTAATGCTGGACTACAAGCCCTGGGTTCTTCCAGAACATGTGTCCCAGCTGGGTCGGATCCAGCTGGCTATGGACATTCCAGGTTCAGTACCTGCTCCACGGTGCCACCCAGCTCCAGATCCTGCTCCACGTTGTTACCCAGCTCCCGAGCCCACTCCATGGTGCCACCCAGTTCCTGTACCTTGTTCACATCATTCCCCAGTTCCTGTACCTTCTTCATCTTCTTTTAGATTTGATTGGCAGTTAGCAACCAGCCTACAGGTGTATCACCGCCACACACCCCACTCTATATCATCACTCTGTCTTCTTATTCTTATTCTTCCTTTAGATTTTCAGTTCCTGTACCTGCTTCACAGTGTTACTCAGTTCCTGTTCCACATTGCTGCTTAGTTCCTGTGCCTGCACCACGCTGCTCCCCATTTCCTGTTCCTGCTCTGCCTGTCATCGCTCCTGCTTGTGAATTTGAGGTGGTCACCCTGGCGCCAGGAAACCAGGAGTTAAGGCAAGTACCCTTTCAATTATATTCAAACACCAGTTTTGAAAAGTCTTGCCTTGCTCCTGATTGGGGGAACCCTATGCAGATTCCACTAGCTGCCGAGTCCTCTCCACCAATCTCTGCTGTTAATGACTGTGAGTTGCCTCACTAACCTCCTGTTTTCCTCCATCGTCCGAGGTGGCCGTGCCGAGGATGGGGTCGCAGGAGGACCATGTTCCAGCTGACGTTCCTGAGGTCAGGAGAACTCCAGGAATTGCTCCAGAGGTTAACGTGCCCCCACCTACCATTTTGGGGTCCAGCGAGCACCTGTCGGCTGTTCCAGTGGACTATGCGTCTCAGCCGAATGCCATGGAACTGATGACTCTCCTGTCATCTAGTTGTGAATTAAAGATTCCTGTATGTGTGTCTCCTGGACCAGAGACTTCTGCAGTTGTGTGTCCATCATCAGAAGTTTTTTGCAGTTGTGTATTGAACCAGAAATGTCTGCATTTGTGTGTCCTTGTCCAGAGGTTAAGGTAGCCATGTTGTCACTTCCACAGGTTAAAGTCATCATGTTGTGACCTCCAGAGGTTAAGTAGCCATGTTGTCACCTCCAGAGGGTGAGGTGTCCGTGTTATTACCTTCAGAGGGTGAAATGTCCATGTTATCACCTCCAGAGAGTAAAATGTCTATGTTATAATCTCAATAGGTTGATGTCTATGTTATCATCTCCAGAGGTTGGTATGTCCATGTTATCATCTCCTGAGGTTGAGGTTGATATACCCATGCTACCATCTCCTGAGTTTTTGGGTTCCTTATTGTCATTTTTTGAGTTTTTGGGTTCTTTGTTATCATCTCTTGAGTTTAAAGTTTCCATGTAATCTTGTGATCTAGAATATCCTGTGTTATCTTTTGAACTAAAAATATCCTCGGTACGAGAAAACTCTGTGTTTCCTTGTGAAAGTGAAAATTCTGTATTTAAATCTTTGTTATCCTTGGTACGTGATGATCCTGTTGTTTTCTGAGCAATGGACTTACCTTATTTTTGGAGCGAGAGGCTCGTGGGTTTGCGCCTGTCTGGTGGCCCAGAAACTTTGGTAGAGCACCTGATGCATCATGTTCACCCTTTAGGTGGCCTGTTGATTTGGATAGGCCCCCTGACCCACCGTGCTCTCAGGTCCAGTGGCCCTGGGATGCTGGCTGGCTGCCCGACCCATTTTAATTTTTTGTTTTGGGGCTATGGATTTTGATTATCCTTCACAATCTGTATTTCATGTTTTTGGCTCTGTGGGTGGGGGGAAAAGGATTTGCTTCGGTCCGCCTGGCATGAACCTTCACCACCCACCGTGGGAGGGTGCCTTTTTTTTTTTTTTTTTTTTGTCTGGAAGCCGTGCCCTTAAGAGGGAATAATGTCAAGGCATGGGTTGGAGCTTTGTTTCCTCTTTTTGTTGCATTTATGTTTCTTGTCACCAGGTCAAGGTCTCCAACCCACATCCTTGCTGTACGTTCATCTTCTGGGTTTTTGTATTTATTATTGTTTATTTTTTTGGTCCTGTTTGCCGTTTAGGTTCTTATATTCATGTTCTATCTTGGCTGTGTATTATGTGTGTTTATTTCCACCATAGTCCTGCTCGTTTCGAGCTCCATTCTTTCCTTGATTAGTTACAGCTGTTTTGTGCTCTGCAATTAGTTCACTTGTTATTTAAAGGACAAAGCCCCTCAGTTGGGTGCTGCGTCGTCATCATTATTTTGGTGTTTACCCACCCTTCTGACTTGCCTGTCTATGAATCCTGAATTGCCTAGCCTGGTTAGTTTTGTTTTAGCTTCCAAGCTATATTTTGTATTTGTTTAATAAAATGTCAAATGCTCGCTATGCTTCTGAGTCCAGTAATCAGCCCCAAGGGGTGAACCATGACACATTCACGTTTGCAGAATTGTTGTAATTCAGCCGCATTGGAAGGTTTTTGAGAACAAATTGCCTTTTTAACGTCATGCCACAGCATCTCAATCAGATTCAGGTCAGGACTTTGACTAGGCCATTCCAAAGTCTTCATTTTGTTTTTCTTAAGCCATTCAGATTTGGACTTGCTTGTGTGTTTTGGATCATTGTCCTGCTGCAGAACCCAAGTGCTCTTCAGCTTGCCGTCACAAACAGATGACCGGACATTCTTCTTCAGGATTTTTTGGTAGACAGCAGAAGTCATGGTTCCATTTACCACAGCAAGTCTTCCAGGTCCTGAAGCAGCAAAACAGCCCCAGACCATCATACTTCCACCACCATATTTTACTGTTGGTATAAGATAAGATAAGCCTTTATTAGTCCCACAATGTGGAGATTCCAGAATTGCAACAGCACAGGGATAGCAACACTCAGAGCAATAATTTAGAAGATATGATAAGAGCAGTGAATATACATACTGTATGTACATATAAATATATAAATACAGTGCTGAGCATTGTAGCTAGATGGAATAACAGCATAACAGTCTATTTAGTTACCCCACATAGTATGACTATCTACCTGTACAGCATATTATGTATTGAATCAGCCTAGTTGTCACCCTCCATAGTGATTGACATTGTCCTAGTTGTATAATGGAGAGGGACTATTATTGTGTAAGTTTATTTCGTCTTTTGCATTCAATACTATAAGGTCATAATGTTTTTTTACGATCTTTTACGATCTCTGCGAGCAGCCCTGCTTAGGTTATAAAGTCTGACAGCCGTAGGTAGGAAGGACCTGCGAAACCTCTCGGTCGCGCACCTAGGATGATGTAGCCTACTGCTAAATGAGCTCCTCTTCAGCATCTCCTGCACAGGGTGGGACTCGGACTCCAGCAGAGATGACAGTTTAGCCACCATCCTTCTCTCTCCTATCTCCTCCACTGTGTGGAGGCGCTGTCCCAGGACAGAGCTAGCTTTCTTGATCAGTTTGTTCAGTCTCTTCCTGTCGGCTGCTGTGATGCCGTTGCCCCAGCAGACCACTCCAAAAGTGATGGCTGATGCCACCACCGAATCATAGAAGGTCTTCAGAAGCACCCTTTGTACACCAAAAGACCTGAGCCTCCTCAGTAGGAACAACCTGTGCTTTCCCTTCTTGTAGAGTATGTCGGTATTGTGTGACCAGTCTAGTTTATTGCTCAGATGAACACCCAGGTACTTGTAGGATGTCACCATCTCAATGTCTGTTCCCTGGATGTTTACTGGTGCTGTGAGGGGTTGTCCTTGCCTGCGGCAGTCCACCAACAGTTCCTTAATTTTCCTTGCGTTGATCTGGAGGCACCAGTCCACGAAGTCCTGGATAAGTTCTTTGTACTCAGCTTCATCTCCTTTGGAGATGAGGCTGACAATCACAGAGTCGTCAGAGAACTTCTGTAGAAGGCAGTATGTTGTGTTCTGTGAGAAGTCCGCAGTATAAAGGGTGAACAGGAAGGGAGCCAAAACCGTTCCCTGGGGGGGCCCCGTACTGCCAATGATCGTGTCAAACACACATTCCTGAGTTCTCACAAACTGTGGCCTGTTTGTGAGTTAGTCCAGGATCCAGGACCTGCAGTCAATAGCAGCTGCGACCGCCGGTGAAGAAAGCAAGCTGCTCTATGTGACAGACTCATGCTTGGGGAGACGATTCCTCATGGACTCCGGCAACCAAAAGAGCCTCATCCTGCCATCCAACTCCGACCGGCTAGCGGGAACTAGTGGCCCCGAGCTGACGGTCACAAACGGCTCAGACATTAAGACTTTTGGTGAGAGGACACTGACTGTATCCCTGTACGGCTGTGCGTACCAGTGGACATTCGTCATAGCGGCATGCAGTTTCCCAATTTTAGGCGCTGATTTTTTGTGCACACACGGACTACTAGTCGATGTTACTAACAGACGCCTGATTAATGCAATGTCTTTTGATTCTCTCCCCTGTACAGCTCGAGGAGCCAGGCCAACAACGCTAGCCAACGTCACAGCTCCAGGTGGTAAGTTCCACACACTGCTCACCCAGTTCCCAGCACTCACAGTCCCGACGTTTTCGGCGACCATCACTAAACACGGGGTGGAGCACTTTATTACCACCACCGGACCGCCCGTTTCTGCATGACCTCGGTGCCTGGACACAGCTAAACTAGCCATAGCGCGGGAGGAGTTTGCCAACTTGGAAAGGCTGGGCATCATCAGACGATCAAACAGCACATGGGCATCCCCACTACATATGGTCCCTAAGGCCGAGGGATCGTGGTGACCTTCCGGAGATTTCCGCAGATTAAACAATGCCACAGCGCACAACCGCTACCCGATCCCCCATATTCAGGATTTTTCCATTCACCTCACCAGCGGAACATACTTTTTCTAAGATAGACCTGGTCCGTGGTTACCGCCAGGTCCCGGTGCACACGGAGGACATACCTAAAATGGCAGTAATAACCCCGTTTGGTCTGTTTGAGTTTTATGCATGCCTTTCGGGTTAAAAGGCATGGCACAGGCATTCCAACGCATGATGGATGCGGTGTTGCGTGAACTGCCGTTTGTGTTCGTCTACCTGGATGACATCCTGGTTGCCAGAGCATCCGAGGACGAACACTTAGCCCACCTCAGGATGGTTTTCTGGAGGTTGGAGGAGCATGGGTTAATAATCGACCCGGCGAAATGCCAGTTCAGCGTGACGGGGATTGATTTTTTGGGACACCGCATCTCACCGGAGGGAGCGATACCCTTGCCGTACAAGATGCGTGCAGTGGCGAATTTTCCCCAGCCTCAGACGGTCAGGGCGCTGCAGGAGTTTTTGGGGATGGTGAACTTCTACAATCGTTTCCTCCCTCGTGCAGCCCAGTTCATGCAGCCGTTGTACGCCGCGCTTAAGAAATGGAAGCCGCCGGACAAAGTTGACTGGACTCCTGAGCAGGAGCAAGCGTTTTCTGAGGTTAAAACAGCTCTGGCGAACGCTGCACTGCTGGCGCACCCAGACCCGGCGGCTCAGATTGCGCTCACTACAGACGCATCAGACATGGCCATAGGGGCTGTCGTGAAGCAGTGTGTCACCAGTTCTTGGCAGCCACTCGCCTTTTTTAGCAGGTCTTTGTGTGACAATGAGTGAAATGAGCGTAAATACAGTGCATTCGACAGGGAGTTGCTGGCTCTCCACCTGGCCATATGCCACTTCCAGTTCTGGCTGGAAGGGTGCGCCTTCACTGCATTCGTGGACCACAAGCCACTAACGCACGCGATGGCCAGTGGCTGCACGGTGGCGCAGTGGTTAGCACTGCGGCAGCACAGTTTACCCTTGGCCGGGGGATTGTGGGGATCGTGGGATCGTGGGTTCGATCCCAGCCCCCGACCAACAGTGATCTGTGTGGAGTTTGCATGTTCTCCCCGTGTTGCGTGGGTTTACTCCGGGATTTCTCCGGTTTCCTCCCACATGCCAAAAACATGCATGTTAGGTTAATTGGCTGTTCTAAAATTGTCCCTAGATATCTGTTTCCTATAGGCCCTTAGAATAGAGGGTTAGTATTAATGAAAGCGCTTTGAGTGGTCTTTGTGACTAGAAAAGCGCTATATAAGTGCAGGTTAGTTAGTTAGTTAGTTAGTTTTGGAACCATGGTCGGGCTGGCAGCGATCTCGGAATTTACGACCAACATTCGTCATGTAGCCGGTAAACTCAACGTGGTGGATTAATGTCTCTTGCGCGCCTTAATGGCCCCAGTCTACGTGGGGATAGATTACATGGCCATGGCCGCAGAGCAGATTGGCGATGCCGACGTTTGCGCGCTCCAATCTGGACCAACAGGGTTAAGGCTGGAGAGCAGAGTTATGCAAGAGGAGGCCAACCCCCCGTCTGTGATGTCTCCAAGGGACGCCCGCGCCCGGTGGTACCACGCGCTTGGTGACGCCACGTTTTTCAGCGTCGCGAAGACCCGCCGTTACAGCAGCTATGGGTGGAGGCTGAAGCCGCGAGGACGGGAGAGTTAACACCCAGTCTGAGACTCTGGGGGGAGCGGTGTGGGGGACCCAAGCTGTACAGTTCAGTAGTTTTCCTCTCAGACTGAGAGAGCATGGAGATCAAAGGGCTGGGGGGTGAGGGGGACTGTCTGGGGAGAGTGAATGGTGAATGCAGGACCTCAGGTAGCAGGGAGGTGTGAGTTTTGGGATATAAAAGAGAGAGTCCCTGCTACACGAGTTGAATGTTCTGATTCTGGAAGATGTGAGAGTGAAATAAAGTTCATCTGCTCGGAAAGTTTGGTCTGGTTATTTCATCTCGACATGCACATGCCGCAGAGAGAGGACAAGTTATGGGTACAGTTTTGGTTGTTTAAAAGCCAATTTTTAAAATTAGTCTTAAAAGTGTTTAGTGTGGTATGTGATTGCAAGTGGTATATTATTCCAGATCTTGGTGCCCTTCACTGATAGCACAGACTGAGCAAATGTGGTGCATCTGAGGGGGACCTCACAGTCTCCTCTATTGATTGCTCTAGTGGTTGTGCTGGTGACAGTTCTCATTATAGCGTGCCCCAATGCAAAGCATTTGGAAACACTATATTACTATCTCAAAATTTATTCCAGCTTATTATTATTATTGTGTGAATGCTGTGAAGCACATTCACACATTCACACACATTGTTATCCATTCACTTTTCTTGTATATAAACTTTTCAAAAATTTAGACTGTAACTCATTCCACAGTTTTTGTGTTGCATACTTGAATTTGGTATCAAAACGTTAAGGTTTTTCTGAAATTGTGCGCTTGTATTTTTCTTATTCTGAACTTTTATATTTTTTGCAAAAATTACGATTTTTCAGCTTTTTAAATCCTATTCATTCCTATGGGAAACTTCTGCAAATTCTGCTTTTTCTGCTTCTGGTTTTCTGCTTAATAACTTCTGCAATTTTGAAGTTACAGAAACCATTCTGCCTTTATTTTTTTTTTAATCTATTTTTTTTTCTGCAAGTGTCAGCTACTTAATTTCCATTTAGCTTTTCGATACCTTTTATGGTTTTTGAAATATTTGCATCTAAAGTCAGGTAGGTTTTTCTGCAAAAATCACTGTTTAACACTGAAGTCAATGGGATGGGCTGCTGGCAGCTTATGGTCCTTTTCCACTAGTCCCCAGTCAGCCCTACACGCCTCTACACGGCTTGACACAGCACAGCACGCTTTTGTTTCCATTACAGCAGAGTCCTGCTTGGGGTGGGTGGGATTTTTTTACAGCAAGGCGGCGCCACACTCCCGTGATGTAAAACAAGATAGCGGCTTACAAGACGAATGCTCGGTGTCTGGCTTTTTGTCAGAGTAAAGGTAAAAAATGAAAGCCAGACAAGTGTACAGGCAGTGGGATGAAACACTCTGGAAAAGTACTGGAACGTTTACGAAGCCATAGAGCCGAAGACATGAGGATACAAACTAGGGATGGGCATTCGGTGAAATTTTCTTCACCGATCGTCGGGAGAATTAATGATTAATAATCGGTTAATCATTAACATTTTTAGGTACGTAACAAGGCAGGTAGACTACATTATAACATCAGGTGCACGGAGAGCCCTCTCTCTGTTCTCGTGTTGGCTCGGCTTGGGAATCTCGCAAGCTGATTGGCCGAGACGTTTCACCCCGCAAGCTGATTGGCCGAGACGTTTTACCCACCTTGTCTCCCTGCCGAGCGGCCACCCAACAAACGAAGACCGCATTCATTGCTCTATCGCTCGTGTTACTTAGTCTAGCCGCGCAGAACTTTTTGCTGTTCTCTTGTGCCATTTTGTGCGAAATAGTCTTCCCGTCGAGCTACTACGCCGCCTCCTGCAGCTTCCCTCGACGTGTGTACACTGAATCTTCATGACCTTCTCAATAAAGTTTCTGAAAAAAAAAAAAGAATCTTCACGACCGCCATTACTCAGCGCGCAACCACTGTTGGCGGTTTCTTTGTGTAATAAGGGTGTTCCATGGACCCTGTCGATGAGGTATATTTGTATGCTGCATTGCAGTGATTGCAGTACACCTGGTCATTTTTTAAATTGAAATGGTCCCACGCAACACTTCGCCGTAACCGCTTAATGATTTGGCGATTGCCCTACGGAAGCCCGCATGTATCAACTGAGGCACGCCAGGGTACGGCGATGGTGTAATGTTGCCCCCTGGTGCCCAAATTTTGCCATTGCATTGTTTGAGGACGGCCGTACACTAGGCCTCGGATTGTTTAAAAAAAAAAAACGGTTTGTCGACGAAAATGAACTTCCTCGGTGAAATTCTTAATGATCAATTATCGGTTAATCGGTAAATTATGCCCATCCCTAATACAAACTAGATCACATATGAAGGTAAGCTAATGATTGCTCATGCTAGTTTGCTTTAAGTCCGCTGTAGTACATTGTAATGTCTGCAAGTTATCGCTATTAGGTTTTAAAATATGCATGTTGTGTGTTTCAATTGGCTCTCTTGTGGTAAAATTACAGCTTCAAACCGTGGGTCTGGGCGACCCTCTCACTCACGTCACCCCAGCTTCACAAAAACGCTCAGTGGTTATACAGCTTAAGAATGTATGTAGAAATGTTTAGCTTCCTGTGCAACAAATTGCTCTGATCTGTGTGAAAATCATGGAGAGACTGTTGAGACATCATGGCATGTACCTGCTCCAGCAGCACTGAGTCTGTGGTGGTGTCATGGCAAAAAGTGATCAGCTGCCAAAACTTGATTGCCAGGTTGTAGTTACTGGGTTATATTAGCCATAAAAATATACATTTCAACAGGTAAACAGTACTGAGTTAGGTATAAAAAAGATATATTTAACAATTATGATGCAATTTAGGCCAAAACAAACTTGATCTAGGATTAAAAGCAATTAAAATAATGCAGTCAGAAGGAAACATGAAAAATACTTGATTTACCGGATACACATGTAGATACTGTATAAATATATATTCTCTGCATCAACAATGTACTATACACGTATTAATTTAGTGTTGCACTGGGAATTTTGACAATAAACCTTTGTACTTTTAACAGATCTGTCTCCACTTTTGTTTTATGTGTGAAGGTTACCACAAAGTGACATAAATTTAATACTAAAAGATTTGAAGAGCTGTCTTAAAACAATCCAGCAGTTTGAGAAATCACTTTTGGTTTGGTGTAAGCCTGCCAACAGAATTATGAACCATAAAGCAGTTTATTTTAAAATATTAAATCCGATTAAACCCTAACCCAGAAGTGTCCAATCGTGTGCCATGGAGGGCCAAGACCCTGCAGGTTCTCTCTTCTACCCAGTCTCTTCAGCAGGTGTTTTCACTGATCAGCAGTCAGTGGAAGAAATTTGGTGGAATCTGCTGTTGAAGACATTGGTTGGAGGCAAAGCCTGCAGGGTCTTGGACCTCCATGGCACATGATTGGACACCCCTGCCGTAACCCATTATTAGAAAATCCAGATGCTAATATGGCCCAGAATTCCTCCATATACTAGTACTATCACTAAAGTGTGCAGGGTCTTCTGCACTGGCACATCCAGTAATACAGTCTTCAGTAAATAAAATAATTGTTTTTGGTTACTTTTTCTTAAAGATGAGCCATTATTTTCAACATCACTGATAAATGGTTTGTACTGTTGACTCTTTTCACACCGGTCTCTTAACAGACAAAACAGAAAATCATGATGCAAACACAAACTTTCTCTACTTTTTCTTAAACCCTTAGCATTCCAGCCAATTTTCCAGGGTGGAAAAGTAGAATTTTGGTTAAGAAAAATCTTTCATTATTTACTATTACACACAGATAACATGGAAACATAGCATGGCTGGATTACCAAAATTTGTCTAAATATTTAACTACAATGTCATAATTCGCTGCATCAAAAGATTTTGTTGGTCCAAAACTGCTCCCACAACCTGACCTTGATCTATAGACTTTTGTAGGATGTTTAAGTAATTAGACTCCATAATATGCTCCAATAAAACTGTCTAGCAACGCTTTTTTCTTAAAACTTTGGAGAAAGTAGATAATGTACTACAGACACATAACCTGATTTACAGCTAAATTTGGTCAGAAGAGAGGATGTGTCTGTAATTATTGACTCTTTTCCCACCAGTGTCATAACAGACAAAACACAGTCATGATGCGAACACAGTCACTAGTTTATTACAAGTAGCAGCACAATTATAGATGGTTTTGTTTCTGATAGGATAATTTTATGTTCTTTTCTATTATTCTATACTGTTGAGATTAGGCCAGCAAGGTCTTAAATAATGACATAGATAATGACCCAGGATTTCTTGTTTTGTTGCTCTTGTCATACCAACCTGCCCTGCTCAGGATGTCAGAAATCAGCTATAGATTAGGGCACTTAAACTGTCTCTGGGGAGATGTCTCCAACAGCCATCTCCAACATATTGATAAAGTCAAGGACTGTCTCTTTTGTTTTGCTCCAACTATAAAAACACCAGACTTAGAATGTATAGCAGTGAATGGGTGTGCAGAGTCTAAGATAGTCATAGCTGTACATCCTTCCTCCTCTGATCAGAGTTAAATAAATGGCTCATGACTTGGAAACCGCCTATTGATTATTGATTCAGTCTCAATCAATTCAATTTTATTCCATCATTTTGCACCCAAACAGGGACCTAGATAGAGGCCATGGTGTTTTCCAGCCAAAAGAGATGCAAATCCCTCTGAATGGTTTGGAAACGTTGGAGAGCAATGTGGTTTCTACGTGGCTTCAATCTCAATCAATTCAATTTTACTCCATCAGTTTTGCATATACACAAGTTAAAAAACAAAACAAAACAAAACATTGGGGTGGGGAGACAGGGTCACACACGCTGGCCACTCATGGTGTTCACAAGCTTGCCCAGTTCAGCCAGGAAAGTTTGATTGAAGGCAGCAGTTTGTGTCATCTCCTCACTTTGTAAGGCAGCTTCTTGCTCCCTTGCTTCACGTGCGTCATCGGCAAGCCGGTTGATCGTCTGCATGTGCTGGGCAAGTGCTTCACGATGCTGTTCAAGCTGCTGTTCAAGCTGCTCTTCATGGAGCTGCACCTCGTCACCATGCATCTGGGCAAACACAGTGTCCAGGTCCGTTGAGGGGTGGCTTCTTTTCCTCTTGCCTAGACAAAAGACAGAAATGGATGATGGTTAGTTAAAGCAAGTTCAAAACATTCTTCTTCTTCTTCTTCTTTTAGATTTGATTGGTGGTTGGCAACCAGCTTGAAGGTGCATTACCACCATGTACTTCATTCTATATCACCCCTCTGTATATCTTGGGCATGGCAACTCCCTCCTGTCTCCAGTTCAAAACATATATTAGGGAAATACACTTGTGAAAGTCAGTGGTGGGATGTAACAAAAATGCTTTGTTGTTGTATTTAAGCTCAATTATCATGTTGCTGTGCCTCAGTAGAGCAGATTTTGCAAGCACCAGGTTATGTTCAAAATAATTTGTTTTTATTGTGGCCTCAGAAATCTGAAGGAGTTAATAGAGTCAGCTGACTTGAATAATTTCAATGAAGCACGTTGACTGCAACTACATTCAAACGTGAGTTTATGTGCTACATTCGCAAGATAGTGGCGAGCTTGGATGCTGCGGCCCCTCTAGGCATCAGTGAATGTGAGAGTTTTGAGTGTTTTGATCGTCCCAGATGTACATTCTGTAAAACTTACAATTGTGAGACCTTATTAAACATCAAGGTACTGCATGCTGCAAGAACTGCGGCGCTCGGTTGTGACTTGGACATTCTTCCCCAGCATGGAATACTGTCGGAGATTCCGCTGGCAGCTACCCGGGAAAGGAGGAGGCGTAAGCGGAGCAAACACAAGCAAAAGCAAGGAAAAAAGGCCGGGATTCATGCTAGGCTAAAGGCTAACCCCTCCAGACCAGCAGTACTGTCGCTCCTTCTTTCCAATGTCCGGTCCCTCGACAACAAGCTGGACGAGCTGCGTCTGCTGAGATAAACCCGGAGAGAGTGGAGGGACTGCTGTGTGTTTGCATTTACGGAGACATGGCTCCACAACAACATCCCTGATGTGGCCATTCAGCTGGAAGGGATGACAGAGAGGCTGCTAGCTCCGGTAAGAGCCGAGGGGGGGGCCTATGCATCTACACTACCGTTCAAAAGTTTGGGGTCACTTAGAAATTTCCTTATTTTTGAAAGAAAAGCACTTTTTTTCAATGAAGATAACTTTAAACTAATCAGAAATACACTCTATACATTGCTAATGTGGTAAATGACTATTCTAGCTGCAAATGTCTGGTTTTTGGTACAATATCTACATAGGTGTATAGAGGCCCATTTCCAGCAACTATCACTCCAGTGTTCTAATGGTACAATGTGTTTGCTCATTGCGTCAGAAGGCTAATGGATGATTAGAAAACCCTTGTGCAATCATGTTAGGTCTGCAATGCTGTAATTGCTGCAAATAGAGGATTATCTGACGAGGCCAGTAGTGAAACAAATCAGGATTTGGCCAGAGGGTGCAACCTCAGCACTTAAAGACTGTTTTCTGCACACAGACTGGGAGGTCTTCAAAATAGCAGCCTCCCAGGGAGACAGGACAGATGTGGAGGAGTATGCTGAAATGGTCACCAGCTACATTGCAAAGTGCACAGAGGATGTCACTATAGTGAAGACTATCACTGCACAGGGCAACTATAAGCCCTGGATGACTGCAGAGGTGTGCTCGCTGTTCACAGCCAGAGTTGCAGGCTTCAGAGCGAAGGACAGGATCGCCCTCCGCTCAGCCAGGTCTGTGCTCTCAAAGGGAATTAAGACAGCGAAGCACGCCTATGCGGAGAAAATCCAGGGACACCTCTGTGACACAAGGAACACCAAACCAATGTGGCAGGGAATTCGGGCGCTGACGGATTATAAGTCTAGGCAGGGGGTCGATGATGACGACACTTCGCTTCCAGACAGGCTCAACAACTTCTTTGCACGTTTTGAAGCATCAAACCCGACAATCAGGAGGAGGGCTGGCCCATCTACACCATTGGTTGGGCCAGCTATCACCATCAACGCAGCGGACACATGGAGGACCCTAATCAGGGTCAACCTACATAAAGCTGCAGGTCCAGACAACATCCCGGGACATGTGCTCCGAGACTGCATGAGCGAGTTGGCGGATGTCCTGACTGACATTTATAACATCTCTCTGAGTCAGGCCATCGTTCCCAGCTGCTTTAAGACCTCTACCATAGTACCGGTGGCAAAGAAACCAGTTGTGTCCTGTCTGAATGACTATCGTCCTGTTGCACTGACACCAATTGTGATGAAGTGTTTTGAACGGCTTCTCAAACCACACATCACTGCCTGCCTCCCTGCATCACATGACCTGCTCCAGTTTGCAAATCGTTCAAACTGCTCCATGGAGGATGCTATAGTCACCACCCTGCACTTTGTCATCACCCACCTGGATCAGAAAGACACCTATGCCAGACTCCTGTACATTGATTTCAGTTCAGCATTCAACACCATTATTCCCCAGAGACTGATGGAGAAATTACTCCTTCTCAGTCTGAACACCGCCACATGTCTCTGGATTCTGGATTTCCTGACCGAGAGACCTCAGTCTGTCCGTGTTGGAAATAACATCTCCAACTCTATCACGCTGAGCACCGGATCCCCTCTGTCACGCCGCGCTGCTCATCAGCGGCGCCACCTGCACGCACACCTGCTCGTCATCAGCGGCGAGGGATATAAGCCGCTTCGCCCTGAGCTTTGGCCTGACGCCGTTAAACTTCTCATGCATCGCTGTGAGTTCCTTCACCTTCACCTACTCTCCCGGGTAAGAAGCTCTTACCTCCTTTTTCTCTCTCGAGTCTGCTCCCCTGTGCACAGGTGGATTCCCCGGCGGCGGACATCGCCTTTCCATCGCCTATTCCTCGCTGCTGCACCGAGCACTCCTGGTGGCTGTCTTCCGGACCTCGTCCTTTGCTGTGCCAGTCATCTGTGCCCTCCAAGTAAGCTCCTCTCTCGCTTGTAAATCTCCTGGATTGGAAGTCCGCCGGGGTGTCGGCATGGAGCACGTTCTGCATGGGCACCTGCCTACAGTCCGCTGCCTGCTCACCGTCCGCTTCTCCCCCACCTACAGACGCAGCGCCCCCGGACCTGTCCCTGGTGCCGCTGGAATTTCACGACCTGGGTATGGTATTCAGCAAATCTAAGGTGATGTCTCTTCCTCCTCATCGGCCCTACGACTGCGCGATCAATCTCCGCCAGGGGGCACCCTTACCTTCTGGAAGGCTCTACAGTCTATCGGCGCCGGAGAAGGAGACGATGAACACATACCTTAAGGAGTCGCTGAGTGCTGGGATAATCCGCCCATCATCATCACCCGTGGGGGCGGGATTCTTCTTCGTTGGCAAGAAGGACGGGTCCCTCCATCCTTGCATAGACTACCGAGCTCTAAATGACATCACGGAGAAGGATCGTTACACCCTGCCCCTCATGGACACCGCTTTCCACTCCCTCCAGGGGGCGACCTGGTTCACCAAGCTGGATCTACGCAGCGCATACCACCTCGTCCGGATCCGGGAGGGAGATGAGTGGAAGACAGCCTTCCGTACCCCGAACGGCCACTTCGAATACCTGGTAATGCCGTTCGGGTTGACCAACGCTCCTGCCGTCTTTCAGCGCCTCATCAACGACGTCCTCCGGGACTTCATCGGCCTCTTTGTGTTCGTCTACCTGGACGACATACTCATCTTCTCCAAGTCCAGGGACGAGCACCAGGTCCATGTGAGGCGGGTCCTCCAAAGACTGCTGGAGAACTGGCTATACGTGAAGGCTGAAAAGTGCGAATTTTATGCTAGGACTACATCCTTCCTGGGATTCATCATCTCTCACGACCAGGTGCGTCCAGACCCAGAGAAGGTGAAGGCGGTGGTAGAATGGCCTACACCTGCATCGAGGAAACAGGTGCAACAGTTCGTTGGGTTCGCGAACTTCTACCGCCGCTTTGTCCAAAACTTCAGTACCATCGTCGGACCGCTGACCCGCCTCACGTCCCCTAAGGTCCCGTTCCGGTGGACCGAAGAGGCCGCAGCTGCTTTTCAGGCGCTGAAGGCGGAGTTCTCCTCCTCCCGGGTCCTTCGCCAGGTCGACCCCGCGCTGCAGTGCATCGTGGAGGTGGACGCTTCGGACACGGGAGTGGGGGCGGTGCTATCCCAGCGGTCGCCTGACGACGGCGCCAAACGGCCCTGCGCCTTCTTCTCCTGGCGCTTGTCCCCGGCGGAGAGAAATTACGACGTGGGGGACAGAGAGCTCCTGGCCATCAAGCTCGCACTGCAAGAGTGGCGTCACTGGCTAGAGGGGGCGGACCTGCCGTTTGTGGTCCTGACGGACAACAAGAACTTGGAATACCTTCGATCTGCCAAGCACCTGAACGCCCGCCAGGCGCGCTGGTCCTTGTTCTTCGCCAGGTTCCAGTTTTCCACCACCTTCAGGCCTGGCTCCAAGAACGGTCTACCCGACGCCCTCTCTAGGCAATTCACCCCTGAGGAGTCGGAGGACACGCTCCACACCATCCTACCCAGGTCGTGCGTCGTGGGAGCCATCTCCTGGGACATTGAGAGCAAGGTCCGGAAGGCGCAGGAAGTGGAACCTGACCCTGGCGGCGGACCGGAGGGGAGGCTGTTCGTGCCATCTGCGGTTCGAGGAGAGGTCATCCACTGGCTACACACCTCCAAGCTCACCTGTCACCCTGGCTCCTCCCGGATGATAAACCTCCTCCAGCGGTCCTTTTGGTGGCCGGGCCTGCGGAGGGATGCTGCCCGCTACGCCCAGGCCTGCTCAATTTGTGCCACCAACAAATCGGGAAATGCCCCTCCAGCGGGTCTGCTCCAGCCCCTGCCCGTCCCTGGCAGGCCCTGGTCGCACATCGCCTTGGATTTCGTCACCGGACTCCCAGTCTCCAACTCCTACGACACCATCCTGACCATCGTGGACCGCTTCTCCAAGGCGGCACACTTCGTCCCCCTGCGAGGTCTCCCCACTGCCCTGGAGATGGCGGACCTTCTCATCCAACACGTGGTCAGGCTGCATGGGATTCCGGTGGACGTGGTCTCGGATCGAGGGCCCCAATTTTCCTCTGAGGTTTGGAGGTCGTTTTGCAACGCTTTAGGAGCCAAGGTGAGCCTCTCCTCCGGCCATCACCCCCAATCCAACGGGCAGTGTGAGCGGACAAACCAGGAGCTGGAGGCTGCGCTCCGCTGTGTAACGGCGTCTAAACCCACGTCCTGGAGCAACCACCTTGCCTGGGTTGAATATGCCCATAATACCGCTCGCTCTTCTGCCACAGGGATGTCCCCCTTCAAGGCGTCGCTGGGTTACAACCCCCCGCTGTTCCCGGCGCAGGAGAGTGAGGTAACTGTCCCCTCAGTACGGGCGCATCTCAGGCAGTTCCGCTCCATCTGGGCGTCAGTGCGCAATGCGCTTTTACGCACGGTGGAGCGCAACAGAGCCATGGCGGACTGGCACAGAAGACCTGCCCCGGCGTACAGGGTTGGGCAGCGAGTCTACGTGTCGACCCGGGACGTTACCTTAAAAGGCGAGAGGAGGAAGCTGGCACAGCTCTTCGTGGGTCCCTATCCCATCACCAGGATTGTCAACCCGGTGGCTGTGTGTGTAGCTATTCCCCCCTCCCTCCGCATCCACCCCACCTTCCACATGTCCAAGGTGAAGCTGGCAGTCTCCGATCCCCTTTGCCCTCCTCCTGCTGCGCAACCCACGCCCCGGATGATTGGTGGCCATCCGGCCTGGCCCGTCTCCTCCATCCTGGACTCCCGGCGCCAGGGTCGTGGGTTGCAGTACCTGGTGGACTGGGAGGGCTATGGGCCTGACCATCGACAGTGGGTACCCCAGTCGTCTGTGTTGGACCCATCGCTCATCGCTGATTTCCACCGAGCGCACCCAGGAAAGCCATCGCCAGGAGGCGCTGCTAGAGGGGGGAGTACTGTCACGCCGCGCTGCTCATCAGTGGCGCCACCTGCACACACACCCGCTCGTCATCAGCGGCGAGGGATATAAGCCGCCTCGCCCTGAGCTTCGGCCTGAAGCCGTTAAACTTCTCATGCATCGCTGTGAGTTCCTTCACCTTCACCTACTCTCCCGGGTAAGAAGCTCTTACCTCCTTTTTCTCTCTCGAGTCTGCTCCCCTGTGCACAGGTGGATTCCCCGGCGGCGGACATCGCCTTTCCATCGCCTATTCCTCGCTGCTGCACCGAGCACTCCAGGTGGCTGTCTTCCGGACCTCGTCCTTTGCTGTGCCAGTCATCTGTGCCCTCCAAGTAAGCTCCTCTCTCGCTTGCAAATCTCCTGTGTTGGTGTGTGCCCGTCACCCTTCTCCTTTGCTTTTCCCATAGGGTTGTCCGGCTGTACGGCCTCCTGCCTCTGTGCCCGAAGCAGACGCCGCCACCAACACATTTACATCCCGCAGACACACATTCATTCACTCCTGTTGCTAATAAACTATTTGAACTTCTCTGAGCCTGTGTGTGTGCGTCTCCTGAGCCGTGCGTTATGTCACCCTCAAGGCTGCGTACTCAGTTCACTGTTGTTTACACTTCTAACACATGACTGTGTATCCAGACATGAGGGGAACCAGATTATAAAGTTTGCAGACGACACCACAGTGGTGAGACTTATTCAGAGGGATGAGGAATCAATGTACAGGGAAGAAGTTAGAGACCTGGAGGGCTGATGCAGGGACAACAATCTGGTGCTCAACGTGGACAAAACGAAGGAGATGATTATCAACTTCCGGCGGTCACAGCCTGAACACATCCCTCTCAGCATCAGCGGCCGTTTGGTGGAGAGAGTGGAGAACATCAAGTTCCTCAGCGTGCGGATCTCACAGGACCTGACCTGGAGCAAGAATTCCTTGGGGATCAGGAAGCGGGCCCAGCAGAGACTGCACTTCTTGAGGAAACTCAAACAGGCCTCTCTCCCCATCTGCATCCTCAGGACCTTCTACAGAGGTGTGGTGGAGAGTGTTCTGACGTACTGCATTGCAACATGGTACTCCAGCTGCAGTATGTTAGACAAAAAAGCCCTGCAGAGGATAATTAAGGGAGCTGAGAGGGTAATTGGAGTTTCCCTCCCCTCTGTTCAAGAACTTTTTCAGAACCGCTGTAGGAGCAGGGCACTGAACATTGTCAAGCACCACTCTCACCCTCTGCATATACACTTTGAACTTCTGCCATCTGGCAAATGATTCCGGAGCATCAGAAGCAGAACCACCAGACTGATTAACAACTTCCTTCCACAAGCTGTTAGGATCCTGAACAGTTGATCTGGAATCTCTCATACATACCACTGCACCTATGAACAATATGTATATTATTTGTATATTATTGTTCTGGTTAGTTTTCAATTATGTTGGCAATTATGTATGGCTGTGTTGGGGTGGAGGGTGAGGGCGTGTGTGAGTGTGTCTTAAATTATGTTCTTTTTACTTATATGGATGCCGAGAGAAACACAATTTCATCTTGCCTGCACTACAGTTGTATGTACAGCAATATGACAATAAAGGTTGATTTGATTTGATTTGATCTGAGTTGATTTACATGTTTTTCAAAAACAAGAATTATACCAGTACTTCCTCCACCACAGCTGAAAATGGGACCAGGTTGTGGACCCCTTACAAGTGAGCACCCCAGGATCCACTCTGTGCATGTACAAGTACATTTTCTATCCAGGGATTTATGGTAGAAAAGAAATAGCACGACAACTCTGTCCCAACACTGTTCTTGGAAAATCCACAGAATAGGTATGGGGTCTATTATGAGGCTTTAGGAAATTATGTGAATCACTTTATAAATCACTGGTATGAAAATGCACTTGTATATGTTGACATTTTGGATCCTTTGGTCCACTTGACCTGTATTCATAAACACAACAGGGTGTTAATCTTTTGTTTATCGTGCCTAACCAGAACTACAACGTGTCATGCCAGACGTGCTGGTGATGGGGCTTGTATTGGTGTCGGCTCCGATGCTGGTGCTGCAACAGATGCAGGACTCATGCTGAGGGAGGTGGACCCCTTGCATGTGGAAACAGATTCTACAAAGAAAATACACACAATTTAATGCACAGCACTAAAAGTGCAACACATAAACAAAACTTTTTAACCAGGATTAGCACATTTCATTGTTTTGCTCTCACAAGCGTTTATTTATTCTGTGGATGTGTACTAATGTGTTACTTTATTAACATGGAAAAAACAGTTGAATAGCAGCTGAGCCTCATACTAACTCTCTATTAATTATTAAAGTATAGGTGAAGTTTAAAACCATAATATTCAGTTCAATTCAACTTTATTTATATAGCGCCATTTCACAACAACAGTCATCTCATAGCACTTTCAACTGTAGGGGAAACCCCACAATTGCAGAAAGACCCCAGCAATCAGGCGATCCCCTGTGAGCAAGCGCTTGGCGACAGTGGAGAGGAAAAACTCCCTTTTAACAGGAAGAAACCTCCAGCAGAACCAGGCTCAGGGAAGGGCAGTCATCTGCTGTGACTGGCTGGGGGGTGAGGGGATAGAGAAGATGAAAAGAACAGACATGTAGCAAGCAAACAGCACAATGGGGATTCAATCTGTGGGAGAGAACAAACAGATTTTAATGACCAGCAAAAAAAATATTTCATTGAAAGTGAGGAAAGGAGTGAAGCCCAGTGCATTATTGGAGGTCCCTTGGCTGTCTAAACCTAATAGCAGCATAACTAAGGGAGGATTCAGAAACACATGATCCCTCCCTAATTGTAGGCTATATCAGAAAGGAAGGTTTTAACCCTATTCTTAAAAACAGAGATCGAGTGTGACTCCCAAATGCAGATTGGCAGCTGGTTCCACAAGAGAGGAGCTTGATAACTGAAGGCTCTGCCCCCATTGTACTTTTGGAGATTCTAGGTATTACAAGTAATCCTGCATTTTGGGAGCACAGTGCTCTGTTAGGATAATAGGGTAATATCAGATCTTTTAAATAAAAAGGGGCCTGATTGTTTAGAGCTTTGAAAGTGAGAAGAAGGATTTTAAACTTAGTTCTAAACTCTATGGGAAGCCAGTGAAGGGAGGCCAGAACTGGAGAAATATGATCTCTCTTTCTAGTACCTGTTAAAACTCTTGCTACAGCATTTTGGATCAACTGAAGACTTTTTAGAGATGTTTTAGGACAACCTGAAAATAAAGAGTTACAATTATCTAATCTAGACCTTGTGGATATAATAGAACAGGCGAAATGCAACGAGCTGGAAGGGTGCAAGGTTTTTTTTCCTCCAACATAATGAAACACGCTTTGCAGCTCGATGAGCTACTGCGCTGCTTAGGCATGTGTAACAAGCTCTTTCATACGTTATACAGACAGAGAGAATGCATGGCGCATTAGCATAGTGATTGTCATTTAATAACCATCATTAGCATGACATCAGCTGGCGCCCGGGCCGGACGTCCTCTCCGAGGACATATACATAGCAGTCCCAACTGATTGCCCCCTGGGGCTCTCTGTCCATTAATGTCAATATCAATTGTCCTCCACTTCCTCCAGCCCTGATGAGTGTGAGATAGTGTCCGTCCGCAGTGTGCTAGGTCCCCACACGGCTCCCCAGAACACTCAGAAGGGGCTGTGACCCTCCCAAGTCGTTTGGGCTCCAGTCGGTGCCTGTGAAGGCTGCAGGGGGGGTTGCCGCTCCGGTAGAACTGTCCTGCTTTAGAGGAGTGTCAGAGGGCATGTCAGTCCCTGGGAGGGAAGGGGGAGGAGTGGAAAAGACAGTGTGCTCCGCTCCGAGTTCCAGCACGTTGAACGGCCATGGATCGTGGGTGCATGGGGCCAGTGCACGTCGTGCTTAATGGAACAAACCAGCGATCAGCCGGCTTTAGGGAGTGAGGTGCGGGAAGAACGATGTGGAGGAGGAGGGGGAGGTGGATTGGAATAAGTGAGTGCCGGCCCGGGACGTCAAAAATGTCTGGGCCATGCAAAAATTGCGTGTGGATCTGCCATGGTGAGGGACTTTCCCGGTAAACCTGACGGTGATCTACAGCAGCTGTGCAAAAAAAAAAAAAAAGTCTTTGACTCCTCGTGCAGCTCAGTCCTGCGAGGATGTGGGGAAGGCAAATGGCCAAATTCCCCGAGGATGGGTAGTGGCTGTGAAAAAAACTGAAGCTGTGTGAGGGACTTGGCGCTTTGGCTTTAGGTACGGGAGCAGCCCTAAAGTCATTGGGGAAAGCAATCGGCTAAATTCCCATTGTGCACTGTGGCTGAGAAACCCATACAAAGTCCCGTGTGTGGGCTGCATGTCTGCTTCAGGTGCGTGAGCAGCCCTAATGGTTCCGAGGATGGTGATCGGCCATGTTTGTCGGGCATGTGCAGCGGTGGAGGATGATGTATAAGTCTGTGGAGCCGGTTTGCCCCTGGTGCGTGGCGTGCGCCTGGTGCAGTGACCACATAGCTGGAAGTTGCACTGTCCTTGTAATCTTGCGGTGTGCGCATGGGGCTTCTGTGCGCAGAAAGTCTGCTGTCGGGATGTGAGTCAGGGTCAGGGAGCTTGATGGAAATCAACAGAGACTGCGCTGATGATCTTCCCCATTCAGGCCGTTTCCTTCAGTTTGCTTGTGTTGCCGTTCATGGTGCATCTTGGTCCCAGCACTGCCCGCTCCGGCGAGCGCACTCCGGTATGGATGCAGGGGATGCAGGCGGTCTCCGGTACTTTGGAAGTCCACAGCACGGTGAGAGGGAGTAGACGGTCATTCTCTCTCGTGAGGTCACCAGTGTGGAGAAAATGGCATAGTCATGCACGTCCAGGGTCATCAATGTAGGGATAATAGAACAGGCAAGATGCAATGAGCTGGAAGGGTGCAAGGTTTTATTTCCTCCAACATAATAAAACATGCTTTGTAGCTCGGTGAGCTACTGCGCTGCTTAGGCATGTGTAACAAGCTCTTTTATACGTTATACTGACAGAGAGAATGCATGGCACATTAGCATAGT
Source organism: Pholidichthys leucotaenia (assembly GCA_020510985.1). Lineage (NCBI taxonomy): Eukaryota > Metazoa > Chordata > Actinopteri > Cichliformes > Pholidichthyidae > Pholidichthys > Pholidichthys leucotaenia. The sequence continues at coordinate 219,598,720 of CM035844.1, forward strand.
GATTGTCATTTAATACCCATCTATAGCATGACATCAGCTGGCGCCTGGATGTCCTCTGCGAGGACGCATACATAACAGTCCCAACTGATTGCCCCCCTGGGGCTCTCTGTCCGTATGTCAGTTGTCCTCCACTTCCTCCAGCCCTGATGAGTGTGAGATAGTGTCTGTCCGCTGTGTGCTGGGTCCCCACAAGCTAACAAAAGTGTGGATCAGTTTCTCAGCATCACTCTGAGACAAGATGCTCCTAATCTTGGCAATATTACACAAATGATAGAAAGCAGTCTTAGAAACAAGTTTAATATGTGAATTGAAAGACAGATCTTGATCAAAAATAACTCCAAGGTTCCTCACAGAGCTATTAAGAGAAACCACATCCAAACTAAAAGTTTGATTTGGAAAGGTATTTCTAAGGTTTTTTGAACCAACAAGAATTACTTCAGTCTTATCTGAATTTAATAGCAGGAAATTACAAGTCATCCAAGCTTTGATTTCCTTAGGACAGGCTTCTAACTTGTCTAATTGATTACTATCATCTGGCTTCATTGACAGGTATAGGTCAAATAAGTTCATTTTGTCTTCTCTCAATTATTTATCTTTTGTTCTTATAAAAGACAAAAATAAAATAGAAAGGAGATGTCTGATGGCAGCAATCAGCTGACTCTTCTGACAAAGGCTGCAGCGTACAGTCAAAATATGTTAAGAAGGTAAAGGTACATCTCCTTTCTATTTTATTTTTGTCTTTTATAAGAACAAAAGATAAATTATTGACAGGTATAATTGTGTGTCATCTGCATAACAATGAAAATGTATACAGTGCTTTCTAATAATGTTGCCTAACGGAAGCATATGTAAACTAAAAAGAGTAGGGCCTAGCACAGATCCCCGTGGAACTCCATGACTGAGCTTTGAGTTGAAAGAAAACTCATTATTGACATGAACAAACCAGAATCAGATACCTATCAGATAAATAAGATCTAAACCACTGCAACAAAGTTCCATTATGTCTAACATAGTGTTCTAATCTATCAAGTAGAATATTATGATCGATAGTGTCAAAAGCTGCACTAAGGTCTAAAAGGACAAGTACAGAAACAAGTCCATTATCACAGTCCATTGTCACAGTTCAGTGACAATCATTACTATAATATGATGCATCTTGCTTAATATTTGGAGTACAAAGACAATATTGTGATGTCTTTAGAAAGCCAAGAACCTCTTTCCAACAGTATATGAAACTCAAAATGTGTTTTGGGGTGAATGCGACTGAAAATGATCACTAATATAATGAGTCACAATGGTAAAAATGTTCACATTTTGTTTGCCATTGTTTTGTGAAAATTGATTAAATAAATGACATTTTTTGTAAGGCAACTTCATTTTTTCATTGCTTAATAATAACATATACTCTTACCAGTCTTACCAGCTTGTCAAAACAATGCTTTGTGCTGCTTTTTATAAAGAAATACAATTAATATTCTGCAGAATTGAGTCCAGCCTTTTGGCCTGGCCCTCCACAATATTTTTTGTTTCTCATGTGGCCCCATGGAAAAAATAATGCCCCACCCCTGTATTAGCAGCATAACTAAGGGAAGGTTCAGAGACACACAGTCTCTCCCTAATTGTAGGCTATATCAAAAAGGAAGGTTTTAACCCTATTCTTAAAAACAGAGATCGAGTCTGACTCCTGAATCCAGATTAGCAGCTGGTTCCACAGGAGAGGAGCTTGATAACTGAAGGCTCTGCCTCCCATTGTACTTTTGGAGATTCTAGGTATTACAAGTAATCCTGCATTTTGGGAGCGTAGTGCGCTGTTAGGATAATACGGTAGTATCAGATCTTTTAAATATAAAGGGGCCTTATTGTTTAGAGATTTGTAAGTAAGAAGAAGGATTTTAAACTTAATTCTAAACTCTATGGGAAGCCAATGAAGGGAGGCCAGAACCGGAGAGATATGATCTCTCTTTCTAGTACCTGTTAAAACTCTTGCTGCAGCATTGTGGATCAACTGAATACTTTTTAAAGACGTTTTAGGACAACCTGATAATGAAAGAGTTACAATAATCTAATCTAGAGCTAACAAAAGCATGGATCAGTTTCTCAGCATCACTCTGAGACAAGATGCTCGTAATCTTGGCAATATTATGCAAATGATAGAAGGCAGTCTTAGAAACAATTGTAATATGTGAATTGAAAAACAGATCTTTATCAAAAATAACTCCAAGGTTCCTCACAGAGCTATTAAGAGAAAGAGAAACCACATCCAAACTAAAAGTTTGATTTGGAAAGGTATTTCTAAGGTTTTTTGAACCAACAAGAATTACTTCAGTCTTATCTGAATTTAATAGCAGGAAATTACAAGTCATCCAAAGTTTGATTTCCTTAAGACAGGCTTCTAACTGGGCTAATTGATTACCATCATCTGGCTTCATTGACAGGTATAATTGTGTGTCATCTGCATAACAATGAAAATGTAGAAAGTGCTTTCTAATAATGTTGCCTAACGGAAGCATAGATAAACTAAAAAGTGTAGGCCTAGCACAGATCCCTGTGGAACTCCATGACTGAGCTTTGAGTTGAAAGGACACTCATTTTTGACATTAGCAAACTGGAACCTATCAGATAAATAAGATCTAAACCACTGTAACGAAGTTCCATAAAGTCCAACATAGTGTTCTAATCTATCAAGTAGAATATTACGATCGATAGTATCAAAAGCTGCACTAAGGTCTAAAAGGACAAGTACAGAAGCAAGTCCATTATCAGATGTGATAAGGAGGTCATTAGTGACCTTCACTAAGGCTGTTTCAGTACTATGATTGATTCTAAACCCAGACTGAAACTCTTCACGTAAACTATTTCCCTGCAGCTGGTCAAATAATTGCGCAGCAACAACTCTTTCTAAGATTTTTGAAATGAAAAGGAGATTAGAGATTGGTCTATAGTTAGCTAAAACTCCTGGATCCAGCATTGGGTTTTTGAGTAAGGGTTTAATTACAGCCTTTTTAAAAGCCTGCAGTACATGGCCTAAAGTTCATGAAGAATTGATTATCTGAAGAATAAAGTGACAAATAAGTGGGAAGACTTCTTTAAATAACCTGGTAGGAATAGGGTCTAAAAGACAAGTTGAAGGCGTGGATGAGGAAATTATTTTGTGTAACTCTAAAAGATCAGTTAGAGTAAACTCATCCAAACAGATATCAGTTGAAGGAGTTGTAGTAGTTACTGTATTTAAGTTAATGGTGGGAGGAATCTGATTGATTTTATCTCTGATAGATGAAATTTTATTATTGAAAAAGTTCATAAAGTCCTGACAAGTAAGCTCTAAGGGAATGCTAGGATTGACAGAGTCCTGATACTTTGTCAGCCTGGCTACAGTGCTGAAAAGAAACCTTGGATTATTCTTGTTCTCTTCTATTAATGCAGAATAATAACTCGTTCTAGCTTTTCTAAGAGATTTTTTTATAAATTAAAAGATGATTTCTCCAAGCTAAATAGATTTCATCTAAATTACTGGAGCACCATTTTCTTTCTAATTGACGAGTCTTCTGTTTTAAGCTACGAGTTTCTGTGTTGAACCAAGGAGTTAGAAATCTCTGATTAGACTTTTTTTTTCTTTTTTAAAGGGGCCACCAGGTCTAGAGTCTGATGCAGAGAAGGTGTAACACTATCTACCATGCTATCAATTGCAGAAGGAGCAAGCTGTCTATAGCTTATTTCCGTTGTGTTGACTCATGGCGGAAGCAATCTGCATAAATTTGGTAACAACATCATCTGAGAGGCATCTACTGTTGTAATATTTTTCTTTAGGAGCCAAATAGTCAGAAATAGTAAAATCAAAGGTTAACAGACAATGGTCTGACAGTACAGGGTTATGAGGAGACACTACCAGATTTTCTATTTTTATGCCATATGTCAGAACAAGGTCAAACGTATGGTGGATATAATGGGTAGAATTTCCTACTTTCGGAGAAAACCCCATCGAGTCTAATATTGAATTAAATGCCATATTAAGGCAATCACTATCTACATCTACATGTATGTTAAAGTCCCCTACTATAATTATTCTGATTTCAGCACTAAATCAGCTAAGAATTCAGCAAATTTGAATAAAAACTCTGAGTAGGTTGATGGCGGATCATAAACTATGACAAATAAAATTGGGTTTAGCCTAAAATTGCTAAAATGCCCAATACTGAGGACCAGGCCCTCAAAGGAATCATAATGTGTTTTTTGCTTTACACTACCGTTCAAAAGTTTGGGGTCACTTAGAAATTTCCTTATTTTTGAAAGAAAAGCACTTTTGTTCAATGAAGATAACTTTAAACTAATCAGAAATACACTCTATACATTGCTAATGTGATAAATGACTATTCTAGCTGCAAATGTCTGGTTTTTGGTGCAATATCTAGATAGGTGTATAGAGGCCCATTTCCAGCAACTATCACTCCAGTGTTCTAATGGTACAATGTGTTTGCTCATTGCGTCAGAAGGCTAATGGATGATTAGAAAACCTTTGTGCAATCATGTTAGGTCTGCAATGCTGTAATTGCTGCAAATAGAGGATTCTCTGACGAAAGCAAAGTCTGAAGGAAAAAAAATATTATTTCAAATACAAATCATTATTTCTAACCTTGTCAATGTCTTGACTATATTTTCTATTCATTTTACAACTCATGGTGGTAAATAAGTGTGACTTTTCATGGAAAACACAAAATAATTGTCTGGGTGACCCCAAAATTTTGAACGGTAGTGCACATTAACTAGTAATTTGGAATGGTAAATTGTTGCTACTCCTCCTCCATGACCAGAACTTCTGGGATTTTGATAGTTTAATTAACCAGAGGGAGTTGATTCATTTAAACCAGGGGTTCTCAAAGTTTTGATGGGTGAGGGCCAATTTGGGAATCCAAAGTTGAACCGAGGGCCACCAAAGGGACGGAGGCAAAAAAAAAAAAAAAGACTGAAAATTCAATTCCATTTGTAATCCTTTTAATTATCAGATTTAATTAGTTTGGGTAAAGTCATATTAACAGTAAGAAATTGGGACTGATGAAAATACAATTTTAGTGTCAACATACCGTTTAACTGCAGTGTGATTTGTGGTGCTGTTTTCGGTTGGCCACGAGTCCTCTGAAGTCTGGCTCCATCTCCGTCGTCGCGATGCGAAGGACTGCATGTAGGTGGGCATCTGTCATCCTGGATCTCAGCTTAGATTTGTTGATGGCCATGGTGGAGAAGGTCTTTTCACAGATGTAGGTGCTTCCAAATAAAGACGCCATTCTGACAGCATGTTGACGAAGAGCAGGGAATGTGGATGGGGAAAGTCCTTTGTAGAACTCGATCAGACTCTTGTCACGATATGCAGCTCTGGCCTCGGAGCTTTCCTGTAGGTCGATGAGCTCAAACTGCATGTCTGCAGGCACTGCCTCGGGCACACATGAGAAGGGATTTTGGAAAAGGTTGAAATCACCCTCGTGGTCCCTGAAGTCAGAGAATCGGTGGTCGAACTCGTCTCGAAGCTTTTCGATGAGGCCATGGTTCTTCTCTGAACGCAGGTGACGCAAAACTTCACTCCCGTCCGTGTCTGGATCATCTACCAGCGCCCTGCAGGCAGGGAAATGAGCGAGATCTCCTTCTCTGAGCTGTCCCTGGAGCAGTTGGAGTTTTCGCTGGAAAGCTTTCACGTTGTCAAAAAGTGTGGAAATGAGTTTTCCATGGCCTTGCAGCTTCAGATTGAGATCGCTCAGACAATTATTCAGGTCGGCGAGGAAGGCTAGGTCACAGAGCCATTTGCTGTCCGTTAACTCAGTCACGTCTTGTCCTTTTGCCTGCATGAACTCGCAAATTTCTTTTCTCAGGTTAAAAAAACGTTTCAGTGTGGCACCTCTGCTCAGCCACCGGACGGCAGTGAAGTAAATGACGTCTCCAAAATCTGCCTCTGACTGCGCCAAAAAGGTTTTAAATTGGCGATGGTTCAGACCTCTGGACTTCAGGTAATTAACTGTCTTCACAACTACGGCCATGACGTGTTTCATTTCTAGCGTCTGAGCAGCGAGGGCTTCTTGGTGAATTATGCAGTGGTAGCTGACTGGTTTCTTACCACCGCTGTTCACCACTTTCTCAGCCAGCAGCGACACTGCACCTGTCCTACTCCCAATCATTGCTGGTGCTCCGTCTGTCGTGACACCGACCAAGGATGCCAGGTTAACATTGTGTGTGTCCAGACTGCGATACACTGCTTCGCAAATATCCACTCCCTTCGTTGTGTCTTTCATACTCTCCATACTCAGTAGCTCCTCGCCGACGTCAAAATTCTCAGTGACAGTTCGGATAAAAATCAACAGTTGGGCAGTGTCGGAAATATAAGATAAGATAAGATAAGCCTTTATTAGTCCCACAACGGGGAAATTCCAGGACTGCAACAGCACAGGGATAGCAACACTCAGAGCAACAATCAGAAGGCAAGAAAAAAAACAAGCAAGCAGGAGCAGCTAATATACATATGTACATATTACTATAAAATATATATATACACACACACACACAGACACACAGTGCAGAGCATTGTAGCTGGATGGAATAAATATATGAATATATGAACACACAGTGCAGAGCATTGTAGCTAGATGGAATAAATATGTAAATATATAAACACCCACAGTACGGAGCATTGCAGCTAGGTGGAATAAATATGCAAGTATATAAACACACACAGTGCGGAGCAATGTAGCTAGATGGAATAATATGTAGATATATAAAAACACAGTGCGGAGCATTGTAGCTAGATGGAATAAATATATAGATATATAAATATAAACACACCCAGTGCTGAGCATTGTAGCTAGATGGAATAAATATGTAAATATATAAACACACACAGTGCAGAGCATTGTTGCTAGGTGGGATTAAACAGCATAACCGTCTATTTAGTTATCCTACATGGTATGATTATGTGCCCATACATATTCTCACCCTCCATAGCGACCGGTATGTTCCTAGTTGTATGCCGGAGAGGACCATAGTGTAAGTCTATTGCATCTTTTGCATTCAAAAAACTATTAGTTTGTTACGTCTTTTTGCTATCTCTGCGAGCAACCCTGCTTAGGTTGTACAGTCTGACAGCCGTTGGTAGGAAGGACCTACGAAACCTCTCGGTTGTGCACCTGGGATGATGTAGTCTGCTGCTAAATGAGCTCCTCAGTGCATCCAGTATGTCCTGCATAGGGTGGAACTCGGACTCCAGCAGAGATGACAGTTTAGCCACCGTCCTTCTCTCTCCTATCTCCTCCATCGGATCAAGGCGCTGCCCCAGGACAGAGCTAGCTTTCTTAATCAGTTTGTTCAGTCTCTTCCTATCGGCTGCAGTAATGCCACTGCCCCAGCAGACCACTCCAAAAGTGATGGCTGATGCCACCACCGTGTCGTAGAATGACTTCAGCAGCGCCCCTTGTACACCAAAAGACCTGAGTCTCCTCAGCAGGAACAGCCTGCGCTGTCCCTTCTTGTAGAGTGCGTCAGTATTGTGTGACCAGTCTAGTTTATTGTTCAGATGAATACCCAGGTACTTATAGGATGTCACCATCTCGATGTCTGTTCCCTGTATATTTACTGGTGCTGTGAGGGGCTGCCCATGCCTGCGGCAGTCCACCACCAGCTCCTTAGTTTTCCTCGCGTTGATCTGGAGGCAGTTCCGATGGCACCAGTCCACAAAGTCCTGGATAAGCCCTCTGTACTCAGCTTCATCTCCGTTGGAGATGAGACCAACGATCGCAGAGTCATCAGAGAACTTCTGTAGATGGCAATGTGTTGTGTTGTGTGAGAAGTCCGCAGTATAAAGAGTGAACAGGAAGGGAGCCAGCACCGTTCCCTGGGGGGCCCCCGTGCTACTGATGATTGTGTCGGAAACACAGTCCCAGGTTCTCACAAACTGAGGCCGGTTCGTGAGGTAGTCCAGGATCCATGATGACAGGTGCTGGTCCACCCCTGCGCGCAGCAGCTTGTCCTTCAGGATCATCGGTTGGATGGTGTTGAAAGCACTGGAGAAGTCAAAGAACATGATCCTCACCATATTCCCGGGCTTCTCCAGGTGGGACAGAGAACGGTGAAGGAGGAAGATCACCGCATCCTCCACCCCAATGCCATGCTGGTAGGCGAACTGGAGTGGATCCATCGCTGGTTCCACCAGGGGGCGGAGATGAGCAAGGAGCAGTCTCTCCAGGGTCTTCATCAAGTGGGACGTCAAGGCCACCGGTCTGTAGCTGTTCAGGTCTTTGGGGTGGGAAGTTTTTGGTACAGGTACCACACAAGATGTTTTCCACAGCTGTGGTACCCTCCCCAGTTTCAGGCTCATGTTGAAGATATACGTCACAATCCCACACAGCTGGTCTGCACAGGACTTGAGGAGCTTTGCGCTGATGCCGTCCGGTCCCGACGCCTTCCTCGCCTTGATCTTCCTCAGCTCCGTCCTCACCTGGGTCTTGGTCAGGGTCAGGCTGGGGGGCTGTGTGTTGGGAGTGGGGGGGGGGGGTGTCGGTGGAGTGGGGAGTGGGCAGCAGGACTTGATTTCTTAGAGGCAGCAGTGGTTGTTGTGCAGACAGGGGGGAGGGCGGTTGGTCAAATCTATTGAAAAACAGATTCAGGTTGTTCGCCCACTCCCTGCCCCCCGTGGCCTGGGGGGAGGTATTCTGGAGCCCCGAGATGGTTTTGAGGTTTCTCCAGACCCCCGCTGATGTCGCTCTGTTGCAGCTTGTCCTCCATCTTCTTCCTGAAGCTGTCCTTGCCTTCTCTGATCTTTCTCCTCAGCTCCCTCTGTACGGACTTCAGCATCTCCCTGTTCCCCGACCTGAAGATCCTCTTCTTCTCTCTCAGAAGTGTTTTTATCTCAGGGTTGATCCAGGGTTTGTTGTTTGAGTGACACCGTATGGTCTTGGTGGGAACGGATTTGTCCACACAGAAGCTGAGGTAGCCCGTGAAGGTGTGAATGAGGCCATCGATGTCCTCACCATGTGGATCGCAGAGCTGCTTCCAGGCAGTGGCTTCAAAACAGTCCTTTAGAGTGTCCATTGTCTCCTCAGACCATAACTCCACAGTGTGCATGGCCGGAGGTTGTCTGTGCACTGGGGGTTTGTACACCGGTCGGAGATGAACCAAGTTGTGATCCGATCTCCCAAGTGGGGGGAGTTGTGATGAGGTGTACGCCTCCTTAGTGTTTGCGTAGAACAAATCCAGTGTTTTATTGTCTCTAGTGTGGCATGTGACATACTGGGTGAAAGTGGGCAGAATGGGAGACAGTGAAACGTGGTTGAAATCGCCTGAGATGAGGAGAAGAGCATCTGGGTGTTCTGTCTGCAGCCTGCTGGTTACTGAATGGATGACGTCACACGCTGTCCCAGCGTTCGCCATCGGATTTGCATAAACAACAATGCAGATCACGTGTGAGTGATCAAGTGAAATATCCGTGCTTTCATCCAGTGCGATGGAAAACGTTCCCTTTTCTAGCCCCTCCACACGTATCGCCAGTTGGTCCTTCAAATCATTTACCAGATCTTCGATTCGTCTTGTGACTGTGTCATTCGACAAACTTACGTCACGGAACTTTGTTTTTTGGTCTGGGCATACACGCTCTGCCACTTTTAGCATACAGTCTCGAACAAATTCTCCGTCACTAAACGGCTTGCCCCGTTTAGCTATTTCATGAGCTACCACATAGCTAGCCTCTGTTACTGCTTCGCTGGTTTTTGAAAATTGCGTGAAGACTGACTGTTGTGCTGTGTAGCCCCTTTTAAGTTGTTCCATCTTTGTGGTGCGCTCCTTGCCACTGAATTTTTCATAATTTTTATGTTTTGTTTCGTAATGGCGCCTGATGTTAAAGTCTTTTCGCACTGCGATTACCTGTCTGCACATGAGGCATACAACTTTATCTGACCCGTGAGGTTCAACGAAGTAGTCCAAAGTCCATTTTCCCTGAAACTGCCTTTTTTCCTCACTGACAGTTCTCGGTTTCCTCGAGTGAGCGGTCTCCATCTCTGCCTCTCTCTCGCTGATCCATCTTTATTTCCACACTTCGACTTCCACAAGCACTAATATTTATTTCTTATTCTTCTTCTGACTCAAAATGGTGCTCCGAAACCGTTGCCAACCAACACTTCTGCACTGTGCGCTGAACGTTCCATCTCCCATAATACAATTGGACTAGCTGCTGCAATGAAGTGATCGCAAGGTCGACAACACATGTAATTACGGCTTGTGCCTACAGATGGTGCCAAAGACCACTAAACGTAGATGTGTATCGGAATTTTTCCAAAGCAATTAGTTCAGATCATATATTGGTTAAAGGCCTCGGACGGTGACATTTTTTTATTGAACCAATAAACTGATTGTATGAAAATATTCCATTCTGGCCATTCCCGTGATTTAAAATGTGTCACCAGCCTCCATAAATGACTTTATTTGTTAATAGCCCATATTTCACTTAGTGATGCTGCAGTACCGCCATCTCTCGATAGGGGCGGGCAGCAGTGACGTCAGGTCAGGGAGAAACAGGAAATGGCTGCAGGAAATGGATGATCACTGGCCTGCAGAAATGGCTGAACGACAGCAGAGTGATTCGGACAGCGATTATTTTATCGAGTATGACGACCGCAATATAAGTGATGATATTGAAACTGACGAATCTGATGATGAAGTAGTTTTGGGTGGTGCTGATGGGGTTATTCAGCCGTATTTGTTCGAGCCCAAGGGTGCGGAGGAAGACGCGGATGAAACAGCGACCGGAGCAGAACGAGAGGCAAGAACGAGAGGCTCGCCGATTTATATTGGTAAAATATGCTTTGAAATTTTTTTTTTTAGGCGATATGCATGGTCACACACTTAATTATCAAAATAAAACTGCCAATTTTTCCCTCGCTGCCTTACTTGGCGACTTATAAACATTCTCTTTCTGCTCAAAATTTTTTACATGTTTTAAATATTTTCTAATCAAACTTCATAGACCAATTTATATAGCACTCCCACGAGCCATTAGTTTATTATAAGCATCTGATTATACCATTTTTTTTAACAGGTGCACTTGTGAGAAATGCAACATTATGCCAACATCAACTGAATCTCGGTGCTGCCAGGAGGTATTGAAGGTGAAGAAGTGAGGGTGATACCTGCCTGTGCTGTGAGCCTCATCAGAGAAACATTCCCATCTGATCACAACAAGGGATTTTGCCTACCAAGATTAGATTTGTGATCAATGTCATTTAAATAAAGTTTTTTAAAATCATATATTGAGTTTATTAATGTGCATGTCAATTTTATAATTCTAATATTTCAGCATTCATCAAAGTCGGATCTCATATACATTAGAGTAATTTTTCTACCATTTTATGGTGTAAAATTCGTGTGCAATTTTTAAAAGCACATTTCTCTAAAAATCTTAGGCTTATATTTTTTTTGTCTTAGCAAAATATGTTGCTTCCCTAACAATTGAAAGCTGAACTTTCATTGCTAATTGGAAATTTATTCTACTTTTACATGTTTGATTTTGAAAATCTAGATACATGTTGCTCAACAGCATCAGCTTTGATGAGACGCTGAAATTTGGCACTCAATGTTGCGGGAACTCTGGCTTGTACAGAGTGCCACTGCTCCAATAAGTGGGTTGGATCAACCAAGGTTTTGTCGAAAAGAGTATTCATCAGATCATCCACATATTCTGAAATAAAATTAATTTAATAAAAATTAGAAATCGAAAGCTCCTTGTAAGTGGTCGTGGAAATTCCAACGATACCGGCTGCATTTAGAACTCTGAGGACCTTGACATATGACGCCCCAGTGAAGAGAATGGCGGATGAAAGCTGTATGTTACCAGCTGGGATGTCCCTGATCATCGGCTGGCTGTGCCAGGATCGATCCTCAACACAATGTGGACAATGTTGTTTGATCACCAACAGAGAGCCTTTAGTGTGACTTGTTACCTCACATGGATGACTGCAATGAGGACAATTGCTGAATAATCAAATTCAAAAAAAAAAATCCACAGTATTTGAAGGTTGAGTGACAGTGGATAACATCTGCAAAAACAGTAGATCAACATAATTTCATTCCAGAGGTGTCAAATTGGATTACATATATAGAAATATAACTTGAGCAAACAGGCACAACCACCTCCCTATACAGCACTGAATATTTCATATTTGATTAGTATGAATACCCTAAAATTCTAATATTTGATAAGTTGTTAAGGCAATGAAATTCATTGCTTGTAAATAATTTTAGTAAATATTGGCAGTGAATATTTAAAAAAGAAAAATTACCCTGTTTACTTATCTTTCTGACAGCAGATTGCTGTCAGAAAGATAAGGTTGATCAGAAAGATAAGGATATCCCAGGTTGGCCTAGGATAGCCGGCCCCGGCCGCTGCTGGAAGGGCTCTCGCGACTGGCCTGGGGGACGGCCGGAAGGCGGCCGCCCCTCCCCGCTCACGGACACGTGCTCGTGGAGAACCCGGTGCTAAATAACTCGTAAACGACCTGATGCCGGGCGTGACCCGCTCCGGGGACAGTGGCAGGTGGGGAGTTTGACTGGGGCGGTACACCTGTCAAACTGTAACGCAGGTGTCCTAAGGCGAGCTCAGGGAGGACAGAAACTTCCCGTGGAGCAGAAGGGCAAAAGCTCGCTTGATCTTGATTTTCAGTATGAATACAGACCGTGAAAGCGGGGCCTCACGATCCTTCTGATTTTTTGGGTTTTAAGCAGGAGGTGTCAGAAAGATCGCATCGGTAGATCACCCTTGCTTTTCACGCCACTTCACTGACACTGTCTGAGAGTGGGACTTTGAAGCGAACGGATATATAGTTGGAACAGCCGATTTTTTTTATCAGCAATCTTTTTGCTAATTTCATTTCAAATTGCATCTTATTCTCAAAATCGCTGTCAACAAAATGTCTAATGCACATGTTGGGTGATTTTGCGACATAATTCCAATTTTTTAGCGTTTTCTGAACGAAATTCACCCATGGGGTTCTGATTTTCCTAGGCAGAGGAAGTTCCTAAACACTCACCGCGTGCTCCTCAGCGTGCTCCTCCTCCTACTCAGGTCGCTCCTGACCTGACGTCACACAGTCAGTGGCCATTTTAGCCGCTGATCGCTTGGCAGACAGACAGCTCTCAAGGAAATCATACTTCAATAGCGCATTGTCACCTTATGCGACATTTGTTGACACCAAAACATGTGCGGTTCAAATTAGCTCGTCTCACACACAAATTTAAGATATGATTTAGCGATATTGTAATTTCGTCCGGCCGAGGCCTTTAAGACGTTAACAGATTGGCCGCGGGCCGCCAGAAATGTTTTCGCAGGCCGCCATTGGCACGGGGGACGCACTTTGAGAAACGTTGATTTAAACCAACATAATCCTCTTGCCCTAACCAAGTCTCTGTAAGGGATATTAAATCAATCTGATGATCAATTAACAGATCATGGACTAGCAGAGACTTGGGAGAACAGAGGACATGTTTGGCGCTGGCCAAATACAGCATTGCAGGAAAAGAACCTCATACCAACTGTTAACCACTTGCGCTCCGTTGTTCCGCGGGCGGGCAAGTCTTTGCGTCCTATGACGCACGAGGGAGAGCGCCCTCGTGCGCGCTTGGACGCATGACACATGATGGTGGTGATGGTGATGTAGTAGCGTCCAAGCGCCACTCAAAAAAAAAACTGCAGAGACAGCCGCGAACAGATTAGTTCATCTGATTGACCTCTCATTCGACTAATAAGAGCCTTGAATTGGGTTTCTGAAACCTTGAGGAGCCAATGAATGAAAATCTAGGAAGGAGGACCCGCCTACTGTGAACGCAGGAGCCAATTGAAGCACAGAAATTCAGGCTGGGTGAAGCGATATTTACTGCTGCCACAGATGAAAACAAAGGACTCTGGACTAATCTACTACAGACCCAGGCTCACCCAGCAGCATGGAGAACACCCACAAGTGGGACCTGCACTCATTCCAGCAGAATAGAAGGAGGCCGACGACAAAAGTCGTAAATCATTCGCCAAAACGGCAATAATGGAATTATGTTGATCGGGATCCATGAGCGGAGCAGCGTCGCGTTCGTCTGACGCGTGGGAAGAGCTGTTCGCCACGACTCTGCTGCTTTGAAGAGGTAAGGTGTTATAAGCTAAATTATTATTTATCCCTGAAAACTGTAATCCAAAAATGACTTTTGACCGATCGGTAAATTACAACTGTACTGCGCACGAAATATGAAGTGCGTGCGCCGCGATAAACGGTTCATTTGCCGTGTTCGGACCGTGAACGCCCCCCCCCCCGCTGCAGAAGAGGAGCTGGGGGGGGGACGGTCCGAACGCTCCCCGGTCCGCGGGGGGAAGCATATCAGTCTATTCCATCATGTAGCGATGGCCCTCTTCTGTAGCGAGGGGGGGGGGGGGCGTTCACGGTCCGTTCACGGTTCCCCCCCCCCACACACACACACACAGTAGCGAGGGGGGGGGGGGAGCCGCTGAGAAAACATGCAAGGAAAAAAAAAAAAAAAAGAGTGTATTCCGTCATGTAGCAAGGGCCGAATTTGGTCCTTGGTAGCGGGGGGGGGGACGACCCCCCGCCCACACACACACACACAGACACAGCCCTGAGTGTGACCTTTCATTAGAGCCTAAAATGAAGATTCTACATTGAATTATTCAAAAGTTACAGACGTTTTTCCAAACTGTGCCATTTGGCACAATTTGGCACAGTTCCATAACGCCTGGGAACAGCCTGAGAACAAAGCTGTGTAAAATATTCATTTTTTGTGCTATTGTTACCAAATTTGGATCTCAGCTGGATAACACTTGGTTCTACATTTCTGTTGCATTTTCCAGCCGGATCTGACAGCTGTGTGTTATTTACAAGCATGTGTATCCAAAAAAACACTGTGTCCAATTTTTTTTTCTTCAAGTTCAGTATGTTTAGATGACTGTAACTCAGTGGCCGGAGCACGTAGAGAGATTATGTATTTTCTTTTAAATGAGACCAACCCCATGAGGATGCTGCAAAGGGTTGAATAACAGCTTTCGATTTACTTTGGGCACGTTTTTTTGGGGGGGGCATTTTTAGGAAAATTGCCCGGAGTGCAAGTGGTTAAGCATGGAGGTGGAAGTGTCATGGTTTGAGGATGCTTTGCTGCAGCAGGACCTGGCCAGCTCACCATAATAGAATCCACCATGAATTCTTCCATGTATCAGAGGCTGCTTGAGGACCACGTGAGACCAACTGCAAAAAAAAAATAAATAAATAAATAAATAAATAAATAAAGCAGAAGCAGAACTGGACCTTGCAACTTGACAATGACCCAAAACATTCCCATAAATTCATCACGGATTGGCTAAAAACAAAGAAATGGAAAGTCCTTGAATGGCCGAATCAAAGCCCAGATCTTAATCTCATTGAGATGCTGTAGGGTTACTTGAAACAGGCTTCATGTGCAAGAAACCCCTTAAACATCTCACAGCTGAAAGAATTCTGCGTTGAGGAGTGGGGAAAACTTTCCTCAGACTGATGTCAGAGACTGGTATATGGCTACAAGAAGTGTGTCACTGAAGTTATTTCAGCCAAAGGGGGTAACACTAGCTATTAGGCAGTAGAGTGTCCTAACTTTTTCCTTAGTTAGAATACGCATTTGTTGATATATTTTGTTTAATGAGTAAAAAAAAAGCTTAACTTTGTTATTTACCTGCAATTAAAACACCTTCTTTTCCAGAGATAAATAAAAACAATATTAGACATCAATATGTGAACATTTCTTAATTAAGAACTGAATATTTAATGGGTGTCCTTATTTTTTTCACCTGACTGTACCTGAGGAGAGGCGAGATTGATATACTAGTTGTCATTAGCAACCTTAACAGAATCACGATCTACCATAAGTATTGGCAATTGCAACTTGTATGTTAATAGTAGCATGAGTAAATCCCTCATACCTTGTTAGTAAGCCTCGTTAGCACGAGTGAGCCGCTAAAGATTCAACAAACACTCATCTGTCCTATAAAAATGTGTAAACAGCTAGTGTCAAAGTGATGAATTCCCTCTTCATGTGATTTTCATAACTGATATTGTAATACTGTCATACACAATCAAATGGCTTTTCAGTTAAACTGATTAGAATAATTCAATTCAATTCAATTCAATTCAACTTTATTTATATAGCGCCATTTCACAACAACAGTCATCTCATAGCACTATCAACTGTAGGGAGGACCCCCACAGTTGCAGAAAGACCCCAGCAATCAGGCGATCCCCTGTGAGCAAGCACTTGGCGACGGTGGAGAGGAAAAACTCCCTTTTAACAGGAAGAAACCTCCAGCAGAACCAGGCTCAGGGAGGGGCAGTCATCTGCTGCGACTGGCTGGGGGGTGAGGGGATAGAGAAGAAGAAAAGAACAGACATGTAGAGAGCAAACAGCACGATGGGGACTCAATCTATGGGAGAGAACAAACAAATGTTAATGACCAGCAAAAAAAAAATATTTCATAGAGAGTGAGGAAAGGAGTGAGGCCCAGTGCATTACTGGAGGTCCCCCGGCTGACTAAACCTATTAGCAGCATAACTAAGGGAGGGTTCAGAAAACACATGATCCCTCCCTAATTGTAGGCTATATCAAAAAGGTAGGTTTTAGCCCTATTCTTAAAAACAGAGATCGAGTCTGACTCACGAATCCAGATTGGCAGCTGATTCCACAGGAGAGGAGCTTGATAACTGAAGGCTCTGCCTCCCATTGTACTTTTGGAGATTCTAGGTATTACAAGTAAACCTGCATTTTGGGAGCGTAGTGCTCTGTTAGGATGATACGGTAGTATCAGATCTTTTAAATAAAAAGGAGCCTGATTGTTTAGAGCTTTGTAAGTAAGAAGAAGGATTTTAAACTTAATTCTAAACTCTATGGGAAGCCAATGAAGGGAGGCCAGAACCGGAGAGATATGATCTCTCTTTCTAGTACCTGTTAAAACTCTTGCTGCAGCATTTTGGATCAGCTGAAGACTTTTTAAAGATGTTTTAGGACAACCTGATAATAAAGAATTACAATAATCTAATCTCGAGCTAACAAAAGCGTGGATCAGCTTCTCAGCATCACTCTGAGACAAGATGCTCCTAATCTTGGCAATATTATGCAAATGATAGAAGGCAGTCTTAGAAACAAATTTAATATGTGAATTGAAGGACAAATCCTGATCAAAAATAACTCCAAGGTTCCTCACAGAGCTATTAAGAGAAAGAGTAACTGCATCCAAACTGAAAGTTTGATTTGGAAAGGAATTTCTAAGGTTTTTTGGACCAACAAGAATGACTTCAGTCTTATCTGAAATTAATAGCAGGAAATTACAAGTCATCCAAACTTTGATTTCCTTAAGACAGGCTTCTAACTTGGCTAATTGATTAGTATCATCTGGCTTCATTGACAGGTATAATTGTGTGTCATCTGCATAACAGTGAAAATGTATACAGTGCTTTCTAATAATGTTGCCTAACGGAAGCATATATAAACTAAAAAGAGTAGGGCCAAGCACAGATCCCTGTGGAACTCCATGACTAAGCTTTGAGCTGAGAGAAAACTCATCATTTACATGAACAAACTGGAACCTATCAGATAAATAAGATCTAAACCACTGCAACGAAGTTCCATTAAGTCCAACATAGTGTTCTAATCTATCAAGTAGAATATTATGATCAATAGTATCAAAAGCTGCACTAAGATCTAAAAGGACAAGTACAGAAACTAGTCCATTATCAGATGCAATGAGGAGGTCGTTAGTGACCTTCGCTAAGGCTGTTTCAGTGCTATGATGGATTCTAAACCCAGATTGAAACTTCTCAAATAAACCATTTCCCTGCAGGTGGTCAAATAATTGCATAGCAACAACTCTAAGATTTTTGAAATGAAAGGGAGATTAGAGATTGGTCTATAGTTAGCTAAAGCTCCTGGATCTAGCGTTGGCTTTTTGAGTAAGGGTTTAATTACAGCCGTTTTAAAAGCCTGCGGTACATGGCCTAAAGTTAATGAAGAATTGATTATATGAAGAATAAAGCTACCAATAAGTGGGAAGACTTCTTTAAATAACCTGGTAGGAATAGGGTCTAAAAGACAAGTTGAAGGTTTGGATGAGGAAACTATTTTGTCTAACTCACAAAGGTCGATTGGAGTAAACTCATCAAGACAGACATCAATAGAAGGAGTTGTAGTAGTTACAGTATTTATGTTAACTGTGGGAAGAATCTGATTGATTTTATCTCTGATGGATGAAATTTTATTATTGAAAAAGTTCATAAAGTCCTGACTAGTAAGCTCTAAGGGGATGCTAGGATTGACAGAGTCCTGACTTTTTGTCAACCTGGCTACAGTACTGAAAAGAAACCTGGGATTATTCTTGTTCTCTTCTATTAATGCAGAGTAATAACTCGTTCTAGCTTTTCTAAGAGATTTTTTATAAATTAAAAGATGATTTCTCCAAGCTAAATAGATTTCATCTAAATTAGTAGAGCGCCATTTTCTTTCTAATTGACGAGTCTTCTGTTTTAAGCTACGAGTTTCTGTGTTGAACCAAGGAGTTAAAAATCTCTGATTAGACGTTTTCTTTTTTAAGGGGGCCACCAAGTCTAGAGCCTGATGTAGAGAAGCTGAAACACTATCCACCATGTTATCAATTACAGAAGGAGCAAGCTGTCTATAGCTTATTTCCGTTGTGTTGACACATGGCATAGAGGAAACAATCTGCATAAATTTGGAAACAGCATCATCTGAGAGGCATCTACTGTGATAATATTTTTCTTTAGGAGCCAAATAGTCAGAAATAGTAAAATCAAAGGTTAACAGACAATGGTCTGACAGTACAGGGTTATGAGGAGACACTACCAGATTTTCTATTTCTATGCCATATGTCAGAACAAGGTCCAATGTATGGTGGAGGTAATGAGTAGAATTTCCTACTTTCTGAGAAAACCCAATCGAGTCTAATATTGAATTAAAAGCCACATTAAGGCAGTCACTATCTACATCCACATGTATATTAAAGTCCCCTACTATAATTATTCTATCAGATTTCAGCACTAAATCAGCTAAGAAATCAGGAAATTCGGATAAAAATTCTGAATAGGTTGATGGGGACGATAAACTATGGCAAATAAAATTGGGTTTAACCTGGAATTGCTAAAGTGCCCAATACTGAGGACCAGGCCCTCAAAGGAATTATAACATGTTTTTTGCTTTACATTAACTAGTAATTTGGAATGGTAAATTGCTGCTACTCCTCCTCCACGACCAGAACTTCTGGGATTTTGACAGTTTAAATAACCAGAGGGAGTTGATTCATTTAAACCAACATAATCCTCTTGTCCTAACCAAGTCTCTGTAAGGGAAATTAAATCAATCTGATGATCAATTAACAGATCATGGACTAACAGAGACTTGGGAGTTAGAGACCTAATATTTAATAAACCACATTTAATTTTTAAATTATGAGGAGGAACAGAGGCCAAATCATTCAATTTAGAGGCTTTATGTTTAATTTGAGTTTTACCAATATTTTGCTTTATCACTTTGGGATGCTTATACATTATATTTTTATTTACTTTGGAGGGAGCAGACAACGATTCTCTGATGGGGAAGACAGGGGCTAAGCTGAGGGGTGGCGGATGAAGAGGAGCTGCAGAGAGGCATGTAAGACTGCGACTCTGCTTCCTGGTCCCAACTCTGAGTAGTCATGGTTTTGGAAATTTGGATAAAAAAGATGCCAGATTGTTAGATAAATGAGAAGCACCATCCAAAGTGGGATGAATGCTGTCTCGTCTCATAAGACCAGGTTTTCCCCAAAAAGAGCTCCAATTGTCAATGTAGCCCACGTCATTTTTAGGACACCACACAGACAGCCAGCGGTTCAAGGATGACGAGCGACTAAACATGTCATCACTGGTCAGATTGGGGAGGGGCCCAGAGAATACTACAGTGGCAGACATCGTTTTTGCAAAGTCACACACCGATTCTACATTAAGTTTCGTGACTTCCGACTGCCGGAGACGGATGTCATTAATGCCGGCGTGAATAACAATTGTGGAGTATTTACAGTTACTTTTAGCCAGCATTTTCAAATTTGACTCGATGTCGCCTGCTCTGGCCCCAGGAATGCATGTGACTATGGCCGCTGGAGTCTCTAGGTTCACGTTTCTGACTACAGAGTCGCCAATGATCAGAGTTTTTTCCTCAGCGGGTGTGTTGCTGAGCGGGGAAAAACGATTAGAAACGTGAACAGGTTGGTGGTGAACCGGGGCTTTGCGACTAGGCTTCCTTCTCACCGTCACCCACCCAGTCTCCTCGCTGCAGAGGAGAGCCGGGGAACCGGTGACCGGGGGACCTAAGCTAGCTAGCTCCGCTGCAGCTAAGGGGCGTCCGTCGAGATTAACTGGCGCAGACGGTGTTTCAATGCAGCGGAGCCGGGATTCCAAATCAGACAACCTCGCCTTGAGCGCCTCAAAAAGACAACATTTATTACATTTACCGTTATCACTAAAAGAGGCAGAGGTGTAGCTAAACATCTGACAGAGAGAGCACACCAGAGGAGGAGAGGAAAGAGAGCTAGTAGCCATAGCTAGTGGCTCGAGAGCTGGAGAGCAAACCACACAGGCAGACAGCAAAACAGGAAGTGACGATACGTTACCACAAGGAAGTGACGATCTCGAAAAAATACCATATAAATACATTAAGAATTATAATTTGAATCAAAATATAAAATCATGTCAGCTAAATTATCTTAAGAAAGGTTTATTTGTTTTTGTTTTAACAACATATCTCAAAAAATTACTGATTTTGATGACCTTTTTAAGAGAAATTGGAAGTGCAACAAAAACTAATTGACTAGAATTTTTTGGAAATCAGGATCACTGACTAGATTTGGAGATTAAAAAAAAAAAAAAAAAAACTCCCTAAGGGAAAAACGAATGCAGTTGCTTGTTGAATGTTCCGATTGTCACCAGCAGAGGGCATTATTTGTGTTCATGTCTTAACTCTTCTGGGTTTAATGCTTTATGTCAAAATCACATGCTGCTGATCTATTATCAACCAGAATAGCTGTCTGCACATGTAGACAGCAGGGAGCCCAAGCTTACACTGCTAGGGAGTTAACTTACCAAGGGTGGTTTATATTGTTATTTTCTTTAGATTTCAGTCATCCTATTAGACACCCCTGTTTCCAATCCACAGTCGATAATGCATCTCACATCATTCTGGCTTATTTTGTTATACGTACTGTATGTTCACTGTGATTCTAAAGCAATCTGTTAGAATTAGCTTTGCTAGGCGGTCGGCGTTGGATGGTCTAAGGGTATTATTAGACCTCAACTCAGCCCAAGGTGGCCAGGTAAAGCTAGAAGTTTAGCCATTCATTTCGGAAAGTTTCTGTGCTTATTGTACTCTAGGGACCGATCATATCCTACTGACTACTGAAAACATATTGAGTTAATATTTCAAATTGTTTTTGGAAATTGTTATATCTGATAAATGACCAGGACGGAGGCAAGTCTTCATGCAGCAGCTAACAAACTTTATTATGTGAACTTGAGTTTATATACAGAGTTGGCCGTGCCTGCCTGACGTCACCCTGTGGGTGGGCACAGCATCCCAGACACACACACACACTCTCATACCTAACATCCCCCCCCTTTACGAAACTGGGAAACTACACACACAACTGAACCTCCCAAATTTAGAAACCTGAATCACACACTAAGAACAGGGAGAACAATATACTGTCATGAACATCCTATCACATTCACACAAAACAATTAAACTGGACCTTGTCTCTTGAAAAATACAGCGTAACCCCATATTATTCACATTTACTCACATGCACACCAGCATCAAATATAAACAAACTATACACCTTATCTTATATACTGTATATACACAGGTATTCAAACAAGGACAAAGAAAAATTCAAGTAATGCCAATGTCTCTGGGTAGCCACCATCCACAAAACTGCCTTGGAGGCTCCGGGCATCCACACAGCATATGTGCCCCTGGCCTCTGTCCAAGTCCAAGGTTGAAGCCCCTCTCTCTGGCGAAGATGTCCCTTCCAGCCATAAGCTTCATCTTCCCTCTGGCCCCGCAGTGCTGTTGTCCAGCGTGGTGTCCCACCATGTCTCTTGGACCGCTCCTGACCGCTTTCAGCACCGCCATCATGGCTCCAACTAGTCCAGCCCCCCGTGGCCGCACTCTGGTGAAAATGGAAACCCACTTGTCGGTGCTGTTCACTGCCTTGGCCGTCTCGTCGTACCCTCCAGCACCCTCGTCCAGGATGCTCCGCTGTGCTGCCACCGTGTCCAGCTGCCGCTGCTCACTCCCGGGGTTCTCAGCTTCGCACTTGTCGGCAACCATCTCTGATCCAGGCGTCTCGACGCAGCTCTCGACTCCCTCATTGCATGAGTCATGTTGCATAGCCTCCGTATCCGGCCACTGCTCACCTACGGGACATGCACCATCACCCTCGTCAGGCCCGCTCACCGACCTGGGCTCCTTACCGCTGCATCCATTGCTCTCGGTGTCGGTGCTCCGCTGCACTGCCACCGTGTCCTGTGGCTGCTGCTCCTCCTCAGGACACGCACCATTACCCTCGTCGGGCCCGCTCACCGACCTGGGCTCCTCACCGCTGCATTCAGTGCTCTCGGTGTTGGTGCTCTGCTGCGCTGTCACCGTGTCCTGCGGCTGCTGCTCCTCCCCGGGGCCGTCAGCCTGCCTGGCCTCACTCACCTGCTGCATAGCTTCCACAAGCGGCTGTTGCTGCTCACCTCCGGGGCTCACGCTGTCATCCCCACCGGTCCCATCCTCCCACCCCGGCTCCTGGCCGCTGCTCCCAGCACTCATGGTCTCAGTGCTCCACTGTGCTGTTACCTCGTCTTGCTGCCCAGTTAGCTTGCAAACCTCGACTCTCGGCGGGAAATCGCACACGGTCGGCCCCACGCTTGCCTTAGCCGCTAGCTCATGCTGGATCACAGACTCCCTCCATCCACCAGTCAGAACCTCCTTCAACGACTGCGGCACCTCAGGTCTCTTCAACGTGCGCTCCAGCCAAATGTCGCTTGTGCCACTGGCCAACCCTTCCCTCACTATGTCGACCTCCATAGTCCCAAACCTGCACTTCTTAGCTCTGCTACAAAGCCTCGCCAGAAATGACGTAAGGGACTCGCCCGTCCGCTGGCTAAGGCTCAGGAATTTGCATCTTCTCCTGATGAGAGTGACAGAGTCCTCGCACACATAATCCATTATTCAAAATAACACCGATTTACCTCATTGCCAAATGTTATATCTGATAAATGACCAGGACGGAGGGGAGTCTTCATGCAGCAACTAACTAACTTTATCATGTGAACTTGAGTTTATATACAGAGTGAGCTGTGCCCGCCTAATGTCACCCTGTGGGTGGGCACGGCATCCCAGACACACACACTCTCATACCTAACAGAAATCATGGATGTCGTGTTGTCTCGGCTAAAGAGAAAAAGACCGTTATCAGCACAAAGTTCAAATGCCAGCATCTATGAGGTTATGGGGCTGTGTTAGTGCCCATGGCATGGGTAACTTGCACATCTTTGACGGCACCACCAATGCTGGATAACATAGGTTTTGGAGCAACATATGCTGCCATCAAGGCAACATCTTTTTCAGGGACATCGCTACTTATTTCAGCAAGACATTGCCAAGCCACATTCTACACATGTTAAAACAACGTGGCTTCTTAGTAAAATAATGCAAGTACCAACCATGCAAGTGCCTGCAGTCCAGACTTGTCTCCCACTGAAAATGTGTGGTGCATTATGAAATGTAAAATACAAAAATGGAGAGCCCGGACTGTTGAGCAACTGAAGTTGAACATCAAGCAAGAATGGGAAAGAATTCCACCTACAAAACTTCAACAAGGGCGGTGCGGTGGCGGAGTGGTTAGCACTGCGGCAGCACAGCAACTCACCCTTGGCCGGAGGATCCTGGGTTCGATCCCAGCCCCCGACCAACAGTGATCTGTGTGGAGTTTGCATGTTCTCCCCGTGTCTGCGTGGGTTTACTCCGGGATTTCTCCGGTTTCCTCCCACAGGCCAAAAACATGCAAGTTAGGTTAATTGGCACCAAACTGGGGATTCTAAATTGTCCTTAGGCATGACTGAGAGAGTGAATGGTTGTCTGTCTCTCTGTGTTGGCCCTGTGATGGACTGGCGATCTGTCCAGGGTGTACCCTGCCTCTCGCCCAAAGATGCTGGGATAGGCTCCAGGCCCCCCGCGACCTGAAAAGGATTAAGCGGAAGAAGTTGAATGAATGAATGAATGAATGAATGAATGAAAGAAAACTTCAACAATGGGTGTCCTCAGTTCCTACACTCTTTTTTGGTGTTGTTAAAAGGTGATGTAACACAGTGGTAAACATGTTCCTGTCCCAGCTTTTTTGGAACATGTTGCAGGCATCAAAGTCAAAATGACTGAATATTTGCAAAAAAACAAAGTTTATCAGTTCAGTCATTAAATAGCTGGTCTTTGTAGGGTATTCAATTGAATATAGGTTGAAAATGATCTTTAAATTATTGTGTTAGGATTGGGGTCTGTATACATTATTCTTTCTAAATACATTGTGTTGCATTCTTGAATTGCTTGTTTCTACTGCTCAGCTCTTTCTATTCTCTTTGCAGCAGCAACATAAAGATTTCCACATCTACTCCGTATACAAACAAATTATTCTGGGGGTGTTGAACGTGCGTGTGCACAGACGTAAGAAGGAGAGCGCTGAAGGGTGCTTCAGCGCCGTTGTGCCAGTCTCCCCGTCTCTACATGAGTGAGTGTGTCTGTGTTGTCATCCAGCTCCTCGCGCTGCATCTAATTATGCACAGAGCACAAGAGGCCGTGAGACGATCCAGTCTTTTGTAGTAATTGATCCTTCCACCTGAGGGCAGTACTTTCTAATCTAATATCAGATAAATCCGTCTCACATCTTCAATTAAAACTACAGTATTGGATGGGCTTTCAGGGTGAGCGCCGTTGTTTTTAGCTGGTTCATTCATACAGTTTGAAGAAGAATCAATATGGTGGCTTGTAGTTCCATCTTTCCCCTGCATGATGGAAGGAAAATACACTTGACCCCCTGATAGACTTTTGAAGCTATTTCTTGTAGCACTGAATGCAGTTGCGGTCCATTCAGTGATGGTTTATTGGACACAGAGCTTTTAAAGGATTGCTGCTGCTGCTCAAGGCTTTGAACCTCTGACCTCTTTTTTTTTATTATTTCATTTCACAAAAAGGCATTTTTCTATGATGGGGTTACATAAAGTAGAGTTTGGCAAAAAATCCTTAATCTGCTGAATCTTTATTAAGCTGCTATGACAGCAGTTTGCTCCCAGTAATAATTTTATTATTTCCCTTAAAGCCTGGAGGCAATTTGTGCTTTTTTTTTATTTTTAATTTTTTTTTTAGCTCTGATTCATACACCACAGTCCCGCCGCAACACCGCTGCTCCTTTTTAATCTCTCCAGAAACAATTACATTCTCCTTTACACAATTCAATTATTTCCACCGTTCAAAAACACACGCCTAAGGCTCCGCTTGTCCCCTCTTCTTCATCCAGAGACAATCTTTTACCTGATGACACACACACACACACACACACACACACACACACCTATCACCACTGAGGATTAGAAAATAGTTTTCCTCATAAATGGGGAAAAAAAACCAATAAGTTGGATGACTTATGCTGGAGTGACATTTTAATTTAGTCTGCGGTGTGGAATTTCTACATGCCACTGACATACAGTGATATAAATCCGAGCTAAATCTTGCCATTTTCTCTTAGCGTCCCCCCCCCCCCCCAAAAAAAGGCAGCACAATAATTGGTGCAGTTCCTTTAAATTAATCTGACATGGTCTGTCACTGTGGTCATATCTGAAATTGGTCCATGACAAAGCAACAGTAACTTCATGAACTTCTATTGCAGCATTTTTCAACCGTTTTGAGCCATGGAACCTTTCTTACAGCAGCCGTCAGTGACAAGGCTACTTTGGCAAATGAATTTAATTCACACTTTGTGGGCTCTGTGGAAGACTTAACAAAAATTTTTGTGCTGCCAAATGTGCTCAACAACACAAATTCCATACTTCCAACAGATACTTTTCACATCGATGAGGTAAATGAGAAGTTAATTGCTGGTATTGTTAAAACACTGTCAAACTCAAAAACTAATGATATCTACAATATGAGCACCTCCTTTCTCAAAATGCACAGCAAAATATTAATCAAACCACTGACTCATCTCATTAATCTCTCCATTAGGTCTAGTACATTTCCATCTGGCTGGAAAAAAGCTGTCGTCATACCAGTTCATAAATCAGGCAGTAAAGACGATATATGCAATTACCGCCCAATCTCTATCTTACCAGTCCTATCTAAGGTTCTTGAAAAAGTTGTAGCTACACAGCTGATAGACTACTTACAAGACAATCAACTTCTTCATCCACATCAATTTGGTTTTAGACCAGGATACTCAACAGAAACAGCAAATTGTTGCCTTATTGAAAACGTCAAACAGTCCTTGGACAGGGGTAATGTGGTAGGAGCTGTTTTTCTAGATCTCAAAAAGGCTTTCGATACTGTAAACCACAGTTTGCTTTTATCCAAAATGGTATCTTTTAACTTCTCCCCAAATACATTAGAATGGTTTGCATCTTATCTCCAGAATAGAGAACAGTGTGTAAAAGTTCACCAGGATAAATCCTCATTTTTAAACAACCGCATGGGTATCCCACAAGGGTCCATTCTTGGTCCTTTACTTTTCAGCATTTTTATTAATGACCTGCCGTTACACTGCTCAGCTGCAACATGCCAACTTTATGCAGATGATGCAGTTATTTACACAGCTGCCAAGACTCCAGCACAGGCTGCAGATGTACTGTCTACAAGTATGGTTGATGTCCAAGAGTGGCTCCTCAAGAACCATCTATTGCTGAACCTTCAGAAAACAGTCTCAATGTGCTTTTCAATCAAAAAATGTAACCTGCAACATTTTAAAGTTAATATACATGATCATGACATCAGTTTAGTTACAGAATTCAAATACCTTGGCATTGTACTAGATCCTCAACTCAAATTTAATCTTCATATAAAGAAAATTTCAAAAACAGTAAAAAAAAATCTGAACTGCTTTAAATTAATTAGATATTACATACCTTACGAAGCAGCTGCACTGTATATGCATTCTATGGTTTTTTCTCATATATCATACTGTTTGACAGTCTGGGCTCAAGCAGCCCCTTCCACAATAAGACATATAGGTTCATTATATAATCAAACCCTAAAAATCTTGGACAAAAAGCCCATTAGGTGGCATCACTGTAATGTTTTAAAAAAATACAACCTATTGAGTTTTGAGAGCTTCATTGACCTCTGTCTTCTGAAATTAACGTTCAAATGTTTTCATAAATCAGCACCCGAGCCACTTGCTGGTTTTGTCCAAAGACAGGACAGCAGCAGAGCCACCAGGAGTTCTGTTAACAATAACTGTAAAATATTCCACCGCAGAACCACATTTGGACAAACAGCTTTCTCTATAAAGGGCAGTCACATCTGGAACACAATGCCAAATGAAATTAAAATAATAACGGACTTTAAAACATTCACTAAAAATGTTAAAAACTGGCTGAAAAATAAACAAGAATGTACTCATGTATGAATTATTTGTCTGCAAAGTGAGAGTGAATGAAGGGAAGGAATAAATGTGTTTGTTTATAGTGAGTGACGGAGGGAGGAAGGCCTGAAATAGGCAAATGTGAGTTATGTTATATGTGTTAAATGTGAGTCAGGCTGTTATATTTGTGTATTTATAATATTTATAATATTTATAATATTTATGTTAAATGTGAGTCAGGCTGTTATATTTGTGTATTTATAATATTTATAATATTTATAATTGTGTATTTATAATTTTTCTGCATTGATGTATGTGGTTATTGTGTATATTTTTTATCTTGATTCTTTTTTCTAAAGCCCATCCAGGGACAAGAGTTGCAAATTAGCTAATAGCTATACACTCTATGTGCAACACATCAGATTGATTGTCTTTGATTAATTGTCTATGTTTATTGCACTGTCCCTGTCAAATAAACTAATCTACTACTACTACACCCCACCAATCTAAAATGTTTTAAAATAACCAATTGTAGCCTATTATGGTAAACGGTACATAATGACAATTTAGTGTTGTAATTTGTTTATGCTCAGTGTGAAACGAGGTGTGATCACATACAAAGCCAATGGACATTTGCTCCAGACGCTGCAAGTCTGAGTTTATTCAACTCAGGACAGGAGTTCACTTGAGGCTTGGTCACAATGACCATTTGGCATTGGTGTTTTGCCATTGCTGGGAGAGTGAATTAATTTGAAAATGAGACAGCCACTTACCAGAAATGCCTCTCATCTCATCAGATGTGCGCTCCCCGCGAAGAGGGTTCTTTTCACG
Organism: Pholidichthys leucotaenia; assembly: GCA_020510985.1. Classification (NCBI taxonomy): domain Eukaryota; kingdom Metazoa; phylum Chordata; class Actinopteri; order Cichliformes; family Pholidichthyidae; genus Pholidichthys; species Pholidichthys leucotaenia. The sequence goes on from CM035844.1 coordinate 219,627,239, forward strand.
GCAGATGTGCTTTTCTTGGCACAGCCCCATTGGATCTCTGTGGCGGTTGCATCCATCGTCTGCCTGATCCTGGGGGCAGCTGACGCCTGTATGCAGTTTTCTGCTGTTTGGATGCTGTGGAAGATTTCCTTATTTTGTCAATAAATATCACACTGTGTTCTTGTTATGAGTGTTCCTAGATACACTAATCATGTCTCTTCCTTGGACACTGAGACTCTAGCCTGTCAAGGTCAGTTCCGGAAGACAGCTAGGTTCCGTACTCCCACAGAACGTTTTCATAACGTGCTATCTTTGTTTGGTCCAAAGTAGAAAATCTGCCCACTCCATTTTGACAGTTAACATTTCTGCTGAACTGCTACATGAAATCTTCCTCTTGATCAAGAATACATAATACAGAAAGGCATCTTTTACTCTATACTCTATTCCTTCACCAGATCCATAAGGGACATTTATTAATATCAAGTCATTCCACATCAATGGTGTTGTATGTTCAGGTATTTTAGCGTTTTTTGTTTGGATCTCTGCAGCAGATGCAAGGTGGCCCTGCCTCTCTGTGGGGAGAGTTTTCCATTGAGAGGAGGAAGAAAATACAACACACAACACCACAGAGCTGGTTAAGAGAGCTCAAAAGCGACTGTACTTTCTGAAGAGGCTGAAGAAGTTTGGCATGTCCTCCAGGATCCTCAAAAATTTCTACAGCTACATCATCGAGAGCATCCGGACCAACTGCATCACTGCGTGGTATGGCAGGACCACTACCCTGGACCGCAAATACCTGCAGAGAGTGGTGAAGACAGCTGACAAGATCATCAGGACTTCACTCAACTCTCGGCAGAGCATCAACCACCGCATAGTCCAAAGGAGAGCTGACGCCATCCTCCGGGACCCCACCCACCCCCAGCACAGACTGTTCACACTTCAACCCTCAGGCTGGAGGTACAGAAGTGTGAAATGCAGGACAACCAGACTGAAGAACTCCTTCTTTCCCACTGCCATCAGACCCTGAACAGATAACTCCCAAAACTCCGTAACACAGCTTTGCATATAGGAACTCACACACCAGCTGCTAAATTTGCACACTGCTCACCTGTACAGTAGATATAGTCTCCCCCGTCTGATGTCCATATCATCTCTGCTGCTAATTATCATCTCTGCTGCTACTTATCATGCACAGTCTACTGGTACTTCCGTTACAGAAATTAGCACCGGGTACTAATTTGTAATTATACACTGCTCGTTTCACAATGCTTATTTGCACACTGTACATAGTGTTATTAGTACTCATTAGTTTTAGTATTTATTATTAAGGTGTGCTTAAGGAGTCCTAACTGCATAACTGTGTGTTGGTGTGTGTGTTATTAGCATCGATTAGTATTAGGACTGAGTTACTGTAAGTTACTGTGTCATGACCTAGAATTGTTGTTAGTGTGTCATGACCTTATAAATGTTGTTTCTGTACCTATTACCTTGGCATTCATTTAGAGAGCAAAGTAAGAATTTCATTGCTCAGGAAGTGTAGCATTTCTTAACTGTGCAGATAATAATAAAGCCTTTGAATCTTGAATAGCAGGGATTGTGCTCGTGCAGGAAACACTGCAGGTGCCAGTGCACAACAATTGCAAACAACTGCAAACAAAAAAATTGCAAATAATTTGCCATTGCTGTGCATGCCTACAGAACCCATGCTGTAGAATCTGTTTCAGTGAAACGTACCAGAGCACACTGGTAGAAAAACACTGCTATCGACATCATATCTGGATGTGAACTAGCAAATATTAGTTAGGTCAAGTTAAATTTGAGTTGATTACACATTTCCTTCAATTCTTAACAACACACAACTGTGACTAAATCACATTAAACACAAAAACAGAGCTTACCTTAACTTCGGCTGTGTTGAACATCTCCGCTGAGCCTCTCGTTGACTGTAGTCCAAAGATTTGCCGCCGCTGCACAAGGCCCCACCATAGGTTAGATCTGGGCTGTCCCATGGGTTCCATGTTTGCCCCATCTGTTTGCCCAAATGGACTTTACCTTTTTATCTATTTTCAAGTGATTTTCTCATAAATTTGTGACTTTTTTCTTGCAAATTTGTGACTTTTCCCCCTAAATTGACACATTTTCTTGAAAATTTCAATCTTTGTAATACATTTTCAACTTTTACTGTAAATTTGCAACTTTTTCCTCATAAATTTGTTAGTTTTTCTTGTAAAATTGTTAGTTTTTCTTGTAAGTTTGTTAACTTTTTGTTGTAATTGTGGAACTGTCATACAGTCATGAAAAAATTTGGACACCCCTTTAAATATTCAGTTCTTTATTGAGAAATGTTCACATATCTAAGTCTAATCTTGTTATTTGTATTTTTTTACATTTATTTTAGCCATTGTAAGTGGGAATGAATGTGGGGGTGTCCTAAAAAAGATGGGGGGTGTCCTATTTTTTTCCCCTCACTATTTGTTTAGAGTTACATTTTACAGAAAATTGGAAAAAAAAGTTTTGAATTCATTTTTAATTGTTTGGTTGTATTTCACGAATCTCCCAGTTTTTTTAAACATTGATATTAAATATCCATATGTCCAAATATGTTAAAAAAAAAAACCAACACACAGGAGTATACGGGGTGTCCTAATTTTTTCACGACTGTAAATTTGTGACTTTTTCACTTTAATCTTGCAAATTTTCTCATAAATTTGTTACCTTTTTCCTTGTAAATTTGCTTTTTTTCTTGTATATATTTGGGACTTTCTCAAAGATTTTCAACTTTTTTTTACACTAAACTTAAAACTTTTTTGATAAACTTGACTTTTTTCTCGTAAATGTGTTAATTTTTTCTTGTAAGTTTGTAAGTTTCAAGTAATTTTACAATTTTTTTTCTTGTAAATTTGTATTTTTTTTCCTCCTAAACTTTAATTTTTTTTTCTTATAAACTTGCAACTTTTTTTCTAGTAACTGTCTGACTTTTTCTCTCTATCGTCGGCCTCCGTCGGTCTATGATGACCATGGAAGAGAATCTTAAATGTCTACTCTGCTGGAACAGCACCGCCTGTGGCTGAACAGGCCGATGTGCACCGGTGTTCTACCTTCCAGCGTTGGGCGTTGGTAGGATTCAAGCCTGGGCAGGAAAACATGGAGGACAAGATGTTACCCATGCAGCATGTCCCCCCTCTCCACGTCACTGATGAATCCAAAGGAACAGCAGGGCTGCTATAGTTTGGCACCAGCGCCGTCTCAGGAGCTGCCAGAACGATGTTGAGCACAACAGAGAACTGCCTTAGGGGTTCCGACTCCGGATTTTTCCTCAGGGTTGACTCCCGAGGCCTTTCCCGTGACTGGGTGTGCCGCAAGGCAGCGGAGGTTTGAAATCAGGGTTTACCTTCCCCTAGATGGGCTACCTTCCTAGGTTGACGAGCCACCATCTACCCGAAGCATCTGGTTTTAAGGTGCCATAGATCCGCCCTCGCCCCTTCTCCTATTAGTAGAAGCAGTTCCGCCGGGCTTAGAGACTAAACCACACGGGCAGGCTAGGAGTTGGACTTAGTTGTCAGAGGCTTTTCGAAACACACACCGTAAGGAGCATTTTATGAGCACTAGGAGCTTAACCCCAGTGCCGCTCCTGGCTATGACAACCTTGGAACCCTTTTTCTCTCTAATTTGCTATTTTTTTTGTAAATTTGTAACTTTTTTTCTCACTATTTTTCACATTTTTTTTCCTCATAATTTGGTGACTTTTTTCATGTAATCTTACCTATGGTACCGGTACTGCTGAAACTTGCTCACCCACTTTAAGCCCATGTGGAACCCAGTTGGGTGTATAGTGGGTAAGCATAACCTGCTTACCTGTACCACAGGTAAAGTCCATGTGGACAGAAACAGATGGGGCCAACATGGAACCCGTAGACAAACCCACATGGGACCCATTTGACAACCCAGCTTAAAAAATGGTGGGCCCACATGGACATCCTGGCTGGGATGCAACACATAATGAGCAGAAATTGATATGATGCAAAACATCTGTGTTCGAAATTAACACATAATTTTTTAAAGAGTGCACACATTGTATCCTTAAGTGATTTGTTAACCCCAATCTGCCCCCACCCAACTCATGCTTAGGTAATATTCCAAATCAAGCAATTAATTAAATAAGGTTTTCATTAAATCAAAACCAGAACTTTTTGCTCATTTTTATTCTTCTGGCTGATGTACTTTCCCTTGAGAACATTAATGAAGCAAATGCAATATGACTTTGTTTGATCATCCACTAAGGGGATTAGTGCTTTAATGGTATAAACCTTTTAATAAGACTGATAACCACCACAGATTAACACCAGATATTCTTCTTAAAGGAAGACATAATCAACTGTAATTCTCACATTTGGTTGCATTTGAGTGGTACAGGGATTGTTATCAGGAATCGTATTATTCTGTGACCACTACTTTAAAAAAAATGTTCAAAGGTGCTTTTAAAAAGTGAGATTAAACACTGGGACTACATTGAAGACAATATTTTCCCTTAACTTTAATCTTACTGTTTTGGATCCTAACGCAAAAAGGGAAACTAATACTATCTGACAACAATCAATCACTCAAAACAAACAAAAACAATTGAATTATGAACAGCTGCTTTATATATCACAGTGTAGAACATTGTCTATATAATAAGTGCTTCCACTTTTCCTCTGTGGGATTAGTGTACCATATGTTCAAGATTCAAAGATTTTATTGTCAGTACTACTATACATGCAGGACATACAGAAGAATTGAAATGGTGTTTCTCTCTCTCTTCATTGGTGTGCATTTTATAAAAAGAAAAGGAAAAAGGCTCAATAAAAAAAAGAAAAGAACAAACAGCAACAGTCTATGTACAGTCTATATACAGTGATGCAATCCGTGGTGCCAATGGCAGCCAGAAGGACTCTGACCTCCATAGAGATAAACGATTAGTTTAGGTAAAAGGGTAGTGGTAATAAACCCAGCAATTCTATATTCAGACAGCTAGAGATGAATACCCGTAGTTGCATTTCAATGCAGCAGTGTTGGTGCAGATAGTGACAAATATGATTGTACGTGATCAGTATTGCAGTGACATACAGAAAGCAGCAGATATGGCATTGGTGCAAATGGTTGCAGCTGATGTGCAGATACATATAGCAACAAAAGTACAACAGAACAACAGTATTATTGCTGGTGTGCCAGTCTTTCTGTGCCAACATCTGAGGTAGTTGTTGTGCAGGTGTTACCGTCTGGGAAGGGGTCCTGATGGCCTGATGAACAAAGCTGTTAAGCAGTCTTGTGGAGCGGGCCCGGAGGCTATGGTACCTTTTCCCCGAGGGCAGGGGGCTGAAGAGGGTGTGTAGGGGATGGGAGGTGTTGCATGTGATGTTGATGGGTCTGTGGGTGAGGCAGGTGGGGTAGATGTCTGGGGGTGGGTGGGTGGCAGGGGGGGCACCGATTATCTTGCTGGCTGCATCCACTATGCATTGTAGTGGCTTCCAGCAGGCGGTGGTGCAGCTTCCATACCACACTGTGATGCATTTGGTGAGGATGCTCTCAGTGGTGCCCTGGTAGAAAGACTGCATGATGTGGGGTGGGACTCATGCTCTCCTCAGTCTGCAGAGGAAATGGAGGCGAGTTTGGGCCTTCTTGGCCAGTGATGTGATGTTGTTGGTCCAGGTGAGGTCCTCAGAGGTGTGCGCCTCGAGGAACTTGGTGCTGTTCACCCTCTCCACAGCTGCATCGTCAATGATGAGAGGGGACTGTTGTGTGTGACCCCACCTGAAGTTGACCACAATATCCTTTGCTTTTCCCACATTCAGGAAGAGATTGTCTTTACACCACTGGACCAGTTGGCTCACGTCGTTTCTGTAGCTGGCCTCGTCGTTGTTGGTGATGAGGCCCACTACTGTTGTGCCGTCCGCAAACATGACGATGTGGTTGGTGTTGTAGGCTGGCACGCAGTCATGGGTCAGCAGGGTGAAGAGTAGCGGGCTGAGCACGCACCCTTGTGGGGCACCTGTGCACAGTGTGATGGTCTGGGTGGTGTTGCTGCCAGCCCACACGTTCTATGGCCTCCCTGTGAGAAAGTCCAGCACCCAGTTACAGTACATGTGTAAGTGTGATTTGATGTTCTGAGGGATGTCTTTGTGGATAATACCAGTGAGTCCCATGATGGTAAAGGAAGTGGGCTGTCACTATTGTTCTAGCTGAATCTCTAATCTGTATGACTGAAAATGGGTGGCTAATTGAACTTTAGCATATTCATTCATTGCTTTTAATTAATTGCTTTAAAAAAAAAGGTGATTCAGGATGTACAGCAGGGAAAATAAGTATTGAACACATCAGCATTTTTCTCATCAAATATATTTCTGATAGAACCATTGACCTGAGATTTTTACAGGATATCAGCAACAACCCAAGTAATACATGCATACAAAGAAGTCAAAGCAACTGTGGTCACAAAACAAGTTAGATTTAATACAGTGGAATGACACAGGGAATAGGTATTTAACACACTTTGTGAAATTCATTTACTGTTTAGTAGAAAAAAACCATTTGTTGGTAATAACAGCTTCCAGATGCCTCCTGTATGGAGAAACTAGGCGCAGGCATTGTTTAGGAGTGACTTTGGCCCATTCTTCCACACAAAGTGTCTTAAAATCTGGAAGGTTCAGTGGTTGTCTTCTGTGAACTCTGATCTTCAGTTTGTTCCATAGATTTTTAATTGGATTCAGGTCAGGTGACTGACTGGGTCATTCTAGCAGCTTTATTTTCCTTCTTTGGAGCCAGTTGAGAGTTTCCTTGGCTGTGTGTTTGGGATCATTGTCTTGCTGAAATGTCCACCCTTGCTTCCTATTCAGCATCTTGGCAGATGGCAACAGGATCTTTTCATGCATGTCTCTTTACATTTGTCTATTCATTGTTCCTTCAATTATATGAAGTCTGCCTGTACCACATGCTGAAGAACACCCCCACACTATGATGGGATGAGCAGTGCCATTTCTCCTCCAAACAGTGCTGTGTGTTGTGGCATTCAAAAAGTTCAATTTTGGTCTCATCTGACCAGACTATATTCTCCCAGTATTTTACTGCCTTGCCCAAATGTTGTGCAGCAAACTAAACAAGCTTCAACATGCTTTTTCTTCAGCAATGGAGTCTTGCGAAATGAGCGGGCATAGAGCCCATGTCTGTTGAGTGCATTGCTTATTGTTTTCTTCAATAAAAAAACTCCAGGTCTTTCTGGAGCTCTCCATAAGAAGGGTTTTTTGGGTCTTTGATAACTCTTCTGATAATTCTTTTGACTCCTCTGTCTGAAATCTTATGAGGAGCTCGTAGTCATGGCCGGTTTATGGTAAAATGATGTTCTACTTCCAAATGATGGCTCCAACAACGCTCACTGGAACATTCAGCAGTTTAGAAATGCACCTGTAACTAATGCCATCATTATGTTTTGCAACAATAAGGTTGCAAAGATCCAGAGCGAGCTCTTTGCTTCAACCCATCATGAGTTCTTTGTGGTGTGACAATCTGATATTCACAGACCTTTTTAAAGGCTATCAGTCAAGACTTAACCAGATGAAATTAATTTGCGCTGAAGGGGTATGGGATTGATTCCTAAATTCTGACGGATTTCAGCTGTTTTTTTGGCTTTCAGTGCCTTTTTGCACCTCTTTTTCTTCATGTGTTCAATACTTATTCCCTGTGTCATTCCACTTTATTAAATATAGCTTGATTTGTGAACACAGTTGCCTTGATTTCTTTGCATGTATGGATTAATTGTGTTGTTACAGATATCTGTTGAAAATCTCAGGTCAATGGCTCCATCAGAAATATGTTTAATGAGAAAAATGTTCAATACCAAGTTTCCCCGCTGTCTAGTGAGGAGAATGGGCTGCAGTTCATTTATTGGCCACTGGTATCACTAAAAACAAGGGTTAGAAAGAGTGCATTTAACAGTCAAATAATGACCTCAGGCCAACAGGTGTAAATTAAAGGAGAACAGGGATCCATGCCCCCAACCTGGAAAAACCAGATAATTCTCCACCCAGTGCCATTATAAACTTTTCTACTTTATTTTATATAATTAAATGAAATCCGTTTGTCTGGTACACAAAACATCTTAAGCGATCTCCATCACTCTCCACTTCGTCTTGACAGAAGATGTTTACGGTTATAATGGACCCAGAATTCAGACACAGAGCAAACAACAATATAAGTATTTCATTTAAACAGGAGAGAAGAGAGAGCAGCTGGTGCTGGCAGCCTGTTACAGGTGCTGATTTCTGCAGGGAGAGGACATGTGCCAGCCAGCTTCTTTGTGTGGAGACTAGGGGGAGTTGACTGCAGAGATGAGGAGCACTGCCCTGGGCCTGGGGACTTAAGGTGAAGATGAATACTGATATTGCTCAAGGCTTAACAGAATGGAGGAGGCGTGGATTTAGGTAGGAGTGGAGTTCTGCCATGGTAAATATGGTCTGACAACAGGTTTCCTAGGTCTGCCTTGGGAGGGAGTCCTAGTAAGTATTCCTGGAGAGAACGAGGAGATGAAGAACAGTTAAGTTTAGCTTACTTGGTTCTCACACTGGGAGAAGGTGAGGGCAGCCACTGCTTGCAGGTAAGCACACACAGGTAGAGCTTCTGCTGATGAATGAAGTCCAACAGTCCCACAGTGAGTCTGAAGACTGAAGTCCGGTTTAATGGGTGGAGATTAATGCAGTGCAGGTGGAGGTAATCAGCAAAGCTGGAGAGAGTCACGTAATAATCAGAAGCATTTATGAGGTACTTGTGTGTCGCAAGTGTGCACCAACCTGAGATGCCACACCTCTCTCCCTCCCCTCAAAGTATATGGCAACTTTCAGTAGTTGCCTACTACATTTTGTCATAGCCAGGCTGTATCTACTTTGCAAATATCTATCCCAGCATCTTTGGGAGAGAGGCAGGGTAAACCCTGGACAAATCACCAGTCCTTCACAGGACAAGCACAATGAGACAGCCAGCCATTCACTCTCACATTCATACCTAAGGACAATTTATCCCCAGTTATCAACAATTAGCCTAATGTGCATGTCTTTGAACTGTAGGAACAGTTCCCAGTAAAAACCCACATAGACATGGGAGGAAATGTAAATTTCCTAAGTTAGTCACCCCCCCCCACCACCCCCACCCAAAAAAACACACAGTCAGTACTATAGAAATAAGGGTAAATGTATGTGTATTTACTGCATATATATATATATATATATATATATATATAGTGTCCTCCTCAACTACTACTCTTGATAAAATGTTCTGTTTATTTCTCCCTTTAACAATGAATTTAAAAATCTCCCAAAACATACAGCCCATATAACTGAAAACATGCAAAGAAATACAATTTAAATTTAGCTTACGTGGAATGTTATTCATCAAAGATTTCACATGATTTTCATTTGGTTTCTAGATTAGTTTTGGTCTGACAACGGTTTAAAAAATACCACTGGATGGATATATGGTACTCTGTTTCTGCCACACTAATGAACTAATTAAGCAATTTTTATTGGTGACGGAAAGTTTGCCACATCAAAGCTTATGATGGATCAGATCACCAATTTGCATATCAAGGAAACCCATTCAATTATTTTTTAAGTGGATTTTTCTTTGCAGAGACTCTAAATTTTTAATTTGGATTCAATACTATCTTCTCTTTTTCTCCCAGACCTGTCAGAATTTTACTGGACCCTACAAGAGTTCTTTTTTTCATAAATCATTGTTATTTTGAATATTTTTGCTATTAAAGGTGTATTGATTTGACAATAAATTTTCTTACATCTGACTGTTATTGCTGTATTTCTATTGGCATGGTGTATTCAGCTGAAGATAAACCACAAGCCATTTACTCTACATAAACAAATCCTATATAGATTTTTTCTTCTTGTTTTAAATTAATCATAATTTCTTAACATACAGTACTCCGGGTGAAGAACGTAATTTCTGTTCTTTGTCCTCATGCTCAGAAAATTGTCATGTCTAATTGATACCACAATTAAGGCCTGGGCAAGAGAAGAGGAAAGGCAATGAGCTGCTAGGAATAATGATCTTAAAGGCAATGCCATCACTTCCATTGTCAGTGTAATCATAATTGGAAGAATGCTGCTTATGATTTACCGAGTGAGCTAAGTACTATTACTGCAGATGGTTGTTAAAGATACTTGGAGGACATCCATGCCATACACAGTTGTAACATTTAGTTAAAAGCCCAGTCGATAAGCAATTTGGGCTGGGCCTCCAGTTTTTGACATCAACTAATGAAGCCAATGAGTGCAAAGACAAGATGGAGTGATCTCAATTGGAGTGGTTACGCAGCGCTGCCGTTATATGTGATTAAGAAGATGCACAGACTCAATTACAAACATCCTTCAGTGTTTTGTTTTTTCTTTTGTTATTTTCTAAGAAGAGAGCAAAGAGGATGGTTGCAAACAGGGGATAGTTCTACCAAAACTAAATCAAATTACACACTTTTCAAATCAAATAATGGCTTATTTTGTGTCATTCATTGTTAAAGCCAATAGCAACATCAGACATCTTTTCTGTCTGTTAGAAACCAACAATACTGCAAGTAGTGTTGTAGTCGAGACCAGAGTGTAGAAAGCCCAAGATTTTAAGAGGCTGAGACCAAGTCAAGATCAAGAATAAGCCAGGAAGAGACCAAGTTGAGACCAAAACGAATGTGCATGCAGGTCCTGACTTTTGTTTTAGTCTTTGAAGACTCTGATCTTAACAAGGTCTTGATGAGGTCTAGATTACAACACTAATTGCAAGTCTGTTTATTTAAAGCAGTGTTTTTCAATGACTTCTGAGCCATGGAACCCTATTTACACTGAAAAAATCCCATGGAACCCCCAAAATCTATTTCTGTTATTATACAGTAAAATGACACAGTGTAGCCATTTACAGCATATCTAAAGACATTTTAGTCGGATAATTTGTTTATATTCAATATGAAATGCCACGGGATTACATGCATGTGAACACATGCACATTTTCTCTGGGTGACGCAAGTGCACATGCATTTACATCTGCATACGTTTGGATTTTGTTCGGGCCAGACGTTTGCTTTATGCTTGTTCGTGATGGCCATTCGGCACTGGTATTCAGCTGTTGCTAGGAGAGTGAAGTAGTTTGAGTAGTAGGGGGTTCTTTTCATGGCAGGCATGTTTTCTTGGCACAACCGTGGCAGTCATGAATCCACCACTTGTTTTGGGTTGGCCGAAGTTGAGATGCCGTTTCTGGGGGAGACGGTGACATTTCCTCGTTCGGATAGTGTTGTGGGGTTGGGCATGGTGACATTTTTTTCTGAATTTCCACAGCACAAATGCAGCACAGCTGCGGGGTTGTGAGTGGGGCCAAGAGGAAGAAGAGGATGGATTGCATACATGCTGCTGCCTGCGGACACGGAGGAGCCACTGCAGGCACCAGTTCACAACAATGGCAAGTTGTTGGCAATTTTTTGAATCAATTAAGAAGTGAAAGTAAACAATTTCCCATGGGACCCTGATCATAATCTCACAGATTCCCTGAGGTGTGAGGACCACCAGTGGAAAAACACGGATTTAAAGAAACTCCCCATCATTGTCTTTCAGTCTTAAACAAACCATTCTGGATTCAAAATTGGAACTCAAAGGATGTTTCAGAATGTTGTCTGCAGACAGTTGGTGGACTGGTTTAAACTAGAAAAATTCAGCCAAACTAGAATCTAGAAAAGCACTCAGAGACTGCATACCTCTGCCAATGCTCCTTCCGTCCCACTTGGATCACCTCCAAAATGTAATGGGTTCATGTGTAGGCCAAGAGGCACTTGTGAAAATTGCATCAAAGTCTGTCCATTAGTTTTGGAGTATTCTTGCTAAAACACTGTGAGAAGATAAGAAACTTGGCAGAGGTATGTATTCTGGGATCGTCACTGAAATGTAAAGAAGTCCTTTCTAGCCCAAGGACCACCTCTGGTGAAAATGCCATCCAAATCCATCCAGTAGTTTTGGAGTATTCTTGCTAACACACTGTGAGAAGATAAGACCCTTGGCAGAGGTATGCATTCTCAGATCATCACCAATGTATAATTGGTTCCTCACTAGCTAAGGAACCACCTCTGGTGAAAATGTCATCCAAATCCATCCAGTAGTTTTTGTGTAATCCTGCTGCACAAATCCAAACGAGGCCCCTGGTAGAGAAATGGACTCTCAGGTCATCACCAATTTCATCTAAATACATCTAGTTTTTTTTTTGCATAATCCTGCTGACAAACAAACAAACCAACATGGAAGAAAACATTACCTCCTCCAATAATAATTTCATCGATTATGGACTTGGGGTATAACAAGCAGCCATGTGGTTTGACATAATCAACAAGCAGCATCACAGTGATCTACAGTACCCAACAACTGCAATTTGACAAGACTAGCTTGTCAGTATTGTTTGTACTTTATTGCATAGTTTGACAGCCCCTGACAGCAGTCACCAATGTTTTCTTCATGTCTGCTTCATCAGATGAAAATCTGTTCAAAGAATGTAGGTCAGCCTGTACAAAAACTTTATGAATCATCTTGCCATAACATGATGAGACTAGCTAAGAACATTGTGTCTCATCCTAAACACATCCTGAATGCTGAGTATTGGCTGCTACCATCAGGCCAGATATACAGGGTTCCACAGTTCAATAAGTTTAAATTGAAAAACTCCTTTGTGCACCAGTCAATTCTGAAATTGAATATGGAGCTTTAATCACCATCTTTGGCTACTCTTAACATTGCGTGTTTTCTTGTCATAACGTGAGTATAAATGTCTGTAGTTTGCAGACAGTGTAAATGTCTGATGTACACACTTGCAATGTTTAATGTTTTATGTGTTTCTGCAATTTAAGATAATGATGCAAAACAAATTTTAGACTATAACATATTATTGCATTCATTGCAAAGGATTAACTGGACTGTGACTAATGTTAGCCAGCTACAGTAGGTAATGTTATAGTTACTTTTAGACCACATATACATATGTGACCAAGGGGATGGGTAGTGAAGCCCAACTGGTGGGGTCCAAGCTGGGGTTTGAACTTGCAACCTCTTGCATTGGAGTCCGAAACTTTACTCGTGTCGCCAAAATGGTCGACTCACTTGGCAGCCAAGTAGGAATGCTTTTATTCCTAAGGAAAACTAAGGAAAACTATTCCGAGGAAAACTAAGGAGCTGGTGGTGGACTGCCGCAGGCATGGGCAGCCCCTCACAGCACCAGTAAATATACAGGGAACAGACATCGAGATGGTGACATCCTACAAGTACCTGGGTATTCATCTGAACAATAAACTAGACTGGTCACACAATACTGACGCACTCTACAAGAAGGGACAGCGCAGGCTGTTCCTGCTGAGGAGACTCAGGTCTTTTGGTGTACAAGGGGCGCTGCTGAAGTCATTCTATGACACGGTGGTGGCATCAGCCATCACTTTTGGAGTGGTCTGCTGGGGCAGTGGCATTACTGCAGCCGATAGGAAGAGACTGAACAAACTGATTAAGAAAGCTAGCTCTGTCCTGGGGCAACGCCTTGATCCGATGGAGGAGATAGGAGAGAGAAGGACGGTGGCTAAACTGTCATCTCTGCTGGAGTCCGAGTTCCACCCTATGCAGGACATACTGGATGCACTGAGGAGCTCATTTAGCAGCAGACTACATCATCCCAGGTGCACAACCGAGAGGTTTCGTAGGTCCTTCCTACCAACGGCTGTCAGACTGTACAACCTAAGCAGGGCTGCTCGCAGAGATAGCAAAAAGACGTAACAAACTAATAGTTTTTTTTTTTTTTTTTTTGAATGCAAAAGATGCAATAGACTTACACAATGGTCCTCTCCGGCATACAACTAGGAACATACCGGTCGCTATGGAGGGTGAGAATATGTATGGGCACATAATCATACCATGTAGGATAACTAAATAGACGGTTATGCTGTTTCATCCCACCTAGCAACAATGCTCTGCACTGGGTGTGTTTATATTTATATATCTATATATTTATTCCATCTAGCTACAATGCTCCGCACTGTGTTTTTATATATCTACATATTATTCCATCTAGCTACATTGCTCCGCACTGTGTGTGTTTATATACTTGCATATTTATTCCACCTAGCTGCAATGCTCCATACTGTGGGTGTTTATATATTTACATATTTATTCCATCTAGCTACAATGCTCTGCACTGTGTGTTCATATATTCATATATTTATTCCATCCAGCTACAATGCTCTGCACTGTGTGTCTGTGTGTGTGTGTGTGTGTGTATATATATATTTTATAGTAATATGTACATATGTATATTAGCTGCTCTTGCTTGCTTGTTTTTTTTTTTTTTGTTTTTTTTTTTTTTCTTGCCTTCTGATTGTTGCTCTGAGTGTTGCTATCCCTGTGCTGTTGCAATCCTGGAATTTCCCCGTTGTGGGACTAATAAAGGCTTATCTTATCTTATCTTATCTTATTCCTTCAGTCACACATCCTCATTCCAGATTGGGACATCATCCCAATGTCAGAGATGTGTTTCAGCTTTAGGGATTTACCTCCTTCTGTCACCACCAGTCCAACCAGCAACACCTCTTGTGGCACCACTCATGGGACTGATACACTGGTGGCACTTGGGGAATAGGACTGATAAACCACTAGTAAGTCATGCCAACCAACTGTGACAAAGGGAATTTGAGTAGACGTAGAGTGCTGGACTCCAGTGCAGGAGGTTCCAAGTTCAAACCACTGTCTGATTTTCTTAAGCTATGGTCACAAATACCCTTATGAATGGCTGCGAACACCAAACTAATGATTTTTAAATGATTTTGTACAGCCTTCTTAAAGTGGCCGTTGGAGAATCCAGCATTCGTAGATCGTTTGTAAGTTCATGGTCAGGTCGATGGTCTTATCCAAGATTTCTACAAATGCCTCACGAAAACCCCTCATCATAGGGCAGCCATACAAATGCCTTAGGGATAATGTTAAGAACTATGCAAGATGTTGGCCATATGTATGCCTCAAGAACACCTTAAGTTATTTCTTGAGAACAACTTAAGTTGTTCTTGCTCCTAAGGTGCAAGTAGTCATTTGTGCAAGGTTTGCCCTGACAACCGACACACATCCACCATGTTCTGTGCGGGGGGAGGAGGTGGGGGTCTTCCCCCACCCCTGTTGCCCTGTCTTGCTGGGGGCGTGGGGGCCTGGTGGGGAGCCTGGGACCTATCATGTTGTAAAAATCCCTGGATGCCACTAATGTATAGATATAACCAAGGAAGTGACGGGGGGCTGAATATGAGTTAAAGTGTGAGTGAGAGGGTGATGAATGGAGGTGGTGATGGTGGGTCGGTTTTGTGCGGCGCTTTGCATGCCAGGTGGCATCTTGGGGCGCCTGCGGTGGTCTGCTGATTGTTCGCTCAGATGGGCGCCGGGGGGTGGGGGTCTGCTTCTGTGGCCTGCGCCGGTGGCTTCCCTGGTCACTGCCGGGCACTGGTGCATGTTCAGGCTCACTGCATCTGCCCACTGCACAGCCGGCTTTTGAAATAAAGGTGTATGAGGAGTGAATTTAAGTGGGTACTGGAGTGAGAGAGAATGGGTCGGTCTGGCTGAGTGAGAGGGGTGTGCATGGGAACATGTGGGTGTGAAGGTATGGGGAGGGGTGTGCCTGTGAGTCGGGAGGGGCTGGATTAGGGGGGTAGTGCCTCTTGGCAATGTGGGCTCACCTGGGCGAGGGGACTTCTTTGGACGTGGGGGTCCCCGGGGTGTGTGGCCGAGGCGCTGGGGCGGGACCACTGTGGGGGTACCTGGGGGGTGGGGTCGCTGGCCTCCTGGTGCCTGGGGCCCGGGGGCGGATGTTGGCCCCGCTGGGGGTGGGTGGGGGTCGGGCAGGTCCGGGAGTGTGGGCTCACCGCGTCGGCCGCCGGGCAGCCTGCCCTCCCTTGATCGTCTCTCCGGGGGTGGATGCTTGGCTTTCCTGGGGCTTGCCGACCTCGGGGCTGGGGGTTGGTGGCGCTGCCTTGCCTGCTCGGGGTCCTCGGGGGGAGGGCTGCTGCGACCGACCCTCCGCTCGTATGTTTCCTGACAAACCACTCACATGCACACACTTATTTTGCACGCGTTCTCATATATAGGCACACAGACATACATGTACAAGTGTCTCTCCTTTAACAGGTGCAGAAACCAGACTCGTGTTGAGACATCTCCGGTGGAAGAAGCAGTTTGTCTTTTGTTTGTTTTAGTTGTCTCTTTTTTTTGTCTGTTCCCCTCCCTTTTTTTCCCCCCTTCACACACTTCCTTTCCCTCTTCCCCATCCTGTTGGGTCTTCCATGGGTAAAACAATTAAAATAAAGTATTAAAAGTTATTACAGGAGGAGTTACAACAATATACAGTGCAAAGTTAGGCACTGTATAGGCTCCTCTTGGCAAAGTAAATCTGTTTTGGCACAGTAGGGTGACAGATCCCTGTTCTGTTTGCCTAGCTGCCTGACAGGACAAAAAAAAAAAAAAAAAAAAAAAAAAGGTTTGCCCTGACAAAATGTGCCGAAAGCATTAAGATCTTCCTACCAATAACTTAAGAGTGCTGTGAGTTGAAAAAAAAAATCATAAGTTGTCAGTAAATATGCTGTAGAAAGATCCCAAGGCACCCTTTCAAAGAACACAAGAACTCTAGGGCCATCGTACTACAGAAAAGCACCTCAACGGTGGTGTGTGGAGTTATATGTGTTAAATGTGAGTCAGGCTGTTATATTTGTGTATTTATAATATTTATAATATTTATGTTAAATGTGAGTCAGGCTGTTATATTTGTGTATTTATAATATTTATAATATTTATAATTGTGTATTTATAATTTTTCTGCATTGATGTATGTGGTTATTGTGTATATTTTTTATCTTGATTCTTTTTTCTAAAGCCCATCCAGGGACAAGAGTTGCAAATTAGCTAATAGCTATACACTCTATGTGCAACACATCAGATTGATTGTCTTTGATTAATTGTCTATGTTTATTGCACTGTCCCTGTCAAATAAACTAATCTACTACTACTACAGTGGTTAGCACTGTGGCAGCACAGAAATTCACCCTTGGCCATGGGATCCTGGGTTTGATCCCACCAACTGACCAATGGTGATCTATGTGGAGTTTGCATGTTCACCACGTGTCTGTGTGGGTTTACTCCGGGATATCTCCGGTTTCCTCCCACAGGACACAAACATGCAGGTTAGGTTAATTGGAGACTCTAAAGTAGCCATAGGTGTGAATATGTGTGTGAATGGTGAAGGGATTGGCACCATATTGTGGCTGCTTCATCCATCCAGGTGGATGCCCTGAATTTCCCCTTGGAGATCAATAAAGTACACAAAATAAATTAAAAAAAAAATAAGTTACTCTTGTTAATAGAATGTCAGCCTTAAGAAACTATTCCCCCCTCCACAAATGTCTGTAAACTCCAGAATTTGTAGGAACTGAGAGATTCTTACAAATTCATTGTTGCTAAGAAGCTTGGTGACTGAAGTTTTACCTCAAGCTTTCTTTGGAGAAATGGCAGTCCATACTGTGCTTTTTGAGAAGCCAATGAATACTTCCAAACTCTCTATTTTCTATTTCTGAGCAAAAGTCCGGTAGCAGTACATAAATAGCAATGTCTAAAATCATAAAAAGACCATTATCAATAATTTCTGCAAGGGAAAAAAAGAAATATACAGCAGTATGTGACCTAAAATACTTCAAATCGGTTTAGTCCCAAATATTTTCCCAGTTGGCATCTGTAGGTTACAGCTGTATGCTTCAAGCCAATAACAGTTCCACACAACTGAGAAACACCAGATAAAGGTCAGCCAGTGATAATGGTGAACTCACCCTCAATTGCCAATAGGCCAGTGTCAGTGAGCAAGGCGCATATTGGACACTGTTGATGATGTTGTCTGTCCTTGAAGGTGTCCACTGCTCAAATCCTGCTCTTTCAAGGATCAAAGGACTGATGTCTCAGCAGATCTAGATCCATGCATTTATCTTCAGTAAACTGGACTACTATAATTAGGTTAGGTTAGGTTAATCGGAGACTCTAAAAATGGCCCTAGGTGTGAATGTGTGTGTGAATGGTAAAGGGATAGTGCTGTACCGTGAATGCTTCATCCATCCAGGTGGATGCCCTCAATTTCCCCTCTGGGGATCAATAAAGTATACAAAATCAAAAAATCCCCCCCCCCCCCAAAAAAAATAATGCTGTCCTCACAGGTCTCCCTAAAAAGTCCATCAGACAGCAACAGTTAGTTCAAAATGCTGCACCTCCAGTCCTCACTAAGATCAAGAAAGTGGATCATGTAACTCCAGTCCTCAGATCTTTACACTGGCTTCCTGTCTGTCAAAGAACCGATTTCAAAATATGAGGGGGGGGGGGGGGGCTGAAAAGTTCATAGGCTGAAAAGTTCATAGTAGTCAAATTTGACCAGATGTGGTTTATTTTTCAACCGCATGCATCCAAGCACTGCAACAGTGATGGAAGAAGTGTGTGGACTGAAGGGGAGACTATGTTGAAAAATAAACCACATTTGGTGAAATTTGACCACTACAAACTTTTCACCCTATGAACTTTTCAGGCCCCCCTCATACTGCTGTTGGTTTATAAAGCTCTGAATGGTTTAGGGCAAAAATACATTTCAGATCTTCTGGTCTATTTTGAACCACCCGAGCCCTCAGGTCATCAGGATCAGGCTTACTATCTCTGCCCAGAGTTAGAACCAAACATGATGAGGCAGCGCTCAGTTTTGATGCTCCTCACACGTGGAACGAACTCCCAGAAAGCATCGGGGCTGTTGGAACTCTCAGCTGCTTTAAATCAAGGTTAAAAACATTCCTATTTGCTGCTGCCTTCTGGTAGAACAATTGTTTGTCTGCTACATTGCACTGTAACTTATATTTCTTGCACTTTATCTGTCTTATTCTAGTTTAGCTGTTTTCTGTTTCTCTTAAGTGTATTTTTTAGTTTGCTTTTAAAATCGTATGTATTTCTTTTGCAACTTGCTGAGATGCTTTAATGTTCTATAGAATAGAATAGAATAGAATAGAATAGAATAGAATAGAATAGGCTTTGTTGTTATTGTAAAGTAGTACAGTTCAGCAAAATTGTGGATGTTCCACCAGGCTACTGCTCTATAAAGTAAGTTAGAAGAATTTGAAATAAAACAGTTACAGAACACACAATTAACCATTCCACTGAAGTAAAGATAAAAGTAAAAAATAATAAATAGCCCATAGGTATATACACAGGTATGGTAGTGGCTATGTGGGTGGAACTATTGTATGTACATAAGAGTGTGGAGTGCAGAACACCTAACAGAGTAAAATGGCCCAAGGATTATGGAAAATATGTACAGTAGTGATTTCACGGATGGATCAATATACATGAAAGTGAGGAGTGCAAAGACAAGTGAGTTATAGTGATAATTGACTAGTGATAATAACTGAGGATCCTCAGTTCTGTGCATGTGAGTATTCAGAGGGAGGGGGGTGGGGCCTCTGACTGTTTGCAGTTCGGATGGCGCAGGGGAAGAAACTGTTTGTCAGTCTGGAGGTGTGGGACCTGATCATTCTGAACCGTCGTTCAGAGGGAGACAGGTCAAACAGGTGCTGGGTGGGATGTGAGGGGTCTGCTGTGATGGCCTTGATCTTTCTGAGACAGGAGGATCTGAAGATGTCTTCAAGGGAGGCCAGAGGGCTGCCGATAATTTTTTGGGCAGTGTTCATGACCCTCTGCACAGCCTTCCTGTTCTCAGCCGTGGAGCTGGCGTACCACACGCCCAGACAGTAGGTGAGCACGCTCTCCACTGAGCAGCTGTAGAAGGCCAGCAGCAGCTTTTGGTCCAGGTTGTGCTTCCTCAGGACACGGAGGAAGTGCAGCTGCTGTGGGCTTTCTTCACCAGGGTCTTGGTGTTGACAGTCCTGAAGAGGTCAGAGGAGATGTGGGTGCCCAGGAACCTGAAGGCGGGCACGTTTTCCATGTGGCCGCCATTTATGAGGAGGGGGTTGGGGGTCCTGTCTGCTCTTCCTGAAGTCCAGAATGAGTTCTTTGGTTTTGTGGACATTCAGTTCCAGGTTGTTTGCTTGGCACCACAGCAGCAGATTCTCTTCCTCCGCCCTTTATGTACTTTATGTACTCTATGTGCTTTATATAAAGCACTTTGAATTGTCTTGTACATGAAATGTGCTATACAAATAAACATGCCTTGCTTTCCCTGTTGTTCACTTCAGCAGTCATTGTACACTTCTGGGTTGCAGATTTACTTCCTTTACTCAGTAAATGCCAATTTATAGGCACTTAGAATTTCATTAATGTTACCGTCAAAACATCTTGGTAAGGATTATGGAAAACGTTAGGGCTAGGAAGCTCAGGATCTAGCCGCATCTCACTGCATGGGCTTATTTTCACAACCACAAGAAGGCAAGACACATAACTGTAAGGTATAATTCCTGTTAAAAAAAAATGCCTCATGAGGTCATTTTTTGTTGGGAATGGTCTCTAATCTTCTTGGTAGCTACAATAGCCTGAACGTATGTGAACTGAAAGCCACCTGGATACAGAATAGAAATAAAGCATGTAAAAAAGTATGTATCAACAAGTGCCTGAAGCAAACTAATGGACACAGCACAAGTCTGGACACTAGAAGTTAGCAAATGAAAATCAAGCAAATTTTTTCCATAGCAATAATTTTCCACATGGAGAAAATATCATTACCAAGGGAGTCCTACATGCAGCTTTTGTGGATAAGCGATGTGCTGTGAATTATTATCATAACAAATATGCCTGTCCACCCACAAAGACCAGAGTTGTTTTGCCCCCTCTCATCCTCTATTCACACATAGACAAACACTTCTCTGTAGCCGTGAAATGAGGTTAAGTGCTTTACCATGCATCCAGAAAGTATTCACAGAGCTTTACTTTTTCTACATTTTTTATGTTACAGCCTTATTCCAAAAAGAATTAATTTCATTTTTCCCTCCAAAATTCTGTACACAATATCCCATAATGACAACGTGAAAATTTATTTTTTGAGATTTTTCCAAATTTATTAAAAATAAAAAAATAAAAAATCATATGTAAATAAGTATTCACAGCCTTTTCCATGAAGCTCAAAACTGAGCTCAGGTGCATCCTGTTTCCACTGATCATCCTTGAGAAGTTTCTACAGCTTATTTGGAGTCCACCTGTGGTAAATTCAATTGATTGGACATGATTTGGAAAGGCACACATCTGTCTATATAAGGTCCCACAATTGACAGTGCATGTCAGAGCACAAACCAAGATTGAAGTCAAAGGAATTGTCTGTTGACCTCAGAGATAGAATTGTCTCAAGGTACAAATGTGGGGAAGGGTACAGAAAAAAAAAAATCTGCTGCCTTGAAGGTCCAAATGAGCACAGTGGCCTCAATCATCCATAAATGGAAGAAGTTCAGAACCACCAGGACTCTTCCTAAAGCTGGCGGGCCATCTAAACTGAGCAATCAGGGGAGACGGGCATTAGTCAAGAACCCGATGGTCACTCTGTCAGAGCTCCAGTGGTCCTCTGTGGAGAGAGGAGAACCTTCCAGAAGGACAACCATCTCAGCAGCAATCAACCAATCAGGCCTGTATGGTATAGTGGCCAGACGGAAGCCACTCCTTAGTAAAAGGCGCATGGCAGCCTGCCTGGAGTTTGCCAAAAGGCACCTGAAGGACTCTCAGACCATGAGAAACAAAATTCTCTGGTCTGATGAGACACGATAGAACTCTTTGGTGTGAATGCCAGGCATCATGTTTGGAGGAAACCAGGCACCACTCATAACCATGCCAATGGTGGTGGCAGCATCATGCTGTGGGGATGTTTTCCAGCAGCAGGAACTGGGAGACTAGTTAAGATAGAAGGAAAGATGAATGCTGCAATGTACAAAGATATACTGGATGAAAACCTGCTCCAGAGCACTCTTGACCTCACACTGGGGCAATAGTTCATCTTTCAGCAGGATAACGACTCTAAGCACACAGCCAAGATATCAAAGGAGTGGCTTCAGGACAACTCTGTGAATGTCCTTGAGTGGCCTAGCCAGAGCCCAGACTTTAATCCAATTGAACATCTCTGGAGAGATCTGAAAATGGCTTTGCGCCGACGCTTCCCATCCAACCAGATGGAGTTTGAGAGGTGCTGTAAAGAGGAGGGGACAACACTGCCCAAAGATAAGTGTGCCAAGCTTGTGGCATCATATTCAAAAAGACTTGAGGCTGTAATTGCTGCAAAATGTGCATCAACAAAGTACTGAGCAAAGGCTGTGAATACTTATGTACATGTGATTTCTTAGTTTTTTTATTTTTTATAAATTTGCAAAATTCTCCCAAAAACTTTTTTCATGTTGTCATTATGGGGTATTGTGTGTAGAATTTTGAGGAAAAATGAATTTAATCCCTTTTGGAATAAGGGTGTAACATAACAAAATGTGGAAAAAGTGAAGTGCTGTGAATACTTTCTGTATGCACTGTATGTGCTCCATGTTTGGGCCATGCAGCAATCTGTTTTATTTATTTATTTATTTTAGAAGGAGATATGGCAAGAGTTCACACCAAACAAAATAAACTGAATTTGCAGTGTTGGGAATTACGATTTATTCCTCAGTGGTTAGTCTGTGTTGTGGGTGCTTTAATCAGAGAAGACATCATAATAGAAGTGATGTGGAGCAATCTTGTGAACCTGAGCACATGCCACTGTTATTGTTTGAAATAGTCAGTCAGAATTTGGGTCTTAAAACTGTAAAACTACAGCAAATGGTGTAATCATCAAAGTTTTTACATTTGTGTTTGAATTTAAAGAGCTTCTGTTATGCTTTTAGGAATTTCCCCTTTATTTCAGTGCATTAGACGGGGTTTATGTGACATTATATGTGCTATGGCGGCACTTAATGTGAAGTGCAGTGTGATGACGCCAACTTCCTTTCGCATCATCACACTGCCCTATATAGCGGGGCAGCTGCCATAGGCACTTCCTCTTGTGCTGGATGACTCCGTTGGGTGCATGCCGTGTACTCTGTTCAACACCATCAATAAAGCTGTGTTCAACGCTACATGTCTGTCAACCTCGTTCATCACCAGGTTTGTGGACATAACATTTGGCGACTGAGGATTAACGTATGGAGGCATGCGTTACACTACTCCGTTCCTTTCTTGAGCTCCCGGGCGAACCACCGGTGCCATGGCCACGTTGCTTTGAGGCCTTTCAAAATTACATCACAGCACTAGACCTCAGGAAGCTCGATAAGGTGAGGGCACATGCGCTTCTCATCCACAACCTGGGTATCAAAGATCAGCAAGTCCAAAGGACGCTCGGCGGGTCGGACTCGTTCGAGGACAACATGTAGTGTAGCTGCTAGCTAACCATTTCACCACCTCGGACAGCGTGACTGTGCGGAGAATTCGCTTTTGCCAGAGACATCATCGTGTCGGTGAGACTATCCACCAGTATGTCGCTGATTTGAGGCAGTTAGCTAACGAGTGTTGTTTTGGGTTGCTTGAAGATGAGATGGTACGCGACCAACTAGCAGAGCACACATGCAATTACGTCAAATTAAAAAAACTAGTTCTCCAATTGGAGGCCACAGACAAGCTAGCTTTGGAGCTAAACTGGCGTCAGTCACAGAAGCCACCGGAGCTGCCCGCCTCCGCTGATGTTGCGGACCCTGATAGCGAGGATAGCTTGGATGAAGATTATTCGGAAACCAATGCTGCCAGCTGAAGGTCTGCCCTGGTAAACCCCCGTTGCAGAGGTCTTGGGTCCGTAACACACTGCCATAAAGCAAGAGAATGCCTTGCAAGAGGGAAACAATACAGTAGATGTGGACGATAGAATCACTCTGTCAGGGTGTGCCCCTTATCTGATCCAGAGAGCCCATGGTCGAAATCACCCCGCCCGCCCCCAACAACCATCCACTCGGTGAGCCCCAGTACCAATGAGTATACGTATTGTGCAGCATATTTAGATGGCATGGAGGTGTCACTGTTACTTGACACAGCAGCGTTGCGGTTGATGCTGAATTGGGCTACAGAGGTAGCAGGCTGTGCACTGTTGGGACTGTAGAGCTAACCATTCGTTACAAGTCTGAAATGATGATTGACTTCACTTTCCAAGTGGTGGCACGCGGCGATAACATCATGGAGTGTGACCTATTCTACGGACTGGGTTTTGCCATCAAAGTTGGTGCTGAGAACAAATCGTCGGGTTGTGGCCACTGGGGATCTCGGGCTGTGGTGGTCGAAGGGGACGTGGTGTGGAACGAAGGACTAACAGACACCCTCACTCTCGAGCCATACCAGCTTCCTTCAGAGTCGGTGTGGGAAAGTCTCAGTGCCTGCTCTTGGGACGGAGTAGTTGGGAGGACTGAGCGTGACGGCGGGGCACCCGTGCCGACGAGCGACACCATGCTAGCCCCAGATGCCTCCGGTACTTGGCCGCAGTTGGGTGGGGAGTCTGCAGCTATGATGGTGACCACTGCATTATTCTTAGAAGAGGGCAGGGCATGACCGATGAGCATGGAGTTACCTCACTCTCAGCAGCAGCACATAAGGCCGAGTAAGGTTCCACTTCCGGTTATGGACTTGGTTTGAGTTCGGGGTGATGAATGACCACGGCAAAGATGGGCCAGATGACAGCAGATAAACACTGTGGATTGTGGTGAAGTTTGGTGCGGTGTGCTTCCGGTTGTCTGATGGCTCAATGAGGCATGCCAACCAGCTGTGGTGTGTCCGGGAGGACGCTCCAGGTGGCAAGGCTGGACAGGAGTTGGTGAAGGTGGCTTGGGATCAGGGCTCCGGCATCCAGAAGATGAGCCTTCTCTCCGGGGGGCCTGTTGCCTCCAGAGGCGCACCTGCTGAGGGGCTGCCCAGGGCCCCCCATGCCAGTTCCACCTCTTTCACCCAAATGACTGTGCTGTGATAGTTTGTTTATAGTTCTGTGTGTTTTAATCTGCTTAGCTTAGGAACACGGAAGATTTTTAGTTTCAATAAAGGACACTTTTAGTTAATCCAGTGGCAGAATAATCCACTGTGCCATGCGGGCTGTGTGGTAGTCCACCCACCGGCCCAATTTTAGGTTGTTTTTGTGTGAATGTGTTAGGTCTTTTACTATTTTAGTCTATGTTATTTAGAGTGTGTTTTGGGTTTCAAATTGGGGTGGGTTTGAATTTTGTGAGTGTTTTTGGACTTTGTAAAGATGGGGAAGATATTATGGTGGCACTTAATGTGAAGTGCAGTGTGATGACGCTGACTTCCTGTCACGTCATCACACTGCCCAACATAGCAGGATAGCCGCCATAGGCACTTCCTCTTGTGCCGGATGATTCCGCTGGAATCATCACACACCTGCACACCTACACACCTGCCTCCGGGATAGTCTGGTATGCAGTCTTCTCGGAGGAGAAGAGCAAGTTTCCCACTGGACAATCAGAACTCACATACACTACCGTTCAAAAGTTTGGGGTCACTTAGAAATTTCCTTATTTTTGAAAGAAAAGCACTGTTTTTTCAATGAAGATAACTTTAAACTAATCAGAAATACACTCTAATATCTAATATACATTGCTAATGTGGTAAATGACTATTCTAGCTGCAAATGTCTGGTTTTTGGTGCAATATCTACATAGGTGTATAGAGGCCCATTTCCAGCAACTATCACTCCAGTGTTCTAATGGTACAATGTGTTTGCTCATTGCGTCAGAAGGCTAATGGATGATTAGAAAACCCTTGTGCAATCATATTAGCACAGCTGAAAACAGTTTAGCTGGTTAGAGAAGCTATAAAACTGACCTTCCTTTGAACAGGTTGAGTATCTGGAAAAAATTATTATTTCAAATACAAATCATTATTTCTAACCTTGTCAATGTCTTGACTATATTTTCTATTCATTTTACAACTCATGGTGGTAAATAAGTGTGACTTTTCATGGAAAACACAAAATAATTGTCTGGGTGACCCCAAACTTTTGAACGGTAGTGTAGATACAGTGCAGCTAGCTTACCTAGTAAGCTAGCTAGCTGCTCTCGCAGGATTTTTAGAGCTCTTGTTTGTAAATTAGACATTGCTGGTCCCAGATTGTTCATTAATCCACAGTTGATAACATATCACAACATTCTGACCTATTTTGTTTTATTTTTCCTGGTATGACACACACTGGGACCATTATCATGACGATCTTAGCAATACTAATCCAAGCAACCATGGGTTAGATGGCTCTTTTTCCATCAGTTCTAGTCACTGTTTTGACCAGCTTGTTTATTAATCCATGGTCGATTATATAGCTCATTTTGTCATTTTGTTATATTTTGGCCATAATAGCTGATAGATTTGAATGCCGATGTTAGCTTTTTTTAGAGTGGCGACAGCGGGGACTTCTATTCAACTTCAGGGTCAACTTGCTGGGTACAAAACGCTGTTGCCAGATAGGAAATGAAGAACTATCGTACTGTTGCTTTAAAATTATCGTATTTTGACCTAAACTATCGTATGGGGGGCTGAAAAGTTCATAGGCTGAAAAGATCATAGAGATCAAATTTCACCAAATGTGGTTTATTTTTCAACTGCAGGGATCCAAGCTCTGCAACAGCAATGGAAGAAGTGTGTGGACCGAAGGGAAGACTGTGCTGAAAAATAAACCCCATTTGGTCAAATTTGACACCATGAACTTTTCAGCCTATGAACTTTTCAATCCCCTGAACATATGTACTAAAAATACTTGAAAAACAAAGCTATTTTATGTGCATACAACTGCAATAACATAAGGAATAAAAACATTCATTACAAACAGTGGTTAATGGAGGTTTGATTTGGAGCCAAAGATTAGTTTTGTGTGTTTTTATTTCCTTTGGCATGATTTTTTTCAGAACTGCAATGTCTGACACCAACTGAGTGCTACAGCAGCAGCAAAAAACTTTAGCCTTGTTCCTAGCAATAGGTTGAAACCATCACTTAAATGTATGCTATAACGCCAAGGAAAGGAGATAAAGCTGCTGTGCCCGGCAGGGTTGCTTTGTTTTCTTACCAGTGTCTGTGTCTGTGCTGCCGGACTCTTCTCCTTTAGTACTTTTTCCTTCCAAGTCCTAACTCATGTTCATTTTTTAAGTTTGTTGTGGGGTCAGTACAGCTCCAAACATGAGCTGAGCACTGCTGATGTGATTGGCAGTGAGGAGGAGCAAGCCAGGTATGAGCAGGCATCAGTTTCTGGTGATGTGTGGGTGTTCATGTCAATCAAAACATGTTTTTGTTTTTGTTTTTTTTGTTGTTTTTTTGGGGGGGGGGTTGCATGGGAATGCAAAAACTATTGTATATTTGGCCCTTTTAAAAAGTATTGATCTTATATTGTATAGGCCAGGGGTCGGCAACCCGCGGCTCTTTCATCCCTCTGCTGCGGCTCCCTGTGGCTTTGGAAAATAAATAATGAGTATTTAATTAAAATGTATTTTATTTTAGTTCATTAGTTTTTAAAATGTAATTCTAAATTTGAAGATTATGGTGATCTTGTAAAATCTAAAAAAAAAAAAAATGTGTTAAAGTTTAATCACCGTCAGCGAAAAGCAACACGAAGTCCGAAGTCATCTCCCGCGATAACCCGGATGTGTTGTGTTCAAGCTACTGCTGTATTGTAAACAGCCCTGCGATTGGATAGTTGAAAACGATTGGACCAATCAAATGGCTCGTTGTATGCTTTTTCAAAGATTCATGGCGACGTGTTCTCAGGGATGTGATTTTCTGTTAATTTGCCGAATTCCGCTTTATTTTATCTTCCAGGAAGATAAAGTACGTTAAGTACGTTAGCGGCTTGTGGCCCACGAACGCAGTGAAGCTGCACCCTTTCAGGCAGGACTGGAAGTGGTGTATGGCCACTGGTAATCGATATGGCCAGGTGGAGAGTCATTAACTCTACAACGGCTGTATGAGCTGGGCTGGCGCGAGGGATTAAACGGTAATAAAAGTTAACCATCCCCTTTTATGATTCCAAACAGTTTGAAATTGACAGTGCACAGTGGACATTGACTCATAACTTTTGAATATTTCTAAGACTTGGCTACATCAGTGATTGTGCAAAATGAACTGCTCAAGTCTCAATGGAGATTGAAACTGGTGATCTGAAATGAATGCTGAAATTATAAAAAGTAATGGTATGTTGGAATTTTATTTCTATTATGGAACAGATAAAATTAACTGATTTTGATTTGATCAAGTGTTAAAGCATGTGATGGATAATGCTTGTTGGAATATTTTAGGAATGCTATCTTCTTGGAACATAAGTCAATATTATACATTAATAAGTGGCATTCAGCTGTTTGTTTTATGTCATTTAAGCACAGTTCTGGTACTTAAAAATCATAAAAATCCAGGAGCTTCAGGGGGCTTTGCCCCCCTTGACTATGTCCCCCAGCCCCCCTGCTGAATTTTCAGATAATTTCCCCAACCCCAAATCACATCGCTGGTTCGTGTTGGAATTCTGAGCTTTCGGTATTGTTTTCAGCGGAATTATGAGATTTTTATCAAAGGATCAGGAGTCATCAGTGCTAGAAATAGCACTCTCCTTTCAACCCAATGTCAACCTTCAACCCAATGTCTTTTTTTTTTCGGAGTTCAAAATGTTTTTGTTGCATGCAGAAATGTAATTTTGTTTTCTCTGCAGGAGTTCCCTGATTTCATAAATGCAACACATTATAGTTTGTTTATACATAGCATAAAGGGAAAAAAAAGTTATATGCAGTGTTATTTCATTTTAAGTGTCAAAAGGGTTTTTGTGGCTCCCAGTGTTTTCTTTTCTGTGGGAAACGGGTCCAAATGGCTCTGAGCGTGAAGGTTGCTGACCCCTGCCCTGGACAGATCGCCAGTCCATCGCAGGGACAACACAGAGAGACAGACAGCCATTCACTCTCACAGTCATACCTAAGGACAACTTAGAATCCCCAGTTGATGCCAATTAACCTAACTTGCATGTTTTTGGCATGTGGGAGGAAACTGGAGAAATCCCGGAGTAAACCCACACAGATACGGGGAGAACATGCCAGCTCCACACAGATCACTGTTGGTCGGGGGCTGGGATCGAACCCAGGATCCCCCGGCCAAGGGTGAGTTGCTGTGCTGCAGCAGTGCTAACCACTTCTCCACCGCGCCGCCCACAACCAATCCACTAGTTGTCAAATTGAGAGTCTGGAGAACAGGTGAAGGATACAGATTTATATTATATTAATACATTTGAACAAGGAGCATTATGAGGAAACAGGATAAAAAGTAGCTTCTTCCAAATAAAACTTTCATCTCTAATTTATGAAAATATCAGGAACTAAAGCTATGTGATCACTGTTGAAAGTAGGAGATGGGTGATATTTTTCAGATTTAAACAATTTATGAATGTGCTGATAATTACAACTATGCAAAAATTATGGTCAGATATTCAGAAATTTATTTTTCAGCACAAAACAATTTTTAATATATATCTAACATTTATTTCATGAATGAAGCTATATAAATGAAGCTATAAGCAGTTTTTTTCCCACTGCTGTAGTAGGAATTCATTAATGCCACATAATATTCAGAGCTATGTACAGTATATAAAAAACTTTATAAGCAGCATAATCTTTATTTTAAAGGTCAAATTGCCGTTGCGGCTCTCAGCCACGTCCGTTTTAGTCGAAGACGGGCAAAACGGCTCTTCGGCTGGCAAAAGTTGCAGACCCCTGGTATAGGCCCTAAAACTATCATGCAAACAGGATAATTATTGTATATCTGGCAACACTGGTACAAAATGAAAGAGAAGTCTGCTTGCCTTCTGCTAGCTTGGCTCTGACTTGATGTCAATTTTTGGTACTTTCTTTATGTCTATTTATCCTCCCATGACAGTGCTGTGGATTTTCTTTATATTAATAAATGTCCCTTGTTGATCTGGTTAATAAATAAAAGTGCAGAGTCAAAGATGCTTCTTTTTTTTTTTGGTATCTATTGTTGATCAAGAGGAAAATATCATGCAGCAGTTCAGCAGAAATGTTTGCAGTCAAAATGGTGCGGGTGGTTTTTATACCTTGGAACAAACAAAGATAATATGTAATGAGAATCTTCGGTGGGAGTACGGGGAGCTAGCTGTCTCCCGGGATTGACCTTGATAGGCCAGAGTCTCAGTGTTGAAAGAAGAAACATGGCATACTGTCTAGAAACATAGTATTGGGAACACAGTGTAAAATTAATTGCTTAAATAAGGAAATCTTCCAGAACAGCTCTTTCTTTGTCATGCAGTGGCCCTCGCGAGCCACCATAAGACGCCAAGAGTCACCAGTGAGGTTTGCATAGATGTTTATTATTAACAAAATAAACAAAGAAACACAAAGCAATGAGCCACGGTGGGCTGAAACGCACAACACTACATACACTTGAGGCAATCAAGAAGCACACTTACAAACATGACCATGAAGCACTCGTTGACGTCTGAGCCGAGGGAACGCTTGCTCAACGTCTGGCAAGGAATAATTCTTTGATCAGTTGTTGACCATACGTTGACAAGACTGCCGCATTACTCTGCTCCCAGAGCCCACTTAAATGCAGGGCTGCTGATGAGCCGATAATGCAGCACAGCTGTCAGGACTGACAGCAGGAAGTCCCTCCGAGCGCTGTCACAATAAAGGCTCGGGGAGCCAAAAGGTAAACACTGCTGTCAAACCTGGAGGAGATGATGCATGGCCCGAGCACGGACGAAATCGGCACTCGGACCGTAATAGTATCTCCCCCCCAAGGGCGGGCTCCGAACGCCTGATGACACCCAAGCCCCCCACCCCCCACCCCCCATCTCCCCCAGGGTGGGCGGATGGGGGAGCAGGCCCGGAGGGAGAGGACCAGAAACAGAAAAAAAAACAAAAAACAAAACACCATGACGATGGCTGGGAGCACAGTGATAATTACAGAATAAACTCTCCAGAAAAAACACAATACTCCCAAAAGCACAAACCAAAGTTAACACAGGGCATAAATGAGGCAATTACAGAGCACGATTAACCGAAAATATGATACTCCATAATGCACATTAACACACAGGGCAAGAGGAAGAAAAAAAAAAACAACCAGAAAAACACGTTACGTCCCTCAAACAGAAGAGAGGGAAGAAAAAAAAAAAAAACACATGCTGCCAAGGCAAAAACACTGAGCAGAATTATCACACCGATTGACCTTTAACCCACACAACTCAACAGAAATGACGACAGGCAGAGTCCAAAAATAACGGAGACAGTTCCGGTGGTCTTCCTGTGTCCAGTGGCCAACGGGTGATTACAGTGGACAGGACATGATTGGGTGGCCTACCCCAGTCCCAGGCCCGGAAAGTCAAATCCTCCGGCGGCCGAACCAGGTCGCCCAGCTGCAAACACAGTACGTCGGGTGGCCGACCCAGGGCGCCGAACCGGCGAAACAGTTCCTCTGGTGGCCAACCCGCATCCCTTAGCCACCAGAACCGTGGGGAGACAGCCTGCGGCGGCCTCCCTGGCAGGGGAAAGATGTGGGAGAGCCGGGCCGAATGTAGAGGCCCCCCAACGGCCCCCGGCGATGATGAGCTAGGTTGATGACTCTGACGAGGGGGATGATGGTGACGACGAGTCCGCACCATGTCAGGTGGCGAAGGATCTGCAGATCCTCCACCGACCTTGACCCATACACCCTGCACTCGTGGCTGCACCCGCGTTGGACCCCCACTGGGTCTCAGCTGCACCCGCGTTGGACCCCCACTGGGTCTCGGCTGCACCCGCGTCGGACCCCTACTGGGTCTCATCGGACCCCAACTGGATCTCAGCTGCACCCGCGTCGGACCCCCACTGGGTCTCGGCTGCACCCACGTTGGACCCCGACTGGGTCGGCGCAGCACCGGTGACGACCTCCGACCCCGAACCCAGAACCCCCAGCACAGCGACTGCGACTGGCTCTGCACCGGTGACTCTGGAAGAAGGCTCAGAAGACAAGAAAGAACCGGGATCAGAATCACCGGCAGCAACAGAGCCCAGCGAGACGAGCTCGGGTGCAGCAGGCAGCTGCCCCTGACTCGCCTCCCCGAGAGGCAGGCAGAAATGCTCCAAGACAGAAAGGAGAAACACAAAGTAGAGCACCTGCCTGCACTCGGGTTCTGTCGCTGTCCAGGACTTCATCGATCCAGGCTCAGGACGGAGAAGTTCGTCATCAGGCTCCCACTCAGCTACGGTGGATTCTGCAGCCGGCATGATGGTCTCTGCAGTCTGTGGATCCTCCGGCGCTGATGTCCACGCCAATAACCTGCACGGCGTGGTGGCAGGGGACCCTCGACCCGCTGACTTGAACTGTTCCAACGTGGAGACCTGGGGACGCTTCATCATCGGCGCAGGCTCCAGGCTGCAGTACGCTCTTCTCCTCTGCCCACAACGTGGCTGCGGGGCTGGAACCAGACTCTCCAGAACTGCAGCCCCCCCCCCCCCCCGTCCAGCGACGTAGGCCTGGCGTCATGAACCGCTCAGAGACACAGAGGCAGCAGGTTTAGTGAAAATAGCTACAGCAGGTGGTGGGAGCTCAGGGGACTGCGAACCCCGAACTCCGCCCCCAGGAGTCAGACAAGGCAAATGACAACCATGATGAGAAGAAGGAACTTGCACTTGCCTGTTTCCTGGAAGAAGGATGGTGCCTGCTGTAGGGGACGTTGTTCCTCCCTTTCCCCGCTGGGTGGTGACAGAAGGTCCCCTGGAAGGACGAGGAGGAGCCGCTCGCAAAAGTCCACTAACGGGCTTCACCGGAAGCGGATTCAGATGGAGATCTAGCTGAGGATCACTTTGGGCATGGCACCGACGTCTTGGATGGCCCCTGGATGGCGCGAACTCCTGGACCGGATCGGGGACAGGAACGGGATCCCGAAACGAGGAGCGACGATGCCTCCTCTTCAGCTTCCTGCCAGAGTTTCCCTCCAGCCCACAGAGTACCTCGCATTGGGAAGCGATCTCTGCCCTCCTCGTCATGACTTCCGGGTGGTCGAAGTAGCGAGGAAGGTTATTGAGAAGATACTCAGCATAGTCCAGGTGCCAGCGCATATCGTTGGGGGTGTCATCGAGCGTAGCAGAGAAAAGCGTTCCATCTACGTAGTCCAGGGCCTCCGCCAGCTCATAGCCCAGGCGCCGAATGCGGCGCCTGAAAGATGACATTCTCCCAGCACGGAGTTACCTAGACAGGGAAGAACAAATGTCCAATTAAGCCAAAACTCACCGGGACAGGCATCTCAGTCTTGCGGCAGTCCACTGTCATGCGGTGGCCCTCGCGAGCCGCCATAAGACACCAAGAGTCGCCGGTGAGGTTTGCATAGATGTTTATTATTAACAAAAGAAACAAGGAAACACAAAGCAATGAGCCACGGTGGGCTGAAATGCACAACACTACATACACATGAGGCAATCAAGAAGCACACTTACAAACATGACCATGAAGCACTCGTTGACGTCTGAGCCAAGGGAACGCTCGCTCAACATCTGGCAAGGAATAATTCTTTGATCAGTTATTGACCATACAATGACAAGACTGCAGCATTACTCTGCTCCCAGAGCCCACTTAAATGCAGGGCTACTGATGAGCCGATAATGCAGCACAGCTGTCAGGCTTGACAGCAGGAAGCCCCTCCGAGAGCTGTCACAATAAAGGCTCGGGGAGCCAGAAGGTAAACACTGCTGTCAAACCTGGCGGAGATGATGCACAGCCCGAGCGCGGACAAAATCGGCGCTCGGACCGTAACATTCTTAGCTTGAATATCTTCCAACTATTGCCCATATACAGTGGTGTGAAAAAGTATTTGCCCCCTTCCTGATTTCTCATTTTTTTGTATGTTTGTCACACTTAAATGTTTCAGATCATCAAACAAATTTAAATATTAGACAAAGATAACACAAGTAAACATAAAATGCAGCTATTAAATGAAGGTGTTTATTATTAAGGGGAAAAAAATCTGAACCTACATGGCTCAGTGTGAAAAGTGATTGCCCCTAAACCTAATAACTGGTTGGACCACAATTAGCAGCAACAACTCCAATCAAGCGCTTGCAATAACTGGCAATGAGTCTTTTACAGCACTGTGGAGGAATTTTGGCCCACTCTTCTTTGCAGAATTGTTGTAATTCAGCCACACTGGAGGGTTTTTGAGCATGAACTGGCTTTTTAAGGTCATGCTACAGCATCTCAATTGGATTCAGGTCAGGACTTTTACTAGGCCACTCCAAAGTCTTCATTTTATTTTTCTTAAGCCATTCAGAGGTGGACTTGCTGGTGTATTTTGGATCATTGTCCTGCTGCACAACCCAAGTGAGCTTCACCTTGAGGTCACGAACAGATGGTCAGACATTCTCCTTCAGGATTTTTTGGTAGACAGCAGAATTCATGGTTCCATTTACCACAGCAAGTCTTCCAGGTCCTGAGCAGCAAAACAGCCCCAGACCATCACACTACCACCATATTTTACTGTTGGTATGATGTTCCTTTTCTGAAATGCTGTGTTACTTTTACACCGGATGTAATGGGACACACTCCTTCCAGAAAGTTCAACTTTTGTCTCATCAGTAAACAGAGTATTTTCCCAAAAGTCTTGGGGATCATCAAGATGTTTTCTGGAAAAACAGATCAAGCTTTTATGTTCTTTTTGCACAGCAGTCGTTTTTGTCTTGAAATTCTTTCACTTTTTCACACAGGGCCATGTAGGGTTGGATTTTTTTAACACTTAATAATAAACACTTTCATTTAAAAACTGCATTTTGTGTTTACTTGTTTTATGTTTGTCTAATATTTAAATTTGTTTGATGATCTGAAACATTTAAGTGTGACAAACATACAAAAAAACGTGAAATCAGGAAGGGGGCTGTTAGAAAAATCCTTCTAAACCTTCAGTCAACAACCAGGCTGGATCAGAGTTTCAGCAAATTTAATTACATTGGCCAGTGGAGAACAATGAAAAATAGTCTCAGAGCCTATTTGCGCACCATTCTAACTCACACACAAAACTTTCAGTCACTTAAGCATCCTGCTATCTCAAGACTGTCCATGAGAGAATATCTAGTTCTGGCCGGTTCTTCCAAGCTGTCTCCTTCACAGACATACTCATAACAATACAGTACATGAAAACAAAAACAAAGAGATAAATGTCCAGCTGCCACCACCCCGTACATTTCACACAGACTCTGAATCAGACTCTGAGACAAAGCAAATCACATGTATGAAAACAAATATGGAACTTTTCTATCAGGGACAAACACTTTTTCACACCACTGTAGTTCACTGATATACATGATATTAACTTACTTTATTATTAAGATAAGATAAGATAAGCCTTTATTAGTCCCACAATGGGGAAATTCCAGGATTGCAACAGCATAGGGATAGCAACACTCAGAAGGCAAGAAAAAACAACATCTAGTAAACATATGTCCATATTACTATAAATGTATATATATAGACACACAGTGCAGAGCATTATGGCTGGTGAATGTGCAGCAGAAAGTCTAAGTTCTCTCTCCGCGGATGCGGCGGGCCAGCTGGAAGTCTTTGGGCATGATGGTGACCCCCTTAGCGAAGAAGAGACCATCAGGTGGGCCTCGCTGGTCTCCTGCAGAGCCACGACGGCGAAGCTCAGGAAACGCAGGACGGTCTTGAAGTCCTGAGCGATCTCCCTCACCAGGCGCTGGACGGGCAGCTTGCGGATGAGCAGCTCCGTGGATCTCTGGCAGCGACGGATCTCTCTCAGAGCCACGGGCCTGTGACGGCGAGGCTTCTTCACTCTGCCGGTGGCTGGAGCGCCTCTCCGAGCAGCCCTGGTGGTGGTGGTGGGGGGGGGGGCTTCTTCCTCCAGTAGATTTTACGGGCGGTCTGCTTGGTTCTTGCCATCGCTCTTTATTATTCTGTCTTATATTTCTTTCACGCCGCCTAAACTCCAGCCCGGCACCGCGTCGTTTTCGCTACAGCTCCCGGTATGTCGAGTTTCCCATTAGCACCGGGCGGCAGCCAAGTGCTAGCTAGCACTAGCTCCTCCCCGCTGTAACGTCTCCCGCTGCAAACCGTGGCTCCATCCGCCGACCCGGGAGACCCCCGGGGCGATCCGTGCGTCCGTGATATATATACAGAGTGAAAGGTGTAGAAAGAAGAAGGAAGATAAAAAAAGGCTGTTGCAACAGGCAGCCCACTTGTGTGGCGCCGCCGGTCCGGCGGAACCGGAACCGGAAAATAAACTATTGTTTATTATACTCACGATCAGACACCCCAGGGACCAGTCATGTTCCATTAACCACTAAAACCACACATCTCTGTCTCTGATAATGCTTTTATGTTGCTTTTAAACTCTAAAAACTCTAAAGTTGTGTTCAGACCAAATGCGAAACCACGAATGTTTCACACAGTGCAGTGATATGTTAACTCAATGTAAACATGTGAATAGACTTGAATTCACCTCTGAGTGAGTTACAGGTGTGCAGAGTTGCCTTAGCAACTTCTACAGCTTTGTTCTACCTGCTGTGGAAATCCCCAAAACACTGCTACATTTAGGTTTACGTTATCTGATGGGGTGGGCAGCTTGGTGGCACAGTGGTTAGCATTGTGTCAGCACAGCAAGAAGGTCATGGGTTTGATGGGTGGAATCAAACTCCACCATCTGTGTGGAGTTTGCATGTTCTCCTCATGTCTGCATGGGTTTTTCTCCGGGTACTCCGCTTTCCTTCCACAGGCCAAAGAGATGCAGGTTAGGTTAACTGGCATCAATTGGGGATTCTAAATTGTCCTTAGGTATGAATGTGAGAGTGAAAGGTTGTCTGTCTCTCTGTGTTGGCCCTGCGATGGACTGTCGATCTGTCCAGTGTGTACCCTGCCTCTCGCCCAAAAATGCTGAGACAGGCTCCAACCCCCCCATGACCCAAAAAGGATTAAGTGGTAGAAGATTTATATCTGAAGGGGATCTCACCTGGAAAAACTGTCCCTGCCTCCAAAACTTCATCTGAATGACGGCTGTTTACACTGCTAGCTCTCGTTAGCACATCCATGGCAGGAATCCGTGGGATGATAACTCTGACACTCTGTTTCAGCAGCAGAGCTCCCGGTCCATCTGTCTGCAGGGGAGTGGCAGACTCATTTTCAAACTAGCTGACTCTCCACTTTTGATACTATAACTCCGGTGATGGCAAAATCACATGGCTGAATACTAGCTAGCACTACCAAATCCCTCAGATGTGCAAATGCCCAAATTCATATGTTTTCCGCATGTTTACTTTTTTGCATGTATTCGCACCACACTTTCGCGTTTAGTCTGAACACACCTTTACAATCACCCAGTAATTCTTAGTGTGTTACTTAGTCCGATAACACAGCTAAACGCTGATGTTAGCCTCTAGAATACCAGTACAATCAAACTATAAACTTCAGAGAAAAGATGGCAGAGGGAGGGTGAGCTGAACTGGTCTCAGTAGCATTTTAAGCAATACAAAATCAGCCCATTTTGAGGCGTTCTCCTTCCCCATGTGTAAAATGTTGCTCCAGTAATTAAACCCCGCTGAAAAATGTGTCAATATGTGGAGAAACTGCATGATAGAGGCTCGTTAAGGTACACAGAGCTATCAAAAATGTAGTCGTACCCACATAGAGGAGTGGTCTCTGCCAGGATTACAACCATTTGCCTCCATCCCCAGGGTGCTGAGTCATTAAATGGTTGGGTGAGCATAAAAAGTATGTAAATAGCATAGCCACCTTGGAGTGACTTGAATGCAATTCTTATGGGAGTTCGAAGTGCCACTTGTGACAACTTATTCTGTGTCTTTACAACAAATGGTGGAATCTATCAGAGGAGAGTGGAGTCACCTTGGAATTTAGGTACCTTGATTTTCTTGTTTTTGTTCCCTACCTTATTTAGGGGCAGACGTTGCGTAAAAGAACAGGTTGGATTGTTTCACTTTATGAAACATTTCTAATACTTTATGGGTTCTCGAGCAAACATAGAGTGTTGGCTGGTGTATAAAGAGGTACATAGAGCAGAATTTAAAAAATGAAAAGGAAGCAAACCTTTTAAGACTCACCCCCCCCCACACACACACACACACACACACACACACCAGGGAGGGCGTGTTGAACTTAACAAAAGCATAAGTGAACACAGTGAAAAACTCCCTCTGCTCAGGAAAGCCATTTAGGCAGACTTGACCCCAGTGCCGGCGCTGTAGAGCCAGATCTGTATGAATACTGTAGACGTCCCTGATGGGGAATGCTGTGCAGACATTAAATCTTGTAATAGTATCTGCGAGGATTTGGTGTTTGCCCTGTTAACATTATATAACGAATATCTTTTTGTTTTTCTTTTCTCAAACAGCATGACAAAAAAGGAACTTTGATTTCTTACTAAGAAAACATTCAAAGCCTTCCTCCTCCTACGGTGTTCTTTCAAATTTGATTCACGCTGAGATTTAACCATCGGAAAAGGGCATTACTCAGACATGCTTATTTGTAAACACGGAGCAAAGAAAAAAATCATCATAAAGCTGTGAATCTGTGTTAATATGTGTTCACTGGAGTTTTGGCATGGTAGGTATTATTTAAAAATGTGAAAGACTTAAGCTTTCTTATGTGGCTTTTGCTTCAGGGAGAGCTTTGCAGCCGTTGTGGTCAGGTGGTTAGATGACGCAGTTTTGTTTGGTTCGCTGTGGGGTATGGGTGGATGCTTCATTTCATTGTTTTGAGGGAAAATAAACAAGAGACAATGATCTTGCCAGTTATTAATTGCACAAATTAATAATCAGAATCAGAATCAGAATCAGAATCAGGTTTATTGCCATTGTTCATGTAGTACACAAACTAGGAATTTGTCTCGGTACAGTGCTGCAACATTAAACATGATAAGATAAGAGAAATAAACTATACATGTAAT
The DNA here is from genome assembly GCA_020510985.1 of Pholidichthys leucotaenia. Taxonomy (NCBI): domain Eukaryota; kingdom Metazoa; phylum Chordata; class Actinopteri; order Cichliformes; family Pholidichthyidae; genus Pholidichthys; species Pholidichthys leucotaenia. Next base: position 219,666,167 of record CM035844.1, read on the forward strand.
AAAGTGTAGGATAAGATTAAGTGATACTGGTCAACAGTTAAAATATATATTAGCCAGCAGCAGATACTGTGGAGAACTATATAGTGCAGTCGGTAATGCAGGAAGAAAACAGTGATGATTAACATGAGTCTGGTTGAGCTGCTGTACATGGTGCACGAGAGTCACTTAGTGTTCAGCAGTCTAATGGCAGAGGGGAAGAAGCTGTTCATGTGACGGGAGGTTTTAGTCTGGATGGACCGAAGTCTTCTACCAGAGGGGAGGGGGGCAAACAGTACGTGACCAGGGTGTGAGGGATCGGCTATGATCCGGCCAGCACGCCTCCGGGTCCTGGAGATGTACAGATCCTGGAGAGATGGGAGCTTGCAGCCGATCACCTTCTCAGCAGTGCGCACGACGCGCTGCAGCCTTAGTCTGTCCCTGGCAGTGGCTCCTGCGTACCACACGGTTATGGAGGTGGTGAGGATGGACTCGATGATGGCTGTGTAGAACTGCACTAACATCTTGGTGGGTAGCTTGAGCTTCCTCAGCTGCCGCAGGAAGAACATCCTCTGCTGGGCTTTTTTGATGAGTGAGCTGATGGTCAGCTCCCATTTGAGGTCCCTGGTGATGGTAGTGCCTAGGAAGCGGAAGGAATCAGCAGTAGTGATGGGAGAGCCTGAGAGGGTGAGGGGGGGCAGAGGGGTTGTGACTTTCCTGAAGTCTACAATCATCTCCACTGTCTTCAGAGCGTTCAGCTGCAGGTTGTTATTGTCGCACCAGGACGCCAGCTGGGCCACCTCTCTCCTGTAGGCGGACTCGTCGCCGTTGGAGATGAGCCCGATGAGGGTGGTGTCGTCCGCAAACTTGATCAACTTGACAGACTGGTGGCTGGAGGTGCAGGAGTTGGTGTAAAGGGAGAAGAGTAGGGGGGAAAGTACACAGCCCTGGGGTGATCCGGTGCTGATGCTAGTATAGTCTGAGACAGTCTTTCCCAGCCGCACATGCTGCCTCCGGTCCGTCAGGAAGTCGATGATCCACCTGCAGAGGGAGTCAGGCACGTTGAGCAGGGACAGCTTGTCCCGGAGCAGAGCGGGGCGGATGGTGTTGAATGCGGAGCTGAAGTCCACAAACAGGATCCTGGCATAGGTTCCCGGGGAGTCCAGGTGCTGCAGGATGGAGTGGAGGGCCAGGTTGACTGCATCGTCTACAGACCTGTTGGCTCGGTAGGCAAACTGCAGCGGGTCCAGGAGAGGGGTGGTGATGGACTTGAGGTGGGACAGGACCAGGCGCTCAAAGGACTTCATGACTACAGAGGTGAGCGCTACAGGTCTGTAGTCATTAAGTCCAGTGATCCGTGGCTTCTTGGGGACAGGGATGATGGTGGAGGATTTGAGGCAGGACGGCACGTGGCATAACTTAAGGGAGGTGTTAAAAATGTCTGTGAATACAGGAGCCAGCTGTTTCGCACAGAGTCTCAGGGTGGAGGGAGACACGCCGTCTGGGCCGGGGGCCTTGTGTGGGTTCAGTCTGGAGAACTGTTTGAGCACATCCTGCTCACTGATGATAAGGGGAGGGGGGGGGGAGGGGGGGGTGCCTTAAATGAAGTAGGGAATGTGGAGGCTGTGGAGCTGGAGGGAGGGGGGGAGTTGGACACAGATGACGAGGTGTCAAAACGGGCATAGTGTTGGGACAGTCTCTGACAAAGGGCTTTGTCATCCTGACCTTTAGGAGCCTTAGGTCGATAGTTGGTGATTTGCCTCAGTCCTCTCCACACGGAAGCCGAATCATTAGCAGTGAACTGCTGCTGGAGTCTCTCTGAGTATAGAGATTTAGCCCTCTTCAGCTCTCTGTTAAACCGGTATTTAACCTCCCTGTAGCAGTCCCTGTCTCCACTTTTCAGCGCTGCTTCCTTCTCCTTCCTGATCTGTCTGAGCTTAGCTGTGAACCAGGGTTTGTCATTAGAGTAACTCACCCTGGTGCGTGATGGAAGAATGTTCTCTTCACAAAAGTGGATATATGAGTTCACAGTGTCCGTGTACTCATCCAGATCATGCGTGGCTCCTTTAAGCATGCCCCAGTCAGATATTTCCATGCACGTTTCCAGCTTCTCCTCAGCATCACTGGTCCGTATCTTCGTAGTGCTCACAACAGGTTTAGTGAGCTTCAATCTCTGTCTGTATGTGGGAATGAGGTGAACCATCACGTGATCAGATAATCCCAGCGCAGCGCGAGGAACAGCGCGATATGCGTCTTTCACTGTGGTGTAACAGTGATCCAGTGTGTTTAATCCTCTGGTGGGGCATTTAATAAACTGTTTGTAGCGGGGGAGATCGTGGCTCAGATTGCACTGATTAAAGTCGCCAGCCATAATGTGGAGTTATTAAACTTTTCCTGTTTCAGTCATATATTGTGATGATTTTCTACAACTCCCCCTGTCCTTGCTGTGGTGGTGTTGCAGTCCTAGGATGTTAGAGGGACTTATTACTGTTAAAAGCTTAACTTCTACCCCCGTTACACAGCGGTGGAGACCATTGACAAATCACTGATGGCTAGATCTCTCAACGATCTTTCAATGATCTCACAGTCATGAAGGTTTTGACTTGGTCTTAAACAATTTACCAAAGATCACCAAAGGGAAGGGATCTCTCAGCATACTCTTGAGGAGCGCTCAATGATCTCATCAATCTCCCAAAGATCTCTGGGTATCTTTCAATGAAAACCAATTTTTTTCCATACTGAAGATAGAGATGATTAACAAATCAGTGAGGGATCTCTGAAAGATCAATAAGAGTTCAGTGAAAGACTGTGGTGGAGATGGCAGGCTCGGGGAGTTCTTTGAGAGATTGCTTCCTTTTAGTGATCACTGAGAGATTGTTTTGGACAGAGTCAAAACTTTGAGGAGAGCACTGGAAGATCATTGAGAGATCTTGGTGATAGCTGAGAAGTCACTGAAACATTGTTGAGAGATCTGGTCATTTTTTCACCACTTGACAATCTTTCAATGATCTCCACCCCTGTGTAAAGGGGGTAGAAGAGCACTGGAAACGTCTCAAATGCTCACCAACCTCTTCCCCAACAGCACACAAACGTTGTGCCAATGTCACCAAGTTCACATCGGGAATAGATCTCATAGAGGTCATTTTCACACTGGCAAGACATTGGCTAGACATCACCGTAATGCCTCTGTAACATGTATTCCCAATGCACACTTTTCACATTGGGCAGACGTAGGCCAGACATATGTGTGCTGTTGGGGTTTGGTCACTCAAGATTCTTTCGCTGAACCCATGTGGGGCCCAGATGGGGTTAAAGTGGGTAAGCAGATTACCTGAGTTAAAAGCACTCATCTAGATCATTTTTATTATTTATTTATGCTTTTTTTGGAACAGATTTTTTTTTCAGTTGACAGGGTCTGAAGTTGAATTCCTCGACAGACTTTCTTTTTAATTTATGCCATTTTCTAATTGATAAAAGCTCTTTCGCTTCAACCACATGGCTTTACTGCCATTAGGTGAGAGCAAATACGACTTCAGTGTAATGTGCCGCATGAAAAGTTGGAAACAGAGCGGCACAAACAGGCACAAATGTGCAAATAGAAGAAGTTAGTGAGTGGCCGGCTTTCGAAAACGACTGCCATCTCTGACTAAATCACATTCCTTTCAGACGCAGCCGCCATTAACCAAAACAAACCTGGACACCTCATGTTCTTTGGCTCTCACAGTAATTGGAACAGATCAATTGCGCCTTTATTACCCGAATAAGATGGATAACCTTGTCTTGCCTCCCTGCTATTTTAATGGGCTACTCACAGTCCCCAACTCCTTCCTTTCACTAATCCCCATGGAGCCCGTACACTTTTAATCCTCCGGGCTGGACCGGTAACACAATGTGGAGTTCATCATCCATCCAGCCATGGAACCTTCTGAGCGCTGCAGAAAATTAAAGATTCCTCAGGGTTCATTGAGAAGCTTGAGAGCGCCTTAAAGATTCCATATGCTGTGGTTTCTCTGCATGTGGTTAAAAACAACACACAAACGCTTCCATTACCTTAGATACACAACTGCATGTATTACATCTATCCTGTAATAGCACTGTTAGCAAAATTAAGCAATATTACGCAAGAGGGAATTTGGTACCACTGAATGTTGGGCCTATATGACCAATCACCGCAGTTATTATTATATTCATGATACTGTATGAACTTGAGTGTAATATTGCTTTTATACAACAGTTCCACTAGAATAGTTTATTAAATAACAGCAATACAGGACAAAATGTTATGATTTGTTTGTTTAACCAGTTATTTTGCTCCGCCGAGAAAAGTAGTCCCTTCTAAACATACCCAGTTAACTGTTACTAAGCACCACAATGAGCATAATCTAGAAAAGAATAGACCCACTGTCATTTCACACACCAAAGTAATCAAGTTAAATATTTCCCAGTGCAGAAGTCAGTGTTTATAATGAACTCTGGTCACCTGTTGAGTAAGGTTTGTGGTCACCATGACATTGAGCCGGTGACTAGTTAGCATGCTAGTGATTTGGCTGCGGCACACTTCACTCACATCCTCTTGACATTTTCAGGTGAAATAAAGAATCCATCACCACAAAGGAACTGTGGCACGCTAATCGAGACAATCAATCTAGCTTATCTGTTCTTTTCTTCTTCTTCTCTATCCCCTTACCCCCCAGTCAATCGCAGCAGATGACTGCCCCTCCCTGTGCCCTGGTGTGCTGGAGGTTTCTTCCTGCTAAAAGGGAGTTTTCCCTCTCCACCGTCATCGAGTGCTTGCTCCCAGGGGATCGCCTGATTGCTGGGGTCTTTCTGCAATTGTGGGGGTTTCCCCTACAATTGAAAGTGCTATGAGATGACTGTTGTTGTGAAATGGTGCTATATAAATAAAGCTGAATTGAACTGAATTGAATTAAATCATCTATTTTGTTTTAACAGACGTGAAATATCTTGCAGATGTTTACAAGGGTAGGACTTCCAGCTCATGGAGGTATGAATTCTTTTCAAACAGCACCTCACTGTGGAAATTAAGGTATCCAACACAGTATTACAATTCTGACATAAGAAGCCACTAACAGAGTTAAAATTCCGGTGTTCCACTGGTGGGACATTTCAAATTTTCTACTGCCGCTCAGCAAAGAAAGAATTTTATTTTTTTTGCATATGCCAAATTTATACATTTTTCGGAAAGATGCCTGGAATGCTAAGGGGTAAATTCATTTAGTCAAGTTTTTTATTTAAATTTGACATTTTTCTCATTAAATCATTTAGTTTTTCATGTAAATTTGACACTTTTCTCAATTAATTGTGTGAAGTTCTTCATGTAAATTTGGGACTTTTTGCATCTAAATTTGACACTTCTCAATTAATTTTGTTAAGTTTTTCATGTAAATTTGTGACATTTTTTTCATTCAATTTTGTGAAAGTTTTCACGTAAGCTTTGGGCCTTTTTTCTGTTAATTTTGTGAAGTTTTTCATCTAAATTTGGGACTTTTTCATGTATATTTGGTACTTTTTTCATGTAAATTTGGGACTTTTTAATGTTAGTTTTAGACTTTTTTCAATTAATTTTGTGAATTTTTTTCAAGTAATTTTGGGCTTTTTTCATGTAAATTTGAGATTTTAACCTTAAAATTCTGTTGTTCCCCCTGTGGGATGTTTCAAATTTTTACTACCAATCAGTGAAGAATGTGATTGTATTTGTGTATGCTAAATTTAGTTATTTTTAGGAAAATTGTCTGGAATGCTAAGGGATTAAATAACGATTAGTCATTAATGGTTACTAGAACACCTCTGAAGCAGCGTGATAGTGACAGAGTGATTGTGAAGAACTGCCCCTTCCAAGATAAACTTATTTTCATGTAAGACAACGTACCATACCTAATGTAGGTATGACTGTAAGAGTGAATGGTTGTCTGTCTCTCTGTGTTGGCCCTGCAATGGACTGGCGATCTGTCCAGGGTGTACCCTGCCTCTCGCCCAAAGATGCTGGGATAGGCTCCAGCCGCAACCCGAAAAAGAATTAAGCGGAAGAAGATGGATGGATGGATGGTCAACGTACCATCCCATGCTGCAAAAAAAAAACAAAAAAAACACCACCGGCTCCTTTCTTGCTATGGGCATAAAAGAAGACAAAATCATGGCATGGTCAACATCACTGACCTCAACTGAAACAGATTTTTCAAGGTTTTAAGAGATCATTGAGATTGGGCCAGTTTTTGATCTCTCAATGGTCACCAAACGATCTATGTGCCGTTAAAGGGGCCCTTAGAGAGCCACAAAATATCCTTTAAGGAGGTTAGAAAGATTGTGGTGTCAATGCCAAGTACTGTATATTTACCCAACACAACAGAAACCTAAGCTGTGTACAACTTTGCCACTGATGCTCTCAAAGGACACAGTTGTGGATTTTTTTTTTTTTAACTATTATCCTTTCAGTTTGTCTCCTGTAATCATAAATGACGTCACACCCAATACTTTTCCCATGAGACGGCAAGGATCTTTGTCCCAGCCTTGAACACCGCTGACTCCACATTTGCAAAACAGTGCTTATCTGTTTGGTCTATTGTATTAAATCTCTCCACTCTGTTCTGAGACTTTGAGTCTTCTTGTGGTACTTGCTTGCATGTGGGACACGACATTTTCCCTTCTTGGCCAAGATGTCATTAAATACCCAGAAAAGGCATCTTTGACTCTGCACTTTATTCACCAGATCAACAAGAGACATTTATTAATTATAATGAAAATCCACAACAACACCTTTCTGAAATACATACTAGTAGAAATTATGAATTACATTCTTTCAAGAATGAGTACTAAAAGCAGACTGGATTGCTTCATGAAAGGAACAACTTTCAGAAAGAAACACAGTTCTGTTGAATTATTAAACTCAATGTCATTAAAATTTTTGAATTGATATAGAGCCAAAAAAAAGGAGCTTTTATTGACCAGAAATAACCATCTGAAGTTTTGGAAAAGTAACACAAAATAGAGAAAGTCCAACTTGATCCAAAAAAATCAGTCTGGTATTGCATTACAGTCGAGGTTTGACTGTCTAGTGGTACATGAAAACAAGAAACGCCAGAACATCAGAGCAATGGCTCGCTAGCACAAAGAACCAAATAGAATGGGGGGAAAAAAAAGATAAAGGAAATTGTAATTACCAAAATAAAACAGGCCTGGATGGATTTGGGCGAATGCAGTGAATACAAGTAAGAGCATCCACTCAGCTGTGATGTTATTGTTACCATCTGTACTGGCGTCCAGCTTCAATATGAAAGATGAGACAAAAAGAAAAAGTTTCCAAGAGGACGTGTTCTATTTGAGCTTTCTAGCAAGCTTGATGTTGCTGAGCAGAGAATATTCTCAGGGTGCAGCGCTGATGCTGTTTGTTCATCTCTGCATGGACTCCAGCATCCTGTATTCCCGCTGTATCCCCTCGCATTCGGCTGACTGATCAGAGGAGACAGACTGCCGGTGCACACACCTCTGTACATTCAAAGAATAAACACAGCAGCCGTTGAGCAATGTAAAGCCTTTTATCTGATGTGCTGCATGTGGTCTGATTAGATGGGCTTCGCCGCAAACTGTTACCTGAAACTTATTCACTCTAGTGGTTTGCAAGCATTGGCAGCGATGTTGAAAATGCTTTAAGACGTGTTTATCTTTCCCTCCTTGACTTTTGTTCTGTGCAGAAAACAAGCAAACTATAATAGGAAAGTTTGGAATGCTTCACATGAATCTTTTGTTTCCCTGCTTTCTGTCCTGTGTCTGTTAGAACATGATCAATACTGGATTGACAGCTTGTTGAAGAAATATAACGGTGCATCGACTTAATAAACAAACTAAAGGTCAAGCCCAGGTCACTCAAACATGCATCCGTGTACAGCTTGAGGAGCAACATTCAAAATTTTATGTGCATTCACATGGTCACCACCCGTGTTCATTTATGTCACAAGGTGGACAGACATTATCTCCTGGATCGGCCTGGTGGTTGGGGACCACTACTCTAAAGGATCAGGTGTCACGATACAAGGTGAGAGCACCAACATGCACTCATTGTGTTCCCTTGATTCCCTGTAATTGCTTGCAGCTGCTCCCCATTGCACACCTGCCCCAATTGGCTACCGTGCTCAGTCCCGTATCGGACTGACTCGGCTCAACAGCTCTCCGTAGCGCCCTTAGTTCTCCTGCTGTTATACCTCCTGTGTGCCTCTTCTTCTCGTGCTCTCACCTTCCCGAAGCTCCTTGGTTACCCACGTAAGCTTGCGATATTTTGTGACCAAGCATCACCTGCTTGGATCTCCTACTGTGGCGCTCCTCAGTACTGCGTGTCTCCCTTGTTGTCCCTGGATATCTTCTGTCTGTGCCCACCTGGAAAATACAAGTAAGGATCAATTATTGCAAAATCAATAACCATATCATGATAGGAAAAAAAAAAAACACTGGGCCTGTAGGAGTCAAGAATTGAGGAGACTGGATGATTTTTCCAGTAACTGCTTTAATTCCCCATTCATCCTACGTCCTCTCTCGATCAGAGTGAAAAGAGACAGGACGCAGTCACACACATACATTTATACACTCATCTTCTAACAATACATCACACAAAAGTCTCAATACTCAGCTACATCCTTTCATCTGTAATAGAACACCCAGAGTCCTTCTGTTCTCCTTTCCGACCCCCAAAGGTCAGGCCGGTTAATCTTCTCCCCTCTCCTGAGTCCCCAGGGGGTGCAGACACGTCTTCCTCTTGAGGTGTGAAGTCAATACACATGGCTAGCTCAAAGCCTCTCTTGGCTGAATTCAGCCAGCCACATGTGAGTTACATAGATTATAACTATGGGCCCCACATCACTCCCCCCTTCCATGCGAAAGACTGGGCACCCACATACAGTCATACAACAGTCATACAGCACGTCCCCCCCCCCCCAAAACCGAATCTCACAGCAACCCAAACAACCTGACCAAAAAACACATCATTCTGCATGCAGCTTAGGTTTCAATCTTCTCCCGAATCTGCTGTATGCAGGTCTCCTGCTCTGTGTTGGGCCGTCCTGCTGTGCATCTGTGGAGTGAGGGGGAGAAGGGTTATTTGTCCCCCGTGGGGGGTCCCGGGGCCGCCCCTTCGGAGGCCTGCCGCGTCGTGACGCGCCCGCCGGCCGTACAGACTCATTATGCAACACAAAAGCAGGCTTTAATCTATCGATACTGATAGTCTCCCTCCTGCCCCCCAAATCTAGCACAAAATATTTCTCCCCGGTTTCCAGCACTCGGAATGGACCGTCGTAAGGTGGGCGGAGACTATGCCGCTGAGCATCGTGCCTGACAAAAACAAACTCTGTGTCTCGTTAAGCCTGGGGCACGAACACACACGGGAAAGAGTGATGAGCGGGGCCCGGGAGCATTTCTGCTCCCGTGTTACTCAGAGACCCCCAGATCGGGGGGGGGCCCTGGTGCCTTGTGGTCGGTTAAAAACTCGCCTGGCAGCCTAAGCGGTTGTGCGAAGACCAATTCTGCTGGCGAGGCATCTAGATCCTCTTTGGGTGCCGAACGCAACCCCAATAAAACCCATGGTAGTTTGTTTACCCAATCTGTGTCCGTCAGTGACGCTCTGAGGGCTGCCTTCAAAGACCTGTGAAAACGCTCGCATAAACCGTTGGCCTGGGGATGATAAGCGGTCGTGCAATGTACCGCCGCTCCTAAGCCGCTGGCCACTGCTGACCACAGTTCCGACGCAAATTGAGGTCCCCTATCAGACGTAATATCTGACGGGACCCCGAACCGCGCTACCCAGGCTGTTAAAAAAGCGCGTGCCACCTCTGCCGCTGTGGTCGATGTTAACGGGACCACTTCCGGCCAACGAGTGGTTCGGTCTACCATTGTCAAGAGATGCGTGAACCCTTGTGAAGTGGGCAGGGGGCCCACGAGGTCCACATGCACATGATCGAACCTTTTAGCCGGAATGTGGAACGGTTCTAAGGGCGCCTTAGTGTGCCTGTGAATCTTAGCCCGCTGGCAAGCCATGCAGGTTTTAGCCCACTCCTTCACGTGCTTGCGCAGGCTCGGCCAAACAAACTTCTCCGCCACCATTTTCACCAAAGCACGCACCCCTGGGTGCGCTAGGGAGTTCACGGCGTCAAAAACGCGACGGCGCCACGCGGCTAGTACCACCGGGCGCGGTCGCCCTGTGGATACATCGCAAATAAGCGGGGGGAAACCGGTTTGTAGATTTCTGCGTTCCAGCCTTAACCCTGTTGGTCCAGACAGGTGCGCGCGCACGTCCGCGTCCTCGCTCTGCTCCGCCGCCATGGCTGCATAATCTATTCCCACGTGGACCGGAGCCGCGCGCGTGTCCACGCTGTTACCGCGCTCTGGGTAAGCGGCCACGCAATCCGTTTCCGCGCGGACGGGTGCTGTTACTGCGCGTGACAGACAGTCTGCCACCACATTGATTTTACCGGCTACATGCTGAATATCGGTGGTAAATTCAGAAATTGCGGCCAGCTGTCTCTGTTGCCGCCCTGACCACGGTTCTGAAGTTTTGGACATCGCAAAAGTAAGGGGTTTGTGGTCGACAAACGCGGTGAAACGCCGCCCTTCCAACCAAAACTGGAAATGGCGAATAGCCAAGTGGAGCGCCAGCAGCTCCCTGTCAAACACGCTGTATTTTCGCTCAGCCTCGCGTAGGGATCTGCTGAAGAATGCGAGTGGTTGTCAAACCCCGGCAACCTGCTGTTCCACTACAGCCCCTATGGCCACATCTGACGCATCCGTGGTTAGCGCTATGCGGGCTGCCGGGTCTGGGTGGGCCAACAGTGCCGCGTTTGCCAGTGCCCGTTTAACCTCTGTGAATGCGCGCTCCTGCTCCGGGGGCCATTCAATCACATGGGAGGTCTTCTGCTTTTTGAGCGCGGTGTACAAGGGCTGCATAAGCTGCGCTGCGTGGGGTATGAAACGGTTATAAAAATTTACCATCCCCAAAAATTCTTGCAAAGCTTTTACCGTTCGAGGCTGGGGAAAATCTGCCACTGCGCGTACTTTGGCCGGCAGAGGAACTGCTCCCTTCAAGGAAACACGGTGCCCTAAAAAGTCGATTTGTGCCACACCAAAATGGCACTTGGCCGGGTTGATTATCAACCCATGCTCTCCTAACCTCTGAAAAACTGTCGTGAGGTGTTTTGCGTGCTCCTCCTCGGAGGTGCTGGCTACCAAAATGTCATCTAAATAGACAAAAACGAAAGAAAGGTCGCGCAACACTGCATCCATCATCCGTTGGAAGGTTTGTGCGGCGCCTTTAAGGCCAAAAGGCATTCGTAAAAACTCAAAAAGCCCGAACGGGGTTATTACGGCTGTTTTGGGGATGTCCTCTGGTTGGACCGGGACTTGGTGATAACCGCGGACCAGGTCTATTTTAGAAACAATGTGCACCTTCGCCAAATGCACTGACAAGTCCTGGATATGCGGAATCGGGTACCGGTCCTGTGCTGTGGCAATGTTCAACCTGCGGTAATCGCCACAAGGTCTCCATGAGCCGTCAGCTTTAGGTACTATGTGGAGGGGGGAAGCCCAAGCGGACTTCGAGCGGCGAATTATGTCCAACCTTTCCAGGTTGGCGAACTCCTCGTGTGCAATGGAGAGTTTAGCTGCATCCAAGCGCCGAGCCTTCGCAAAAACGAGTGGGCCACTCGTGGTTATGAAGTGCTCCACCCCGTGCTTCGCCACCTTAGCTGAAAAAGTAGGAACTGTGAGTGCTGGGAACTGGTGTAGAAGGCTGTGAAACTTACCACCTGCTGTGGCGACATTGGTCTGAACTGGCGGCGGGCACACCCGAGCTGCACAAGGGATAGAACAGAAAGAGAGTGCATTTACTAGTCATTTGTTGGCCAGATCAACTAACAAACCATGTGAACACAGAAAATCAGCACCTAACATATTGAAACTCACTGCCGCCACAATGAAATTCCACTCATAGGCGCGGCCGTGGAAGGACAGGGACAAGGTTCTCTCTCCGTACGTCTTGATGCTGGAGCCGTTGGCCACTGTCGCTCCGTCTCCGCGGGGTCCCGCGACCCGATCAGCATAGGTGGCAGTGATGAAGCTCCTCTGGGCTCCGGTGTCCACTAGGAATTGCCGCCCGGAGCCCGCGTCTGTAAGATAAAGCAGCTTGTTCCGTTCGCCGAGAGTGGAAGCTGCTAACGGCTCCCGGCCCGGTCGTTTCCCTGCGTTTTGAACTTGCAGGGCGGGATGCATTTGTGCGCCTTCCCAGCGAAACGTCAATGGTAAAAACAGAGGCCGTCATCTCCCCTGCCACGGAATCTCGCCGCTGCTGTCGCCGCTGGGGTGGTCACTGCCGTCTCTGGCTCCACACTGCCCCCGGCCGCCGCGCCGAGGTCTGCCGCTGCCACGGAAGCCTCTTGTTCCTCGCAGGCGTTGAGGAGCCACTCCGCCTCTTGGGCCAGGTCGCGGAAGTCCTGCTGGGTCAAGCATCTCCTGCTGGACAGGGAACCTCTCGTGTGAGCTGGGAGGGTTCTCAGGAAAATATGTTTGAAAAGGAACGCGTCGTTGTACGTCCCGATCATTTGCAGCATGTCCTCCATGAGGACAGTCGGCCTGCGTCCACCTCTGTCGCGCAGGTCCAGCAGCTGCCTGGCTCTTGCCTCAGACGACGGCACGAAGCTCCTGATGAGGGTGGCTTTCAGCGCGTCATATTTGCCGACAGCGGGTGGTTGATGCACCAGGCTCCGCACACACCGAGCTGTGCGGCTGTCGAGCGTTGCAATGACATTATGGAATTTAATGTCATCCGCTGAAACTTGCCCGAGCAGGAACCGCGACTCCACATGCTGGAACCACGAGTGTGGGTCACTTTGCCAGAACTCGGGGAGCTTAATCAGTCTTGTGCCCCTGCTGGCATTCCCCGGTGAATCCGGGTCTGAGCGGCTGTCTCCCAGCTCTTCCATATCGATCACGAGGCTGTCCTCCAGCCTCGGCGTGCTCAGATTCATGCATAGGTCACCAATTGTAGGAGTCAAGAACTGAGGAGACTGGATGATTTTTCCAGTAACTGCTTTAATTCCCCATTCATCCTACGTCCTCTCTCGATCGAAGTGAAAAGAGACAGGACGCAGTCACACAGATACATTTATACACTCATCTTCTAACAATACATCACACAAAAGTCTCAATACTCAGCTACATCCTTTCATCTGTAATAGAACACCCAGAGTCCTTCTGTTCTCCTTTCCGACCCCCAAAGGTCAGGCCGGGTAATCTTCTCCCCTCTCCTGAGTCCCCAGGGGGTGCAGACACGTCTTCCTCTTGAGGTGTGAAGTCAATACACATGGCTAGCTCAAAGTCTCTCTTGGCTGAATTCAGCCAGCCACATGTGAGTTACATAGATTATAACTATGGGCTCCACAGGCCCGAGGTACCCTCATACCTACCTGCAAGCTGCTCCATATTACCACTTCCAAACTCTGTCAGCTCCTGCAACCATACCTACCCAGAAGTGGACTCCTTCTCACTGTTTCCTACTTCCATCACTCGTAAGTGGACAAACTATGCTCATCCTCATAATAACCTCACTATTGGTTCCTCCATGTCTCCCTGAAGAAGTGGACACTGCTGTCGTCATCTCACCTTACCGTAAGTTAACTCACTCAGCACAATTACCTACTCCAGACTCTCCATCATAGTTACCCTCCTTTGTCTTCCCTGTAGGTCTGATTCCATGCGGAGCTTCCACTTACAGTTAAAATAAATATACAAAACTTGCATCTGTGTCTCTGTGTTCTCTCTGCTGCATCTGTCACTAGGTCCTGAATACAACATCTTGACATCAGGCCCCTTGTTATTTAAAGCTGGATTCACACTGCAATGTTTGGACCGACATTTACTGACATTTTGACAAATGTCTGGCTCCACTGGCAAAAGTTAGTAAAAGGTTAATGATAGATGGTGTTTGTTGGCGAATGTTGGTGAACGTAATGTTCATTAAACATTTTCAACATGCTAAAAATTTACCAAAACTGAAAGTTGTGTTCAGTTTGTAAAAATACCTGAGTGCTGGCCTAAGTTATGCAGAGCTAGCCTAACTTGGGCTCCATTGGCAAACGTCAACTGAAACATTGGTGGAAGCAAATGTGTTCAGAGAAAACTCACTTTTAATACATGCATCAACACAAATGAATGCACAGCGAATGTGTCAAAAATCAGGGAGAAATGCTGAAGCAGTGTTGCTGTCCATGATGCTGGAATGCCAACAGCCCGGAGAAGCAAAATAAGGAATAAAAGAAAGAAAAAAATATATATATACTCCCCCAAAATTGTGACAGCCCAAAAGAAAAAAAAAATCTCCTCATTGTGAAATTTACTCTTTTCATTTTCTGCTCTGTGCATAATCCTCCAGGATTTATTGGTTCGGCTTCCATTGTGGGGATCAAAAAGCGCTGATGTGATGTCAAAAAGTGAAGGACATTTAATGCAATTTTTTTAAAAAAAAGACTCATGTTATAGTTCTTATAGTTCTTTGAGGCACTGTTTTGTATAATCTTTTTCTTGCTTCAGTAACGATTGAGTGCTCAGTCTCTCTCTCTCAAAAAAAGTCAGAGTAGTCTCAACTTCAATCCAAGCAGGAATCAGGTTCAGGTTCAGGTTCAGGTTACTTTATTTGTACCCGTAGGTAGATTTGTTTTGCAGTTGGTGACATCCATATTTACAAGCCACTAATTACATTCAACATAGACACAAACACAGGCACACATCTTACAAAATAGGTAAATATAGAATATGTACAATATAATTTTATAGCTTGTTCAACTCTTTGACAGCAGCAGGGACAAAGCTGTTTTTGTAGCGCTGGGTTCTACTTTTTGGGACAGCAAACCTCCGTCTGGAGGGAAGAAGCTGAAAGTTGCAGTGCAAAGGGTGGGAGTCATCATTTAAAATCGAGTCGGCCATCCTCTGTACTTGTCTGGTGTACAGGGATGTCAGGCTCAGCTGTGACTCACCAAGCAAACGACTGGACCATCTGACTACCTGATCCAAGGATTTCCTCTGTTTCAGTTTTATCTGACCAAACCATGACATTAAAGAAAAGGATAAAACAGATTCAATAAAAGCCCAATAGAACATAGTCATTATGGTTCGGTCAATTTGGAAGCGTGCAAGTTTCCTCAAACAATGCAAATTTTGCTGACCCTTTTTGCACACCCTTTCACAGTTCACCTCAAAGTTCAATCCACTATCAATAATCGTCCCAAGATATTTGTACGATTGTACACATTCGGTGGTCTGGCCTTTTAGTATGGTGACTTTGTGCCTGGGAGTTTTCCTCCTAAAGTCAATAATCATATCTTTCGTTTTTGTTGTATTCAGCTGCAGGTAGGAATCCTCACACCAGTGAACAAAGTCATCAACTACTGGGCCGTGGCCACTCTCACCATCCTGGAGGAGACTGACAATGACTGAGTCATCAGCATACTTTATAATGTGTCTGTTGTCATGTCTGCTCCGACACATGTTTGTGTACAGGATGAAGAGTAGTGGTGACAACACACACCCCTGAGGAGAGCCAGTAGAAGAGCACTTTAGGTCAGACAATGTGCCATTGACCCTTACTCTCTGCATCCTGTTGGTTAAGAAATCCAGAATCCAACCCACCAGATTATTGCTTAAATCAAATTGTTGCAGGAGCCTTTCAACTAAAATATGAGGTTGGGTTGTATTAAAGGCAGAAGAAAAGTCCACAAATAAAAGCCTGGCGTGTGTCCCATTAAAATCCAGATGTTTAAAAAGCATGTCAAACAGAGTGACAGTGACATCCTCCACTCCTCTGTGAGGCCTATAGGCAAACTGCAGAGGATCCAATGCATGTTCAGTCTGCCTTAGGACCTCACATCTGACCAGTTTTTCAAAAATTTTCATTAAAATTGAAGTCAAAGCAACTGGTCTAAAGTCATTTACCGTTTTAGGACAGCTGGATTTTGGAACGGGAACAACCACGGCATCTTTCCAGATCTTAGGCACATGTTGTGTCTGTAAGGACTTACTGAAAATATAATGAAATATAGGACTCAGTTCATGTGCACAGGACTTTACCAGGCATCCACATATATTATCAGGGCCCTGACTTTTGTTCACTTTTACAGCGCGGAACTCTCTTTTAACATCCTGCATCTCAATATTAAAGTGCTGATTGTCTTTGAGTTTCTGTTTCAAATCTTGGATTTCTGTGCTAAAATCAAAGGAGTCAAAACGACCATAAAAACAGTTAAGAGCATTAGCCAGCTCTGTGTCTGAACTAAAACCATCTAAAAACACACGATTACTGCGCTCTGTGCTCTGAAGGCCTGCAATAGTTTTCATACTGGCCCAGGCCGAACCAAGTTTCTTTGCTGCCATCTTGCTTTCCAACTCTGATTTATAATTCTGTTTTGCTCTTAAAATTTCGGCCTTCAGCTCCTTGGTGGCAACCTGTAGCTCAGAAACAGACCCCTGTTTAAAGGCAAGAGCTTTCCTCTGTAAGCAGGATTTAACTGATTTAGTTACCCATGGTTTGTTGTTGGGGTATATTTTGACACGTTTACGTGGAACAATCTTATTTTGACAGTAAGCCATGTATGAGCATGTGAGCTCAGCCAGAGAGTCCAAATCATCCCCGCAGGCCATTATGAACATTTAGATTAGATTAGATTAGATTCAACTTTATTGTCATTACACATGTATGAATACAAGGTAACGAAACACAGTTTAGCATCCAATCAGAAGTGCAAAGGACAGCAGTGCAGTATATACGGTAATTAACAGTATGTGCAATTTAAGCAAATATATGCAGCAGTGCAGAAAGTTAAAAGTACTGTTATGTGCAAATAATGTGCAATAAGTTAGATGTAGTTATGTAGTTATGCAGTTATGTACAGGTGAGGATGGTAAAAGATGATTGTAAGAGAGTCAGCGGGGAACTAAGTTCTATAACGTGACAGCTGTTGGAAAGAAACTGTTCCTAAACCTGCTGGTTCTAGTCCGAAGGCTTCTGAAACGTCTTCTGGAGGGGAGAAGCTGGAACAGTTTATGAGCAGGATGGTTGGAGTCCCTAAGAATGCTGCGTGCCCGGCGCAGACATCTTTTCCTGTAGACGTCCTCTATAGCTGGAAGTGGAGTCCCTGTGATGCGTTGGGCGGTTTTCACCACCCGCTGCAGCGCCTTGCGGTCAGCTACAGAGCAGCTCCCATACCAGAGTGTGATACAGTTGGTCAGGGTGCTCTCTATCACGCAGCGGTAGAAGTTGCCCAGGATGTCAGTTGACAGATGGTTCTTCTTCAATGTCCTCAAGAAGAAGAGGCGCTGATGGGCCTTCTTGATCAGGCTGGTGGTGTTAACTGACCAGGACAGGTCCTCCGAGATGTGGGTCCCCAGGAATTTGAAGCTGGGGACACGTTCAACAGCTATGCCATTGATATGGATGGGGTCATGTGTCTCTTCCCTCTCCTTCCTGTAGTCCACTATGAGCTCCTTGGTTTTGCTGGTGTTAAGGAGCAGGTTATTGTCAGCGCACCAAGTAGCCAAGTGCTCAACCTCTGCCCTGTAATCTGACTCGTCGTTGTCCCTGATGAGTCCAATCACCGTGGTGTCATCTGCGAACTTTATGATAGAATTGGATCCATACATAGGCCTGCAGTCATGGGTGTAGAGGGAGTAGAGGAATGGGCTGAGCACACAGCCCTGTGGTACACCAGTGTTGAGTGTGATGACGGAAGAACGGTTGGGGCCTGACCTAACATGCTGGGGTCTGTTGGTCAGAAAATCCATGATCCAGTTGCAGGTGGAGGTACTGATTCCCAGGTCCCCAAGTTTGGTGAGCAACTTGGAGGGGATAACTGTGTTGAATGCTGAGCTGAAGTCAATAAACAGCATTCTTGCGTAGGTGTTCTTGTCATCCAGGTGTGAGAGTACATAGTGCAGCGCTGTAGAAACCGCATCCTCTGTACTCCTGTTGCTCCGGTAGGCGAACTGATGAGGGTCCAGTGTAGGGGGCAGGCCTTTTTGAGCTGTGCCAAGACCAGTCGCTCAAAGCACTTCATGACTATGGGCGTCAGTGCCACAGGGCGATAGTCATTTAGGCACGATGGTGTTGAATGTTTCGGCACTGGTACTATTGAAGTGGTCTTGAAGCACGCTGGTACCACGGCCTGGGCCAGGGACAGATTGAAGATGTCTGTGAAGACCCCTGCCAGCTGCTCAGCGCATGCCCTCAGCACACACCCAGGAATGCCATCAGGTCCAGCAGCCTTACGTACGTTGACATGACTCAGTGCATTACGGACGTCGGTGTGGGTGAGTGTGAGGTGGTGGAGGTCATCAGAGGGTGGGAAATTGATGTTCGTTTCGTTGTTGTCCTTGTCAAAACGAGCATAGAAGTTATTTAGCTCATTGAGAAAGGGCACAGTCATGGCTATAGGTATGGAGTTGCTGGGCTTATAATCAGAGATAGCTTGAATGCCCTGCCACATACGTCGGGGGTCAGAGTCCCCAAAATGTTCCTCCACCTTCAGCTTGTAGCTGTGCTTGGCCTTCTTGATGCCCCTCTTCAGATCTGCCCTGGATGAACTGTACGCCTGTGCATCACCAGATCTAAAGGCATTGTTACGTGCTTTTAGCAGAAGTCGCACTTCTCTGTTCATCCACGGCTTCTGATTTGGGTACGTGGTGATCTGTCTTTCCGTGGTGACACTGTCAATAGTGGTGTTGATATGGTCCAGGACTGAGTGGGTGTAAGAGTTGATGTTTATGTGGGAGCCACAGGTAGCCTGAGAGGTGAACATACTCCAGTCTGTGTTCCTAAACTTCTCCTGGAGTACAGAGTCAACCCCCTCTGGCCACACTTTGATGGTCCTCACTGATGGCTTCACCCGGTTGATGAGCGGTCCATACTTGGGGATAAGGAACAAGGATAAATGATCAGACTGACCTAGGTGGGGGAGGGGAGTTGCTGTGTAGGCTCCCACAATATTGGTGTAAACATGGTCCAATGTTTTGTCCCCTCTTGTGTGACAGGAGACATGCTGGTAGAATTTAGGAAGCACTGTCTTGAGGTTAGAGTGGTTTAAATCACCCGCCACAATAAATGCTGCCTCTGGGTGTGCAGTTTGTTGTTTGCTAATAGCTGCATGCAGTTCTTTCATAGCAAGCTTAGCATTAGCATCCGGAGAAATGTAAGCGGCTGTTATGATGGTACAAGTGAACTCGCGTGGCAGATAGAAAGGTCTACATTTAACCATGAGAAACTCCAGGTTAGCTGAGCAGTGTCTCTCAACAGTGACAGAGTTCGTGCACCAAGCCTTGTTAATATAAATGCACAATCCCCCCCCTCTTGTCTTACCGGAGTCAACTGCTGCTCTGTCTGCCTGGAGCGTGTGTAGGCCGGCTAGCTCGATAGCATTGTCGGGTATTCCACTGTGAAGCCGTGTTTCCGTAAAAATCATGATATTGCAGTTCATAAGTTTCTTATTGTTGGTGATCCGAAGCCGTAGTTCACTCATTTTGCTCGCCACAGACCGTACATTAGCAAGGAAAATACTGGGTAGCGATAGCCGGTGCGGTGTTAGCTTTAGCTTAGCTCTTAGCCCACCGCGTTTACCCCTCCTTTGTTTACGGTCCTTACGCCGCCTGCGAGCACTTCCGGTCGGCCGGGAAGCCTGAACATCTTCCAGTCTGTACAGTCAAAGCATTCCTGGAGGCTGTGCTCTGAATCTTCTGTCCACACATCAATGTCTCTCATCTCCACCTTGCCTCTTCTGAGAGCAGTTTTATATGTGGGCAGCAAATGAACACAGTTGTGATCTGAGGATCCTAAAGGAGGAAGGGGGAGTGATTTATAGGCCCTCTCTATGGATCCATAGCACAGGTCCAATGTCTTTTTTCGCCTGGTTGGGCAGGAGACATACTGATGAAAGTTTTTAAGTGTCTTCTTTAAAGAAACATGGTTAAAATCCCCAAGAATGAAGTTTGGCGCCTCTGGAGAAATTGACTGCAGCCGCTGCACCACATCAGAGATGGTGCTGGAGGCGGAGTCAGCGTCTGCCCTTGGATGAATGTACACAACTGTGATGAAAAGTTGGGGAAACTCTCGAGGCAAATAAAAGGGGCGAAGCGACACAGACAGCAGCTCCCAGACAGGAATAATAGCAAACTTAATATTATCCAATGAAACTGACAAAATGGGTGCCCAAGAAGGGAGACAGGGAGATGTGCACAGTCAAAAAGCAGATCCAGAATGCCAAGAAGCCTCCAGAAAAGCTGTCCTTTATATGAGCGTCGCCTGACGCTGACCTCAGCTGACCTACGCTGACCAATGCTGAGTATCCGTTTGCTGAAGTTGACCTAAGTTGTTGCACATATGCTAACCTAAGTTGGCAAAGGTTTGCATCCACTAATAGAAAATAAGATAAGATAAGATAAGATAAGCCTTTATTAGTCCCACAATGGGGGAATTCCAGGATTGCAAGAGCACAGGGATAGCAACACTCAGAGCAATAATTAAGAAGATACGGAAGATATAAATAAGAGCAATGGATATACATACATACACATAAATATATAAATATATATACAAAGTGCGGAGCATTGTAGCAAGATGGAATAAACAACATAACCGTCTACTTATTTATCCTACATAGTATGAATATGTACCCATACATATTGTCACCCTCTGTAGCGACCGATATTGTCCTAGTTGTATATACTGGAGGGGACCATTGTGTAAGTCTGTTGCATCTTTTGCATTCAATACTATTAGGTCGTCACATTTTTTTTGCTATCTCTGCGAGCAGCCCTGCTTAGGTTATACAGTCTGACAGCCGTAGGTAGGAAGGACCTGCGAAACCTCTTGGTTGTGCACCTAGGATGATGTAGTCTACTGCTAAATGAGTTCCTCAGTGCGTTCAGTATGTCCTGCATAGGGTGGGACTCGGACTCCAGCAGAGATGACAGTTTAGCCACCATCCTTCTCTCTCCTATCTCCTCCACTGGGTCAGGGCGCTGCCCCAGGACAGAGCTAGCTTTCTTGAGCAGTTTGTTCAGTCTCTTCCTATCGGCTGCTGTAATGCCACTGCCCCAGCAGACCACTCCAAAAGTGATGGCTGATGCCACCACCGTGTCGTAGAATGTCTTCAAATGAATGCAATGCAGGTAAACACTACCAAATGTTTGCTAGTGCTTGCAAACATTCATAAAAGTTGGTGTGTGCTGGATTTAAAAAAAAAAAATCCTACTCTCCAACATAATTTCACCGACGTTTGGACTCATTTCTCTCATTTTCAAAATGTTGGTAAAACATTGGTCCAAACATTGTAGTTTTAATCAACCCTAAAAGATCATCCATCCATCCATCCATCCATCATCCATCCATCCTCTGCCACTTACAGTATCTGGGCACTGGGTCATGGGGGCCTCAGTCCAGGCACAGTGGCCCAGACTTCCACCCAGTTCAGATAGCACCATGATCCTCATGATCCCTCCTACAGGTGGTGAGCCCACTTGAGGGCAGACCCATGTGCCTTCTTTGGGTACACCGGGTCATTGATGTAACATTTTTCATCAAGGTCTACTGGACCACTTTTAGTCTCGCCCTTCACCCAGGTCCAGTTTGCCTTGGGAGACCCTACCAGAGGCAAGTTGCCCTCGACAACATAGCTCCTGGGATCATTCAGGCACTCAAACCCCTCCACCATGATAATGTGGCGATCCACGGAGGGGCCTAAAAGATCATATAGTACTTTATCATCCTAACAGAGCACTGTGGTCCCAAAACACAGAATTACTTGGAACACCTAGAATCTCTAATGGCCCAATGGAAGGCAGAGCTTTAAGTTATCAGGCTCCTTTCCTTTGGAACCAGCTGGATTTTGGAGACAACTTTGATCACTGTTTTTAAGAGTAGGGTTAAAACTTTCCTTTTTGACAAAGCTTACAGTTAGGGTTGGATCAGGTGACCCTGAACCTTCCCAGCTGGAGGACCTCCCATGATGCACTGGGCTTTCACATCTTTCTTCACTTTCAATACAGTGTTGTACTAATTTTGCTGTTCGTTAAAATCTGTCTGCTCTTTCCCATAGATTGTGAGTCCACATCACATTGTTTGTTGTCTACATGTCTGTTCTTTTCTTCTTCTCTGTCCCAGAGCCTCTTCCTGAGCCTGGTTCTGCTATAGAACTGAAAATACTGTAGAACCTGTCTGTCTAACCACCGCACATAGGCCCTTTTAAGCATCTACTGACTCTGTTATAAATCCAGAACAGACAACATTTTTGAAGTTCCCCCCCCCCCCCCCATCTCCTTCCCTCCAACTCTATAACAGCATTCTGTTATAGTCTGTCAGGACAGGTTAACTTCCAACTTTGTCTCGTCACATTTCTGTAGGTTGGCGTTCTTCCTCAAACATCTCTTCCTACTTTATTTACACAGACATTTGCTCACTGGTATTTTGTGTATATCATGTATATATGGAAGTATGATTATGCATTTGAACCAGAATTGAACCAAATTGAAAATTTGAAACTTTCTCATAAATTTGCAACTTTTTTAACTGTAAACTTGCAAATTTTCCTCAAATTTGATAATTTTCATTGTAAAATTATGACTTTTTCTTGCATATTTGCTAACTTTTTCTTGTAATGTTGGAATTTTCTCATAAATTTGCCACTTTTCTAAATTAAGAATTTAAATTAATTAATTTAAATGTTACTTTTTTCCTTCAATTCAATTCAACTTTATTTATATAGCGCCATTTCACAACAACAGTCATCTCATAGCACTATCAACAATTAACCTTGTAAATTAGTTAATTTTTCTTGTAAATTTAAATTTCCTTTTTTTCCTCATAAATTTGTCACATTTTTCTTGAAAAATCTGGAACTTTCTTAAAATTGTTCCACTTTATTACTGTAAACTTAAAACTTTCATAAATTTTGAACTTTTTTCTTGTAAATTTGCTATTTTTTTCTTGTAAGTTTGTAAATTTGTAATTCTTTTCTGTCAAAAGGTTGAGTGGTGGAGAGGACCCAGGCGCAGGCAGATATGGTGCAAACAATTATTTTATTAACCACAAACTGGAGCAAAACAAATAACAGCATGTGGGCTGCAAAAACAGAACTTACCCAGGTAAACAGATCTTACAGGGATTCCTATGAGATATAGGCAGGAACATCTACATGGATCAGGCAGAAATAATAATGATGCCACACCAGACTGAGACAGAAGACCAAATAAATAGACAAGGGTATAATTAACATAATACGAGACTGGTGGGCATAATCAAGGGAAGTTGGGAAGAGGCTGCATGTGAAAAACAGGACAGGCGAGGCAGCACAGACAAACTCAGACAGGGAATGCAGATATAACATGACAACAGGACTAAGGACGAAGTGGGGATAAATAATACAAAATTACTACCATAAGAGGAAGTTGAACAGAAAACACTGTCAAATTAAATCCCAACCCAATAATGACAGGAATAATAATGCAGAAAATAAATCCCAAATACAAGTAACACAAAACACACAGAAATAAACTCAAAGAGTGGGAATGACCCTCAGGTCATTCTCCAGACCATGACATTTTCAAGTAATTTTGCAGTTTTTTTCTTGTAAATTTGACACTTTTTTCTCCTGTATTTTCACTTTTTTTTTCATAAATTTGGGACTTTTTTGGAGTAAATTTGTTACATTTTTTCCTCAGAAATTGCAATTTTTTTGAGAATTTGTCACAATTTTTCTTATAATTGTTCCACATTTTTCTCACAAATCTGTGACTTTTTTCTCGTAATTTTGTGACTTTTTGTAGTAAATTTGTGACATTCTTCCCCTCATCAATTAGCTACAGTTTTTTTTTTTCTGTAAATTTGTCACTGTTTTTCTTATAATTGTTCCACATTTTTTTCCCTCACAAATCTGTGACTTTTTTCTCGCAATTTTGCCTCTGGTGCCAGTGTCACCGGAACCTGCTCGCCCACACTGATCCCATGTGGGGCCCACTTGGGTTTAAAGAGGGTAAACATATTACCTGCTTAACCTGTACTGCAGGTGAAGTCCATGTGGGCAAACACAGATGGGGCCAACATGGAACCCGCACACAAACCCACATGAGACCCACAAGACAGCCCGGTTTTAACCTATCGTGGGGCCCACACGGGCACGCTGACTGGGGCGTTAGTTTCTGTTGTTTTGAGCACGGCATCTCCATCCATCCTCAAACTGCCACTTCAGTCCAGCCATCACAGGAAGCTTAAAGCAGCAGTATGAGAGACTAAGAAGAAATCTCAACCAAACACGCTCAATAGGTAAAAAAAAAATACACTCGTCATCCACCACAGTGATAAATACCTACACAATCCAAACAACAGTGACAAAAGTTGGCGACTTACCTGTCCAGGAAAGTACAGGCGACATCTGATTTATGGGTAGAACAACTAACAGGAACACTCTTTCCCTGGGGAGTCTGTCTGAGTGGTCATCCTCTTCCCTTTTTTTCCTCCAGTGGTTGGCAAACAACATTTAGGTGCATTAGTACCACCTACCTATGCATCACATTACTGATTTTCTGCCACATTTAAAAAAAAAGAAGAAGGCCACAGGAGGCGTGGGAGTGTGGTCATTTCCTTTTAGATAATGTAGTTTGACGTATGCTGAAAGGTTATAAGATCCTTCCTGTATAGAAGACTAATCATATGGAATGGGGAGGATATTTTAGTATGTTTTCTTTTTTTAATTATATGATGTGGGCAAAGTGAGGGTGGCGCTTGGGCAGTAGTTCAGAATGAATAAATGTATTAGTTTCTTGTCATCAGTAGGTGATTTATTTATTTTTTTAAGAAAGGGAATGGGGGCATTCACAAATTTAGCATGAGGTACAAATGTTTAAATGTAAGTTAGGTACAAATTTGCAAGAATAAAGGTGCAAAGATATGATAAAAGAAGTCAGTTTAAAAATTTGCAAAGTCACAAACTGCAATTTAATTACAAGGAACAAATATTTAACCAGCATCTAGGTGACTGTTGTAAATTTATAAGAAAAAAGCTGAAAATTTACAGGGGAAAAAATGTTAATTTTTTGAGAAAAAAGTTCTAATTTAAAAAGTTGCAAATTTATGACAAATTTACAGGAAAAAAATATTTCAGATTAATGACAGAAAATCAAAAATTTCCAGCAAAAAGTTGCAAATTTAGGGGGAAAAAGTCACATTTTTGTGGAAAAAAACTGCAAATTTACGAGGAAAAAGTTAATTTACATGAAAACAGTTGCAAATTTATGAGGAAAAAGATGAAAATTTGTATGAAAAAAATCACAAATTTATGAGAAAAGGCTGCAAATCTGTGAGAAAAAAGTTGACAATTTTCATGAAAAAAGTTGCAAATTTATGAGGGGAAAAAGACAAATTTTTGAGGAAAAGTTGCAAATTTATGAGGAAAAAAATGTAAATTTATGACAAAAAGGTAAAAATTTCGAGAAAAAAGTCAATAATGTGTGAGGAAAAAAAGTTGCAGATTTATGTGCTGCAAATTCAAATGAGCTGCAAATTCATGAGGGAAAAAAATGAAAATCTGCATGAAAAAAGTTGCAGATTGATGAGGTAAAACGTCACACCTTTTTAAGAAAAAAGTTGACAATTTATAGGGGAAAAGTTACAATTTTTGAGAAAATAGCTGCAACTCTATGAGAAAAAGTTGTAAATTTGTTTTTTTTTTTGGATGCTTTTAGGTCATTTTTGCTCACAAGGGGGGCAGCATCCTCCCTCAAACCACCTTTTGCTCGTCATGATTAATGTATATATTTTTTTAAATCATCCAATTGCTTGAAATCACTACGTTTTATCTGTTTGTTGACCACACAGTCTTCAAGCCGAGTAACTGGGATCAGGCCTTAAATCTAATAGGCATCTATCCTCTCCATCAACATTACTAACTCTGCATTTGTGTCAGACTGCGGAGTACAAACAGGCAAGAAGATCGATAAATTGCCACAGTTCAATAAATGTGTAACCCCAGGCCTTAGTTTATTACCTGCCTGTGCACCATAAACCCCAATCTTCTGTACCTGGGATTCTCTTATCAGACAAACTGTTACATCCCGGCTTTCACCATCCCCACACTCACCTCCTCCTCCTTCATATGGACCTTTAAAGTTGATTTTTTCCCCTTGAGAACTGAAGGTTACCTTTTTCTTTTCTAGGTCTCTTTGAACAAACACTGATGAACCACCTGTGCTCATATATAAGCCAAATGAACTGCATAATAATCCTAATGGACATGAATGTAAAACAATTCAGATGGAAATGCAACGTGACAATAGGTGAATGCATTTTTGACGAGATGTAAAACAGCAAAATCACTTTCATCAGCGCTTTATTTTATAACCGCAGCCGAAGCGGCGGAACCTTCCAGTGTGGGTGTGGATGTGAATGTGTGCTCTCTGTCACTGCAAATTTATTTAACTCCATATATATTTTTCACAGAAATGTAATTGTAGCCTCCATCAGTGGTCCCTGAAGTGAGTCCTACAGGCCTGTTATTTCCCTTTCACTGCTGTACATTTGTAGTCCAACAAGCCGTCATCTTACCTCGTCACAACCTGCTCACAGTTGTAAGAAGTTCGGGTTTTTTTGTTTTTTTCCATTTTAAATGGTTTGAGCTGCAGCCAGAATGTCCATGTGGGCCCCACCAAAGGTTAAACCTGGGCTGTCTCGTGGGTCCCATGTGGGTAAGTCCAGCTGTGTTTGCCCACATGGACTTTACCCATTTACCTATTTTCAACTTATTTTCCCATAACTTTGATGCATTTTCTTGAAAAATGGAAACTTTCCTCTTAAATTTGCCACATCTCTTCTCTATAAACTTCACACTTTTTCCTCGTTAATCTGTGGTTTTTCTTTATTGTAAATTTGTTACTTTTTTCTTCAAAAATGTTAGTTTTTCTTGTAAAATTGTGACTTTTTTCATGCAAATTTGCTAACTTTTTCATGTAATTTTGGACCTTTCTCATAAACTTGCCATTTTTTACTGTAATCCTGCAACTTTTTCCTCATAAATTTGTTACTTTTTCCTTGTAAATTAACAATTTCTTTTGTAAATTAGTGACTTTTGCCTATAAATGTCTGAAATTTTTCTTATAAATTTGGAACTTTCTAAAAAAAATGTCAACTTTACTGTAAACTTACATAAATTTGTTATTTTTTTCTTGTAAATTTATGACTTTCTTGTTGTAAATTTTCAATTTGTTTACTCATATATTTGCTACTTTTTTGTTCATTTACAACTTTTTCGTCTGATTTTTCCTCATAAATTTTTGACTTTTTTCTTTTAAATTTGCTGAATTTTTCTTGTAAGTTTGCAACTTTTTTTCTCTCCTAAATGTTCATTTTTTTCTCATAAATTTGTGACTTTTTTGTCACTACTACAATTTTGTGCATCTTTGACTTGTTTCATAAATTTTATATTTTTTCCTCATAAATTCGACTTTTTTCTCATAAATTTACTACTATTTTTTTTGGATTTTTTTTTAACTTTTTCTCCCATATTTTTTTTTTAATTTTATTAAGTGTTTTATGTTGCTCTAGCAGCATTTTTGGTGACTATGAGGTTCAAAAATATGTTGAATGAGTGAAAATACAATTAAAAGTAGAGAAAGTATAACAAGTTTAGCAATTATTTGCAATTAATTAGAGAAAAATGTTGATTTATTAAGTTCATTTTTAAAAATTGATGCATAGCCCTCATTTGAACTCTCCCCCTTTCCAAAAAACACAGGACTCTATATATAATCTTGCATAGCTAGAAATGGCCTGATTACAATAATGCCTATAGTGCCCCCTTAACATTAACTCACCTTCATTAAACTTTGATCCCTCCGCCATCTCACATCACGTAGTTATTTTCACAACCACTCGGGGTCACTTAAAAAAAAAAAAAAAAGCATAATGATGATGATCATTTTCTGTTCTTAGCCTGAAAATGTGAAAAGGACAATAACGAACAAGTTCATCCAAAAGTTCACAGAGTTGCATTTTCAGCAAGGGGAACTTATTCATTCATTAGTTTTGTTAACTGCTTAATCCTTTTTGAGCCACTGGGGGACCAGAGCCTATCCTTATGTTATCTTAGCTTATCATATCCATTTCTTTGAGCAAGCTGACCATAGCTGATTACTATTATTTCACTGTCCTAATTCACTCATGGAAAAAAAAAACAAATTATAAACTGAAACTTACTAGTCGCCGGAGCTACTGGAGTGGTAGCTTCGAGGTAGCGCATCCGCCCCACAACCGGGAGATCAGGGTTCAAGTCCCGGCCAGGTCCTGTCAAAGACAATATAAAAATGGAACTTCCTGCTGCCCAGCTTGGTGCTCAGCAAAAAATGGAAAGGAGGAGGGAAATGTGGGTGGCAGTGGCTCAGGAGGTAGAGCAGGTCATCCAATAACTAGAGCGTTGGTGGTTCGAATCCCGCTCTCCCCAGCCATCCTGCTGTTGTATCTCTGGTCAAGACACTTTACCCATCTTTGTCACGCCGCGCCATTCATCAACGGCGCCACCTGCTCACGCACCTGACAATCATCAGCGGCGAGGGATAAAGGCCGTCTCGCCCGGAGGCTCGGCCTGAAGCCGTCAGACTTCGTCCCTCACCGTTGTGAGCATACTTCCCTTCAGCGTCACCATTTTGGTAAGAAGATCGCTTACCTCTTTTCTTCAGTCTTCTCCCCTGTGCACAGGTGGATTCCCCAGCGGCGGACATCTCCACTCCATCGCCCAATCCTCGCTGCTGTACGGAGCTCTCCAGGTGGCTGTCTTCCGGGCTTCGCCCCCTTGTTGTGCCAGCTGTCCTGACCCACCAAGTAAGTCCTTCTCTCGCCATAAATCCCTCCTGTGTTGGTGTATGCCCGTCACCCTCTCCCTGTGCTCTCTCCATAGGGTTGCTCGGCTGTACGGTCACCTGCCTCTGTGCCTGGAGCAGACACCATCACCAACACATTTACATCCCGCAGACACGCACTCATTCACTCCTGCTGTTAATAAACTCTTTGAACTACTCTAAGCCTGTGTGTGTGCGTCTCCTGAGCCGTGCGTTATGTCAGTACGGCTTCAGCAGAGCGGCTCGGCGGACGGCGGGCTCGCACACCGGTTTTCCACTCTCGAGGCTAGAGTGGATCAAATAGCTTATCAACAACAGGTGATCTTTAATCAATTATTGAATTTAACTAACCGGTTGGGCCGCTTGGATCCTCAACAGCCGTTCCCCCCGGCTCGTCAGGATGGCGCGGCTCCTGCTGTTCCAGCGGCCGTCCAGCCGGCTCCAGTGGCACCGGTTCGGCTCACACCGATTCCGACCCCCGCCCGCTTTAGCGGTAAGCTCGGCGGAGCGCGGGGGTTCATTATGCAGTGTGAGTCCGTGTTCCACCGTGTGCCCGGAGATTTTCCCTCGGATCACAGTCGGATTGGTTACATAGGGAATCTTCTGGAGGGGCGTGCGTTAACTTGGACCTACGCCGTAATGGCGAGGCCCAGTTATGCCACCCTCACCTATGACCAGTTCGTGAGGCGCTTTCTGGAGGTCTTTGACCATTCTCAAACCGAGACGGTCCAGGTCGATCGGCTCCTCGCTCTCCAGCAGGGAGGCCGGTCGGCAGCGGACTACTCGGTCGACTTCCGGGTAGCGGCGGAGGAATTGGGCTGGGAGGAACGCTCCCTCTGTGGCCTGTTCCTCCGCAGCCTCAATAGTGATCTGAGGGATGAACTGGCTGGACGGGATATCCCTGGGACGCTAGCGGAGCTGACATCCTTAGCGATAAGTTTGGATAACAGGCTGCGCGAGCGCTCCTCGGGGCGGAAGTCTTCTTCTTCTCGCCCTCGTGGAGTCTCGCCGCACCTGTTCCAAGCTCGCCCCCTGGCGGCGCCGCCAGCATTGTGCCCCGAGGAGTCGGAGCCGATGGTGACGGGCTGGACCAAGCTTTCCCCTGCGGAGAAACAACGCCGCCGTGAGTTGGGCCTCTGCATGTATTGCGGAGGTGACCAACACACTGTGGAGCGTTGCCCGCGGAAAGCCAGTCGGCGGGGTCCGCGAATCGCTGTAGGGAGCCTCGCGGGTCCCAACCGGTTAGACTCTCTCACTCAATTAAAGCTGCCCATCCGTTTTTGCCACAATCCCACTGGGCACCTCACCCACGCACTGGTGGATTCGGGCGCAGAGGGCAGCTTCATTTCACAAGGCCTGGCAACCCGATTGGGCATCCGCTGTCAGGCATTAAAACACCCCATCTCCCTGGTCCATCTCTCCCGTGCCTCCCTTGGGAGAGTTTCTCACCAAACCATGCCTGTCCCAGTCATCATCTCAGGGAACCACCGGGAGGAGATGGTATTTTACGTCCTGCCCAACTCTGTGTCGCCCGTCATCCTGGGGTATCCCTGGCTACGCCTCCACAACCCTGTCCTGGACTGGAGGTCCGCTGGGGTATCGGCATGGAGTACCTTCTGTATGGGCACCTGCCTTCAGTCCGCCGCCTGCTCCCCGTCCGCGGCTCCCCCTGTGGCGGATACAGCACCTCCGGACCTGTCACTGGTGCCTCCAGAATTTCACGACCTGGGTATGGTATTTAGCAAATCTAAAGCTATGTCTCTTCCCCCGCATCGACCATATGACTGTGCCATCAACCTCCGCCAGGGGGCTCCCCTGCCATCTGGTCGGCTCTACAGCCTGTCGGCACCGGAGAAGGAGACCATGAATACATACCTGAAGGAATCTCTGAGCGCTGGGATTATTCGCCCATCGTCGTCACCCGTGGGGGCAGGGTTTTTCTTTGTCGGGAAGAAGGACGGATCCCTCCGCCCCTGCATAGACTACCGAGCGCTGAATGACATCACTGAGAGGGACCGTTACACCCTGCCCCTCATGGACACTGCCTTTCACTCCCTCCAGGGGGCGACCTGGTTTACCAAGCTGGATTTACGCAGCGCTTACCACCTCGTCCGGATCCGGGAGGGAGATGAATGGAAGACAGCCTTCCGTACCCCGAACGGCCACTTTGAGTATCTCGTCATGCCGTTCGGGCTGACCAACGCTCCTGCCGTCTTTCAGCGCCTCATTAATGACGTCCTCCGGGATTTCATCGGCCTTTTTGTGTTCGTCTACCTGGATGACATCCTTATCTTCTCCAGGTCCAGGGACGAGCACCAGGTCCATGTGAGGCGGGTCCTCCAAAGACTGCTGGAGAATCGTCTGTACGTGAAGGCTGAGAAATGCGAATTCTACGCTAGGACCACATCCTTCCTGGGATTCATCATCGCTCAAGATCAGGTGCTCCCAGACCCAGAGAAGGTGAAGGCGGTGGTGGAGTGGCCTACTCCCGCATCCCGGAAGCAGGTGCAACAGTTTGTTGGCTTCGCCAATTTTTACCGCCGCTTTGTCCCAAATTTCAGCTCGATCGTCGGACCGCTGACCCGCCTCACGTCCCCGAAGGTCCCGTT
Organism: Pholidichthys leucotaenia; assembly: GCA_020510985.1. Lineage (NCBI taxonomy): Eukaryota > Metazoa > Chordata > Actinopteri > Cichliformes > Pholidichthyidae > Pholidichthys > Pholidichthys leucotaenia. The sequence continues at coordinate 219,697,663 of CM035844.1, forward strand.
CCGGTGGACTGAAGAGGTCGCTGCTGCCTTTAGGGCGCTGAAGGCGGAGTTCTCCTCCTCCCGGGTCCTTCGCCAGGTCGACCCCGCGCTGCAGTGCATTGTGGAGGTGGACGCATCGGACACGGGAGTGGGAGCAGTGTTATCCCAGCGGTCACCTGACGATGGCGCCAAACGGCCGTGCGCCTTCTTCTCCCGGCGCCTGTCCCCGGCGGAGAGGAACTACGATGTGGGGGACAGAGAGCTCCTGGCCATTAAACTCGCCTTACAGGAGTGGCGCCACTGGCTAGAGGGGGCGGACCTGCCGTTTGTGGTCCTGACGGACCACAAGAACTTAGAGTATTTACGATCTGCCAAGCGCCTGAATGCCCGCCAGGCGCGCTGGTCTTTGTTCTTCGCCAGGTTCCGCTTCTCGATCACCTTCAGGCCGGGCTCCAAAAACGGCCTGCCTGACGCCCTCTCTAGGCAGTTCACCCCCGTGGAGGCTGAGGAGACGCCCCACACTATCCTGCCCAGGTCGTGCGTCCTCGGTGCCATCTCTTGGGACATTGAAGACAAGATCCGGAAGGCGCAGGAGGTGGAACCTGATCCTGGCGGCGGACCGGAGGGAAGACTGTTCGTCCCATCTGCGGTCCGAGGAGAGGTCATCCACTGGCTCCACACCTCCCGGCTCACCTGTCATCCCGGCACCTCTCGGATGATCAGCCTCCTCCAGCGGTCCTTTTGGTGGCCAGGCCTGCGGAGGGATGCAGCCCGCTACGCCCGGGCTTGCCCAATCTGTGCCACCAGCAAGTCGGGAAATGCCCCCCCAGCGGGTCTGCTCCAGCCTCTGCCCGTCCCCGGCAGGCCCTGGTCGCACATCGCACTGGACTTCGTCACCGGACTCCCCGTTTCCAACTCCTTTGACACCGTCCTGACCATTGTGGACCGTTTCTCCAAGGCGGCGCACTTCGTTCCCCTGCGAGGTCTCCCTACTGCCCTGGAGACGGCGGGCCTCCTCGTCCAACACGTGGTCAGGCTGCACGGGATTCCGGTGGACGTGGTCTCGGACCGGGGCCCCCAATTTTCATCCGAGGTTTGGAGATCCTTTTGTAACGCCATCGGAGCCAAGGTGAGCCTCTCCTCCGGCCATCACCCCCAGTCTAACGGGCAGTGTGAGAGGACCAATCAGGAGCTGGAGGCTGCGCTCCGCTGTGTTACTAGATCCAAGCCGACGTCCTGGAGCAACCATCTCGCCTGGGTGGAGTATGCCCACAACACCGCCCGCTCTTCTGCAACGGGGATGTCCCCCTTCAAGGCGTCCCTGGGTTACGACCCCCCGCTGTTTCCAGCGCAGGAGAACGAGGTGACTGTCCCCTCCGTTAGGGCGCACCTTAGGCAGTTCCGCTCCACCTGGGCTGCCGCGCGTCATGCGCTTTTACGCACAGCGGAGCGCAACAGGACCGTGGCGGACCGGCACAGAAGACCTGCCCCGGCGTACAGAGTTGGGCAACTCGTGTATGTGTCTACCCAGGACGTCACATTAAAAGGCGAGAGGAGGAAGCTGGCACAGCGTTTCATGGGTCCCTTTCCCATCACCCGGATCATCAACCCGGTGGCTGTGCGCGTGGCTATTCCCCCCTCCCTCCGCATCCATTCCACTTTTCATGTGTCGAAGGTGAAACTGGCAGTCACTGACCCCCTTTGCCCTCCTCCTGCAGCGCAACCCGCGCCCCGGATGATTGGTGGCCATCCGGCCTGGTCCGTCTCCTCCATCCTGGACTCCCGGCGCCGGGGTCGTGGGTTGCAATACTTGGTGGACTGGGAGGGCTATGGGCCCGAGCATCGACAATGGGTGCCCCCGTCGTTTGTGTTGGACCCATCGCTCATCGCGGACTTCCACCGAGCGCACCCGGATAAGCCATCGCCAGGAGGCGCTGCTAGAGGGGGGAGTACTGTCACGCCGCGCCATTCATCAACGGCGCCACCTGCTCACGCACCTGACAATCATCAGCGGCGAGGGATAAAGGCCGTCTCGCCCGGAGGCTCGGCCTGAAGCCGTCAGACTTCGTCCCTCACCGTTGTGAGCATACTTCCCTTCAGCGTCACCATTTTGGTAAGAAGATCGCTTACCTCTTTTCTTCAGTCTTCTCCCCTGTGCACAGGTGGATTCCCCAGCGGCGGACATCTCCACTCCATCGCCCAATCCTCGCTGCTGTACGGAGCTCTCCAGGTGGCTGTCTTCCGGGCTTCGCCCCCTTGTTGTGCCAGCTGTCCTGACCCACCAAGTAAGTCCTTCTCTCGCCATAAATCCCTCCTGTGTTGGTGTATGCCCGTCACCCTCTCCCTGTGCTCTCTCCATAGGGTTGCTCGGCTGTACGGTCACCTGCCTCTGTGCCTGGAGCAGACACCATCACCAACACATTTACATCCCGCAGACACGCACTCATTCACTCCTGCTGTTAATAAACTCTTTGAACTACTCTAAGCCTGTGTGTGTGCGTCTCCTGAGCCGTGCGTTATGTCAATCTTGCCTCAAGTGTCCTTGACACTGGGTATGAATGTGTATAAATGTTCGGTAGTGTCCGGAGACGCCGTTGGTGCGGATTGGCAGCCACATTTCCGTCAGTCTGCACCAGGGCAGCTGTGGCTACAGTAGTAGCTTACCACTATCAATGTCTGTCTGAAGTTAATAAATAATGGACTCACTGCAAGGGCTTTGAGATGTCACTTGACATGTAAAGCACCATATAAGCCATTATTATTACTACTACTACTGGTTGTTATTCTTATTCGGTGCAACATGATTTTCATTTTGGTTTTATTAGCCGCAGCTCTATGTGCGGTGTAAAATTGATGATAAAGCAGTTTATGTTTCAGTGATAAGCTGTCTGCTTTTCCTAGTCTTTGAAGTTTCACCACCGACCGTATTGCTTAAAAATATAGATTGGGGAGTTGTGACATCATCGTGGCTCGAGTCCATCTGTCTTTAAAATGCAGTCAGTGGATGGGGTTGTCACTTCACACACTATCTCCATACTTGGATTTAAATGATTTAGAACTGAGGAGACACAATGAACAAAGTACATATTGGGAGAAGTTTGAGGTGAGGAACTTAGCCTGTATACACTCGTTCCATCTGCCTTAATCTGTTGAACTGCTTGTTAACGCAGAGATGTAATCAGCCAATCACATGGCAGCAACTCAATGCATTCAGGCATGCAGACGTGGTCAAGACAAGCTGCTGAAGTTCAAACTGAGCATCAGAATGGGGAAGGAAGGTGATTTAGGTGACTTTGAACACGGCATGGTTGTTGGTTTAAGTATTTCAGAAACTGCTGACCTACTGGGATCTTTACCCACAACCAGAGAACAGTCTGAAAGAGAGAAAACATCCAGTGAGGAGGAGTTGGGCCCAAATATCTTGTTGAGGACAACTGTGGTATTCAGAAGAGCATCTCTGAAGGAACAACACAGTAACCATTGAAGCAGATGGGCCACAGTAGCAAAAGACCTTAACGGGTGCCACTCCTGTCAGCTAAGAACTGAGGCTACAATTCCCACAGGATCACCAAAACTGGGCAGAAGAAGATTGGAAAAATATTGCCTGCTCTGAGCCTCAGTTTTTGCTATAACTTCCAGGAGGACCTCTGTCTTTTTGAAGCTGACTTGTAGTCCAAAGAGCTTGGCGGCCTCAGCGAAACAGGAGATTATACGCTGCAAAGCTCTCTGTATATGTACTACAAGGACAGTGTCATCAGCAAACAGGAGGTCACGAATCAGTTGCTCAATGGACCTTAGTGTGAGCCTGTTGACGCCTCAGGTTGAAAAGCCTGCAGTCCATTAGCGATCAAGATCTACTGTGACCTGCTTGAGTATCATGCTATAAAAGATGGAGAACTGGGTTGGTGCAAGGACACATCCTTCTTTCACTCCGTTGTTGATTACGAATGGAGCAGACAGGTTGTTGCATTTCCTGACCTGGCCACATTAGTTTCCATGGAGCTGGATGACATCCATCCATCCATCCATCCATCTTCTACCGCTTTTCCGGAGGTCCGGGTCGCGGAGGCAGCAGTTCAAGCAGAGAAGCCCAGACTTCCCTCTCCCCAGCCACCTGCTCCAGCTCTTCAGAGGGGATACCAAGGTGTTCCCAGACCAGCTGGGAGACATAGTCTCTCCACCGAGTCCTGGGTCTGCCCCGGGGTCTCCTCCCAGTGGGACGTACCTGAAACACCTCAAGTGGGAGGCGTCCAGGAGGCATCCTAATCAGATGCCCATACCACCTCAACTGACTCCTTTCAATGTGGAGGAGCAGCGGTTCTACTCTGAGCCTCTCCCGGATGACTGAGCTCCTCACCCTATCTCTGAGGGTGAGTCCAGCAATCCTACGGAGAAAGCTCATTTCAGCCGCTTGTATCCGCGATCTCGTTCTTTCGGTCATTACCCAAAGCTCGTGACCATAGGTGAGAGTAGGAACGTAGATTGACTGGTAAATCGACAGCTTTGCCTTAGAACTAAGCTCCCTCTTCACCACAACAGACCGGTACAACGTCCGCATCACTGCAGATGTTGCTCCAACCCGTCTGTCGATCTCTCGCTCCATTTTCCCCTCACTCGTGAACAAGACCCCAAGATACTTAAACTCCTCCACTTGGGGCAGGAGCCTGTCCCCAACCCGGAGAGGACAATCCACCTTTTTCCGGCTGAGGACCATGGACTCGGACTTGGAGGTGCTGATTCTCATCCCAGCCGCTTCACACTCAGCGGCAAACCGTCCCAGCAAGAGCTGTAGGACATTGCTGGATGAAGCCAACAGGACAACATCATCTGCAAACAACAGAGATGAGATCCTGTGGTCACCAAGCATGACACCCTCCATTCCCTGGCTGCGCCTAGAAATCCTGTCCATAAAAATTATGAACAGGATTGGTGACAAAGGGCAGCCCTGGCGGAGTCCAACTCTCACTGGGAATGACTCCGACCGAGTGTTGGCAATACGAACCAAACTCTCACAACGGTCGTACAGAGACCAAATAGCTCGTAACAACAAGCCCAATACCCCATACTCCCGAAGCACCCCCCACAAAAATCCACGAGGGACGCGGTCACATGCCTTCTCCAAGTCCACAAAACACATGTAAACTGGTTGGGCAAACTCCCACGAACCCTCAAGAATTCTCGAGAGGGTAAAGAGCTGGTCCGATGTCCCACGGCCAGGACGAAAACCACATTGCTCCTCCTGAATCCGAGGTTCGACCAACGGCCGGACTCTCCTCTCCAGTACCTTGGCATAGACCTTCCCAGGGAGGCTGAGGAGTGTGATCCCTCTAAAGTTGGAGCACACCCTCCGGTCCCCTTTTTTGAAGAGAGGAACCACCACCCCGGTTTTCCATGCCAAAGGCACTGCCCCCAACCTCCACACAATGTTGCAGAGGCGTGTCAACCATGACAACCCAACAACATCCAGGGCCTTGAGGTACTCAGGGTGAATCTCATCCACCCCAGCTGGATGACAATCTAGAAAAATTTGGGGTGGAAAGCTAAGTTGGTCCACGATCTGCCACATTCAACTGCTTTTGTCAGATCGACAAACATGACGTACATCCCTTTGGTCTGTTATCGGCACTTAAGGACAAACACCAAGTCTGTGATGTGTCTATTGGCTCTATAGTCATACTGCCTTTCTGGGAGGTGTTCTTCAACAATTGTAGGTATAGTCTGTTTAGGAGCATTCTTGCAACTTTCCGATAAGGTCAGAATTTGGTGTAAATGATATGAAAGAAGGCATTCATGTATGGAGCATCATGGATGTTCATCCAACAAACATGTTGCAACTGTGTCATGCTAGCAGACGAGCACAGTCCAATAACTACCAGCAAAATGTTAAAATGTATCCCATGAAGAATTAAGGCAGTTCTGAAGCAGCAGGGATCCAACCCAGTAACAGCCAGTGTATACCTATTAAATCATACTGTATTTTTCCTCTGCAATATTTAATTCAAAGTGTTCCACATGTTAATGCTTTAGATTGCTGGAGGGGTGTTTGCTCTTCTTTGAAATGCCTTTTCAAGCTAACTTGAAGTGAGGCCACCCTTGTAAACACAACAGAGGTGACCTGCCTCATCAATAAATGATTAAAGAAATAGCAACAGTTATTCTATTATCATAACAAACATGTTATGTATTGGTGAAGGCAAGGAAGGAGTGGACCCAAATGCAGGCAGGATTCCAGTTCACAGTGGTTTATTCATAACAGAAAACAAAGCACAGCACGGGGCTGAATATAAACTAATCCACTTAAACTAAAGAGAAATAAATAAGACAGCATCCGGACAACAAACCTTGGAAAACAAAGGAGCCAAGGAACATACGTGTAAGCCAAGGAGTACAGGAAGTAGACACCATATTAAGATCAATGATGCCCCAAGACAGGGAAGGGTAACACTAAACTTAATTAAAGGCTAACTAATCTGGACATAGGAAAGAGATGGGGAAAATGGGAGGGAAGAATCAGCTCATGAGCTTACATAACTCAAAAGGTAAAGTGGAAAATCAAAACCAAGGATAAAGAGGAAGGACATTACCAAAAAAATGAAACTAAACAGAACCAATATGAGAGGTCCTTTCAAAATAAACCAAATAACAAATGAGGCAAAATAACCATAAGGATGACATGGGGATTACATTCAGAGACACGAGGAACTGGGGAGACCAAACTGAAGATTAACTTTAAGAATACTCAGGATAGTAGCACTTTAACCTGAAAAAAATAATAATAAATAAATAACTTAAAACTGAAAGAGATATTTACAAAACATTGGTGTAAATTAAGGGGGGAGGGGGGACATTTCCCCCCCATTTCATCATAAACCTTAATTATTTCATGTTACATAACAGAATAAAGTGCACCTGAAGCACCAATTTAAATATACAGCTATTTTCATGTAAATTTACTTCTTTTTTACTTGTAAATCTGCTAATTTTTCACATAGATTTGCAGCCTTTTTCATTCAATTCTGCAACCTTTGCCTTGTAAATTTGCAACTCATTTCTCATACATTTGAAACTTTTTTCATAAATTTGCAGCTTTTAACTTCTAAAACTGCAGCTATTTCCTTGTAAAATGGCAACATTTTTCTTTTAAATCTGCAACTTTTTTCGTGTACATCCCATTTTTTCTCATAAATTTGCAACTTTTTTTCTCATAAATTTGTGGCTTTTTACTTGCAAAATTGCAGCTTTTTTGTCTTTTAAATCTGCAACTTTCTTCTTGTAAATTTGCCACTTTCTTCTCATACAATTAAAGCTTTTTTTCACCAATTTGCAACTTTTTATTCATAAATTTGCAGCTTTGTACTTGCAAATTTTCAGTTTTTCCTTTTAAATCTGCAACTTTTTTCTCATGCATTTAAAGCTTTTGTTCATAAATTTGCAACTTTTTTTCTGGTAAATTTGCAACTTTATTCTTTTAAATTTGCAAATTTTCCTTGTAAATCTGTAATTTTTTTCCTCATTAATTTGCTATTTTCATAAAATCACTTTTTTTTGGTCATAAATCTGCAACTTTTTTCTTGTAAATTTGTGTTTTTTCTTCAAAATTTGCAACATTTATATGGATGGTGGTTTAATAATAAAAATGGAAACTTAGCTAGGCAAGGATAAGGTAGTAAATACATGAAACACAAACTTGAAAACTAAACCAGGATAATAATAAATACAAGTCTACCAAGTCTAACATAGACAGTATCCTGTGATCATAGATCATGCCCCACATTACAAAACATTTACCTTTAGAAGGGGATTAACTCCCAATCAGCTGCTAACATGTCCAATTACAACAAAAATTATAGCTTTTTGTCCTCTTTATCATATGATACACCTCATAATTTCTGAACTCAATTAAACAAAAGCATCCATCATCTTTCATGGCACTGGCGAATTAGAATTCCACACCCAGAGAGGACCATAATTCAAAAGTATAAAGAAACACGCTGATAGCAATGTGTGTAATGCCACCTCATTAAATGTGTTTTATAACCTCTTTTTGTTGCATGTTTATAACTAACTTTTCAGCCCTTACGCCACACTTAAGTGCCATATTCAAATGGCCAATTAATCAGCTGCATCGATTTCAGTGACGGGCTAATAATGCCTTTTAGTGTCGTTCTTGCCAAATGCCGCAATAAATGAGAGGAGCACGAGGCGGGGAGGCTAAAGCAAACCCCGTCAGTGCAACGCGGGGAAAAGAAAGGACACAACCCTAAGGAAAATCACTCCCAGTAACATGAAGGAAACGGGAAACGAGTGATTTCCAGTCTGCCTCTTTCTGATGTTTTCATTGTCTCCTACAATGACTTGCTAGATTGTGCTCCAGTGACAGGCGGCGCACGTCCACGACAAGAATATTTTTACTGGCTGTCCTCTTAGCATGCCGCTCAAGGTGTCGCATACACACATGTCGAAAACGTCCATGATTGGTCCCTGAAATCTTTGTTTGTCTTCTCAAGTGGTGTGTCAGATGCATTTATCGTCTGCTGGTAATAGCCGTGGTGGTGCTCCAGCATAAAAAAGGGAAAAGGATGTTTTTGAATGGGCAAATAGAAAGAAAATTAAGTGCTGAGAAAGCCAGGCTCACTGCAGACCGAGCACACATCAACATTCTTATTTGATGGAAACAGACATTGGTATTCTCCCTGCATTTGTTTTGAGAATGCAACAAAAAATAGAGAAAAAAAGCATTGCTCTGCCTGAAAATATAGATTATATGACAGGCATGCCATATTAGCAAGTAAATGCTGACTGATTATATTTAACATGCACCACTAGCAGATCACAAATCACCCTATGCCAAATCGCCCCCAGTGGAATTTAAGGCGCAGTCACCTGACACACAAGCAGAACGGTCTTATTTAGTTGGCAGTCATGGGAGGCTTCCAGTCTTTTGGTTTGTTTTCATGTCTGGTCGAGAATCTGAATCTGTGCCGGCGTTTATGTATTCAGTTTTATTCAGTAGGCGATTTGACTTGTTAGCAAAATGACCCACAAACCATCCCCATGAAGAGTGCAAGGACAGTTTATGCAGAGCGGCTGAATACGTCAGCCTCTTCCCACAGGCATGGTTTATCATCATAAACCATTACTATCATGTCATACGGGACTCTGAAGCACCAATGGTATTTTTTTTTTTTAAATCTTGCAAATTTGGAACATTTCTTAGAAATTTGCAAGTTGGTTTTTTTTGTTTTTTTTTACATGTGCAACTTTTCCCATAAATTTGCAACTTATTTTCTTCTAAATTTGCAACATTATTGTTAATTTAAAACTATTTTATATAAATTAACAATCTTTTTTCTGTATAAATTTGCAAATTTTTCTTGTAGATTTGCAACTTTTTTTAATATAAATTTGGAACTATTTTCATTATAAATTTGCAACTTTTTTCTTTCATATCTGAAACTTTTTCTTTTACATTTGCAACTTTTTTAAATTATAAATTTGAAACTTTTCTCTGTTAAATTTGCAGCTTTTAATATAAATTTGGAACTTTTGTCTTGAAGATTTGCAACTTTTTTACATAAATTTGCAAATTTTTATATATATTTGAAACATTTTCTCAAAAATTTGCAACTTTTACTTTCAAATCTGTGATTTTTTCTTATACATTTGCAACTTTTTTAATTATAAATTTGAAACTTTCTTCTGTTAAATTTGCAACTTTCTATGTAAATTTGGAATTATTTTCCTTATAAATTTTCAACTTTTCCTAAAAATTTTCAACTTTTTTCCTTATAAATATGTAATTTTTTTCTTATAAATTTCCAACTTTTTATATAAATTTGCAACTATTTGTCTTATAAATTTACAAATTTTCTTGTAAATTTTCAACTTTTAACATAAATTTGCAACTTTTTTCTTGTAGATTTGCAACTTGTTATATAAATTTGAAAATTTTCTGGTAAATTTGCAACTTTTTGTATAAATTTGCAACTTTTTCTCATAAATTTGCAACTTTTACTTTCAAATCTGCAACTTCTTCTTATACATTTGCAACATTTTTAATTATAAATTTGAAACTTTTTTTTTGTAAATCTGCAACTTTCTATGTAAATTTGGAACAATTTTCCTTATAAATATGCAATGTTTTTTTTCTTGTAAATTTGCAACTTTTTATATAAATTCACAACTATTTTTCTTATAAATGTGCAAATTTTCTTGCAAATTTGAAGCTTTTGATATAAATTTGCAACCTTTTTCTTGTAGATTTTCAATTTTTTTGATATAAATTTGCAACTTTTTATATAAATTTGCAATGTTTTCTTGTAAATTTGCAACTCTTACTTTCAAATCTGTGACTTTTTCTTATACAGTACATTTGAAACTTTTTTCTGTTAAATTTGCAATTTTCTACATAAATTTGGAACTACTTTCCTTATAAATTTTCAACTTTTCCTAAAAATTTTTTACTTTTTTCCTTATAAATTTGCAATTTTTTTGTTGTAAATTTGCAACTATTTTTCTTGTAAATTTGCAGTTTTTAATAAGACTTTTCAACTTTTTTTTGTAAATTTGCAACTTTTAAAATAAATTTGCAACTTTTTCTCATAAATTTGCAACTTTTTTCCTTATAAATTTGCAACTCATATTTTTAAATTCAAAATTAAATTCAAAATTGGCTTGTTTAACAGCATACAGTATTTTAACATGTTTCATGAAATTTAACTGATTCCACTGTTTTTAAATTTTCAGTTACACACTGAAACGTGTTTGCAAAAAGCACCCATGTCAATGAGCCCACAGGGGAAAAAACAGACTCTGATATTGAACCCCTTCTTCAGATTGAAAGCTCTCAAACGTGGATTTTGTTGCTTTCTAGAAAGTTATTGGTCCTACTAAAAATGAAAAACAGCAAATCTCTCAGAGTGAGAATGTGAGTGATATGACACACTGTACCAACTGCGCGCAGACAGATATTGCCTGAAAAGACTACTGAAACTACACAGCCTCACTTTGTTCATAAAAAGTTGTGCTCCATCTGATATCACTCTCAATCCCCAAGGTATCTGTATTGAGCACAGTTATGTTAACTGAAGTGTGAGTCTGCTTGGATTATAGTATCTCTGATCATTGCTTAAAACCCAGGGCATGCATAATTTTTCCCCTCGCCTCCTTCTTTTATCCGCTATGCACATTTACAAGGATCCCAGTGTACTTTATCTCTCGAAGTGCATCTGGTTTTCTAAAGGTCTGGTTTTATATTGCTTTACGTTACATGGAAAAAGGTCATGGAATTAATAATGCAACTTTAAAAAAAAAAATCAAAGGTCCTAATAATGACTTTTCTTCTGCAGAGAAAATGTCCTGAGCAAAACAGGAAATAGTTCACTTGTGCTACACATAGACAGGGGTAAATCAACCTGGAAAAGAAGAAAAAATTGTTTCCTCAGTCATCACAAACCTTTTCTATATCATATTGCATAATTAAATAAAATGCATTTGGGAAGTACCAATGCTATCCATAGATGCAATTTTTCCTCATAAATTTGAAACTTTTTGCATGATTTTACTACTTTAACTTGTGAATTTTAAACTTTTTATTACATAAATTTGATATTTTTGTGCTAAATTAGCAACTTCTTGTAAATTTGTACCTTTTTGAAATAAATTTGTTTTATTTTTTTTTCCAGTTTTGCTTGATAAACTTGGACCTTTATTCAGATATTATTTTTTACTTTTTTTTTTATCAATTTACAACTTTTTTCCTGATAAATTTGCTACTTTTTGCATGAATTTGTTACTTTTCCTCATGAATTTGCAATTTTTTTTCCATATAATTTTGCTATTTTGTACTAAATTAGCAACTTATTTCTTGTAAATGTGTACCTTCTGAAATAAATTTATGTTTTTGAAAATTTTCCATTTTTTTCATTAACTTGGAACTTTTTCTAATATTTTTTTAAAACTTTTTTGTGAAATGTAACTTTTTTCCTCACAAATTTGCAACTTTTTGCATGAATTTTCTACTTTTTCTCGTGAATTTGCAACTTTTTCACAGGATGCGGCTTCTGGATCACTTTTTCCAATTTCCCTAATGCTGTGTTCTCAGGGTGACTTCTAGTTTCTCATAAATTTCCAACTTTTTTCTTGTAAATTTGCTTTTTGCATGAATTTGCTACTTTTTTCTCATGAATTGGAATTTTTTTTTACCTAAATTTGCTATCTTGTACTAAATAAGCAACTTCTTCTAAATGTGTGCCTTCCTGAGACAAATCTATGTTTCTGAAATTTTATCATTTTAATCTTTTAAAATTTTATTTTTTTTCTAATAATTTTTAAACTTTATCTTGTACATTTTTTCCTCACAAATTTGCTACTTTTTTGCTTGAATTTGCTACTTTTTCTTGTGAATTTGCAAATGTTTTCACATAAATTTTATACTTTTTGTGTAAAATTAGCAACTTCTTTCCTGTAAATTTGTACCTTTTTGAAATAAATTTATGCTTTTTTCCCCCACTTTGTCTTCATAAAGTTGAAACTTTTTTCTAATATTTTTTTTTACTTTTCCTTATAAATATGCAGCTTTTTTCCCTCACAGTTTTGCTACTTTTTAAATGAATTTGCTACTGTTTTTTTATGAATTTACAACTGTTTTCCTCATAAATTTGGTATTGTTTGTCCTAAATTAGTAACTTTTTTCTTGTAAATGTGTGCCTTTTTGAAATAAAATAGTTTTTGATAATTTCCCATTTTGCCTCATAAACTTCAAACTTTTTTGTTTTTTAAGTTTTTCATATAAATTTGTAAACTCATCATTTAGTTAACAAAGACTAGTACAATTTTGAAAAAAAAAACAAACAAAAAAACAAAACAGATTTTTGCATAGTTCACTGATCAACTTTAAATTAGCATTATGCAAATTACTGCTGCTATTCTGCTTACAGTCTAATCAACACACTGCATGATACACACGATAACATGAGCTAAACTTAGGGTGTGTTAAAGCCTGAATAATACTAACCCCCAAAACTGAAAAACCTGCACATCGATACTTAATCAGCATTAAAAAGTTTGAACTGTTTCTCTTACGGTGCCCCCCCCCCCCCCCAATATTTATTGTTGAGAAAGTCTCCTTTTTCCCCCCATCAGAGAAATGAAGCATCCGCCCATGGTACCAACCTCACCTCGAATAATTCTGAAGCAGAGATAATTCTTACTTAAGACCCACCCTGGGAACCCTCCTCACTGTGGGCAAGGGAAATCATATAAGCACATTTAAGTGATAGACAGATTGATTGACACCCCATCAAGCCGTGTCCTCACACCATATGCCAACTCATGTTGATAAGCTGCAGGCAATTCATCATAGTCAGAAAGAACACATCCCCTGCCTGCATCCTTTAATGGCTGGTAAACTCTGCAGTGCAGCTGAAATATGAGGATGAATTTTTGGCAGTCGGAATTTAAACCACAGATAAACACAGGAAAGTTGGGCATTTCATTTAAAGGCCCTGTAATGCAGAAAAATTGCTTTTTTTAACCCTTGGTTTTAATCTTGCAAAATACATTGATGTTTCATATGTATTTCATTTAAAAGAAACATAAGCTGCGTTTATTTAGATAAACTTAAAAAAAATGAGTGTATTTCATTTCCTGGAATTAAGTATGTTACAAACCAACAAGCCCCGCCTCTAACTCAGTTAGCAAAAAAACAAACAATTAACATCATTACAAAATTGATATACAGGTCAATTTGTTATGAATAAAGACAAATTTCATGGAAATCGGTTCATTTTAGCATGAGCTACAACAGACATTGATAAGGCAGCTGGTATTCCTCCATGCTGTTGCCGCTGCTTTTAACTTCTTCCTGGCCTTCCTAACATGGCGACTGTGCAGACGTGGTGGTAATGAAGAACAGCAGCCTATGTGACATCTACATAACAGACCATTCTGGTGACAGATCTGTGTACCGCATCATCTCGTGGCACTGCCGTTGTTGCACTGACCGGTGTCGGATGATTAGGGTCTGCTGCTGTTTTCCGACAGCAGGATGGGACTTTAGATTGATGATGCTAGGCAGTGACAGCTGACTGTGAATTGTTTTACATGAGTTAAATTGCTTTTAACATCACAGGAATTGAATTTAATTGACTTAAACAACACAAATGAAAGTTGTGCTTATATATTTTAGATATCATACAGTGTTATTAAATAGAAACATAACTTCCATCTCAAATGGTGAAGAAGTTATATTAATCTTTTGAAAATGTTTTATTAATTTAAAATATAATGTGGACATTATCAACAGTGCCGACGGTTACTTCAGTGCTGTGGAACATATCTGCAACCATTTTTTTTGGTTGTGGATCCTTGATGTTTACTTTATGGCCATTAGGTTGTCGTAGCTTGAGCAGTTATTTTTAAGTTAATTTCATAATAACTAACAGTTACTATGTGCGACCACCACACCTGCTGAGATAATGTTAGTCCAGTGTTTTTCAACCATTTTGGAACATCCTTCTTATTTCAGTTTTCTATCTATTTTTCCAAACTTTCTGGAATTGTGCAGCTGTCAGGAAACCCAGCCACGAGTGGTCCTGCTGCGCTCACGTTGTAATTTGTTTATACTTGGTGTAAAACAGGGTGGGATTACATACAAATCAGCAAAGATATTCCTCTGTTACCAGGAGAATAAGTTAGTTTGAAAAGGAGACTTACTGGAGACAGATGGACAGATATGCAGGCGGAGCTCCATGACAGTTTTGTCCACCTGCTTGTTTTGCACTGAGGGCAGCCGACATCGGGATGTAGTTTTGGGAGGAGGTGGTGACATTTTCCCGGCTGGTGGGTTGTCAAGAAGAAAGAAAGCAAATTATTTGTAATTTTTGGAGCAATTAAGTAAAATTAGACATTTTCCCAATGCACCCTGGTTGAAAACCACTGTCTGTACATTAGTGTTAGCTAGCTGAGCAGGGTTTCGTTTCGTTTTGTTTCTTCAAATCCCCATTAGTTGCTACCGTAGTAGCAGCTATTCTTCCTGGGGTCCACACACAAAAATTTAAAAACAGTAAAATCACACATACATTAATACATTGATACAATAGCACTGTTTACAATTTACAGAAAAAAAAAAAAATTATAACATTACAGACTAATTAAGTTCTATACCAAACCATAAAATTAACAATTCCATTAGACATGACCCATAAACAATTAACATCATAATTCTTTCCTCATAAGCAACATTCTTAGTTTCTTTTTGAAACTTTTCCCATTTCTGTTCTGAATTAAAAAGGATGGAAGTTTATTCCAATGTGATACAGATCTATACATCACAGTTTTCTTTAAAGCTAAAAAAAGTTTTCTTTAAAGTTAAAAACATTAATGTTGTATGGTAAGTTAGGTAGCTGCATGCTAATACTTAACTGTTGTAACCCTTCCAGTTAATAGTCTTGACTGTTTCCATCGAGCATCTCTGCCCACTGCATGTTCAAGGAATGTGCAAACATGGATTTGGAATAGTAAAGCTTTGCATTTCTGTTGTTTCTTTTTTTGTTTATATTCCTCAGTTGAAGTTTGCCACTGCTGTTGGAGCACCCGAGAACTGTTTCAGACAGAACTTCATACACAGCATTTTTCCAGAGCTGTAAACCAGCACAGATTTGCTCTTTGGTCTTTAAAATCACAAATATTTCAAGATGTCAAACTGAAAAGTAATCACGGGAAAATAAACAACATGGGGCTTTTAAATGTTTTTCTGCATCTTCTGCTGTTACAGTGAATCTCAGCCATTGCCTAAGCGTCTGGAGCTGGGCCAGAGAGCTGTGTTGATGTCAAATCAAATGTGATTATGGCATCTAAATTTACCATCCTATTGGCCAGTCAGTGAGCAGCAATGTAGTCTTTACTAATTACATTTAACTGTTGCAAATGCAAAGGGCAAACTGTGACTCCAGTCTGCAGTGCAGGAGATGTTTTCTCTGATGTGCATTGTTAATTCAGAAAGAGATGATATCGATCTGCTCAGTGGAATGAGACAGAAATAAGAGGGAATACTGTTAAATAATAATCCCAATAGAAAATGGATGCAGGCCTCTTCATGAAGGAGAAATTGATACACCGAAGTGTTCAGATGAGGCATTTTAATGTTTGTTTGGTTGAGGCATTAAGTGAAAGTTCATAAAGGAAGGAGTTTGGGGTCGATCCCAAATGTCAATTCTGACACAGGTCTTGTCACGTTCTGAGCATGGAGGGATTCCACCGGGCTCAAGTTGTCTGCCTTTTTTCTTATTTGTACTGTGTTGTCATTTTTGAGTTGTCACTTATCCTCTACTTTTTCTGAGTATGATTTATTTTCCCGTTTATGTTCATTACAGTTTGTTTATTGTATTTTGAGTTGCCTGTCTCCATTTTTTGTCACATCATCATGTTTGTATTCTGTTGTGTTCTTTCTCTCGGGGTTAACAGCTGTCAGTGGCTTTCTGGGGATTTTGCTCAGTGTGGGCATGGCCCTGCCAGTGTCAGCCTCGATGGCTTCCTCATTATTCCCAAGCTGGTCCGAATTATATGCCATTGCTTTCTCCTGTCCGTTCAAAGATCCACACCGGTCATTAATTATGTCAAGGGTTTTGATCCATATTTAAGGGGAATTATTTTCATTTTCAATTGCCGCTGTCTGGGTTTACATTCTCCTCGTCTCCTCTGGAGACGAGGAGAATGTAATGGAGGGCTCTCCACCAGAGCCCTGCCTTGCTCTGGTGCGCTAAGTCTGTATGTTTTCCCCTTCGTTTGTTTCTTTGTGTTGTGAGCTTCTTGTTGAATTTTATGTTTGTTGCTTTTTTCAATAAATTACCCAAACTCACAGTTCAGCGAGTGGGTCTCACCTTCCTGTCCTGAAGGGCATTGTGACAGAAGACTGCGGCCAGTAGAGACTCAGCTGCTGTGAGTTTGGTGATTTGTTTTTTTGCCGTTCCGTTCACGTCAGCGTCGGCGAAATCTCATTGGCTTTCTTTCCAATGAGAGAAAGATGTTTCTTTCCACATCGGGATGACCATGTCTCTTACCCTGGAGGTGTCCAACCTCAGACTGGATGAAGTGGAGTGGTGGTCAGTGTGTGTCCTGGAGGCTATTTTATCACAGGCTCAGGCCTTCTGTACTCCCGAGGCAGCCCAAGAGTGTCTGGAGGGTGTGGCACAGGTGCTGGAGGCATGCCGCAGCCTGTGGGATCACTTGGAGCTAACAAACATACTCCTCTCCATATTTCTCCCTCAGTCTACGAGTGATGAGCCAGGGAAGTCAGCTCCGATGCCTGCGTCTGCACCAATGAAGAGCAAGCACTCACACAAATGAAAAGCTCCAGCCTCTCACTGCTCTCCGGCAGCAGTTCCGCCGTCTCCTCTCAAGCCTTGGCCTGCTCCATTGGCCAAGGAGCTGGAGGAGCGCAGACAGGTAATAATACTGGCAGAAACTGATCTCCTCCTGGAAGTTAAACCATGGCTCCTCCTGGATTTGGCTCAGGTGCTGGAGGAGATTTCATTGAGGGATCAAGAGTTTGAACCTACGAGTGAGCGTCCCCTGACTTCGGAGCCTCTCCCTCTCCACCTCAAACCTGCATCTCCACCTCCTGCTTCTCGGCGTCATTGGGGGAAATCCAGCCAGAGGAGCGCTCCAACTTCTCAATTGGTAGCTTCTCCTATGTTGGGACGGAAGCCCACTTCAGCAGTACACCTTCCAAGTTTGTCTTCTTCGGCCAAATTTTCAGCCTTCTCCCCCTCTGCTAATACTGTTCCTTGCTTCCCTTGGACTCCTCCTCCCACCCACTACTGTGAGCCAAACTGTTTTTTCCTCTGCGCTGCCTGAAACCGTGTCGGCAGGGGCAGTTCCTCCACGTTCCTCAGAGGGGCCCACAAATGTTGAAGTCATGGAGAAGGTCGACCTCCAACCAGCTACAGCAGTTAACATCATGCCCCGGGAATACAGACAAGTGAATTTTCATTCTTTATTACCTACGTTTGAATTATCTTGCCTGATTCAGGGTGGTGAGGCTCAGTCCTCACAGCCCTGTGAGTTCTCACCACCTGCTCTAGCTAATGACTTATCACCTGCTTTCTCTGTGTCTCCTCCTCTGCCCCTTGAGTGTACACCGGCCCCTGGATTGAGCCGCGGTACGTTGGAGGAGCCTGCAGGCCTTTAACCAGGTCTTCCAGGGCCGCAGCCATGCTCTGGATGGAGGGTGAGTGCAGAAACCCAGCCGACGCCTGCACCAATACAAGAGTGGCCCCGGGCCCCAGCTGAGCAGGATTCAGTGCCAGCAGGAGATTCACCTCCTGTCACCACGCAGGGCGAGCCACCTGCATGGGTCACCTTACAGGGAGGCCCAAGGACTGAGCTGACCACCACCCCTGCTGCGGCGGCCGCCACAGCGGAGCCAGAGTTAAACGCCCAGAGGGCCAGGCCCGTAGAACCACCACCTAAATCATCGGAGTCCTGGATGGCAGTGGAGCTTGAGAACAGGCAAGTGCACTCCTTTGTCTCTGTCCCTCTTTTGGAGAAATCTTGCCTGGTTCTAGGTGGGGAGAGCTAAGTGCATCCATCAGCTGCACCTGAGCTCACCTCACCGGGCTCCACTGCCACTGGTGACCCTGACCCTGTGTCTGTGCATCTCCTATCTGAGTTTTTCCCCAGGGTCACCAAGGATTTTCCACCTGTGCCAGATGTCTCCGTGGGTCCATGCTCACCACCTGAAATCATCGTGGGTCTAGATCCTCCCACCAAGGTCATTGCAGGTACTCCACCCCACTCTGGGAACTTCGTAGGTACTGCTTCACCTCCAGATGATGTTCTTGAGGGTGCTGCTTCCCTTCCAGTGGAGGTTGTTGCAGGTGTGCCGTTCCAGCCCGGGGCCTCCAAGGGTGTAGCATTGGCCCAGTCTGGGCCCTCCTTTGGTGCTGCTTCCTTTCCTGCTGAGGTTGTCGCAGGTGCTCCGTCCCAGCCCGGGGCCTCCGAAGGTGCAACTATGTCCCAGTCCAGGATCATCGCGGGTGCAGTTATGTCCCAGTCCACGGCCACCGAGGTTGCCTCTGTGCTCCAGCCTGGAGCCACCAAGGTTGCTGCTGTGCTCAAGCCCGGAGCCACCAAGGGTGCAGCTTTGGCCCAGTCCGGGCCCACCAAGGGAGCAGCTTTGACCCAGTCTGGGTCCTCTGAGGGTACAACCTTGGTCCAGTCCGGGCCCACCGAGGGTGCAGCGTCGGTCCAGTCCAGACCCATCACGGGTGCAGCTATGTCCCAGTCCAGGATCACTGCGGGTGCAGCCCTGCTCCAGCCCAGAGACACAGAGGTTGCTGCTGTGCTCCAGCCCGGAGCCACCTAAGGTGAAGCTTTGACCCGGTCTGCGTCCACCGAGGGTACAGTCATGACCCAGTCAGGATACACCGCGGGTGTAACATTGACCCAGTCAGGGTCCACTGTGGGTGCAGCCATGGCCCAGTCAGGGCCCACCACGGGTGCAGCTGAGCTCCAACTTGATGCTACCATATGCGCAGCTGAGCTCCAGCCAGGAGCCACCGTGGGTGCAACCATGTCCCGGATTGGGACCCCCACGGGTGCTACAGTTTTCCTGACAGGGACCAGAGAAGGCGTCGTCCCTTCTCCTCCACTGCCAGATGGTGTCATGGTTCCTCTTTTCTCTCCTCAGCCGGACGCTGTCGAGGTCCCCTTCTGTCCATGACCAGACATCGATGGGGTTCCCCTCCTCCGGTCCGGCCACCCACAAGTGAGCCTCCTGTTTAAGCCACCTGCTGCTTCTCCCCTCCAGTCCTGGTGGCTCAACAGCGCTGGGCGGCCACCCAAAGGACTGAGTTTCCACGCTGGGTGACCCATTTGCTTTGGCAGTCCACCTTACACTGTTCAGTGGGCCGCCTGCTGGGCTCTGGCAGGCCACCCAATCGGTCACACCTCACCGGCCACTGGGTTTGGGACTTTGGTCAGCCCCCTGAACTCTTGAACTCTTTGGTCTGGGAGGAGGGGGGTAGTTCTGTGCCTTGTGGGTTTGGTGGGAATTATTTTGTGTTTTTTGGGGATAATACTAGGTGTATTTCTGGTGTGGGTCCTGAGCGGGGTGTTTTTGTTTTTTCCCTCCTTGCCTGTTCCCCCCACCTCCCACCCTGGGTAGTTTTTTGCAGTTTTGCTGGGGGTGGGGCAGGTGGTTTCTTTATTCTGTTTGGATGGGGTTTGGGGTGACTGGACTCCACCCCTTGAGAGGGGGGCTCTGTCATGAATTGGGCTGGGGATTCTCCCGAACCCAGTTTCATGGCCTTTTCTGTTTATGATCTCTGTATTCTGCTACCTTTTGAGTTTCATATTGTGTGTCATTGTTCAGTTATGTTCTGATGTATTTTGGTTACCTTGGGCCCCTCCTCTCCTGTCTAGTTCTGTTAGGTGATTTCAATTTGTCATTATTTGTTTCTCGCACTCACTCTCAGCACACACCCATTCATTCCCACACACATGCACACACACACACGCACACACTCATGTACACCTGCACTCACTCAGCTCTACATGCACCAGTTCATTCCTACACACTTGCACATATGGCTGCACGGTGGCGCAGTGGTTTAGCACTGCGGCAGCACAGTTTTACCCTCGGCCGGGGGATCGCGGGGATCATGAGATCGTGGGTTCGATCCCAGCCCCCGACCAACAGTGAGCTGTGTGGAGTTTGCATGTTCTCCCCGTGTTGCGCGGGTTTACTCCGGGATTTCTCCGGTTTCCTCCCGCATACCAAAAACATGTAGGTTTAGGGCGCTCGCGCACACAGCGACCAGCAGCCGGTGGCTTGTCACCAGACTGCAAACCAAGTCTACCTACGGGTACAAATAAGTAACAAAAAAAAAAAAATACCCTCTCACACCAGCAATCACTCCGGTCATTATGTGTTGTACTATTTAAGCTCTGTCTGCACTCCTGTGATTGGTCGGTGCATTGAATTGTCAACCTCTCACCAGAGCACTGTTTGGCTCTGGTGATCTCATCTCTGAAAGTACCTTCACCTGTCAGTTGCCTGTCGTGTTCAGTGCTTTCACTGTTTTTGCCCTGTGCTTCCTTGGTGCAGACTGTTGATCCTTGGGTTGGGCGGTTCCAGTCTGCACTTATGTTTCAGGAGAAAGCTGGGTCTCTTCGTGTGTTTTGTGATTTGTGCCATTTCGTTTTTTGGACTATTTCCTGTACTGAACATGAGCACCAGGTTGTTGGCCTTTTTTCATTATTTGGACATTTGAATTAATAAAAAACACATATTCCTGAATTTGGGTTTTCTTAGTCTCTCCGGCCTCAAACAGGCAGGGAATCATGACAGAGAGGGCTTAAAACAGAAAATAAATACAGCTTGGAAGCTGGAAAAAAAAAAAAAAAAGCTAAGGCAACAACAGATTTGGACAGGACATGGCAGGACAGGATATAGGACTAGACAGGAACATTAAGCATGTTGTTCATGCTGTTTGAAATACAAGGAATCCGTGTAGGACACAGACTGACATGGACATATATAGACAACGGGTCATGACGGAACACAGGACAGGTGGGAGACAAGGAATGTGAAATGGAGACAGCATGGAAGTAGCTGCAGGTGTGGAGAACAGGACAGAAGAGGCTACACAGACAATCACCGACAGGGGATGCACATGAAACATGAAGAGAGGACCGGGGAGACAAGACCATGACAATCATGATGACAATAATAATCCATCCATCCATCCATCTTCTACCGAGATTGTGTGTCCGACACGATCATCGGTAGCACGGGGGACCCCCAGGGAACGGTTTTGGCTCCCTTCCTGTTCACCCTTTATACTGCAGACTTCTCACATAACAGAACACACTGCCATCTACAGAAGTTCTCTGACGACTCTGCGATCATCGGCCTCATCTCCAACGGAGATGAAGCTGAGTACAGAGGACTTATCCAGGACTTCGTGGACTGGTGCCATCGGTACTGCCTCCAGATCAATGCGAGGAAAACTAAGGAGCTGGTTGTGGACTGCCGCAGGCAAGGACAACCCCTCACCACACCAGTAAACATACAGGGAACAGACATTGAGATGGTGACATCCTACAAGTACCTTGGTGTTCATCTGAACAATAAACTAGACTGGTCACACAATACCAACACACTCTACAAGAAGGGACAGCGCAGGCTGTTCCTACTGAGGAGGCTAAGGTCTTTTGGTGTACAAGGGGCGCTGCTGAAGGCATTCTACGACACGGTGGTGGCATCAGCCATCACTTTTGGAGTGGTCTGCTGGGGCAACGGCATTACAGCAGCCGATAGGAAGACACTGAACAAACTGATCGAGAAAGCTAGATCTGTCCTGGGGAAACACCTTGACACAGTGGAGGAGATAGGAGAGAGAAGGATGGTGGCTAAACTGTCATCTCTGCTGGAGTCCGAGTCCCACCCAATGCAGGACATATTGAATGCACTGAGGAACTCATTTAGCAGTAGACTACATCATCCTAGGTGTGCAACCGAGAGGTTTTGCAGGTCGTTCCTACCTACGGCTGTCAGACTGTATAACCTAAGCAGGGCTGCTCGCAGAGATAGCAAAAAAACGTGACGACCTAATAGTATTGAATGCAAAAGATGCAACAGACTTGCACAAATGGTCCCCTCCAGTATACAACTAGAACAATATCAGTTGCTACGGAGGGTGACAATATGTATGGGTTCATATTCATACTATGTAGGATAACTACGTAAGTAGACGGTTATGCTGCTTATTCCATCTTGCTACAATGCTCTGCACTTTGTATATATATTTATATATTTATGTGTACGTATGTATATCCACTGCTCTTATTTATATTTTTCGTATCTTCTTAATTATTGCTCTGAGTGTTCCTATCCCTGTGCTGTTGCAATCTTGGAATTTCCCCATTGTGGGACTGATAAAGGCTTATCTTATCTCTCTTATCTTAACAACAAGCCCGATACGCCATACTCCCGAAGCACCCCCCACAAAAAACCACGAGGAACGCGGTCAAACGCCTTCTCCAAGTCCACAAAACACATGTAAACTGGTTGGGCAAACTCCCACAAACCCTCGAGAATTCTCGAGAGGGTAAAGAGCTGGTCTGATGTGCCACGGCCAGGACGAAAACCACATTGCTCCTCCTGAATCCGAGGTTCGACCAACGGCCGGACTCTCCTCTTCAGTACCTTGGCATAGACCTTCCCAGGGAGGCTGAGGAGTGTGATCCCTCTAAAGTTGGAGCACAACCTCCGGTTCCCTTTTTTGAAAAGAGAAACCACCACCCCGGTTTGCCATGCCAAAGGCACTGCCCCCGACCTCCACGCAATGTTGCAGAGGTGTGTCAACCATGACAGCCCAACAACATCCAGGGCCTTGAGGTACTCAGGGAGAATCTTGTCCACCCCTGGGGCCCGGCCACCAAGGAGATTTTTAACCACCTTGGCGACCTCACCCCCTGTGATAGGCGAGTCATTCCCCTCGTCCACAAACCCTGCTTCCTCTGTGGAAGGCGTTTCAGTGGGATTGAGGAGATCCCACTGACAATAATAATAATAATAATAATAATATTCAACTGAGAACCTATGAACATGAAGAGAGCCCTAATAACCAAACTGATTACCCAAGAATCAATATCGAAAACCATACACAAAGAACAGAAGCAATACAATAATAATAAAACCAGAATCAGAATCAGAATCAGAATCAGATTTATTGCCATTGTTCATGTAGTACACAAACTAGGAATTTGCCTTGGTGCCATGCTGCAACATTAAAAACATGATGAGATAAAGAGATAAACTAAAAAACTAAAAGACTAAAAACATGCAATAAGTGTAGGATAATAAGTAATAATAATAATAATAATAATAATAATAATAATAATAATAATAATAATAATGAGTAATACTAGTCAAGGCAGTTTTAAATAAATTAGCAAGTAGCAGATAATATGGTGTACCACAATGCAGTCTATAATGCAACAGAAAAACAGTGATGAATGACATGAGTCTGGTTGAGCTGCTGTATATAGTGCACAAGAGTCAATAAGTCACTTAATGTTCAGCAGTCTGATGGCAGAGGGGAAAAAGCTGTTCATGTGCCGGGAGGTTTTAGTCTGAATGGACCGAAGTCTTCTACCTGAGGGGAGGGGGGCAAACAGTACGTGACCAGGGTGTGAAGGATCAGCTATGATCCGGCCTGCACGCCTCCGGGTCCTGGAGATGTACAGGTCCTGGAGAGATGGGAGCTTGCAGCCGATCACCTTCTCAGCAGTGCGCACGACGCGCTGCAGCCGTAGTCTGTCCCTGGCAGTGGCTCCTGCATACCACACGGTTATGGAGGAGGTGAGGATGGACTCACTGATGGCCGTGTAGAACTGCACTAACATCTTGGTGGGTAGCTTGAGCTTTCTCAGCTGCCGCAGAAAGAACGTCCTCTGCTGGGCCTTTTTGATGAGGGAGCTGATGGTTGGCTCCCATTTGAGGTCCCGGGTGATGGTGGTGCCCAAGAAGCGGAAGGAATCTACAATGGTGATGGGAGAGCCTGTGATGGTGAGGGGGCGCAGGGGGGTTGTGACTTTCCTGAAGTCCATGATCATCTCCGCTGTCTTCAGAGCGTTCAGCTGCAGGTTGTTGTGGCTGCACCAGGACACCAGCTGGGCCACTTCTTTCCTGTAGATGGACTCGTCGCCATTGGAGATGAGCCCGATGAGGGTGGTGTCGTCCGCAAACTTGATCAGCTTGACAGACTGGTGGGAGGAGGTGCAGGAGTTGGTATAAAGGGAGAAGAGTAGGGGGGAAAGTACACAGCCCTGGGGTGATCCGATGCTGATGCTAACAGAGTCCGAGATAGACTTCCCCAGCCGCACATGCTGCCTCCGGTCCGTCAGGAAGTCGGTGATCCACCTGCAGAGGGAGTCAGGCACGCCAAGCAGGGACAGCTTGTCCTGGAGCAGAGCGGGGCGGATGGTGTTGAATGCAGAGCTGAAGTCCACAAACAGGATCCTGGTGTAGGTTCCTGGGGAGTCCAGGTGCTGCAGGATGGAGTGGAGGGCCAGGTTGACTGCGTCGTCCACAGACCTGTTGGCATGGTAGGCAAACTGCAGCGGGTCCAGGAGGGGAGTGGTGATGGACTTGAGGTGAGACAGGACCAGGCGCTCAAGGACTTCGTGACTACAGAGGTGAGCACTACAGGTCTGTAGTCGTTAAGTCCAGTAATCCGTGGCTTCTTGGGGACAGGGATGATGGTGGAGGATTTGAGGCAGGACGGCACGTGGCATTGCTTAAGGGAGGTGTTAAAAATGTCTGTGAAGACAGGAGCCAGCTCTTTCGCACAGTGTCTCAGGGTGGAGGGAGACACACCGTCCGGCCCGGGGGCCTTGCGCGGGTTCAGTCTGGAGAACTGTCTGTGCACGTCCTGCTCACTGATGACAAGGGCAGGGGGGGAGGAGGAGGAGGAGGGGGGGACCGCTTTTGATGAATTAGGGGCCGAGGAGGCAGTGGGGCTGGGTGGAGTGGGGGAGTTGGACACAGCTGACGAGGTGTCAAAACGGGCATAATGTTGGGACAGTTTTTGACAAAGGGCTTTGTCATCCTGACCTTTAGAAGCCTGAGGCCAATAGTTGGTGATTTGCCTCAGTCCTCTCCACACAGAAGCCGAGTCATTAGCAGTGAACTGCTGCTGGAGTCTCTCAGAATACACAGATTTAGCTTTCTTCAGCTCTCTGTTAAACCGATATTTGACCTCCCTGTAGCAGTCCCTGTCTCCACTTTTCAACGCTGCTTTCTTCTCCTTCCTGATCTGTCTGAGCTTGGCAGTGAACCAGGGCTTATCATTAGAGTACCTCACCCTGGTGCGCGATGGGAGAATGCTCTCCTCACAAAAGTTGATATATGAGTTCACAGTGTCTGTGTACTCATTAAGATCATGTGTGGCTCCTTTAAACATGTCCCAGTCAGTTATTTCCATGCATATGTTCAGTTTCTCTCCAGCTTCACTGGTCAATTTCTTCATGGAGGTCACAACAGGTTTAGTGAGTTTCAGTCTCAGATAGTCCGAGCGCAGCGCGGGGAACAGCGCAATACGCATCCTTCACTGTAGTGTAACAGTGATCCAGCGTGTTTTTTCCTCTGGTTGGACATTTAATAAACTGTTTGTATCGGGGGAGCTCGTGACTCAGATTGCTCTGGTTAAAGTCGCCTACCACAATAACCAGGGAGTCTGGAAAAGTCCGCTCCGCATGTTGGATGTGATCTGCGAGCGCGCGCAGAGCCTCGCGCGCGTCCGCGTTGGGAGGGGCGTACACAGCTATCAAAACGAATGATGCAAACTCCCGTGGGGAATAAAATGGCTTGCAGTTAATAGAGAGAAATTCTAGATCGGTAGAACAGTGTTGTGAAATCACCGTTACATCAGAGCACCAGCTGCTGTTAATGTAGAAGCAGACTCCTCCTCCAATAGACTTACCGGAGAGCTCTGTGACGCGATCAGCACGAAACAGCTGAAATCCCTCGAGGCTGATTGCGCTGTCCGGTATGTTCCCTTTAAGCCAGGTCTCAGAGAAACAGATGACAGACGAGGAAACAAGGTCCTTAAATCGCATCAGCAGTCTTAATTCTTCTACCTTGTTCAAGAGAGAATTGGCATTGGATAGAAATATGCCAGACAAGGCTGTTCGCGTGCCTCTCCTTCGCAGCCGAGCGAGAACCCCCCCTCTCTTTCCTCTTTTTCGCCGTCTTACTTTTTGAGCCAAACAATGAATCAGATTGGCGGCAGGAGCTAAAAAAACTTGGAGAAGGTCCGTAGGAGTGAGAGTCCTGATATTTAGTAGCTCTTCATGGGTGTAAGAGCAGGCAGACACACAATTGACGAACAGAAACAAACAAATTAAACAAATTAAAGGGCAGCGAAACACCATGGCGACCACTGTGGGCGCCATCTATGCTCTAAACATCATGAACTTAAACACAGAATCACAAAACTAACTTAAAATGAGGACGTGGGCTGGGGCCCATGTACTGAAGACAAGGAATATAAAATATAAATCATGGTAAGGACATGGGGCCCAGTCAAATACCTGACAGTACCTCCTCTCAAGGTCATAGGCCCCCAGACCGTAGCACAGGGTGGATCTAGTGGCCTCCCTGCATCCCTAGGCCACCAGATCATGAAACAAGATGATTCAGGGGGTCTTCTAGAGACCACAGGCCCCCAAATCAGAGAACACTGTGGATCGGGTGGCCTACCAGAGTCTTTGGGCAATCAGACTGGAGGGCAGGATGTGCTGAGTTTGAGAGGCAGCTCAGAAACAGCTTACAGTGGCATACTGCACCCAAGAGCATCCAAAGAAAGTGCACCGGCCTCTGGAGCTTAAGACAGAAGTGCACCAACCTCTAGAATGCCCGAAGGAGGCTCACCAGCCTCTGGAACACATGGAGGAGGCTCACCAGCCTCTGGAACACACGGAGGTGGCTCACCAGCCTCTGGAATTGATGACAGAGGATGCTTACTGGCCTCTGGAACAGATGGAGGAGGCGCACAAGCCTCTGGAACAGATGAAGAAAGCTCAACGGCCTCTGGAACAGCAGGTGGAGATGCACTGGCCTCTGGAACAGCAGGTGGAGGTGCACCAACCTCTGGAACAGCAGGTGAAGGCGCACCAGCCCCTGGAACAGCAGGTGGAGGCGCACCAGCCCCTGGAACAGCAGGTGGAGGCGCACCAGACCCTGGAACAGCAGGTGGAGGTGCAGCAGACTCTAGGGGATCCACCCCGACACAGCCACCTCGGATGGGGAGGAAGAGACAAACACCGGGCCGCTACCAACAACAGTACTGGAGTCCGGTGGGGTGAGCCCAGGAGCAGATGGCAGCTGCAACTGGGTCCCCCTGTCAAGAGCTAGGCAAGACCCCCCCCCCCCCCCAAACATTGATGTAGAGGAAATAATGGAAGGGACTTGCATTAGCTCCTGCTCCACAGCTGATGGGGACTCAGGCAGCTCTACTGCTGGAGCAATGACCTCTGGAGGACCTGTCATCTGGATGCCTGACGTGACGACCAGAGCAGCTGCAGGCGAGGTGACTGACACTGGAGCTAGAGAGTGTTGTGGAGCAGGTACTGGAGCTAGGGAGCAATGTGGAGCAGGCACTGGAGCTAGGGAGCAACATGGAGCAGGCACTGGAGGCACAGAGTGATGGATAATTAGTACTGGGTGGTCCCCATTGACTCTCGATGCTGAAACAGCAGCCATTGGAGAAACAGACCTGGAGGCTACAGCTTCTTGGAACCCACTCATGGCGGCTGCTGCTGCTGGCAGCACAACAGACGATGGGGCAGCTGCTGACTGGGCCTCAGATGTGGTGGTCAGAGAGAAGGAAAGGGGAGACACAGGTGAGGATAGATGAATGAGAGGTGACAGCAGAGACAGGTAGAGAGAGCCCAGCGGTGGTTCGGTTGCTGTCGCTTAGCCCCCTTACCGGGAACTGTTCAAGACCTTTCATTTAAGGGTGTTAAAAAAATGCAAAGGTACATTCCTTTGTTCATGCTCTGCTGCCGCTGGGGAGTCAGACGAGTCCTCCCAGGAAATGATAGAGCTCGCCTGATGAGGAGCCACAGCATAATGGCATGGTGTTGGTGTTGAGCAGAGGGAGGAGGACATGGAGGTCTGGAGTGCCTCCATGGGAGAAGAGCCAAGCTGTCGTGTCCACCGACGCAGGCACAAGCCGCATCTCCCGATGGCTCGACATAGCTTCTCCTCCTTCTGCTCCTTCCTTGGCATCCCTACCAGCCCCAGGAACATCCACTGCAAAGACGGGACTGAATGTAGGAGTTCGGTGAGCTGGGAAAAACACTGCAGAGAAGGGAATGCCTCATTTATTTCTGCGGCTCCTCAGGAGGAATTTGAGGGCTTTCTCCGGCATGTCGGTGGCATAGGCATCCGTGACAAGGGCCTTGATGCAGGAAGCAGCCCAAACTTCCTCCTCATCAAGACCCATTCGAAAAAACTCACAGTCCACTGGGTCCATGTGATGGGTTCCTTCTGTCACCATGTGGTAAGGCTAGGACCCAAACATTGGCCGTAAGTCTAAACAGTTTTTATTAAGAGCTGGTCACCCAAAAATAAATACAGCTCGGAAGCTGGAACAAAAATCTAAGGCAACAACAGACTAGGACAGGACATGGCATGGCAGGATATAGGACTAGGCGGGAACATGAAGTGTGTTTTTCACGCCATATGACATACAAGGAACCCATGCAGGACACAGACTGACATGGACATAAATAGATGGCTGGTAATGATGGAACATAAGACAGGTGGGAGACAATCAATGACAAATGGAGACAGCAGGGAAGTGGCTGCAGGTGCATAGAACAGGACGGATGGGGCTGCACAGACAATCATTGACAGGGAATGCACATGAAAAGAGAACCAGGGGAGAAAAGACCATGACAATAATAATAATAATAATAATAATAATAATAATAATAATAATAATCATCATCATCAACTAAGAACCTACGGAACATGAATAGAGCCTTAATAACAAAACTGATAACCAAAGGTTCAAGACAGAAATCCATACAAAAAAAAGAACAGAAGCAATATAATAATAATAAACACCAAGAACTTAAACACAGAATCACAATACTAACTTAAAGCGAGGATGTGGGCTGGGGCCCAGTCCACATACTGAGACTAATAAGTGACAGAAGTATACTTTATCACTTTTTTATGTGTCGACATTCCATCAAATGTTTATTTGGTGAACCACTTGCTCTCATTTTGAAAAGTTCCACGACCAGATAGGGGCCCTTATTTTGAAAGTCTGTTCCATAAGTTTGTTCACTTAGCGAATGAATCTGTAGAGTTCAGACTTAAAATGTTTATCTTCTCCTGCGCTCCACCCCCCCGTTTCCTGTGCTTAAGGTGAGCAGAGGGCACTAATCTAAAGAAAATAACAATATAACCCATGCCTAGTCAGTGGACTCCCTAGTACCGCTGTTTGCACTGAAGCTAACCCCTTTCCCTCCCCGCCAATCTATATGACAGACAGCTCGGCTAGTCAATAACAGAGCAGTGGGTGGGTATTAAGGTTGGGTTTGAACTGTTTATGACGTCCAGTAGCAATCCTGGAAGAGTCAGAAGGGCTGATCAGCGAGAAACACCATGTAAAGGCTATGTTTTTTTCTTTAAAAGAAGTGAGTGGGTTTTTTTTTTATTTATATTTTTTTTCAGTATTCATGTGACCAATAGACACATTTCAAAAGGTTATAACCTACAAAAACACAAATTTTCAGTCAGTGGCCCCTTAAAGGCAGTCAATACCTTTATTATTGTGTTGTTTATTTATTATTATTATTTACATATTTATTCCATCTAGCTACAATGCTCAGCACTGGGTGTGTTTATATATTTATATATCTACATATTATTCCATCTAGCTACATTGCTCCGTACTGTGGGTGTTTATATATTTACATATTTATTCCATCTAGCTACAATGCTCTGCACTGTGTGTTCATATATTCATATATTTATTCCATCCAGCTACAATGCTCTGCACTGTGTGTCTGTGTGTGTGTGTATATATATATATTTTATAGTAATACGTACATATGTATATTAGCTGCTCTTGCTTGCTTGTTTTTTTTTTTTTTTTCCTTGCCTTCTGATTGTTGCTCTGAGTGTTGCTATCCCTGTGCTGTTGCAATCCTGGAATTTCCCCGTTGTGGGACTAATAAAGGCTTATCTTATCTTATCTTATCTTATCTTATCTTATCTTATCTTATCTTATCTTGTACAGGGGAGAATTTACAAAAGCCAGCAATGGTTCAGAAAAGATGATTTTGTTTTGATGGATTTCTGCACAAAATCACGTTACTTCAGTCATACATCACAGCAGAGTCGAACTCCCAAATCTTTGTTTTTACAATGTTATCTAATGTAGCTCAGTCTCTTTGCCACTCTGTTGAGCTTGCAAAGAGGAGGATGTAGTCAATTTCTGCAATTCTGTCTAATAAAAAATCGGACATTTCTCCTGCCGGAGAGCATGCATGTAGATTTATTACTTCCCTTTCCAGGCATTTCACTGAGGGTACACTTTGTTGTGACCTTATAGGCCATTTCCGATGATAGATTTTGGTGGTAATAGCCATTTTAATATTACTGTTTGTTACTAAGAGCATCTGAGTCAGCAGGGCATAACTTCAAAGGCTTAATGGGGCAAAATAAATTGCCACACCAAGGGAAGGATACGGCACTAATCACACCATTAACGTTGAGCATCAGTCCAAAGTGGCTATGTTTGTTTGAAGTGTCGAGAAATGAACTTGGGTCAAATCAAATTAAGGGCACAGGGACCACATAAATAGAGGAGAATTTGTGCCCCGCTCATTTTTTTGTAAATAGAATTTCTTTTTTTGCTCTCAACCTCTGCTGCATTAGTCCTAAAAGAATTGGATTTAGTGTGTGTCCTTCAGCAAAACTCATTGCGTGCTGCTGCTCCTCTGCTCATTTGCCATCGCGGAGACCCAAGCTGCAAAGTGTTTAGTGTAGTTGTAATTACTTAGTCTTTGTTTTATGACTCCGGCCAAATAGTCAGCCTAGTCATGGAGGGATCTATTGTGGATCCACTAAGGCATAGAGCGCCATTAGGTTTTATGTGAAGACATTTTCAAGCCCCATTTGGAGCGTTTGTATATATCAATTATATTCATATGGAGACAATTCTTAGAGAGCTGTAAATTTTCATAGTTCCCACAGGTTTTAATAAAATGTTTGTAACATACGTTGACCAAATTGCCTTTAATTATTGCAGCATCATTGTGAATCATCTTTTGCAGCCTTCCTCAGAATGGCTCATTTCAGAGCATGTGTCTTTAAATGCACAAGAGCTGCAATTAACGCCGCCCTCCCTCTTTCATCACTACTGCTAACCTTAGCTGGCTAGCTCCTAAAGTTCCTAGAGTTCAGGATTCTGATGGCCTGATGAACAAAGCTTTATAGCAGTCTTGTGGAGTGGGCCTGGAGGCTCCAGTACCTTTTCCCCGAGGGCAGAGGGCTGAAGAGGAAGTGTGAGGGGTGGGAGGTGTTGCCTGCGATGTTGATGGCTCTGCGGGTAAGGCGGATGAGGTAGATGTCTGGGGGGGGGGGGGGCACCAATGATCTTGCTGGCTGCTTTCACTGTGTGTTGTAGTGTCTTCCTGCAGGAGGCAGTGCAGCTTCCATATCACACCGTGATGCAGCTGGTGAGGATGCTCTCGATAGTGCCCCGGTAGAATGAGCACATAATGTGGGGTGGGACTCGTGCTGTCTTCAGTTTGCAGAAGAAATGGAGGTGAGTTTGAGCCTTCTTGGCCAGTGATGTGGTGTTGTTGGACCAGGAGAGATCCTTAGAGATGTGCACCCTCAGGAACTTGGTACTGCTCACCCTCTCCACAGCTGCTCCATCAATGATCAGAAGGGGGTGCTGTATGTGTCCCCTCCTGAAGTCGACCACAATCTCCTTAGGTTTTTCCCATGTTCAGGAAGAGGTTATTGTCTTTACACCACTGGGCAAGTTGGCTCACCTCATTTCTGTAGTTGGCCTCCTTGTTGGTGATGAGGCCCACCACCGTTGTGTCATCCACAAACTTGATGATGTGGTTGGTGGTGAAAATATAGCAAAACAAGCCAGAGTGACACAAGAAACAATAAACCACATTTCTTAAGCTAACTCTCTAGTAGCCAGTGTTGGGAGCAACACCACTACTTTTGCAGTAACGTGCTGTGTAACAAAATTACTGTTTAAAAATTTAGTAATGAGTTACAGTTACTGGAATTTGATCAGATGTGTTACTCGTGATTCGTTTTACTAATATGGATAGATATTTTTAGTGCAAATAAATACAAACCAACCCTACCGTACCTGATGCAGCCATCAGTCAACATGACCTGTTGCAAAGAGCCTCTTCACTACTGAGTGAAGGAAAGATGAAGCTACTTTGTTTTCATGGAAATAGACAGATTATTTTTTTCCTTTGTTGCAGCTAAGGAAAAAAGCATATTGGTGGGTTGGAAGCTAAAGTGTCGGTTGGGACCTACTCCAGTCTTCAGAGTTGTTTGAAAACAGCAACAAAGCTACTGCTAAGTAACGGTTAGCTATGCTAACAACATCGTGAAGTGGATCTATTGTATTCTGAACAGCCACTGGTGAATGTAAAGTACTCTTCTCTCAACACTCATGGTTGGATTGGGATGCATCTGGAGTTTGTGACCCAGCAAGAAATAAACCAACTGATTACCAGATACGTTGTTATAGAATGAAGATGTGATAACAGTAACTTTCCATCAAAAAGCTGAGACTGATCCACTGAAATTAAAACACATTTACTTGCTACCTGGATAAAGATTATTCAAAAATGTATTTTGATCTCCTGAAGGAATTTGAGGGACTGGATCATGTCCAAAGCAGAAGATATCCTTATTCTTATTCTTCCTTTTTTCTTGTCTGAGCGTACAAGACCAATATGGCCGCTATGCATCATCATGCACCGTCACATAAACTGGCTTCATACTCAAAAAATTGCCACGGAATGCAAACGAAATTGACGTGGGATTATCGTAACAGTTTGTAGATGTGGGAGAGAGCACAAATGACTGATAGAACGCAAAATAACGACCACGATGGATGAAAATGTCCCGACCACACCAGCAAGCCAACAGTTAGTGATGAATTTCATTGTTTCTTTACATTGTACTGATTTTCTGGTCCACATACTTTGAAGATAAGATAACAACATACCCCTGTAGAAAAAACAGTGTTAAAAAACAGAACCATTCTTTGTGTAAATATGTCCAAAGTCCACTTTTAACTGAGTGATGCAATTCCATATAGCTGCCGTGACATTATGCATACTTGATGTGTAAATTTATTCCTATCTGAAACTTTGGATCATATTCTACATCTTTCTTGACAGTAAGCCATCATCTTTTGCAACTTTCAAGTTATAGCCTTCGAAATCTGAACTATTTTGTTGACAAAAATCTTTACCACTCTTGACCACTAGGTGTTATGGTGCCAATTTTGGCCCACTCATCTTTGCAGAATTACTGTAATTCAGCTACATTAGAGGGTTTTCGACCATGGACTGCCTTTTTAAGGTCATGCCACAGCAACTCAGTTGGATTCAGGTCAGGATTTTGACTAGGCTGCTCCAAAGTCTTCATTTTGTTTTTGTTAAACCTTTCAGAGATGGACATGCTGATGTATTTTGGATCATTGTCCATGCTGCACAACCCAAGTGCACTTCGGCTTGAGGTCACGAACAGATGGCCAGACATTCTCTGTCAGGATTTTTTGGTAGACAGCAGAATTCATGGTTCCATTTACCACAGCAAGTCTTCCAGGTCCTGAAGCAACAGAATAGACCCAGACAATCACACTACCACCAGCATATTTTTCTGTTGGTATGATATTCCTTTTCTTAAATGTTGTGTTACTTTTACACCGGATGTAATGGGACACACACCTCCCAAAAAGGTCAACTTTTGTCTTTTCAGTACACAGAGTATTTTCCCCAATAGTCTTGGGGCTCATCAAGATGTTTTCTGGCAAAACGGAGATGAGCCTTTATGTTCTTTTTTTTTTTTTTCTCAGCAGTGGTTTTCATCTTGGAACTCTGCCATGCAGTCCATTTTTGCCCAGTCTATTTCTTATGGTGGAGTCATGAACACTGACCTTAACTGAGGCAAGTGAGGCCTGCAGTTCTTTGGATGCTGTTGTGAGGTCTTTTTTGACCTCTTTAATGAGTCATCGCTGCTCTCTTGAGGTTATTTTGGTCAGCTGGCCACTCCTGGGAAGGTTCACCACTGTTCCATGGTTTTGCCATTTGTGGATAATGGCTCTCACTGTGGTTCGCTGGAGTCCTAAAGCTTTAGAAATGGCTTTACAATCTTTTCCAGATTGATAGATCTCAATTACTTTGTTTCTCATTTCCTGTCTAGCTTTTGAGGATCTTTTGGTCTACTTCACTTTGTCAGGCAGGTCCTATTCAAGTGATTTCTTGATTGAGAACAGGTGTGGCAGTAATCAGGGGTTGGTGTGGCTAGAGAAGTTGAATTCAACTTTCTAAAGATATGATAAACCACACTTAATTTATGTTTTAATGGGTTGTGGGGGGGGATCACATTTTTCCGTACAGGGCCATGTAGGTTTGGATTTTTTCTCCCTTAATAATAAACACCTTCATTTAAAAACTGCATTTCATTTTTACTTGTGTTATCTTTGTCTAATATTTAAATTTGTTTGATGATCTGAAACATTTAAGTGTGACAAACATAAAAAAAAGATAAATCAGGAAGGGGGCAAACACTTTTTCACATCACTGTAAGTTAACCATGGACAGCTTTATGCAGTGTTGCCAACTCACTCTTTTGGAGTGAGTCTCACTTTAATGGGGCAAAATGTTTTGAAATGATTTATTTGAAATGATTTTTATTTGAAAAGATTTATCTTGGTCTCATTTTTTTTTTATTTTTTACATCACAAAAACCTGGCATTTAAACAGGAGTTTGCAGATTTCTATATATCCACTGTAGGTGAGAAGATCCCAGAGGAGCTTCTGCCCATTTTCCCGAAACGTTAAACTATAATTATTTCTAAATGAAGAGTGATTTTAGCATTTTTAGGATGTTAACCCCTTAGCATTCCAGCCAATTTTCCTAAAAATGCCTGCTATCACTGATTCTTCAGACTTGGGACAAAACACGATAAAAAATGCAAAGAAAATCAGTTCTTTCTTCATTGAGTGGCAGTAGAAAAACTGAAACGTCCCACTGGCAGATCACTGGAATGAAAAACATCCCCCAGTTTCATGAAAAAACATTACTTGAAAAAGGTCACAAAGTTACATAAAAAATATCCCAGATTTACATGGAGAACTTCACAAAATTGATTGAAAAAAGTCCCAAATTTATTTGAAACATTTTTTAAATTTACATGAAAACCTTCACAAAATTAATTCAATTCAATTCAATTCAATTCAACTTTATTTATATAGCACCATTTCACAACAACAGTCATCTCATGGCACTTTCAACTGTAGGGGGAACCCCCACAGTTGCAGAAAGACCCCAGCAATCAGGCGATCCCCTGTGAGCAAGTGCTTGGCGACGGTGGAAAGGAAAAACTCCTTTTTAACAGGAAGAAACCTCCAGCAGAACCAGGCTCAGGGAGGGGCAGTCATCTGCTGCGACTGGCTGGGGGTGAAGGGATAGAGAAGATGAAAAGAACAGACATGTAGAGAGCAAACAGCACGATGGGGACTCAATCTATGGGAGAGAACAAACAGATGTTAATGACCAGCAAAAAAAAAAAAAAATATTTCATTGAGAGTGAAGAAAGGAGTGAAGCCCAGTGCAATTATTGGAGGTCCCCCGGCTGTCTAAACCTAATAGCAGCATCACTAAGGGAGGATTCAGAAACACATGATCCCTCCCAAATTGTAGGCTATATCAAAAAGGAAGGTTTTAACCCTATTCTTAAAAACAGAGATCGAGTCTGACTCCCGAATCCAGATTGGCAGCTGGTTCCACAGGAGAGGCGCTTGATAACTGAAAGCTCTGCCTCCCATTGTACTTTTGGAGATTCTAGGTATTACAAGTAATCCTGCATTTTGGGAGTGTAGTGCTCTGTTAGGATAATACGGTAGTATCAGATCTTTTAAATAAAACGGGGCCTGATTGTTTAGAGCTTTGTAAGTAAAAAGAAGGATTTTAAACTTAATTCTAAACTCTATGGGAAGCCAGTGAAGGGAGGCCAGAGCCGGAGAGATATGATCTCTCTTTCTAGTACCTGTTAAAACTCTTGCTGCAGCATTTTGGATCAGCTGAAGACTTTTTAAAGATGTTTTAGGACAACCTGATAATAAAGAATTACAATAATCTAATCTAGAGCTAACAAAAGCATGGATCAGTTTCTCAGCATCACTCTGAGACAAGATGCTCTTAATCTTGGCAATATTACGCAAATGATAGAAGGCAGTCTTAGAAACTAATTTACAGTAATATGTGAATTGAAAGACAGATCTTGATCAAAAATAATTCCAAGGTTCCTCACAGAGTTATTAAGAGAAAGTGTAACCACATCCAAACTGAAAGTTTGATTTGGAAAGGTATTTCTAAGGTTTTTTGGACCAACAAGAATGACTTCAGTCTTATCTGAATTTAATAGCAGGAAATTACAAGTCATCCAAGCTTTGATTTCCTTAAGATAAGCCTCCAATTTGTCTAATTGATTACTATCATCTGGCTTCATTGACAGGTATAATTGTGTGTCATCTGCATAACAATGAAAATGTATACAGTGCTGTTTAATAATGTTGCCTAACGGAAGCATATATAAACTAAAAAGAGTAGGGCCTAGCACAGATCCCTGTGGAACTCCATGACTGAGCTTTGAGTTGAAAGAAAACTCATTATTGACATGAACAAACTGGAACCTATCAGATAAATAAGATCTAAACCACAGCAACGAAGTTCCATTAAGTCCAACATATTGTTCTAACCTATCAAGTAGAATATTATGATCAATAGTATCAAAAGCTGCACTAAGGTCTAAAAGGACAAGTACAGAAACAAGTCCATTATCAGATGCGATGAGGAGGTCGTTAGTGACCTTCACTAAGGCTGTTTCAGTACTATGATGGATTCTAAACCCAGATTGAAACTCTTCAATTAAACCATTTCCTTGCAGGTGGTCAAATAATTGTGTAGCAAAAACTCTTTCTAAGATTTTTGAAATGAAAGGTGTGGGGAGCGTGAAATGAAGAAGCTGCATGGTTTTGTAATTCAGATTTAATGTCGGCTTCACATCCCCAACATGTCTCACCAAAAGCAGAAAAAGAGACTGATCACAGTCAGACCCCCATATTTATACATCACACAACAAAAGCCAACATCACACATCCTTGTCATATCCTTCTAATCATTCAATGTCTCCTTCCAATGTCCTCCCGTTCCTTCGCCTGACCCTAGGGGGTCAGGAAGTCTTTTCAGGTCTTCACCGCCGCGCCTCCATCTCCTCGTTGTCCTCCGCAGGCGGTCCAGACCTATTGTCCTCTTCTGAGACGTGAGGTCATTCCACACATGCAATCACAAAACATCCCCCTGTGTCTATACATATGCAGATATGGATATATGAACTACAGCCCCCCCCCCCAAACGTCTAAGAAAAGGACAATATATTTAGGTTCACAGAATATGGTGACATGACTGGCATAACTATACAAGTTGATCGCATTAAAAGTACAGTGATAACAGTAACAGTATAGTCTATGCCCCATGTCCGCCTTAAAACTGCCATGATAGCATGGCAGCATGGCATGATAGCACCCCGACAGCATATCTTAAAACACATTATCACATTCACATCAGTCTGTGTGTCGTCTGGGTTTCAACCGTCTTCCAAATCTGCTGTACGCCTGCCTCGACGTCCCAGCGGCGCTATCTTGCAAGGAATCTGCAGCTTGAGGAAAAGAGTGGTTATTTGATCCCTGCGGGGAGGCTAGGACATGTCCCTTGGGGGGTCTACCACGTCGAGGTGCTCTCGCCACCCGTACAGGCTCGTCACTTAACATGAAGGCAGGCTTGAGTCTGTCAATGCTGACTGTCTCTTTTCTATCCCCCAAATCCAGCACAAAATGCTTATCTCCAGGTTCCAGCACTCTATATGGACCATCATATGGTGGGCGGAGGGTTGGCTTTAAAGCCTCGTGCCTAACAAAAACGAACTCGGCATTTTTTTTAAAGCCTGGGGAACAAAAACCCGCAGAAAAGTGTGATGAACAGGGCCCGGGAGAAT
Organism: Pholidichthys leucotaenia; assembly: GCA_020510985.1. Taxonomy (NCBI): domain Eukaryota; kingdom Metazoa; phylum Chordata; class Actinopteri; order Cichliformes; family Pholidichthyidae; genus Pholidichthys; species Pholidichthys leucotaenia. The sequence continues at coordinate 219,736,506 of CM035844.1, forward strand.
GTCCGCTCCCGTGCTGCTTAGTGGCCTCATAGCTGGGAGGCGCCCCGGCTCTGGATGTTCTGGTAAGAATTCACCGGGGAGCCTGAGAGGTTGTGCAAAAACTAATTCTGCTGGGGAGGCATCTAGATCCTCCTTGGGCGCAGAGCGCAACCCCAATAAAACCCATGGTAGTTTGTTAACCCAATCTGCATCCGTTAGTGACACTCTGAGGGCAGCCTTCAAAGACCTATGAAAACACTCGCATAAACCATTAGCCTGGGGGTGATACGCGGTAGTGCGATGGATTGTCGCCCCTAAGCTGCTGGCCATCGCAGACCAGAGCTCTGAGAAAAACTGAGGCCCCCTATCGGACGTGATGTCCGATGGGACTCCGAAACGCGCTACCCAGGTCGTTAAAAAAACGCGAGCCACCTCTGCGGCCATAGTTGAAGTCAGCGGGACTGCTTCTGGCCAACGTGTGGTTCGGTCCACCATTGTTAAAAGATGTGTGAACCCCTGCGACGACGGTAGGGGGCCCACGAGGTCGACATGCACATGGTCAAACCTCCTGGCCGGGATTCGGAATGGTTCTAAAGGAGCTTTCGTGTGCTTGTGAATTTTGGCACGTTGGCAAGACATGCATGTTCTTGGCCACTCCTTTACGTGCTTGCACAGGCCCGGCCAAACAAACTTCTCCGCCACCATTTTCACCGAAGCGCGCACTCCCGGGTGCGCCAGGGAGTGAACCGAGTCAAAGACGCGGCGGCGCCACGCGGCCGGGACTACCGGGCGAGGTCACCCGGTTGACACGTCGCAGATTAAGGGGGGCACACCATCACGCAAACCCCTGCTCTCCAGCCTTAACCCTGTTGGTCCAGACTGGAGTGCGCGCACGTCCGCGTCACTATCCTGTTCTGCTGCCATGGCTGCGTAATCTATCCCTACGTGAACTGGGGCCGCGTACGCTTCCGCGTTGGTCTTGCGCCCTGCGGCTGCGGTAGTATAATCTGCCTCCGCGTGCCCTGACGATGTCACGGCGCGGGAGAGACAGTCTGCCACCACGTTGAGTTTGCCCGCTATGCGCCGAATGTCCGTGGTAAATTCCGAAATTGCGGCCAGCTGCCTTTGTTGCCGGCCCGACCAAGGTTCTGAGATTTTAGACATCGCAAAAGTGAGCGGTTTATGGTCGACAAAAGCCGTGAACCGCCGACCTTCCAGCCAGAACTGGAAATGGCGAATGGCCAAATGAAGCGCTAACAGCTCCCTGTCAAACGCGCTGTATTTGCGCTCGGTTTCGTTTAAGGATTTGCTAAAAAATGCTAGCGGTTGCCAAACCCCACTGCTGCTCCACGACCGCCCCTATGGCCAAATTTGATGCGTCTGTGATAAGCGCTTTGCGGGCTGAGGGGTCGGGGTGGGCCAAAAGCGTGGCGTCAGCCAGGGCTCTTTTTACTTCCGCGAACGCGCGTTCCCGCTCCAGGGACCACACGACCGCATTGGAGGGCTTTTGCTTTCTAAGCGTGGCGTATAATGGCTGCATTAGCTGAGCTGCGCGGGGGAGGAAACGGTTGTAAAAATTTACCATTCCCAAAATCTCCTGCAGCGATCTGACCGTTTGTGGTCGGGGAAAATTTGCCACTGCGCGCACCTTATCAGGCAATGGGACTGCCCCTTCTGGGGAAACGCGGTGTCCCAAAAAATCAATCTGCGCCACGCTGAATCGGCACTTGGCTGGATTAATTATTAACCCATGTTCTTCCAACCTCTGAAAAACTGTAGTGAGGTGATTTTCGTGTTCCTCCTCAGACGTGCTGGCGACTAAAATATCGTCGAGGTAGACAAACACGAAAGGAAGATCGCGTAACACAGCGTCCATCATACGCTGAAACATTTGTGCCGCGCCTTTAAGGCCAAACGGCATGCGCAGAAACTCAAAAAGACCAAAAGGGGTTATTACTGCCGTTTTAGGGACGTCCTCAGGTCGGACTGGGACTTGGTGGTAGCCGCGGACCAGGTCTATTTTAGAAAAAATGTGCGCACCCGCCAGATGTAGTGAAAAATCCTGGATGTGAGGGATTGGGTAGCGGTCATACGCTGTAGCATTGTTTAATCTGCGATAATCGCCGCAAGGTCTCCAGGAGCCGTCAGCTTTCGGGACCATATGCAGTGGCGAAGCCCATGGGCTTTTCGAGCGCCGAATAAAGCCCAGTTTTTCCAGGCTGGCGAACTCGTCGCATGCTATGGCGAGCTTGGTCACGTCTAAGTGCCGAGCTTTAGCGAAAACAGGGGGGCCCGTTGTGGAGATGAAGTGCTCCACCCCATGTCTCGCTACTGTTGCCGAAAATTTGGGAATAGTGAGTGCTGGAAATTGGGTGAGGAGTTTGTCAAACTTACCTCCTGCTGTGGCGACGTTGGCCTGCACGGGTGGTGGGGACACTCGAGCTGCGCAGGGGATAGAAGAGAATGACAGTGCATTGATTAAGCGCCTGTTTGCAAGATCAACTAACAACCCATGTGAACATAAGAAATCAGCACCTAACATGTTGAAACTCACCGCCGCTATGATAAAAATCCACTCATAAGTGCGACCGTGTAAGGACAGAGACAAGGTCCTTTCACCATAAGTGCTGATGTTCGAGCCGTTCGCCGCCATTGCCCCATTGCCGCGGGGTCCAGCCACTCGGTCAGCGTAGGTCGGGGTGATGAAGCTCACCTGAGCTCCGGTGTCTATGAGGAAATGTCGCCCGGAGCCTTCATCAGTGATGTAGAGCAGCTTGTTGGCCTCGCCGAGAGCTGTAGCTGCTAACGGTTCCCGGCTTTGGAGCTTCCCGAGCTCTTGAAACTGCACGGTGGCACACACTTGTATGCCCTCTCAGCGAATCGCCGGTGGTAGTAACAGAGGTCGTCTCGTCTGTTGCGTCGCAGCCGCGTTGCTGCCATGGTGGGCGGGATTTGCTCCCCTGTCTCTGGCTCCCCGATGCCCTGGGCTTCCGCACCGAGGTCCGCCGCTGCTGCTGTGGCCATCTGCTCGCCGCAGGAGTTGAGGAGCCGCTGTGCTTCCCAGACCAGCGAGCGGAAATACTGCTGGGTCTTACAACGCATGCTGGCCAGAGTCCCTCTCATGTGCGCCGGGAGATTGCTGAGGAAGATGTGCTGAAAGAGGAAGCTGTCGTTGTCTGCCTCCCTCAACTGAAGCATGTCTTCCATCAGGGTCATCGGTCTGCGCCCTCCTTGGCCATACATCGCCAATAGCCTCTTGGCCCTTTCCTCGGCCGAGGGCACGAAGCTCTCGATGAGAGTAGCCTTCAGCTCCTCGTATTTGTCGCTGGCGGACGGCTGCTGAATCACGCTCCACATGCATTGTGCTGTGGCGGCGTCGAGCCTAGCGATGACGTGGTAGAACTTGGTTTCGTCTGTCGTCACCCCTGCGAGCGCGAACTGTGCCTCAGCCTGCTTGAACCACGAGTTTGGGTCGTTCTGCCAGAATTCTGGGAGCTTGATGGCGACGGCGCTCGCTCGGGCCGCCTCCGACGAGTCTGCAATGGGGGAACGCCTTTCATCCATTCTCACGTACTGGTCACCAATGTGGGGAGCGTGAAATGAAGAAGCTGCATGGTTTTGTAATTCAGATTTAATGTCGGCTTCACATCCCCAACATGTCTCACCAAAAGCAGAAAAAGAGACTGATCGCAGTCAGACCCCCATATCACATATCACATCACACAACAAAAGCCAACATCACACATCCTTGTCATATCCTTCTAATCATTCAATGTCTCCTTCCAATGTCCTCCCATTCCTTCGCCTGACCCTGGGGGGTCAGGAAGTCTTTTCAGGTCTTCACCGCCGCGCCTCCATCTCCTCATTGTCCTCCGCAGGCGGTCCAGACCTATTGTCCTCTTCTGAGACGTGAGGTTATTCCACACATGCAATCACAAAACATCCCCCTGTGTCTATACATATGCAGATATGGATATATAAACTACAAAAGGGAGATTAGAGATTGGCCTATAATTAGCTAAAGCTCCTGGATCCAGCATTGGCTTTTTGAGTAAGGGTTTAATTACAGCCATTTTAAGAGCCTGTGGTACATGGCCTAAAGTTAATGAAGAATTGATTATATGAAGAATAAAGTTACCAGTAAGTGGGAAGACTTCTTTAAATAACCTAGTAGGAATAGGGTCTAAAAGACAAGTTGAAGGCTTGGATGAGGAAACTATTTTGTCTAACTCTAAAAGGTCAGTTGGAGTAAACTCATCAAGACAGATATTGATTGAAGGAGTTGTAGTAGTTACTGTATTTAAGTTAACAGTGGAAAGAATCTGATTGATTTTATCTCTGATGGATGGAATTTTGTTATTGAAAAAGTTCATAAAGTCCTGACTAGTAAGCTCTAAGGGAATGCTAGGATCGACAGAGTCCTGACTCTTTGTCAACCTGGCTACAGTACTGAAAAGAAATCTGGGATTATTCTTGTTCTCTTCTATTAATGCAGAATAATAACTCGTTCTAGCTTTTCTAAGAGATTTTTTTTATAAATTGAAAGATGATTTCTCCAAGCTAAATAGATTTCATCTAAATTAGTGGAGAACCATTTTCTTTCTAATTGACGAGTCTTCTGTTTTAAGCTACGAGTTTCTGTGTTGAACCAAGGAGTTAGAAATCTCTGATTAGACTTTTTCATTTTTAAAGGGGCTACCATGTCTAGAGTCTGATGCAGAGAAGCTGTAACACTATCTAACATGCTATCAATTACAGAAGGAGCAAGCTCTCCATAGTTTATTCCCGTTGTGTTGACACATGGCATAGAGGAAACAATCTGCATAAATTTGGTAACATCATCTGAGAGGCATCTTCTGTAGTAATATTTTTCTTTAGGAGCCAAATAATCAGAAATAGTAAAATCAAAGGTTAACAGACAATGGTCTGACAGTACAGGGTTATGAGGAGACACTACCAGATTTTCTGTTTCTATGCCATACGTCAGAACAAGGTCCAACGTATGGTGGAGATACTGAGTAGAATTTCCTACTTTCTGAGAAAACCCCATCAAGTCTAATATTGAATTAAATGCCATATTAAGGCAATCACCATCTGCATCTACATGTATATTAAAGTCCCCTACTATAATTATTCTATCTGATTTCAGCACTAAATCAGCTAAGAATTCAGCAAATTTGGATAAAAATTCTGAGTAGGTTGATGGAGGACAATAAACTATGGCAAATAAAATTGGGTTTAGCCTAAAATTGCTAAAGTGCCCAATACTGAGGACCAGGCCCTCAAAGGAATTATAACATGTTTTTTTTGCTTTACATTAACTAGTAATTTGGAATGGTAAATTGTTGCTACTCCTCCTCCACGATCAGAACTCCTGGGATTTTGACAGTTTAAATAACCAGAGGGAGTTGATTCATTTAAACCAACATAATCCTCTTGCCTTAACCAAGTCTCTGTAAGGGATATTAAATCAATCTAATGATCAATTAACAGATCATGGACTAACATAGACTTGGGAGTTAGAGACCTAATATTTAATAAACCACATTTAATTTTTAAATTATGATGAGGAAGAGAGGCCAAATCATTCAATTTAGAGGCTTCATGTTTAATTTGAGTTTTACCATCTTTTTGTTTAATCACTTTGGGATGCTTATACATTATATTTTTATTTACTTTGGACGGAGCAGACAATGACTCTCTGATGGGGACGACAGGGGCTAAGTTGAGGGGTGGCGGATGAAGAGGAGCTGCAGAGATGTGTGTAAGACTGTGACTCTGCTTCCTGGTCCCAACTCTGAGTTGTCAAGGTTTTGGAAATTTGGATAAAAAAGATGCCAGATTGTTAGATAAATGAGACGCACCATCCAAAGTGCCATGGACGCCGTCTCGTCTCATAAGACCAGGTTTTCCCCAAAATGAGCTCCAATTGTCAATGTAGCCTACGTTGAAAAAAGTCCCAAATTTACATGAAGAATTTCACAAAATTGAAAAAAGTCCCAAATTTACATGAAGATCTTCATAAAATTAATTGAAAAAGTCTCCAATCTATGTGAAAAATGTCCAAAATTTACATGAAGAATTTCACAAAATCAACTGGGAAAAAAGTCCCAAATTACCATAGAAAAAGTTTCAACTTTACATGAAGAATTTCACAAAATTGAAAAATGTCCAAACTTAACCTGGAAAATGTCCCAAATTTAAATGAACTTCACAAAATCAATTGAAAAAAGTTCCAAATTTAAATGAAAAATGTCCCAAATTTATATGAAGAACTGCACAAAATCAATTAACCCCTTATTATTCCTGTCAAGAATTGCCCCTCGGGGCAGAGAGGAGAGTCCCACACACTGGACTGCAGTTTGTGAGATTTATTGAAAGCAACAAAACACAAAATCCAAAACAGTGCTCCAACACAAAATTCAAACAAGCCAGCTAACTTAAGGATATAGAGCACCAGAATGAGGGTTGCATTCTAGTGGAGGCAAGGAAAGAGAAAATCAAGACTGCAGCAACCAGAAATGAAAATAACAGCCCTTAAATAAGGCCAGAAACAAATGAAACACGTGTTGATCACATGAGCTGGCAGAAGGTAACAATGATTAATTCTTTGGACCAGCTGGAACAATGAGAGGGGAGAGAACGGAGCTGACAGCTGACAGGGGCAACAAAGAATAAAATAACAGGAACTGCAACTCAAAACGGCAACACTGTACAAGTATGAAAAAAAGGCAATAAGACTGAGCCCTGTGGAATACCCCCGCGCTTAAATTGTGACAGAGCGCCCCCTCCTCAAGGGGTGGAGACCAGACACCCCAGCAACATCAAAAGAAAAGACCCCCCCCCACACACACACACACACACAAAAAAACACCCCTGGTGGGAGGAGGGGGACCAGGCATGAAGAGACCAAACCAAACCAGAGAAAATTATAAAAACTCTCAGAATAAACATCCCAGCAAAGCTCAGATTAAGAGGAAACTACAAAACACAAAAGCTCCACTCAGGACCCACACAGAACCAGGCACCTAGGCCCCCAAGACAAAGGAGCAAGACTGTTCTGGTGGCCGGCTGAAGTCCCAGGCCTGGCAGATGGGGAGGTGGTAAGAGTGGGGTGGTCTGCTGGAGAATATGAGCCACCCAACCCAACGGCACAGTTTGTCAGGCGGTCGGCCAGAGTTCTTTAACCACCACCACAGAGAAGGTGGTCCAGGCGGCAGCCGCCCAACCGGTTTGACCAGAGGCATGGAGGGTGGAGGAATAGGGGGAGCTATAATGACGTCAGGCAGAAGAGGGGGAACCACAACAGCCTCAGGCAGAGGAGGGGGAACCACGACAGAGTCTGGCAGAGGAAGGGGAACCACAACAGAGTCTGGCTGAAGAGGGGGAACCACAATGGCGTCTGGCAGAGGAGGGGGAACCATGATGGTGTCGGATTAGCATGCAGCATCTGCAGCGGTCCCAGAATGGGACATAGCAGCATCCGCAACGGTCCCAGGCTGGGCCAAAGCTGCACCCGCTGTGGCTCCAGGCTGAGCCAAAGCTGCATCCGCGGTGGCTCCGGGCTGGGCCAAAGCAGCACCCGCAGTGGCTCTGGGCTTGGCCAAAGCTGCACCTGTGGTGGACCTGGACTGGCCAAAGCTGCACCCGCAGTGGACCCAGACTGGGCCAAAGCTGCAGCTGCGGGTGACCCGGATTGGGCCAAAGCTGCACCCTCGGTGGACCTGGACTGGGCCAAAGCTGCACCCTCAGTGGACCCAAACTAAGCCAGAGCTGCACACTCGGTCGCCCCTGGGCTGGAGTGTAATGCCCACAGCAGGCCCACCCTGGAGCGCAGCACCCAAGTTGGTCTCAGGCTAGGGCACAGCACCCACAACGGTCCCCGACTGGGACAAAACACCCAAGGAGACCCAAACTGAGGAGGGGATGCACCCACGGAGGTCCTGGGGTGGGATGGAGCACCAGCAAAAACCTCATCCAGAGGGGAAGCAGCACCCATGGAGGTCAATTCAATTCAATTCAATTCAACTTCATTTATATAGCACCATTTAACAACAAACAGTCATCTCAAAGCACTTTCTATTGTAGGGAAAACCCCCACAATTGCAGAAAGACCCCAGCAATTAGGCAATCCCCTGTGAGCAAGCGCTTCATGACGGTGGAGAGGAAAAACTCCCTTTTAACAGAAAGAAACCTCCAGCAGAACAAGGCTAAGGGAGGGGCAGTCATTTGCTGTGACTGGCTGGGGCATGAGGGGATAGAGAAGATGAAAAGAACAGACATGTAGAGAGCAAACAGTATGAATGAATGAATGAATGAATGAATGAATGAATGAATTTATTTATTTCGGATAGTACATTACAGGTTAAAAGAAACTGTATAATATAACAACAAGGTCAAATTAGACAAAGACTCCTTCTACTATACAATTCCACGTGAGTTATCCGAAATGGGTGATGGCTGAAGCCGCAGCTTATATTGCCCACCCATATTCCATCCAAGAATTCAAAGGAGAAAAAAGAGAAAACAAGACAAGAGCGATTACAATTTAAAACAAGGCTAAGACAAAATGTGACTGAGAGAAAAGAAAACTGAGCTAGTCTAAGTTAAGCGGTTACTATTCAAAAACAAATCCAAGACATAGTGTCACAGAGAAAAAAGAAAAAAAGAAAAACTAAGCTACAACACAACACAGGCTGGAAATGTCAATCCTTATGTGAGTTTACATGTCGTCTTGTAAATATGTTTGGAGTATTTCTTCCTTTAGTTTTTGTTTAAATTGTCCAAGCTTTGTACATGATTTTAATTCAGGTCCAAAATCGTTCCATAATCTGACACCTTGCACTGAAATACAGTGTTGCTTGGTGGTTGTTCTCACTGTAGGCTTTTGAAATATACATGTTCCTCTGAAGTGATATTGTTTCTCCCTTGTTTGGAACAACTTTTGGATATTTGCGGGCAGTGATAGATTCTTCACTTTGAACATTATTATTGCGGTTTTAAAGTCGATCAGATCTTTCAACTTGAGAGTTTTTTGTTTAAGAAAAAGTGGGTTTGTTGGTTCCCTGTAAGCTGCTTTGTTGATTATTCTAATAGCTCTCTTTTGAAGCATAAAGAGTGGATATACAGTATGTTTGTTTTATATGTATTTCCCCATACTTCATTACAATATGTCATGTATGGGAGTATTAATGAATGATACAAGGTGTATAGTGTGGGTTGATTCAGCAAATTTTTCACTCTGTGTAATATTGCAATTGATTTGGATACTTTACCTTTTACATAATTAATATGTGGCTTCCAACACAGTTTGTTATCAATTATTACTCCAAGGAATTTAGTTTCGGATACCCTTTCAATCTCTACACCATTTACACTGAGTTTGGGTACTGGGTAGTTGTGATGGTTGTTAAAGACTATAAATTTTGTCTTGCTTAAATTGAGCGTTAATTTGTTTGAATCAAACCACAGTTTCAGCTTTCCTAATTCCTTTCCGAGTGTATCCAGAAGTTGTTCCAAATTGTTTCCACTGCATAGCAGGTTAGTGTCATCAGCAAACAATATTAAGTCAATTTTTTCTGAAACTTTACATATATCATTTATATACATATTGAATAATAATGGTCCCAAAACTGAACCCTGTGGGATTCCACAGGTGACCTTCAGTAGCTCTGAGTTTTTGTTGTTAACACATGCAAACTGATATCTATTCTTTAAGTAACTTCTTAACCAGGACAGTGCTACCCCTCTAATACCACAATTTTGTAGTTTCTTTAATAATAGATTGTGATCTACTGTATCAAATGCTTTTTTTAAGATCCAGGAATACTCCAACTGAATACTCTTTATTTTCAATGGCTGTTGATATTTTTTCTGTAAATTCCATTAAGGCATATGCTGTTGTCCTTTTGTGTCTGAACCCATATTGCTGCTCACACAATAAATCATTCTTCAGTATGAAGTTGTCAATTCTCTCATAGAATATTTTTTCAAGTATCTTGGAAAATTGCGGTAATAGTGAAATTGGTCTGTAGTTGGAGAGTTCCCCTCTGTCGCCTGTCTTGTAAATCGGAATTACGTTAGCTATTTTCATTGCATTGGGAAATATACCTGATTGGAGAGACAGGTTACAGATATACGTCAGTGGTTTCACTATGCATTCGATAACAGTTTTGACTAGTAGCATATCAATACCATCGCAGTCAGTAGATGTTTTACTTTTGAACGATTTAACAATTTCAATGACCTCTCTTTCGTCTGTGTTCTTTATGAAGATGGTGTCTTTTACAGCAGTGTTATTGCATATTGAATCACCTGTAGGCACCGTAGTGGGTATTTCTCGGGCCAGTTTAGGTCCAATGTTAACAAAAAAATTATTAAATTCATCTGCAGGTGAAGCTATATTCACATTCGGAGTCGATTTATTATTTTTTGGAATGTTAGTTGGGTAGCTGGTATTTCTGCTTTTATTTCCAAGGATACTGTTGATTATTGTCCATGCATTTTTAATATTGTCTTTGTTTTTTTTCCAGTTCTTTACTGTAATAGTCTCTTTTACTACATCTTATTATATATGTTAACTTATTTTTGTATGTTTTATACCGCTGCTCTGCTTCTTTTGTCCTTTTCTTTATGAAAGCTTTATATAATAAATTTTTCTTTTTACACACCTTTTGTAGTCCTTTGGTTAACCATGGTTTGTCAGTAAATTTGTGTTTAAGCTTTTTTTTAACTAATGGGCAGTTTTTTTCATAAAGAGTGGTTACAATGTTTATAAATGTGTCATAGGCTTCATTTACATCTGATACATAGACTTCTGTCCAGTCTTGCTTCAGCAAGTCCTCTTTAAAAGAACTGATTGCGTTTGGTGATTTGTGTCTGAACGATTTTGAGATTTTTTCTGGGTTGGGCCCCGTGTGGCCATGGATAAGTGCAAAGATTGGCAAGTGGTCGCTTATATCATTTATCAATAATCCACTTTCTATTTTCTTGTCGAGAACATTGACAAACAGGTTGTCAATAAGTGTAGCAGAGTGAGCTGTGATTCTACTGGGATGTGTTATTGTGGGATATAGACTCATGCTGTACATAGAGTTCATGAACTCTGTAACTACATTTTGTTGATGTGGATTAAGCAGATCAGTATTGAAATCTCCACAAATTGCTACCATTTTCTTACTAGTAATATTATTGTACAGCTCGACTAATTTATCTCTGAATGTCTCAATGCAAGTTCCCGGCGTTCTGTATATGCAGCTTATGATTAGATTTTTTGTTTTGTCTAGGTCAATCTCAACAGTAACACATTCCAAAATCCCTGGTAGTGCTGAGGACATTTCATTTACAAGCTTACATCTATATAGGTCATCAATATACAGTGCAACACCACCACCCTTTTTTTGAGATCTGTTAATGTTAAACATCTGATATCCCTCTATTGCCATCAGGGGAGCCTGGTCTTCATTAAGCCAGGTTTCAGAGACTGCTATAGCTGTGAATTTTCTGTTTAGCTGTTTTAAATAGTCCTGAATCTGTGAGAAGTTTTTGTTAAGACTTCTGCTATTGAAGTGTATTATTGACAGTTTACCATCTAATTGCACTTGACTTTTGAATTGCTTTTCAGTGTAATATTCACAGTGAATATTATTGAAAAAGTGGTTATCAGGATCAATATCATTCTCCATCTCTTGTGGTTTATGTTCAGCATAGTGGCATATTTTTAGAGTTTGAGTTTCCTCACTCTGTGTTTCATAGTCAGTGTTCATCTGTATTTATCTAAGTCAGTAGCATCTCTGATCATTATACTTTTTGCTTGCTCAGGTGTTCCATTTAGTTTAATCCAAATTCTACAATTTCTTGTCCAGGTTGTCTGTATCTTATTTTGTTTTTTTAGCATCCGTGCCTGCCGTGCTAATTCAGCGGGTTTTTTTTTTGTCAGGTGTTCATTTAGGTAAACTTGAGTTTCCTTTAGTTTTTTGGCCTGCCTCAGTATATCATTTTTCACCCTCCTGTTCACAAAGCGCATCACAATTGATTTCTTTGTTTTGTTATCTTTCTTCGGTAAAGCATAACAGGCTGAGATCGCATTGGCTTCTACCTTAATGTCTTTATCATTAAGGAACTGAAGCACTTGGTTTTCTAAGGACATTGATTCACTTATGGAAGCATGTTCACCACTCAGTCCTGTTGTGGCATGGGCGTACGACTGATATCTGATGTCTAGTCCACTTATAACTATGTCATCAATGCGAGAACATTGTTCAAGATCCTCGACGCGTTGCTCCAAAAGACGCCCGTGTTGCTCCAGGTCCATAATTTTTTTGTCTTTTTCTTTTATTATTGAATGTAGGGCTTGTACCTCCTCTATTAGGTCTAATATTTTGTCCTGCTGGCTAGTCATTTTGGCCAATTCTTCTAACACAAAGTTCAGAGTTTTTTTAATTTCTTCCATTTCCTCTTTTTTGGGTGGCATTTTACTGACCTGTGGATAGAAATAAACAGAGAATCCGGCTAGGCCTCAACTAGCTCGGTCGCTACTGGACCCGCCGCTCCTGCGCAGCTTCTCCGCCAAGTGACGCTGCTCAGCTCCGCAGATCACCGCCGTCTATCGCCGGCGCCTGCCTCCGTCTACCTGGCCAGCTATGTCGTGCACCGCCGGCGCAGCCGGAATCCACCGATCACAGCCACTCGTCGCTGTCTGGCTAGGCGGCTCCTCCGCTGGGCCCCGTCCCCGTCAGTTATGTCGCACTCCGCCGGCGCAGCTCTAATCCACCGATCACCTCCGCCGATCAGTGGCCGATCACCGTCGCTCGCTGTCGTCCGGCTGGGTGGCTTCTCCACTAGGCCCCGTCACCGACCGCCGTCAGTCTGGTAGTTCCTCGGCTGGGCCTCGCAATTGGGCACCGATTCAGGCCACTGTCCTGCTGGATCCAGGTGGCCCCCGTCTCTCACCAACGTCGCGCCCGAGCTCCCAATCGCCGCCTCGGTTGGTTCGTCCGGTAAACCCTCACCGGGGACTGAGCCGCCTCGGTTGGTTCCTCCGGTAAGCCCTCACCGGGGACTGAGCCGCTTCGTGTCGGAGTTCAGTATGATGGGGACTCAATCTATGGGAGAGAACAAACAGATGTTAATGACCAGCAAAAATATTTCATTGAGAGTAAAGAAAGGAGTGAAACCCAGTGCATTATTGGAGGTCCCCCGGCTGTCTAAACCTATTAGCAGCATAATTAAGCGAGGATTCAGAGCCACATGATTCCTCTCTAATTATAGGCTATATCAAAAAGGAAGGTTTTAACCCTATTCTTAAAAACAGAAATAGAGTCTGACTCCCGAATCCAGATTGGCAGCTGGTTCCACAGGAGAGGAGCTTGAATGCTGAGCTCCACTCGGCATTCAGCCATTTAGAAGACAAGGGGAGCTATGTAAGAATGTTGTTTGTTGACTATAGCTCGGCATTTAATACAATTATTCCCAACATTCTCATCACCAAATTGCTTCAGCTTGGTCTGCCTACTCACACTTGCAGCTGGATTAAGGACTTCCTAACAAACAGAACACAGACTGTTAGACTCGGACCCCATTCCTCCTCTACAGTCATGCTTAACACAGGCTCGCCACAGGGCTGTGTGTTGAGCCCCACTTTGTATTCATTGTACACATATGACTGCATACCTGTTCATCCCACAAACATTGTAGTGGAGTTTGCAGATGACACAACAGTAGTGGGGCTCATATCAGGAGGAGATGAGTCCGCATACAGAGATGAGATCCAGAAACTGGTGAGATGGTGCTCAGATAATAATCTGCTATTGAATACAAAAAAAACAAAAGAACTCATTATTGATTTTAGGAAGCATAGCAGTGAGCCGCCTCCTCCATATATAGCAAGGAGTGTGTGGAGAGGGTGGAGGCTTTTAAGTTTCTGGGTGTTCATATTTCTCACAACCTTACCTGGGCAGTTAACACCATAGCTATGATAAAAAAGGCTCAACAACGTCTACACTTTCTGAGGCTCCTCAAGAAGAAAGGCCTGAATGCACAGTTGCTGGTTTTATTTTATTGCTCTGCTATTGAGAGCATTTTGTCATATGGCATCACGGTTTGGTATTAGGGCTGTTCAGCCGAAGACCGCAAAGCCTTCCAGAGAGTGATCGAGACTTCTCTGGAAGAGATTTCCAGGTCTTGGTACCTCAACAGAGCTACTGCCATCATTAAAGACTGCACTCATCCAGGCCATGATTTCTTTCACTTGCTCCCCTCGGGAAAGCGGTATAGATCCCATAAAACCCGGACTACCAGGTTTAATCATAGTTTTTTCCCAGCAGCAGTACGTATTTTGAACGGATTTATGTAACACGCACAGACTGCTGATATTATTTTGTTATTTTAGGTTATTTTGTGGCAATAACCCTGTGTGTATAAGCTGGTCTTTTATATTTATCGCTCAGTATGTTTTCATTATTGCTATGTACATATTGTATTCAACTTTTAGGTAATATTGTTTCAAGCATTATTTATTGTTGTAATTATAAGAATGTTAAATGCATGAGTGAACTGTGAGTGTGATAGTTTGTTTTTAGGGAGCAGCATCTCAATCTCGTTGCATTGTTCATTAACAATGGAATGACAATAAAGGCACTTTGACTTTGACTTTGATAACTGAAGGCTCTGCCTCCCATTGTACTTTTGGAGATTCTAGGTATTACAAATAATCCTGCATTTTGGGACCATAGTGCTCTGTTAGGATAATAGGGAAGTATCAGATCTTTTAAATAAAAAGGGGCCTGATTGTTTAGAGCTTTGTAAGTGAGAAGAAGGATTTTAAACTTATTTCTAAGCTCTGTGGGAAGCCAATCAAGGAAGGCCAGAACCAGAGAGATATGATCTCTCTTTCTAATACCTGTTAAAACTATTGCTGCAGCATTTTGGATCAGCTGAAGACTTTTTAAAGATGTTTTAGGCCAACCTGATAATAAAGAGTTACAATAATCTAATCTAGAGCTAACAAAAGCGTGGATCAGTTTCTCAGCGTCACTCTGAGACAAGATGCTCCTAATCTTGGCAGTATTGCGCAAATGATGGAAGGCAGTCTTAGAAACAAATTTAATATGTGAATTGAAAAAGAGATCTTGATCAAAAATAACTACAAGGTTCCACACAGAACTATTCAGAGAAAGAGTAACCGCATCCAAACAAAGAGTTTGATTTGGGAAGGTATTTCTAAGTTGTTTTTTTTTTTTTTTTTGAGCAAATAGAATGACTTCAGTCTAATCTGAATTTAATAGCAGGAAATTACAAGTCATCCAAGCTTTGATTTCCTTAAGACAAGCCTCCAATTTGACTAATTGATTACTATCATCTGGCTTTATTGACAGGCATAATTGTGTGTCTGCATAACAATGAAAATGTATACAGTGCTTTCTAATAATGTTGCCTAACGGAAGCATATACAGTATAAACTAAAAAGAATAGGGCCGAGCACAGATCCCTACGGAACTCCATGACTGAGCTTTGAGTTGGAAGAAAACTCATTATTGGCATGAACAAACTGGAACCTATCAGATAAATAAGATCTAAACCACTGCAACGAAGTTCCATTAAGTCCAACATAGTGTTCTAATCTATCAAGTAGAATATTATGATTGATAGTATCAAAAGCTGCACTGAGGTCTAAAAGGACAAGTGCAGAAACAAGTCCATTATCAGATGCGATAAGGAGGTCATTAGTGACCTTCATGGGGGTCCGGTGCTATGTGGATTAGGTGGCGGTCAAAGGCGGAGACCTTGGCGGACTGATCCCAAGCTTTCTAAACTGGCTTTTGGTACGTGGAATGTCACCTCTCTGGTGGGGAAGGAGCCTGAGCTGGTGTACGAGGTTGAGAGATACCGGCTAGATATAGTCGGCCTCACCTCAACACACAGCTCCGGTTCCGGAACCAGTCTCCTGGAGAGGGGCTGGAGCTTGGCCTTTTCTGGAGTTGCCCCAGGAGAGAGGCGACGAGCAGGGGTGGGTATTCTTGTATCCCCCCACCTTGCTGCCTCTATATTGGAGTTTTCCACGGTGGACGAAAGGGTTGCTTCCCTGTGCCTTCGGGTTGGGAAACGGGTCCTGACCATCATTTGTGCCTATGCATCAAATGATGTTTCAGAGTACCCACCCTTTTTGGAGTCTGTGACTGGGGTGCTGGAGGGTGCTCCTCTTGGAGACTCCATTGTCCTACTGGTGGACTTCAATGCGCACGTGGGCAATGACAGTGAAACCTGGAGGGGGGTGATTGGGAGGAACAGCCTGCCCGATCTGAACCCGAGTGGTGTTCAGTTATTGGACTTTTGTGCTAACCACAGTTTGTCCATAACGGACATCAGGTTCAAGCATAAGGGTGTCCATATGTGCACCTGGCACCAGGACACCCTAGGTCGCAGGTCGATGATCGATTTTGTTATCGTGTCATCAGACCTGCAACCATATGTCTTGGACACCTGGGTAAAGAGAGGTGCAGAGCTGTCAACTGATCACCACCTGGTGGTGAGTTGGATCCGATGGCAGGGGAGGAAGCCATTCAGACCTGGTAGACCCAAACGTATAGTGAGGGTGTGCTGGGAACGTCTGGCTGAGGCCCCTGTCAGGGAGGTCTTCAACTCCCACCTCCAGAAGAACTTCAACCACATTCCGAGGGAGTCTGGAGATATGGAGTCTGAAGGGGACATGTTCTCCACCTCTGTTGTTCAGCATAAGCTGAAGAAGGAGTCCTATCAAGCTTGGTTGGCTTGTGGGACTCCCGAAGCAGCTGAGGTGTACCGGCAGGCCAAGCAGAGTGCAGCTCGGGTGGTTGCTGAAGCAAAAACCTGGGTATGGGAGGAGTTCGGTGAGGCCATGGAACAAGACTTTCGGTCAGCCTTGAAGAAAATCTGGCAAACTGTCCGGCGGCTCAGGAGGGGAAAGCAGCTCCCTGTCCACACTGTGTATGGTGCGGATGGGACACTGTTGACTTCGACTGGGGATATCGTCGGGCGGTGGAAGGAATACTTTGAGGATCTCCTCAATCCCACTGATACGCCTTCCACAGAGGAAGCAGGGTTTGGGGACGAGGGGGATGACTCGCCTATCACAGGGGCTGAGGTCGCCAAGGTGGTTAAAAATCTCCTTGGTGGCCGGGCCCCGGGGGTGGACGAGATTTGCCTTGAGTACCTCAAGGCCCTGGATGTTGTTGGGCTGTCATGGTTGACACGCCTCTGCAACATTGCATGGAGGTCGGGGGCAATGCCTTTGGCATGGCAAACCAGGGTGGTGGTTCCTCTCTTCAAAAAAGGGGACCGGAGGGTGTGCTCCAACTTTAGAGGGATCACACTCCTCAGCCTCCCTGGGAAGGTCTATACCAAGGTACTGGAGAGGAGAGTCTGGCCACTGGTCGAACCTCGGATTCAGGAGGAGCAATGTGGTTTTCGTCCTGGCCGTGACACATCGGACCAGCTCTTTACCCTCTCGAGAATTCTTGAGGGTTCGTGGGAGTTTGCCCAACCAGTTTACATGTGTTTTGTGGACTTGGAGAAGGCATTTGACCGCGTTCCTCATGGTTTTTTGTGGGGGATGCTTCGGGAGTATGGGGTATCTGACTTGTTGTTACAAGCTATTCGGTCTCTATATGACCGTTGTGAGAGTTTGGTTCATATTGCCAACACTCGGTCGGAGTCATTCCCAGTGAGAGTTGGACTCCTCCAGGGCTGCCCTTTGTCACCGATCCTGTTCATAATTTTTTATGGACAGGATTTCTAGGCGCAGCCGGGGAATGGAGGGTGTCATGCTTGGTGACCACAGGATCTCATCTCTGTTGTTTGCAGATGATGTTGTCCTGTTGGCTTCATTCAGCAGTGACCTACAGCTCTTTCTGGGATGGTTTGCCGCTGAGTGTGAAGCGGCTGGGATGAGAATCAGCACCTCCAAGTCTGAGTCCATGGTCCTCAGCCAGAAAAAGGTGGATTGTCCTCTTTGGGTTGGGGACAGGCTCCTGCCCCAAGTGGAGGAGTTTAAGTATCTTGGGGTGAGGGGAAAGTGAGGGGAAAATGGAGCGAGAGATTGACAGACGGATCATCTGCAGTGATGCGGACATTGTACCGGTCTGTTGTGGTGAAGAGGGAGCTTAGTTCTAAGGCAAAGCTGTCGATTTACCAGTCAATATATGTTCCTACTCTCACCTATGGTCACGAGCTTTGGGTAATGACCGAAAGAACAAGATTGCGGATACAAGCGGCTGAAATGAGATTTCTCCGTAGGATTGCTGGACTCACCCTCAGAGATAGGGTGAGGAGCTCAGTCATCCGGGAGAGGCTCAGAGTAGAACTGCTGCTCCTCCACATTGAAAGGAGTCAGTTGAGGTGGTATGGGCATCTGATTAGGATGCCTCCCACTTAAGGTGTTTCAGGCATGTCCCATTGGGAGGAGACCCCGGGGCAGACCCAGGACTCGGTGGAGAGACTATGTCTCCCAGCTGGTCTAGGAACGCCTTGGTATCCTCTCTGAAGAGCTGGAGCAGGTGGCTGGGGAGAGGGAAGTCTGGGCTTCTCTGCTTGAACTGCTGCCTCCACGACCCGGACCTCCGGAAAAGCAGTAGAAGATGGATGGATGGATGGATAGTGACCTTCACTAAGGCTCTTTCAGTACTATGATGGATTCTAAACCCAGATTGAAACTCTTCAAATAAACCATTTCCCTGCAAGTGGCCAAATAATTGTGTAGCAACAACGCTTTCTAAGATTTTTGAAATGAAAGGCAGATTACAGATAGGTCTACACTTAGCTAAAAGTCCTCCATCCAGCGTTGGCTTTTTGAGTAAGGGTTTAATTACAGCAGATATAAAAGCCTGCAGTACATGGCCTAATGTTAATAAAGAATCGATTATTTGAAGAATAGAGGTACCAATAAATGGGAAAACTTCTTTAAATAACCTGGTAGGAACAGGGTCTAAAAGACAAGTTGAAGGCTTGGAGGAGGAAATTATTTTATCTAACTCTAAAAGGTCAGTTGGAGTAAACTCATCGAAATTGACCCAATGGAGGGGATAGGAGAGAGAAGGATGGAGGCTAAACTGTCATCTCTGCTGGAGTCTGAGTCTCACCGTATGCAGGACATACTGATCACACTTAGGAGCTCATTTAGCAGTAGACTACATCATCCTAGATGTGCAACCGAGAGGTTTTGCAGGTCCTTCCTACCTACGGCTGTCAGACTGTATAACCTAAGCAGGGCTGCTCGCAGAGATAGCAAAAAAACGTGACGACCTAATAGTATTGAATGCAAAAGACGCAACAGACTTCAGAATCAGAATCAGAATCAGGTTTATTGCCATTGTTCATGTAGTACACAAACTAGGAATTTGTCTCGGTACAATGCTGCAACATTAAACATGATAAGATAAGAGAAATAAACTATACATGTAATAAAGTGTAGGATAAGATTAAGTGATACTGGTCAACAGTTAAAATATATATTAGCCAGCAGCAGATACTGTGGAGAACTATATAGTGCAGTCGGTAATGCAGGAAGAAAACAGTGATGATTGACATGAGTCTGGTTGAGCTGCTGTACATGGTGCACGAGAGTCACTTAGTGTTCAGCAGTCTAATGGCAGAGGGGAAGAAGCTGTTCATGTGACGGGAGGTTTTAGTCTGGATGGACCGAAGTCTTCTACCAGAGGGGAGGGGGGCAAACAGTACGTGACCAGGGTGTGAGGGATCGGCTATGATCCGGCCAGCACGCCTCCGGGTCCTGGAGATGTACAGATCCTGGAGAGATGGGAGCTTGCAGCCGATCACCTTCTCAGCAGTGCGCACGACGCGCTGCAGCCTTAGTCTGTCCCTGGCAGTGGCTCCTGCGTACCACACGGTTATGGAGGTGGTGAGGATGGACTCGATGATGGCTGTGTAGAACTGCACTAACATCTTGGTGGGTAGCTTGAGCTTCCTCAGCTGCCGCAGGAAGAACATCCTCTGCTGGGCTTTTTTGATGAGTGAGCTGATGGTCAGCTCCCATTTGAGGTCCCTGGTGATGGTAGTGCCTAGGAAGCGGAAGGAATCAGCAGTGGTGATGGGAGAGCCTGAGAGGGTGAGGGGGGGCAGAGGAGTAGTGACTTTCCTGAAGTCTACAATCATCTCCACTGTCTTCAGAGCGTTCAGCTGCAGGTTGTTATTGCTGCACCAGGACGCCAGCTGGGCCACCTCTCTCCTGTAGGCGGACTCGTCGCCGTTGGAGATGAGCCCGATGAGGGTGGTGTTGTCCGCAAACTTGATCAACTTGACAGACTGGTGGCTGGAGGTGCAGGAGTTGGTGTAAAGGGAGAAGAGTAGGGGGGAAAGTACACAGCCCTGGGGTGATCCGGTGCTGATGCTAGTATAGTCTGAGACAGTCTTTCCCAGCCGCACATGCTGCCTCCGGTCCGTCAGGAAGTCGATGATCCACCTGCAGAGGGAGTCAGGCACGTTGAGCAGGGACAGCTTGTCCCGGAGCAGAGCGGGGCGGATGGTGTTGAATGCGGAGCTGAAGTCCACAAACAGGATCCTGGCGTAGGTTCCCGGGGAGTCCAGGTGCTGCAGGATGGAGTGGAGGGCCAGGTTGACTGCATCGTCTACAGACCTGTTGGCTCGGTAGGCAAACTGCAGCGGGTCCAGGAGAGGGGTGGTGATGGACTTGAGGTGGGACAGGACCAGGCGCTCAAAGGACTTCATGACTACAGAGGTGAGCGCTACAGGTCTGTAGTCATTAAGTCCAGTGATCCGTGGCTTCTTGGGGACAGGGATGATGGTGGAGGATTTGAGGCAGGATGGCACGTGGCATAACTTAAGGGAGGTGTTAAAAATGTCTGTGAATACAGGAGCCAGCTGTTTCGCACAGAGTCTCAGGGTGGAGGGAGACACGCCGTCTGGGCCGGGGGCCTTGCGCGGGTTCAGTCTGACTCAGTCAGACTTACACAAATGATCCCCTCCAATACACAACTAGGACAATATCAGTCGCTACAGAGGGTGACAATATGTATGGGTACATATTTATACCACGTAGGGTAACTAAATAGACAGTTATGCTGTTTATTCCATCTAGCTACAATGCTCCACACTGTGTATATATATTTATATATTTATGTGTACATATGTATATTCACTGCTCTTATTTTTTCTTATCTTCTTAATTATTGCTCTGAGTGTTGCTATCCCTGTGCTGTTGCAATCCTGGAATTTTCCCATTGTGGGACTAATAAAGGCTTATCTTGTCTTATCTTATTAAATAGATATCAATTGAATGAGTTGTAGCAGTTACTGTATTTAAATTAACGGTGGGAAGAATCTAACTGATTTTATCTCTGACAGATGATTTTTTTTTTTTTTATTGAAAAAGTTCATAAAGTCCTCACTAGTAAGCTCTAAGGGAATGCTAGGACTGACAGAGTCTTGACTCTTTGTCAGCCTGGCTACAGTGCTGAAAAGAAACCTGGGATTATTCTTGTTCTCTTCTATTAATGCAGAATAATAACTTGTTCTAGCTTTTCTTAGAATTTTTTTTTGTTTTTTTTTTATAAATTAAAAGATGATTTCTCCAAGCTAAATAGATTTCATCTAATTTAGTGGAGCGCCATTTTCTTTCTAACTGACGAGTCTTCTGTTTTAAGCTATGAGTTTCTGTGTTGAACCAATGAGTTAAAAATCTCTGCTTAGACTTTTTCTTTTTCAAAGGGGCCATCTTGTCTAGAGTCTGATGCAGAGAAGCTGTAACACTATCTACCATGCTATCAATTACAGAAGGAGCAAGCTCTCCATAGTTTATTTCCGTTGTGTTGACACATGGCATAGAGGAAACAATCTGCATAAATTTGGTAACAGCATCATCTGAGAGGCATCTCCTGTAGTAATATTTTTCTTTAGGAGCCAAATAGTAAAATCAAAGGTTAACAGACAATGGTCTAACAGTACAGGGTTATGAGGAGACACTACCAGATTTTCTATTTCTATGCCATATGTCAGAACAAAGTCCAACGTGTGGTGGAGATAATGGGTAGAATTTCCTACTTCCTGAGAAAACCCCATCAAGTCTAATATTGAATTAAATGCCATATTAAGCAATCACTATCTACATCTACATGTATATTAAAGTCACCTACTATAATTATCTGATTTCAGCACTAAATCAGCTAAGAATTCAGCAAATTTGGATAAAAACTCTGAGTAGGCTGAGGGAGGACAATAAACTATGGTAAATAAAATTGGGTTTAACCTAAAATTGCTAAAAAAAAAAAACAATTCTGAGGACCAGGCCCTCAAAGGAATTATAAAAAAAAAAATTTTCTTTACATTTACTAGTAATTTGGAATAGTAAATTGCTGCTACTTCTCCTACACGACCAGAACTTCCGGGATTTTGACAGTTTAAATACCCAGAGGGAGTTGATTCATTTAAACCAACATACTCCTCTTGCCCTAACCAAGTCTCTGTAAGGGATATTAAATCAATCTGATAATCAATTAACAGATCATGGACTAGCAGAGACTTGGGAGTTAGAGACCTAATATTTAATAAACCACATTTAATTTTTAAATTATGAGGAGGAAGAGAGGCCAAATCATTAAATTTATAGACTTCATGTTTAATTTGAGATTTACCAACCTTTCATTTTATCACTTTGGGATGCTTATATATATATATAAATATATATATATATATATATATATATTTATTTTTACTTTGGATGGAGCAGACAATGATTATCTGATGGGGAAGACAGGGACTAAGTTAAGGGGTGGCGGATGAAGAGGAGCTGCAGAGAGGCTTGTAAGACTGTGACTCTGTTTCCTGATCCCAACTCTGAGTTGTCAAGGTTTTGGAAATTTGGATAAAAATGATGCCAGATTGTTAGATAAGTGAGACGCACCATCCAAAGTGGGATGAACACCATCTCGTCTAATAAGACCAGATTTTCCACAAAATGAGTTCCAGTTGTCTATATAGCCCACATTATTTCCAGGACACCACACAGACAGCCAGCGGTTGAAGGATGACAAGCAGCTAAACATGTCATCACTTGTCAGATTGGGGTGGGGCCCAGAGAACACTACAGAGGCAGACATTGTTTTTGCAAAGTCACACACCAATTCCACATTAAGTTTTGTGACTTCCGACTGCCGGAGTCGGATGTCGTTAATGCCGCGTGGATAAGAATTGTGGAGTATTTGCAGTTACTTTTAGCCAGCATTTTCAAATTTGACTCGATGTCGCCTGCTCTGGCCCCAAGAATACATTTGACTATGGCCGCTGGAGTCTCTAGGTTCACATTTCTGACTACAGAGTCACTAATGATCAGAGTTTTTTCCTCAGCGGGTGTGTTGCTGAGTGGGGAAAAGCGATTAGAAACATGAAGAGGTTGGTGGTGAACCAGGGGCTACACTTCCTTCTCACCGTTACCCACTCGTTCTTTCCTGGCTGCTCAGGAGAGGTCGGGCTGGGGAACCGCTAGCAAGCTGCCCTATGCTAGGGAGCTCCGCTGCAGCTAAGGGGCATGTCATGGTCTGAGCGCTGATATTGTCCGCGCTCGGATCATCCATTATTTTCCTCGTTCTTCTGTGTTGTATTTCCTATGACATCCAGGGCTTTTATTATGACAGCGTCATGGCGGGACTTCCGGCTGTTAGAGCCGAGCTGCGTCGTGACAGCTGATTCACATTTCACTGATTAGTTTCTCATTGCCTGATTAATGTTGTGCCCTATTTAAGGGAGCAGCTGAGGTTACTCCGGGCTGCGACCTCGCATAACGTTTCCTCCGTACAACATTCGGCTGGAGTCCCTAACCCTGGCTCCAGTCATCCTTTTGTCCCTTTATGTTATCAGTAAGTGTTTTGGCTCAAAGTCTGTCATCCTGTGTCTTCGTCTTAGCCTTAGTCAGAGTCTGTGTTATATCGTTATTGTGTCTTCGCCTATGCCAAAGTCTGCGTTTTTGCCCCACGTGGCTGATTATTTTGTCATTTATGTCTTTTTGTTAATAAATATGCAAACTCATTGGCTGGCCTATAGCATCTCATTAATGGCCTGTGAGGGCCAGCCATGACAGGGCGTTCGTCAATATTAACTGGAGCAGACGGTGTTTCAATGCAGCAGAGCTGGGATTCCAAATCAGATCTCGCCTCGAGCTTCTCAAAAAGACAACATTTATTACATTTACCATTATCACTAAAAGAGGCAGAGGTGTAGCGAACATCTGACATAAGGGCCTTTTCCACTAGCACGCTTTAGCGCGACATGGGACGGCTCAGCACGCTTTGTACGCTTTTCCACAAGCCCCAACACAGTTTAACAGCCGTGATTCTCAGCCCCGCTCCAGGGCAGTGAACAGCAGTGCTGAGCTGTGCCGTGTTGTGACGTTAACAGACTGGTCGCCGCTGATTGGTCAGGTCGTAACCGGTGCTGATTGGTCAGGTTGTAACCGCCCCTCTCCTCCTCCTCTTCTACCGAATCTTCACAACCTTCTCAATAAAGTTTTTGAAAAAAAAAAAAAAAAAAGAATCTTCACGACCGCCATTACTCAGCACGCAACCACTGTTGGCGGTTACTTTTCAGTGTATTGCTGTGCTATTTTCATTTATTCTCTATCAAAAATGGCTTCGCGTAATAAGGGTGTTCCATGGACCAATAAGGAGGTGCAGTGTCTGCTCACTGCATTGTCAGACGAACGTATCCAGCGCGAGTTAGACGGAGCCGCCCGGAATGAAAAAATATACCGGGAGGTCTCGACATCGGAGTCCTTTAACGGTGAGTTTTATTTTTTTTTTATTGTGCGTTTTTTCACAAATATATTCGGTAAGACGCTCAGTTTATTTATGCAATAAAAAAGCTGTTCATTTGTGGATGATGATCGCTGCTTTGTTGCAGCACACTGTGGACTAAAGCTTTTATTTTAATTATTCATGTGAACAATATGCTGAAATAAGCTTATGTATTCTTGTTAAAAACTATTGTCTTTTCTGTATATCTTGCACTTTCGTGCTGTATTTTATTGTGTGCATTTTCCTTGTAGAATCATCCCACGCGTCCGCCGTGCCAGCCTGCCCGGATTCATTCAACCGAGCCTTCCTGGCCCAGTTTGGGAAGCTGGTGTAGAGGCACTCAGTGGTCGGCGTGTATAAAATGTCGATTAACCTTCATGTTGTGTTGCAAAGTTTTTTTTTTTTATTTTAATATTTTGTATATAATAAAATGGAATTGTTTTGGAAAGTGTGGTTTGTCTGTTATAACACTGAATTATAAAACAGTATAATTACATAGAAATTCCATTGCCTAGTTCAATTCAATTCAATTCAATTCAACTTTATTTATATAGCGCCATTTCACAACAACAGTCATCTCATAGCACTATCAACTGTAGGGGGGAACCCCCACAGTTGCAGAAAGACCCCAGCAATCAGGTGATCCCCTGTGAGCAAGCACTTGGCAACGGTGGAGAGGAAAAACTCCCTTTTAACAGGAAGAAACCTCCAGCAGAACCAGGCTCAGGGAGGGGCAGTCATCTGCTGCGACTGGCTGGGGGGTGAGGGGACAGAGAAGATGAAAAGAACAGACATGTAGAGAGCAAACAGCACGATGGGGACTCAATCTATGGGAGAGAACAAACAAATGTTAATGACCAGCAAAAAAAAATATTTCATAGAGAGTGAGGAAAGGAGTGAGGCCCAGTGCATTACTGGAGGTCCCCCGGCTGACTAAACCTATTAGCAGCATAGCTAAGGGAGGGTTCAGAAACACATGATCCCTCCCTAATTGTAGGCTATATCAAAAAGGTAGGTTTTAACCCTAATCTTAAAAACAGAGATCGAGTCTGACTCCCGAATCCAGATTGGCAGCTGATTCCACAGGAGAGGAGCTTGATAACTGAAGGCTCTGCCTCCCATTGTACTTTTGGAGATTCTAGGTATTACAAGTAGTCCTGCATTTTGGGAGCGTAGTGCTCTGTTAGGATAATATGGTAGTATCAGATCTTTTAAATAAAAAGGAGCCTGATTGTTAAGAGCTTTGTAAGTAAGAAGAAGGATTTTAAACTTAATTCTAAACTCCATGGGAAGCCACTGAAGGGAGGCCAGAACCGGAGAGATATGATCTCTCTTTCTAGTACCTGTTAAAACTCTTGCTGCAGCATTTTGGATCAGCTGAAGACTTTTTAAAGATGTTTTAGGACAACCTGATAATAAAGAATTACAATAATCTAATCTCGAGCTAACAAAAGCGTGGATCAGTTTCTCAGCATCACTCTGAGACAAGATGCTCCTAATCTTGGCAATATTACGCAAATGATAGAAGGCAGTCTTAGAAACAAATTTAATATGTGAATTGAAGGACAAATCCTGATCAAAAATAACTCCAAGGTTAAAAAAGGTTAGTCTGATGAAAATGATGCTGATCATCCTGTCAGGGGTCAACCATTGTAAAGGTAATGCAATTTTTAACTAGACCAAAAAACAAATGTTTTTGTAAGCTTTCTGTTCTTTTTATTGAAATACCATAAAAAATTAGCACCAAGTCAAAGTAGGTACAAGTATATGTAAATTGAATGTTCTATCGGCATTCCAAATTCAGAGAATTACAATACTTTAGAAGGAGTGTAGCATCATCTAAACGGAAAATAATAATACTGTTGTTCCAAACGTTGACCTGAAGGTGAAAAACATGATTTTTTTTTATTCAGTACATCCAAAATGCCCTAGGATGTAAAAAATAATACAATTTGGTGTTTGCCAGTGTTCCACTGTCTCATTATTTAATACGAATAAAAACAAGTTTCAGCTCATTATTTCTAGGTCATTTGGCAGTTAATTCAAAACAAAAGTGACTTGTCTTGTTGCAGCTTAATTATGAGATAAAATTAATTGTGAGATAAAACCACAGAGCGAGCGAGGCAATAATCCTTGGATCCTCCATTTTTTGTCTCGTGTAAATAAGGACTCAGTCGGGTGCGTAACGTCACGGGAGTGTGGCCCCGCCTCGCTGGGAATCTGGCGCCGCCTCGCTTCTAAAACCTCCTAACACAAACCATCACAGCACAAGCACAACACCGTGCTAATGGAGACAGAAGCATTCTGAGCCGTACTGAAGTGAATCGAGCCGTACCGAGGTGTGCTGGGCTAGTGGAAAACAGGCTATAGAGAGCACACCAGAGGAGAAGGGAGAGGAGAGTTAGCAGCCATAGCTAGTGGCTAACCCGAAACTAACCCAAACACCAATGAAAGGTGAACAGGAGGCTAAAAAGGGTGATTCGATGACATTGAGTGCGCGCACAGGTGCAAGAGGCTTGTTAAACAGAAGTGAGAGGTGAGGGTAGATGGAAAAAAGGGATTAAAATAAATTAAAGGCAGTAATCCTCAGGAGAATGACGAGAGCTAACCACAGACCAACGACACCACAGCCAGCAACACAGGAAGTGACGATACATTACCACAGGAACTCATCTGTTCCTGTGATAATGTACGACAACCTCAGCCGGAGGGGGAGCAGCACCCACGTAGGTCCCGGGTTGGGACATAGCTGGACCCATGGTGATCTGGGGCGGTGAGCCTGGACCCACGGAGGCTTCTGGCGGAGCTGGACAGCCCATGGGAAAAAGCTCAGGCAAGAGAGGCAGAGAAACAGGGTCAGGGTCACCGGCAGCAGTGGAGCCCGGCGAGGCAAGCTCAGGTGCAGCTGACGGCTGCATTTGGTTCTCTCTACCAAGAGCCAGGAAAGATCTCTCCAAAATAGTTACAACAAAGACAAAGGAGAGCACTTGCCTGATCTCAAGCTCCACCGCCGTCCAGGACTCCGTCGATCTAGACGATGGTTTTTCAGACCCAGCCCTCTGGAGATCCAGCTCGAACTCTGCTGTGGCGGCCCCAGCAGCAGGTGGCTTGCCTGACGTGGCAACAGGAGGTCGGTTCTCTGCTGGTGCTGGATCCGGTATCGTTGAGGCCCGGAGATGCTCATTCACTGGCACAGGTGTCAGCTCAGTCTCAGCACTCTCCCTCCATCCAAACTGTGGCTGTGGGGCTGGAACCAGGTCTTCCAGGGCCACAGGCTCCTCCATAGCCTGGCGGCTTAGTCCTGGGGCCGGCGGACACTCAAGGAGGAAAGGAAGAGACACGGAGAGAGCAGGTGAACAGTCTATGGCTGCAGCAGATGGTAAGGATCCAGAGGACTGCCTAATTTTAGCCTCACCACCAGGGATCAGGCAAGATAATTCATGTTCAATTGAATGAAAGTTGAAAAGCACTTGCCTGAATTCCCCGTGTGATGTCTTCTGCTGCAGCTGGGTGGAAATCAGCCCTCTCCATGACTTCAGTTGTTGTGGGCCCCTCAGTGGAACGTGGGGGTGCCGCCCCTGCAGACACGGTGATGGGCAGAGCTGGGAAGGAAACAGCTGACCCATCAGCAGCAGGGGGAATCACCGAGGAAGAGGAAGAAGCAGCAGCAGTGGAGGGAAAAGCTGACGAGACAGCCAGAGAAGAAAAACTAGACAAGGGGGCTGCTGCGGGAGTTATCGACCTTGGTAACAGGGAAAATGCTGCCTTAGAGGCGGGGGTATTCCTCCGGTGACGGCTTCTTGGTGCCGGCAAAACGGCAGCAGGAGTGCGTGCACTGGAGGCAAAGCAGGGTGTCTTTCACGGCGTGCGCTTCTCTGTAGGCTTGGGTTCACTGGAGACGGGCCCCATGTCAGCCCAGAGAAGGGCTGCTGCAAAACAGAGAGCATGGCCATCAAGTCCGTGACCTGGGCATGCCTCCATAACCCTGGGTGCGCTTTGACAATGGCAGTCACTGAATCCACACTCTCCCATATCTTTTTTGGGCTGCGAGAGGCGAGAGCTTTATCCACAAAACTCTGGACGAACTAGGCGGCCCACTGCTCCTCTACACTTGGGACCCCCGTTGCTGATCTCCCTTTGTTTGTTGGAGGTCGGCGTGCTGGAGACATGATGAGCTCCACAAATAGGTGAGTGAACCAAAATAAATAAATAAATAAAAACCCGCAAACCACAACAGCTGGGTCTCTTACTGGCTGCAGTCTTCTGTCAAGAATTGCCCCCTGGGGCAGAGAGGAGAAACCCATGCGCTGGACTGCAGTTTGTGAGATTTATTGAAAACAACAAAACACAAAATCCAAAACAGTGGTTCAACACAAAATTCAAACAAGCAAGCAAGTTACGGATTTAGAGCGCCAGAATGAGGGCTGCGTTTTTTTGCGATTTTCTCTTTCCTTGCCTCCATCAGAGGAGGCAAGGAAAGAGAAAATTGCAGAAAAAATCAAGACTACGGCAACTAGAAATGAAAATAACGGCCCTTAAATAAGGCCAGAAACAAATGAAACAGGTGTGGGTCACATGAGCGGGCAGGAGGTAACAATGATTAATAATTTGGACCAGATGGAAGCAATGAGAGGGGAGTGACCGAAGCTGACAGCTGACAGGGGCAACGCCCACACAGAGCAAAAACCCAGAAACGCCACTGACAGCTGTCAACCCAGAGGGAGAACACAACAGAATAAAAATATAATGAGATGGTAAAAATAAAGACAAGTAACCTCAAAAAATGTAATTAACAAACTATAATGAATGTAAGCAGGAAAATAAATCAAACTAAGAAACAATACAGAATATGTGACAAATCAACCATGGATAAAATAACAGGAACTGCAATTCAAAATGACAACACTACAAATATGAAAAACGGCAGACTGTGACAATTCCAGACAATTTTCTTAAAAATGTAGTGGTCTTGACAGGGCTGTTTCCAAGTTGCTCAAGGTTTAGGGTTTTGTTCCCGTTATCCTGCCATGCAGCTTTATGCTATTTTTTTTTTTTCCAGCCTCGTGCTGCGTTTGTGTTTTCTTCAATACATTATGTTTCCATTCCACCTGGCGAGTGGGTCGTCTCCTTCGTACTGAAGGGGCCACCATAACAGAAGATCACCACCAACAATGGACCCAGAGGGCAAAGGAAACAGGAAAAGAGGGAGGCAGAAGGAGGAAGAGCTGTGGGCAGTCGGAATGCTGTGGGACTTTGTTACCGTGGCTGACAGTTCACTTTCCCCGGAGGAGGCAGAGAATGGTTTGGGAGCAGCTGCTAACATTTTGGATGCTTGCCCAAACCTGCACTCTCTTCCCTGATTGCAGGGGCTCCCACTCCCCGGTTTACCACCACCGCCACCCTCCCCTTCGTCCCCTGCTGAGCCTGAGGACTACAGCTGGACCCAGCCCGAACAGGACTCAGCAGGTACAGACTATTGGAGTTTTGGACTCAATGCGTATGAGGTCTGGGCAGCTCAAACCACTGAAGATCTCATTTCAGATGCCAGCACCTCCCATTCGCCAGAGGCAGCCCTAAGTTTCTTGAACCCTGCAGCCGAGATAACAGAGGCATTCCCCAATCTGCGGAGCTACCCCGAGCTGGGTAGGCTGTTACTTTCTGACGGTAATCTCTGGCATATGCACTGTGAAATGGTGAGGAACGCACCTGGGTTGTTGAGGTGTGTTTCGACGAAGAAGCGTCCCCATCCTCCGGTGTTCCCCTCTCCTTGCCATCCTCTGATGTCCACTCCAGCTCCAATTCCAGCCCCGCCAGCCCCACAGCCACTCCACAGGCTGAAGACGGGGGCACCATCTACGCCGAAGCCTGTGCTGATGAATAAGCATCCCCTGGCCGCAGCGCTTTTCTCTCCTGGTCCTCGCCACTGCACTACAGCTTCTCACCAGAAGGTCACCATAGCCACCCAGAATGATTTGTGTGGTTCTCCAGCAGCAGACTCAACAGCAGTGGCAGCCTCAGCAGTAATGGAGCTGGGGACAAGGCAAGTACCATTTTCTCTTTTTTTAAAATCTAAAAGTGAGAGGTCATGTCTTGCCTCCAGAGAGGAGACTCAGCTGCCGCCTCTTATTGCTGCTGAGCCCTCAAGTGTTTTATTCTGCGGTGTTTATTCCACCATTTACCTTAACCCCTTGTTTCCCCAAGGTCATCTCCACCTCAGTTGGGTCCATAACAAAGGAGGTGAGCTCAAGCATGGGGGCGGGGGTGTACTGTACTGGTCTGGACAGGGCTTCAGCCTCTATCCACACTTTATGTTCCTTTTTTGGACTCATTATAATTATTTTCATTACTGTTTTTATCTGTGTCCGGCTCTCTCATCATTTTTTTGTGTTTACTTGTGGTGTCAACAATCTCAGCTACTTCTGCTCCTCATTATTGGCCTTTTGTGTTGCTAATTATTCACAGCTGTATCTGATTGTGTTGATCACCGACTACCCTTTATATCCAGCTCTCACCTCACTCCCGTTGTGGCAATCTACTGTTTAGCTGACAGTAATTTTGCAGCCAAATAACCATCAATTATATTTCCACTTTGTTTAGCACAGCATTTATTATTTTTCCAAGTTGCTCATGGTTTAGGTTTTTGTTCCCGTTATCCTGCCATGCAGCTTTATGCTATTTTTTCCGGCCTTGTGCTGCGTTTTGTGTTTTCTTCAGTAAATTATGTTTCCTTTTTACCTGGCGAGTGGGTCCTCTCCTTCGCCCCGAATTGGCCACCGTGACAAAAAATGCCTATATTTGGCATATGCAAAGAAAATCAAAGTCTTTCTTCACTGAGTGGCAGTAAATAATTTGAAATGGATCATATTAAGAGGGTAAAATCCACAAAGACACAATGTTTGAGTGAGTAGGACCTTTAATGTTGTGGACAATATGTGCATGCAATTATTGTGCCTTTCTTTCCTGTCCATCAAAAAAGAACTCTTGGTATTCCCTTGATATATTGAATTACTGCAATGAAACATAACCTTTTTTTCAAATAAGAGATGCAATACTTTCTTTAAGCTACTTACCTGTATTCACTCTGGAAAACTGGCCAAGGCTGCACATTTCTTCACCCGAACAAAATAAAGCAAGTGTAATTAAATAATGCCAGTCCTGACATACATAAAACTCTGAAACTTTGAAGAGCACTAAAGGAAAATAAATGTATCTTTCAAAAGATCTCTGACTTTAGAAAGACTTTGGATCAGGGAACAATTTCACCGGCTTCTTCTCAGGGAAAAACACTGGCAGTGTCTTCATAGCCTTCAGGGCTCAAATCTCCAAAATACTGTATAATGGGTACATGCTCCTCTTATGGCTTTCTTGAAGCGCTGGGGACCACTAAAAGTCTCCAAGTTGAAGCGTGTTGTCTAATGACCTTCAGCTTAAAGATGAAGACTTAGAAATTGAGGGAAATATAATGTAGGTTCACTTTTAGAGAATTATTATCAGTGCCTCTTTACAATAAGACAGCCTTAAAGAATTTATAAATAGCAAATAGGTTATTAATTGGGCTATAAATGCTGTATGAGTAATGAAAACATCAATGCATGTTCACTCTTCAACACCATCTACAGAGCTATTGGCTAAAAGAGCTTACAGAGAATAAAAGTGCCCATATCACGCTTTTTTGCCCTTTATTTTAGTGTGTTAATTAGGATTTTTGTGACATTACATGGTCTGCAAAGTCAAACAGCCCAAAATCCACCTACACAGGAGCTCACCTCTCCCACTGAATCCAGGGCTTCCGGGCTACCCAAAATGCCTTGTTTGGATTTGCCCTTAATGAGGCCTAGGAGGAGTTAAACTGGGATGATTCTGTGAGACCATTTGATTGGACTTCCAACAGAAGACGAGCTCATGAGACAACAGTGGATGGAGTTTATTTTCACCACAATTCCTCAGCAGTACAACACAAATATTGCTTTGTGTCCACAGAAGAGTAGTCATCTCACTAAACATCTGTGTTCCCAGCTAGGTCAGTAATCCACCATTAATCATTAGCCGCTAAGCATTAGCTTGTCTGGCCAGCAGTATGGCCTGATAGATCAGGTCACCTTGCATAGCTTGGATTGCTGTTGGCTTTTTTTTTTTTCAATAAATTTTATTCCCCCCGTTGAGAAATCTTTGTCCCTATAGATACGTGGCTACACCTACATCTCATTCTTTATGGATGTGATTTTGGCTCATTTTGCTAACAATAGGGATACCCCCCCCCCCCCCCATACTGCCTACTGCACCTACAGATTAAAATATTGTATGTGCAGATGTGCCATATAAAAAATATAACTTTTATATAAGTAAAGTTTCATGAAGAGGTAATTTATTGGACGGCAGTTCAAAAGGCATCCCTAGTGTCATCCCTAGCGCTCACCATTACAGAGATGTGTAACTGTGATAGAATCAGTGAGGCACTTTAGGATCTCCTTGGGCAAATCAATCGTAAAGATCTCCAACACTAATAGGATGGGCTTCATGCCATTTCCTGTGAACAAGATCTCCCCGGTTTTCTTTTTTTTTTCTTTTGTCCCATGCGCTATGATGTGCACATGCCTGTGATTGTGCTTGATTGACTGGCAGAGGAAGAACAACTCCTCCACGGTTGTGGAAAGTGAGGGCAACACGAATGTATAATGCATTTTTTTTTTTTTTTTTTTTTTTTGTCTACCGCGCCGGTGCCGCCATGGGTATTCAAATTGCGTTTGCGGGGGGAAGAGGAAACCAAACCGGGTCTGTGCATAAACTCCCTTTGATTGACTGCTGATGAATTCTTCAGAGATCACTGAGAGGTAAACTACTGTATAATGGAAAGGTTTGCTATTGACATCTCTCCAATAAAATTCATTCCTGACGCCGGAATTCCCTCCAGGTGGGTAAACAAGGATCTCCTCAGAGTGTGGCGCTAATTAAATAAGTAAAAACCTTAACAACATTAGCCTTCCTCACTCTCTGTACCACCATCCTCTGTCTGTTCGGCACCTCTCTCCCCTCTAAATGTAGCTTGATCTTTGCTTTACGATGAAATATTCATTACTCCCTGGTATTTCCACATCTGATTCACCCCCCACACATTTTCTCCCAAATCTGAATCTTAAAACCTGTCAGGAATTTATTGGTTTTACATTTAAAACGCACCGTGGGGCCCATTTCCCCTGAGTGGAATTCTATTTTGTGATTTATAAAGATAAGGGAACACAAAGGAACTAATTTCCAGCATCTGGAACTCGTGGGAGTGACATTTCATTTGGGACTGAAACAAACTAAAGGCATGCTCCTGTTTTGACTGTTTTTTATGTTGGTTGAGTGATGATGGAAGGAGACATGTTGCAGTATAGGAGGACTCCTGTTTTCTTACATTCTTTTTTATCCTCTGAACACAGAGGCTGGAAATTTCCAAAGTCAAAACTACATTTGTTGCCATGTAAATATGAAAGCCGTACTCGTTTTTATTGCTTTGCACGGCAACTTTTAATTGTTTCCTAAGCTACAGTGGGGAGCTTAAACTGGATAAATGAAGAGAGTGACTCACTGGCATTTTAGTTGTAGGCTATTAAAAGACTTTGCTAAACACGTGGTCTCAAAAACACATTGCATAAGACGACAGCTATTGTTGGGCCATCACGCCTTGGTGCAGTCTGGGACAAACGCTCAACGTCACAGTGAACAAGTGAGAAATCTCCTCCGCATTTCACTTAGTGTTGGATCAACACTGTCTACCCTTGTAAGTATGGAGAAGTCAAATTAAGGTTCCTAAAATCAGTGTAATAGTAACAATCTTATAGACTTATTAGAACCGACAACTAGTGAAACAGCTCTTACAATAGAATAAAAGTGATTGCAAACTGTCTATATCGATGTACACTGAGACACAAGTTATAATAAATACATTGTAGGGAACCCACGCTGGGATAATCATCTCAGACTGGAAGCAGAGAGGAGGGGAATATTCCCTCCGCCAGTAGAGCGTGGGGGATTAAATGGAGGACAGTACGTATTGTAATGTGTAAATGTATTGTGATGCAAGATTTCAGGCAACAGGGGGAAGGAATGGAGTGATATAAAAGGAGACCCTGGGTGTATTGAAAAAAGTCTTTTTCTGTGTATGAATGCAGTGAGAGAGAGAAATAAAGTCGTCTGTCGTGCAAGTCTGGTTTCTTATTTGCACTCTCCACACTGTTGACCCTTGACGAATTATGGAACACGAGGCAAGAACCCCGGAGTCGGCCCGGACGGGAAGCCCCAGCAACACGTGTGCTGTTTGGGTCAAACTACCGGACTTTTGGCTGCACGACGCGCTGTCTTGGTTCCACCACACCGAGGCGGTCCTGGACAACTCGCCATTGCTGGCCGCACGCGACTACTGTGCGCTAGCTCAGGAGGCAGATCGGATCATCCTCACCACCAGAGCCCTCACAGTGAACGCAGCAGCATCGGAACCCAGCAAGACGACCAGCTGAGGCGAGGAGCCGGCGATGGTAGCAGCAGCGTGGGCCAGAAGGCGCCAGAGAGACACACTCTGCTTCTACCACCGCCGCTTTGGAGAGAACGCACTCAGATGTGTGCCACCGTGCCAATTCAAGCGTTGGGGAAACACCAAGGCTGGCAGTCAGTAGCAGCTGCGACCGCCGGTGAAGAAAACAAGCTGCTCTACGTGACGGACTTGCGCTCGGGGAAACGGTTCCTCGTAGACACCAGCTCCCAAAAGAGCCTCATCCTGCCATCCTATGCTGACCGGCTAGCGGGAGCTAGCGACCCTGAGCTGATGGCCGCAAACGGCTCGGACATTAGGACTTTTGGTGAGAGGACACTGACTGTATCCCTACATGGCCGTATGTACGAATGGACATTCGTCATAGCGGCATGCAGTTTCCCGATCTTGGGAGCTGATTTTCTGTGTGCACATGGGTTGCTAGGCGATGTTGCTAACAGACGCCTGGTTAATGCAATGTCTTTTGATTCTCTCCCCTGTACAGCTTGAGGGGCCAGGCCAACGACACTAGCCAACATCACAGCTCCAGGCAGTAAGTTCCACACACTGCTCACTCAGTTCCCAGCACTCACGGTCCCCACATTTTCGGTGGCCATCACTAAACACGGGGTGGAACACTTTATCACCACCACTGGGCTGCCCATCTTCACACGACCTTGGCGCCTGGACGCAGCTAAACTGACCATAGCGCGCGAGGATTTTGCCAACTTGGAAAGGTTAGGCATCATCAGGCGCTCAAACAGCCCATGGGCATTCCCGCTACACATGGTCCCTAAGGCCGAGGGATCGTGGCGACCGTGCGGAGATTTCCGCAGATTGAATAATGCCACAGCGCATGACTGCTACCCAATTCCCCTTATTCAGGATTTTTCCTTTCACCTCGCCGGGGCACACATTTTTTCTAAAATAGACCTGGACCGCAGTTACCACCAGGTCCCGGTGCGTGCGAAGGACATACCCAAAATGGCGGTAATAACTCCGTATGGCTTGTTTGAGTTTTTACGCATGCCCTTTGGATTAAAAGGCGTGGCACAGACATTCCAGCGCATGATGAATGCGGTGTTGCATGATCTGCCGTTTGTGTTTGTCTACCTGGATGATATCCTGGTGGCCAACGCATCCAAGGACAAACACGTAACCCACCTCAGGACGGTTTTCCGGAGGTTGGAAGAGCACGGGTTAATAATCAACCCGGCGAAATGCCAGTTCGGCATGACGAGGATTGACTTTTTGGGACACCGCATCTCACCGGAGGGAGCGATACCCTTGCCCGACAAGATGCGTGCCGTGGCGAATTTTCCCCGACCTCAAACGGTCAGGGCGCTGCAAGAGTTTTTGTGGATGGTTAACTTTTATAACCGGTTCCTCCCCCGCGCAGCTCAGCTCATGCAGCCATTGTACACCGCGCTCAAGAAACGGAAGCTGGCGGACAGATTCGAATGGACTCCGGAGCGGGAGCAGGCATTCTCTGAGGTTAAAACAGCCCTGGCAAATGACGCACTGTTGGCGCACCCGGACCCGGTGGCCCGGATAGCACTCACTACCAACGCCTCGCACGTGGCCATAGGGGCCGTCGTGGAGAAACGCGTCGCTGGTTCTTGGCAGCCGCTCGCTTTTTTCAGCAGGGCTTTGCCCGATAGTGAGCGCAAATACAGCGTGTTCGACAGAGAGTTGCTGGCTCTCCACCTGGCCATACGCCACTTCCATTTCTGGCTGGAAGGGCGCAGCTTCACTGCGTTCGTGGACCACAAGCCGCTAACGTACACGATGGCCAAGGTTTTGGAACCATGGTCGGGCCAGCAGCAGAGACAGCTGGCCGCGATCTCGGAGTTTATGACCGATATTCAGCATGTGGCTGGTAAACTGAATGTGGTGGCGGACTGCCTCCCGCGCACAGTAGTGGCCCCGGTCTGTATAGGGATAGATTATACAGCCATGGCCGCAGAGCAGATTGGCGATGCGGACGTGTGCGCCTTCCAGTCTGGACCAACAGGGTTAAGGCTGGAGAGCAGAGTACTGCAAGACAGCAGCCCCACCTAATCTGTGACGTCTCCACGGGACGCCCGCACCCGGTGTGTCCCAGTTGCTTGGTGCCGCGGAGTGTTTGAGTCAGTTCACACTCTGGTGCACCCAGGAGTGCGCGTGTCAGTCAAAGTGGTGGGAGCTAAGTTCGTATGGCCAGACCTGCGCAAACAAGTGAAAGAGTGGGCTGCAGCCTGCGTAGCATGCCAATGAGCCAAAATGCACAGACACAGGAAGGCCCCTTTGGAACCGTTTAGTATACCGGCTAAGAGGTTCGACCATGTTCACGTGGACCTCGTGGGCCCCCTACCGCCATCGCAGGGGTTCACGCACCTTCTGACAGTGGTGGACCTCACCACATGCTGGACAGAAGCAGTCCCACTAGCGGCAACCACGTCTGCGGACGTGGCGCGCACTTTTTTGACAACATGGGTGGCACATTTTGGCATCCCGTCGGACATCACGTCTGATAGGGGCCCGCAGTTTGTTTCTGACCTCTGGTCCATGATAGCCCATAGCCTGGGTGTAGCAATTCATTGCACAACCGTGTACAACCCACAGGCCAATGGGTTATGCGGGCGTTTCCATAGGTCACTGAAAGCAGCACTCAGGGCTTCACTTACAGATGCAAATTGGGTAGACCGGTTGCCGTGGATTCTGTTAGGGTTGCGTTCCACACCAAAAGAGGATTTGGAGGCTTCCCCGGAGGAGCTTGCTTTTTCTCAGCCACTGCGGCTCCCCGGGGAATTTTTTTCCAAATAATCCCGCGCCAGACGACTGTCTGTCTCAGCGTTTGCAGCATAGTGCAGATACAGGCACGCTACCGGGCCCGGCCCACCATTGTTTTCCATGCGCTTTTGTGCCAAAAACTTTGAAGAACGTGGCGTTCGTGTTTGTCAGGCATGATGCCCACTGCCCCCCATTGCGCCCACCCTACGATGGCCTGTTCAGAGTGCTGGAACCAGGGGACAAACATTTTTTGTTAGATATGGGGGGTCGTCGGGAGAAAATATGTATAGACAGACTTAAGCCCGCCTTTGTGGTGGCGGACGAGCAAGTGATGTTGGCTCGGGCCCCTCGGCGTGGAAGACCCCCACTGAGAACTCCCCAGGTAGAAGATTCAGCAGAGCAGCCACACAGGCAAGTAGAATGTCTTCCCCCCCCCCACTTGCCATTGCCCACCCGCAGACAGACACATCCCCAAGAGCCCCCAACCGGCACAGCTGCGCCGCGGAGTCGAAGGTCCCTCATTACAGCAGATATGGGAGGAGACTGAAGCCAAAAGGATGTGAGGGTTGAAGCTCAGTCTGAGACTCTGGGGGGGAGGGGTGTA
This sequence comes from Pholidichthys leucotaenia, assembly GCA_020510985.1. Classification (NCBI taxonomy): domain Eukaryota; kingdom Metazoa; phylum Chordata; class Actinopteri; order Cichliformes; family Pholidichthyidae; genus Pholidichthys; species Pholidichthys leucotaenia. Next base: position 219,775,165 of record CM035844.1, read on the forward strand.
GGGAACCCACGCTGGGATAATCATCTCAGACTGGAAGCAGAGGGGAGGGGAATATTCCCTCCGCCGGTAGAGCGTGGGGGATTAAATAGAGGACAGTACGTATTGTAATGTGTAAATGTAATGTGATGCAAGATTTCAGGCAACAGGGGGAAGGAATGGAGTGATATAAAAGGAGAGACCCGGGTGTATTGAAAAAAAGTCTTTTTCTGTGTATGAATGCAGTGAGAGAGAGAAATAAAGTCGTCTGTCGTACAAGTCTGGTTTCTTATTTGCACTCTCCACAACATCAACCTGTAGCTATGGCTGTTGTTATGACCACATTTTAGTGTAAATTTCAATGATTTTCAATAAGCAGGATGGTTTTTCTCGTTCATGTTATCACAACTTTTTGCTCATGTAACATCTTTGTTGGATAGTGAGTCTTACCTGTAATATTGTAAGCTAGTCTGCATTCTTCCATTTTGGGAAGTATTTTTAATGCAACAGATATGGAATGGCCCCCCGTGGATTGGTGATTTGAACTTACACCAGTTTCAATTACTGTATAAAAACATGGTTTTATGAGGTACAAGCTGGAAGAAGGGTTATAATGTTCATGAGTGTTCAAAAGTACTCTGTTTTTTCATTTAGTTTGGTAAATTTGTGGTTTATATTAATCATATATCCCATAACCTACATATGTATAAGCATATTAGAATGTTTGGTGATTACATATGTGCAACGACCTCACGCCTCAGAACAGGACAAGAGGTCTCAACCGCCAGCGAAGATCAAAGAGCATCCGAGGCGCTGCGGTGGAGACCAGATCGATCGCTCTGACTTCCCAGGGCCAGGTGGAAGAGACAGAGGACAATGGAGGAGATCGATCGCCCTGACCACCTAGGGTCAGGTGGAGGAGTCAGAAGACAAAGGAGGGGGGATTAAGCTAATGCGGGATGTCAGCTTTGATATGCAATGTCTTTTGTTATGTGTAGGTATAAGTATGTAGGTCTGAATGTGTTCGACCTCTTATTCTGCTTCTGCACTGAGATGAGACTTGTTAGAGGAGCGAAGCTGATAATAAACTTTGGTTTATAAATCACATCGCCTCGTTATTCCAAGCTCTTCTACAAATTGAGTATTGTATTTTCATTTTTTTTTCCCTACTCTGTCTTATGTATATTTTTTTTTTCTTCCCCTTGTCCTGTCAGGCAGCTAGGTAAGCAGAACAGAGATCTGTTACCCTTATTGTGCCAAAACAGACCGGCTGGAGGAGAGGGGCCAATGCTGTGATCACGAGATGTTTCAAGACTATTGCGCAATAATCCAAAATGGCGACTGCCGTCATCCCAGCTTAAAGCAAACTTTTCCACAGGTATTTTTTTTCTTTTTGAAATTAATTCATTTACTGATTGTCTGTGTTTAGCTTTCTTTTTTCGTACGGAGCTGGAGGAACTAGAGAACTTTATTGGCAAGTTTTATTACTGTTGCTGTGTCATGGAACAGGTGAGTGTGTGTCCCGTCCCTGCTTCTCAGTCTAAACAACCGAGACCCGCAAATTCGCCAAAAATAACACCCGAGAAATCACAGCAGGGCACCGAGGTTAGTGACATCCTTTTCTCTATTGAGAATAAACTTACCAGCATGGATGGTAGACTGGCGCTGGTCGAGCTGCTTCATAAGGAGTTCCAGAGCTTGCGGGAGAGTTTAGAGTTCAGTCAAGCACAGCTCGTCTCTCTCATAGAGGAAAATAACAGCCTAAAAAAGTCAATAAATACACTAACCACGCAGCTTGGCGCTGTTGAGGGAGAAAACCTAAAAATGAAGGAAACAGTTCTCAATTTGCAATCACACAGTATGAGAGATAACCTTGTTTTTTCTGGAATCGTTGAAAAAAATGAAAATCCAGAACAGCTGGTCCGTGAATTTATGTCAACACAACTGAAACTATCCCCTGTAGTCACAAATTCAATTACCTTCCACCAAGTCCACCAAATTGGGCAAAAAAATTCCCAGAATAAATGTCCCAGACCTATTGTTTCCAAATTTGATCATTTCAAACAAAAAATTTTGGTACAGTGGCAGGGAAGGCAGCTTAAAAACACCAATTATGGTCTAAATGATCAAGTTCCACAGGAAATTTTGGAAAGGAGAAGGAAGCTTTTTTCCCATTAGGAAACAAAACACCCAATAAGGTAAACGAGCTATTGTTTCTGTGGATAGACTGTATACAGATGGCAAGCTGTTTATGGATGAAACTATAATGCCCTGGTTATTCTAGAGCTTATTTTGTTTTTTGTTTTTTTGTTTGTTTGTTTTTTTAATTACAGGTGGAAAAAGAGTGTCATTGTACACAAGTCTCTTGCTCGATCTCAGTTTAATTTGTTAACATTTGTCAGTTTTTTTCTTTGTTGCTGAGGTTGTTGTTTGTATGTTGTAGTTATTTTTTTTTTAAGTTGTTAGGTCATTGTACGTTATCTGCATTTTTTTTACCACTTACTAACCTTTATGTCTGTTTTTTTTCTCATACTTCTGGTTTATAGGAAATAACTTTAAGTAAATGCACCCCATTTGCTTGCAATTGCAGGCAAATGCAACAGGGTCATCATGCACGCACACCCAATCATATATGTGTAGGTGTATATTTTACACACAACATATATATATATACACATATGCATACATTACGGACATATAATCACATAGGCACATTTAGTTAGTCTTTAGTACATAACCAGTTAGTGAAAACATGTCCACATTTAAGTTTGTCACGTGGAACATACGTGGAAATGGTACCGGGGGAAGAGGAGAAAAATTTTTAATCGACTGAAGGATCTACAGGCAGACTTTGTCTTACTGCAGGAGACACATGTCTCTAAGTCATCTGTAGATGTGCTCACCTCCCCGGAATTTCCCCACATGTACTCAGCCGGCTTTAATTCTAAACAAAGGGGGGTAGCTACACTGGTAAACAGAAGAATATGCTTTGTTGTGAATAATACCATAACAGATCTGGAAGGTAGATTTATAATACTAAAAATCTCAGTTCAAAATTTGGATCTATGTATTGTAAGCGTTTATGGCCCAAATGTTGACGACCCATCCTATTTTCACACTTTTTTCACTTCTTTTTCTGAGCACTTGGACACTACACTCATAATAGGAGGAGACATCAACCTGGTATTAAACCCTACAATCAACAGGCTCAGTGCATCGTGGAATTATAGAAAATGGCCGGCTACTGACACTCTCAAACAATACATGAATGATTTTGGTCTTTGCGATGAATGGCGTTCTCTTCACCCAACTCTTTGGGAAAGCACTTTTTTTTCATCAGTTTATAGCTCACATTCACGTCTAGATTTCTTTTTAGCCAGTAACTCTATTGTGAGGGACACCACAGACACTGAAATATGTTCAAATCAAGCTATTAGCGATCACCGTCCACTATCTCTTACACTAGTAAATAGGAAAGCTACAAGGGAAGCTAGGAGCTGGAAATTTAGTATATCACTACTGAACGACAAAGACTTTATTATCTACTTTAATAAAGAGTGGGAATCATATCTGGAATATAATGATGTGCCAGGAATATCCCCAGGTGTTCTTTGGGAAGCAGCAAAAGCAGTCATGCGAGGTAAAATAATCTCTTTCTGTTCATATAAGAATAAAAAAAGAAACAGCACTGGTACTGGAGTTAGAACAGAAAATTAAATCACTGGAGCAAACCTGTGCTGTTTCCTCACAGGAACAGACACTTAACGAGCTGAGAAAATTAAAGCTGGAATTAAAAGAAATTACAAACAAAAGAGCACAATTTTTAATGCAAAGACCTCATCTTGAGAAGCTTGAACACAGTAATAAATTAGGGCGATACCTTGTGAACCAGCTTAGATTGAATAAAGAAAAAACAACTATCCACTCTATTAAGCGAATGATTGGAAATATTACCCATGAGCCTGAAGAAATAAATAACTCTTTCAGAAAGTTTTATGAAAACCTCTACTTATCTCAAATTAACCCATCTGACTCAGAGATAAATACATTTTTGGATGATATTAACTCACCACAATTAAATAATGAACAGATTGCAGCTCTGGATGCACCTCTTCAGGTGTCTGAACTCCAGGAGGCACTTAAGCACATCCCAAACAACAAAGCTCCGGGAACAGATGGTTTTCCAGTCAAATTTTATAAAGAATTTTGGCCTGTGATGGCACCTACTTTCTTTAAAATGGTGAACCAAGTTAAAGAAGACAATGTAAGCCCTCCAAATATGAATTTGGCTAGTATTATCCTGCTCCTTAAACCTGGAAAAGAACCTATGCTTCCATCCAGCTACCGTCCCATCACACTTATGAATGTCGATCTTAAAATAATTTGCAACGCTCTCACCAAAAGACTGGAAAGGATAATTTCATTTATTATACACCCAGATCAAACAGGTTTGATCAAGGGTAGGCACTCGGCTAATAATGCACGCAGGCTATTTAATTTAATAGACTGCTGCAAGACCAATAATGTAGAAACTACATTCTTGTCCCTGGATGCAGAGAAAGGCTTTGACCGTGTTAACTGGAAATTTCTTTTTATGGTGCTAAACAAGCTTGGGTTTGGTTCATCTTTCATAAACTAGATTAAAACACTATATAGCTGTCAAGCTGCATCTGTCCGAACAAATTATCAGACTTCTCGAAGCACTAGGCAGGGATGTCCACTCTCTCCCTCGCTTTTTACCATTTTTATTGAACCATTAGCAGCAGCCATACGACAAAATGTTGATATAAGAGGTATCCAAACTGGAGAAAAAGAACACAAGATAAGTCTTTATGCTGATGATGTATTGATTTTCCTTGAAAACTCACAAAGATCTCTTCTTCAGACAGTGGCGCTAATTGATAAATTTTCATCATTATCAGAATACTCTATTAACTGGGGTAAATCAATAGTTCTACCTATAAATTGTAATTTCTCAAATACATCTACTATTCCAGTACAATCAGGTAATATTAAATATTTAGGAATAGATATTTCCCCCAGGTTCAGAATCAGAATCAGAATCAGAATCAGAATCAGAATCAGAATCAGAATCAGCTTTATTGGCCAAGTATGCACAACACATACAAGGAATTTGACTTTGGCTAAAAACTTGCTCTCGTTGTTCAGGTGAAGGATTTAAATAAGGATTCAATGACAACCAGAGTATGTACAGTAAATTACAGTCTGTCCACGTTTCTATAAAAGGTTCTCAGAGTTATTACAACTAAATCACATTCCCCTTTAAAAAGCAATACAAGATGACCTTGCACGCTGGAGGACACTACCTATATCACTAATGGGAAGAGTTGCAACCGTTAAGATGATGGAACTTCCTAAAATCAATTGTTTGTTCTCAGTGATTCCTACCCAATCGTCAATGGCCTGGTTTAAGTCTCTAGACTCAAATATAAGTAAATTTTTATGGAAGGATAAACCATCACAGATTAGTTTAAAAACTCTTCAAAAAGCAAGAGTGTGGAGGCTTAGATCTACCATTTTTTTAAATTATTTTTTAGCCAATAAACTGCAGTTTGTTTCAAAATGGACAAAATCAACCCCACTAGGAAACCCATGGTTAGATGCTGATCAGGCTCTCTGCGGGTCGCTAAATATCTCTAACTTACCTTTTAGAAGTCCCTGTGTTAAACACCATGACTGTTTTAAAAGCATTAATATCAGCTCCTTTCTGATGGCTTGGTGGAAATTTCTAAAGATAACTGGATCTTTTCTTGTCCCCTGTAAACTCACTCCCATTTGGAATAATCCTGATATCTTGCAACAAACTGAGGACACTAAAATTTCCACTATGGCAAGAGAAGGGAATAAATAACTTACAACATCTTATTCAAGGTGGAAATGTTATCCAATTTCAGGAACTAGTGTCACAGTACGACATCAGTGATAAAAGGTATTTTGAATACAAACAGCTTATATCCATAATAAAAGCAAGATGTAATCTTAATCAGACAGATTTAAAGGTACCAGTTAAGGTGGCAGAGTTTCTAAATCTTTGTTCCCCTAAATTGATATCGGAAATACATGGACTATTATCAAAGCTGGATGAGTCCATATCTCTTCTAATATCAAAATGGGAGACAGACCTATCGATCAATAGGGAGGAAAGTTTCTGGACACAAATATGTTTAAACACTTTTAAGATGACTAGAAACTCTAACGTACAACTTATACAGTATAAAGTTCTGCATAGAATTCATTACACAGGACAAAGGATGTTCAAAATAGGCCTGAGTCACACAAATATCTGCGCTCACTGCACCAGCAAAGTCCCAGATAGCTATATGCATGCTATGTGGTCCTGTGCACCAGTTCAAAAGTTCTGGCAGAAGACATGTGAGGACTTGTCGGCATGGCTTAGGTATAGTGTCCCATCCTCACCCACACTTTGCATATTAGGTGATTTAAGTGAAATAAATATAGATGCAAGGAAGTCACACATGGTTCTCACTGCCTTATGCATCGCAAAAAAAAAAAAAACAAAAAACAAAAAAAAAACTATCCTCATGAATTGGAAATCAAGAAATAACTTATGCATGACATTATAATAACTTACTATTAGATTATATTAGCCTTGAGAGAATGTCAGCCTCCTCACCTGACTGCAAAGCAAATCTACCTACGGGTACAAATAAAGTAACCTGAACCTGAACCTGAACCTCCTCAAATAATCAATTGGCAGAATTCAATTCTCTCTGGTCCCCACCTATTAATTCTATAACCCGAGGGGTGGCGGGTGGTGACTCGCTCTCCTTGGCGCCTCTGGAGGCTGGTTGCGCCCCGACCGCTGGTGTCAGGGGGCCCTGTTCCGGGGTGGCTGTTTGTCTGGCCTTGTATGTGTGTGTGTGTGTGTGGGGGGGGGGGGTCAGGGGGGCTGCGGGGTGGACCAGGGGGTTGGGCTGCAGCCCCAGGCGGGCTGACCTCACTTCCCGGGGGGGGGGGGGGTGTCTGGGTCTGGCCCTGGGCCCCTGGTGCTGGGGGGGGGCTCCCTCCCCCCGGGCCAGGGTTGGGTGTGCGCCGGTGGTGCGGGTTGGCCCCGGTGCGTCCTTGCGCGGCGGGGTTGTGTTTTCCCTGGGGCCCTGGTGGTACCCTGGGGTAGGTTCCTGCATCCTGGGTCGCCCTCCCCATCCACTGGGGTCTGCAGGTGTGGGTGTGCATGTGTGTGTATGTGTGTGAGCGTGGGTGTGAGTGGGGGCTTGTGCATGAGTGGATGCGGAAGTGGGTGTGGGTGTAGGTGGGCATGTGTGATGGTGGGTGAGGGTACGTGTGTGTATGGGTGTGGTTACCTGTGGGTGGATGTCTGGGGGTGGAGGACGTGTGTATGAGTAGGAGAACTTTGTGGGGTGGCAGGGGTGGGGCAGTCCATCTAGTGGCATGGGGGTTGGCATTTCGGGGCCTGCTTGTCCCGCAGGGTGACGGGCTTTGTCGCATTGCTCCTGATGTCATTGGCGGCTGGTGTGTGTTGGTGTTTGGGGGTGGTTGAGGGGGCCGTTGGCATGGGTTGGTGGCCGTGTTTCCGTCGGGTTGCTTTGGGGTGGCTGTTGCTGCAGGGCGGCCTGCTGCTGTCTGTGTGCGTCTGGGGTGGGTAGTCAGTGGGCTTGTGTGGGTGCTCGGGGGTGTCGCTTGGCATATGGGGCGCTGTGTGGGTCCAGCCCATTGTTCACTATTGTGACTATTGTTGTCCATGTTTGTGTGTGTGAGATGAGTGGGAATTGGTATGGCTTCCCCATCATGTTTGTGGTGCTGGGAGTGCCGGGGCGCGATGCTGGTGGGTCCTGGGCTGCTTGCACTGGCGGTCCTCACCCTGGGTTGAGATTTGGGGGCAATGGGTGGCCTCATGAACTAGTTTGCAAGCTGGCTTCGGGGGGGGGGGGGGGGTAGCTTTTTCCCCGCCTCCCTCCCAGTCTTATTTCCCATCCTCCCCCTCCCCCTGACTCTGGGTGGAATATACATCTTCTTGGATACATTTAGGGCTTTGGGGTGGGGGGGTGCCACACTGTCTCGGCAAAAGGGATGCCTTTGCTGCACGGTGGGGCTGCACTCACCCCAATTTTAATTCCATTTTAGACACTGAGGGCTTGGGGGGATGGGGGCCCCGCTGCCCATCGCAGTGGCTTGTAGTGCTCCAATCACTACCCCCTCAATTTTAATTGCACTTTGGTAGTCCACACATTTACACACAACTACATCATATAACCGACATACACCCACCATGTTTTGTGCGGGGGGAGAGGGGTGGGGGGTCTTCCTCCACCCCTGTTGCTCTCCTCCAGCTGGGGGCATGGGGGCCCAGTGGGGAGCCTGGACCCATCATGTTGTCAAAATCCCTGGGTGCTACTGATTGTATAGATACAGCCAAGGGAGTGAGAGGGGGACTGAATATGAGTGTAAGTTAGAGTGAGGGGGTGTTGAATGGAGGTGGTGATGGTGGGTCGGTTTTGTGTGGTGCTTTGCATGTCAGGTGGCCTCTCGGGGTGCCTGCAGTGGTCTGCTGATCAGTGGCTCAAGTGGGCGCCAGGGGTGGGGGTCTGCTTCTGTGGCCTGTGCCGGTGGTCTTCCCGGTCACTGCCAGGCACTGGTGTGAATTCAGGCTCTCTGCATCTGCTTTGTAGCCGCCTTATGAAACAAGGGTGAATGAGGGCTGAGTTTGAATGGGTACAGGAGTGAGAGATAATGGGTTGGTCCGGGTGAGTGAGAGGAAGTTAGTGCAAATGGGTGCACATGGGAGCATGTGGGTGTGAAGGTGTGGGGAGGAGTGTGTGAGTCGGGAGGTGCTGGATTAAGGGGGGTAGTGCCTCTCAGCAATGTGGGCTCCCCTTGGCGGGGGGACTTCTTTGGGCATGGGGGTCCCCGCGAAATGCGGCGGTGGCACTGGGGCGGGCCCGCTGTGGGGGTGCCTGGGGGGTGTGGGCCAGTATCCGGCCCCGGGGGTTGGGTCGCTGGCCTCCTGGGACCCGGGGGCGGGCGTTGGCCCCGCTGGGGGAGTAGGGATCAAGCGGGTCCGGGGGTGTGGTCTTGCCACACCGGCCGCTGAGCAACCTGGCCTCCATCAATCGTCCCTCCGGGGGTGGATTCCTGGCCTTCCTGGGGCTTGCTGACCTCGGACATTTGTGCCCTGTGGGGGTTGGTGGCGCTGTCTTGTCTGCTCAGGGTTTCGGAGGGAGAGCTGCTGCGAACGGCCCTCCGCTTCGTATGTTTCCTTACAAACCACTCACATGCACACACTTATTTTGCATGGGCTGTCATATATATGCACGCAGACGTACATGTACAAGTGTCTCTCCGTTAACAGGTGCGGAAACCAGACTCGAGTTGAGACATCTTCGGTGGAAGAAGCAGTTTGTCTTTTGTTTGTTTTAGTTGTTGATTTGTTGGTTTGTTTGTTTGTTTTGTCTGTTCCCCTCCCTTTTCTTTCCCCCTCCACACACTTCCTTTCCCACTTTCCCATCCTGCCGGGTCTTCCATGGGTAAAATAATTAAAATAAAGTATTTAAAGTTATTACAGGAGGAGTTTACAACAATATACAATACACAGTTAGGTACTGTATAAGCTCCTCTTGGGGAAGTAAATTTGTTTTGGCACAATAAGGGTGACAGACCCCTGTTCTGCTTGCCTAGCTGCCTGACAGGACAAGGGGGGAAAAAAAAAAAAAAAAAAAACAACAACCACAAAAACAGATTTACTTTGCCAAAAGGAGCTTTATACAGTACCTATCTATGTACTGTATATTGTAACAAACTCGTCCTGTAATAACTTTTAATAGTTTATTTAAATTATTTTACCCATGGAGAACCTGACAGGATGGGAAATAGGGAAAGGAAGTGTGCGGAGAGGAAAAGAAAAGAGAAAGGAACAGACAAAAAAGACAAACAAACCAACAACTAAAACAAACAGTAGACAAACTGCTTTTTCCACCGAAGAGGTCTCAACACGAGTCTGGTATCTGCACCTGTTAAAGGGGAGACATTTGTGCGTGTGTGTCCACGTGCATGTATATGAGAGCGCATGCAAAATAAGTATGTATGTGAGTGGTTTGTCAGGAAACATACGATGAGGGGGTGCGGTCGCAGCAATTCCCCGCCACCACGGAAACCCCGAGCAGGCAAGGCAGTGCCGCCAACCCCCCACCCCCCCCCAGCTGGACCAACGCCAGCCCTGGGCCCCAATCGCCGGAAGGCCAGCGCCCCCACCCCCTAGGCCGGAGACTGGCCCACACCCCCTGGCATGAGCCTCCCCAGCACCACCGCTGCACACCCCAGGGACCCCCACACTCAAAGAAGTCCCCCACCCCCGCCCAAGGGAGCCCACATAGCCGAGAGGTATCACCCCACCCCTCAATCCAGCACCTCTCTACTAACAGACACACACACACACACACACACACACACATATATATATATACACACGTTTACGGATTGGTGCATGATCGCTAGTTACTATAGAATGAATAAAGCTTGGGTCACCAAACTTGGTACACAGGTTCACCATGATACCCTAACCTCTGACGATGGATTTGGGATAGCAAGCTCAAAGGTCAAGGTCAAAATTCCATTATAAACTATATCTCAACAACAAAGGAAGCTAGGATAACCACACTTTATACACAGGTTCACCATGTGACCCTCTAATGTGACTATGGTTTTGGGATTGCAAGGTCATGGTCTTTTGCAAATGTTATAAACCACTGTCTCACTTCCAACATTTGAGCTTTTCCGTTTTCCACTGTGAATAAAATAGTGATTTATAAGATTTGCTAATCATTTTGAGTTATAAGCCTAGAAAACACCTTTCTGTCATGATCCAGTGCACAGGCGGGGGCCATGCCTATTTTTCTGATTAGTTCTGTCTTTTTCTGAATTTTTGTTCCTTCTGTTCACCCTGTTTGTTGTATTTGGTTCCTGGTGTTGATTTGTTCATGAATAATTTCTGTATTTCCTTTTGGTTTATTGTTTTGATCATTGCGGGCACTGTGACAGCTCACGCATCACTTCCAGCTGTCAGATTGTGTTTGTAGGCTGTCACGGGTGCCTGCAATGATCACCACTTATGACCCTGCAGGTGTTGGTAATCGGGGGGTTGACTATTTAAACAGTTGGTGCCACTTCCCTGGCGCAGCGGCATCAAATCTCTCCTGTCAGGCAACCCCTGGACTTCTTGCAAAGTTAAGTAATTATTTATCAATTTCTTCTCACGTCCTTGTTTATGTCTGGCATTTTTTGCTCCAGTTTCAGAGCTGTGTTTTCTGTTGGTTTGTGTTTTGTATCTTGAGTTACTTTTAGTTAATAAAATTGCAAAAACTCAGTCATGACACTTTCAATATGTAAAAATCCAAAAATCCAAATGTGCACAATTATTTTATTAACAAAAGAAGGAGCTAGCTTTTAAAAAAAAGTCAGTCCCACTTCTATGGAAATCCATCCATCCATCTTCTACCACTTTTCCGGAGGTCTGGGACGCGAAGGCAGCAGTTCAAGCGGAGAAGCCTAGACATTGCTTTTCCCAGCCACCTGCTCTATCTCTTCAGAGAGGATGCCAAGGCATTCCCAAACCAACTGGGAGGCATAGTCTCTCCAGCGAGTCCTTGGTCTGCTCCGGAGTCTCCTCCCAGTGGGACGTGCCCGAAACACCTCAAGTGGGAGCCATCCAGGAGGCATCCTGATCAGATGCCCATACCACCTCAACTGGTTCCTTTCAATGTGGAGGAACACCGGTTCTACTCTGATCCTCTCCCGAATGACTGAGCTCCTCACCCTATCTCAAAGGGTGAGTCCAGCAATCCTACTAAGAAATCTCATAACAGCTGCTTGTATCCACGATCTCGCTCATTTGGTCATTACCCAAAACTCATGACCATAGGTGAGGGTAGGAACGTAGATTGACTGGTAAATCGACAGCTTTGCCTTAGAGCTTAGCTCCTTCTTCATCACAACAGACCGGTACAATGTCTACATCACTGCAAATTCTGCTTCAATCAGTCTGTCAATCTTTCACTTCATTCTCCCCTCATTCGTGAATAAGACCCCAACTCCTCCATTTGGGGCAGGAGCTTGTCCCCAACCCAGAGAGGACAATCCACCTTTTTCCGGCTGAGGACCATGGACTCGGACTTGGAGGTATTGATTCTCATCCCAGCCGCTTCACACTCAGCAGCAAACCATCCCAGTAAGACCTGTAGGTCATTGCTGACTGAAGTCAGCAGGACAACATCATCTGCAAACAACAGAGATGAGATCCTGTGGTCTCCAAGCATGACACCCTCCATTCCCTGGCTGTGCCTAGAAATCCTGTCCATAAAAATTATGAACATGTAACCCTTGCCTTATGTTAATTAGGTACGGGAAATTATTAAGTGTAGACCAGTTGCTAGGTTCGTAAGGGTTACAATAGGGAATTAGAGTGAGTGTGGAATGAAATAGCTGGAGGCAAGAAATGAGCAATTCATATCTGTTATTAATAAAGATAAAAGGAGCAAAATATACAAACAATGTACAAATATACAAATATAACAACGGCCGGCATGAAATAAAACCCAAAAAATGTCCTACTGAGCTCAGTGTTTGTTTGTCCTTTCGGGTTAGTCGTTTGACCAGTCAAGATATCTTATATCTCCAGACTCACGTTTCTTTTCCTTTTCTTAAGCGGCGACTAGGGTTGTTACCACTTTGAATCCTGGACACTGGAGAGAGGAGGGATGCTCTTCAATCGAAATCCTGGTTAGATCTCAGGTCAATCTCGGTTCAGTCTCGGGTCTGGCTCGCCATCTCCATTCGGAGAGAATCCAGGATCCAGAAGGTTCTTAATCGGCAACCAAAAAAACCTAGCCTGCACGACAATAATGGTATTATTGTTTACAGCTAGAGTAATTCGTCTTCCAATCCCTTCTTATATAACGCCATAGCTTAGTGTTTAAATTCTTCTCTCATATTACTATTATCACAATCCAGCAATATAGTAATATTTTACATTTCACATCTTACATCTTACATCTTACATGCATGTTTTCTTTTTCTCACAGTCTCTCTGGTAGCACATGAAATACCCTTTTTTTCATGTAACCAATTAAATGAATTCCTCTGTTCATCTCTACATCATTTAACCATGAAATTATGATTAATCCTCTCTAACCTTGTCTCTGTAAATCATGAAATGAAATACAATTAATGTATCACATAACCAGGGAATATACTGTCCCATCACTTCCAATATTCCCTTTCAAAAATCAGTAAAATCCGGTCTGAGCTACTGGGTTTAGCATAACCTATGCTTTTACATAGGGAACCAACACCATGTGCTTTTAGCATCAACCTACACATATTATTTGACAGAAATAGTGCATAAGAACTAAAAGTACTTCAGCATACTGTTGGGAACTGAAATCACATTTAGGAAAACCATACAGACACAAAGACAGCCTTTTCCATTGCTTTTAAACAGGAAAAAAATCCACTCGCGATTAGCATTAGCATAACGCTAACATTAGCATAACATTAGTATGTATCTGACTCACCAAGATGAGGTCTCAGTGTGAACACAGCAAAAGTCACCGCTTCACGGCCTCTCAAGCTCGTGCTCCCGTCAACTTAAGATAATAAAGGTTGCAAATTAGCGTGTGAGAGTGTTTAGATCCTTTTATAGCATCTTTCTGAATGAAACTCACCAAGAAGAGATATCTGTGTGAACCAGATCGCTCACGGCCTCTCTCTCGTCCGCTCTCATATCGTGAAAGACCGATTTCCAGCAGAGCGCCTCAGCACTTTGCTCGGAAGGTACGGCTAATATCGCTCTTAATGAATGGAAAGACCCAGATCACCCAACGTGACCATGAAACGAAAATTCAAAAGTTGGATGACGAGGATCACACTTCCTCTTCCCCAAGATAGTCGGTTTTCAAAATAAAATTACACACTTTCATTTATACAAATGAAATCTGAGAAAAAGGGTCATTTTCTCAGCTGGGTTACACCCTCCCCCGCTAAATATCATGCACGTCCCGTTGCATGTGTAACCAAGACTGTCCATCGTCAGTATTTAGAAACTCTGAGAAAGCTGTATTCAAACCTTGAAAAAGGGACTTAACAACAGTCACTAGAGGATTTCCTAATTCAGGATACTCTAGTCTTTTTGGGAGTTGTCTGATTCTTTCAGATCGTCGTATTGGTTGAATTGCAATGTGATCATTTTTGTCCATTTCATCAGGCAAATCATTCGATTGGTGTTCTTGCCCCTCGACTGAATTGTCAGAAGGTTCCTCTAGTATTGTTGCTGTTCCATTTTCCACAGGTTTGTCATTCTCAGTATTGTCTCCTTCCGGTATCATTTCCACAGGTGAATTATAGGAAGGTTCAATCTCAATTGCATTATGCTCCCTATCCGGTTCTGCATTGGCAGTGGTCTCAGGTAAATCACAACCAGGTGGGTTTGTCATTTCCGGTGTTTGCAAAGGTTTTGGATAATCATGTACAGTAGTAAATCTGGTTATCTCTCCACATGGGGAATCCTCAACCCACGAAATCAAAAATTCATTTTCAATTTCGGTTAACTCTCCGTGATCATTGTTCTCTGCAACAGTTGTTTGGCGTGTCTTAGGGCAGTGAATAGGCTCTGGTTCAGGTGTTTCTGCTGTGGCAACAGGGAGGAAACTGCAGGGAAGCAAAAGGTCTCTGTGTAAAGTTCTTGAGGGACCTTGCTTTGACTCGGGCTTAACCGTGTAAACGGGTAAATTACCTGCACGTTTGACTACCACATGAATATCAGCCTCCCATTTATCAGCTCTCATAGGCGGCTGTAGTTTCTCGATCTTACAGCCGCCTATGATACGGTCTGGCACAAAGGCCTCCTCCTGAAACTTATAAAGGCGATCCCTGCTTGGGCAACAGCAATTATAAAAACCCTGCTGACCAACCGAAGGTTCAGAGTCCACCTCAGTCAGAACACAAGTGCATGGAGAATGCAGAAAAACGGACTCCCACAAGGCTCAGTTCTTGCTCCAACTCTGTTCAACCTCTACATAAACGACCTGCCTACTACAAAATCCCGCAAATTCATCTATGCAGACGACATCTGTTTGGCATTCCAGGCACCAGACTTTGAACCACTGGAACGGGTGCTCACGGAAGATCTTGCTAAACTGGACCAGTTCTGCAAAATCTGGCGCCTAAAACCAAGCCCAGCAAAAACCGTCTCCAGTGTATTTCATCTCCACAATGCAAAAGCTGCCAGAGAACTAAACATCCACCTGAGCGGACTCAAGCTTAAGCATGCCCCAAATCCAACTTATCTTGGAGTGACCCTTGATAGGACCTTATCCTTCAAGGAACATCTAAAGGGGACGGCTGCTAAGGTGAAAGTACGAAACAACCTGCTCTGCAAGCTCGCTGGTGCAAAATGGGGGGCGGCAGTCTCCACCCTGCGCACCTCAGCACTGGCCCTTTCATACTCTGTAGCAGAATATTGTGCCCCTGTCTGGTCCAGGTCATCTTACACACACCATGTAGACACCCAGCTCAACTCAACCATGAGAACTATAACTGGAACAATCCGCTCAACACCACTCCCCTGGCTCTCTGTACTGTCAAACATAGCCCCTCCACACATCCGACGAGCAGCATTAACTCAAAGGATGCTCCAAAAAGTTAAAGATTTTCCTCACTTACCAATCCATGCAGATATCTACACCCCACCCACTGCCCGACTTTCATCCAGACGGCCGATTTGGAAAAACCCTCCCCCCAGCTGACTTTACCATCCAGACAGCTTGGCAAGAGGAATGGGAGACCAAGGAGGTCCCAAACAAACAGCTGGTGATAAACCCCAACCAACAGGTCCCGGGCACCAACCTCCCAAGGAGACAGTGGTCTACACTCAATCGCTTCAGGACTGGACATGGCCCCTGCTTGGCCAGCCTTCACAGATGGGGCAGTAGCCCTAGCCCACTGTGCGCATGTGGAGAGGAGCAAACTATGGAACACATCATAGAGGCTTGCCCGCTCCAAAGACTGGAAGGAGGATTACACACCCTCCATACAGCAAACCAGGAGGCAACTGCTTGGCTTAAGGACTTTGCATTCGCTAAATAAATTTATCAGCAAACTTATTTTTTTCCACGCAGTCTCACATTTCTAACTAAAACCCTATCCCCAGGTTCAAGTTCAGAAACAGTGATTTTGTGGTCAAACCTGGCCTTGTTCTTGTCTGCAATCTTTTGTGCATTTTGTGAAGCTAACTTGTAGCTTTCTTCGAGCCTTTTCTTGAGATTTTCAACGTATTGCAAGTGAGTAACTTTCTGATCTTTGTTGAGAGGAAGTCCGAACGCTAGATCAACTGCCAATCTGGGTTTTCTACCAAACATTAATTTGTAGAGAGTAAACCCGGTTACATCACTGCATGTGCAGTTGTATGCATGTACTAACGGCATAACATAATCTTTCCAGTGGGACTTTTGTTTGGACTCAAGCGTTACTAACATACTCAGTAGCGTTCGGTTGAACCTTTCAGTAGGGTTACCCCTGGGGTGGTATGGGGTTGTTCTTATTTTCTTGAGATCTCACAAAGGTCTTTAATTAGTTTTGCCTCAAAATCAGGACCCTGATCACTGTGCAGGCGCTCAGGTATACCGTAGTGAACGATGAATTGATCCCACAAGCACCTGGCAACCGTTTTGGACCTTTGATTTGAGGTAGGCAACGCAAGGGCAAATTTAGTAAAATGATCAGTTATTATGAGAATATTGCTGGTATTGCTATTGTCTGGTTCCAGACTGAGGAAGTCCATGCAGACTAGCTCTAAAGGTCGTGTGGTGGTTATGTTGACCAGGCTAGCCGCTTTTTCAGGAGGACTCTTCCTTCGTACGCACCGACCACATGTTTTTACCTTTTGCTCGACATCTGTTGCCATACGTGGCCAGTAGAATCGTGTTCGGACCAGATCAAGGGTTCTGTCAATACCTAAGTGGCCCATGTCATTGTGCAGACTTTGGAGTACGGGAGCTCTGAGCTCCTTGGGAAGAACGAGCTGGTGGGTCACTTGGTCTCCAATTTGTCTTTTTCTGTACAACACTTCATTGTACATCTCCAACCTATGGAGTTCTCTGAGTAAAAGAGGGAGATCTGGGAGTTCTTCTCTAGCAGTCGGTGGGGGTGTTTGGCCACGTTTGATTTGTTCAATAACTTGTCTGAGTGTTTAGTCTGCTCTTTGTTTGTCTTTGATTTCTGTTTGAGACAAGACAGGGATAGTGGGTAAGCCATTGTCTTGTTCCAAGACATACAAGTCTGGGATTGGGTCAGCTGAGATGGTAAGTGACTTCACAAGTGTAACACCACTATCCTGATTGTCATCACGAATTTTAACAAGGTGGTTTTGACAAATGGCTTGAACAGCTTCATCATTTACAATCTCTGTGGTGTCACTGTCAGCTAGGTGGTGCTCTACAAAGCAGCTTACATGCTCCTGCTCTTTCCTGGACTGGACATCGTCAACGAGTTCACCATGAGGACGTCTAGACAACCCATCTGCATCTAGGTTTTGCTTGCCTGCTCTATACTGTAACTTAAAGTTGTAGTTAGACAAAGCTGCAAGTCACCTGTAGCTTGTGGCATCTAATTTAGCAGAGGTCAATATGTAGGTGAGTGGGTTACTATCTATAACTACCGTGAACTGACCACCATACAAATAGTCGTGAAACTTTTCAGTTACTGACCATTTTAGAGCTAAGAACTCTAGCTTGTGAGCTGGTTAACGTGCTTCGCTCCTTGATAACCCGTGACTGGCAAAAGCTATGGCCCTAAGCTGACCGTCCTGCCCCTGATAGAGTGCTGCCCCTAAGCCAGTGGTACTAGCATCGGTATGGAGTACGTAAGGCAGCTTCGGGTCTGCAAAGCCTAAGATAGGAGCTGATGTTAACTTTTCGATGATGGAGTCGAAAGCTTTTTGACAGTCTATGGTCCATCGACTCTCAAATGGCAGTTTGGCATCAAAGTAGGTTTGGTCAGTGACTTTGGATTTTGACTTTTTGTTGAGTGGCGGGTAACTGCGTGTGAGGTCATTAAGAGGGCGTACTGTAGACGAGTACCCTTCAATGAAGCGTCTGTAGTACCCTGAGAACCCTAAAAAGGATGTCAGTTCCGTGAGATTCTTAGGCCGTGGCCAAGTCTTAAGGGCCTGAATCTTTTCGGGATCTGTCTCAACACCGCTTTCGGAGACTACATGACCTAGGTACCGGACTGTTGTTTGAAAAAATTAACATTTTTCTGGCGATAGCTTTAGCCCGTACTCTTTAAGATGATGGAGTACCCGCATGAGTCACCGTTCATATTCTTCCAAACT
The DNA here is from genome assembly GCA_020510985.1 of Pholidichthys leucotaenia. Lineage (NCBI taxonomy): Eukaryota > Metazoa > Chordata > Actinopteri > Cichliformes > Pholidichthyidae > Pholidichthys > Pholidichthys leucotaenia. Next base: position 219,793,520 of record CM035844.1, read on the forward strand.
ATTTGAAAAGATGATGAGGTCATCTAGAAAGACTAGCACCTCATTTAAGTTCATGTCACCGACGCAGCGCTCCATGAGCCGCTGAAAGGTTCTTGGGGCGTTGGTTATGCCCTGCGGCATGCGGTTGAACTCCCAGAACCCAAGGGGTGTTACAAAAGCAGTCTTTTCTTTGTCTGCTTCTTCTACCTCAATCTGGTAATATCCAGACTTAAGATCGAGGACTGTAAACCACTTGAATCCTGTGAGCTCCGAGAATGTCTCCTCTAGATTTGGGAGAGCGTAAGAGTCCTTTCTTGTTTGCAAATTGAGTTTATGAAAGTCTATACATAGACGCACATCATTGTTTCGCTTCCTCACCACAACAATGGGGGACGAGTAGGGAGACTGGGACTCTCTTATCACGCCTGCAGCGAACAGCTCTTGAAGGTGTTTACGCACTGCCTCAAGGTCTTGGGGGTGTATAGGGCATGCACGGTGCTAAAAGGGAGTCAGATCATGAAGACTGATGGAGTGTTTCACTTTGCTCGTACACCCAAAGTCCAAATCATGGAAAGCGAATACTTCCGGGATGTCATTTAGTTGTTTGGTTATTCGCTCTTTCCACTCTTGTGGAATCGGTGAGTCACCAAAGTTGAAACTCAGTTGTGTCTTGTTTGTGGCTGACTCATTTGCACTGACGACATTGTGCTGGGACAGGATACAATGGAAAGCTCCAAGTTCTGTGATGACACACGTGGACGGCATTGTGACATCTTGCTCTGTTTCGTTCTTAATCATTACAGGCACTTTATGTGGAGCTGGGGAAGGAAGTGTTACCAGGCAAGTTTTAACACAAAGGCCACCCAGCAAGGAAGACTGAGAGGGGTGTTCCACTATAACACAGGTGTCTGAGGTACAGTGACCCAGTGAACGTTGGCAGACCCCTCTATGACTTCCGGCGCCACACGAGTCGGCTGCCTTTTTGCAACAGCGGCTCAATTCTGAGTTTTTTCTTTCTTTCTTTACACACTTTATACATCACGGACTCACAGATCGCCCCAAATGTCTCCCGAGCCGGCGGACGGAGCCACTGTTTACAGCAGGAGACGGTACAGCAGGGAACAGCTGCTTGCACTTAATCGCCACTCGGTGCTAATGGAAAAAACTCGACGTACCGGGAGAAATAAGGCGAAAATGACGTGGTTGTCGGGCTGGTGTTAGACGGCGGACAAGGAGTATAAGGTACAGACCCACCCTCCCATCCATTATTATGGGGAATGTACGCTCTATATTGGGAAAGGTAGATGAGCTAGCGGCTATCTCCCGCTATGACAGCTTATACCGGGAATGCTCCCTCCTTTTGTTTACCGAGTCGCGGCTATCTGAACTAGTAGCAGATGCTAACATTGAGCTGGAGGGTTTCCACACGATACGGGAAGACCGAACACTAGACAGTGGCAAAGCAAGGGGTGGTGGAGTGATGATCTACTGTATGTTAATAACAACTGGTGCAGACCGGGACACATCACTGTTAAACACCAGCACTGCAGCAAAGACATCGAGTTGCTAGCTGCTAGCATGCGGCCTACATATCTCCCGAGGGAATACTCACATGTGATCTGCATTGTTATTTATGCAAATCCGACGGCGAACGCTGGGACAGCGCGTGACGTCATCCACTCAGTAACTGGCAGGCTGCAGACAGAACACCCAGATGCTCTTCTCCTCATCTCAGGCGATTTCAACCATGTTTCACTGTCTCCCATTCTACACACGTTTACCCAGTATGTCACATGCCACACTAGAGACAATAAAATACTGGACTTATTCTACGCAAACACTAAGGAGGCGTACACCTCATTACAACTCCCCCCACTCGGGAGATCGGATCACAACTTGGTTCATCTCCAGCCGGTGTACAAACCCCTAGTACACAGACAACCTCCGGCCATGCGCACAGTGAAGTTATGGTCTGAGGAGGCAATGGACACTCTAAAGGGCTGTTGTGAAACCACTGCCTGGGAGCAGCTCTGCGAGCCACATGGTGAGCACATCGATGGCCTCACTCACACCATCACGGACTACATCAGCTTCTGTGTGGACAACAACATTCCCACCAAGGCCATACAGTGTTGCTCAAACAACAAATCCTGGATCAACCCTGAGATAAAAAACACTTCTGAGAGAGAAGAAGAGGATCTTCAGGTCGGGGAACAGGGAGATGCTGAAGTCCGTACAGAGGGAGCTGAGGAGAAAGATCAGAGAAGGCAAGGACAGCTTCTGGAAGAAGATGGAGGACAAGCTGCAACAGAGCGACATCAGCGGGGTCTGGAGAAACCTTAACACCATCTCTGGGCTCCAGAATACCTCCCCCCAGGCCACGGGGGGCAGGGAGTGGGCGAACAATCTGAATCTGTTTTTTAATAGGTTTGACCAACCGCCTCCCCCCCCCCCCCGACTGCACAACAACCACTGCTGCCACTGAAGACATCAAGTCCTGCTGCCCACTCACCACTCCACCATCACCCCCCCACTCCCAACACACAGACCCCCAACCTGACCCTTACTAAGACCCAGGTGAGGACGGAGCTGAGGAAGATCAAGGCGAGGAAGGCGTCGGGACCGGACGGCATCAGTGCAAAGCTCCTCAAGTCCTGCGCAGACCAGCTGTGTGGGATTGTGGAGTACATCTTCAACCTGAGCCTGAAGCTGGGGAGGGTACCACAGTTGTGGAAAACATCTTGTGTGGTACCTGTACCAAAGACTTCCCACCCCAAAGATTTGAACAGCTACAGACCAGTGGCCCTGACGTCCCACATGATGAAGACCCTGGAGAGACTGCTCCTTGCTCACCTCTGCCCCCTGGTGGGTCCAGCGATGGATCCACTCCAGTTCGCCTACCAGCATGGTATTGGGGTGGAGGATGCAGTAATCTTCCTTCTTCACCATTCTCTGTTCCACCTGGTGAAGCCCGGGAATACAGTGAGGATCATGTTCTTTGACTTCTCCAGTGCTTTCAACACCATCCAACCGATGATCCTGAAGGACAAGCTGCTGTGCGCAGGGGTGGACCAACACCTGTCATCATGGATCCTGGACTACCTCACAAACCAGCCACACTTTGTGAGAACCCGGGACTGTGTGTCCGACACGATCATCGGTAGCACGGGGGCCCCATAAGGGAACGGTTTTGGCTCCCTTCCTCTTCACCCTTTATACTGCGGACTTCTCACACAACACAACACACTGCCATCTACAGAAGTTCTCTGACGACTCTGCGATCGTTGGCCTCATCTCCAACGGAGATGAAGCTGGGTACAGAGGGCTTATCCAGGACTTTGTGGACTGGTGCCATCAGAACTGCCTCCAGATCAACGCGAGGAAAACTAAGGAGCTGGTGGTGGACTGCCGCAGGCAAGGACAACCCCTCACAGCACCAGTAAACATCCAGGGAACAGACATTGAGATGGTGACATCCTACAAGTACCTGGGTGTTCATCTGAGCAATAAACTGGACTGGTCACACAATACTGATGCACTCTACAAGAAGGGACAGCACAGGCTGTTCCTACTGAGGAGACTCAGGTCTTTTGGTGTACAAGGGGCGTTGCTGAAGACATTCTATGAACGGTGGTGGCATCAGCCATCACTTTTGGAGTGGTCTGCTGGGGCAGTGGCATTACAGCAGCCGATAGGAAGAGACTGAACAAACTGATCAAGAAAGCTAGCTCTGTCCTGGGGTAGCGCCTTGCCCAGTGGAGGAGATGGGAGAGAGAAAGATGGTGGCTAAAGTGTCATCTCTGCTGAAGTCCGAGTTCCACCCTATGCAGGACACACTGAATGCACTAAGGAGCTAAGGAGAATAAACTAAGGAGTTTTTTTTCTTGCCTTCTGATTGTTGCTCTGAGTGTTGCTATCCCTGTGCTGTTGCAATCCTGGAATTTCCCCGTTGTGGGACTAATAAAGGCTTATCTTATCTTATCTTATCTTATCTTAAAACTACAGTTTTACCTGCTGGGACTACAGCTGGGGCTTTGCTTGACAAGGTAACTAATCCAATGTTCCCATCTTTGTTCTTTGTATGTCTTAGTTCGAGGGTTTTCAACAGTGTCCTAAAACCGTAAGAGCTAGGTAAGTAATCAGGAGTCTTCATGTCTAAATACTTTCCATAAAGAACATCAAGTGTGTTTGTTCCCACTAACACTGGTGTCTGACTATTAGGATTGGCATCTGGAACAACGAGAGCTAAGGTTGGTATGTCAATCTCTGTGCATAAGAAGTCTTTTGTAAAGGTGATACACATCTCTATATAACCTAAATAGGGAACGGGCTGACCTGCAGCGCCCTCTACTTCTAAAAGGTCAGAGTTGTTTAAGGCTTTGATCGGGAAAGTTCTGTTTGTAAAACGACTCAGTGACTGTAGTCACTTGTGACTCTGAGTCAAGAAGACAATGCACATTAACATCAGAAATGCTAACTACAGCTGTGCATTTGGAGCCAACTAACCCTTTTGGTAGGCTATACTTAGGTGGGTTAGTAACAGATTGCTTAAGGCTAGAGCATTGCTTGTACTTAGGGGGACGTGAGTGTCTGGCTACAGTCTCCATTTGCCCCGTAATAGAGACTGTTCCTAGTTTAACCGGTCTTTATTAGTTGCGGGATTTTCAGACTCCCATCTCTTTTGTTTCTCTTTAAACAGCTTACGCTTTTCGGTAAGTAAAGCTAGGTTTGGTTCCTTTTCGCAGCTCGGCTTGATGCGGCCATCCTCTCCACATTGGAAACAGTACCACAGTTTGGGTGGGGTACTTCGAGTTCTGACTGTTTGTTCTGTGGGTTCCTTTGTCACTTTATTCGGCTTTCGTTTCTCTTATGGCTTTGTACTGGGTGTACTTTTTGAGTTTTGAGCTTTTGGTTTTGCAGTTAGTTTTGCTAGTTGATTTTGAATTTCTGCAACTTGTTTTGAGAGTTCTTGAATTGAGTTTACCGTGATTTTGTCCTCATTTTCATCTGAACTACATTGCAGTTTGCACGTGGGATGTCACTTTTTGTTTTGAACTGCTTAAATGTTGTCTCATTCGCAAGGCTTTGGCAACATTTTGGTCTTCTTCAGTGCGTAGCAAGCGAAGCAAATCAGGAAAAGTTGGGGGATTTGTTCGTTTTTGTTTTAACTGGAGTGCAGTTAAAAGGGAATCGTCCCAACAACCTCGACAAAACTGTGTGACAAGCAGCCTGTCAAAATCCTAGCTTGAAGCACCACCACACTTCACAGTGTGAGTCAAAGCTACTTGAAGACGTTGTAGATATGATGAGGGTTTCTCACCTGTGTTTTGGAAGGTGTCAATAAACTTGGCGTAAAGCTCTCCGCCATCTTGAACCGTACCATAAGCAGAATCTAACGGCTGAAGATATTCTGATGGTGAGCTGTTGGGGTTCAAATACTTGACTACATCAGCTGCTGGGGGTAAAAGAGACTCAATGATCTTTCGGGATTGTTGCAATTTGGACATAGCAGGATCAGTCAAGATTAATTCTACACTGGAGCGCCAAATATCATAATCTAGCCCATAAGTTGGTTGGAGGTCTTTGCCAGAAAAAGCTCCGAGCTTTTGTGAAAACGGCTGCATGGAAAAATCCTCCCTTTTTACAATGTGCTCGACTACCACACGTTGCACTTCTGGGGGATTTGAATCATGTGCAGGAGTGGTGGGCATACTTCGAGCTGGGATGCTCGCAGTGTGATTTGACTCAGAAATCTGTGACATCATGTCTTTCAGGACATCTGCAAAATCTCTGCCACTCATCTTCGCTAGGTTTTTAATATCAGTGCGATGTAAATTGATCATCTCATCAAGTTGCTCATCTCCAGCGATTTCACTCACTATCACTGCATTTGGAATTTTCACAGATTCACGCTCAACAATATCCATTTTGGGTACGTTATAGGCTTGAAATAACGTAAGGGAGAGAAAAAAAAAGGCTCCTGGCTGGTCGCCACTTCTTATTGTAACCCTTGCCTTGTGTTAATTAGGTAAGGGAAATTATTAAGTGTAGACCAGTTGCTAGGTTCGTAAGGGTTACAATAGGGAATTAGAGTGAGTGTGGAATGAAATAGCTAGAGGCAAGAAATGAGCAATTCATATCTGTTATTAATAAAGATAAAAGGAGCAAAATATACAAACAATGTACAAATATACAAATATAACAACGGCCGGCATGAAATAAAACCCCAAAAATGTCCTACTGAGCTCAGTGTTTGTTTGTCCTTTCGGGTTAGTCGTTTGACCAGTCAAGATATCTTGTATCTCCAGACTCGCGTTTCTTTTCCTTTTCTTAAGCGGTGACTAGGGTTGTTACCACTTTGAATCCTGGACACTGCAGAGAGGAGGGATGCTCTTCAGTCGAGATCCTGGTTAGATCTCAGGTCAATCTCGGTTCAGTCTCGGGTCAGGCTCACCATCTCCATTCGGAGAGAATCCAGGATCCAGAAGGTTCTTGATCGGCAACCAAAAAAACCTAGCCTGCACGACAATAAAGGAATTATTGTTTACAGCTACAGTAATTCGTCTTCCAATCCCTTCTTATATAACACCATAGCTTAGTGTTTAAATTCTTCTCTCATATTACTATTATCACAATCCAGCAATATAGTAATATCTTACATTTCACATCTTACATCTTACATGCATGTGTTCTTTTTCTCACAATCTCTCTGGTAGCACATGAAATACCCTTTTTTTCATGTAACCAATTAAATGAATTCCTCTGTTCATCGCTACATCATTTAACCATGAAATTATGATTAATCCTCTCTAACCTTGTCTCTGTAAATCATGAAATGAAATACAATTAATTTATCACATAACCAGGGAATATACTGTCCCATCACTTCCAATATTCCCTTTTAAAAATCAGTAAAATCCGGTCTGAGCTACTGGGTTTAGCATAACCTATGCTTTTACATAGGGAACCGACACCATGTGCTTTGGGCATCAACCTACACATTTTATTTGACAGAAATAGTGCATAAGAACTAAAAGTACTTCAGCATACTGTTGGGAACTGAAATCACATTTAGGAAAACCATACAGACACAAAGACAGCCTTTTCCATTGCTTTTAAACAGGAAAAAATCCACTCGCGATTAGCATTAGCATAACGCTAACATTAGCATAACATTAGCATGTATCTGATTCACCAAGATGAGGTCTCAGTGTGAACACAGCAAAAGTCACCGCTTCACGGCCTCTCAAGCTCGTGCTCCCGTCAACTTAAGATAATAAAGATTGCAAATTAGCGTTTGAGAGTGTTTAGATCCATTTATAGCATCTTTCTGAATGAAACTCACCAAGAAGAGATATCTGTGTGAACCAGATCGCTCACAGCCTCTCTCTCGTCCACTCTCATATCGTGAAAGACCGATTTCCAGCAGAGCGCCTCAGCACGTTGCTCGGAAGGCAGGGCTAATATCGCTCTTAACGAATGGAAAGACCCAGATCACCCAATGTGACCATGAAACGGAAATTCAAAAGTTGGATGACGAGGATCGCACTTCCTCTTCCCCAAGATAGTCGGTTTTCAAAATAAAATCACACACTTTCATTAATACAAATGAAATCTGAGAAAAAGGGTCATTTTCTCAGCTGGGTTACAAACAGGATCGGTGAAAAAGGGCAGCCCTGGCGGAGTCCAACTCTCACTGAGAATGAGTCCAACCGAGTGTTGGCAATATGAACCAATCTCTCACAACGGTCATACAGAGGCCGAACAGGTCGTAACAACAAGCCCGATACGCCATACTTCCGAAGCACCCCCCACAAAAAAACCCCGAGGGATGCGATTGAATACCTTCTCCAAGTACACAAAACACATATAAATTGGTTGGGCAAACTCTCACGAATCCTCAAGGATTCTTGAGAGGGTAAAGAGCTGGTCCGATGTGCCATTGCCAGTACGAAAACCACATTGCTTCTCCTGAATCTGAAGTTCGACCAACGGCCGGACTCTCCTCTCCAGTACCTTGGCATAGACCTTCCCAGAGGGGCTGAGGAGTGTGATCCCTCTAAAGTTTGATCACACCCTTCAGTCCCCTTTTTTGAAGAGAGGAACCACCACCCCAGTTTGCCATGCGAAAGGCACTGCCCCCGACCTCCACGCAATGTTACAGAGGCGTGTCAACCATGACAGCCCTACAACATCCAGGGCCTTGAGGTACTCAGCGCAAATCTCGTCCATCCTCAGGGCCCGGCCACCAAAGAGATTTTTAACCACCTTGGCGACCTCAGCCCCTGTGATAGGTGAGTTTCCCCCTCGTCCACAAGCCCTGCTTCCTCTGTGGAAGGTGTATCAGTGGGATTGAGGAGATCCTTGAAGTATTCCTTCCACTGCCCGACGATATCCCCAGTCCAAGTCAGCAGCGCTCCATCCACACCATCCACAGTGTGGACAGGGAGCAGCTTCCCCCTCCTGAGCTGCCAGACAGTTTGCCAGAATCTCTAGTCCGACTAAAAGTCTTGTTCCATGGCCTCACCAAATTCCTCCCATACCTGAGTTTTTGCTTCAGCAACCACCCGAGCTGCACGGAAACCTGGCCACCAGACGCTAGCCATCGAGCCCCTCCCCCAGGCCTGGCTCCAGGGTCGGGCCCCGGTAACACCATACCAGGTGGGGTACACCTAATCTTTGTTCTTGCTTTCATCATGAGAGTCTGTTGGATCATTCTTAGTCTGGCCCTTCACCCAGGACCAGTTTGTCTTGGGTTACCCTACTTGAGGCAAATTGCCCCGGACAACATCGCTCCTAGGTTCACTAGGGCATGCAAACCCCCCACCGCGATAAGGTGACAATCCATGAGGATCCGTGACGTTTACTTTCTTTGAAAAAAACAATCTTTGAACATGCTGATTGGTCATTGACAGCACTTTTTTTTTTGTTTTACATTTTAACAGCTCACACGTCTTAAATAAAGTGTTTGTGACATATTTTGTTCACATTTTCTTTATATTTTTAACGATTGAAGAAAATTAGTTTTTTTTTTCTTGGCTTTCTTCAAACATGTTGATATATAGCCTGTCACTTTAAGAAACATCCTTCAGCTGTTTAACTCCACCCTGCCTCTTATATCAGTTTGCAATTAGCTGACTAGCTGACTAGCCTTCTTCGAGCTTGAATGAGCAGTGCTGGTTCACTGATCCACAGTCATTTGTGCATCTCACATCATCCCGGCCCACCCCCCAACAGCCCCGCAGAGACACCACAACAAATTGCCAGCGCTGGGCAATCCACCGATTGCTGCAACCCGAGAGTGCTGGCCGAGCCACAGGATCTCAAAGGGCAATGTCTTATTCCATGGTACTCCGCTCCTCTCCAACTGTCAGCCGGGGAGTCTGCCCCATTACGAAGCAGCTCCCCCACGCTACCCGTGAGATTATGCCCAGAGGATGGTGGGGGAGTTGAGTCAGCAGCTCCAGGCAGCATCCCTGGGTTGCAGCAACTGCCTGCACCATGCTCCGGGTGCCGGCGCAGGCAGTTGCTGCAACTAAGATCTGAAGAAAATAACAATGTAAGCCACACGTTCGAGCTTCCTGTTGCCAGTGTTAGCTTGGGGGCTAATAGCTCAGGGGCTAATCGGCTACCTTTAGCACCACTTCCATCTACAGTTAGGCCCAGAAATATTTGGACAGTGACACAATCTTCATGATTTGGGCTCTGCATGCCACCACATTGGATTTGAAATGAAACAACTACAATGGAATTGAAGTGCAGACTTTAAGGTTTAATTCAAGGGGTTGAACAAAAATATATGATTAAACATGTAGGAATTGTAGCTATTTTTATACAAACGCTCCTCATTTCACGGGCTCAAAAGTAATTGGACAAATAAACATAACCCTAAGTAAAATGGTACTTTTCAGTATTTTGTTGAGAATCCTTTGCAGGCAATGACTGCCTGAAGTCTGGAACCCATGGACATCACCAAACGCTGGGTTTCCTCCTTTGTGATGCTTTGCCAGGCCTTTACTGCAGCTGTCTTCAGTTGTTGCCTGTTTGTGGGTCTTTCTGCCTTAAGTTTTGTCTTGAGCAAGTGAAATGCATGCTCAATTGGGTTGAGATCCGGTGATTGACTCGGCCATTGCAGAATATTCCACTTTGTTGCTTTAAAAAAACTCCTGGGTTGCTTTTGCAACCCAGCAAGTATGTTTTGGATCATTGGTAAAGCGCCGTCCAATCAACTTTGCTGCATTTGGCTGAACCTGAGCAGAAAATACTGTATATCCCTATACACTTCAGAATTCATCCGGCTGCTTCTGTATTTGTCACATCATCAATAAACACAAGTGACCTAGTGCCACTGGAAGCCATGCATGCCCATGTCATCACACTGCCTCCACCATGTTTTACAGAAGATGTAGTGCTTTGGATCACGAGCTGTTCCAATTCTTCTCCAAACTTTCTTCTTCCCATCATTCTGGTACAGGTTGATCTTAGTCGCATCTGTCCAAAGAATGCTCTTCCAGAACTGGGCTGGCTTCTTCAGGTGTTTTTTGGCAAAGCCAATTCTGGCCTTTCTATTTTTGAGGCTGATTCATGGTTTGCACCTTGTGGTGAATCCTTTGTATTTACTCTCATGAAGTCTTCTCTTTATGGTAGACTTAGATACTGATACACCTACTTCCTGGAGAGTGTTCTTCACTTGAGTGGATGTTGTGAAGGGGTTGTTCTTCACCAAGGAAAGGATTCTGTGATCATCCACCACTGTTGTCTTCCGTGGACGTCCAGGCCTTTTTGAGTTCCCAAGCTCACCAGTGCACTCTTTTTTTTCTCAGAATGTACCAAACTGTTGATTTGGCCACTCCTAACATTTCTGCTATCTCTCTGATGGATTTCTTCTTTTTTTTTTTTTCAGCCTCAGGATGGTCTGTTTCACCTCCATTGAGAGCTCCTTTGACCGCATGTGTGTGTTCACAGCAGCATCTTCCAAATGCGAACGCCACACCTGGAATCAACTCCAGACCTTTTAACTGCTAACTGATGACAGGTTAACAAGGGAAGAGCCCATGCAGCCTTGTTATTTTTTTTTTTTTTTTTGCAGCCTTCTGAGTCAATTGTCCAATTACTTTTGGTCCCTTGAAAAAGAGGCGGCTACGTATTAAAGAGCTGTAATTCCTAAACCCTTGCTCCAATTTGGATGTGAATACTCTCAAATTACAGCTGAGAGTCTGCACTTTAAGCCCACATTGATTGTATAATTGTATCCTGAATATGTTTTCGTAAACAGCTAAAATAACAAAACTTGTGTCACTGTCCAAATATTTTTGGGCCTAACTGTACATGACAGACAGCTAGGCGGGCCAGTAATAGAGTAGTGGGTGGGTCTCAAGGACGGTGGTGGGCTGGCTTTGTCAAATCATGACATACGAGAATTCCACAAACAAGTCAAAAATGTTTCTGGTGTTTCTGGGAGAGAAAAATGAGATAAAGGCTGTGTTGTTTTTTTGTTTGCTTGTTTGTTTGTTTGTTTGTTTTTTAAGAGAATTGACTGTTTTGAAAATTTTGGGATAATTAGGTGACAAGTAGACTCATTTCAGACAGTTAAAACTTACAAACACACCATTTATCAGTCAATGACCCCTTTAAATGTGGGATTTCAACATTACCTGTCAAAACTGAGAAAACTGAATTATAACATGTTTGTAAATTAATTTAATTCCCGCTGACTTTGCTCATAATATCATTCCTGATGTGAACTCCCCATGTCATAACACACTATCATGGTGTCAGCAAAAACCTTGAGTTGTATTCGTCAATTGTGCCACCTATCCCACTTCATCGAAAAAAAAAAAAAAAAAAAGATATATAAACAATCAATCAAAGTCCCGCTCTGGGAGGGGAACTCGAGGATCAAGATATCACCCAGACAGCTCAAGGCCTCCGAGGTAAAAAACGACACCATCGCCGTTCCTTTACATGTGAATTAGTGCGTGAAATCTCACACACGCCACAATGACCAGGAGCCACGCGGGCGCTAGATTGCTTTGTTGTTGCATCAGTATGATGCAGTGGTTGCTCTGTGTCTGACTCCGTGTGGTGTTTATTCATTAATTTATGTAGTAGTTCCTCTGATCCCACATCAGAGAGAATACACAGGCCCTGTCCTTCATCGTGGACGTGGATCTGAGTCCCCGTTAAAACACAGGTGAATTTCGTAATGTCACGGCTTTTTTAATGTCTCCGTCTGTCTATACGTGGATGTAGGTTGGAGTTGGAGAGACAGTTTTGCAGTGGGTTTCATATCCAAGAAGCAGCGTGATTTTTAATAATTGCCGACTTAGTGATTTTAATCCTGAGTGAAAACTGCAGAGTGTGTAATTTATAAAGTAGATGTTCCGGGCTGAGAGTTACTGAATACAGAATTCTCTGTAATGCTCTTATTCCACTCAAGTTTTCTTCTCAATTTGTCTATCAGCTTCTTTTATGCATGTGTGAATACAAAAAGTTAAAACCAATAACCTACACGTATTAAAAAGTAGCAACAATTAGAAGTTCCAGAGCCATCACAGTAATGGGCTGTTACTCAGTCACCACAGCTGGGCTCAGTTTGTCATGCACCTCTCTGTTTTGCAGTCTGACTCATGCAGACAGCGGCGGGCTAAGAATTATGGGAGCATGTTGGTCAGTATGGGTGTCTCTTTGACATATCAATACAAGACCACAGGGGTTCCCTGACTGCACGTATAGAGCTGGCTGCAAAAACGGGATGGGATGGAAAAATATTATGAAAAACCTTCATGATCTGTGTTATGTATGGAAATACCTGGGTGAAGGATGAGTCATGATGATGGTTGGCGAAAACAGCTTTATTAAAGGAACTATGTACAGAGCAGTACATGGTATGCACCAGTGCATGCATCCAGCAAAGAAGCGGAATATGGATGTCCTCTGCCTTAACCTTTTAACTGCCAAATTCGCCATATGGTGCCTGGGGAAACGCAAGGCAACTCAAGCCCCCCCCCCCCCCAGTGGTCAAGAGTGGTAAAAAATTTTGTCAATAAAATAGTTCAGATTTCCAAGGCTATAACTTGAAAGTTACAAGAGATAATGGCTTACTGTCAAATAGAAAGATGTAGAATATGATCCAAAGTTTCAGATAGGAATGAATTTATGCATCTAATTTGCATAATGTCACAGCAGCTCTATAAATTACATAATTCAGTCAAAAGTGGACTTTGGACACATTTATATAAAGAATGGTCTGTTTTGTTTTGGGTTTTTTTTTGTTTGTTTGTTTGTTTTACACTGATTTGGCTACAGGGGTATGCTTTTATCTCCTCTTCAAAGTATATGAACCAGAAAATCAGTAAAATGTCAAAAAAACATATTTCTTTCTTACCTTTTACCGGGAGAGGGGCTCGCCAGCCCATGTAACCGGTCTGTTTTCATCCATCGTAGCCGATGTTTGCGTGTTTGCTCAGCCATTTACACCATGTACCACATCTACAAACTCTTAAGATTACCCCATGTGAATTTTGTTTGTATTTCGTGGCTGATTTTTTTCTGTTTGGTGCATTATTCCTGTGGGAATCCATGCCGCCCATGGGGCTGCCATCTTGGTACTGGGAGCTCAGTTTTTTGTTACATCGACCTTGATGTAACACTTTTACTTAGTAATTTACACCCGTGTACCACATCTACAAACTCTTATGATTATCCCAATTGAAGTTTGTTTGTATTACACGGCTATTTTTCCCGTTTCATGCAGTTTCCGTCATCATCGCTGTCGCAATGACCAAACACGGTGGCATCCACACTGGTGTGTGAGCTCAAAGCGGAAAAAGGAAGAATAACATAACAAAGCAAAAATAATTTTTTTGTAAGTTGTCTGTGTTTTTTCAACTGATTTAAAACAATTTTGCACCACTGAATCCGAAAATGACATCCGTTTCCCTCGATCAGGTCAGGTTTTTATGCTAAGTTGTAAGCAGTTGTACAGTTGTACTGTAAATTGAATAGTAGACATTGATAAAGGTAAGTACATGTAAATTGAATGTTTTGTCATCATTGTTCAAAATTCAGAGAATTTCAAGAAATAAAAACAAATTTTGCATCATATAAAGTAAAAATACCCATACATGTAAACCAAAACGTAAAAACAAAACATGTGGCCATAGTTCAAAAGGTTGACCTGACTGAGCAAAACCAATGCTATTTTTGGATTCAGTACATTGAAATTGTCCTAATCAGCTAAAAAAAACTTAGACAATAAATTTGGTGTTGACCAGTGTAATAATGAGGATTTCTCCTCTTTGCTATATTCCATGTCAGCCATGATTCCTTCGGCGCTTGTCTGTCACCTTCTAAACTGTCAGATCAATAGAGATTAGTACAAATTCTCAGTATAGCCAGGGGACGTTAATAAGTTGACACGTGCAGTTTCTGCGCTGTGCCACTGGGGGCGCATGACCCGTCCAATTAATCTGGGCAGTTAAAGGGTTAAATAGGGTGGTGCTGTGATGTGACAGGAAGTGCACGTCACTCTTGTATCTGAAATCACCTTCTTAACGGACGAGGCCAGGTGCACAGTAGAACTCAGCTTTATTGAAAAATGTTTGCACAATACGACCGTAAGGCAGGAGCATTGGCAAAGAGGCCATAAAATTGATGCCCTTGGTTTTTATAGGGCAGTGCAGTGGCGGAAGAGGAAGTGACCGCCACTACGACGCACTTCATAATAAAACACCACATTACCCCCCACCCCCACCCTCCCAGAAAGTCCAAACCACACATACAATTGAGACCCTTCCCAATTTAGGACCCGAATCACGCACTGAAAAAAAAAAAAAACTGAAATTATTAAGTGGCCTAACACATTCACACAACAAGCCTAAACTAGGACAGGTGGACTACCGTCCCACTCCACATGGCAAGATGGGTTATTCTGCCACCTGTAAACTTAAAGAAAAGTCCATTTATAACTGGGAACATTGCTGTGCTTCTAAAATAATACACTCCCAGAACAATAACAGTTTATTTTTAATTTTTTTTTAAAACACATACAAACGTATGAACATTACAACATTGGAACTTTTTGTTGACTCACACTACTGTCCTTCTGATGGAAAAGGGGTAGAACCGGCTTGTGGGGGCCCAGGGCAGCCCCTCAGTAGACCCACCTCTGGAGGCGGCATGCCCCCGCGGCCACAGCTGACCTAATAGACGAGAGTGCATCTTCTCACCATTGGCTGCCCCTCTTGTCCGGACCTGCCATCCAAAGCCTCCTCCCGGCACACCGCAGGTCATTGCTGTGCCTCCACGAACCGTCTGACAGCTGGAAGTAAGCCGTGCCACTTAGCCACAATACGCAGCCACTTCTGGTGTCCCTCTGGCTGTCTTTTGGCCCGCACCCACTGTGGACGTCCCTCCCCTTGAGCTGGGACCAGGTCCATAACTCTCAGAGGAGCTCTGCTTGCTCTACAGTGTTGCTGATCGGCACGCTGTCCCTCTGTGCCTGTTGGTCTGGCCCCGACCTTTTTTACAGCTGCTGCAGCGGTCACCGTTGTAGTTCCAGACTCTCCAGCTCTCTGCAGCCAAGCTCTGGTGGAATCTGGGGCTAGCTCGTTGGCGTGCCTCGCTGCCACGCTCAGTACTCTCTTCCACAGTACCCCGAGTGAGGCTTGTCCTGCTTGACCCACAACCCATATACACAGGTTTTCCCGAGGCAGACCTATGGCTTGTAGCATTGGTCTCCATAGCATCGTTGTCCATGCTGTCCTCGCTGTCTGGGTCCACTACTAGCACCGCAGCGGCTGCTGTGACTGGCACCCACTTTGCTCAGATACTAGCTTGTCTGTGGTCTCCAATTGGAGAGCTAACTCAATAGCTCTGGCTAGCGTTAAGTCACCCAGCGCTGTGAGCACCTCCACTCGTATCGTGGTGCTGTTTGTGTGCTCCGCCAGCTGATCGCGTATCATCTCTTCCTCCAGCGTCCCAAAGTTACACTCACTAGTTAGCTGTCTCAGGTCAGCAATGAACTGGTGGATAGGTCCACCTGCCTGTTGGTGTCATTGCTGAAACCTTGTCCTCCGGATGGTCACACTGTCCAGGGCGTGAAGATGGCGCCCTAGCAACTCGACCATGTCCTCGTAGGAGTCCAAAGCCCCGAGTGTGCTCAGGATCTGCTGACCCTCAATCACCAGATTGTGCACCAGAAGCGCATGTGCCTTCATCATATCTAGCTTACCCAGGTTGAGCGCCACGGTGTAGGTCTCAAAGGCTGCAAACCATCTCAGCCAGTGGGCAGGCAGCTCGCCCAGGAGCTCCAGGAAGGGCCAAAGTGGTGAAATACACACCTTCATTTTTATTCTCGTCGTCAAAATGTTGTGTCCAAAATTGCCTCCTTAAAGGACGAGGTCAGGTGCACAGTAGAACTCAGCTTTATTGAAAGTCGTTTTCACAATATGACCGTCAGGCAGGGGCATTGGCAAAGAGGCCATAAAATGGATGCCCTTGGTATTTATAGGGTGGTGCAGTGGTGGAAGAGGAAGTGACCGCCACTACACTGCACTTCAGAATAAAACACCACATTACAGTCATCACACCACATTTCACAATAATGTGCCATATTCATATATAATTCCCCCCCCCCCCAAAAAAAAAAAATCTGGGACCCAAATCACGCACTAAAATAGCGAAAAACAATGTACTAAAATGGTCTAACACAGGGGTCTCAAACTCATTCCATGGAGGGCCAAGACCCTGCGGGTTTTACCTCCACCCAGTGTCTTCAACAGGTGATTCACCAAATTTCTTCCAACTGATTGCTGATCAGTGAAAACACCTGCTGAAGACATTGGGTGGAGGTAAAACCTGCGGGGTCTTGGCCCTCCATGTAATGAGTTTGAGACCCCTGACTAACACATTCACACAAATTAACCTAACCAAGGGCTAACAGGTTTACTACCGTGCAGCCCGCATGATGGGGTGGATTATTCTGCCACCCATAACTACAGAAAAAGTCCATTCGTAAAGTAAAATTACACTGTACTCCTTAACTAAACACACAAAACACAAAACATATAACAGAACACAAGAAGTATAAACATAGTGCTACCGCACAGTCATTGGGGTGAAAAAACTGGAACTTGCATAGGGGGGTCCAGGGCAGCCCCTCAGCAGACGAGCCCCTGGAGACCGCAGACCCCTGGAGTGATGGCCGATCCTCTGGATGAGAGAGCCTGGATCCCACACTGCCATCATCAACTCCCATCTAGCCTCGCCACCTGGAGCATCTTCCTGGACACGCCAAAGCTGATTGGCGTGCCTCGAGGAGCCATCGGTCAACCTGAAGCACACTGTGCCCAGCTTAGCCACTATTCGCGGACACCATCGATGTTTTGCTGGCTGTCGTTTGGCCCATCTTCGCCGTGGACGTCCTTCACCTCGAACCCAAATCAAGTCCAAAACCTGGAGTGGAATTTTACTTGGCCCAATGTGCTGCTGCTGAGCATGCAGTAACTCCATGCTCGTCGGTCTGGCCCCGTCCTCTTCTACAAGTGGTGTAGCCTTCACTGTTGTAGCTGCAGACCCCCCACTCAACTGTGGCCAAGTACTGGGGGCAACTGGGGCTAGCACCTCAGTGTCCCTCGCCAGAGCAGGCGCCTCGTCGCCACGCTCAGTATCCCCCTCTACCATGTCCCGAGCACTGACACTGAGTCCTACCTGCACCGAACCTGAGTGAATCTGGTCCTGCTTGACTGTCGAGGTGTAGGTTAGCTCGTCGTACTGTTCGCTCCCAGTGTCCATTGGGGGTAAGTTGGGTGATTTCTCCCTTGGGTTCCCTGGGTAAGACAAATGGCACACCTTGGCGTAATGATTCAAGCGTCCACATCTATGACAATGTTTTCCTCTAGCTGGGCATTTCTTAGCATTATGGCAGTGCCTTGTGGACCCACAACCACTGCAACGGGAGTTTCCGGGGGAGACCTTTGGCTGGCAGTACTGATTTCTCAAAAATCCTCGTCCAAGCTATCCTTGCTTTCAGTGTCCGCAACATTAGTTGAAGCAAGCGGCTCCAGTGTCTTCTGTGGCTGGCACCAATTTAGCTCCACAGCTAGCTTATCAACAGCTTCCCACTGGAGAGCTAACTCTATTGCTTTAGCTAACGTTAAGTCATTAGGCGCCATTAATAGCCTAGAACGTTGGTCAGCGTTACACGTGTGTTCTGCTAGTTGGTCGCATACCATTTCATCTTCAAGCGGTCCAAAACGACACTTGCTGGCTAGCTGCTTCAAGTCAAAGACATACTGGCGGGTAGGCTCACCTACACGCTAGCGTCTCGGGAGAAAACAAGTTCTCTGAACAGTCACATTGTCTGGGGTGGAGCAATGTTTAGCTAGCAGCTCCACAACTTCCTTGTATGAATCCATTGTGCCGAGCATTCGCAGGACCCTCTGGCCTTCAATACCCAGGTTGTAAACGAGAAGCACTTGCACTCTCACCCCATCAAGCTTCCCGAGGTCCAGCGCCATAATATATGTCTGATTGGCCTCCAGCCAATGCGGCCATAAAACTGGTGGTTCGCCCAGGAGCTCATGAAAGGGACGAAGTGGTGTAATGCACACCTCCATGATTTAATCCTTGATCGTCAAATGTTATGTATGGACATACTTAGGTGAAGGCATCCGGCAAAGAGGCGGAAAATGGATGCCCTCTGCCTTAAATAGGGCAGTGTGGTGACGTGACGGGATGTGCACATCACCACACCCCACTTCACAATAATGTGCCATATTCATATATAATAATCTGCCTTCTCTCTAGCTTTTTTACATTCACTGCTCCAAAGTGAGAACTTTGCAGCTGGTGTCATAATACGGCTGCCAGCCAAATGCTCCTCAGAAGTGTGAATCTTTGATTTTTGATTTTGATTTTGTATACTTTATTGATCCCCAGAGGGGAAATTGAGGGCATCCACCTGGATGGATGAAGCAGCCAAGGTACGGCGCTATCCTTTAAGCGTCTCCAATTAACCTTAAAGCTTAAACAGAAATTTGTTGACAAGCCATGGTTAACCAAAGGATTACAAAAGGCATGTAAAAAGAAAATATCATTATATAAAGCTTTTCTAAAGAAAAGGACAAAAGAAGCAGATCAGTGGTATAAAACATACAAAAATAAGTTGAGATAAAAAGAGAAAAATAAGTTTAATGAGATGTAGTAAAAGAGACTATTACAGTAAAGAACTGGAGAAAAACAGAGACAATATTAAAAATACATGGACAATTGGACAATACTGAACAATATTCTTGGAAATAAAAAAAGAAATACAAGCTACCCAACCAATCTTTCCAAAAAAAGTAATAAAATGACTCCGAGTGTGAATGCAGTCTCACCTGCAGATGAATTTAATAACTTTTTTGTTAACGTTGGTCCTAATTTGGCACAAGAAATACCCATTACAGCACCTACAGGTGATACAATAAGCAAAAACATTGCTATAAAAGACTCCATTTTCATAAAGAACACAAGCGAGAGAGAGGTCATTGAAATTGTTAAATCGTTTAAAAGTAAAACATATACGGATTGTGATGGTATTGACATGCTCTTGGTCAAAACTATCATTGAATGCTTAGTGAAGCCCCTGATGTACATTTGTAACCTGTCTCTCCAAACAGGTATATTTCCCAATGCAATGAAAATAGCTAAAGTAATTCCGATATACAAGACGGGTGACAGAGGGGAATTTTCAAACTTTAGACCAATTTCACTATTGCCGCAAATTTCCAAGATACTTGAAAAAATATTCTGTGAGAGAACTGACAACTTCATAATGAAGAATAATTTATTGTGTGAGCAGCAATATGGGTTCAAACACAAGAGGACAACTGCATTTGCTCTAATGGAATTTATAGAAAAAATATCAACTGCCATTGAAAATAAAGAGTATTCAGTTGGGGTATTCCTGGATCTTAAAAAAAAGGCATTTGATACAGTGGATCATAATTTATTATTAAAGAAACTACAAAATTGTGGTATTGGGGGGTAGCACTGTCCTGGTTATGTAGTTACTTAAAGAACAGATATCAGTATGTATGTGTTGGTAACAAAAAGTTACTGAAGGTTACTTGTGGAGTCCCACAGGGTTCAGTTTCGGGGCCACTGTTATTCAATATGTATATAAATGATATATGTACAGTTTCGGGAAAAATGGATTTAATATTGTTTGCCGATGACACTAATTTATTATGCAGTGGAAGCAATTTGGAACAATTCTTGGATACACTCGGAAAGGAATTAGAAAAGCTTAAACTGTGGTTTGATTCAAACAAATTAACGCTCAATTTAAGTAAGACAAAATTTATAGTTTTTAACAACCATCACAACAACTTAGTATCTAAACTCAATGTAAATGGTGTAGAGATTGAAAGGGTATCCAAAACTAAATTTCTTGGAGTAATAATCTATAATAAACTGTGTTGGAAGTCACATATTAATGATATTAAATGTAAAATATCTAAATCAATTGCAATACTACACAGAGTGAAATATTTGCTGAATCAACCCACACTATATACTTTGTATCATTCATTAATACTCCCGTTCATGACATATTGTACTGAAGTATGGGGAAATACATATAAAACAAACATATATCCAATCTTTATGCTTCAGAAGAGAGCTATTAGAATAATGAACAAAGCTGCGTACAGGGAACCAACAAACCCACTTTTTCTTAAATTAAAAGCTCTCATGTTGAAAGATCTGGTTGACTTTAAAACTGCAGTAATAATGTTTAAAGTGAAGAATCTATCACTGCCCGCAAATATCCAAAAGTTGTTCCAAATAAGGGGGAAACAGTGTCATTTCAGAGGAACATGTATATTTCAAAAACCTTCAGTGAGAACTATCGCCAAGCAACACTGTGTCTCAGTACAAGGAGTTAGATTGTGGAACGCTTTTGGACCTGAATTAAAATCATGTACAACGCTTGGACAATTTAAACAAAAACTAAAGGAAGAAATACTCCAAACATATATACAAGATGACATGTAAAATCACATAAGGATTATCATATTCAGTCTTTGTTGTATTATTCTGTTCCTTTCTTTTAATCTATCCAAAATAAAGATTCATTCAACCTAACCTGCATGTTTTGGGGTTTTTTTTGCCTGTGGGAAGAAACCGGAGAACTCCCAGAGTAAACCCACGCTGACACGGGGGAACATGCAAACTCCACACAGATCACTGTTGGTCAGGGGCTGGGATCGAACCAGGGATCCCATGGCCAAGGGTGAGTTGCTGTGCTGCCACAGTGCTAACCACTGCGCCACCACGTTGCCCATCATGATGTGTCTTGGCATGTCCAACAAATAAATGCAGAAACTAAAATTGGATGCTGCTGATATTGCTATTTGGTACATGCTCTTGTCAGCAAAAGGCAACTGTGTTCAACAGTTGTAAGATGGCACTGTAGGAATCAAAATGGGCCAACCTCACCGTGGGTTGTAGCTTCTACTAGCAGTGTACTAGTTAGGACTTTTGAATGCAGTCATTTCTGTCATAATCACTTAAATTTAGGAAAAGACCACATTTCACTGAATATACTGTATTCTAGCATAACAAACTTTGCAATAGTTACAGTTTTCATGACTCTTCTATTAAAGTTAAGGGTATTTTGTTAGATAAGAACTGGTGCTATTCTAGTGTTTTGGTCAATGGTGTAATTTAGTAAATGCTTCTTTTCTTGCATTAACAACCAAAACCACTTCCTCTTTTGCAAAACAACAGAAATAACTTTGAGGATTCAATGTTTTTCCAGCAATTAAAACATCTGGAATAGTCAATAGCACATTACAACTCCAATCCTAAAAGTAACAACTTCATTGCGTGGGATATGTTATGGATTTTTTTTTATTGTCCGTTCATTCTGTGTCCTGTAATCATAAATGAAATTACACTCAGTACTTTTCCCATAAGACAGCAAGGATCCAATGTAGCCTTGACCACTGTAGCAACTGATGACTTGGCATTCTCAAAACAATGCTTATCTGTTTGCTCTACTGTGTGGTCTATATTTATCATATATTCCATAACCTACATATGTTGAAGCATGTGAGAATGTTTGGTGATTACATATGGCGACTTCACACCTCAGAACAGGACAAAGGGATCTCAACCGCCAGTGAAGATCAAAGAGTTTCCCAGACACTGTGGTGGAGACCGGAGGAGCTACCCTCACCCCCCAGGGTGAAGAGGGGGAGTACTAAGACAATGGGGGGATTAAGATAATGAGGGATGTCAGCCTTTGATATGCATGTCTTTTGTTATGTACAAGTATAAGTTCACAGAGCCGGAGGTATTCGGTCTCTTTTCTTGCTTCTGCTTCTGCACTTAGATGAGACTTGTTAGAGGAGCTGATAATAAACTTTGGTTTATATATCATACCGCCTCGTTCTTCCAAGCTCTTCTACAACTGTATTAAAACTCTGCTCTGTTCTGAGACTTTGAAGCATCTCTCGTGGCACTGCGGCAGTGCTCCACGACATTTTCCTTTCTTGGCCAAGTTGAAAATAAATACCCAGAAAAGGCATCTATGATGCTGCATTTTAATTTATTAATCAGATCAACAAGGGACATTTATTAATATAAAGGAAATCCACAACAGGTATAATAAACCTGAACTTGAATGCACTCAACCAAGATGCAGACCTTTTGCAGCCCTATAGATTTAAAACCTTCTGACCCCAAACCCATAGTCAGAGGTCAGAGTCTCAGGGTTAACCTGCGTACCAAGTTTGGTGACCTTAGCTTTACTCATGCTGTACTAATAGGGCATAGTGAATGCAAATGTTGACCTTTGACCTTTTGACCCCAAATTCATAGTTCTAGGTCAGAATCCCAAGGTGAACCTATGTACCATGTTTGGTGACCCTAGCTGTATTTGTTGTGAATATATATTTGATTTTACATTCTGACCTTGACCTTTGACCTTTTGACCCCAAAAAGTTAGTCATAGGTGCTAGTCCCAACGTTAGCCTGTGTATCAATGCCGTAGCATCATTCCCTGTCTAGCATGGACATAGACAGCTGCAGACGGCACTAACCACCAACTGTCATTATTACCGACGCCTCCTCGTTGTTGGCGTGGGCAATAATTTTTTTCTTTTTTTTTGATTTTGTATACTTTATTGATCCCCAGAGGGGAAATTGAGGGCATCCACCTGGATGGATGAAGCAGCCACGGCACGACGCTATCCCTTAACCATTCACACACACATTCACACCTAAGGCCACTTTAGAGTCTCCAATTAACCTAACCTGCATGTTTTTGGTCTGTGGGAGGAAACCGGAGAAATCCCAGAGTAAACCCACGCAGACACGGTGAGAACATGCAAACTCCACACAGATCACTGTTGGTCAGGGGCTGGGATCGAACCAGGGATCCCATGGCTAAGGGTGAGTTGCTGTGCTGGAGCAGTGCTGACCACTGCTCCACCGCACCACCCTGACAACTCCAAATTTGTTCCTATGGGATTTTTTTTAAGAAAAAAAGTGCAATTTCAAGAATATTGTCCCTCTGTTAATCATTTACATTTGTGCATTACAACTTGTACATCACAGTGGATCCACAAAGACAGAAAACATTTGTCATGTGCAGAGCTGGTGTTTTGGCTTCACCCATGATTTGTGGCTGTAGCTTCTGATTTGTTATTAATTGGTTCCATCTGGCAGGTTGAGCCCTGAGCTTGCCCTTGCCAGTCTACAGCCACACCCCTCTCTCAACCAGACACTCACCAGCTGTTAGTTATTTTCTCATTTGTTCCTGTCCACACACACACACACACACACACAAACGCACATACATGCATGCACACACACACTCTTGCACAGACTCCCGCCACACACCTGCGTCCACTTGTCACACATTAGCCTGCTTGGTATTTATTGAGTGACAGTGGGGTCATTCAGTGTCGTGGCGTCAGTCTATACTGCACAGTTCAGTCTGTAGTCACCAGCTGATGTAATCCCCTGGAGCTGTTGGCACCCTTTTCTGATGGACTTCTACGGTGTTGTTCCCCAGAGCCCGCTGAGCTCCGACGCCCCATGTAAGTCTCTCGTCTTGCTCACCCTTCTCTCTCTGCTGCCCAGTTCCACCCTGGGAGCGTGTGGGGCTTCCTATCTAGCCAACTGAGCTTGGGCGTCTAGCGCTTGTGTGCCAGACTGTGCTTCCATTGAACTCTTTCCCTGTATTTGTGTATTTTTTTGTTTCCCCTTTTTGTTAATAAACACATTCACTTCACCTGCGTTTTGGGCTCGTATCAATTCTATTTATTGTCCGTTGTGAAGTTACACAGCTGACATGACAACGTTAAGTCATAGGTATCGGGAACCTAAAAAAATATATTATTTTACTTTTTGATAAAAACAACTTGTCAAGCTCTAGAAATTATTTTAAGTGCACATATATTTCCACATACGTCATCAATCCTAACCACCAGAACCAACTCACCACACCATACACACTAAAATGGAAGCTATTATTTATCCTCCTGGCTTGCAAATATTGAAAATTTGTAAATAAAAATACTTTAAATTTGTGCATAATAGGGCATGCATATTGCTGCTCTCTGCTGTTTAATTCTGAGTCACAGTGTTGTGTCTGCTACTCCTAATAAAACAGTGTGAACCCCAGTGTATAAATTGGGACTAGCATTTACTCTATTGAATGAAAGCACCAAGGTGCTGATGCCTTGGTGCTTGTAGCATGGTAACATGGGGGGCTGTAAAAAAGTCACACTGCCAGTCTAGTGGCCTGGCATAGTTATTACAATACCTTTTTTCGCAGCAACATTGATGGTAAAGGCGAGTTCAATTTGTGTTTATTTTGAAAACAAAGCCTTATCTGGAAATTGTGGCAAATTAAAAGTTGAGAAAATATGGCGATACAATGACTTTGTAGTCATTGTATCGCCAATGTTTAGTTCCTGCTGATGTTGAGCAGGTGAGCTGAAATGCTACTGACAGACAGACAGACAGATACAGACACATGGGGTGATTACTGTATGCCTAAGTTGCCTTTGCACCGAGGCAAAAAAATAGAGAAGCACAAGGGTAAAGTTAGGAGCACAAAGAAAAACGCTTGAGTAACAGATTTTATTTATTTAATGTATAGTTACATGATGACGTGCAATAGCAGGTAAATATATCAAAATTTCCAAAAGTAAAAGCAAGAATGTTTCACACTTAAGTGTAATGAATATTGAGAGTTTCTTAAATAACCTTGCAAAAACTAAATTTGTCCAAATATTAATTTATTGAAATACAGTAGCAGTTTCTGATATAACCAGTAAACAAGTAAAATTCTTATTTAGCTTCCAGCCTGTTATCTTCACAGCTGCTTTGACTGCTGACCTTCAGGTTCACCACCATGGACCTCAGAGAGACAAAGAGGAAAAAAAAACAGCATAAAAATGTGATTATTGTTACAGATGTGATAGATATAAAAATACAGATGTCATGTTTCTCCTCAGTTTAAAAAATTGCTTGGTTTAGTGAATGAATCATTATAAAGTGAGTGAATGAAATATGGCACACCATGATGTTTTTATATTACTGGTATTAGTATTAAGACAAAAAATCAGCTGAACTTTAAAGAAAACTATTTAACAGGTTAAATTAATTGAACCAAGCAGTCCCCATATGGGAAAAAATCAGACATTGGGAAAAAAAGTGACATAACATAAGCTTGAAGAATCAAACATTGCAGTTGTAGGAGTTATTAGTGTTTTAATATTGAAATCACTGCATAATTTAAGTGTAAAACTTATTTTTAAATGCTTTTTCTTATGCACAGCAATCTACTGTGGTCCGCCATGTTTTTTAGGAGAGGAATGTTGGGACTTGTAGTTTTTAGCGATGAACTGAAAACTCTAGGAAGAAAATACTTCATCCTTCCTTTGCAAAACTAAACAGCAAGACCAGTGTGGAAGCAATCGTTTAAGGGCAGTGCCTGAGATACCGATCCAGTTCTGATCAGGGTATTGAAAGCAGCAGACAAAAGCAGGACTGAAACAGAATACTCACTGTCTAAATGAATAAAAATGTCACTGGGGATTTTTAGTAAAGCTGTTCCAGTCTTGTAATTTGGTCAAAAACAGATTGAAATTCATCAAATAAATTAAAAGCCAAAGGTGAAAAGAAAAGAAAATAGCCAAACAACAAAAATGCCAAGAGAGTCCACATGACCCTAAGGGTAAAGAAAATGGATTACAGCATGTAAATGTGAAACAAGCTTGAGTTTTAGGGCTGCTTGATTAAATTAAAATGAGAAAAACATGAGTAAGTGCAGCTCTCAGGTGAGGATGCTCGGTGACCTTTTGATGGGGGAGGATGTGGAGGCAAAAGAAGCTTAATCAAATGGAACTCTTCCCGCCACAGCAGTGGTTTGACAGGTGCTGTGCGCGAGCGTCGAGCCAAGCCACAAAACCTACTAAATGATTAATAATAGCCCGTGGCTTCATGTGTGATGACAGCGGGGGGAGTGGTTACTGGCAATCGCTCTCTTGCACAAAAAACAAAGACCTCTGGACTCCCGCAATTCACTCCACCTGCGGCGTGCGAGCTTGGATTAGTTGCCAATGGCCAGGCCAGACCTTATCCCTCTCTGCAAAGCAAACTCAAAGTGCTTCCGGCCACACAGCACATCTGCTCGTCTCGAAGACCGTCCACTGCGTGTGTGCAATTAGGGATCAGAGTTGTCAACTTGGGATGTCATGCGAATATGTCTCCATGTTTTGATCAGCAGAGATGGGGAAAAAAAGAGAAAAGTGCAAGCAGCGGGGTGTATAAAAGCTTATGCGTAATTCAAGGGGGGATGGGGGGGACATGGCCCCCTCAACTTGAAAAAAAACAAAACAAAAAAACAGACAATTGTCCCCAATTCATGATAAAACTTTTTTTATATCATGTTAAATAACAGAATAAAATGCACCTGAAGCACCAATTTTAAATCTGCAGCTTTTTTCTTGAAAATGTGCAATTTTTATCATAAATTTTCAACTTTTTTCATGTAAATTTCCAACTTTTTTCATACATTTAAAACTTTTTTCATGTATTTTTTCTTAAATTTCATACATTTGCACATTTTTTCTGGTAAATTTGCAACTTGTTTCTTTTAATCTGCAACTTTTTTCTTGTAAATTTTGAACTTTTTTACCATAATTTTGCAACATTTTTCTTGTAAATTTGCAACTGTTTGTGCATTTAAAGCCTTTTTCATAAATTTGCAGTGTTTTATTGTAAATTTGCAACTTTTTTCTTTTGAATGTAGAACTTTTTACATAAATCTGCACCTTTTTTCTAGTAAATTTTTGTGCAACTTTTTTCTTTTAAATCTGCAACTTTTTTCTTAAAAATTTGCAACTTCTTTTATACATTAAAAATATTTTCATAAATTTGCAACTTTTTTCTTGTAAATTTGCAACTTTTTTGCATTTAAAACCATCCATCCATCTTCTTCAGCTTAATCCTTTTCGGGTTGGGGGGGGGGGGGGGGGCTGGAGCCTATCCCAGCATCTCTGGACAAAAGGCAGGGTACACCCTGGACAGATCGCCAGACCATCGCAGGGCCAACACAGAGAGACAGACAACCATTCACTCTCACAGTCATACCTAAGGACAATTTGGAATCCCCAGTTTGATACCAATTAACCTAACTTGCATGTTTTTGGCATGTGGGAGGAAACCGGAGAAATCCCAGAGTAAACCCATGCAGACACGGGGAGAACATGCAAACTCCACACAGATCACTGTTGGTCGGGGGCTGGGATCGAACCCAGGATCCCCCGGCCAAGGGTGAGTTGCTGTGCTGTCGCAGTGCTAACCACTCCGCCACCACACTTTAAAACCATTTTGATAAATTTGCAGTGTCTTTATAAGATAAAAATAAGATAAGCTTTTGTGTTATAAAGCCACTGCAAATTCATCAAAATGGTCTTAAATGCCCAAAAGTTTCAAATTTACAAGAAAAAGGTTTCAAATTTATGAAAATATTTTTAATGCATAAAAGAAGTTACAATTTTTTAAGAATTTAAAGAATTTTTAAAATTTTTTATTGTAAATTTGCAACTTTTTTCATACAGTTAAAACTTTTTTCGTGTGTTTTTTTTTTAATTTTATACATTTGCACATTTTTTTTTCGGGTAAATTTGCAACTTGTTTCTTTTAATCTTCAACTTTTTTCTTGTAAATTTTGAACTTTTTTACCATAATTTTGCAACTTTTTTCTTGTAAATTTGCAACTGTTTGTGCATTAAAAACCTTTTTCATAAATTTGCAGTGTTTTATTGTAAATTTACAGCTTTTTTGTAAATTTGAAACTTTTTTATACATTTAAAGCTTTTTTGTTTATTTTTTTTTAAATTTCATACATTTGCATATTTTTTCTAGTAAATTTGCAACTTGCTTCTTTTAAGCTTCAACTTTTTTTCTAGCAAATTTTGAACTTTTTTTACCATAATTTTGCAACTTTTTTCTTGTAAATTTGCAACTGTTTGTGCATTTAAAACCTTTTTCATAAATTTGCAGTGTTTTATTGTAAATTTGCAACTTTTTTTATACATTTAAAACTTTTTTCATTTATTTTTTAATTTCATACATTTGCACATTTTTTTGGAAAATTTGCAACTTGTTTCTTTTAATCTGCAACTTTTTTCTAGTAAATTTTGAACTTTTTTACCATAATTTTGCAACTTTTTTCTTGTAAATTTGCAATTGTTTGTGCATTTAAAACTTTTTTCATAAATTTGCAGTGTTTTACTGTAAATTTGCAACTTTTTTATATACTGTAAATTTGCAGTGTTTTTATTGAACATTTGTATTTTTTTCCACCTAACCAGTTCTTATCTTATTATTTTAATTAATTAATTCACCCTTATTGTCATTCAACGGTACAACCAATCATGTACAGTAGAACAAGATTGTGTTTTACCTATCTACAGTGTTAATCACACACACCCCAAGTGTAGAATCAGAGGGCCACTGCCATGCAAGGCGCCGCCACAGATTTCCCTCCTCCATTCCATTATTGCTGAGCACCAAGCTGGATGGCAGGAAGTTCCACTTTTATATCATCTTCGGCATGACCGGCCGGGATTTGAACCCCTGCTTCCCGGGTGTGGGGCGGATAATCTACCAACTGAGCCACCGCTCCGGTATTATTTACTATTGCTCTGAGTGCTGCTATCCCTTTGCTGCTTCAATCCTGGAATTTCCCCACTTGGGACTAAGAAAGGCTTTTCTTATCTTATGTTATCATAAATTTAAAACTTTTTTTGTATTAAATTTGAAATTTTTTTTCTGGTACATTTTTTTGCAGTTTTTCTTCTTGTAAATTTGCTTCTTTTTTCTTTTAAATCTGCAACTTTTTTTGTCTTCAGTTTGCAATTTTTTCTTCATAGATTCACTACTTTTTTTGTCTTAAATCTGCAACTTTTTTCTTGTAAATTAGTGACTTTTTTTCCTTCTAAATTTGCAACATTCATATGAACACTGGTTTATTTTTTTTTTCTATTTTAACTATTAAATTTCCTTTGTTCATGTAGACAATGGCTCATGTTTTTATTTTATTTTTGTTTTTAAGGGTTTGAACTCTTCTCTATTACAAATATAGGAGCCCATAAACACAATCTTGGATAGGTCCCCAACTACAACATCTATAGTGTCCTCCTCAATCTTTGGTCTTAAGAAAATGTTCTGTTGATTGTGCCTCCCCAACAGTGAAATGAAATATCTGCACATGCATAAAAGCAAAGTGCAGACTCTTTTAGCAGCTCTCAATGTAGCTCCCAATAAATATGGATTGACCATGATGCCCGTCTTGTAATTTTTTCAGTTCTGCACTGAAATGTGAGCACTCCTGTGTCAAGCATAAACTCGCTCGCCAGCGGAACACAATCCATCCTCTTGTCATGCCGTTCTGCATCCCTGCATCCATCATAATTTATAATGCACGCAAGGTCCTCCAGGAATCTATTAACTGCTTTAAATTTCTGTGGACTGCCAATGAAAATATAAAAGAAAAAAAGTGTGTGCACATATGATGATTGTTTGCTGGCTTGTACCTTTTATGCCGCAAAGAGAAGAAGCATTTCCATTCCGCTCAGAGAGCAAAGAAGCCTGAGGGAAATCAAAGTAAGCATTTCCCCATTGCAAAGCACCACCTTTAATAGGTACAGCGCCACCCAAGCATTCAGCCCCGTCCTCTGGGCTGTGAACACATATCATGGCCAAAAACTGCCAATCGTGTCTAAAAGGCTTTTCATAATATTTGCCTTATTTCTCCCCCAACTTACTCTGCGTGTAGCCAACACTGAAAGGAAAAAAGGAAAAATGGCGAGGCAGGCGAGTGGAGTTTGGCTTATTTACAGCCAGATGCCTAAACTAGAAACAAAACGTTTTGTATTCCTTTCGTTGCTCATGTTAGAGGTCGGCTGTTCATGAATCACTACATGCATTTGGTACTAAGTGGATAAGACCTACCAGAGCAGTTAAGTAGCGTCTTGATTTACTACAGTACCTTTAAGGACAGGTTATCCGAGTTTAAAAAATGAACAAGCCCCGCTCGCTCCACTCATTGCACTTCCTTGTCCTGGGGGAGCGGTGCATGGCGTGTTGCTTTGTAAAAGAGCACATTAATAAGGGAAGAGCTTGTTCCTTCATGTCGTTTAAGTGTTTCTGGAGGGCATCCACCATGTCCTCCACGCTCTCTGGGGTTGGAGGTAGGGATATGTCCCATTTCTTAATGGATACTCCACACATCACGATTCCCTTGAAAGGATGTCAATTTATTTTTCCCCACTTTTTTTTTCTTTTTTGCAACAGCCTCTGAGGCTCCTGCCTCTTCAATTATGTTCAAGAACTAACTCATACACCGGCTATACATTTTTCAACCTTTTCCCTGGCAGTGAGGTTGAACATCTGCAAAAAAAAAAAAAATTAAAATTAAAAAAAAATTAAAAAAAGGTGAGAAAGTATTTCTGGAAATGCAATGACATTTTAAAAGTACAACATAGAACAGTTAGAGAGGACAGTGAAATTGCAGTAATAATTATGAGGCTGCAGTTTCATGCATGGCCATAATTGTAGCAAAGTGGAACAGCAGTTAGCACTGTCACCTCACAGCTAGAAGGTTCCCAGTTTAAATTTCAAGTCTAGCATTGACAGGATCCTTTTTTGTCAGATTCAGAGAATCTGGAGAAATCTCTGCAGGTTAGTGGCAAGGCCGAAAACCAACACTGAATGACTGTGACCTCTCATCCCTCAGGTGGCACTGCATTAAAAACCATCAGTATTCTGTAAAGGATATACATCCCAAGTCTAGTAGTCCTTTTTTTGTTTTGAGTTTGCATGTTTTATTGGTGCGCTGTGGGTTTTGTTGTGGATTTTCTGGTGAAACTGGTGATGGAATAAAGTGTGGTGTCAAAGATGCCTTTCTGTATTATTTAATCTTGATCAAAAGGAAGATTTCATGCAACAGTTCAGCAGAAATGTTTGATGTTGGTGACCCTAGCTTCATTCTTTCTCAAGTTACAGTCTGGAGAAACAAACAAACAAACAAACAAACAAACAGAGGCTAATGTAATAATAAAAAACAGTGTTAACCACTTGCACTCCGGGCAATTTTCCTAAAAATGCCAAAAAATAACGTGCCCAAAGTAAATCGAAAGCTGTTCTTCAACCCTTTGCAGCATCTTCATGGGGTTGATCTCATTTAAAAGAAAACACTTTGAATTTTTTGGCAAAAAAAACATAATCTCTCTACGTGCTCCGGCCACTGAGTTACAGTCATCTAAACATACTGAACTTGAAGAAAAAAAATTTGGACACAGTGTTTTTTTTTATACAAATGCTTGTAAATAACACACAGCTGTCCGATCCGGCTGGAAAATGCAACAGAAATGTAGAACCAAGTGTTATCCAGCTGAGATCCAAATTTGGTAACAATACCACAAAAAATGAATATTTTACACAGCTTTGTTCTCAGGCTGTTCCCAGGCGTTTTGGAACTGTGCCAAATTGTGCCAAATGGCACAGTTTGGAAAAACGTCTGTAACTTTTGAATGATTCAATGTAGAAGCTTCATTTTAGGCTCAAAGGAAAGATTACACTCAGGGCTGTGTCTGTGTGTGTGTGTGGGGGGGGGGGGTCGTCCCCCCCCCCCGCTACCAAGGACAGAGTTCAGCCCTCGCTACATGACAGATTACACTCGTTGCATGTTTCCACAGCAACGCTGTCACAGCGGCTCCCCCCCCCCCTCGCTACTGTGTGTGTGTGGGGGGGGGGTTGTCCCCCCCCCGCTCGCTACAGAGGATGGACTTTAGCCATCGCTACACAACGGATTAGCCTTATGTGGTGATGTAGGACAGCAGTGCAGTCACCGCGGCTTCCCCCCCCTCGCTGCAGAAGAATAGCGGGGGTGGGGGGGCGTTCACAGCCTGTACACTGCGAGCAACCCCTTGTACCGCGGCGCACGAACTTCAGACTTCGTGAACCGCACAGGTGTAATTTACTGATCGGTCAAAAGTCATTTTGGATTACAATTTTCAGGGATAGAGAATAATTTAGCTTATAACACCTTACCTCTTCACAGCGGAGTCTTGGCGAACTTGTCTTCCTCATTGTCAGACGAACGCGACGCTGGTCCGCTCTGGTTCTGGTCTCGCGACTCAATCAAAACATAATTCCATTATTGCGGTTTTGTGCTTCCATGATTGCGGTTTTTGGTGAACGATTTTTCAAAACAAATAACAGTAGTAATTAAAAAAAGACTGGCGAAGGCGTGTGTGTCACTCAGCCTTCGTCGTCAGCCTCCGTCGGTCTATAATGACCATGGAAGAAATCATAGCGTCTACTCTGCTGGAACCAATACAAAATAAGCACCGCCTGTGGCCGAACATGCCGATCCACAAATGGCACTCCCTGTCACACAGGTTGCATTTGTGGATGGTCTCCATGCTGCTGGGTCTGTGGAGCTCTTCCTGTGTCCTTTTTTGATCCGCTGCAGCAGCCAGTCTTCACCCAGCCTTAAAAAAAAACAGCTCACGAACTTCTCTGCTTCAATTGGCTCACTGCATTCAAAGCGTTGGGAGGCGGGTCCTCCTTCCTAGGTTTTCATTCATTGGTTCTTCAAGGTTTCAGAAACCCAATTCAAGGCTCTTATTAGTCGAATGAGAGGTCAATCAGATGAACTAATCTGTTCGCGGCTGTGTTTGCAGATTTTTTTTTCAGTGGCGCTTGGAGGCCACACCACCTACACCACCACTGTCACGCCGCGCCATTCATCAGCGGCGCCACCTGCTCACGCACCTGACAATCATCAGCGGCGAGGGATAAAGGCCGTCTCGCCCGGAGGCTCGGCCTGAAGCCGTCAGACTTCGTCCCTCACCGTTGTGAGCATACTTCTCTTCAGCGTCACCATTTTGGTAAGAAGATCGCTTACCTCTCTTCTTCAGTCTTCTCCCCTGTGCACAGGTGGATTCCCCAGCGGCGGACATCTCCTCTCCATCGCCCAATCCTCGCTGCTGTACGGAGCTCTCCAGGTGGCTGTCTTCCGGGCTTCGCCCCCTTGTTGTGCCAGCTGTCCTGACCCACCAAGTAAGTCCTTCTCTCGCCATAAATCCCTCCTGTGTTGGTGTATGCCCGTCACCCTCTCCCTGTGCTCTCTCCATAGGGTTGCTCGGCTGTACGGTCACCTGCCTCTGTGCCTGGAGCAGACACCATCACCAACACATTTACTTCCCGCAGACACGCACTCATTCACCCCTGCTGTTAATAAACTCTTTGAACTACTCTAAGCCTGTGTGTGTGCGTCTCCTGAGCCGTGCAATATGTCAACCACCATCAATATCCTTATCATGCGTCATGCGCACGAGGGCGCACGAGTGCGCTCTCGTGCGCCCTCGTGCGCTCTAGGACGCAGAGACTTGCCCACCCGCGGAACAACGGAGTGCAAGTGGTTAACATGTATGTTACAGGATATTGTTTTCAACCAAGGTTATGTTATAGATTTTTTTTATTATTGTCCATTCATTCTGTCTCCTGTAATCATAAATGGCATTACACCCAGTACTTTTCCAATGAAACAGTGAGGACCCAGCCCAGCCTTGACCACTGGTGATTCAGCGTTCTCAAAATAATGCTTATCTGTTTGGTCTGTTGTATTAAAACTCTGCTCTGTTCTTAGACTTGAAATCTTCTTGTGGTACTTACCTGAGTGCGGGACATGACATTTTCCCTTCTTGGCAAAGATGTAAATAAATACCCACAAAAGGCATCTTTGACTCTGCACTTTATTTATTCAAAAAGATCAACAAGAAAATCCACAACAGGTACTATGGCTTTTAGGTTGCATTTTTTTAAATGGGTAATATTTCAAGGTTATCATTGAACCGACCTTTGATTTTATACTTTCTTAAGCCTTATTTTCTTAAATTTTGTTTCATTTTATTAATCATAAAACACATGGAGACATTACACCATTAATCCACAAACCTTGAATATTCAGCCACATTAGCCTTGAGTTTTAGAGCATCAATAAAAAAAAATCTAAAAAGCTGCGTCAAGTTTGGCACAACTAGAACCAGTTTCTCCTCCTGGTCTCATTTGAGGTTAATACCATCCAGACACATCAGCCATTAAATTAATTAAACCAAAAAAGCAGAGACTGCCCACGTAACAGAGATAGATGGGGCTCAGGCAAAGATATTTACAGGTAACTTAATTACATTCACCAAATAAAACACATCTAGGTCACAAAGAGGAGAATTCTAAATAGGCAATTAAACCAGTGGTAAGAGCCTTAATAAGGCAAGCAAAGTACATAAAATGAGGGGAAGTAAGTGAGTGTCAGAGCAAACGACTTTGCCTAACACTATTCATCATGGGACTAAGTGGTAGGATGGTGCCGGGCTTCTAAATTCTAACAGCATTAATCCCAGATAGCGGGGCTCATACCAGCCAGTATCAATAATGGCAATAATAACTCATCCATCTGGAAGTCATCCAAACCCTGACTGGTTAATTACGCTTCCCTCATGAATATGCCTTCCGGTTTTTAACAGTGAGAG
Source organism: Pholidichthys leucotaenia (assembly GCA_020510985.1). Lineage (NCBI taxonomy): Eukaryota > Metazoa > Chordata > Actinopteri > Cichliformes > Pholidichthyidae > Pholidichthys > Pholidichthys leucotaenia. The sequence continues at coordinate 219,828,613 of CM035844.1, forward strand.
AAGAAGAACATGGCAGTGAGATAGAGAGAAAGAGGGTGGGGGGACAATGGAGCGGTCTCACATCTAAATAGCTTTTGTTCACCAGTTCAGAAGCGTCTGACTGTAATGTGCTCTCGATCATAGTGACATCAGCTCCGGGGACCGTCCCTTATCCCAGCTGCTGGACGTCAAGGGACCTTGAGCTTCTGCAAACATGACAAGAAGTCATTTATTAGACAGCAACCTTGACCAGCTTATTGTCCCCAAACTTCAAAATGCCATTTCTGATGAAAAATAAAATTAAAACATGCTCTTTTTCGTGTGGTATGAATAATTTTAGTGCAGGGGGTGAAGGGCACAGTAAGGCCCAATGATGTATGATGTTCTAGATAATTAGCTTACTGACAACTGAAAATGGAAATGCATTTTTTCTTTTATTTTATGGGTACAAATGCTCACCCTTGTGGTCTTACAACACACAGTTGCGTAGAAGTTAGCCAACACTGCTCATTTTAAGCACTTTAAGAAGTATGAACTTATCTTCTTTCAGATTTAAAGTCAAGTAATGTCCAAGACCACAACAAATTCACCCGTCTATCTGTGGGCGGATATTTCATTTCCCTGTTTCCGTGACACAAAAAGCAGAACATTTTCTCAAGAGTAAATATTGAGGGGAACACTAAGTATTATTGTAGTCAGGACCATTGTTTTAGCGGAAATATCCAAGATTTTTGATTTGATTTTGATTTTGTATACTTTATTGATCCCCAGAGGGGAAATTGAGGGCATCCACCTGGATGGATGAAGCAGCCACGGTACGGCGCTATCCCTTAACCATTCACACACACATTCACACCTAGGGCCACTTTAGAGTCTCCAATAGCGCCGATCGTGGACTACGTCATCAGTTTTTGTGCTGGTAGTCACGTGGTACACAGCAGTAGACAAGGTCGGACAAACAAAACCCTGTCCTACCGGTGGAGCAATGGCGAGTGATACTGCATTGCCACTTGTAAAACTGTTAGAAAGCGGAAGTTATTTTTCAGTGCTGCATTAAACCTCATCTTACGTAACTTTGTCTTTCCATTACAGACCTGCAGAGATAAAGTACAACAGTTTCTTGCATCCGAAATGGCTTCAAGATAAAAAAAAAAAAGCACCTCTGAACAACCATCGCACAGCGGTGAAAGACAACGATATACTAGGAATAGGAACATTTTGTCCCGCAGTTGTGCACATCGGGATTCATCTATGAGGAGGCTTGCAAAAAAAAGAGAAAGAGCTTTCTGCCGCGCGCCCGCCGAGGATAACAGAAACCTGCCTTGCTCCATTCATGCGATGCAGTGGCCCAGAAAGTTTGTCCTACTTCAGCCAAGTAAAAACACGCATGCGCAGTAGTGAAAGCTATTTTTAGCACTTTGGCAAGCTCCTCGATCGGCGTTATTAACCTAACCTGCATGTTTTTGGTCTGTGGGAGGAAACCGGAGAAATCCCGGAGTAAACCCACGCAGATGCGGGGAGAACATGCAAACTCCACACAGATCACTGTTGGTCAGGGATCGAACCAGGGATCCCACGGCCAAGGGTGAGTTGCTGTGCTGGTGCAGTGCTAACCACTGCGCCACCGCACCACCCATTTTGTCATCAGGAAGAACTCAAACCCTATAAAATGTGGAAAATATATATACTTACTTAACTTAATCCTCGCCTGGCCACTTAAGTGACCGTTGTGGCTAATCGTCTGAAGGCAGAGCGATCGTGGTCTTATCATTGCAACCTGGGTCGTCAAGGACAGTCTGGGCTTTGGGGGCGATGCCAGCCCTGAGGAGGCAGACGAGCACTGGCGGAGAGGGCCTGCTTGGCTGGTATCCCATCTTCCAGTCTGGCCACATGGCCGAGGAGCCGCAGCCTCCCACTTCTGATGACGGTGGAGATGGGGATAGGACAGCCGGCCCTCCTGTAGACCTTATCATTTGTGGTGTGGTGGAACCATCAGATGCCGAGGATGTTACCGAGGCAGGTCTGACGGAATGTATCCAGATGGTGGGTGGTTGTGGCGGAGAGGGTCCAGGTCTTGGATCTGTAAAGGAGGACAGGGATCACACAGGTGCTAAAGATTCTCAACTTTGTGGTTGTGCAGATCTTGCTGCTCTACCCTGCACTGCAAGGCAGCTGCAGGCAGCGAATAATCTCTTGGTCTGATGAGCAGGAGCCGGTGATCTTAGATCCGAGGTAGACAAAGGTATTGACAGTCTCAACCAGCTTCTTTTTGATGGTAATGACTTGTGGTGGTGGTGGAAAGAAGTCTGACTGTGACTGGATCTTTGTTTTTGCCCAGCTGATGGTAAGGCCTAGGGGTGATGCTTCCTCTGAAAATATATATAACTTAAATAAAATAAATTGGGGTCACTGTCTAGGCAAACATAAAAAAAATAATCATTACATAGAATTAAAAAAAAAATAAATAAATAGCCAGCATCCATGTGAATGTTCCAAAATTTTTAAGAAAAAAGTTGCAAATTTACAAGAAAAAAGTGACGGAAAAAGTTACAAAGAAGAAATGTTCAAAATTGTTGTAAATTAATGAGGAAAATTTTTGCAAATTTAAGTGGAATAAAGTGAGGGGGAAAAGTCACAAATTTACAAGAAAAAATGTTCAAAATTTTTGCAAATTAATGAGAAAATGGTTACAAATTTAAATGAAAAAAAGTTGCAGATTTATGACAAAACATTAACTTAAGAAAAAACATTGCACATTTACATGAAAACCGTTGTAAATTAATGAGAAAATATAAAACAAATTTATCAAAAATTAATTAAAATAATGAATGAATGAGTGAATGAATCCTTAGCATTAAAATGCATTTTATTCAGTTTTGTGGAATGGTATAAAAAAGTTTATGTCGATATTGGGGGGACAATTCTTTTTTCCCCAGTTGGGGGGCATGTCCCCCCAAAACCCTCTTTGAGTTACACCTATGCATCAATCTTACAAAGTTAAGACCTATTCCATAAATATAATCTCAAACAAATCAAATATCAATATCCTCACACTGTTTAAACAAACAAAAATCATAACGTTTTGTCCTATATTCCTGTTTGTTATTAAATTATGGTTGGAAAATTGTTGCATTATAGCAATATTACACTCAAGGTCATGTGGTATCATGAACTGTGGTGATATAGTCACTATTTGCACTACCTCTTGTGTAATATTGCTTAAATGTATCTGTATGTCTCAGCATGCTAATATTTTAATTGAACACCCAATGAGAACGAGCATGAAGCTAATGAAGAACCTAATAAATTAACAATATTTTCAATAACGGAGTAACTATTCAATGGAGTGTCCTAAATTCTTCACGTGGCTGCATCGTTCTTCGTATTTCCTGCACACAAGCCACGTGGGCCCATGTCTCCTTTTCTTTTTGTAGATAAAACCTTTATATTGGCAGAGCATGAACAACCTTCATCAAGTAGTTTTCCTTGAGCGAACTCTCTACCCTAACCCAGTTCTGTCCTTTAAGATGAGTATTCCCACACCTCAATCCCTCTGCTAGAATAAGCAAAAGGTTTCCTGGTCCAAAAGTTTGATCCCCTCAGGAGCGGCTCTCCAAAAAATTTCTCTGTTGAGTTCAGCCTGAATTAGGAGACCCACTTCCCCCACACAGAACATCTTACAGAAAGGGAGCTCTGTTCAGTTAGGTTTTTTGAAGGTATACCTTATGTTTGATAAGAGCTCTGTTTTTAATTCTCAGCCATACTGTAAAAATGTTATTGGGCTTTTACTTTTCACAACTGTGAGAAAACAAAGGGCGGCAGCACCATTTCTTCTTCACTTGCCCTTTGGCTCTTTACTCATGGCATATTAGCTAAACTGTGGCTGATACTTCCATTGTTTCGCTTGGAAGAACATTGATAACCATAGAGCTGTACAATGAATAACCTTTAGTAAAGGTCAGACAGAGTAAGGGAAAAAGGTTCAACCATGACTAAATATAAGTGGCGATAAGGGTCATGTTAGCAAGGTGTGAGAATGGCATCATTAACCCAGGCCTCTGTCTCATGTTCTTTCCCTGTAGGAGTTCTTAGGCAGAAATGCTTTGCTCAACTAATCAGGTAATTGCCTGATTTCTAGTGGAAAAACGGCTAATTTGTCAATAATATAAGTCACATGGGCATATCATGGTCTGGGTTACATACCTGGAATACACAATGGTACCTTGGCACAGTAAAAGAAAAAAAAAATCTATTCTTCAAAAGACTTCTGCTTTTGATTGTTGGGTGAAAACCAAGGGGGATACCACCTGCCACAGGAACTGAACATTTCACCAACATCAGGGTTTGATGTGATTTGATGTGTCATCATTATGACACATCAAATCACAGCAGCTTTTTTTTTTTTTTTACAACAGACAGAGAAATAGAACCTGAGCCATGGGGCAGACTGCTGGTTAACCCTGCACAACAGTGTGGATTATTCTGTCACTACTGAATTAGCCGTGCTCTTTCTAGACAGTCTAAAGAAGAGTCATTTTAACAGTTCACCTTCAGGGGCCTCAGTCGAGCGGTGGGCATGCCTCTGGAGGTGCCAGCTGCAGCAGACCTGGATGTGTTTTTTCCGGAGTCATGGCTCGCTTGCCAGTAATGTCCCAGCCCGGGTCCCATACCAGCTGGGTAAGCTCTAGCGCTGTGTCTTGATCCGAGGAAGCTGCTCTTACCTTATGGCAGGCGCACCATCTTGAACCATCGGCCACCCGAATGGAGGCTGGTTTCCTCCGTGCGGCGAATGTAATCTGCGATGACAGGGCTGTCTGTGGGTCCAGGCAGTCGGATCGGTGGACCTGAACCCAATCAGGTAGTGCACTCAGTGATCTGTTCGGCTGCACTCGGCACTGCTACTCTCTTGTTGCTGATGCTGGTTGTTGCTGTGGCAGTGTGCCATTCACGCCAGTGGCAGGACGTGCCCTTGGTTTGCGATGCTCTGCTAGGTCCTGCTGGGCCACAAACTCTCTATCCCGCAGTGCTGCAGTGGCTTCCTGAGGCTGATACTCGGTGAGGATGCCGGATGAATTTGGCTTCTTCTCTCTCTCACCTGGTGCTGGTTGTGGTCGAGGTGATATGTTGCTGTCGTCGGTGACGGGACACTCTCCAAGTTGTCGTTGTTCACCGGGGTCCCCTTTCCCCATGAACTCCCTCTCCTGCTGCTCCACGGTGGCTGCTTGAAGCCTGTGCTGTGCAAGGTTCAGAGGCGAGTCCAGTCTGTGCTTTGTTCTCTGCTGTGTTCACTCTATGTGCTGTGTTCTTCAGCTGTACCCACATCCACAAAATCATACTCTCCCTCCTTTGATGAGGCTGCAGCTCGAGAATGCCCATGCTGCGTGAGGACTGGCTCTGCGGACACAATGCACACTGTGGTTTCTGCACATTTATTAAAGACAGACAAAACAAACTCATCATACAAATAATGGATAGCAAGGGCGCTGAAGGAAAGCGGGGGCTCGACATCGATAGCCAGGCAGAAGCCTGGGAACGCCCGGCAGAAAAAGGGAAACACTGACCTGGACGGAGCTCTCCCATTCTCCTCAAAAGCAGCCCAAAACACTCAGAAAATAACTCAGCTGAGGACATCCATGGGGTAGAAAGACACGACAATGAGGACAGATTGTCGTGCCCTTAAATAACCGTACAAACATAGGCAGCAAGTGTGGAGCATGAGTGGTGAAAAGAATCATAATTAATGACAGCTGAGCAACCCGCAAGCCAGTTTGACAGCTGGGAGCTGTGCAGTGCTGTAAAAGTAAAACACTAACCAGAAACCAGAAAGACACAAAAACAACGCAACTCCAAAATGTGAATAATAACACAACAGAATGGCAACAATCAAACAGGAACCAAATACAGCAAATAGGAGAAATAATGAAACAAACAGGCAGAAAAAGACTAAAACTGGAAACAGAGCACGGCGTTCACCTATGCCCTGGATCATGACTTCATCAGGGTCAAAAAACAGGCATCAATAATCATTTTTAATTCATGACTTATGGATGGGATTAGATCTGTTTCATGTTTAATCAAGTCAAGTCTAAGTTTATTTATGTAGCACATTTAAAAATAAATTTAGTTGACCAAAATGCTGAACAAATTCTAAATTAAATTAAAAAAAACAACATACAGTTAACCATTAAACAAGCTAAAATAATAAAATACAACCATATAAAATACAAAATTAATAAGGTAATTGAAAACAGTGCTAAAAATTTGAATTAAAAACAAATATAAATAAAGTAAGATAATAAAATAAACTAAAAGCAAAAATAATAGAGGCCAAGATAACTCAACTTACTGGGATTAAAACACCATTGAGAAAAATGAGTCTTTAACAGTATTTAATTTTTTTTAGTTTTTTTGTCATTTCTTGTTCTTTACACATTACTAATAAATATTTCCGATTACATTATGTGAGGTTCACTGTGTCGTCTGTGCTATCTGGGTACACATCTGAATATCTTGTAATTAATGGCCGTGACGCGAGCCCGGCCATCACCATCCTCCGCTAATTCAATGATGTTGACACATTTGGATGGCACTTGTGTGTGGCTGTTGAAGGAGACTGTGATTTTAACACTTGTTGGAAAGCCTTAATTGCATTGACACACGAGACAGCGATAGGTCATCCAGAATACAGATAAAATATTTGACAATTATGGTACAAAGCTGTTTTATTTGATATACATCAGCTCACGGAGGGTTAGCAGTCTAATTTGCACTACTGCTGCTTATGTAAGCGAGCTGAGGTATTGAGAAGAAAATACACCACTGTAGTTTTGTCTCTACTTATTGATTGTTTTATTTTAGCACACAAGTTGAACATTTTTCACTCCTAGCAAGAAGATGATGCCATTATCAGCAATTTATTAAATATACTATTGCTTCAAATCAGCCAGCTCTGTTCAGGGAACTGTAAACACATCTGCCCTCATCACCCAGCAAGATGTTAAAAGACCACCTATGCCCTCTGAATGATTGATCAGCATCACCGCCATACTGAGCTGGACTGTCACATCTGAGCATTTTTTAATGTCCCGTTTGACACCCATTTATTGATTGAAGATGGTCCATTAATCATAAATCCTTCTTCACAGTGAGCCCAGTGTTCCCTCAAATTTAAAATTTGTTTGTGGCAAGATAAGGAAACACACAGGAGCCAAAGGAGAGTTCAATCTTTACACTTCAACTGCCACCAAACAGCTGGTGTTTACAGCACAGGTAATCAAAACCCGGGAAAACAAACCACGCCCCCAGCCCCAAGTCCTGCTGGGTTAGAGGCTCACTCCCAGTCTGCCACACAGCCCCCCACCCCCACCCCAAACACCCAGAGGGGACTCCAGGAGTCAAAGTCAGTCTCTCACTGGGGGTCTAATAAGCCTGCCATAATGGTTGTGCTGTCCTCCAGCCAGAACCACAGGAGAAACCTATCATGCAGGGCATCCACGTGGACAACGGGCAGGTTAAACACAATCCATTGCAGACTGGAAACCAGAACACTCATCTTGTGAAGACATAGCCATGGTCCTGGAAGGAGGTGCGACATCTGGGCCGGAAACATAACCTTATCCGCCATAATGTGCACCGGCTTAAGCCTATCTAACGTGACGTGCTCCCTGTGCCCACCCAAAGCCAGCACAAAACTTTTAAGGCCTGTCTCAAGAACCTGAAATGGACCATCATATGGGGGCTGGAGAGTTGAGTGGTGAGCATCATGCAGCACAAAAACGAAACGGGCCAAACTGAGCTCAGAAGGCACGAATGATCATGGAAAACAGTAATAAAGAGCCAGAGCCAGTGTACTGTTGGACAAAAAAGGGTAAATGGTGGGACCAGGCTTTGGAGAAGAACTTTCAGGCAAAAATTCTCCCGGGACACAGAGCGGTTGACTGAACACCAGCTCAGCAGGCAAAGCACTGAGGTCTTCCTAAGGATCCAAATGCAATCCGAGCATAACCCAAGGAAAATGATCCACCCAATTACCATTGGAGAGCACAGTACGCAGCGCCACTTTAAGCAGTTGGTGAAAACGTTCACACAAGCCATTAGCTTGAGGATGGTACATGGAAGTGCAGTGTACCTGCACCCTCAAGGACCTTGCTAGCACCCACCAGAGCTCTGACATGAAATGGGGGCCCCTGTCAAAGGTAATATCTGACTGAGTGCAGAAATGCCAAACCCATGCAGAAAAAAATGCACACGCCACATCTGTAGATGTAGTGGAGGACAGAGGGACCGCCTCTGGACACCTGGTAGTCTGATCCACTATTGTGAGCAGATGTGTAAAACCCTGTAAAGGAGGTAGAGGACCCACCAGGTCCACATGCACGTGGTCAGAATGTTTGCCCGGAATCGGAAATGGTTCAAGGGGCACCTTGGTGTGCTGATGGACCTTATTGCGCTGACATGCCATGCATGTAGCTGCCCACTCCTTGACATCCCTGTGGAGGCCTCGCAAGACAAACTTGTATCTGACCAATTTCACTGACTCTCAAACTCCAGGGTGTGAGAGGGAGTGAATTGAGTTGAAAACCCGACGGTATTAGGCCACTTAAACAACAGGGCGGGGTGGCTAGTGGAGACATCGCAGAGGAGGGCAGGACTGCCTTCCTGCATCACTACCTCCTTGAGTTTGAGGGCCGTACCTGCAGACTGAAGGGTGGGGATTCCGGGTCGCTAGGCTGTTCAGCGTCCATGGCAGAAAAATCCATCCCGAAGTGCACTAGACATACAAGCACCAGTAACAGACAATCAGCAACGGAGTTGGACTTGCCAACCACATGCCAACCACGTCTGTCATGAATTCAGAGATGGCCACCAGGTGACACTGTAGATGAGCAGACCATGGCTCGGTCACCTTGGACATGGCAAAAGTTAGTGATTTATGATCTACATAAGCCGTGAAGGCGTGGCCCTCCAACAGGAAACGGAAATGATTGGTCGCCAGGTATAGCACCAGTAACTCCCGGTCAAAAACATACTTGCACTCGTTATTTTGCAGCTTGCGACTGAAAAATATGAGACACTGCCACCTGCCACACACTGCTCAACCGCTGATCGACCACTGCCCCCACTACTATGTCATAGGTGTCAATTGTTAATGTTATAGATGCCATGGGCATGGGATGGGCGAGGAGTGCTGGGTTAGCAAAGGTAGACTTAGCTCTGTCAAAGGCTTGGATTCATTTGGGAGTCCAGTTGACAGGGTAGTGGGCTTTTTTCAGCCTCAGAGCCTCGTAAAGTGGCTGCAAGAGGTGGGCAGCGCAAAGGAAGAAACGGTTATAAAAATTTACCATGCTCAAAAATTCCTGCAGTGCCTTAACAGAGTCGGGACGGGGAAATTCTGCCATCGCTTGAACCCTAGAAGGTAATGGAATTGTGCCCTGCAACAAAATGGGGTGAACTAAGAAGTCAATCACCGGTAGCCCAAACGGACACTAGGCCGGGTTGACAATCAGGCCGCGTTCGTCAAGAATTACAAAATCCTGCTTCAGGAGCAACAGGTGCTCCTCAGCTGATGGACTGGCCACTAATACGTATGTCTTCAAGATAAACAAACACAAAAGCAAGGTCACGTAACACCGAGTTCATCAGTCTCTGAAACGTTTGGGCTGTGCCTTTAGAGCCAAAAGGCATGCACAGGAACTAAAAAAGCCAGAACGGGGTTCCTCCGTCATGGGCTGCAGGGGACCTGACGCCACGCTCGGCACAACAAACCCCCTGGTAGCCAGCAGAAACTGATGAGCTTCCTCAGCTAAAGCTCAGTAGTCACCAGTGGCCAAATGTGAGGAGTTAGCCAACACCAGGGGAACAGGTGGTGGGAGCTGGTGCAGGAAAATGTGCAGAAAAAGGAATCCACCTTTGTCTGATTCCAGCAGTGATAGCATATTGTCCATAAGATCCACAGCCATGCCATCGGCCAAACCTGACAGGGAAAGGATTTTAACTATCCTCTCTGCCACTGATAGACTGTATCTCGGGAGCAGAACCTGCTTGATGGTGGCATATTTTCCATGCTACGGGGGTGCACACAGCCATTGCATGATGCGACATGTGGTCTGCTGATCCAGAGCAGCAACGATCAAGTAGTATCTGGGGTCATCTGCAGTGTTTCCTTGGAGGAGGAACAGCACTTCAATGTGCTGGAACCACAAACCCGAGATGTTTTGCCCAAACTCTGGAAGCTTCACAGCCACAGTGCAAGCAGCCGTCTGTGAGGGTTGAGGCAACATGGCTGATGAGGAGACACAGTTTTCCTCTGCTTTGAACATGCTCACGTGGGGGTCACCAATGTGGCAAGATAAGGAAACATGCATGAGCAAACGATGAGTTCAATGTTTACTCCTCAACTGCCACCAAACTTGTAACCCATGGACAACAGATGGAAATTTGCCAAAGGCTACAATCTGGCAAGTTTACATTGATTGATATCAATGCTCATCAACTTGCACTGTCCTTAAAAACAGTAATTTACAGCAATTTACCAAACAACTGGTTTTTACAACACAGGAACCCAAAACCAGGGAAAACAAACCACGCTTCCAGCCCCAAGGCCTGTTGGGTGAGAGGCTCACTCCCAAGTCTGCTATACATTAATATTTTGGTAATTGCTTTAATATATGATGGCGTCTCTACACTCAGAGGCAGTGGGGCTGGGCCCCACTAGATGTCGCTATTGGCTAGTGTACATGCAATCAGTGCAAAGTAACATTTTCTACAATAGAGGTCTGGAAAAAAAATAATAATAATAAGAGGTCACTGCAAAATCTTTCCTAAATTAGCATTTCGAAATGTATGGCCTCCATTCAGTTTGAGTATCTGTTGAATTCCAACTCAAGGACACCTCAGTCGACTTAAGGATGTACTGATTAGGTGATCATCTAAGTATGGTATAACACATGGAAGCTGTGAATAATAATTACAGTTAGAGTCATTACACAGATTTCTGAGTTCTTCCTAAGTTAGAAAATGATGATAGCAGCACTGTTGTGCAGTCCAAATATCCTGGCATATCTCTCGCATCAAAGTCAGGATTTCTCCTAAATAGTACTGTTTCATTGCACACAGGGCTGTGAAGTTATTGTGTGGCTTTAAACTGCACACCCATGGTCAGTGTGCTTTCTATGTTGCATTGTGGGGCCACAGGAAACAGGCCCCACAGCCAGTCAGAAGACACTAATGGATTTAGTACGTTGGTTCATTTGTAGTGGCTATCAATCTGCAGCTAGGTAGCCACCACTAGCAGGAGTAATATGAATCAAGTGTACCACTTATTAAAAGTTAGATTTAGTGCCTTGCCATTCCAGCGGAAATTAGAGATTAAACATTTGGGACTACACCAGCCAGAGGATTTAAACATCACTCAGTCAGGAAATGACAAAAACTCCTTTTTTCAACCCGGAATGGTTCAGAAGAAAAACATAGCTAACTCGAAGTGTTGCCAAAAAAAGCCACTTGCTAAACATGAAGGCTGCAGATTGCATGTGGAAAGGCAAGTTAGATTTGACTTGCGTGAAAGAACTTTCCGCGGCTCAGACTGATTCCGCCCACAAAAATGCAATTGACCTTCACAAGCAGAAGAGAATAGACATGTCTGGGTGAAATAATAGCATGCCTAAGACTCTGTGGGAAATGTGACTGTTTCCCAGGATATTAAAGACCAGTTTTACAATAATGACACCTCAGTTCATTGATGGATGGGAGGACTTCTACAAAAAAGTGATTGACCAGATTGCTTAGATGAAAAATCACCATACACCTTTTTTTTTTTTTTTTTTTTCCCCCAAGTGAACATCACTGATGAGTTTATTTTACATCATTGGTAAGGTTGTTTTGATATTTTAAAGTTAAAAATCTTGGGCTCCCTGCTCTGAAATATTGCTTTGAATGGATCACAAGTGTTCATTAACTGGTTAAGTAGTGAACATTTTTATCGTTGTCTCTGCTTTCGCTTAACCCATTACATTAATGTGTTTATGATTTGAGGAGGTGTGTTTGCATTTACATTCATAAAGCAAGTAGTTTACATGTTAGTATTTGTTGTGCACCACCAGACTTTCTGTACCAGAGACACCACTTTTACTATAACTTAACACCACTGAAGATTTCAATGTTATAAACTTAGAAATAAAACTGAGTAGTTTTGCACATATACTGCATGTATTGAATGAAAACGCTGTGAATATTAAACAAGAGAAAAAACAAATGTTGTAGCATTGCGTAGTTTAACCCTTAGAGACCCTATAAATATTAGTCTCCTTCGTACCGCTCAGCACATAAAATGTGCTTTTTCATAATATTGCTATTTTTTTTTAATTTTGTATACTTTATTAGTTCCCAGAGAGGAAATTCAGGTCATCCACCTGGATGGATGAAGCAGCCACAGTATGATGCTATCCCTTCACCATTTACACACACATTCACACCTAGGGCCACTTTTAGAGTCTCCAGTTAACCTAACCTACATGTTCTTGGCCTGTGGGAGGAAACCGGAGAAATCCCACAGCAAACCCATGCAGACATGGGGACAACATGCAAACTCCACACAGATCACTGCTGGTCAGGGGCTGGGATTGAACCCTGGATCCCATGGCCAAGGGTGAGTTGCTGTGCTGCCACAGTACTAACCACTGCACCACCGCACAACCCAGTTAAAAAATACTTTAACATTACAGTGCATCTGGAAAGTAATAATAGCGCATTACTTTTTCCACATTTTGTTATGTTACAGCCTTATTCCAAAATGGATTAAATTTATTTTTTCCTCAAAATTCTACACACAATAACCCATAATAACAAAGTGAAAAAAGTTTTTTTTTTTTTTTTAGATTTTTGCAAATTTATTAAAAATAAAAAACTAAGAAATCACATGTACATAAGTATTCACAGCTTTTGCCATGAAGCTCAAAATTGAGCTCAGGATCATCCTGGTTCCACTGACCATTCTTGAGATGTTTCTACAGCTTAATTAGAGTCCACCTGTGGTAAATTCAGTTGATTGGACATGATTTGGAAAGGCACACACCTGTCTATATAAGGTCCCACAGTTGACAGTGCGTGTCAGAGCGCAAACCAAGCATGAAGTCAAAGGAATTATCTGAAGACCTTTGACACACGATCGTCTCCAGGCACAAATCTGGGGAAGGGTACAGAAAATTTATGCTGTTTTGAAGGTCGCATTGAGCACAGTCGCCCCCATCATCCGTAAATGAAAGAAGTTCGGAACCACCGGGACTCTTCCTTGAACTGACCGGCTGTCTAAACTGAGCGATCGGGGAAGAAGGGCCTTGAACCCAATCATCACTCTGTCAGAACTCCAGCATTCCTCTTTGGAGAGAGGAGAACCTTCCAGAAGGACAACCATCACTGCAGCAATCCACCAATCAGGCCTGTATGGTAGAGTGGCCAGACGGAACACCTTTGGCAGCAATTGCATCCTCAAGTCTTTTTGAATATGATGCCACGAGCTTGGCACGTCTACCTTTGGGCAGTTTCGCCCATTCTTCTTTGCAGCACCTCTCAAGCTCCATCAGGTTGGATGGGAAGGATTGCCCTGGTGATGAGTGGTGCCTGGTTTCCTCCAAACATGACGCCTGGCATTCACACCAAAGACTTAAGAATTTTTTTTCTCATGGTCTGAGAGTCCTTCAGGTGCCTTTTGGCAAACTCCAGTCAGGCTGCCATGTGCCTTTTACTAAGGAGTGGCTTCCATCTGGCCACTCTACCATACAGACCTGATTCGTGGATTTCTGCAGAGATGGATGTCCTTCTGGAAGATTTTCCTCTCTCCACAGAAGAATGCTGGAGCTCTGACAGAGTGATCATCGGGTTCTTGATCACCTCCCTGACTAAGAGCATTCTTCCCCGATTGCTCAGTTTAGACGACCAACCAGCTTGTGGTTCCAAACTTCTTCCATTTATTGATGATTGAGGTCACTGTGCTCATTAGGAGCTTCAAAGCAGGAGAAATTTCTCTGTACAATTAATCAAATTTGTGCCTCGAGACAATCCTGTCTCGGAGGTCTACAGACAATTCCTTTGACTTCATGCTTGGTTTGTGCTCTGACATGCACTGTCAACTATGGGACCTTAGACAGGTGTGTGCCTTTCCAAATCATGTCCAATCATCTGAATATAGCACAGGTGGACTCCAATTAAGCTGTAGAAACATCTCAAGGATGACCAGTTGAAACAGGATGCACCTGAGCTCAATTTTGAGCTTCATGGCAAAGGCTGTGAATACTTCTGTAAATGTGATTTCTGAGTTTTTTAATTTTAATAAATTTGCAAAAATCTTAAAAAACTTTTTCACTTTGTCACTTTGGCAGGCGCGTCCCCGATGCAGCCGTGTCACTGGAAATGCAGGTTCATTTTCTGTGTCAAGTCAAATTCTCTCGTATGTTATCAGTGATCTGTTAAAGTACTTGGCAATAAATCTTTTCTGATTCTGATTATGGGGTGTTGTGTGTAGAATTTTGAGGAAAAAAATAAATGTAATGCATTTTTGAATAAGGCTCTAACATAAAATGTGGAAAAAGTGTATGTTTGTCACACATAAATGTTTCAGATCATGAAACAGATTAAATATTAGACAAAGATGACACAAGCAAACACAAAACACAGTCTTTAAACGAAGGTGTTTATTATTAACGGTAAAAAAATCCAAACCTACATGATGTCATGTTCGGGGTTGTTCTACCCCATCCATGACCTGTGGCTGTAGGGTTTTGATTATTGCTTATTAATTCCAGCTGACAGATTGAGCTTTGATCTCTGCCAGTCCTACAGCCATGCCTCCTCCTCACCAGACATTCACCGGCATGTATGGTATCACCACACACACACACACACACACACACACACACACACACACACACACACACACACACAATTAATCACGCACCTGCTTGCAACACGGCTGTGTCCACTTGCCTTCATTAGTATATTGAGTACTTACTGGGAGGCCGTGTGCTCAGCCAGTGTGGCAGCTTCAGCAAGTCAATCTTGGACATCCTGGCTTGCTGAGTATTTGGCTCCCTTCCTTTTTTGGACTGCACGGTGTTGTTTCTCTCAGGCTTATTCGCTCCAACGCTTATGTAAGTCTTTCTTTATTAATGCCCATCCTTTCTGCTCCTGTCTGCCTGGAGCGCGTAGGTCATCTCATTCAAGCCAACGAAGTTTGTAGCCGGTTGTCTCATCATCTCTCAACAGTGACTGTTATTTGGACATTTTGTACACTTTTCCATTGTAAATAAATACACTACTTACACTGCATTTTGGGCTCACTGCCAATTTATATGTTCGCTGCAAAATTCCTCAGTGGACATGACAGTAAGCTGCCACCACAAAGAGCCCAAGCAGTAAGTAATGTGTCACTTTCATTTTTGTGTGTTTTTCCTACGTGCTGCTGGAGTCATGATGGATTAATGGAGCGACGCTGAGCTGCACGGACTGGCCCGTCTGGAGGATGCCTTCTCCTGGATTCAAGGGCAGTATTCTCCTGAGGCCGTTCGCAGTGCTCAAAATACTGCAACGGAGTTCCTGGAGCTTTGTCCCAATGTCCTGTTTTTCCCTGAGTCGGCTGACATACTCCACGCAATCCTTGCGCTGCGTGAAGAGGAGCCAGGGAGGGAATTCCCAGCGCAGGAACCATCTCCTACACGGAAGAGGCGCTCGCGGGAAAAGAAGTGTTCCTCTTTCCGCAGCTCTCCCGCTTCAGCCCTGCCCTCGCCTCCGGAACTCATGCCTGCTTCTTCCACGGGTGAATGGAAGAAACACTCTTCTCTGCCGGTGGCCATCGTTCCTTCTTCTCCATCACCCGCTCCAAGATGGCAGCCACCAGGTCGGCGATGTCAACGACACCCGGAATCCCGGAAGAACAATCCAGTCCCCTGAACCGCTCCTGTTCCGACACCGAGCCCTGTTAACCCCGCAGCGGATCCTCATCTCCAGTCCCAAGCAGTAAGCAGTCCCATCTGCAGAATCTCCCTCCATATCCGCTGCGAGGTCTCTTTCCTCGGTTAATCCGCAGGCAGCAGAGGGGTGCCTGCTTTCCTCACCGGGGTCTCCTGTTCCTGTGGCTAGAGGGGTGGCTCCCATATGTTCTACAGAGGAGCCTAGCACTGCCTTTCATGGATGGATGGGTGATGACATCCAAGCAGCAGCGGCAACCAACATCTTTAACCGGGAGAACAGGCAAGTTTTTTTTTTTTTTTTCATTTGACTCACATTAATAATGAAATGTCTTGCCTGATTCCTGGTAGGGAGGCTCAGGGAAAGCAGTCCCATGAGCTCTCTCCACCTGCTGCTGTTAAAAACTGTTCACAAGCCCTCTCTCCACTTTCCGCTGCTTGCCTACCAGAGCCGAGCAGTTGGGACCAGGTGGAGCCAGAGGTCCGGGAGGAATGTCCTCCCGAACATTCCTCCCGGACCTCTGGCTCCACCTCTGGCCACCTCTGGCCTGCTGTGGAGGCCACCGCACTGTAGCTGAACCTCCAGGAGGCTGAGCCTGGGACTACTTTGCCCAAATCGTTGGAGTCCTGGACAGTGATGGAGCTTGAGCTAAGGCAAGTGCTCTCTTTTGTTTTCCTCCTTTCTATTATTGAGCTCTTGGTGAGGAGAGCCAGGCGCAGCCAACCGCTGCGTCTGAGCTTACCTCGCTGGGCTCCGCCACTGCTGGCGACCCTGACCCTTCTTTCTCCCTATCTGAGTCCTCTTTCAGGGTCACCAGAGAAAGTCTAACATTGCCAGACGGGTCCGAGGACCCAGATTCACCACTGGAGGTCACTGTGGGTCCAGTCTCCCCTGCCAAGGAGGTCATTGAGGGTGCAGCCGAGCTCCAGTCCCACGCTAGGACCACCGAGGGTGCAGCAGCGACCCAGCAGGGTCCCAGTGTGGGTGCAGCAAGGGTCCAGCTGGGCTCCACCATGGGTGCAACCATGGCTTGGTCGGGGTCCATCGGGGGTGCAATGTTGTCCCAGACCGGGACCACCGCAGATGCAGCCATGGCCCAGCCCGGGTTCACGGCGGGTTCTACGGAGTCTCAGTCTTACCTCAGGATCATCGAGGGTGCCACAAGACAGTTTGGGGACACCAGGGTTTTCCTTTCCCTTTTCGAGGCCCTGTGGGTGTTCCTCCTCCTTCTGCTGGGCACCGTCGGGGTTCTATTTCCTCCACCGCCAGTGACCGCAGGGGTTCCTCTTCCTCTGTCTGGCCACCCATCTCTCAGCCTTCCAGTGGATAGGCCACCACCTCATCTGCCCTTCCGGTCCTGGTGGCTTAATCATGTGGGTAGGCCGCCTGAAAGACTGGTTTCCTTTGCTGAGTGGCCCGTATGCCCTGGCAGGCCACCTGACACTATTCTGCAGGCTGCCCGCTGGGCCTTGGACTCTGGCCAGCCCCCTGAACCATGGGACTCTTGGGGGTGGGATGGGTTAGTCTAGTTTTGGGATTGGGAAGTGTGTTCTTGTGTTGTGTTGTGGTGTTCTATCCCCCGATTATTCCCTCCTAACCTGTTTCCCCCCACCTCCCACCCTGGTTTGTTGTGTTGGCCTTCTGGGGGGGGGGGGGGTTGTTTTCTGTTTTGATGGTACGGTGGATGTCTGGTCTCCACCCCTTGGGTAGGGGGGCTCTTTCATGTTTGGGGTTGTTCTACCCCGTCCATGACCTATGGCTGTAGGGTTTTGATTATTGCTTATTAATTCCAGCTGACAGATTGAGCTTTGATCTCTGCCAGTCCTACAGCCATGCCTCCTCCTCACCAGACATTCACCGGCATGTATGGTATCACTACACACACACACACACACACACACACACACACACAGATTTCCAATTAATCATGCACCTGCTTGCCACACGGCTGTGTCCACTTGCCTTCATTAGTATATTGAGTACTAATTGGGAGGCCGTGTGCTCAGCCAGTGTGGCAGCTTCAGCAAGTCAATCTCGGACATCCTGGCTTGCTGATTATTTGGCTCCCTTCCTTTTTTGGACTGCACGGTGTTGTTTCTCTCAGGCTTATTCGCTACAACGCTTATGTAATGCTTCTTTATTTATGCCCTTCCTCTTCATTCCTGCCTGCCTGGAGTGTGTAGGTCATCCCATTCAAGCCAATGAAGTTTGTAGCCGGTTGTCTTATCATCTCTCAACAGTGACTATTATTTGGACTTTTTGTACACTTTTCCATTGTAAATAAACACGTTACTTACACTGCATTTTGGGCTTGCTGCCAATTTATATGTTTGCTGCAAAATTATGCAGCGGACATGACACATGGCCCTGTGTGCAAAAGTGACCCCCCCCCCCCCCCCCCCGCCCCCCGTTAAAACATAAATTAACTGTGGTTTATCACATCTTTGGAAAGCTGAGTTAAATTTCTCTAGCCACACCCAGGCCTGATTACTGCCACACCTGTTCACAATCAAGAAAACACTTAAATAGGACCTGCCTGACAAAGTGAAGTACACCAAAAGATCCTCAAAAGCTAGACATCATGCTGCCATCCATAGAAATTCAGGAACAAATGATAAACAAAGTAATTGAGATTTGTCAGTCTGAAAAAGATTTTAAAGCCATTTCTAAAGCTTTGGGAATCCAGCGAACCACACTGAGAGCCATTTTCCACAAATGGTGAAAACACGGAGCAGTGGTGAACCTTCCCAGGAGTTCGCTGGCCAACCAAAATTACCCCAAGAGTGCATCAATGACTCATCCAAGACGTCACAAAAGACCCAACAACAACATCCAAAGAACTGCAGGTCTCACTTGCCTCAGTTAAGGTTCACGTTCATGAATCCACCATAAGAAAGAGACTGGGCAAAAATGGAGTTCCAAGACGAAAACCACTGCTGAGCAAAAAGAACATAAACGCTCATCTCAGTTTTGCCAGAAAACATCTTGAGGAAGACCTTTGTGAAAATACTCTGTGGACTGATGAGACAGAAGTTGAACTTTTTGGAAGGTGTGTGTCTCATTACATCTGGCGTAAAAGTAACACAGCTTTTCAGAAAAGGAACATCATACCAGTAGTAAAATATGGTAGTGATAGTGTTATGGTCTGGGGCTGTTTTGCTGCTTCCGGACCTGAAAGATTTGCTGTGGTAAATGGAGTGACGAATTCTTCTGTCTACCAAAAAATGATGAAGGGGAATGTCCGGCCATCTGTTCGTGACCTCAAGCTGAAGCGCACTTGGGTTCTGCAGCAGGACAATGATCCAAAACACACCAGCAAGTCCACCTCTGGATGGCTTAAGGAAAACAAAATGAGAACTTTGGAGTTGCCTAGTCAAAGTTCTGACCTGAATCTGATTGAGATGCTGTGGCGTGACCTTAAAAAGGCGGTTTGTGCTCAAAAACCCTCCAATGTGGTTGAATTACAACAAATCTGCAAAAATGAGTGGGCCAAAATTCCTCCACAGCGCTGTAAAAGACTCATTGCTAGTTATCACAAACACTTGATTGCCATTGTTGCTGCAAAGGGTGGCCCAACCAGTTATTCGGTTTAGGGGGCAATCACTTTTTCACACAGGGCCATGTAGGCTTGGATTTTTTTTCCCACTTAATCATAAACACCATTTAAAAACAGTGTTTTGTATTTACTTTGACATGATTGCTTAACCCAGGAGACAGACGCTGACACGAGTAGAGTGATTTGACAATTATTTATTAACTCAGAGTGGTTTGGTGAGTGTGTGAATGTGTGGGTGAGTGCGGTGTAGCCTGACAGCTGGAGCTGAGCGGGTCTTGCTGCGACCTGGCAACCCTGGAACACACAAGCACAAGAGATTAATGCAGCTCGTTGGAACGGAGAACTGAGACTTGTGCTGCTTACTTGCAGGTGCCGCTGCGAGACTCCTGTCGGCTCCGTGACTTGGCGTGGCTTGGTGCAGGTGGCTCTTGGCGTTGTGAGGGTGAGGAGGAGATCCGAGGAGTTGGAGGTGACGTCCCGTTATCTGGGGAGATGAGTCCGCCGCCAGGGAGGTCCACCTGTGCACAGGGGAGAATACTTTGACAGGGTAAGTTTTGCTGTGGCTTACGTGTCATGGCTTGGCGAGATGACTTGGAATTAGATCTGGCTTGAGGTCGTGTCCTTGACGCGATGCGTGGCGAAGACGACAGACGACACCGTGCCGAGCAGTCAGAAGCACCGGCTTTTAAAGCCTGCTGATTACTGGTGGCAGGTGTATGCGCAGCTGGGGCTAATGATGGCCCAGCGGTCGCCATGACATACTTGTGTTATCTTTGTCTAATATTTAAATTTGTTTGATGATCTGAAACATTTAAGTTTGACAAACATACAAAAAATGAGAAATCAGGAAGAGGGAAACACTTTTTCACACCAATGTGTGTGTGCTGTGTGTGTGTGTGCTGTGTGCATATATGTGTGTGTGTGTATATATACAGTATATATATATATATATATACACTACCGTTCAAAAGTTTGGGGTCACTTAGAAATTTCCTTATTTTTGAAAGAAAAGCACTTTTTTTCAATGAAGATAACTTTAAACTAATCAGAAATACACTCTATACATTGTTAATGTGGTAAATGACTATTCTAGCTGCAAATGTCTGGGTTTTGGTGCAATATCTACATAGGTGTATAGAGGCCCATTTCCAGCAACTATCATTCCAGTGTTCTAATGGTACAATGTGTTTGCTCATTGTGTCAGAAGGCTAATGGATGATTAGAAAACCCTTGTGCAATCATGTTAGGTCTGCAATGCTGTAATTGCTGCAAATGGAGGATTCTTTGACAAAAGCAAAGTTTGAAGGAAAAAAATTATTATTTCAAATACAAATCATTATTTCTAACCTTGTCAATGTCTTGACTATATTTTCTATTCATTTTACAACTCATGGTGGTAAATAAGTGTGACTTTTCATGGAAAACACAAAATAATTGTCTGAGTGACCTCAAACTTTTGAACGGTAGTGTATATATATACAGTGTATATATATATATATATATATATATATATATATATATATATATATATATATATATATATATATATATATATATATATATACACTGTATATATATATATATATATACAGTGGTGTAAAAAAGTTTGTTCAAACTTTTTTCAAAATTTTGTTGTGTTTGCATGTATTTCTAAAAAAACATAGCACAAAATGAAACTGTAAATTGCACAAGCTAGCACAAAAAAATAAGACCATTTTTGGTCAATTTGGAGCAAGTTGGGAGACTGAGTGATCTCAGAATGGCCTATAAAATAATCTTTAACATCTAAAAAAATCACAGTAGCAAATATGGAAATTATAGTGGCACAAATGAATCATAAACAACTGACACTTTTTCATTAATTTTGCATGTGGTGGTGGGCCAACTTCACTCAGGTTGTTCAAAACTGTCTAAAGTATTAAGTTAGGTGGATGTGGACAAATGTAACAGTATAGCATTATGAGTTTGGGATCTTAAGCCACAGAAAGACTTGTTTTATGAGATGCAGTTTCGCTGTGAGGAAACTGTAGTGTATTACTGTAAATATGATACTAAAGGGTGCTGGGTGTACCTTGGGTGTAGTGGGGCTGACGGCCCACCTTTCCGGTTCTGCTGTCACTCTGGGGTATAAAGGGCTGAGGCAGAAGAGACTGTGTCTTTCACCATCGACTATCAGCCTGTCCCCTTGATGAGATGGTATGTGGCTGTTCAAAATTATTTGGTGGCCCTAAACCTCGGCGAGCTAGAGAAACTGCGTGCGAAAGCTATTTTTGTCCATAGTCTTGGCATGGAGGGTCAAATGATTCTCAGCACATTGGGATAATGTGATAATTTTGACGACGTGGCCAGGCTAATGGCGTGCTATTTTTGCACTCCAAAAAATGTCATAGTCCGGAGGATCAGGTTTCGGCAGTGCTGCCAGTGGACTGAAGAGTCGGTGCAGAGTTACGTTGTAGACCTGTGCCAGCTGGCGGGGGAGTGCCAATTTAGAGCCTTTGAAGAAGAGATGATCCGTGATAAATTGGCGGAGCACGCGTTTTGTTCTGCGGCACAGTTGAGGCTCCTGACTTACCCGGGTGAACTGACATCAGCCACGGCAGTTGCGATAGTGCAACAATTTGAAGCAGCTGAAAAACTGTCAGAGGACCTTGGTGAGAGGACCACGTTGGGGCACATTGAACCACGATTGAAGGTGCTGGCTATGGACCCGGATAGTGAAGACAGCGTGGATGAAGAGGAATATGCTGCCGCTATAAAAATTAGGTATGCCCTAGGTACGCCAAGATGTTATGGCTGTGGGTCCACCAGGCACCGGTATAAGTCAAGAGAGTGTCCGGCGAAAGGTAAACGCTGTGGCAACTGTGGTCTTCTGTATCATTTCGCCAGGGCCTGCAAAAATTTTGAGAGAGGGAATGGAAGACGTAGGGCAGATTTCCCTGCAGCGACTCCTACGGTTGTTCATACTGTCTCACCGAGCACAGATGGGCGAATTTATTGTGACGTTTTCCTGGACGGTGTAGCAGTGCCATTGTTGGTGAACACGGGATCAGCAATTTCCCTTTTGAACTGGCCCACTGTGAGGAGTCTGTTCCAACATTACCGTGTAAGAGGACAGTTGACGTCATACTTTGGCTATGGAGGAAACAAGTTAGCCATCGTGGGTTCACTGGAGTTGACGGCAAGGTACGGGTTGGCAATGATGTCCAACATCCAGTTTGTGGTGTCAGTGGGTGGAACATTATGGGATGTGATATGTTCTACGGCCTGGGATTCACAATCACCAGCGGTGTCGTTGAAGAATGGTCGGGCTGTGGCTTGTGGGACTGATCGGTTCTGTACGTGGATGATGATGTGGTTTGGGACACTGAGTGGCCTAGTATTCTGGGAGATGAGCAGGACCAATGCCATAACGGGCCATTGTGGGATGGTTCTGATGCCAGTGTCCAAGTTTCCCTGGATGTGGGAGCTGGACAGCACAGCGGAACACCCATGACAGCTGATGGAGGCAAAACGCTAGACCCCTCTGCTTCCGGAGCTCGGCCTGGTAGTACCGGAAGGCAAGGAGCTACAGTGGCTTTGCCTGCTCTTTAAAATGAAAGAGAGCGGGGCAGGACCGGCTGGCGCGGTAACATAACACGCCAACCAGCAACACTGGAGGCCAAGGAGGGCTTTGGATCGGATCGGTGGAACGGTTCGACCCAGGAAGGAAGCCCAGTTACGACATGATGGACATTTGAAGCTGACTCAAGCTCCTCTACGGGTCGATGACAAGGTTCGGCCCAGGGGGAGGCTTGGCTGAGGGGGGTCCACGGAAAAGGAAAACGTCGAGATTACCAGGGGCGACTATGGGTGGTGGCTGCCCGGGAGGACGGCTATCTCAGACTATCGGATGACTCGTGGACACACCCCAACGATCTGCGGCGCATGGATGAGAAGAAATGCCGAAGTGGCTCATCCCCAGAGGCGAAGAGGCAAAGACACTCTGGGAAGGATCCGGCAGACGGAAATCCAAGGGGTGGGTCTTCCATTGGGACTGCAAGGTGACTGTGGGGTGGCTATTAACATGGTGTGATGGTAATGTTAATATGTTTTATTGCCCAAAACTCATGTTGTTAATATGTTTTACATGCTGTCATTGTGTTATTGCCCTGTTTTAAAAAAACAATACAAAACAAAACACTGCTTGTTTAATTGTGTGTGATTGTGTGAAGTGCCCAGATTGTGGGGTGGGTGTGCTGGGGTGGGGGGCTAACAATGGGTTGTAGATGTACATATTAACTGTTGTTTTGTTATAGTGTGTTATGAGGACTTGGTTATATATAGAGAATTGTTCTGGGATTGTTTTAATTGTTAGGAACACGGCTGATTTTATTTTATGGACTTTAAAGGGTCAAAGACGGCAGAATAACCCATCTAGCCATGTTGAGGCAGGTCAGCAGTCTACCTGGCCCCCTCTAGTTTGGTTATGTTGTATGAATGGATAGGCCTATACATATGTGTTATTGTTATTAGTGTGCGAGTCGGGTTTAGATTTGGGAGGGCCTAATTTGTGTGTTCTGCAGTGGGGGTGACGGCCCGCCTTTCCAGTCCCAAAGTCACTCTGGGATATAAAGGGCTGAGGCGGCGCCATCGATCATCTGCCTATAGGGAGCACCTGTGTTACTGTGGTTCATTTAATAAAGATACGTTCAACTGCACCTCCAGCCTGATTCTTACGCGAGTGAGTTATGGACATAGCTAGTTATTCGTTAAAGGTTATATCTCACACCACAATAAAAATAATAATACTCCGTATATGCTATGCCAGCAGAAAGTGCACTGCTAGTGAGTTAGCTCTTAAACATGTTAACTCGTACCTTCACACAAGGCAAATTCATTTAAAACTCATGCTGCAGATGAGCTCATTTTGGTATTCTCAGCATGGAAATCTCTCTCCAGCATAATCAGCCGCGCCGCTCGTAATTGATCAACTGCGAGTTGATTGACTTCTCGTGGAAACGCTCGTGTTTCAGACCATTTCCAACAAGATCCCATATGTTTATTCACGGGATCGGGAGTCGAAGACCATGCCTCAATTGGCATTCTCCCCGCAGACTCCACATCTCATCATGTCAGTTTTTATGGGCATCACCGAAAGAGACACTAATATGCCCTACATGATGAGTGTGAACACAACATGGACATAAAATCCACAAATCAGAATCTAAATCAGAATGTTTAGCAGTGTCAGTCCTGCATTAGTGTGACAAGATGATGGAACCAATATTTTTTTTTCCCCCCTAATTTAACGATGAAGCATTGTGCTGCCGGGAATGTGGGTTTAAATATCGCACCTGCAGATTTGAGAGAAGGTGTGCTGACGTGTGATCGCCGTGTTGCCTTGGACAGGAGATGTGTAGTAATGTTCTGTGTGGTTAATCAGGCACGACTACAGGGGTGGGAATAGGAATTCCTAATAGGTGATCAGACTGACTGAAGACATTACATGGTACATTTGATTTACATGAAAGCAGAGGGCAATTTGTTATTTTTAATGAGATATGGGGGTATTCACCAATTTAGCATTAGGTACAAATGTATAAATGTATATGAGGTACACATTTGCAAGAATAAAGGTGCAAAGATATGGTAAAAGATGCCAATTTAAAAATATAAAAAAAGTTGCAATTTACAGTTTAATTACACAGAATAAAAATTTAACCTGCATCCAGATTAGTGATGCAAATTTAGAAGAAAAAAAAGTAGAAAATTATAAGAAAAAATAACTGCAAATTTATGAGAAAAAGATGAAAATTTACAGGAAAAAAGTTGCAAATTTATAAGAAAAAATATCACATTTTTGAGAAAAATGTTGCAAAACTATGAGGAAAAAAAGTCACCAATTTAAAGGAAAATTACAAATTTACAAGATAAAATTTAGCAAATTTGTGAAAAATTGTATGTGGTGAAGGACATGCATGAGGACAGTGAGACGTGGTGAGGTGTGCTATAGGAGTGTCAGGGCTGCAAGGTGGGATTAGGGTATCAGGGATCAGCTCTGAGCCCCTTCTTGTTTGCCATCGTGATGGACAGGCTGACAGATGAGGTTAGGCAGGCATCTTCATGGACTGTGATGTTTCCAGATGACATTGTGATCTGTAGTGAGAGTAGGGAGCAGGTGGAAGAGAACCTGGAGAGGTGGCGGTATGCTCTGGAGAGAAGAGGAATGAAAGTCGGTAGAAGCAAGACAGAATACATGAGTGTGAATCAGAGGGAGGCAGGTGCAATGGTGAAGATGGAAGGAGTAGAGGTAGTGAAAGTAGATGAGTTTAAATACCTGGGGTCAACCATCCAAAGCAAAGGAAAATGCACAAGAGAGGTGAAGAAGAGAGTGCAGGCAGGGTGGAGTGGGTGGAGACGAGTCTCAGGGGTGATTTGTGACAGAAGTGTAGTAGCAAGAGTGAAAGGCAAGAGTTACAAGACGGTAGTGAGACCCACGATGATGTATGGTTTGGAGATGGTGGCGCTGACAAAAAGACAGGAAATGGCGCTGGAGGTGGCAGAGTTGAAGATGCTTTGGGAGTGACTAGGAGGGACAAGATTAGAAATGAGTATATCAGAGGGAAAGCTCAGGTTGAGTGGTTTGGAGACAAAGTAAGAGAGGCAAGGCTGAGGTGGTTTGGACATGTGCAGATATTGCAGATAGTGGAGATATTGGACAAAGGCTGTTGAAGATGGAGCAGCCAGGCAGGAGGAAAAGAGGAAGACAACAGAGAAAATGCATGTACTGTATGTAGTGAAGGAGGACATGGAGAGGGTTGGTGTTACAGACGAAGATGCGTGGGAGAGGGTGAGATGGAGGCAGATGATCCGCTGTGGAAACCCCTAAAGGGAGCAGCTGAAAGAAGAAGAAGAAACTCATGTAATGGGTTTCTTGTTAATTACCTCCGCCAAGGAGGTTATGTTTTTACCGGGGTTTGTTTGACTGTTTGTTTGTTTGTCTGTCTGTCTGTTACCAACATAACTCAAAAAGTTATGAACGGATTTTGACAAAATTTTCAGGACAAGTCCGAAATCGGACAAGGAAGAAATGAGTAGATTTTGGGAGTGATCTGGGTCACCATCTGGATCCAGGAATTTTTTAAAGGATTCTTTATCATTGCAAGCTAGGGCCATTTTTTGCATATGTGTATATAAATCGACAATAAATTGTCAGGACGCTTGCCAAAAAAATACAGGATAAGATCCCAATAGGTTCTAGGAAATATCAAAGACTGATCCGAATCCTGCAAAAAATCCGGATACTGTGATCCCCAACAGGAAATAATAGGGGATCTTTGGAATTTTCATCACTGTTAGGTAACATATTAAGATATAAACATACAACAAACACCAAAATATAGCCAAGACACTGAGGAATCAGTAGTGTGCCAATGGATTTGATGTATCTTCAAAAACAATGGAGCTATATCCACAAGAAAACCGCCATTACCGAAAAAGTGATTTTTGTCAATAACTACTGAACTAATAAAGATATCAGTGTCAATCCAATTGCTAAAGGTATGTTTTGATGGTCAAGGAATCTGAAAATATAGATCAAATAAATGTAGCACTATTATATTGGAGGAAAATCCCAATATTAGGGGGAACTGAGGTACTTGGCAGAGGTCTGCGCTCTCTGAGTGCTTTTCTAGTTTTCAACTTTTTTCATATATATTTGCAAGTTTTTTGTAATTAATCAGCAACTTTTTATGTAAATTTTCACATTTTTTGTCAATCTGCAATTTTTTCTCATTCATAACAATTTGATATTTTTCTTGTTAATTTTCATCTCTTTTCTTGTAAATTTGTGATTTTTTTCTCAAATTTTGTAATGTTCACATGGATGCTGGCTCAATTTTTATTATACGTCATGGTTATTTTTTTGTTGTTGTTTTTCTAGATAATGCTCCCATTTTGTTTTTTTTATTCTATTTATATACAGTGGGAAAATATGTATTTAACATGTCAACATTTTTCTCATTAAAAATATTTCTCATGGAGCCATTGACCTGAGATTTTCACCAGATATCAGTAACAACCCAAGTAATCCATTCATACAAAAAAATCAAGGCAACTGTGTTCACAAAACAAGTTATATTTAATAAAGTGGAATGACACAGAGAATAAGTATTGAACATGCTTGGTGAAATTCATTTAATATTTAGTAGAAAAGCCTTTGTTGGTAATAACAGCTTTTGGACGCCTCCTGTATAGAGAAAATAGGTACAGGCATTGCTCAGGAGTGACTTAAGTCCATTCTTCCATACAAACTGTCTTCAAATCTTTAAGGTTCCATGGGTGTCTTCTCTGAACTCTGATCTTCAGTTTGTTCCATTGATTTTCTGTTGGATTCAGATCAGGAGACTGACTGGGCCATTCTAGTTTGTTTTCATTCTCTGGAGCCAGATGAGACTTTCCTTGGCTGTGTGTTTGGGATCATTGTCTTGCTGAAATGTTCACCCTTGTTTCATCTTCAGCATCTTGGCAGATGGCAGCAGCTTCTTATAGAGGATGTCTCTGTACATTTGTCCATTCATCTTTCCTTCAATTATATGAAGTCTGCCTGTACCATGTGCTGAAAAACACCCCCACACCATGATGGGATGTGCAGTGCCATTTATCCTTCAAACATGTTGTGTGTTATGGCATCCAAAAAGTTCAATTTTGGTCTCATCTGACCAGAAGACATTCTCCCAGTATTTTACTGCCTTGCCCAAATCAAATCAAATCAAATCAAATCAAATCAACCTTTATTGTCATGTTGCTGTACATACAACTGTAGTGCAGGCAAGACGAAATTGCATTTCTCTCGGCATCCATATAAGTAAGAGGAACATAATTTAAGACACACTCACACACACCCTAATCCCCCACCCCAATACAGCCATTCACACATCCCTGAGACATACTTGAAAACTAACTAGACCTATAATATACAAATAATATACATAATATCTATAAGGTGCAGTAGTGTGTATGAAAGATTCTGGATCAACTGTTCAGCATCCTAACAGCTTGTGGAAGGAAGTTGTTAATCAGTCTGGTGGTTCTGCCTCTGATGCTCCGAAATCGTTTGCCAGATGGCAGAAGTTCAAAGTGTTTATGCAGAGGGTGAGAGTGATCCTTGACAATGTTCAGTGCCCTGCTCCTACAACGGTTCTGAAAAAGTTCTTGGACAGAGGGGAGGGAGACTCCAATTACCCTCTCAGCTCCCTATCCTATCCCTATCCTCTGCAGGACTTTTTTGTCTGACGTACTGCAGCTGGAGTACCATGTTGCAATGCAGTACATCAGAACACTCTCCACCAGACCTCTGTAGAAGGTTCTGAGGATGCAGATGGGGAGAGAGGCCTGTTTAAGTTTCCTCAAGAAGTGCAGTCTCTGCTGGGCCCGCTTCTTGATCCCCAAGGAATTCTTGCTCCAGGTCAGGTCCTGCAAGATCTGCACTCCGAGGAACTTGATGTTCTCCACTCTCTACACCAAATGGCCGCCAATGCTGAGAGGGACGTGTTCAGGCCGTGATCGCCAGAAGTCGATAATCATCTCCTTCGTTTTATCCACGTTGAGCACCAAATTCTTCTCCCTGCACCAGCCCTCCAGGTCTCTCACTTCTTCCCTGTACATTGATTCCTCATCCCTCTGAAAAAGTCCCACCACTGTGGTGTCGTCTGCAAACTTAATAATCTTGTTCCCCTCGTGTCTGGATAC
Source organism: Pholidichthys leucotaenia (assembly GCA_020510985.1). NCBI lineage: Eukaryota > Metazoa > Chordata > Actinopteri > Cichliformes > Pholidichthyidae > Pholidichthys > Pholidichthys leucotaenia. The sequence goes on from CM035844.1 coordinate 219,857,837, forward strand.
ACAGTCATGTGTTAGAAGTGTAAACAACAGTGGACTGAGTATGCAGCCTTGAGGGGATCCGGTGCTCAGCATGATAGACTTGGAGATGTTATTTCCAACACGGACAGACTGAGGTCTCTCAGTCTGGAAATCCAGGATCCAGAGATATGTGACGGTGTTCAGACCGAGAAGGAGTAATTTCTCCATCAGTCTCTGGGGAATAATGGTGTTGAATGCTGAACTGAAATCAATGTACAGGAGTCTGGCGTAGGTGTCTTTCTGATCCAGGTGGGTGATGACAGAGTGCAGGGTGGTGACTATAGCATCCTCCGTGGAGCGGTTTGAACGATATGCAAACTGGAGCGGGTCATGTGATGCAGGGAGGCAGGCTGTGATGTGTGGTTTAACAAGCCATTCAAAACACTTCATCACAATTGGTGTCAGTGCAACAGGACGATAGTCATTCAGACAGGACACAACTGGTTTCTTTGCCACCGGTGCTATGGTAGAGGTCTTAAAGCATCTAGGAATGATGGCCTGACTCAGGGAGATGTTATAAATGTCAGTCAGGACATCCGCCAACTCGCTCGCACAGACTCGGAGTACACGTCCTGGGATGTGGTCCGGACCTGCAGCTTTACGTGGGTTGACCCTGATTAGGTTCCTCCCTGTGTCCGCTGATTTGATGATGATAGCTGGCCCAACCGGTGGTGGAGATGGGCCAGCCCTCCCTCTGATTGCTGGGGTTGATGCTTCAAAACGTGCAAAGAAGTTGTTGAGCCTGTCTGGAAGCGAAGCGTCGTCATCATCGACCCCATGCCTAGACTTATAATCTGTCAGCGCCCGAACTCCTTGCCACATCCGTTTGGTGTTCCTTGTGTCACAAAGGTGTCCCTGGATTTTCTCCGCATAGGCGCGCTTCACCGTCTTAATTCCCTTTGAGAGTGCAGACCTGGCTGAGTGGAGGGCGATCCTGTCCTTCGCTCTGAAGGCTGCATCTCTGGCTGTGAGCAGTGAGCTCACCTCTGCCGTCATCCAGGGTTTATAGTTGCCCCGTGCAGTGATAGTCTTCACTATAGTGACATCCTTTGTGCACTTTGCGATGTAGCTGGTGACCATTTCAGCATACTCCTCCACATCTGTCCTGTTTTCCTGGGAGGCTGCTATTTTGAAGACCTCCCAGTCTGTGTGCAGAAAACAGTCCTGAAGTGCCGAGGCTGCACCATCTGGCCAAATCCTGATTTGTTTCTCTACTGGCCTGCTGCGCTTTAGTAAAGGTTTGTAGGCAGGCACCAGCATCACGGATAGGTGGTCAGAATGGCCGAAGTGGGGGCGAGATGTTGCCTTATAAGCATCTGGGAAGTTTGTGTACACCAAGTCCAACATATTCTCTCCTCTGGTCTTAAAGTCCACACATTGTTTAAACTTGGGGAGCACAGTCTTTAAACTGCTGTGATTAAAATCCCCCGCAACCACCACAAAACTGTCCGGGTGTGAAGTTTGAAATTCACTGATAGCGTTGTGCAGCTCTCCGAGTGCCTCGTTAGCATTAGCTTTAGCTAGAAGCTATGTAAACAGCAGCTACAAACATGTTGATGAATTCCCTCAGCAAATAGAATGGCTGACAAGTCACGAAAAGGAACTCCGCCAACGGAGAGCAGTGTTTAGATACTAACGTGGCGTTAATGCACCAGTTCTTGTTAATATAGATACATAGCCCCCCCACCCCATCCCAGCTCTTACTGGAGCTAGCAGCCTCTCTGTCCGGCCGGAACGATGTCATCCCTTCCAGCTGAATGGCTGCATCAGGGATGTTGTCGTGGAGCCATGTCTCCGTGAACACAAACACACAGCAGTGCCTCCACTCTCTCCGGGTTTCTCTCAGCAGACGCAGCTCATCCAGCTTGTTGTCGATGGAGCGGACATTGGAAAGAAGGCGCAACGGTACTGCTGGTCTGGAGGTCTGGAGCCTAGCATGAATCCCAGCCCTTTTTCCTTGCCTCTGTTTGCATTTGTGCCACTTACGCTTCCTCCTCTTCCGGGTAGCTGCCAGCGGAACCTATGATAGTATTCCATGCTGGTGTAGAATGTCCAAGTCACATCCGAGCGTCGCAATTCTTGCAGCGTGCAATACCTTGATGTTTAATAAGGTCTCACGGTTGTAAGTTTTACAGAATGTACGTCTGGGATGATCAAAACACTCAAAGCTCTCACACTCACTGATGCCTAGAGGGGCCGCAGAGTCCGGTGCACAAATGTTGTGCAGCAAACTTTAAATGACTTTCAGCATGCTTTTTCTTCAGCAATGGAGTCTTGCGAGGTAAGCAGGCAAGTCGGCTTAGTGCATTACTTATTGTTTTCTTTTAAACAGCAGTACCTGCTGACTCCATGTATTTCTGGAGCTCTCCACAAGTGGTCTTTGGCCCTTGGATAACTCTTCTGATAATTATTTTCACTTCTCTGTCAGAAATCTTGTGAGGAGCTCCTGGTCGTGGCCAGTTTATGGTAAAATGAAGTTCTTTCCACTTCCAAATGATGGTTCCAACAATGCTCACTGGAACATTCTGCAGTTTAGAAATGCACCTGTTGTAGAAGATGCCTTACAAACGAGACTGAGTGTATTTTCTCAGGGAAGCTTTATTGGAAGTCACATCTTCTATCATCAAAGTTCTCAGCAGAAAAAGAGACAGAACCAACTTTCCTCACAGCTTTTATAACCTAGAGATACTAAACCCCCACATCAAGTATCTCACACCTTCAACCCACAGAAGTTTAGTAAACACATGAACCCACAGTCACATATAGCCACCGAGACTTGCTGGTGCCTCGTTCTCTTCTCCACCTCGGGGCTCCTGTTGGGACATTGTCTCTAACCTCCGTCTTCCCCCAGCACCCACCTCCTAGCCGAGGTCCCTGCTGGGGCATTGTTCCTTTGGACGTTTGATCTGTAGGGTCTGCGCCTTCATGCCTACTGGATGCATGTGGGGGAGAATGCGTACCATACAAGCATGCCATATATGTGCCTTAAATATGCACCATATAACCCCCCCCAAACGTTCAAATAAGGACAAGTTACACTTCAAATGCACAGAATCATGACACCCCACACAGAACAAGAGAGAAAAAAAAAAAACTTGGCACAACAGATCACATATCCCGCTGCTTGGGCTTCAACTCTCTGCCATATCTGCTGCGAGCAGGTCTCGCTCTGCCTGTGGCTGTCTGCTGCATCTGTGAAGTAGAATCATTAACACATCGTCGTGAAAGCTTAGCAGAGTGTCTCCCGGGTGGCCTGCCGCGGCGGGGGGCTCTGGCCAACTGGACTGGGTCGTCAGCTAACACAAAAGCGGGTTTGAGTCTGTTAATGCAGACTAAGTCCCTCCTGTCTCCCAAATCGAGCAAAAAATGCTTTTCTCCGGTTTCTAACACTCTGAACGGTCCATCGTAAGGTGGCCTTAAACCTAACCTCTGTGCGTCGTGTCTAACAAAGACAAATTCTGCATTCTTTAAGGTTTTGGGCACAAAAACACGTGGAAAACTGTGATGAACGGGACCGGGGAGGGTGTGTGACCCCGCGTCGCTCTGCAGCAGCTGAGCGGGGAGGTGCTCTGGAGCAGGGTTCTCAGGGAGGAAATCTCCCGGTAACCGGAAGGGTTGGGCGAAGACGAGTTCGGCCGGAGAGGCTTGCAAATCCTCTTTAGGTGCTGAACGCAACCCTAATAAAACCCATGGGAGTTTATCAACCCAATTTGTGTCCGTGAGAGCCGCTCTGAGGGCTGCTTTCAATGACCGATGGAAGCGCTCGCACAAACCGTTGGCCTGGGGGTTATACGCAGTCGTGCAATGAATTTTCACCCCCAGGCTGAGTGCCATGGATGACCAGAGCTCAGAAACAAACTGGGGTCCTCTGTCGGACGTTATGTCTGACGGGATACCAAAACGTGCGACCCAAGCTGTTAAAAAGGCATGCGCAACGTCTGCTGCTGTGGTTGCCGCCAGAGGAACCGCCTCTGGCCAGCGCGTGGTGCGGTCTACCATGGTTAAAAGGTGTGTGAAACCCTGGGACAGCGGAAGAGGTCCTACTAAGTTGATATGCACATGATCAAAATGTTTGGCTGGGATGTGAAAAGGTTCTAGAGGGGCTCGTGTGTGTTTGTGTACCTTTGCTCTTTGACACGCAGCGCAGGCTGCAGCCCACTCTTTGACTTGTTTACGCAGCCCCGGCCAAACAAACTTCTCTCCTACCATTTTGATAGACGCGCGGACGCCCGGGTGTGCCAGTGAATGTATTAAGTCAAAAACACGGCGACGCCACGCAGCCGGGACTACGGGACGGGGATGCCCCGTGGAGGTATCGCAGATTAGGGAGGGCATGCCTCTATGAAGCACCCTGTGCTCCAGCCTTAGCCCTGTTGGCCCAGACTGGAGCGCGCGCACGTCCGCGTCGCCAACCTGTTCAGCGGCCATGGCTGCATAATCCAACCCGACGCAGACCGGCGCTGTGAGCGCTTCCGCGCCGCAAGCCTGGCCTAGGTCTGCCGCTGCCGAATCTGCCCCCTGGGGGCCTGTCGCTGACACTGCACGCGAGAGGCAATCTGTCACTACATTGTGTTTACCCGCTACGTGTTGAATGTCAGTGGTAAACTCCGAAATTGCAGCCAGCTGCCTCTGTTGTCGGCCCGACCAAGGCTCTGAAACCTTAGCCATTGCAAAAGTTAAGGGTTTATGGTCCACGAATGCGGTAAAACGGCGCCCTTCCAACCAGAACTGGAAGTGGCGGATGGCCAAATGTAGGGCCAAAAGCTCCCTGTCAAACGCGCTGTATTTACGCTCGCTATCACGCAATGTTTTGCTGAAAAACGCAAGTGGTTGCCAGCATCCTGCCACCAGTTGCTCAACAACCGCTCCCACTGCCACGTCGGAGGCGTCTGTGGTTAGCGCCATGCGAGCTGCCGGCACCGGGTGTGCCAATAACGCAGCGTTCGCAAGGGCTGATTTGACTTGTGAAAAAGCGCGCTCCCGATCCGGGGACCACTCGACCTTAGATGCAGGTTTTTGCTTCTTTAATGCCGCGTACAATGGGTGCATGAGCCGTGCCGCGTTTGGGAAGAAACGGTTATAAAAATTGACCATCCCCAAAAATTCTTGCAGCGCCTTAACCGTCTGCGGTTTGGGGGAAATCCGTTATTGCGCGCACTTTATCCGGCAGCGGGACTGCGCCTTCTGGCGACACGCGGTGTCCCAAAAAATCGATTTTCGCTACCCCGAATTGGCACTTCGCTGGGTTAATGATTAGCCCGTGGTCTGTGAGCCTCTGAAAAACGGCTGTGAGATGGCTTTCGTGCTCGGCTTCGGACGCGCTGGCTACCAAAATATCATCCAAATAAGCGAACACGAAAGGGAGGTCGCGCAGCACTGCATCCATCATGCGTTGGAACGTCTGCGCGGCGCCCTTGAGGCCAAAAGGCATGCGCAAAAACTCGAAAAGCCCAAAAGGGGTTATAACTGCCGTTTTGGGTATGTCCTGCGCACGGACTGGAACTTGGTGATAACCACGCACCAAATCTATTTTGGAAAAGATGCACGCCCCCGCTAAATGCGCCAAAAAATCCTGGATGTGCGGAATTGGATAGCGGTCGTGGGCTGAAGCATTATTTAATCTGCGGAAATCGCCGCAAGGGCGCCACGAGCCGTCAGTTTTGGGTACCATGTGCAGGGGTGACGACCAGGCGCTGTTCGAACGCCTGACTATGCCCAGCTTTTCTAAGTTGGCAAATTCCTCGCGCGCGATGGCCAGTTTAGCTGGGTCCAACCGCCGAGCTTTTGCAAAAACAGGGGGGCCCGAAGTACTTATGAAATGTTCGACCCCGTGTTTGGCAACTGACGCTGAAAATGTAGGGACCGTGAGTGCTGGAAACTGGTTGAGTAATGCATGAAACTTACCACCCGCAGCTGTGACATTGGAATGTGCAGAAGGCAGGGCCACCCGAGCTAGCATGTTGTTATTAACTGCGGCGACAACGAAAGTCCACTCGAAGTTGCGCCCGTGGAGGGACAGGAGGAGCGTCTTCTCCCCATAGGTTTTGATCGTGGAGCCGTTCGCCGCTAACACCAGGGGGCCGCTGGCCGGCGCCAGTGTGTCCGCGTAGGTAGGCTTGACAAAACTCAGCTGGGAGCCCGTGTCCACCAGGAATTCTTTCCCAGAATTCGCGTCCGTCACGAAAAGCAGCCTATTCTTCGTGCCGAGAGTCGCAGCTGCTACCGGCTCCCGGTCTTGGCGTTTCCCTGGCGCTGGTACCGGCACGGTGGAACGCATCTGTGGGCTTTCTCGGCGAAACGTCGATGGTAGAAGCAGAGGGCGTTGTCAGCTCCGCTTCTCCTGGTCTCCGCCGCTGCTGCCGTCAGTGGGTCCGATGCCGCAGCCTCTGGTCTCCCTCCTTCTCGCAAAGGGGCGGTCATCTCTGCTGCTGCCGTCGTGGCTGCGCGCCATTTATGGGAGTCGATGAGCCGTTGCGCCACCTGTCCCAGCTCGTGGTAGTTACGGTTGACGAGTGGCTGCGAGCTGGCCAGGGTGACTCTCACTGCTGGCGGGAGCGTTCTGAGGAAGAGGTGGGCGAAGATAAAACTGTCGTCGTCCTCGCCTCTCAGGCTCATCATCTTCGCCATCAGATCCGCTGGCCTGTCTGCTTCTCCCTCTGTCAGCACCAGGAGCTTCTCTGCCTGCTCTTCCAGCGAGGGAGTGAAGGCTCGGATGAGGGCATCTTTCAATGTGCTATACTTGTTGTCTTGGGGTGGGTGGTTGGTCAGGCTCTCCACCCGTTGCACTGTGAGGCTGTCCAGCTTCGCGACGACATTTTAGAACCTCGTTGCATCCGCTGAGATTCCCCGAAGGTGGAATTGCGCCTCCACAGTGGTAAACCAGGAGCGCGGGTTATGCTGCCAGAAGTCGGGCAGCTGTAGCGTGGTAGCCGCGTTAACCCGGTTGGCTCCTGAAGAGTCCGGTGCGGAAATCTCGCCGTCACCGGCCATAGGTAGTCGTAGGTCACCAGTGTAGAAGATGCCTTACAAACGAGACTGAGTGTATTTTCTCAGGAAAGCTTTATTGGAAGTCACATCTTCTATCATCAAAGTTCTCAGCAGAAAAAGAGACAGAACCAACTTTCCTCACAGCTTTTATAACCTAGAGATACTAAACCCCCACATCAAGTATCTCACACCTTCAACCCACAGAAGTTTAGTAAACACATGAACCCACAGTCACATATAGCCACCGAGACTTGCTGGTGCCTCGTTCTCTTCTCCACCTCGGGGCTCCTGTTGGGACATTGTCTCTAACCTCCGTCTTCCCCCAGCACCCACCTCCTAGCCGAGGTCCCTGCTGGGGCATTGTTCCTTTGGACGTTTGATCTGTAGGGTCTGCGCCTTCATGCCTACTGGATGCATGTGGGGGAGAATGCGTACCATACAAGCATGCCATATACAGTATGTGCCTTAAATATGCACCATACTGTAACCAATGCCATCATTATGTTTTGCAACAATATGGTTGGGAAGAGCTAGAAGAGCTAGTTGCCTCTATCCATCACAAGTTCTTTGTGGTGTGACAATCTGATAGTCACAGACCTTTGTAAAGGCTATTATTCCGGACTTAACCAGCCAAAATTAATTTGCACTGATGGGGGATGGGATTGCTTAAGAAAGTCTGATGTATTTCAGCTGGTTTCTTGGCTTTCTTTACCTTTTTACGCCTCTTTTTTCTTCATGTATTCAATATTTATTCCCTGTGTGATTCCACATTACTAAATATAACTTGTTTTGTGAACAGAGTTGCCTTTATTTCTTTGTATGTATGGCTTGCTAAAGTTGTTACTGATATCTGGTGAATATCTGAGGTCAATGGCTCCATCAGAAATACTTTTAATGAGAAAAAATGTTGACATGTTCAATACTTATTTTCCCCACTGTATTTACATATATAGAGATGGTTTTGATTATTCCCCGCAGGTCAAAGCCCAAAGGGGTTGAAGAGCCCTTTGGGTTAAGCCGAAGTGGGATTATGTTATGGGTCCTTCCGTCCGTCCATCCGTCTGTCCCACTTTGGTGAAATCAACTCCGCCACCAGCTTTGTTCCAAATGTTTTGAAACTCTGTACCGTGGTTTGATACACTCTGGTGATACGCATATTGCAATGTAACTCTCATCAGATGATGTCAAAGGTCACATTTTCCCTAAATCTTCTAAACACAATAACTACTGAAAGAAATGATAAAGGCTTTTCAAATCGATACAGTAGTTGTCTCTAAGATGCATCCTGGATGACTTACACCCTGACCTGACTATGAGTTTGGGCTCAAAAGGTCAAAGGTCAAGGTTAACATTCCCTATGCCTTATTACTGAGCAATGAGTAAATTTAGGATCACCAAACTTGGAACACAGGTTCACCCTGTGACCCTGAAGTGTGACTATGGTTTTGGGGTCGCAAGGTCAAAGGTCAACATTAAAATGTCTTTTAAACTATATCTCAGCAACAACGAAAGCTAGGGTCACCAAACCTGGTACACAGGTTCACTCTGAGACCATGACCTCTGACTACAGGTTTTTTTTTTGTTTTTTTTTGTTTTTTTTGTTACTTATTTGTACCCGTAGGTAGATTTGGTTTGCAGTCTGGTGACAAGCCACCGGCTGCCGGTCGCTGCGTGCGCGAGCGCCCTAAACCTACATGTTTTTGGTATGCGGGAGGAAACCGGAGAAATCCCGGAGTAAACCCACGCAACACGGGGAGAACATGCAAACTCCACACAGCTCACTGTTGATCGGGGGCTGGGATCGAACCCACGATCTCATGATCCCCGCGATCCCCCGGCCGAGGGTAAACTGTGCTGCCACAGTGCTAAACCACTGCGCCACCGTGCAGCTTTGATGACCTTTGATGACCTTTGACCTTTGATGACCTTTGATGACCTTTGATGACCTTTGATGACCTTTTGACCCCAAACCATGCAGGTTTGGGGTCAAAAGGTCAACGGTTAAGGTTGGTACTTAATATGCTCTCTTACTATAGAATGTGTAAAGCTCTCTAGGGTCACCAAACTTGCTACACAGGTTCATCTCGGGATCCTGACCTATAACTATGGCTTGTATACTTTGTTACATATCCGTGGATGATGGGTTTATCATAATTTGGTTCTGCCACAGTAATTATATTGAAAAGTTAAAAACTGCTCTCAATCAGTAAGTATTGGGATCTTCAAAGAACACGGAGGCAGGGGGATCTTGCACTGGCCTCAGAGTGCTCTTGTTCCACATTTTATTGGATTTGAATTCTTCGCCATTACAAAATCTTGGATATTTCCCACCAAAACCCAGGAATGGCCCTGACTACAATGCTAATAGTGTCCCCTCAATATTTAATTTGAGAAAATTTTCTGTTTATTGTCGCCCCAACATCCATCCATCCATCCATCTTCTACTGCTTATCCAGGGATCTGGGTCATGGTGGGTGGCATCAGTCCAGGCAGAGTAGCCCAGACTTTCGCCCGGTTCACATAGTACCATGATCCCCATGATCCCTCCTGTGGGTGGTGAGCCCACTGGAGTGTCCACCCCAACAGTAGCCATATTTACATGGACACAAGTAACCTGATTAAAAGCCTGACTGGAATAAAATGCTTCATGTAAACACGCCAATCTGAATATTCTGACCCGATCACACTCATTTGGATAAAAATTTCCTTCCGACTGAGACGGTTGGGTTATGCTAATTGTTAATCCGACTGGTGCGCATATAAACATTTATTCCGAAGTTTGGGTAGAAAATATGTTTACTGCGCATGTCTGTACATCAGCTACACGTTGACGTGGCGTATTTCCGCCCTTACAGCAGCCAGCGGAAGGCATGGCTGGGGTAAAACAGAACTGGTCTGTGTCGTCCTGCTGTCTCCCTCTGTTCGTCATATGTAGAAGCATGTACTGCTGGGCTTGTAGCTTCATTACGGAGACCAGCAGAAGCAAAAGTACAGTCTGAATTACACAGTACAGGTCCATTTCAAAAAGAGAACGACACAAAGCGGGGTTTGTTTACATCGGAAGTTGCGTCTTCTTCTACTGTTTCCAGAATGTGGGATAATTGTACGCATACCAAAATGATTTAGTCTGTTCAAACGTGTGACACATGGAAACGCTCATCCTAATTGGATCAACGTTTTCAGGATCCATGTAAACAGTAAAGTTCTGATCTGAACTGTAATCAGATTGAAGAAATTTTGCACATGTAACCGTGGGTAGAGAAACTGAATATCCGCCCATGCTGAAGCCATGGCTAATTTCCATGTATATTATCAAAGACACATGCAAAATTCAGCATGCAAACGCTGACTCCGCTCCCAAAATGCAAAATAACAGTGATTATTTACACATTTGTCATTTGATCTAGTCCGAATTTGTTTTATTCTCATACTACATATCCTCTAAAACACAGACTCTGTGTTCATGGTGCTGGTAGAGATTTCCAGAGAGCTGCAAGTTTAATTAACAATGCAGCTGGTCCAAAGAAAATACAACAGTATCTAACTTCATTGTTCCTTCACACCACAGCACATCAAATTTGTATGAAAAGTTGCTGGTGGACGCTCGTTCGATAGTGTCTGGGGTTTAAAAGAAGCCTCCCGCATGGGGGAAAAAAGGAAAAGAAAAACAGACAGTGACCTCTTTCTGCATCAGTTTACCCTCTTCTTCTATAGACTACAGTCACTCCCCCTGGGGTTTTAGCAGTTTCTCAGGCGATCAGGCTCAATCCTGGGTTATCGTACCTTTGGATCGTGGGTAAAGGCAGCAATTGATTCATTATCTCTGTGCATCGGCTCCCTCAGGCCGCCATGGATACTTGTCAGAGCATCGGTAGCTTAATGTGCAAACAGTCAAGGTCAGAGCCAACGAAAGACAAGGGGAGAAACAGAAAGGCATCACTGTTTAATGTGGGTGGAGATCAAACCAGCAGCATTAATTTAGGAGAACGGCTCTTTAACACAGGGCTGTTTCTGCCCATAAAGAAGAGTATGCAAATGCAATAGCCCCCTCAGCCACCAGGGGGACAAATAGCAAAAAAGTTAACTCAGAAATTTGCAACTTTTTCTCATAAACTTGCACATTTTTCTCATACAATTGCAACTTTTTTCTTGTCCATTTGCAATCCCCCCCCCCACAGTTTTTCTTGTAAATTTCAACATTTTTTCTTATTTCTCACAAATGTGTTTTTCTTGTAAATATGCAACTTTTTTGTACATTTGCAATTTTTTTCTCAGAAATTTATAATTTTCTCTTTTAAATTTGCAACTTTTTACTAAAAATATATGATTTCTTTTCTGGTAAATGATTTTTTTTTTATTGTAAATTTTAAACTTTTTCCTCCTAAATTTGTGAGTCATTCTTGTAAATTTGCAATTTTTTTCTCAGAAATTTGTGACTCTATTCTTAAATATTTTGGACTTTTTGTGTAAATTTTCAACATTTTCCCTATAATTTTACGATTGTTTTTCTTTTGAATTTGATTTTTTTTTCTATTTTTTTTTTACCTTTTCTAGTAAATTTGTAAAAAAAAATTTCTCACAAATTTCTCACATTTTTCTCAAAAATTTGTTACTTTTTTTCCTTTGCAATTTGGAATTTTTTTAACTTGTTTTATTTTTCTTTTACATTTGCAGATTTTTCCCTTGTCTTATTTTTCTCCTAAATTTGAGTTTTGTTTCATTTTTTTTTAATTTGCAATTTTTCTCAAAAAATTGTGACTATTATTTTACATTTGCAGCTTTTTTCTAAAATTTTAAATTTTTTTCTTATAAATTTGTGACTTTTTTGGTTTAAATTCAGAATGTTTTCTCATAAATCTGCTACCTTTTTCTCTAAATTTGAATTGTTTTTCTTGGAAATTTTTGACTTTATCTTGTGCATTTGCATTTGTTTCTGTTTAATCTAGACCAGGGGTTGGCAACCTGTGTCCCGCAGAGAGCCACTGTGAGTGGCGTTTGTATAAAAAAAAGTCTTCATGGAGCCACAAAAAATCTGAACCTAAAAACTGAGGTAAAACAGCAGAATTAAAACTACAGTCTGGCCTGACAACATCACAATGAAGAGGTTTTTTTTTTTTCTCTTATAAATTTGCACCTTTTTTATTGTAAATTTATTACATTTTTTCTCACAATATTGCTACTTTTTCTGGTATTTTTTTAAAAAAAAAATTCATAATTTTTTTTTCCAAAAATTGTGTTGGTGTTTTCCCTCATTAAACTGTTTTTTTGTTTGTTTTTTTTTTTGCAAATTTAAAATCTTTGAGTAAAACTGAAGACTTTTTCCATGTAAATTTGCAGCAATTTTCCCAAATAATTCCGGTTCCGCCGGACCGGTGGCGCCACAGGAGTAGGCTACCCGTTGCAACAGCCTTTTTTTTTTATCTTCCTTCTTCTTTCTACACCTTTCACTCTGTATATATATCACGGACGCACGGATCGCCCCGGGGGTCTCCCGGGTCGGCGGACGGAGCCACGGTTTGCAGCGGGAGACGTTACAGCGGGGAGGAGCTAGTGCTAGCTAGCACTTGGCCGCCGCCCGGTGCTAATGGGAAACTCGACATACCGGGAGCTGTAGCGAAAACGACGCGGGTGCCGGGCTGGAGTTTAGGCGGCGTGCAAGAAATATAAGACAGAATAATAAAGAGCGATGGCAAGAACCAAGCAGACCGCCCGTAAAATCTACTGGAGGAAGAAGCCCCCCAGGAGACAGCTAGCCACCAGGGCTGCTCGGAGAGGCGCTCCGGCCACCGGCAGAGTGAAGAGGCCTCGCCGTCACAGGCCCGTGGCTCTGAGAGAGATCCGTCGCTGCCAGAAATCCACGGAGCTGCTCATCCGTAAGCTGCCCGTCCAGCGCCTGGTGAGGGAGATCGCTCAGGACTTCAAGACCATCCTGCGCTTCCTGAGCTTCGCCGTCATGGCTCTGCAGGAGACCAGCGAGGCCCACCTGGTGGGTCTCTTCTTCGCTAAGGGGGTCACCATCATGCCCAAAGACTTCCAGCTGGCCCGCCGCATCCGCGGAGAGAGAGCTTAGACTTTCTGCTGCACATTCACCAACCAACCATAATGCTCTGCACTGTGTGTCTATATATATACATTTATAGTAATATGGACATATGTTTACTAGATGTTGTTTTTTTCTTGCCTTCTGATTGTTGCTCTGAGTGTTGCTATCCCTGTGCTGTTGCAATCCTGGAATTTCCCCATTGTGGGACTAATAAAGGCTTATCTTATCTTATCTTATCTTATCTTAAATAAAGTTACAAGTTGTTTTTTTGTTTGTTTTGTTTTTTTTAATGAATTTTGACATAATCTTCTGCTTTTCTCTTAAGATTGTCATATCTGATTGTTACCTTTTTTGTAAAGATGCTGCCTTTTTTTTCTACCTTTATAAAGTTGTAGCTTTATGGGGTAAATGTGTCTTTTTTTCTTACCAAATTGTGTTTTTTATTATTCTCAAATTTTCCTTAAATTTTGAAAATTTATCTTTTTTCATAAATTTTCAAGCTATTCTCAAATTTTAATATACATATATATATATATATATATATATATATATATATATATATATATATATATATATATATTGTAAATTTATTAGCTTTCACTGGCAAAACTGCAGCTTTTTTTACACAAATTTATTATTGTTTTCTCATAAAACTCCATTTTTTTTCCAGTAAATTTGTGATTTCTTTTCCAGAAATGTTGTGACTTATTTCTTGCAAATTTGTAGTTGTTTTCCTCAGAAAATTGCAAAAAAAAAAAAAAAAAAAATCCCAAAAATTTTTAGATTTTTTTTGCACATTTTCTGCTTTTTACAATATTTTTCTTAAGAATGTTGCAACTTTTTTTTTTGTAAATTCACAGGAAATGTATATATATATATATATATATATATATATATATATATATATATATAAGTAGCGTGTGGTTGAAGTAATTTACCAGCCTGTGCCTATGAATTGATGAACAGATGAAACAGCTTCTTTGAACTCATTTTCCACACACGGATCATACGCCATTATCAGTACGATCATTGGTACGAGCCTAACGGAGAAAACACTGTGATCTCAGCAAGGGAGATCGACCCATTCTCTCTCTTTTTTTTTTTAATCTTGCTCCCGTTACGCTCAAAATGTTCCTCCATCCAGTAATTTTCAATAGAACCAAATATTCTTTTCAGCTGTTAATCAGAAATCCTTTTTATTTCTCCCACCAAAAGCACTTCTTGGATCCCATTTCAGTCTCCTCAATAGACGGCGGCGGGGGGAAGATCCATCTTCTAGTTCAAGGGAATTCTAATAAGGGGAGGAAACGAGAGTCTTATCTGATCAGAAGTGAGGCCTTTGAACAGAAACGCTGACATGATCATTAAACTGTAGCGCGCACAGCCAGTAATGTACTACAGTACTGGTACTTTTGTTCACCTATTGGTAGCATAATAGATTAGAAGACACTTCTGACTCCACTCTGCTCCGCTTGCAGTTTTTCAGCAGTTTTAAAGCACGCGGTCAGAGGAGGGTTTTGATGGAATATTCATGCAGCGGACACTTGAGATTTTAACCCTTATGCAGCAAATGTCTTTGACCGTGGCGAGGAAGTTTTATGCAGTCTGGCACTGCTGTTTTTTTTTTAAGTCTTCCCGTCTACAGACTGTGCATCTGCTGACTAAGGAAGGAGCGAATGTAGTAATTTAAGTGGAAACCACTTTTGGTAGAAGTTTTTGCATGGTGCCGAAATTGATCCGTCTGGAACCTCGATCTCGAGGTGATTTAAACAAAAATTTTTTAGACAGCCCTCACTTAATCACTGGGGGTTGTTTGCTAATTCCTCATTGTCTTATAAAGCAACTTCCTGGGGAGTCTTTGCAATGCTGGCGTGCAAACATTCCACGCCGCATAACCTCCCCCAAGTTAAATGGGTGTACCTGCCAGTCAGCCACGCTGTCCACTGGCACGGTTTATTTCCATCAAAGTCAACTTTAAATCAGTGGGCATCAAAAAGGAGACTGAGTTAATCGAGTTGAACTGCAGTAGTCTAGTTTGGGAGTTTGTGGCTTTGTCGTGCTCATACAGAAATATGCACTGTTAGGTGGATACCGATGTTTTGAAAAATCTGAGAAATGAGTCCACAGATTACGTTTGCGAGCAGGATTTTTTTTTTTTTTTTAAATCCAGTGCACACCAACTTTTACAAACGTTTGCCAGTGCTGCATTCATTTTTTCTGTTAGCGGAAGCAAATTTTTGCCAACTCAGGCTAGCGTATGTGCAGCAGTTGCCAGCTTAGGTCAACTTGAGCAAACGGATAATCATCGTAGGTCAGATGAGGTCAGCGTCAGGCGATGCTCATATAACAAGGCCAGCATGTGTGGAGGCTTCCTGGCTTTCTGGACCTGTTTGCTGACTGTACAGATCTCCCTGTCTCCCTTCCCCGGCATCCATTTTGTCAGTTATATTGGATAATTTCAAGTTTGTTATTTCTGCTTGGACTGAAGTTTAGACTGATCGTGATCGGACTTTTTATTGAGAGAGTGAGAGACTAAATGGTCTAGATGGGGTAAGTCCTACATTTTGACTGCAGCAAGAAAAACTTTACACAAAATGAACTTCAAGCAAATACAGCATGACGCACAGTGTTTTTTTTTAAACAGTGTTAAATGTCCTTTACTTTTTGATATCACTGTTAAGTGTTTGTTCAATGTTCATATTGTTAATATTGGAGCTCCTGTTTGTGTGGTACAGGATGGCAGCCCCGGTTTCAGGTTCCGCCGACCCTGGTGGTATAAGAGGGGCTGCTGGTAGAGGGGCGTTCTCTTCCGCCTTTCCTCTGCCAAGCGGCTGCATGTACGGTTGGGTGTACAGAGTCCAGTTTATTTAATAAAGTAGCGTTCAGCTCCACTCCTGGCCTCGTCCTTGTCTACGAGTTATGACATAGCATTTGGCGACGAGAGGCAAACTCATGGAGGAGAGGGGAACACCACTTCGTCCATTCCTGGAGCTCCTGGGGGAGCCGCCTGTGCCGTGGCCTCGTTGGTATGAGGCTTTCCAGATGTACATGGTAGCGCTGGACCTGGGAAAAATGGAGAAGCTGCAAGCTTGTGCATTATTAGTACAAAACCTGGGAATGGAGGGACAAAGAATTTTTGGCACTCTTGGAGATGCAGGCACGTATGAAGAAGTAATGGAGTTAGTGGCCCGCCATTTCAGAGCGCCGGACAACATCATCGTTAGGCAGATTATGTTTAGGCAGCGCTGCCAACAGGTAGGCGAACCGATCTATTGGTTCGTGTCGGACTTAAGGCAGTTGGCCGTTGAGTACCGGATTGGGCCGTTGGAAGAAGAAATGGTGCACGACCAGTTTGCGGAACATCAGAATCAGAATCAGAATCAGAATCAGATTTATTGCCATTGTTCACGTAGTACACAAACTAGGAAATTGTCTCGGTGCAATGCTACAACATTAAAACATGATAAGATAAAGAGATAAACTAAAAAAAAAAATTAAAGACTAAAACCATGCAATAAGTGTAGAATAATAAATAATAATAATAATAATAATAATAATAATAATAATAATAATAATAATAATAATAATAATAATAATAATAATAATGAGTAATACTAGTCACAGCAGTTTTAAATAAATTAGCAAGTAGCAGATGATGTGCAGTCGATGATGCAACAGAAAAACAGTGATGAATGACATGAGTCTGGTTGAGCTGCTGTACATAGTGCACGAGAGTCAATAAGTCACTTAATGTTCAGCAGTCTAATGGCAGAGGGGAAAAAGCTGTTCATGTGCTGGGAGGTTTTAGTCTGAATGGACCGAAGTCTTCTACCTGAGGGGAGGGTGGCAAACAGTACGTGACCAGGGTGTGAAGGATCGGCCATGATCCGGCCAGCACGCCTCCGGGTCCTGGAGATGTACAGGTCCTGGAGAGATGGGAGCTTGCAGCCGATCACCTTCTCAGCAGTGCGCACGACGCGCTGCAGCCTTAGTCTGTCCCTGGCAGTGGCTCCTGCGTACCACACGGTTATGGAGGAGGTGAGGATGGACTCGATGATGGCCGTGTAGAACTGCACTAACATCTTGGTGGGTAGCTTGAGCTTCCTCAGCTGCCACAGAAAGAATATCCTCTGCTGGGCCTTTTTGATGAGGGAGCTGATGGTTGGCTCCCACTTGAGGTCCCGGGTGATGGTGGTGCCCAAGAAGCGGAAGGAATCTGCAATGGTGACATACCAACTGACATACCAATATACCAACTGTGCCGCAGTCCACTTCGAGCTGCTCATGTTCCCGGGGGGAGTTGACGCTGACAAGGGCTGTCGAGTTGGCGCTACAGCTGGACGCAGCAGATAAGCTATCTCGGGAGCTAAACAAGCGCCTTTCGCTGGGAGGTTCAAGATTCCCCATGGCCGCACAAGTAGCGGACCTGGACAACGATGGAAGTGTCATGGATGATGTCGAAGAGGTCAAGGCTGTACAGATGAGGTCTGCCCCGGAAAAGCCCAGGTGTATGAGGTGTATGGGTTGTGGGTCCACGAAGCATCGCCACAAGGCCAGAGAGTGTGCGGCAAGAGGGAACTGCTGTGGAAATTGTGTCCATTTCCACCATTTCGCGAGGATATGCCAGTCAGCTGGACAAGAGAGCCCGTGCAAGACTTCAACTTCTCCCACTCCAACAGTAGTACACGCAGTGTCCCCCGAATATCGATGGGCTCACATGCTCCATGGTGATTCTGGATGGAGTTCAGGTACCGGTGTTGGTTGACACGGGAGTGGAGAGTTCTGTGCCGAATTGGTCTACAGTCTGACAGTGCTTTCCCCACTACAGGATTGGAAGTTTCTCAGCGCCACTTTGCGGCTATGGAGGAAGACAGTTGGCCACGGTGGGTACCATCACGTGGACGGCTTGGTACAAGTCGGCAATGATGGCCGCTGTGGAGTTCATCATGACGGCCTGCGGCTCTAACATCATGGGCTGCAACTTATTTTATGTCCTTGGATTCTCCATCAGGAGCGGTGCTGGGGAAGAGTGGTCAGGTGGCGGACTATGGGACCGACCGGTTCCGAGGGTCCGGGACGATCCGGTGTGGGATGAACTGTTGCTGGGCACTCCAGAGAATGGACAGGGTGCATTGCGCTCAGGGTGGCTGCGAGAGGACCCCGGTTCTAGGGTCGGAGCTGCCCTGGATGTGGACGCCGGGCGGCATAGGGGAGGACTTATGACAACAAGTCGGGTCCAAACAATGATCTCAGATGTTCCAGGAGCACAGCCATGGAGGACTGATGAACACGGGACCACAGAGGCGGGGTCAGCAGTGGAGCTACAAGCAGTCGGGGTAGGACCGAGTGGCACTGGAAGAGTGAGTGCCAGGTGGAAACACAGCAGGCCGTGCAAGGCCCCACTTGGAGTCACAAACTGGGTTTGGGTCTGGGCGGAGTCGAGGTCAAGGTGGGTGAGAAAGAAGCGGAACATGGAGCAGTACCAGGGTCGGCTGCAGGTGATGGGTGAGCGGCATGATTGATACCTGCTGCTGTCGGATGGCACGTGGCGCCATCCCAATGAGTTACAGCGTGCTCTGAAGGAGACGGGTGGGCACGACTCCAGACGGTTGGAGCACTCGGAGGTGTGGAGGAGACGATGCTCTGAGGAGGAGGTGACCAGCTGTGGTCCGGGAAGAGGACTGCTGCCAGGGGTGGACTGATGGTGAAAGTCGGGGGGGGGGGGGGGGCACTGGTCATAGCCGAGTCATGAGCGTCTTATAACTGTTCAGTTGTTCTGTTTCTGTGTTAATAGTTTTGGAGATTGTTTTAGTATGGTATATAGGAGACACAGCAGCATTTTTCTTTTATGGACTTTAATAGCATAAGCGGCAGAATAACCCGCCTCACCGTGTGGGGTGTAGGACGGCAGTCTACCCATCCCCCCTAATTTTAGTTTTTTGGTGTGAATGTCATAGGCCTCTTTTGGTGATTTAATTTGTTTATGTTTAGAGGATTATTCAGGTTCCAAATTGGGGCGGGTTGATTGTGTGTGTGTGTGTGTTTTGGTCTTTCTGCAGGGGAGGGGGGTGTTAAGTATTTGTTCTATGTTCATATTGTTCATACTGGAGCTCCTGTTTGCGTGGTGCAGGATGGCGGCCCCGGTTTCCGGTTCCGACGTCCCTGGTGGTATAAGAAGGGCTGCTGATAGAGGGGCGGTCTCTTCCGCCTTTCCTCTGCCAAGCAGCTGCATGTACGGTCAGGTGTACAGAGTCCAGTTTATTTAGCAAAGTAGTGTTGAGCTCCACTCCTGGCCTCGTCCTTGTCTACGAGTTATGATATAACAATCACATCAATGCTTTTTGATCCCCACAACTGAAGCCGAACCAATAACTCCCGGAGGATTACGCACAGGGCAGAAAATAAAAACAGTAAATTTTACAGTGGGGAGATTTTTTTTTTCCTTTTGGGCTGTCACATTTTTTGGTGATATTATATATATATATATATATATATATATATATATATATATATATATATATATATATATATATATATATCGATAGAGAGATAGAGAGAGAGATAGACAGACAGACAGACAGACACATACTTTTGCTTCTCTGGGCTTTTAGCATTTCAGCACCATGGACAGCGACACTGCTTCAGCATTTCTCCTGTATTTGACACATTCGCTGCGCTTCCATCTGTATCTGTGCATGTATGAAAGTGAGTTTTGTCTAATAACATCTGCTTCTGCCAGCGTTCCAGTTTACGTTCACCAGTGGAGCCCAACTTAGGTCAACTCTGGCTACCTGCGCTCAACTTAGCCCAGTGCTCAGGAACTTTTACAAAATGAGTACAACTTTCCACCAAAGTTTATTCCAAAACGTTGGTGAATTTTCAATGAACATGACATCTGCCGATAAACAGCAACTATCATTAACTTTTACCAACTTTATCAAGCAGACGTTTGCCAAAACATCAGTAAATGTCGACCTAAACATTATAGTATGAATCCAGCTTCACCGGAGGTAGGTATGATTTTGATATTCAGGACCCGGTGACAAATAAAAGAGATAATAGAAACAAAGATGCAAGTTTTTGTGTCTTTATTTGAAAAGTAATTTGAGGCTCTTGATACATTAGCAACTTTTTTTGTATATTTTCAACTTTTTCCCCATAATTTTATGATTGTTTTTCTTTTGAATTTGAAATACTTCTCATGTTTTTGACCTTTTTTTGTAAAGTTGCAATTTTTTTCATAAAATTGCGACTTTTTTCCTCATAATTTTTCACCATAAATTTGCTACTGTGGTGCACATATGTAGTTTCATGGGCTCACATGTATATTCCTGTGTGCTTATTTTGGCTTCACGTCTGAAGAGGAACAAAAGGTCTGGACCTCCTGGGAATAAGAGGAGGATGAGAGAGTTGGCCTTTTGATAAGCAAAGAGATGGACATGAATGATTTCCTCACCACCCAGGCTTGGGTGGAAGAGAGAGGAACTGCAGGGAGGATGCATTGTGTTTGAGATTTAAAGACAATGGGATTTTGTACTTTGATGTCAGGGGTATAAGACTGGCAGATGTTGGGGGGTTTTCCTTCTTCTGCTTTTGAATGTTGGAGAGTGTGTTGAGAATAAAATGGAACCTGAGAAATAACTCTGCCTCATCCTTTCCACACAATCTCCACAATGGTGACCTTAAGACGTATTATAGCCGGAGACGATTCTCCTGCACCGGACTCATCAGGAGCCAGCCAAGCTACCACAGTCCAGCTTCCAGACTTCTGGCAGAACAGTCCGCGCTCCTGGTTTAACGCAGTTGAGGCACAGTTCCATCTTCGGAAGGTTTCGGCAGACGCCACAAAGTTCTACCATGTAGTTGCAAAGCTGGACAACCACACAGCCCAGCGTGTAGAGAGCCTGATCAACCACCCGCCAGACAACGACAAGTACGGCACTCTGAAGGCTGCTCTCATCCGTTTTTTCACCCCCTCGCTGGGAGAGCGAGCACAGAAGCTCCTGGCATTGACTGAGTGTGAAGTTGACAGACCTGCAGACCTGATGGCGAAGATGCTGAGTTTGAGAGACGCCGAAGATGATGGCTTTATTTTCGCTCACCTTTTCCTCAGGACACTACCGCCAGCGGTGAGAGTTACCCTGGCCAGTTCACAGCTGCTGGCCCACCAAGACTACCATGAGCTGGGCCAGGAGGCGCAACGACTCGTCGACGCCCATAGAAGACACACGGCCACGACCGCAGCAGCGGAGCTGGGCGCAACATCCGGAGATGGCAGGGGACCAGAGGCTGCAGCACCAGACTCACCGACGACGGCAGCGACGGGGGCCAGGAGGCGCGGAGCAGACGACGTCCTTTGCTTTTACCATCGCCGTTTCGCTGAGAGGGCACGCAAGTGCATTCCACCGTGCCAATTCAAGCGCTCGGAAAACGCCAAGACCGGGAGTCGGTAGCAGCTGCGGCTCTCGGTCAGGAGAACAAGCTGCTCTACTTGAGGGACGCGCAATCGGGGAGGCACTTCCTCATGGACACAGGCTCCCAGCTGAGTTTCATCACACCTTCCTACGCTGACCGGCTGGTGTCTTTCAGTGGCCCTGTGGTGTCAGCAGCGAACGGCTCGGCGATTAAGACCTTCGGGGAGAAGACCCTGTCTCTGTCGTTACACGGCCGCACATTCGAGTGGACTTTCGTCATAGCGGCAGACAATTTCAACATGTTAGGTGCTGATTTTTTGTGCTCACATGGTTTGTTGGTCGATCTTGCTAACAGACGCCTGGTTAATGCACTCTCTTTTTCTTCTATTCCCTGCACAGCGCAAGTGGCCCCGCCAACAGCACAAGCCAACGTCACAGCTGCAGGTGGTAAGTTCCACACACTCCTCACTCAGTTTCCAGCACTCACGATGCCAACGTTTTCGGCGTCCGTGGCTAAACACGGGGTGGAGCATTTTATTACTACCACCGGACCGCCCGTTTTTGCAAAAGCTCGGCACTTGGATTCAGCTAAACTGGCCATAGCGCGCGAGGAGTTCGCCAACCTGGAAAAATTGGGCATCATCCGACGTTCAAAGAGCCCTTGGGCTTCATCGCTTCACGTGGTCCCTAAAACTGATGGCTCGTGGCAGCCGTGCGGTGATTTTCGCAGGCTGAACAATGCTACAGCACATGACCGCTACCCAATCCCACATATCCAGGATTTTTCAGTTCATTTGGCGGGGACGCGCATTTTTTCTAAGATAGACCTGGTACGCGGTTATCATCAGGTCCCAGTCCACGCTGAAGACATATCCAAACCAGCGGTAATAACTCCTTTCAGGCTTTTTGAGTTTTTGCGCATGCCGTTTGGGCTTAAAGGCGCAGCGCAGACTTTCCAACGCATGATGGACGCGGTGTTGCGCAATCTCCCTTTTGTGTTCGTCTACCTGGATGACATTTTGGTAGCCAGTGCGTCCGAAGACGAACATGGAAACCACCTCACGGCAGTTTTCCGGAGGTTGGCGGAGCACAGGCTAATAATCAACCCAGCGAAGTGTCAGTTCGGGGTGGCGCAGATTGATTTTTTGGGGCATCGTGTCTCTCCCGAAGGAGCAGTTCCTCTGCCTGACAAGGTGCGCGCGGTGACAAATTTTCCCCAGCCACAAACGGTCAAAGCGTTACAGGAGTTTTTGGGAATGGTGAATTTTTATAACCATTTCCTCCCCAGCGCGGCGCAGCTCATGCAACCATTGTACGCTGCGCTTAAGAAACAAAAACCCGCAAATAAAATTGAATGCGCTCCCGCTCGGGAGCCATGCTCACTACTCGTCAGTAGTGAGCATGGGGCTCACTACTGACGCATCAGATGTGGCCATAGGGGCGGTTGTGGAACAGTATGTGGCTGGAGCCTGGCAGCCGCTCGCGTTTTTCAGCAAGACTTTGCGCGATAGTGAGCGAAAATACAGCGCATTCGACAGGGAGTTGTTAGCTCTCCATTTGGCTATTCGTCACTTCCAGTTTTGGCTGGAGGGACGCCGTTTCACCGCGTTCGTTGACCACAAGCCGCTGACTTTTGCGATGGCCAAGATTTCAGAACCTTGGTCGGGCCGGCAGCAGAGACAGCTGGCCGCAATTTCGGAGTTCACTACCGATATCCAGCATGTAGCGGGTAAACTTAACGTAGTGGCAGACTGCCTCTCGCGTGCCGTGGCTGCTCCAGCCCGCGTAGAGGTAGATTTCGCAGCTGTTGCCGCGGACCAGGGTAGCGGCGCAGAAGTGCGCGCGGCCCCAGTCTGCGTAGGGATAGATTACGCAGCCATGGCCGCGGAGCAGGGCGGCGACGCGGACGTGCGCGCGCTCCAGTCTGGACCAACAGGGTTAAAGCTGGAGGACAGGGTGCTGCAAGACGGTATGCCCCCCCCCCCAATCTGCGATGTTTCCACCGGGCGACCCCGTCCGGTGGGTCCGGCCTCGTGGCGCCGCTGCGTTTTTGACTCGATCCATTTGCTGGCGCACCCGGGGGTGCGCGCTTCAGTCAAAATGGTAGGGGAGAAATTTGTATGGCCGGGCCTGCGCAAGCAAGTTAGAGAGTGGGCAGCAGCCTGCATAACCTGTCAGCGGGCCAAAGTGCATAGACACACGAGAGCTCCTTTGGAGCCGTTTCATATTCCAGCTAAAAGGTTTGATCATGTCCATGTTGACCTCGTAGGCCCCCTACCTCCCTCGCAAGGGTGCACACATCTTCTGACAATGGTTGACCGCACCACGCGCTGGCCAGAAGTGGTTCCCCTGTCATCAACCACAGCCGAGGAGGTGGCGCGCGCTTTTTTAACTGCATGGGTAGCGCGTTTTGGAGTTCCGTCGGATATTACGTCTGACAGAGGCCCACAATTTGTTTCCGAACTTTGGTCAGCGATGGCCCGCAGCCTGGGGGCAACGATCCACCGCACGACCGCGTATCACCCGCAGGCTAACGGGTTATGCGAACGTTTTCACAGGTCGCTGAAGGCGGCTCTCAGAGCGTCGCTTACAGATACAAATTGGGTTGACAAACTACCATGGGGTCTATTGGGGTTGCGTTCTGCACCTAAAGAGGATTTAGACGCCTCCCCAGCGGAGCTAGTGTTCGCACAGCCACTTCGGCTGCCTGGAGAATTTCTCCCTGACAACCCAGCGCCAGAGTTCTCCTCGGCTCAGTGGTTGCAGAATAGCATGGGCCCGAGTGTCCTACCAGGCCCCGTTCACCACAGTTTTCTGCGTGTTTTTGTGCCTAAAGCTTTAAAAAATGCGGAGTTTGTTTTTGTCAGACATGATGCCCACCGCACAGCTCTGCGACCGCCTTACGATGGACCATTTAGAGTGCTAGAAACAGGTGATAAGCATTTTTTGCTAGATTTGGGGGGCAGAAAGGAGATGATTGGCATAGACAGACTCAAACCTGCTTTTGTGATGGCTGACGAAACTGTGCAGTTGGCGAGGGCCCCGCGACGGGGTAGACCCCCCTAGGGAGCATTCCCCAGTACACTCACAGAGATTGACTAACAGTTTTAATCCCCAGACAGCAGCTCCACAGCAGGAGGGTGCCGCGGAAGAGATTACGTGACATTAACACCTCCCTTAAGCAATGTCACGTGCCAACCTGCCTCAAATCCTCCACCATCATCCCTGTCCCCAAGAAGCCACGGATTACTGGACTTAACGACTACAGACCTGTAGCGCTCACCTCTGTAGTCATGAAGTCCTTTGAGCGCCTGGTCCTGTCTCACCTCAAGTCCATCACCACTCCCCTCCTGGACCCGCTGCAGTTTGCTTACCGTGCCAACAGGTCTGTGGACGACGCAGTCAACATGGCCCTCCACTCCATCCTGCAGCACCTGGACTCCCCGGGAACCTACGCCAGGATTCTGTTTGTGGACTTCAGCTCTGCATTTAACACCATCCGCCCCGCTCTGCTCCAGGACAAGCTGTCCCTGCTCAATGTGCCTGACTCCCTCTGCAGGTGGATCACCGACTTCCTGACGGACCGGAGGCAGCATGTGCGGCTGGGGAAGTCTGTCTCGGACTCTGTTAGCATCAGCATCAGATCACCCCAGGGCTGTGTACTTTCCCCCCTACTCGTCTCCCTTTATACCAACTCCTGCACCTCCTCCCACCAGTCTGTTAAGCTGATTAAGTTTGCGGACGACACCACCCTCATCGGGCTCATCTCCAACGGCGACGAGTCCGTCTACAGGAAAGAGGTGGCCCAGCTGGTGTCCTGGTGCAGCCACAACAACCTGCAGCTGAACGCTCTGAAGACAGCGGAGATGATTGTGGACTTCAGGAAAGTCACAACCCCCCTGCCCCCCCTCACCATCACAGGCTCTCCCATCACCATTGCAGATTCCTTCCACTTCTTGGGCACCACCATCACCCGGGACCTCAAATGGGAGCCAACCATCAGCTCCCTCATCAAAAAGGCCCAGCAGAGGATGTTCTTTCTGTGGCAGCTGAGGAAGCTCAAGCTACCCACCAAGATGTTAGTGCAGTTCTACACGGCCATCATCGAGTCCATCCTCACCTCCTCCATAACCGTGTGGTACGCAGGAGCCACTGCCAGGGACAGACTAAGGCTGCAGCGCGTCGTGCGCACTGCTGAGAAGGTGATCGGCTGCAAGCTCCCATCTCTCCAGGACCTGTACATCTCCAGGACCCGGAGGCGTGCTGGCCGGATCATAGCCGATCCTTCACACCCTGGTCACGTACTGTTTGCCCCCCTCCCCTCAGGTAGAAGACTTCGGTCCATTCAGACTAAAACCTCCCGGCACATGAATAGCTTTTTCCCCTCTGCCATTAGACTGCTGAACATTAAGTGACTTATTGACTCTTGTGCACTATGTACAGCAGCTCAACCAGACTCATGACATTCATCACTGTTTTTCTGTTGCATTATCAACTGCACTGTGGTTACCCATATTATCTGCTACTTGCTAATTTATTTAAAACTGCTTTGACTAGTATTACTCATTATTACTATTATTATTATTATTATTATTACTTATTTTTCTACACTTATTGCATGTTTTTAGTCCTTTAGTTTTTTAGTTTATCTCTTTATCATGTTTTTAATGTTGCAGCATGGCACCGAGACAAACTCCTAGTTTCTGTACTACATGAACAATGGCAATAAATCTGATTCTGATTCTGATTCTGATTCTGATTAAGCCCGCCTGCAGCAGATACGGCAGACGGTTGAGACCAAGACGGCATGTGGACTAATGTGTGGCGATTTTATTATGACATGCAATCTGTGTTTGCTTGTTCCATCTTAGATGTTTTGGGGGGTTATATGTGGTGCACATATGTAGTTTCACAGGCTCACATGTATATTCCTGTGTGCTTATTTTGGCTTCACGTCTGAAGAGGAACAAAAGGTCTGGACCTCCTGGGGATAAGAGGAGGACGAGAGAGTTGGCCTTTTGATATGCAAAGAGATGGACATGAATGATTTCCTCACCACCCAGGCTTGGGTGGAAGAGAGAGGAACTGCAGGGGGGATGCATTGTGTTTGGGATTTAAAGACAATGGGATTTTGTACTTTGATGTCAGGGGTATAAGACTGGCAGATGTTGGGTTTTTTTCCTTCTTCTGCTTTTGAATGTTGGAGAGTGTGTTGAGAATAAAATGGAACCTGAGAAATAACTCTGCCTCATCCTTTCCACACAATCTCCACACTACCTTTTTTTTTTTTGTCGGTTTGCAACTTTCTTAGAAATTTGTATTTTATTCTCATAAATTTATGTTTTCTTGTAAATGCAATTTTTAAAACCTTTTTTCCTGGACATTTGCAGCCTTTTTTTTGTAAATTTTTAACTTTTTTTCCCATAAATTTGGAATTTTTCTTCATTTGAAGTTAAAATATTGTTTCTCACAATTTTTTCTTGTAGATTTGCAGCTATTTCTGATAAATTTGTGACTATTTCTCATAAAATTACATGATTTTTTTTTTCCTCATGATTTTTTTTTTTCTTATCAGTTTGCAACTTTTCTTACGGATTTCTGAAGTTTTTTTGTTTTTTTTTTCTTGTAAATTTGCACTTAATCAGCGGGGGGGGGGGGGGGGTGCAAATTCCTCATTTTGTTATTAGCAACTTCCCACACAGTCTTTGTGCAAACATTTCACATCACATCACCTTCCCCAGTGAGAGTGACTCCAAGTTAAATGAGTGTACCTGCCACTAGTGATGGCAATGTGAGGCTTCTTGAAGGCTTGAAGCTTTTCATCAAATTGGTTCATATGGACAAAGCCTCATGTGAAGCTTCATTTGAGCTACTAGGCCATCTACTGGACAAAAGGTATACAACATGCAGATTTTTACAAGGGCATTATTGCTTTAATGCATATTTTTTTCCCATTTCAATAAATGGACTGTCTTTTAAAAAATATCAATGAACAAAAGGGAAAAAATAAATAAAACATGGGGTGACTACAGTGAATGTGCTTGTGTTACTTGGTGTGCTTGGGGTACTTCATTTTTATTAAGGAATAATAACTTTTCAACAGTCTTTGGACTAAGATTATTTTTTTTTTTTTTTAGATTTTTTCACCAGCTTTGGAGAATACTCTCTCAGTGCACAGAGGATGCAGGCGTGCAAAGGAAGGCTACTACAAGTGTGTACAGTGTAGGGTAGACACGTTTCTGTCTCTCCCAGTATATTCACCTCTGTTGCTCTTATTCCCATGCAGGGCATGATAGTGCCTCAGCATACTGGTGTGTTATTGTTGTATCCAAGCTCTTTGAAACACAACAGACATTTCACCTTGCAAATAAAAATAAATTACAAAATATGGCATGACCCAGCTGGGACTTGAACCCCAGCCTCCCAGTTGTGGGGCAGATACTCTAACTCTAGGACTCCACTTAGTCACTAGCCAGAACAGAGCAATAGTCACTATTTGTGAAAAAATACACCAACCTAACAACTGTAAATACCTTATTGGGAGAAAAAAGATAAAAATGTTCCCAAACGGGAGAAGTCTGTCTTTTTAGTGCTGCCTGGCTCCATCTGAAAATGAAGATTGGCTGTGACAAATCCCATACACTGTCAAAGATCTGACAACACAAAACGTGAGGGACGGGGATTTCTATTGTGTATCACTGCTCACTTTATTTCATGTAGCGCTTCCTTAGCGCTTCCTGAACTGCTTCCTGAGCCAGTCATGTGGTATGACTGGCCGGCGATCAGATACATCAGCAATACACACCTGGCCAAATATTTTCTGGATTATTCAGTGCACACTCCAAAGCTTTGGTGCCAAAAGTCCCATCACTACCTACCACTCAGCCACCAGCAGGGTTTATTTCAATCAAAGTCAACTGGAAATCAGTGGCCATCAAAAAGGAAACGAAGTTAATAGAGTTGGACTGCAGTAGTTTAGTTTTGGACTCTGTGGTTTTGTAATGTTCATACATAGGAATGAGCAGCCCTTTATACCCGGGAAGGTGTGCAACAAGGAGCAGCTGCAGGCAATCGCAGGTAATCACAGTCACACAGCGAATGCAATCGTATGCTCTCACCTTATATCATTTACTCATGTACTTAAATAACTTTTTTCACAAAATTGCATGAGTGCAGGATACTTTGTACCCTTACTTGACTGCCTTTCTGAAGAAAATACTGGACATTTTTGGTGGTACTCTTTCAGCTACTTTTAATTTTAACCACATTTTTTCACATGTGTAACATCACAAAAGTGAAGAACATCTTGTCTCAGAGTGATGCTGAGAAACTAATGCATGCTTTTGTTCTACATTAGATTATTGCAATTATTTATCATCAAGCTGTCCTAAAATGTCTCCAAATAAGGGCTGTCCAATCATGTGCCATGGAGGGCCAAGACCCTGCGAGCTTTCCCTCCAGCCAGTGTCTTCATCAGCAGATTTCACTGAACTTCTTCCCACTGATTGCTGATGAGTGAAAACACCTGCTGAAGAGACTGGGTAGAAGAGAAAACCTGTCTTTGCCCTCCATGGCACATGATTGGACACCCCAGCTCTAAAGCATCTCCACTTGCTCCAAAATGATGGAGCTAGGGCTAGGTGATACAGCTTTTTTTTTTAATGTTTTGTGATATGATTTCTTTATTTCACGATATGATATTTATCACAAAATGTATAGTGCATCCAGAAAGTATTCACAGCGCTTCACTTTTTCCACATTTTTTTACAGCCTTATTCCAAAAGGGATTAACGTTTTTTTTTTTCCTCACAAATCTACACACAATACCCCATAATGACAACATGATTTTTTTTTTTTTTTTGAGATTTTTGCAAATTTATTAAAAATACAAATCTAAGAAGTCACTTGTACATAAGTATTCACAGCCTTTGCTCAATACTTGGTTGATGCACTTTTGGCAGTAATTACAGCCTCAAGTCTTTTTGAATATGATGCCACAAGCTTGACACACCTATCTTTGGGCAGTTTGGCCCATTCCTCTTTGCAGCACCTCTAAAGCTCCATCAGGTTGGATGGGAAGCGTCAGTGCACTGACGCAATGACTGACTTCATTTTCAGATCTCTCCAGAGATGTTCAATTGGATTCAAGTCTGGGCTCTGGCTGGGCTCTGGGCTCTGGGCTCTGGCTGGGCCACTCAAAGACATTCACAGAGTTGTCCTGAGGCCACTCCTTTGATATCTTGGCTGTGTGTTTAGGGTCATTGTCCTGCTGAAAAATGAACCGTCGCCCCAGTCTGAGGTCAAGAGTGCGCTGGAGCAAGTTTTCATCCAGGATGTCTCTGTATATTGCTGGATTCATCTTTCCCTCTATCCTGACTAGTCCTCCAGTTCCTGCGGCTGAAAAACATCCCAACAGCATGATGCTGCCACCACTATTGGCATAGTTATGAACGGTGCCTGATTTCCTCCAAACATGATGCCTGGTATTCACGCCA
This sequence comes from Pholidichthys leucotaenia, assembly GCA_020510985.1. Lineage (NCBI taxonomy): Eukaryota > Metazoa > Chordata > Actinopteri > Cichliformes > Pholidichthyidae > Pholidichthys > Pholidichthys leucotaenia. The sequence goes on from CM035844.1 coordinate 219,887,794, forward strand.
AAGAGTTCAATCTTTGTCTCATCAGACCAGAGAATTTTGTTTCTCATGGTCTGAAAGTCCTTCAGGTGCCTTTTGGCAAACTCCAGGTGAGCTTCCATGTGCCTTTTACTAAAGAGTGGCTTCCGTCTGGCCACTCTACCATACAGGCCTGATTGGTGGATTGCTGCAGAGATGGTTGTCCTTCGGGAAGGTTCTCCTCTCTCCACGGAGGAACACTGGAGCTCTGACAGAGTGACCATGAGGTTCTTGGTCACCTCCATGACTAAGGCTCTTCTCCCCCGATCACTCAGTTTAGATGGCCGGCCAGCTCTAGGAAGCGTCCTGGTGGTTCCGAACTTCTTCCATTTATGGATGATGGAGGCCACTGTGCTTATTGGGACCTTCAAAGCAGCAGAAATTTTTCAGTACCCTTCCCCAGATTTGTGCCTTGAGACAATCCTGTCTCAGAGGTCTACAGACAATTCCATTGACTTCATGCTTGGTTTGTGCTCTGACATGCACTGTCAACTGTGGGATCTTACAGGTACATCTCAAAAAATTAGAATCTCATGAAAAATTTCAATATTTTTTGTCACTCATTTCAGAAAGTGAAACCCATATATCATATAGATTCATTACACAGAGAGTGACATATTTCAAGTGTTTACTTTAATTTTGATGATTATGGCTTACAGCCCATGAAAACCCCAAATTCAGTTTCTCAAAAAATTAGAATATTACATAAAATTAATTTAAAAAAAATAGTTTTTCAATAGAAATGTTGGCCGACTGAAAAGTATGTACATGTACACACTCAATACTTGGTCGGGGCTCCTTTTGGATTAATTACTGTATCAATGTGGTGTGGCATGGAGGTGATGAGCCTGTGGCACTGCTGAGGTATTATGAAGGTCCAGGTTGCTTTAATAGTGACCTTCAGCTCATCTGCATTGTTGGGTCTGGTGTCTCTCATCTTCCTCTTGACAATCCTCCATTGATTCTCTATGGGGTTTAGGTCAGGAGAGTTTGCTGGCCAATCAAACACAGTGATGGTCATTAAACCAGGTTTTGATACTTTTGGCAGTGTGTGTGTGGGGAGGGGGGTGCCAAGTCCTGCTGGAAAATGAAATCAGCTTCTCCATAAAGCTTGTCAGCAGAGGGAAGCATGAAGTGCTCTAAAATTTCCTGGTAGACGACTGCGCTGACTTTGGTCTTGATAAAACACAGTGGACCAACACCAGCAGGTGACATGGTTCCTTAAATCATCACTTACTGTGGAAACTTCACACTAAACCTCAAGCAACTTAGATTCTGTGCATCTCCACTCTTTCTCCAGACTCTGGGACTTTGATTTCCAAATGAGTTGCAAAATTTACTTTTATCTGAACAGAGGTCATCTGCTGGTGTTTGTCCACTGTGTTTTATCAAGACCAAAGTCAGCGCAGTCGTCTACCAGGAAATTTTAGAGCACTTCATGCTCCCCTCTGCTGACAAGCTTTATGGAGAAACTGATTTCATTTTCCAGCAGGACTTGGCACCCCCACACACTGCCAAAGGTATCAAAACCTGGTTTAATGACCATGGCATCACTGTGTTTGATTGGCCAGCAAACTCTCCTGACCTAAACCCCACAGAGAATCAATGGAGGATTGTCAAGAGGAAGATGAGAGACACCAGACCCAACAATGCAGATGAGCTGAAGGTCACTATCAAAGCAACCTGGACCTTCAAAACACCTCAACAGTGCCACAGGCTCATCACCTCCATGCCACACCACATTCATACAGTAATTAATCAAAAAGGAGCCCTGACCAAGTATTGAGTGTGTACATGGACATACTTTTCAGTCGGCCAACATTTCTATTGAAAAACATTTTTTTTAATTAATTTTACGTAATATTCTATTTTTTTGAGAAACTGAATTTGAGGTTTGCATGGGCTGTAAGCCATAATCATCAAAATTAAAATAAATAAAAACTTGAAATATGTCACTTTCTGTGTAATTAATCTATATAATATATGGGTTTCACTTTCTGAAATGAGTGACAAAAAATATTGAATTTTTTCAAGATATTCTAATTTTTTGAGATGTACCTGTATATAGACAGGTGTGTGTCTTTCCAAATCATGTCCAATCAACTGAATTTACCACAGGTGGACTCCAATTAAGCTGTAGAAACATCTCAGGAATGGTCAGTGGAAACAGGGTGCACCTGAGCTCAATTTTAAGCTTCATGGCAAAGGCTGTAAATTCTTATGTACAGGTGATTTCTGAGTTGTTTTATTTATTTTTAATAATTCTGCAATAATCTCAAAAAGTTTTTGTTTTTGTTGTTTTTTTCACTTTGTCATTATGGGTTATTGTGTGTAGAATTTTGAGAAAAAAAGTTAATTCAATCCATTTTGGAATAAGGCTGTAACCAGTGTTGGGAGTAATGTATAATGTGTTACTGTAACACCACTACTTTTACAGTAATGTGCTGTGTAACAAAATCACTGTTTAAAAATTCAGTAATGCATTACAGTTACTGAAATTTCATCAGATGCATTACTTGTGTTACTCATTTTATTAATATGGATAGATATTTTTAGTGCAAATAAATATAAACTGTCCTACATAGCTGAGCTGATGCAGCCATCAGTCTCTTCCGCCGGTAGGTTTCCTGTCCTGCCCCAGTTCCCGCTGCAGCCTGGTGAGAAGAAATTTCATGGTTTTGGTGACTTCTCATACTGAGCCTTGATCACTTGTTGTCCGAGCGGTGAGTATCCCCCCAACAGCTCCTACCTCTGTGGATAAACATGAGTATTTTTAGAGCAAGAAGCTGCATTTAATGTCCGCAGTTGTGTAACTGCCTTCTTACCACACAGAGAAAAAAGTGACTGTGCTTTATTGCAGTAGTGAACACCTTAAGGTGAACTTTCACTTATCTGTGCCATCCATCCATCCATCCATCTTCTTCCGCTTAATCCTTTACCTAAGGACAATTTAGAATCCCCGGTTTGATGCCAGTTAACCTAACTTGCATGTTTTTGGCCTGTGGGAGGAAACCGGAGAAATCCCGGAGTAAACCCACACAGACACGGGCAGAACATGCAAACGCCACACAGGTCACTGTTAGTCAGGGGCTGGGATCAAACCCAGGATCCCCCGGCCAAGGGTGAGTTGCTGTGCTGCCACAGTGCTAACCACTCCGCCACCACGTTGCTTTCTGTTTTATTTTATCTCATTCATTTACATGCTGACGTAATATGCAGCTATTTTGTGGAAGTAAATCCTCTAAATATGCATTTTAATGGACTGGTCCAGTGGTGTCAAACATATGGCTTGTGGGCCAAAAACAGCCCACCAGGGGGTCCAAAATTTTCTCGGTGAATTGCCAGCTTTATTTCTAGTAAATTTTTGACCTTTTACTGATTACAATAGTTTGTGTAAATCTGATACATTTTTTTTTCTCTGTAAGATGAGACATTTTTTCTCATCAGTTTTCATTTTTTTTTCTTTTTTCTGATGAGAGCAAGGGGCCCTTGATCTTGCTATGAGTGCAAGATGATTTAAGTATGCATTTAAAAATAGCGTGAAAGTTACTTTTCCATGTAACTAGTTACTTTAATCATGCAGTAACTGGTAAGTAACTCAGTTACTTTAAAAAAAAGTAACTAGTAACTGTAACCAGTTACTATTTTTTAGTAACTTGACCAACACTGGCTGTAACATAACAAAATGTGGAAAAAGTGAACGCCGTGAATACTTTCTGGATGCACTGTATTTTGACACACTGAATGTCCTTTAAAATTTGGTTTTACTTACATTCTTACTAGAATAAAAATAACGACTTGAAATATATTACTCTGTGTGTAATGAATCAGTTTATGACTTTCAGTTTTTGAACTGAATTACTGAAATACCTTAACTTTTTGAGGACATTCTAATTCATTAAGAAGCACATGTAGTTTACCAACCTTTGCATTTTACAACAATCCATGCCAAAGCTTAAAAAAATATGTTCAGTGCATTTCCAAGCACTCTCCAAGAGCTCAATGTCTTCAGAATCCTGAGATGTGTTTTCTATTCATGGTGACAACTGAGATCAATCACAGTGAATGTCACGAATACGGTCATGTCAGGGATTAAGCTCTGGATTCTACTTATTTCATATGTTTTTGTAAACACATAACAACAAGTGACTAAACTTCAAGAAAAACAAGCATCGAATATTGCAGTGTTCCTTTTCATTTTAATGCAGCCTATTCTCAAGGACATGATCACTAGAATTATTATTGAAAACAAACAGAACTGAATGAATGAAAATAAAATAATACGTATACACTCGCAGTGGCAATCAGTTCTGTTTTGCAAGTTTTTTTTACAACCTTGTTTTTAAATATTTAGAAAACTGCACATAATGAATTCCACATTTATAATTTCTCTTCATTTTATTCAGCATATTTTATGAGATGTACATTCTTTCTTTATGTTTGTCCTTGTATTCTTTTGAATGCACAGTTTTCCAGAAAACTTACATTTTTACATACATATTGAATGGGTTTCAATCCAATAGTATGAATAGACAGTAGATTTGATGTCATCCCCCTTAACCTGCTACCACCTGCCCCCCCTCCCTTCTATATCATGTTATAGAATGGAAGCAAATGACTTTATAGCACTAATTCTGTGCAAAAATGCACATTATACAACAGTTAGTTCCAACCGAGCAATTTGATTGGTCAATAGGGATTCCAGGAGTTACTAAAATCCACGGTAATTGCACTCCAATGTTTCACGGGATATGTATCATTCCACTTCAAAGGTGTTCATGTAACTGTTAATGACTAACAGTAATTTACTATCAACTCTCAGTGAGAATTGCAGTACTGTTTTGGATACCACAGTTTCCATAGTGAGCTGCTGTTTGACAAGAAATTATACATCTGTGACCCGGAAATCCCACCCTTTTGAAAAAAAAAAACAACTTTGTTTACAACCTCTGCCCTTGTATAAATGTCGTTAAGCTATTTCACATCTGTTTAAAATAATAGGCATTGATAGAGTTGGATTTATTGTCTTGGTTAACGAACCACAGTACCTTTGTGGTGATGGACTCTATTTCTTCTGAAAATGCCAAGGAAAAGCAAGCAAACCATGCAATCACTAGCATGCTAACTACTAGCCACTGGCTAGCTACTGGCATCTTGGTCTCAGGTCTTCTGCCGTACAGACTCAACAGCTGACCGTTATGTAAACTTACTTTTAAACTTCACAACATTTAATTTGTTTACATGTGTATGAATTGACAATAGATGTCTTCATGCTGATTGAGATGTTTAGCAAAAGCTACTGGCTACATTTAGAAGGGGCTATTTTTTTCTCACCTGTGCAAAATAACTGGTTAAACAAACAAATCATAATATTTTGTCCAGTATTGCTTTCATTTAATAAATTGTGTTTTGCGGGAACTGTTGTCTTCTTATTATTATCATTCTTCTTTGGGGTGATCCCTTTGGGGGTTACCAAAACGGATCATCTGTCTCCAACTCACCCTCTCCCATGCATCTTCATCTGTAACACCAACCTTCTCCATGTCCTCCTTCACTACATCCATGGATCTTTTCTGTGGTCTTCCTCTTTTCCTCCTGCCTGGCAGCTCCATCTTCAACATTCTTTGTCCACTATATCCACTATCCCTCCTCTGCATATGTCCAAACCATCTCAGCCTTGCCTGTCTTACTTTGTCTCCAAACCGCTCAACCTGAGCTGTCCCTCTGATATACTCATTTCTAATCTTGTCCCTCCTAGTCACTCCCAATGACAATCTTAGCATCTTCAACTCTGCTACCTCCAGGTCCATCTCCTGTCTTTTTTTTCAGCATCACAGTCGCCAAACCATGTGTCACAGCAGGTGTCACTACCGTCTTGTAAATATTCACTTTCATTCTTGCTGCTACCCTTCTGTCACAAATCACCTCTGACACTCGTCCCCACCCACTCCACCCTGCCTGGACTGTCTTCTTCACCTCTCTTGTGCATTTTCCATTGCTTTGGATGGTTGACCCCAGGTATTTCAACTCATCTACCTTCACTACCTCTACTCCTTCCATCTTTATCGTTACACCTGCCTCCCTCTCATTCACACTCATGTATTCTGTTTTGTTTCTACTGACTTTCACTCCTCTTCTCTCCAGAGCATACCTCCACCTCTCCAGGTTCTCTTCCACCTGCTCCCGACTCTCATTACAAATCACAATGTCATCTGCAAACATCATGGCTCACAGAGACACCATGGCAAATAAGAAGGGGGTACAGAGCCGATCCCTGATGTAACCCCACCCCCACCTTGAACCCATTTGTTACTCCTACAGCACACCTCACCACTGTCTCACTGTCCTCATACATGTCCTGCACCACCCTCACATACTTCTCTGAAACTCCTGACTTTCTCATAAGGCACTTTTCCACTAGCCCAGCACACCTCGCCACGTCTCGATTCACTTCGACACGGTTCGGCTCGCTTTTGTCTCCATTACAACCGTGTTAAGCTGGGGTGGGTGGGATTTCTATAACAGCAAGGCGGCGCCACACTCCCGTGACGTAAACAAGCAAAACATAACATGCATCATGGTGGCTGTACAAGGCGACTCCTCGGTCTGCGGCTTTTTTCACCGTAAATGCCAAAAAGGACCGCCAGACAAGGGTACAGGCAGCGAGATGAAACACTCTGGAATAGTTCTGCAGCTTCTGGGAGAGCTAAAGATGTGAGGATACAAACTAGGTCATATATGACGGTAAGCTAATGTTGCTAATGCTAGTTTGCTATAAGTACGTCGTACTACACTGTAATGTCTGCAAGTTATTGCTGTTAGGTACTAAAATATGTATGCTGTGTGTGTTTCAGATGGCTCTGTTGTGGGGAAATTACCACTTCAAACAGTCGGTCTGGGCGTTCAGCACAGCCTGTCACTGATGACAACACAGCTTCACAAACGATCAGTGGTTATAGAGCTTAAGAATGTCTGTAGAAACGTTTATTTCCTGTGCAACAAATTGCTCTGATCTGCATGAAAATCATGGAGAGACTGTTGAGACATCATGGACGTACCTGCTTCTGCAGCATTGAGTCTGAGGTGGTGTCATAGAAAAAATGATCAGCTGACACAACTTGATTGCCATGTTAATAACTATATTAGCCACAAAATATATATTCAAAAAGTAAACAGTACTGAGTTAGGTATAATAAGATATATTTGACAGTTATGATGCATTTTAGGCCAAAACAAACTTGATCTAGGATTAAAAGCAATTAAAATAATGCAGTCACAAGGTTACATGGAAAATACTTGATTTACTAGATACATGTACTGTAGAAATATATATTCTCTGCATCAACAATGTACTAGACATGCATTCATGTAGTATTGCACTGGGAATTGCACTGACAATAAACCTCTGAAGTTTTTGCAGATGTCTCTTTTTTTATATGTGAAGGTTACCACCATGTGGCATAAATTAAATACTGAAAGACTGGAAAAGCTGTCTAAGAATAATCCAGCAGTTTGAGAAATCACTTTTGGTTTGGTGTAAGTCTGTCAACAGAATTATGAACCATGAAGCAGTTTGTGTTAAAATGTTATATCCCATTAAACCTAATCCGGGGGCTTCCAATCATGTGTCATGGGGGGCCAAGACCCTGCAGTTTCTCTCTTCTACCCAGTCTCTTCAGCAGGTGTTTTCACTGATCTGCAGTCAGTAGAAGAAGTTCAGTGGAATCTGCTGTTGAAGACATTGGTTGGAGGTAAAGCCTGCAGGGTCTTGGCCCTCCATGGCACATGATTAGACACCCCCGCCCAAACCCATTATGATGAAAAGCAGATGCTAATATGACCCAGAATTCCTCCATATACTGGTACTGTCACTAAAGTATGCAGGGTCTTCTGCAGTGGCACATCCAACAATACAGTCTTCAGTTAATAAAATAATTGTTTTGGTTACTTTTTTCTTAAAAATGAGCCATTATTTTCAAGGTCACTGATAAATCCTTTGTACAGTTGACGCTTTTCCCACCGGTGTCTTAACAGACAAAATAGAAAATCATGATGCAAACACATAAGTCACTAAATTGTTTATTATGATCAGCAGCAAATTCCAGATTGTTCAGAATGTGCAAAATTCAAACTGTAAAAAAAAACAAAAACAAAAACTGGGATGGGTCACACACGGCAGCCACGCTGCCTCACTGAGAAGCAACTGGATCGGCCCCTCGTACCGGTCCTGGTTCAGCAGATCTTCAGCCTGCATCTCTGTAAATAGTGAGGCAAGGTCCAGTTGGGGTGGACAGTTTCCCTCTTGCCTAGACAAAAGACAAATGGGTGGTGGTTAATTAAAGCAAGTTTAAAACATATTTGGGAAATACACTTGTTGCTAAAAGCCAGTGGTGGAATGTGAATTAATGAATGAATCTTTATTTCGGATTGATTAAAAGTAAAGGTTAAAAGAAAATAGAATAATATAACAAAGGGGAAAAAAATCTAACAAGGTCAAATTATACAATAACTCCTCTGATTAAACAGTTCAACATAGGTTATCTGAAATGGGTGATAGCTGAAGCCGCAGCTTTTATTGCCCACCATATTTCATCCAATAATTCAAAAGAAAAACAAAACAGGATGGATTACAATTTGAATGTGACAGTAAAGTACTTTGTTGTTGTATTTAACCACAATTTTCATGTAGCTGCGCTTCAGTAGATTTTACAAGGGCTGGGTTACATTTAAAATCATCTGTTTTTACTGTGGCCTCAGCAATCAGAATGAATTAATACATTCACTTGAATAGAATATAGTACTTTAACTGAAGGTGTGCATCACCGAGTATGGAGTCACTCAGTCAAAATATGAAGTTTTTATCAATAAAAGTTTGTATTGAATGTAAAAGTGTCTCTTCTTGCCCTGGCTTCATGTGTGGGCGGTGTTTTGTACTAGCATTGCTAAAATATAAAAGGAAGCACTACAATGGGTCTCAAATATTTGTAATGTGTCCTGTTACTGCATGAGTTTATTGATGATAGACTATAAACTACACATATAAAGTAAATTATATTGATGACTGAACATCTCACATTCGCCAACACATACAGTTATGAACATAACTCACAAAGGATCACACAAGTGATCTGACAAAAAAATAAATACATTAACAAGCGGTTTATTTTACAGTTGATGTGCCATATTCACACAATCAGATAAATCTCAGTTCAGTCCCTTTTATATTAAGTGGAAATTGTGCTACTTTGGTTTTGACACTTTACCTATAAAAGCAAAGGATTTCAGTATGGTCCACAGTGGTGAGGTCCGTTGTGGGCAGGCTGCTTTCCTCTTGCCTAGATGAACGACAGAAATGGAAGGTGGTTAGGTTCAAGCAAGTTCAACACTTAATACAGGCACATCTCAAAAATTAGAATACTATGAAAAAATTCAATATTTTTTTCACTCATTTCAGAAAGTGAAACCCATATTAGATTCATTACAGGGACAGTGATATATTGAAAGTGTTTATTTTAATAATGATGATTACGGCTACAGCCCATATTAACCAACACCTCAGCGGCCAACATTTATATTTAAAAACTATTTTTTAAAGTTAATTTTATGTAATATTCTAATTTTTTGCCAAATTGAATTTGGGGTTTTCAGGGGCTGTAAGCCGTAATCATCAAAATTAAAATAAATAAACGCTTGAAATATATCACTGTGTAATGAATCTATATAATATACGGATTTCTCTTTCTGAAATGAGTGACAAAAAATATTGAAGTTTTTCATGACATTCTAATTTTTGGAGATGTACCTGTATTAGGGAAATACACCTGTGAAAGTCAGTGGTGGGATGTGACAAAAATGCTTTGTTTCCCTGACAAGCACTGCAGGATCCACAGAATAGGTGTGTGGGTCTATTCTGATGCTTTAGAAAATTATATGAATGACTTTATAAATCACTGATTTGAAAAAGCAATTTTAATATGACAAGATTTCGGCTCCTGTGGTCCATTTCACCAGTATCCACAATATAAACACTGAGAACGGCTAACCCCTCGCATGTGGAAACACATTCTAGCATTAAATTGCACACAATTTAATGCGCAGCACCAAAGTGCAATACATACACAAACCAGGACTTTAACCAGGATTAACATATTTCATCGTTTTGCTCTCACAAGAGAATACTTAGGAGAAAACAAGCGCGAATCAGCAGAGTTGGCTACTAGCTAGCTAGCTAGCTACTAGCTAAAACTCATTAGCCAGCACAAAACGGCGCTGTATGACTCAAAAAAAGTGAGCTTACCACCAACAGGATAAATAAGCGAATAGATGCACATTATTACAAATCACTCACCATCAATGGTTCTCTCACGTTCGCCTTCAGCTTGTCCATAGTCCGGTTCTATGCTGGGCTGCCATCTGTATCGGTCCGGGTCGCTCTTCTCACTGTGGATCTGCCACCAAGCAGAGAAAACCCCGCACCTCTTCGTTGGACCACGGTGTAGAGTTCCGCAAAACCTACAACGCTGTCTGTATTAATATCGTATTTACTCCGTGACCGAGTTAGTCCGTGAAATGTTGCAAATGGCGGTCGTGTAGATTCATCAGAAGACGGTCGCTTACGTGACGTTACGACCTGACCAATCAGCGGCGAACAGGCTGTTGACATCACATCACGGCACGACTCAGCACGGTTGTACCCTGCCCTCGAGCAGGCACGAAAATAAACCGTGTTAAACCGTGTTGGGGCTAGTGGAAAGAGCAACAAAGCATGCTGAGCTGTCCCGTGTTGGGCTAAGCGGGGCTAGTGGAAAAGGGCCTATAGAGTACCACACTTCCTCTCTTGGCACCAGATCACATGCTTTCTCTAGTTCCACAAAGACACAGTGCAATTCCTTCTGAACTTCTCCATACTTCTCCATCAATGCTGTTAGAGGAAACATTGCATCTGTAGTACTCTTTCTTGGCAAGAAACCATACTGCTTTACACTGATTGTCACCTCTCCTCTTAACCTGGCTTCAGCAACTTTTTCCCATATCTTCATAGTGTGGCTGATCAACTCTATGCCTCTGTAGTTAATACAGCTCTGAGCATTACCTTTGTTTTTGAAAATTGTTACCAGAACACTTCTCCACTCCTCAGGCATCCTCTCACTCTATAAGATTGTGCTAAGCAATCTGGCTAAAAAGTCCACTGCTATCTCTCCTAAACATCTCCATACCTCCACAGGTATGTCATCTGGACCAACCGCCTTTCCATTCTTCATCCTCTTCAAAGCTGCCCTCACTTCCACCTTTCTAATCCTCGAGACTTCCTTGATCATCATCTTTCCTTCATCCATCCTCCTCCCTCTCTCCTTTTCTTTGTCGATCAGCTCTTCACAGTACTCCTTCCACCTTCTCAACACACTGTCTTCATTTGTTAGTACATTGCCATTTCTGTCCTTAATCAGCCTAACCTGCTGCAATTCCTTTCCAGCTCTATCTCTCTGTCTAGCCAATCAATACAATTCCTTTTTTCCTTCTTTAGTGGTCAGCCTCTCATACAACTCACTATATGCCTTTTCCTTTGCCACCTTTCTCTTTGCGATGCGCCTAGATTCCAAATACTCCTGTCTACTTTCCTCATCTCCCTGACTATCCCACTTTTTCTTTACTAACCTCTTTTCTCTGGATACTTTCCTGTACCTCTTCATTCCACCACCAAGTCCCCTTGTCTTCCTTCCTCTGCCCACTGGATACACCACATCCCTTTCAACCCGTTTCCCTCAATATTTATCCTGTACTTTCCCAGTCATCTGGTAATTCTTCCCTACCACCCAGAGCCTCTATCAACTCCTTCCTGAACTCTGTGTGACCTTCTTCCTTCTGTAGCTTCCCCCACTTAATATTTTATTTGGCTCTGCCTTCACCGTTTTCCTCTTCTTGCTTTCTAAAGTCATCTTACAGACTACCATCCAATGCTATCTAGCTACATTCTGCCTTGCCACCACTTTGCAGTCTCCTATCTCTTTCAGATTTCTCGTTCTGCATAGGATGTAGTCCACCTGTGTGCACCTTCCTCTACTCTTGTAAGTCACCCTATGTTCCTCTCTCTTCTTGAAGTATGTGTTCACCACAGCAGTTTCCATCCTTTTAGCAAAACCCACAACCATCTGTCCTTCCACATTTATCTCCTTAAGACCACACTTACCCAAGACCTCCTCATCACCTCTGTTCCCTTCACCTACATGTCCATTAAAGTCTGCTCCAATCACCACTCTCTCCCCACTGGCAACACTCTCTACCACTTCATCCAACTTATTCCAGAATTCCTCTCTCTTCTACCTGACATCCAACTTGTGGGACATATGCACTGATAACATTCAACATCACACCTTTGACTTCTAGCTTCAAACGCATGATTCTGTCTGACTCTCCTATACCTCCTGAATACTCTTCAAATACTCTTTTTTTCAAGATTACTCCTACTGTCACCATCTGCCCTCTGGGCAGATCAGAGAGCAAAAGGAGGACTCAGGAGTGCAGGCAGGGTCAAGTGTGAACAGTGATTTATTAACAGAACTTAACTAACTAAAACTTGGCAAACATAGCATAAACATAAGGTTGCATGGCATGGCAAACTCACGTGGCATAAGACAAAGAACTTGGCATGGGACGAGACACAAGAATGACACGATGACCTCTCAGAGAACACTGACCAGAGACAAGCATAAATAGGGGAACTTATACATGGGAAACACAGAACAGCTGGGAGGGTAATCAGGGCAGCAGGTGAACTCACAGGATTAGAGGGGCTGCACACATACACACTCACAGACAGGGAGACACAGACATACAAAGAACATGCAGGGTACCATACAAAAATATACTACAACACAAAGGACAGACATAAGACACAGACAAGGAGTTGTTCAGAACTCCTTATAAGAACTCCTTATACAAGTATATAGAGTGATAATCAAGTCAGTGGCGGTAATGCACCTGTAGGCTGGTTGCCAACTGCCAATCAAATCTAATAGAAGAGGAAGACACCAGGCACAAGGGGGAGATAAAAAAAAGCAATAAACAGGGAACTAAATCATGAACAAACTCATAATCCTAATAACAATAAAACAGTGGACACAAACCAATAAATGAACATAAAGCGTGAGCATGGTCCTACCCGTGCCCCCGATCATGACAGAATCCCCCCTCCAAGCGGTAGATTCCAGACACCCCAAAGTACAATCAAAACCAAAAACACAAACAAAAGAAGCATCCACCCCTGGGGGGGTGTCCAAGTCCAGGTGGTCTGAAACAAAGTCATCTCCCCCACACAGAGACCAAAAACATCAGTTTGGGGCAACGCAAAGTCCAAGACACCAAATCAAATAAACAAAAATGAGTCGGGTGGCCTACCCATGTTCGTGGACCACTGGACCGACCAACCAGGCAAGTCAGGAGGCCTTCCCCAATACAAAGATCCCTGGACTGAAATCCAAGGCCGATCCAGTGGCTTACCATTGTCCCTAGGCCACCGAACCAGAGAGAAGGGTGGATTGGTGAGTGGAGGTCTCCAAACTTCCTGGAATCACAGCATGGTGGGTGGAGGTCTTCCAACTTCCTGGAATTCCAGCATGGGGGGTGGAGGTCCCCTGACCTCCAGCGTGGCTTGTGAAGGACTCACAACCTTTAACATGGCTGGTGGCAGTCCAATGATCTCTGGCGTGACAGGTGAAGGTCCCCTGACCTCCTGGGTGGCGACCCCGGACTGGGGTGTAGCACCCACGGCTGCCCTGGACTGGGGCATAGTACCCATGAAGAAGCAACTGACCCACAACAGAGCCAGGCTAAGGAGGTGGTCAATCAGTGAGCACTTGGATGGAGGCAACACACCCACAGAGGCTTTGGGCCGAGACAATGCACCCACGGAGGCCCTGGACTGAGGCATAGCTGCACCCTCAGTGGCCCCGGACTGGGGTATAGCTGCACCTGCGGTGGCCCCAAACTGGGGCACAGCTGCACCTGCGGTGGCCCTGGACTGGGGCACAGCTTCCCCCGCAGGGACTATAGATAGTAGGACAACAACACCCTCGGGGACCATAAATGGCTGGACAACAGTACCCTTGGGGACCTTGAACGGTGGGACAACAGCACCCTCGGGGACCTTGGATGGCAGGACAGCACCACCCTCGGGGACCTTGAACGTAGCAGGTGGAGTGTAGTCCTCCTGCAATTCCTCCCCTGACATGGCCACCTCAGACAGGGAAAAAAAGAGCAGGGGGTGAGGGAAGCGTCATCACAATTACCAGGAGCTAGACAAGTTTTTATTAATATTGATGTCAAAAAAGTAAAAAACAGTACTTGCCTGAGATCCTGGTCCACTGCTGCTGGGGTGACTGCCTCAGGATCAGCAGCAGGGGTGTGCACTTCAGGCTGAGCTGGAGCAGGGGTGTGCACTTCAAGCTGAGCTGGAGCAGGTGTGTGCACTTCGAGCTGAGCTGGAGCAGTAGTGCGCACTTTGGGCTGAGCTGGAGCAGGAGTACGCACTTTGGGCTGAGCTGGAGCAGGGGTGTACACTTCAGGCTGAGCTGGGGGTTGCCGTGGGGCTGGCTTGGGCGAGGCGAGGGGGCAAGGAGTCAGCGTTGCTTGCTCCAAGATGGTTGGGTCCTGCAGCACAGGAGCAGATGCTGGGGAACACTGGAGAAATGTGCTCTCTTCCAACCCGTGGTGTGGCTGCTGAGCTGGGGAGAGGTAAACCGGAGCTGGGGCGGGGCGCCGAGAGCGAAGACGTCTCCCGGAACTCTCCTTCCACCCAGGACTGCCAAACGCCAAGTGGGACCGACAGTACCATTCCCTCTCGGCGGCGGACATCTCCCAAGAAGCTCGTAGGGCGGCAGACTGCTTCTTGGGGGACGAAGATGAGACTGGCGACGCTGGAGCATGGTGTGGTGCAGAAGATGCCAGGTCCTGGGAACGCTTCCCCGACAGTGATGATGCCAGTAAGTCTCAAACCCTTGCTCGATACATTTGCCAGAAGGGTCCTGACATACTGAAGCCTCTCGGACAGATCGGGGAAGCACCAAAGCCTAGGAAATGCCCCCAAAATCCCAGCTGCGGCATCATAGCTGCTCACAGCCTCCTCCGGCATGGGGGAGAAGTAGGCATCCAAGGCATACCCCTCGATTGGCTCCACCGCCCATAATTCATCTGTGTTGGCCCCTTTGGCTACCAGCCTCCCCCTGCCTGCTGAGTCCAATTTTGGAAAGGTTATCCTGTCACGATCTGCCCTCCTGACAGGTCAGAATGCAAAAGGAGGACTCAGGAGTGCAGGCAGGGTCAGTTGTGAACAGTGATTTATTAACAGAACTTAACTAACTAAAACTTGGCAAACATAGCATAAACATAACATGGCATGGCATGACAAACTCACGTGGCATAAGACAAAGAACTTGGCATGGGAAGAGACACAAGAATGATGCGATGACCTCTCAGAGAACACTGAACAGAGACAAGCATAAATAAGGGATAAGGACCTGTACTTATATAGCACTTTTTCTAGTCTCAAAGACCACTCAAAGCGCTTCACTAGTAGTACTAGCCCTCTATTCTAAGGGCCTATAGGAGACAGATATCTAGGGACAATTTAGAACAACCAATTAACCTAACCTGCATGTCTTTGGATTGTGGGAGGAAACAGGAGCCCCCAGAGTAAACCCACGCAGCACAGGGAGAACATGCAAACTCCACACAGAAAGGTTCCTACCCCTGCCAGCCTGGGGATTCAAACCTGGAACCTTCTAGCTGTTAGGCAGCAATACTAACCACTGCACCATTGCACCCTGTCAGTTAACGGCACCAGTGGCAGTCCTTGTTAATCCAGGCCTCGACCGATCCGGTATGAAAGTCTCCTTCACCATGATCAGCATGTTTGATCTGGCAAAGGTTTTACGTCGGATGCCCTTCCTGACACAACCCTCCCCATTTACCCGGGCTTGGAACCAGCACTAGGAGTACACTGGCTTATGCACCCCCTGTGGCTGGGTTTTTGCTGGAACTGTTGTTTTAAAGCAATATTAAAAAAAGATAAGATAAGCCTTTATTAGTCACACAATGGGGAAATTCTAGGATTACAGCAGCACAGGGATAGCAGCATTTAGCGCAATAATAAGAAAGATAAGATAATAAGAACAAATGAATATACATATGTACACAGATATATACACAGTGCGGGAGCAGTGCAGCTAGATGGTATAGACAACATTACAGTCTGTTGTTACCTTGCAGAAAATGAGTATGTACCCAGACAGTATATTTTGTATTTGAATCAGCCGTGTTGTCACTCTCCGTAATGATTGATATTGTCCTAGTTGTATAATGAAGGGGACCATTTATTGCGCAAGGTTGTTACATTTTGTACAATCAATACAACCTGTACGAGCAGCCCTGGTTAGGTTATAAAGTCTGACTGCCTGAGGTAGGAAGAACCTGCTGAACCTCTCCATCGTGCACCTAGGATGGTATAGCCTACTGCTAAATGAGCTCCTCAGTGCGTTCAGCATGTCCTGAATGGGGTGGGACTTGGACTCCAGCACAGATGACAGCTTAGTCACCATCCTCCTCTATCCTATTCCCTCTACTGGGTTGAGATGCCGCCTCAGAACAGAGCTAGCTTTTAAGATCAGTCTGTTCAGTCTCTTCCTGTCAGCTGCTGTGACACTGCTGCCCCAGCAGACCACTTCAATTGTGATGGCTGATGCCACCACTGAATCGTAGAAGGTTTTCAGGAGTGCCTCTTGCACTCCAATGTGCCTCCTCAGGAGGAACAGCCTGCACTGCCCCTTCTTGTAGAGTGCGTTGGTGTTGTGTGACCAGTCCAGTTTATTGTTCAGGTGAACACCCAGGTACTTGTAACATGTCACCCTGTCAATGTCTGTTCCCTGTATGTTTACTGGTGCTGTGGGGGGTTGTCTTCACCTGCGGCAGTCCACCGCCAGTTCCTTAGTTTTCCTTGCATTGATCTGGAGGCAGTTCCATTGGCACCAGTCCACGAAGTCCTGGATAAATCCTCTGTACGCCGCATCATCTCCATTAGAGATGAGGCCGACAATCACAGCGTTGTCAAAAAATTTATCTCGGTAGCAGTGTGGTGTGTTGTGTGAAAAGTCTGCAGTATAGAAGGTGAACAGGAAGGGAGCCAGAACTGTTCCCTGGATTGCCCTCGTACTACAGATGATGGTGTCAGACACACAGTCTTGAGTTCTTACAAACTGTGGTCAGTTTGTGAGGTAGTCCAGGATCCACGATGACAGGTGCTGGTCCACCCCTGTGTACATTATCTTGTCCTTCGGGATCACCGGTTGGATGGTGTTGAAAGCACTGGAGAAATCAAAGAACATGATCCTCGCAGTGCTCCCAGGCTTCTCCTGGTGGGACAGGGAACGGTGTAGGAGGAAGATCACTTCATCCTACACCCTGATGTCATGCTGGTAAGCGAACTGGAGTGGATCCATCACTGGTCCCACCAGCAGGTGGAGGTGGGCAAGGAGCAGCCTCTCCAGGGTCTTCATCAGGTGTGATGTGAGGGCGACTGGTCTGAAGCTGTTCGGGTCCTTGGGGTGAGGGGTCTTTGGTACAGGTACCACACAGGATGTTTTCCACAGCTGAGGTACCATCCCCAGCTTCAGGCTCATGTTCAAGATGTGCTCCACAATCCCACACAGCTGGACTGTGCAGGACTTGAGGAGCTTCGAGCTGATGCTGTCCAGACCTGAGGCCTTCCTCGCCTTGATCTTCCCCAGCTCCGCTCTCACCTGGGTCTTAGTGAGGGTCAGGTTGGGGCAGGGGGGCTGTGTGCTGGGAGTGGGGGGTGTTGGGGGGAGGCCGTGCACAGCGGGATGAGATGAGGGTGGAGGTAGTAGTGATTGGTGGGCAGGCGGAGAAGAGGGCAGTTTTTCAAACCTGTTATAAAAACAGGTTCAGGTTGTTCACCCACTCCCTGCCCCCCATGACCTGGGAGGAGGTATTCTGGTGCCCAGAGATGGTTTTGAATCTTCTCCAGACCCCGCTGATGTCACTCTGTTGCAGCTTGTCCTCCATCTTCTTCCTGTAGCTGTCCTTCCCCTCTCTGATCTTGCTCCTTAGCTCCCTCTGTACAGACTTCAGCTCCTCCTTGTTCCCCAACCTGAAGATCCTTTTCTTCTCCTTCAGCAATGACTTTATCTCAGGGTTTATCCAGGGTTTGTTGTTTGAGACACACCATATGGTCTTGTTGGGTATGATGTTGTCCACACAGAAGTTGATGTAGTCTGTGATTGTTTGTGTGAGGTCGTCGATGTCCTCACCATGTGGGTCACAGAGCTGTTCCCATGAAGTGGATTCAAAACAGTCCTTCAGAGCATCCATTGCCTCCTCATACCATATTTTCACTGTGTAGGAAACAGGAGGTTGTCTGTGTACCAGGGGTTTGTACACAGGCAGGAGGTGAACCAAGTTTTGATCCGATCTCCCGGGGGATCGTGTGTGTGTGTGTGGAGGGGGGCGGGGGGGAGGTGTAAATCTCCTTAGTGTTTGAGTAAAATAAGTCCATTGCTTTATTGTATCTGGTGTGGCACGTGACATTCTGGGTGAACGTGGGCAGAGTGGAGGACAGTGAAATACGATTGAAATTCAATTCAATTCAGTTCAATTCTATTCAACTTTATTTATATAGCGCCATTTCACAACAACAGTCATTTCATAGCACTATCAACTGTAGGGGACCCCCCCACAGTTGCAGAAAGACCCCAGCAATCCGGCAATCCCCTGTGAGCAAGCACTTGGCGACGGTGGAGAGGAAAAACTCCCTTTTAACAGGAAGAAACCTCCAGCAGAACCAGGCTCAGGGAGGGGCAGTCATCTGCTGCGACTGACTGGGGGGTGAGGGGGGCAGTCACCCGAGATGAGGAGGAGAGCATTTGGGTGCTGTGTTTGCAGCCTGCTAGTGACTGAGTGGATGACATCACGCGCTGCCTCAGTGCTCGCAGAGGGGGATACATAAATAACAATGCCGACAACATGTGAAAATTCCCTTTGGAGGTAAGCTGGCTGCATGCTAACAGCTAGCAACTCAATATCCTTGTTGCAATGTTGTTCTTTAATCATGTTGTGCCCAGGATTACACCATCTGTTGTTCACATACACTACCGTTCAAAAGTTTGGCGTCACCCAGACAATTATTTTGTGTTTTCCATGAAAAGTCACACTTATTTACCACCATGAGTTGTAAAATGAATAGAAAATATAGTCAAGACATTGACAAGGTTAGAAATAATGATTTGTATTTGATTTAATAATTTACAGAAATAATGATTTGTATTTGAAATAATAATTTTTTCCTTCAAACTTTGCTTTCGTCAAAGAATCCTCCATTTGCAGCAATTACAGCATTGCAGACCTAACATGATTGCACAAGGGTTTTCTAATCATCCATTAGCCTTCTGACGCAATGAGCAAACACATTGTACCATTAGAACACTGGAGTGATAGTTGCTGGAAATGGGCCTCTATACACCTATCTAGATATTGCACCAAAAACCAGACGTTTGCAGCTAGAATAGTCATTTACCACATTAGCAATATTTAGAGTGTATTTCTGATTAGTTTAAAGTTATCTTCATTGAAAAAAAAGTGTTTTTCTTTCAAAAATAAGGAAATTTCTAAGTGACCCCAAACTTTTGAACAGGAGTGTACATTATCAGCTCCCCGCCTCTGCTCTTCCCGTTGTTTGATGTCCGATTTGCGTGGAAACCCTCCAGATCGATGTTAGCATCTGTTGCTAGTTCTGTTAGCCACGTCTCATTAAACAACATAATGCTAATCTCTCTGGAGATGCTCTCATACCGGGACATAGCCGCCAGTTCATCTGTCTTGTTAAGTAGCGATCTCATATTTCCCATAATAACGGATGGAAAAACAGGTCTGTTCCTTGTTATCCTTGCGTGTCGCTTCAATCCAGCTAGACATCCATGTCGTTTTCATCTGATTTCTCTTGGTATGTTGAGTTTTTGCATTAGCACTGTGGGGCAGTCTATTACTAACAGCTGACTCCTACTGGAAACGATAGCTCCTCCATTCACCAGGTCGGGAGACATTTGCAAAATTAGCCGAAAGATGATGCTATCAACACCAATGTGGCAATCTATGAGGCAAGAAAAAAGACAGTAAAGAAAAATGAGTAAGAAACTCAGAATTGAACTGCTGCTGCAAAAAAGGCAGCGGACTCGTGTGGCATCGAAAGTGAATAATACACTGAATATTTTACTGTGGTGGTGTGAAAAAGTGTTTGCCCCCTTTCTGCTATCTTGTTTTTTTTTGTATGTTTGTCACACTTAAATGTCTCAGACCATCAAACAAATTTAAATATTAGACAAAGATAACACAAGTAAACACAAAATGCACTTTTTAAAAGAAGGTGTTTATTATTAAGGGTAAAAAAATCCAGACCTACATGGCCCTGTGTGAAAAAGTGATTGCCCCCTTCCTGTTAAAACATAAATTAACTGTGGTTTATCACATCTTAGGAAGGCTCAATTTCTCTATCCACACCCAGGCCTGATTACTGCCACGCCTGTTCTCAATCAAGAAATCACTTAAATAGGACCTGTCTGACAAAGTGAAGTAGACCAAAAGATCCTCAAAAGCTAGACATCATGCTGCCATCCAAAGAAATTCAGGAACAATTGAGAAACAATGTAATTGAGATCTATCAGTCTGGAAAAGGATATGAAGCCCTTTCTAAAGATTTGGGACTCCAGCAAACCAAAGTGAGAGCCATTATCCACAAATGGAGAAAACATGGAACAGTGGTGAACCTTCCCAGGAGTGGCCGGCCGACCAAAATTACCCCAAGAATGCAGGGACGA
The DNA here is from genome assembly GCA_020510985.1 of Pholidichthys leucotaenia. Classification (NCBI taxonomy): domain Eukaryota; kingdom Metazoa; phylum Chordata; class Actinopteri; order Cichliformes; family Pholidichthyidae; genus Pholidichthys; species Pholidichthys leucotaenia. Next base: position 219,908,688 of record CM035844.1, read on the forward strand.
CTCATCCAAGAGGTCACAAAAGTCCCCACAACAACATTCAAAGAACTGCAGGCCTCACTTACCTCATTTAAGGTCAGTGTTCATGACTCCACCATAAGAAAGAGACTGGGCAAAAATGGCCTTCATGGCAGAGTTCCAAGGCGAAAACCACTGCTGAGCAAAAAGAGACATAAAGGTTTGTTTCAGTTTTGCCAGAAAACATCTTGGTGATTCCCAAGACTTTTGGGAAAACACTCTGTGGACTGACAAGACAAAAGTTGAACATTCTGGAAGGTATGTATCCCATTACATCTGGCGTAAAAGTAACACAGCATTTCTGAAAAGGGATATCATACCAACAGTAAGATATGGTGGCAGTAGTGTTATGGTCTGGGGCTGTTTTGCTGCTTCAGGGCCTGGAAAAGTTGCTGTGGTAAGTGGAACGATTAATTCTGCTGTCTAAGAAAAAATCCTGAAGGAGAATGTCCGGCCATCTGTTTGTGATGTCAAGCTGAAGTGCACTTGGGTTCTGCAGCAGGGCACTGATCCAAAACACACCAGCAAGTCCACCTCTGAATGGCTTAAGAAAAATAAAATGAAGATTTTGGAGTGGACTAGTCAAAGTCCTGACTTGAATGCAATTGAGGTGCTGTGGCATGAGCTTGAAAAGGCGGTTCATGCTCAAAAGCCCTCCAATGTGGCTTATTTTTTTTTTATTTTTATTTTTTTTTTAGATTTAGTATACTTTATTGATCCCCAGAGGGGAAATTGAGGGCATCCACCACCTGGATGGATGAAGCAGCCACAATACGGCGCTATCCCTTAACCATTCACACACACACATTCACACCTAGGGCCACTTTAGAGTCTCCAATTAACCTAACCTGCATGTTTTTGGCATGTGGGAGGAAACCAGAGAAATCCTGGAGTAAACCCACGCAAACACAGGGAGAACATGCAAACTCCACACAGATCACTGTTGGTCGGGGGCTGGGATCGAACCCACGATCCCACGATCCCCACGATCCCCCGGCCAAGGGTAAACTGTGCTGCCGCAGTGCTAACCACTGCGCCACTGGGGGCACTGAATTACAACAATTACAACAATTCTGCAAAGATGAGTGGGCCAAAATTCCTCCACAGTGCTGTAAAAGACTCATTGCCAGTTATCACAATTGATTGATTGCAGTTGTTGCTGCTATGGGTGGCCAAACCAGTTCTTAGGTTTAGGGGGCAATCACTTTTTCACACAGGGCCATGTAGGTTTGGATTTTTTTTTTTTACCCTTGATAATGAACACCTTTATTAAAATAAACTGCATTTTGTGTTTACTTGTGTTATCTGTGTCTAATATTTAAATGTGTTTGATGATCTGAAATATTTAAGTGTGACAAACATATAAAAAAATAAGAAATCATTAAGGGGTAAACACTTTTTCACATCACTGTATATATAAATATTAAATATACCCTGAATATTACACTCAAGATCATTATGGTATCATGAATATCATTCGCGTATCACACCCGTAGTTATTGTATTCATTGATACCATACTCCCTCTCATGTGAAATTTCCTGAAAATAATTCTCATAAATTGCAACTTTTTTCATATGAATTTCAGATTTTTCTCATGTAAATTTCCAACTTTTTCATGATTTTGTCTTTTTTGCAAAATTGCATCTTTTTCTTGTAAACCTGCAATTTTTTTTTTTATTTTTTTTACATTTTTCTCATAAATGTGAAACTTTTTCCTCATTAGTTTTGGATTTTTTTTTTTTTTTTTGAAATTTGTGACTTTTTGGCTAAATTGTAACTTTTTTTCTCATAAAATTGTAACTTGGTTTCTTGTAAATTATTTTTTTTCTGTAAATTTTCAACTTTTTCTCCTAGATTTCCAATTTCTCCTCAGAAATTAATCAGTTTTCTCTTATAAATTTGCAACTCTTTTTTGAAATATTTGCATCTCATTATTGGGACTGTTTTGCAAAATTGCATTTTTGTAAATTTGCAGTATCTTTCTTGTAAATGTTTTACATTTTTTGTAGAATTACATCTGTTTTCTCATAAATAAGTGATTTTGCAACTCATTCATTCATTTTTCTTGTTAATTTTTTTTTCTCTTATCAATTTGCAACTTTTTTTTCAAAAATTTGAAAACATTTTTGTCACAAATTTGTACCTTTTTTCCCCTGTACATTTACAACTTTTTTTCTTGTCAATTTATAATGTTCATCTGGATGCTGGTTAAAGTTTTGATCTTTGTAATTGAAATTTGCAACTTTTTTTTTCATATCTTTGTGCCTTTTTTCTTGCAAGTTTATACCTAACATACATTTATGCATTTTTACCTTATGATAAGATTTGTGACGATTCCCATCTCCATTGTTGAAAAATAACAAATCACCTGCTGTGAATAGGAGCAAAATCCTTGATTTTGCATTACCTCCATATTTCACAATCAAATATAATCTACTTGGGGTTGTAGTCTGCTATCAGAATTTAATTATATAGATTGTCTAGGATGTCATCTCATGACGTAGTTCGTCAGTATAGAATTTCATATTTTCTTAAGTTGAATCATTACAAGTGTATTTTAACAATGCAAAGAAGTTGAACTGAAGCCCATATACTGATTCTTGGTCATGTCTGCATGCTGGGATCTTAAGAGTGGAGCTGAATGATGTGGAAAGTACAGCATGTTCCTCCAGCTGATGTTCAGTGTTCTCAAGAAAAATCAATTACTTTACTTGTTTTGTTGGGGGGTTTTTTTGTTGTTTTTTTTTCTAATGTTCCCACCCCAATGATTATGATTAGAAGTATTATTAGAAATAATTATCTTTTAACATTTTCTCCAACATCACTGACTAATGACCCGGTCCTCACTGACAACCATTACTGTGCTATGGCTGTGATGATTCAGTTCCCACCCAGAGTGGGAGCCCACGGTGTTAGCTTCTAAGCATGTTTTTTTTTTTTATTTTATTTTCTTCAAATTCCAGTCCAACTAACAGTTCCCACCTGGTTCACCAGCTGCATATCCTGCATCATTCTGGCTTATTTTGTTATATGTTTGCAGTGATGGTAGATGAACCATTAGCATTAGCTTGGCTAGGTGGTCAGAGTCAGTCTACTTATTGTTAGCTTAACTGTCTGATCGCAGCCAGTTATGACTGTTATTTATCTACGAATTTTATCCACCCCCACTGGAATCCTTGTTCACCCACCACCACTTGACCATATACTGTATGTCCTTCTTTGATGCTATTTTGGCCTATTTTACTCTTTTATTCTGACAGAGACCAAGGCAGCTAGTAACTATTCGCAGTTTCAATTTCTTCTCATCACATCTGTGATTGTTTCTATGCCTTCTGTGCTACAGGGACCGGTCATATCCTCTCAACCACTGAAACCACACACTCCTGTGTTGTGTCTGGAAAGAAGACCAGCAGACACAATGACTGTGTGCTGAACTGTGGCTTTATTAACAGAGCTAACAGCACGTGGAACAGTACAAACAAGCTAACTGTGCTGGAGTACAGGCTGTGCGTAGGCTAGAGGCGGAGCGCCAAAGACCCGGGCTCCTGCCTTCAGTCCCTTAATATAGGCACAACATGACAACATCATCTGTGCCTGTCTCACCACGTCCGTGCCGTGCATGGTGGTACAGCAATATGTTACACCCTGTCAACCAGTGGTGCTTTATTTCATTCATTCTATAACACTAATTTCCATTAATTGGTTCAAACAGTGTTAGCCGCCCGAGCTAGGGACCAGCTAATTTTAGCCAGTGACATTAGCATTTAAAGAAACCATCTGAGGAAGGCTGGAAATGGATGACTCACAATTATGCTGCAATGATTAAATATTTAAAGGCCAAATTATGTCACAAACATTTCACTAAAATCTGTAGGAGTTGTCAACATGTAGAAAAAAAGTGCAGTGAATGGGACTTGCCCAGGATTGTCCACCAGATTGGGGTGAAAATGTGTTACTATAGTTACTTCACATGTCTCATTAGTATATATTGATGAGTATGTTGAGAAATAACATGTCAATAGTCTTCAATATCACAAGATAACATTGTGTCAAGACATTAGTTGTATTCCAAAACTGCCCTATCCTGTTATTTACAACTAATTAAATCAAACCTAGCATGAGAAAGGACTACAGCTACGTTCAGACCAAAAGTGAATTTTCAAGTCAATGTAAACATGCAAATACATGAAAATTTGCATCTCAGGGAATTGGTTCTGATAGCTTGAGATTCTGCCATCACTGGAGTAAAAGTATCAACACTGGAGAAAAAACTAGTTTGAAAAAGAGACCTGCTCACCTGCAGACAAACGGACTGTAGCTCTGCAGCTGATGGAGTATGAGATGGAGCATTTGTAGTTTCTATCCTGCTGCTGATATGCTAACAAGTGCAAGCAGCTAGCGCTTCTAATGAAGACAACTGTCAACCAGGTGCAGTTTCTGGAAGAGGCAGTGACATTTTCCTGGCTGTGTGCCCTGCCGGATAATGTTGTAAACCTAAGCACAAATTTGCATCTATTTGCATGCCTAATTTAACTTTATATGTAATCGTGACTTGCAAAAAAAATGTGTTTTGCATTTAGTCTGAATACACCTGAACAGCCACAAAATTATCCAGGTGAGTCTTGGTTAATCAAATGGTTTACCTTCATTTTCTTCTGTTACAGACCTACTCCTGCTCACAATCCATGTGTGTTATGGCAGTAACAACTGAAAAAGTCTATAAGATGCTGAAGAGTTACCTGCAGATGGCTCAAGAGAACTAACAGCTCGGTGATACTGTTTGCTGCTACTAGTTTGCTCAGGGATGCTCACGGCTATCTCACAGATACCTACAGCTAGCTCATAAATACCAACAGTTAAAATTCATATATGTCAACAGTTTGTCTGGATGTGCCAGGAGACAAGGAGGCGGGATACCTGACAAGGAGACTTCAGGTAGAAACACAATTTATTTTAAGCTACACCATTAAGTACCCTGGTTGTAAATAATTACCTGTCGGCTCACAATCAGGCTTTACTCTTTAAGAACAAGCACTAAAATAAGCCTTGTGTACCACTTTGTGTGTCCTGCTGTGCATGGGTGGATATTTCATTTCACTGTTGAAGGGGCACAATAAACAGAACTTTTTCTCAAGAGTCAAGATTGAGAGGGACATTGTAGATGTTATTGTAGTCAGGGCTCTATGTAAGATTGTGTTTAGGGGCTCCTATATTTGCAATAGAGAAGAGTTCAAACCATTAAAAGCAAAAAACTTTACTAAAACTTGAGCCATTATCTTGATGAACAAAGAAAATTTAATTAAATACACAAAATTAAATTTAAACCAGTGTCCATATGAATGTTGTACATTTAAAAGAAATAAGTCTCAAGATTACAAGAGAAAAGTTGCAAATTTATGACAAAAAATTATGAATTTATCAAGAAAAATAGGAATTTCATAAGGGGAAAAAGTTGCAAATTTTAAAGAAAAATTGCAGATGTAAAAGAAAAAGGTTGAAAATTTACAAGAAATAATTTGAAAATTTCTAGAAAAAAAGTTGCATATTAAAAAGAAAGCTGCAAATTTACCAGAAAAACAATTTCAAATTTATGATAATGAAGTTTTCAATTCATGAGAAAAAAAAAATTGCAAATTTACAATAAAACACTGCAAATTTACATATAAAAGGTTTTAGGTGTTTGAGAAGAAAGTTGCAAATTTACAAGAAAAAAAAAATATTAATTTACTAGAAAAAAGTTGCAAATTTACAAATAAAGAGCTGCAAATTTATGAGAAAAAAGGTGTAAATGTATGATTAAAAAAAGTTGCAAATTTACCAGAAAAAAAAAAAAATAGCAAATTTGAAAGAAGCCCAAAATTTACAAATGCTGCCTCTTTATGAGGAAAAAAATTTTAAATTCACTAGAAAAAAGTTGCAAATTATGATAAAAAAAGTTTCAGATTTACTAGAAAAAAGTTGCAAATTTATGATTTTAAAAGTTGCAGATTTACTAGAAAAAAGTTGAAAATTTTAAAAAAAAGCCAAAAATTTCCAAAAGCTGCAAATTTATGAGAACAAAGTTCTAAATTCACTATAAAAAAGTTGTAAATGTATGATAAAAAAAGTTTGAGATTTACAAGAAAAAGTTGCATGCTAACAGCTAGCAACTCAATGTGATGATTTAAAGGCAAGGTAACTTTGCCATTCAATCATGTTTCTCCTATCTGTAATGTTAAACGCATCTAGAGTCAGAGGGGTCACTGCCACAAATTTCCCTTCCTCTGTCCTATTATTGCAGAGCACCAAACTAGACAGCAGGAAGATCCACTTTTATATGGTCTTCGACATGACCCAGCTGGGATTTGAACCCCAGCCTTCTGGGTGTGGGGCAGATACTCTACCAACTGAGCCACCACTCCGGTGGTTGTGGTTGTAGTTGTAAATGTACCAGAAAAAAGTTGCAAATTTAAAAAAAACGCCTAAAATTTACAAAAGCTGCAAATTTATGAGTAAAAAGTTCTAAATTAACTAGAAAAAAGTTGTAAATTTGCAATAAAAATGTTGAAAATTAAAAATGCTGCACATTTATGAGAAAAAAGATGCAAATTTATAACTAAAAATGTTTCAGCTTTACAAGGAATAAAATTTGTAGAATTAAAAAAAAAAAAGCCAAAAATTTACAAGTAAAAAGCTGCAAATTTATGAGAAAAAAGATGCAAATTTATAACTAAAAAGGTTGCAGCTTTAAAAGGAATAAAAGTTGTAGGTTTAAAAAAAGCCAAAAAATTACAAGTAAAAAGCTGCAAATTTATGAGAAAAAAGTTGGAAATTTACAATAAAAAGCTGCAAATCTATGTATGATTAAAAAATTGCAAATTTATTATAAAAATTTTTTTTTGCAGATTTAAAAGAAAAAGCTCCAAATTTACAAGTGCAAAGCAGGAAATTTATGAGAAGAAAGTTGCAAATTTACAATAAAAATACTGCAAATTTATGAGGAAAAAAGTTTAAAATGTACCAGAAAAAAGTTGCAAATTTACGAGAAAAAGACTGATCATTTACAAGAAAAAAGTTTACGAACTGAGGGGAAAAAAGTTTCAAATTAGTGAAGGCAAAAAATACAGATTTTCAAGAAAAAAGAAAAATCACAAGAAAATATTTAAAATGTACAAAAAAATAATGCAGATTTAAAATTGGTGCTTCAGATGCATTTTATTCTGTTACGTAACGTGCTATTCTGTTTTTTTTTACATATTAGTGGGGAGCATGTCTTCCCCTGCCCCTTGATTTATGCTTATGTTCCCGTTTTCCCTCCAGGGAGGCGCGACCCTCTGCTCATTAGTCAACAGCAATTGATTTAGTGGCTGTGTTCAGATGGCCAAGGGAGCCCCTTAAAAAATAATACAAATATGACAAGAAATAAGCCAGACAAGCCAAAAGGGTATCAACTATCTCTACTGATTCAGCAAGAAAGCAAAATAAATACAGTATTTTTTAATAAAGCTAGTGAGACCAGGTGCTCCTTGTGCCGGGCGCCACCACTATTTCTCTCCGCGGTCTGGCCGTCTGAGTAGATCTGAAATACAATGTGGGAGATGATCGAGTCTTAGTGTCAATACATCACCCCAGAAAATTACCTCCTCTCTGCTTGGCCTACTTTAATCTCTCACCCTCTATTGAGGGAATGAACATTCTCTCCTCTGTCCTATTGACGTGGTAAAATAGGTTTGCCAGCTTGATTGACAACTTTGTCCACCTGACAAAATGTAATGCAGTGGAGGACAAAAAACAGATCAGGAATTCTTTTGGCCCAATCTGGAGCTGCCGATTACATTTTCTCGACCGTGCTCTCCTTTATTGTATCGGATGAGTCTCTCTGAAGTGTTGGGGTAAAGTGTTTTATTGTGACTTGCCTGTCTGCTCCCGTACGTTCGGGCCGAGGCGTGTCTATGGCAAGGAAAATATTTTGGGTGGCTGTCTGAAAAGCTAAATATTTCACTGAGTCGATATTAAAGTTATTAACATGAAATTACTCTAAAATTTTGGGCATTTGGCTTTTATAGAGAACAACTTTTTTTTTTTTCTATCTACCAATGACTTAACCCTTAGAGACCTTTGTGCGCATTTTATGAGCTTTTCATTTTTCCTTTTTTATATATAAAATTTTGGCTGTGTTCATGCATAGGGCATGCATTTTGGCAAGATTGTGTGTTTTTATTTGATCTTATTTGTTACACCCATACTGATAAGTGCAAAAAATGTGCCACTGAAACCCATTCAAACTGCAATTTTGAGCCCACTTCTATAAAAGCACAATACATGCATTTTATTATATCTGGGTGTCAATCTGGTCTTTTGCTGTGGAACTGATCATTTTTATTGCTCTCCACCAGATGGTGCGATTTTGACCATATTTGGCATATGGAGAAAAAACACGCTGCTTCCACTAGAAGGCACTGTCATAATCCCCCTCCCATAGTGCAAAAAATTGATATTGCTGCTAATCATTTACATATTCAAAGCTGTAATAATTCAACACAAAAAAATTGATTTGCATGTAGTATATTGAAAATAATTTCTTTTTTCTGTTTTTTTTTTTCTCATTTAAAAACATGGTAGCATCATGACAAAAACGTAGCAAGTAAAGGTTGCCTCCTCTTATGAGGCCCGGGTCGCTATATGGCAACCTTAATGGCACAAACCAGCACAAATGAAGCACAAACACATGAGACCATTTTTAGTCAATTTGGTGCAAGTTGGGGGGCTGGTGACATCATTGCCTGGAAATAAAACTTGTAATAAAAAAACAACAACAACATAATAGCACAAATGAACCTTTTAACAGCACAAACAAGCACAAATGAAGTGCAAACAAACGAGACCATTTTGGGTGAATTTTGAGTAATTTTGGGGGCTGGTGATGTCAGAATGACCTCTAAAATGATATTTAATATCTAAATAAAAAAAAACCATAATAGCACAAATCAAAATTATAATGGCACAAACGAAGCACAAACAACAGAGTATTTTTCTGGACTGCTGCATGGGGGGGGGGGGGGGGGAGTCGGCCGCAACTTCACTCAGGTTTTCCACCCACAGCCCATCACACACATCAGCTCAATGAGCGGACAGACAATGAACACCCTCAGGCTTGAATAACTGTCACCGAAAAACCCACACTCAGACATATTGGCAAATATCTCTGGGACGTGGTCGTGGTGGGGGTGGGGGTGGGGTTAGTTTTGAATCACCTCCATGACTGCCACGGCCATCTGTCACACTGGCAGGCTCCTGTGACTTCCAGGTGAGGAGGAACTCTGCAGACGCCGCCATCGTGCACGTGGCAACGCGACAGCGCCCTCTGACGCAGACGGTCCTGCTGGGCCAGCTGCTGGTGTGCGTGGTGTGCAGCGTGAAGCACGGCTGATTAAAACAAAGCCATGTCATAGATGTATCACTGTATCATGTTTTGCCTATTAATTCAGAAATTCACGTTAGTATGAAGAGTAGGTTGTAAGGTACATGGTTTTATTTTGGATGTGTGTTTTTATTTGTTTTTTTGTTTTTTTTAACTCTTGCTGCTATAGAGCAAATTGCCCCTTGGGGATAATAAAGTTTCCATTGACCCTTGACCTTTATCTGCCAAAACTCTAAATCCATTGGAAATTTGCAGCAAATTAGGCAAAATCCAGAAATGAGTCCTAAATAAAAAAGTAAGAAATATTTGAGAGAAAACTCAGACATCTTAGACTATGGTTTTATTGACAGTTGGTTAGAAAGTATTCATTTTTTTCTCTTACTGATTTTATAAGCCTATAACAGTCACAAGTAAATGACTGGTGTCAAAAAGGGAGCTCATGGGTGCATTTTTTACTTTTTACTTGTAAATTTGCAACTTATCTACTGTAAATTTCCTGTAATTTTTCAGTGCTTTACTTGGAAATTTGCTATTTTATTCTTACAAATATGCAACTTGTATTTGCAACTTTCGTTTCTAAATTTGCCACTTTTTCATGAATTTGTGACCTTTTTTTTTGCAAAATTCCAACTTTTCTCATAAATTTGCAACATTTTTACTGTAATTTTTCATCATTTTTCCTGAAAATTTGCAATGTTTTACCTGTATAGTTGCAACTTTTTTCCTGTAAATTTTCAACTTTTTACTTGTAAATTTGCATTTTTTTTTCCTGGAAATTTTCTTTATTCCCTGCACATTTGCAACTTTTCCCTATATAGTTGCAGCTCTTTCCCTTCAAATTTGCAGCTCTGTCTCTGTATAGTTGCAACTTTTTGCCTGTAAATTTTCAACTTTTTCCTGTAATTTTCCTGTAAATTTTCAACTTTTTACTTGTAAATTTGCAACTTTTTCTCTGCTAATTCACAACTTTTTCCCTGTAAATGTTCAACTTTTTTTGCATGTAAATTACTCTGTGGTGTCAAAAAGGGAATTCATTGGTGCATAGTAGAGTTTTTATCACTTCACCATTTCCATCTTGCTAAGTCATGTTGGCATCCCCCATCTGAAGACTTGTCAATGTTGGAAGTTTTCCTTCAAGTATACAGAAGGTCTTCTATCCAACCAGCCTCCTCACCGGTGATTTCACTGAATTCCTTCTCACTGATCAGTGAAAACACCTGCTTTAGAGACCTGCCGGGAACAAAGCCTGCAGGGTACTGACCCTCCTTGACACTTTAGCTCCTTCCGCACTGTAGGGACTTTATGCAGTTCATGTAACGTGTTCAGGACTAGGACTTTTTTTTCGAGCATTCAGACTGTATAGGAACTTGGGACCACAGACCTCAGTTTCTATAATCATTTTAGCTCCAGTTCTGAGGAAGGGTCTTCTGACTGTTCCATAGGAACTGATATGACATAGGTGTTTGGTGATTGGTAGAACTCATAAGCTACGCCCATTGCCAGATTTCTGCCTTTTGCAAAGGTGCCATTTTTAGAAAGCAACTGTGGTGTGCTGTTTTTCCTGTTATCATCAGAAATTTTAATATGAACATAAGATAAGATAAGATAAGATAAGCCTTTATTAGTCCCACAATGGGGAAATTCCAGGATTGCAACAGCATAGGGATAGCGACACTCAGAGCAACAATCAGAAGGCAAGAAAAAACATCTAGTTAACATATGTCCATATTACTATAAATGTATATATATATATAGACACACAGTGCAGAGCATTATGGCATGTTGCAGAGCAACATGGACATGAACATGTAGAGAAACTGTCAAAGATTTATTTAATATTACACTTTGTTCCTTATATTATGTTCCTGAACAAAGCATATTTTCTTCCTGTGATTCTGTGTCTCTAGCCCAGCAGTCACCAACTGGTGGGATCCGGTCCAGATCCAGACCCAGAGAGTCCTCCTTCTGAACCCCAAAGCTTTTTGATGCAATTTGGGGAAAAGGGAGACTGTTTTATTTTGATGGAGAAAAAAAAGCAGAACTGAACTGCTACATTGGTGACTGCCTGGACAGATTATGGCACGAATCCTTGGGCTCCCTCCTGCTACAGACTCCCCTCTTCACTGTCCCACAAACACCACTCTCTGCAGAGAGGCTGCAGCTCCAACAGCTCCAGAGAGTAAGCAGCAGGTTGCAAAATGAGGTTTGCTGCAGGAGCCCTCTGCTCTACATACACACACTCACGTGCATACACACAAGGTCGACAGCCAGGACATCCACCTCACACAGACCCACTTCGTTTCTGGTCTGTACCCAAAAAAAGAAGCACTGTTGTGAAATTGAATGCATTTACCGGGGCACTTCTTCCTCTATTCTGCCAAGAGTAGTCTGTGCTGGGATGCGGGGATGAGGTTGCTGGTTATGGAGGCCCTCTTTGTAGCCTCTGATATCACGTAAAAACTCAGCAACAGCTCTGTTTGTTACTGAACATGAACATGAAAAGTTCCTCTATAGAGTAACAACGTGAACATTTGCAGAACCAGGGTGAAAATGTAAGCAGAATTTAGATCAGTTTGAAGCTAACAGATTATGGAAAACAGAACACAAATTTATGGGGAAAATTAAATTAATTATATGGAAAATTCTGGATTACTCTTAAGAAAATGAAAATGGAATTTTAAGGAAAAGAAGAGTTATGTTAAGTGCTCTTTAATTTTGCATCTGATCAGATACTGAATTATTCTCAAATCTCAGAAGTTTTATTCAGCAGATGAGTAAAGAATGCAACTCACATGACCAGGTTGAAAATCCTTCTGCGTCGTCGTCTCCTCGAAGTTTTCGATGTGGAAAAGTGCCAAAAGCCAGGATATCTGTCCAGCAAATATTCGGTTGTCACAAGATGAGATTTTGATGTGTTGATCACCTGGGCTGAGATCCAGCCCAAGCGTCTCCTTTTTTGTGGAGTGTTGATTTCTTCAGCTGCGTGTCGTGGATCACTTCTCACAAGGGAATTTGAGAATAATTACAAAATCTGATCCAATAGCAAAATGAAAAGATTTCTGCGACTTAGTGGAGGTGAAATTAGCTTCTAGTGTGTAAGTGGTCAATAAAAATTATAAACATAAAGTCAAAGTTACTAACGGTCAGTTTAAAGAAAGTTTCAGGAAAAAGTTATAAAAATAAACGTTTAGAAATGGAGTTTGACTCCAAATTTAGGATTTGAGCTCAGGAAAGAAAAGGATTAATTCCTAGACGTTTAAAGAAAAACAAGAAAACACGTGGGAGAAATGTCCTTTGTTCTGGCAGTGAATGAAGAGTTCTTTGTTCTCCCGTGGTGAAGAGATCACAAGTGTTTGTTCTCCCGAAAATGCTCTGGTGTGAAGTGACGAGAAGCAGGAGAAGTGGACAAAGAGAAAATGAGACTGAAAAGAGAGTATATCTTCTTTTTATCTGTGGGAAAACTTTCACGGGCTTCCGGGAATGGACAAAAGTTCCAGCCAATAATTCTCCTTCATGGGCGGGCTTTAAGAACTTTTGTCCAATGAACAAACAGGTTTTTGTCTGTAACAACCAATACCTTGAGAGAGCCATTGTCAAGCAGAGATTAGCTGCGATCGGTCCATGATTTGAGAGACGTTTTTTTGGCAACCTGATACAGTCATAAAACTGAGCATTCATCTATACACTTATGTATAAAATCTAACCTTTTTTTCAGTGGTTCATGCAGCTTTATAACTAGTGCTTTTAAATTAACATGCAAGAATAAACATTCATTTAAACATTTTAGCATGCGCATATTTAAAATCAAGGATTAATATACTGTATTTCAAGCCCATTATTGATTGTCCACATCAAACATCAAGAGTCCATTCGCTTTTCCATGGTATCCTGAATAAGAGAATGTTGAAAATTGAGTCTTGTAACAAGAATTGTAGTCAAATAGTTCACTCGTTAAATCCAGCATGTCCCAGAGTTGTCAGTAGAGGGCAATGTTGAGTTGTGGATATTTTGTAGTGACCATATGAGGTACTCCACAGAGGTCTTTTCTTTTGTCCACAATTTATTGGGCCCTAAAAGGTTCAGGAGGAATTCCTGAGACTGGTTTAACAAAGGAATGTTAGTTCAGCTGTGGTCCTGGGATGAAAGAGCAGTTCTTGACTGTCCTTTTCCTGGGTGAAACAATGTCTTTAAGCTGAAGAATAATTTTATTGATGAGCCAAAGTGAGATGATGCTACAGTGGAATTATATTTTGTGTATGTTTTTTTTGTTTGTTTTTTGTTGATTTTTTAAGATTTGAAATAGTTTTTTTTCTGCACTGAAAATATTGTATAGAGGTGGACTTCTTGTGAAATTTAGTTCATTTAGATATTAATCTTTTTATTGAAATACAATTTAGTTTGTGTTCTCCTGTAAAACATTTTTAGCATTTTAGGTGTACATTTTAGAATTTTAGACCTATTTATTTGGAGTCAATAAAAAATAGTGTTATGAGCTATTATAAATATGAGTTTAATTAAATAATGTGTTAAAGTAAGTTAAATGATATTGGCCTGTCTGGAGACAGCTGTGGTCTTCTGAAAGAATGTCCATGAAAGGATGACAGTTCTGAAAAGCACATTTTGAGATACATTTGTCCATGTGTCAGATTTCTTTTCCATCTCTTTGAATAAAAGATGTTGGAGGTAAATTCATGGGTCATTACAAATACTTTGCTTTAAAAGGACCAAGTTGTCTCACAGTGGGAGGGAAAAATCCTGAATTGAAAAAAAAAATGTATCAAGATGCATTGAAAATTTTTTTTTAGAATCAAGTTGGAGTTCTGAATCATAATCGAATCATGGGGTGCCTAAAGATTCCCACACCTACAGTGGTGTGAAAAAGTGTTTTCCACCTTCCTGATTTCTCATTGTTTTGTGTTTTTGTCACACTTAAATGTTTCACATAATCAAACAAATTTAAATATTAGACAAAGATAACACAAGTAAACACAAAATGCAGTTTTTAAATTAAGATATTTATTATTCAGGGTAAAAAAAAATAAAATAAATCCAAACCTACATGGCCCTGTTTGAAAAAGTGATTGCCACCCCATTTATCACCTCTTAGGAAAGCTGAGTTCAATTTCTGCAGCCACACCCAGGCCTGATTACTGCCACACCTGTTCTCAATCAAGAAATCACATAAACAGGACCTGCCTGACAAAGTGAAGTAGACAAAAAGATCCTCAAAAGCTAGACATCATGCTGCCATCCAAAGAAATTTAGGAACAAATGAGAAACAATGCTATTGAGATCTATCAGTCTGGAATAGGTTATTAAGCCATTTCTGAAGATTTGGGACTCCAGCGAACCACAGTGAGAGCCATTATCCACAAATGGTGAAAAAATGGAACAGTGGTGAACCTTTCCAGTAGTGGCCGGCCCACCCAAATTACCCCAGGAGCGCAGCGACAACTCATCCAAGAGGTCACAGAAGACCCCGCAACAACATCCAAAGAACTGCAGGCTTCACTTGCCTCAGTTAAGGTCAGTGTTCATGACTCCTCCATAAGCAAGAGACTGCGCAAAAATTTTCTGCATGGCAGAGTTCCAAGATGAAAACCACTGCTGAGCAAAAAGTACATAAGGGTTTGTTTCAGTTTTGCCAGAAAACATCTTGATGATCCCCAAGACTTTTGGGAAAATACTCTGTGAACTGACAAGACAAAAGTTGAACTTTTTGGAACGTGTGTGTCCCATTACATCTGGCGTAAAAGTAACACAGCATTTCAGAAAAGTAACATCATATTAACAGTGAAATATGGTGGTGGTAGTGTGATGGGTTCTGGGGCTGGTTTGCTGTTTCAGGACCTGGAAGATTTGCTGTGGTAAATGGAACCATGAATTCTGCTGTCTACCAAAAAATCCTGATGGAGAATGTCCGGCCATCTGTTTGTGAACACCCTTCAATGTGGCTGAATTACAACAATTCTACAAAGATGAGTGGGCCAAAATTCCTCCACACAACTGTAAATGTCTCATTGCCAGTCATCGCAAACACTTGATTGCAGTTGTTGCTGCTAAGGGTGGCCCAACCAGTTAAAAGGTTTTGTGGCAATCACTTTTTTCACACAGGGCCATGTAGGTTTGGATTTTTTTCCAATAATAATAAACATCTTCATTTAAAAACTGCATTTTGTGTTTACTTGTATTATCTTTGTCTAATATTTAAATTTGTTTGATGATCTGAAACATTTTAAGGTGAAATAGAGAAGATTTTCATAAAAACAAAGCTTTCAAAAAAAATAATACATCAACAAAGCAATTAAAAACATGCACAATGTAAGTCTTAATGTTCTTCTAAAAATTAGTATATTGAGGGGGAAAAAAAATTGTAATTCTTGGCAAACTGACAATAATATAAATATTTACATCCAGCAGCTAGAGGAAGACAAACACTGAAGTCCAGTGACGATTTTACAGCCAATAGCATCGCTAGCTTGATGTTATGTGCCACGTCTCATTTTGGGTTGTTGGTTTGCCAGGTAGAGAATTATTCAGCAAAATAGCTGAGTCTCAAGGCAAATGTCAGTTTCCCAATTGTTCTCACTTATGGCATGACAAAGGAGCAGGATAAATATGGGTTCTGCTTTTGATGACTAATGTCTGCTGATGAGTCTGAAAGGGCTGAAAAGTCACCCAGAGGTGACCTTTTTTTTTCTGACAGGCAAGCTAACCAGTGCTAGCTATGATGCTAACTAGCTCATTCATGTTCTGCTACTAATCTGGTGGTTGGGACGGGGGGGGGCAGTCTAAAGTCTATGTAAATAACGAAATTTTATTTCTGACATGTTTGCATTATAATTATGAGTGTATAATAATATCAGCCAATATATGGCTTGGAGTAGACCCCATTAACTGCTCCTTACCAAGCGGACATGTATAAAAGGTTCATGATATGATCAACATTTGCATCTATGAATGTAAGAGCATGTACTAATTGAGCAGCAGTCATGTTTTGCATAAATATTTGTTTTAATTATCAGCTTTAATGTGCAGCTACTCAGTCTAATAATTTGGTGTACAGTGAAAAAAGGTAGTTGTTTATTGTTGTTACAGATTAAGATAATAATGTAAAACTTTATTTATCACCATGGTGGAAACTGAGGTTAAAAATGGTTTAAGTTCTAATAGTAGAATAAACAGGTCTTAATTTATTTTCTTACTAAATAATGTTACTGCACAGCATTAGCCACGGAATTTCTTAAGTCCCTGAAGTAGCTGTAATTATGTATATAGAAATTTATGTCAGATTTTTGATTATCCAAGTAATAAACCATAAAATTTTTTCACCCTCACCTCCATCATGAGGTGAATAAGGACAGATGGGTGTTTGGACAATGTCATCACGATGCAGCAGAGAAAAGCTCCAACACCAGTGATTGGACAGACGGTCAACAGCTTCTGAAGCCTTTACTGATGTGGTGGGCTAGTGGGGGTTAAGGACAGAACATCAATATCTGACCTTTAGGTGAGTATGATGTAAAGTTTTACATGTAAAAAGTCTACAAAAAGGACTGTCAATATGATTGTATTCTCATAGATCAACATTTAAAAACCACATTCTGATGATGTCAGCTGTAGCTTCTCCTCCACTGCACCTGTGTATGAGGCCTGGACTCCATTAGCAGCTCAGGACAACAACCACCAGAGGGATCGTCCAGTGAGGAAGACAGTCGGCAGCACACCAATGTAAGTTTAGTCTTATAAAGCCAAATCCTTTACTTTGAATTTTTAAATGTGTTTGTTTAGGAGATTTTTTAACTGTTTTTGAAATGTTAAGGAGTGTTTTTTTTGTTTGTTTGTTTGTTTGTTTTTAATATTTAGTTAGTAACCTGGTCAAACCAGTCATATTTATGGATTATTTTGCCAAAAGTAGATGCAACAGATATTTGCGTCTTTCTTTTTTGAATAACTTCTCAAAACAATAGTCAAAATTTGGCAGCTGAAATGTCTTGGACTTTTTATTTTTATTTAAACCACAGTCTGGCTGTGCACTTGGTGTTCCAAGAATGTGGAATTAGAAAAAAATGTTGTTCCTCTTCTTTAATCAGGTCCAGTCTTGCAGCAGGAATGAATATACAACACAGCCATGCATCCATCTTCTACGGCTTTTCTGGGGGCCCAGGTTGTGGAGGGAGCAGTCTATTTAGAGAAACCCAGACTTCCCTCTCCCCAGCCACCTCTTCCAGGTCTTCAGAAAGCAAACACCAAGACGTTCTAAGACCTGCTGGGTCTTTCTAGTCTCTCTGACGTGTCCTGGGTCTGCCCCGGGGTCTCCTACCTCCTCCCTCAACACACACATAAAAAGTAATTCCATTTCTGTACCTGCTCTTTCCTTCACCTACAGTATATTGTTATTCACATTTTGTAGACCAAGAAAACTCTTTGCAGCACTGCTGTAGTCCTGAAACTGTCTAGTAGTTCACATACTGTCATGTTTTAATGCTGTTAGTCTGTGATGACACTTTCTTAGAGACTGTCCTTTTGTGCATCAACAAATTGTACCTGACTATCTTAACAAAGGTCAACACTGACTATGGGGACAACAGAAGCTTTCCAGAGTGCCCTAATCCTGATTTGATTAATTTCTGTATTGCTCTCCCAGATCTGCCCCATGGACCCTGCACCTGGACTGTTTATTTTTTAATAAATATTTTCCCCAAAATAAATTCCTGCTTGTTTTAAGTTGACTGACTTGACTTGAGGTTTATTTTCTTTATATTCTACTCACTCACCTCCAAAAGTTGAATATTGTGGTGAATTTATTTTTAGAAATAACTCAAAACTAAAAAGTAAAACTTTCATATTTTACAATAATCCCATATAAATTTTTCCATTTAAATATTTTTTTTGTTTGAAACTTGGATGAATATGTCTGAGCTATTTGATATAGATCTAATTCAATTCAGTTCAATTCAACTTTATTTATATAGCACCATTTCACAACAACAGTCATCTCATAGCACTTTTAAAATGTGGGGGAAACCCCCACAATTGCAGAAAGACCCCAACAATCAGGCAATCCCCTGTGAGCAAGCACTTGGCGATGGTGGAGAGGAAAAAACTTCCTTTTAACAGGAAGAAACCTTGAGCAGAACCAGGTTCAGGGAGGGGCAGTCATCTGCTGTGACTGGCTGGGGGGTGAGGGGATAGAGAAGATGAGAAGAACAGACATGTAGCGAGCAAACATTAAAGGGGAGAAGCCCAGTACATTATTGGAGGCCCCCCGGTTTTCTAAATCTATTAGCAGCATAACTAAGGGAGGATTTAGAGACACATGATCTCTCCTAATTGTAAGCTATATTGAAAAGGAAGGTTTTTACCCTATTCTTAAAAACAGAGATCGATTCTGACTCCTGAATCCAGATTGGTAACTGGTTCCACAGGAAAGGAACTTGATAGCTTAAGGCTCTGCCTCCCATTGTACTTTTGGAGATTCTAAGTATTGCAAGTAATCCAGCATTTTGGGAGTGTAATGCTCTATTAGGATAATAGGATAGTATCAGATCTTTTAAATAAAAAGGGGCCTGATTGTTAAGAGCTTTGTAAGTGAGAAGAAGGATTTTAAACTTAAATCTGAACTCTATGGGAAGCAAATGAAGGGAGGTCAAAACCGGAGAGATATGATCTCTCTTTCTAGTACCTGTTAAAACCCTTGCAGCAGCATTTTGGATCAACTGAAGACTTTTTAAAGATATTTTAGGACAACCTGATAATAAAGAGACACAATAATCTAATCTAGAGCTAACAAAAGCATGGCTCAGTTTCTCAGCATCACTCTGAGACAAGATGCTCCTAATCTTGGCAATATTATGCAAATGATAGAAGGCAGCCTTAGAAACAAATTTAATATGTGAATTGAAAAACAGATCTTGATCAAAAACAACACCAAGGTTCCTCACAGAACTATTAAGAGAAAGAGTAACCACATCCAAACTAAGAGTTTGATTTGGAAATGTATTTCTAAGGTTTTTTGGACCAACAAGAATGACTTCAGTCTTATCTGAATTTAGTAGCAGGAAATTACAACTCATCCAAGTTTTGATTTCCTGAAGACAGGCTTCAAACTTGGCTAATGGATTACTATCATCTGGCTTCATTGACAGGTATAATTACAGACGTGGGCAAAATTGTTGGTACCCCTCTGTTAATGAAAGAAAAACCCACAATGGTCAGAGAAATAACTTGAATCTGACAAAAGTGGTAATAAATAAAAATTCTATGAAAATTAACCAATGAATATCAGACAATGCTTTTGAGTTGTGGTTCAACAGAATTATTTTAAAAAACAAACTCATGAAACAGGCCTGGACATAAATGATGGTACCCTTAACTTGATACTTTATTGCACAACCTTTTGAGGCAATCACTGCAATCAAATGATTTCTGTAACTGTCAATGAGACTTTTGCACCTCTCAGCAGGTATTCTGGCCCACTCCTCATGAGCAAACTGCTCCAGTTGTCTCAGGTTTGAAGGGTGCCTTCTCCAGATGGCATGTTTCAGTTCCTTCCACAGATGTTCAATAGGATTTAGATCAGGGCTCATAGAAGGCCACTTTAGAATAGTCCAATATTTCGCTCTTAGCCATTCTTGGGTGTTTTTAGCTGTGTGTTTTGGGTCATTATCCTGTTGTAAGACCCATGACCTGCGACTGAGACCAAGCTGTCTGACACTGGGCAGCACATTTCTCTCTAAAATACCTTGATAGTCTTGAGATTTCATTGTACCCTGCACAGATTCAAGACACCCTGTGCCAGATGCAGCAAAGCAGCCCCAGAACATAACAGAACCTCCTCCATGTTTCACAGTAGGGACAGTGTTATTTTCTTGGTACTGTATGCTTCATTTTTGCGTCTGTGAACATAGCGCTGATGTGCCTTGCCAAAAAGTTTGAGTTTTGTCTCGTCTGTCCATAGGACATTCTCCCAGAAGCTTTGTGGCCTGTCAGCATGCAGTTTGGCAAATTCCAGTCTGGCTTTTTTATGATTTATTTTCAACAGTAGTGTTCTCCTTGGTCATCTCCCATGAAGCCCACTTTGGCTCAAACAACGACGGATGGTGCGATCTGACACTGATGTACCTTGATCTTGGAGTTCACCATGAATGTGTTTAGAGGTTGTTCTGGGCTCTTTTGTTACCATTCATATTATCAATCTCCTCCTGTGGCCATGTCCAGGGAGGTTGGCTACAGTCCCGTGGATCTTAAATTTCTGAATAATATATGCAACTGTAGTCACAGGAACATCAAGCTGCTTGGAGATGGTCTTATAGCCTTTTCCTTTAACATGCTTGTCTATAATTTTCTTTCTAATCTCCTTAGACAACTCTCTCCTTTGCTTCCTCTGGTCCATGTTCAGTGTGGTAGAGACCATGTCAACAAACAGCACAGTGACTACTTGTCACCTTTTAAATAAGCCGACTGACTGATTACAAGTTTGTAGACACCTGTGATGTTAATTAGAGGACACATTTTGGTTGAACGTGTCCCTATGGTCACATTATTTTCAATCTTTTCTAGGGGTACCATCATTTTTGTCCAGGCCTGTTTCATGAGTTTGTTTTTTAAAATAATTCTGTTGAACCACAATTCAAAAGCATTGTCTGATTTTAATTGGTTAATTTTCATAGAATTTTTATTTCTTACCACTTTTGTCAGATTCAAGTTATTTCTGTGACCATTGTGGGTTTTTCTTTCATTAACAGAGGGGTACCAACAATTTTGTCCACATCTGTATGTGTCATCTGCATAACAATGAAAATGTATACAGTGCTTACTAATGATGTCACCTAACTGTAGCTTATATAAACTAAAAAGAGTAGGGCCTAGCACAGATCCCTGTGGAATTCCATGACTGAGCTTTGAGTTGGAAGAAAACTCATTATTGACATGAACAAATTGGAGCCTATCAGACAAATAAGATCTAAACCACTGCAGTGAATTTTCATTAAGTCCAACACAGTGTTCTAATCTATCTATTCAATTCAATTCAATTCAATTCAATTCAACTTTATTTATATAGCGCCATTTCACAACAACAGTCATCTCATAGCACTATCAACTGTAGGGGGGAACCCCCACAGTTGCAGAAAGACCCCAGCAATCAGGTGATCCCCTGTGAGCAAGCACTTGGCGACGGTGGAGAGGAAAAACTCCCTTTTAACAGGAAGAAACCTCCAGCAGAACCAGGCTCAGGGAGGGGCAGTCATCTGCTGCGACTGGCTGGGGGGTGAGGGGACAGAGAAGATGAAAAGAACAGACATGTAGAGAGCAAACAGCACGATGGGGACTCAATCTATGGGAGAGAACAAACAAATGTTAATGACCAGCAAAAAAAAATATTTCATAGAGAGTGAGGAAAGGAGTGAGGCCCAGTGCATTACTGGAGGTCCCCCGGCTGACTAAACCTATTAGCAGCATAACTAAGGGAGGGTTCAGAAACACATGATCCCTCCCTAATTGTAGGCTATATCAAAAAGGTAGGTTTTAACCCTAATCTTAAAAACAGAGATCGAGTCTGACTCCTGAATCCAGATTGGCAGCTGATTCCACAGGAGAGGAGCTTGATAACTGAAGGCTCTGCCTCCCATTGTACTTTTGGAGATTCTAGGTATTACACAAGTAGTCCTGCATTTTGGGAGCGTAGTGCTCTGTTAGGATAATATGGTAGTATCAGATCTTTTAAATAAAAAGGAGCCTGATTGTTTAGAGCTTTGTAAGTAAGAAGAAGGATTTTAAACTTAATTCTAAACTCTATGGGAAGCCAATGAAGGGAGGCCAGAACCGGAGAGATATGATCTCTCTTTCTAGTACCTGTTAAAACTCTTGCTGCAGCATTTTGGATCAGCTGAAGACTTTTTAAAGATGTTTTAGGACAACCTGATAATAAAGAATTACAATAATCTAATCTCGAGCTAACAAAAGCGTGGATCAGTTTCTCAGCATCACTCTGAGACAAGATGCTCCTAATCTTGGCAATATTACGCAAATGATAGAAGGCAGTCTTAGAAACTAATTTAATATGTGAATTGAAGGACAAATCCTGATCAAAAATAACTCCAAGGTTCCTCACAGAGCTATTAAGAGGAAGAGTAACTGCATCCAAACTGAAAGTTTGATTTGGAAAGGAATTTCTAAGGTTTTTTGGACCAACAAGAATGACTTCAGTCTTATCTGAATTTAATAGCAGGAAATTACAAGTCATCCAAGCTTTGATTTCCTTAAGACAGGCTTCTAACTTGGCTAATTGATTACTATCATCTGGCTTCATTGACAGGTATAATTGTGTGTCATCTGCATAACAATGAAAATGTATACAGTGCTTTCTAATAATGTTGCCTAACGGAAGCATATATAAACTAAAAAGAGTAGGGCCTAGCACAGATCCCTGTGGAACTCCATGACTAAGCTTTGAGTTGAAAGAAAACTCATTATTTACATGAACAAACTGGAACCTATCAGATAAATAAGATCTAAACCACTGCAACGAAGTTCCATTAAGTCCAACATAGTGTTCTAATCTATCAAGTAGAATATTATGATCGATAGTATCAAAAGCTGCACTAAGGTCTAAAAGGACAAGTACAGAAACTAGTCCATTATCAGATGCAATGAGGAGGTCGTTAGTGACCTTCGCTAAGGCTGTTTCAGTACTATGATGGATTCTAAACCCAGATTGAAACTCTTCAAGTAAACCATTTCCCTGCAGGTGGTCGAATAATAGCGTAGCAACAACTCTTTCTAAGATTTTTGAAATGAAAGGGAGATTAGAGATTGGTCTATAGTTAGCTAAAGCTCCTGGATCTAGTGTTGGCTTTTTGAGTAAGGGTTTAATTACAGCTGTTTTAAAAGCCTGCGGTACATGGCCTAAAGTTAATGAAGAATTGATTATATGAAGAATAAAGCTGCCAATAAGTGGGAAGACTTCTTTAAATAACCTAGTAGGAATAGTGTCTAAAAGACAAGTTGAAGGTTTGGATGAGGAAACTATTTTGTCTAACTCACAAAGGTCGATTGGAGTAAACTCATCAAGACAGACATCAATAGAAGGAGTTGTAGTAGTAACAGTATTTATGTTAACTGTGGGAAGAATCTGATTGATTTTATCTCTGATGGATCAAATTTTATTATTGAAAAAGTTCATAAAGTCCTGACTAGTAAGCTCTAAGGGAATGCTAGGATTGATAGAGTCCTGACTCTTTGTCAACCTGGCTACAGTACTGAAAAGAAACCTGGGATTATTCTTGTTCTCTTCTATTAATGCAGAGTAATAACTTGTTCTAGCTTTTCTAAGAGATTTTTTATAAATTAAAAGATGATTTCTCCAAGCTAAATAGATTTCATCTAAATTAGTAGAGCGCCATTTTCTTTCTAATTGACGAGTCTTCTGTTTTAAGCTACGAGTTTCTGTGTTGAACCAAGGAGTTAGAAATCTCTGATTAGACTTTTTCTTTTTTAAGGGGGCCACCAAGTCTAGAGCCTGATGCAGAGAAGCTGAAACACTATCCACCATGTTATCAATTACAGAAGGAGCAAGCTGTCTATAGCTTATTTCCGTTGTGTTGACACATGGCATAGAGGAAACAATCTGCATAAATTTGGAAACAGCATCATCTGAGAGGCATCTACTGTAATAATATTTTTCTTTAGGAGCCAAATAGTCAGAAATGGTAAAATCAAAGGTTAACAGACAATGGTCTGACAGTACAGGGTTATGAGGAGACACTACAAGATTTTCTATTTCTATGCCATATGTCAGAACAAGGTCCAATGTATGGTGGAGGTAATGAGTAGAATTTCCTACTTTCTGAGAAAACCCAATCGAGTCTAATATTGAATTAAATGCCACATTAAGGCAGTCACTATCTACATCCACATGTATATTAAAGTCCCCTACTATAATTATTCTATCAGATTTCAGCACTAAATCAGCTAAGAAATCAGCAAATTCGGATAAAAATTCTGAGTAGGTTGATGGGGGACGATAAACTATGGCAAATAAAATTGGGTTTAACATAAAATTGCTAAAGTGCCCAATACTGAGGACCAGGCCCTCAAAGGAATTATAACATGTTTTTTGCTTTACATTAACTAGTAATTTGGAATGGTAAATTGTTGCTACTCCTCCTCCACGACCAGAACTTCTGGGATTTTGACAGTTTAAATAACCAGAGGGAGTTGATTCATTTAAACCAACATAATCCTCTTGCCCTAACCAAGTCTCTGTAAGGGAAATTAAATCAATCTGATGATCAATTAACAGATCATGGACTAACAGAGACTTGGGAGTTAGAGACCTAATATTTAATAAACCACATTTAATTTTTAAATTATGAGGAGGAACAGAGGCCAAATCATTCAATTTAGAGGCTTTATGTTTAATTTGAGTTTTACCAATGTTTTGCTTTATCACTTTGGGATGCTTATGCATGATATTTTTATTTACTTTGGAGGGAGCAGACAACGATTCTCTGATGGGGAAGACAGGGGCTAAGCTGAGGGGTGGCGGATGAAGAGGAGCTGCAGAGAGGCATGTAAGACTGCGACTCTGCTTCCTGGTCCCAACTCTGAGTAGTCATGGTTTTGGAAATTTGGATAAAAAAGATGCCAGATTGTTAGATAAATGAGAAGCACCATCCAAAGTGGGATGAATGCTGTCTCGTCTCATAAGACCAGGTTTTCCCCAAAAAGAGCTCCAATTGTCAATGTAGCCCACGTCATTTTTAGGACACCACACAGACAGCCAGCGGTTCAAGGATGACGAGCGACTAAACATGTCATCACTGGTCAGATTGGGGAGGGGCCCAGAGAATACTACAGTGGCTGACATCGTTTTTGCAAAGTCACACACCGATTCTACATCAAGTTTGGTGACTTCCGACTGCCGGAGACAGTAGAATCTAGTAGAATATTATGGTTGATAATCTCGAAGGCTGCATTAAAATCTAAAAGGATAAGTGCAGAAACAAGTCCATTATCAGATGCGATAAAGAGGTCATTAGTGACGTTCACTAAGGCTGTTTCAGTACTATGATGGATTCTAAACCCAGACTGAAACTCTTCAAATAAGCCATTTCTCTCCAAGTATTCAAATAATTGTGTAGCAACAACTCTTTCTAAGATTTTTGAAATGAAAGGCAGATTAGAGATTGGTTGACAGTTGGCTAAAACTCCTGGATCCAGCGTTGGCTTTTTGAGTAAGGGTTTAATTACAGCAGTTTTAAAAGCCTGCAGTACATGGCCTAATGTTAAAGAAGAATTGACTATTTGAAGAATACGGCTGCCAATAAATGGGAAGATTTTTTTTTTTTTTAAATAACCTGGTAGGAATAGGGTCTAAAAGACAAGTTGAAGGCATGGATGAGGAAATTATTTTATCTAACTCTTAAAGGTCAATTGGAGTAAACTTATCCAAACAGATATCAATTGAAGGAGTAGTAGTTACTATATTTAAGTTTACGGTGGGAAGAATCTGACTGATGTAATCTTTAATAGATGAAATTTTATTATTGAAAAAGTTCATAAAGTCCTGACTAGTAAGCTCTAAGGGAATGCAAGGATTGAAAGAGTCCTGGCTCTTTGTCAGCCTGGCTACAGTGCTGAAAAGAAACCTGGGATTATTCTTGTTCTCTTCTATTAATGCAGAGTAATAACTTGTTCTAGCTTTTCTAAGAGAATTTTTATAAACTAAAAGATGATTTCTCCAAGCTGAATAGTTTTCATCTAAATTAGTGGAATGTCATTTTATTTCTAATGACGAGTCTTCTTTTTTAAGCTACAAGTTTCTGTGTTAAACCAAGGGGTTGGAAATCTCTGATTGCATTTTTTCTTTTTTAAAGGGGCCGCCAAGTCTAGAGTCTGATGCAGAGAAGCTGTAACACTATCTACCATGTTATCAATTACAGAAGGAGCAAGCTCTCCATAGCTTATTTCCATTCTGTTGACACATGGCATAGAGGAGATAATCTGCATAAATTTGGTAACATTATCTGATAGGCATCTGCTGTAGTCATATTTTTCTTTAGGAATCAAATAGTCAGGAATAGTGAAATCAAAAGTTAACAGAGAGTGGTCTGACAGTACATGATTATGAGACACTACCAGATTTTCTATTTCTATGCCATATGTAAGACCAAGGTCCAATGTGTGGTGGAGATAATGGGTAGAATTTTCTACTTTCTGAGAAAACCCCATCGAGTCTAATATTGAATTAAATGCCTTATTAAGACAGTCACTATCTACATCTATATGTATATTAAAATTCCCTACTATAATTATTCTATCTGATTTCAGCACTAAATCAGCTAAGAATTCAGCATATTCGGATTAAGAAATCTGAGTAGGCTTAGGGGGGACAATAAACTATGGCAAAGAAAATTGGGTTTAACCTAAGATTGTTAACATGCCCAATACTGAGGACCAGGCCCTCAAAGGAATTAACCCTTTGAGTGTGTATGGTGCAGAAATGCGACTGTCAGCTGATCAGTCCAAACAAAGCCTGTACAGCTGAATAGAGTGTGAAATGTACAAACCTTTTAACACCACTTGGTGGCTGAGAGGTGTGGCTTTTCACTTACCGAGAGAACTGGAAATGGTCCAATTCAATAAATAGGTCAAATCAGAGTTTGAAGCCTGTCCCCTTTCATTCTGCTGTTTGACACAGAGGAGACAGGATGGCAAGGAAGACGCTCTTAGCTGAAGAGGTTTTAGTACTAGTATTCACCACTCCTCATTCAGAGGAAGAGCTTAGCCCTAGTTTGTCATCTGAGTTAGAGTCCAGCTCTGATTATGTGCCTTCAGACAATGGTGCAAGCAGTTCCTGTGAAAGTGGAGACGGACATCTTGCGCGCGAAGCTGCAGCTGCGTTTTCTGTGTCCAGCCGTGCCCAAAATGGCACAGGAGCCTCGTCTGCAGAGTGTTCTGCTTTGCCAAACCGTGGTTGTGGAGCGAAAGGGTCCAGAGCAGCCCATGGGCGACGTTTGGCTGGGCAAGAGCGTACAGCTGGTGCGCATCGATGTGCGCATCGATGTGCGCCACATGTGCGCGGTGGCAGGACAATAGGTAGTGGCAATACAGCAGGAGGTTTGGACATTGACGGCTGGGAGCTTCTTAGAGATGAAGAAGTTTATCAGTCGTGGCTGAAAGCATTTGAACAGCCAGTTGGACATCGTGGAGAGAAGGACCTGTCATCTGTGCCCAACACTGATTTTGTGTCACTCTTTTGGACTCCGGAATTTTGGATGCTTGTGACCGACGAAACAAACAGGTACATATTTGTTGCTTAAACTGTGTTTCATTTGCTTCATTTTAAGTTTAGAGTGAAACAAATGTGTGATGAGATTGGTGTTTTTTTTAAATGAGTTTTCACAATTTTGTCAATGATGGGACAAAAGGCTATGTGGTGACAGTGTGTGAAACAAAATTGTCCATCCATCCATCTTCTACCACTTTTCCAGAGCGGTAGAAGATGAAGCGGCAAATGAAGGGACAAAAGGCCGTGTGGTGACAGTGTGACACCAAAATTGTTTTTGTTTTGAATGATTTTTAGTAATTTTGTCAGTGATGGGACAAAAGGACCATGTGGTGACAGTGTGTGAAACAAAAATTGTCCATCCATCCATCTTCTACCGCTTTTCCGGAGTGGTAATTAGGTCCAATTATGCACAATGCATGGATGCAAGTTCACCTGGCAGACAATTGGGTACCTCTGCAACACTTTTATAATTGGGACTTTGCATCTAACTATAATCATTCTGAAGCTATAGTGTAATAATAAAATTTGAATTGTTGCAATATGCAAATTTGGTCCAATTATGCACAATGCATGGATGCAAGTTCGCTTGGCAGACACTTGGGTTCCTCTGCAACATTTTTGTAATTGGGACTTTGCCTCTAGCTATTACCGTTCTGAAGCTTTTGTCATTTGAAAATTTGAGGTCAAACTCTGTGTTTTCCTGCCAAAAATTCTACACACTCAAAGGGTTAAAACATGTTTTTTGCTTTACATTAACTAGTAATTTAGAATGGTAAATTGTCGCTACTCCTCCTCCATGACCAGAGCTTCTGGGATTTTGATAGTTTAAATAACCAGAGGGAGTTGATTCATTTAAACCAACATAATCCTCTTGCCCTAACCAAGTCTCTGTAAGGGATATTAAATCAATCTGATGATCAATTAACAGATCATGGACTAACAGAGACTTGGGTGTTAGAGACCTAATATTTAACAAACCACATTTAATTTTTAGATTGTGAGGAAGAAGAGATGCCAAATCATTAAATTTAGAGACTTGATGTTTAATTTGAGTTTTACCAACTGTTTGTTTAATAATTTTGGGATGATTATACATTATATTTTTATTAACTTTGGAGGGAGTAGACAATGATTCTCTGATGAGGAAGACAGGGGCTGCAGAGGATGAAGAGGAGCTGCAGAGAGGCGTGTATTTATCAAGTTATGTTGCATTTGTCTTGGGTTATAATGTTTTGGGTAACGGGAGACAGACATTCTCTATGGGGTTATGAATTGAAGACTGATCTAAATTAAATTATTTGGATTAATAGGATTAATATGAGAAGTGGAAGCAAAAAAGGGCTGGTTGGCAGACCCAGGTACTTTGGAGAGAGTTAACATACCAGCTTTCAGTCACTTTACTAAAAATGCTGAATGGAATAAAACAGCTTGTCCCTTAGAACACGTGCACCGAGTCTATTTGGATGGATACCATTAGGCTTCATAAATGATGGGCGGTTCCAAAACAGGATGAAATTGTCTATAAAACCAATGTTATAAGTAGGACATGTTGAACACAACCAAGTATTAAGGCTGAGAGTTCTGCTAAGATAATTGCAACCTCTTCTAAAAGGAGCAAGTGGCTCAGAAATAAACACCCATCTGCCACAGTTCATAAGGGTGGACAGAAGGCTCCTGAAGTCACTCTTTAAGATCTCCGACGTTTCATCTTGGATGTTGTTGCATCCAACATGCACAATATCAGCATTAGCGTGGGGGTATTCATTTAATAGGTCAGGGTTAAGAGCCTCAATGTCTGACACTTTTGCCCCAGGAAAAAATTTTGTAACACAGTACCTGCTTCTGACGTTCCTCATTACTGACTCACCAGTTACCAGTGTCGTTGTCTGGGGGGGCTTTGTAGGTGGCTTATGAAATGGTGGATAATTTTGCCATAGTTGCTGCAGTGGTGGCGGGGTGCCGATGCAGGGGTGATGCAGGGGGACGGGCTCTCTTCTTTTTGGAGCTGGTGTATAGTTTGGCACACCTAAGGTAGTTTTGATCCAGGGCTTGTGGGTTTGGGCCACTGCTGAAGGAGTTGGGGCGGCCATGGGAGGATGATCAATGTCCATGGGGGGGAAATCTTCCAGGGAAAGGATGTCGAATCTGTTTTCCAGCAAATGGGGAAGAAAGGAGACACGGCCATGTCTGGTCAATCCCCAACATTTGCTATTTGGCCCAACCATGGTCCAGAGCATGCATTAAGGCTGTGATGAACCACCCGGGGCTTTGAGTTTAGCTCTGAGCTGAAGCCAGTGCTTGATGCTGGAGTCCTGGACAGCTGAGGTGACTGGAACAGGGGCGGAAGTGGATGGCAATGTGCTAATTTCACCCAGGTAAGTAGCCGTCTCTGCTAGCTCCGAGTCCGGTGCTGGGGCCGATGTCCGTCCAAAAATCATAGTGTCCAGGTGGTTTTCAGCCTCCCGAATCTTATAAAGGTTAGAGAGTCTCAATTCCAACTCATAAACCTTCTTAGAGAGGGAGACACAGCTGACACAAGTAGGGGATGGAGCCATGGCTTTCCAGGCCAGAAGTGGCTAGCTAGCTAGCTAAAACAGGTTAGCCTAACCTGGAGAACAGCCCTGCCCGGGGTCTGATTCACCTGTGTGCCTCATCGGGCTGTTGTATTTATTAAGCTAACACTAAGTAAAAAGTTAATATCAGTAAAAGAGATAAAGAGATAAAAATTTATAAAGGAGCTAATACAACAAACATAAACAGACAAGATAACGCTTTGACAGCGTCCTGACAGTTTACAAACAGACGCCGACACATGCTGTGCTCATGTGTCGGAGTCACATCTGAATGGTGATGTGCTAATTTTTGGCTATGCAGTTCTGTTTTTACACAATATTGTTTGAAAAAAGATTATTGTTCCACCATAAATTATTTCCAACTTCACTAAGGATTATTGATTACAATGTTATATATATATATATATATATATATATATATATATATATATATACTGTATATAGTGTATTATATATATATATATATATATATATATATATATATATATATATATATATATATATATATATGTATGTACAGTGTATTTTAGGTTCTTGTTTATCACTACCTTGTAAAAAGGTTTAAAATACTTTAGTTTTGCAGAGGTGAGGTAAACCATTACTTTGTGAATCTGTCACACTGAATAAACAATAGATTTCATCTTTTACAGTAACTGAAAGGCCACAAATGAATTCAGGCATCCAACATTTCACAACATTTATTTATATATTTTAAAACAAACAAACAAACAAAAAAATAAAACACATTTACAACCTAAAATTAACTGGAACTGACATAAATACCTGCTGGAGCTTAATAAAGACAGCCGTTTTGTTTGTTTGTTTGTTTTGTTTTGTTTTTAAGCATGCACAGCTAAAATGGATGAACTTAAACAGACCATAGAAGTGTGATTCAGCATATTTACAAAAACCACAGAACAACTAACAGCAGTCAAAGTCCTCACAATATGATCTAAAGTGTTGTCATAATTACGCTGTCAAAACTAGACAGCTATCCGGTTTGATCACAGCTGTGCTGCATTAGCATAACTGTCAATAACACTCTACCATATAGCTATTTAAAAATGTTTACCGGATATGCGCATCAGAGAGGATTATGTTAAATAAACAATTCTATACCACAACAGTCCTCGCTTGACACGCTGTCTGGCTCATAATAACCAAAAGTCTGAGATGTTAGCAGTCTGCAGTGTTAGCCTCAAGGAAGTGCTGTTTATTTCTACCTGGCAACCGGTACAAGATTATAGTGAGTCAACAGTGCGTGCGACACCAACTGGCCAGGAGGTCAGAATCATTTATATTGTACCTTTAAGTGTGATAAACATACAAAAAAAATGATAAACCAGGAAGGGGGCAAACACTTTTTCACACCACTGTAGTTCAGATCTCGGCTGGGGAGGAAGATCGACTTATCGGACCTTTTGCAGTTTTAGTTGTTGACCCCTGCTGTAACCTATCAAGGTTCGTTCCAGGAGACAGTTAGACTCTGAATACTGCTGACTCAGAATTCTCAAGACAACACTTATCTGTTTTGGTCTACTGTATTAAACTCTGCACTCTGCTCTGAGACTCTGCATCTTCTTGTTGCACTACCTGCAAGTAGTGCTATGTGATGTTTCCCCTCTTGTACAAGATGTAATAATAAATTCTCCAAAAGGCATTTTTGAACTACAGTTGTTTTATTAATCCACTAGATAAAAGGGACATTTTGTTAGAATCTGTCCTCCAGGCAGATGAGGATTTAAAAGAAGTACACATGAGCACAGGCAGAATTTATGTGCAAATAATGATTTATTTAACAAAAAAACTTAGAGAGAAACAAAAGCACAGCACAAGGGCTGAAAAATAACTCAAGAAACATGAGTAAACTCTGGGGAAATTCAGACACACAGGGAGCATTGCAGGAGAAAACAACAGCAACAATAATGACCCAACAATGAACTGAAAGCAAAAAAAAAAAACATATATATGGAGCATAATAATCAGGGGAACACGGGACAGCTGGGAGACAGTCAGGGCCGAACAGTTACAGTACACATCAGGGCAATGATGACGATACAGATAACAGGGGATTACGTATGACAGGGGATGAGCAGTGGAGCAGGGGAAGCACAGGAGACACATAGTGCCAATAATAATACTAATGATAATCAAATTACGAAGGGCAATCATGAAACAACAGCAGGGGATGAGAACAGGACTACAAGCAACAGACAACAACTGGGGAGAACAAGGGACACTTAATAATAATAATGATAATCATAATAGTCATAGCTGCCCCTTCAGGGCGAAGAAGAGAACCCAGTTGTGTGGTGAAACTCAAACATAATTTATTGCAAAAATAACTTGAAGCTGCACGGCAGGATGAACAGGGAAGGAACCTAAACCATGAGCAGCTTGGAAAAGTAATATACGCTATGCCAGACAAAGTAAAAAAGCAGCTAAACATACACCTTTGTGGCAGTAACAGTCAGCTATATACTAGATTGTGGCCCTGAGGGTGCGGCGAGAGCTGAACATATAGAGCAGCCAGTGATTACCACAATCTGACATAGCTGTGAATAATTATCAACAAAAGGGAACCAATCACAAGAAATCAGGGTGCTGTCACAATAAATAAACCCAAGAAGACAGGATGATGGCCATAATAATACAAAGGATTATCTGAGGGAGAATATAACCTAAAGGAAGGGCAAGAGAATACTAAGGATGATGATAAACATGACAATGAGTCAAAAAGGAATGTGTGGACAGCATCAGTGTGGACAGCATCAGTGACCCTGTCCAGACCACTACAGTACCCCCCCAAGGGGCCGAACCCAGACAGCCCTAGGGTAACATCAACAAGAGGTAAAAAAAAAACAAACAAACAAAAAAATGACCCAAAAACCATTACAGGGTGGGTGGTGGGGGAAAAGGCCAGGCGAGCCAAAACAAACTCCCTCCCCAAGCAAAGTCCAACACAAAAACCCAGTTTGTGGGGGCAACCTAAAGTCCAAGGCCCCGAAACAAAACAAGGTTGGTTGGGTGGTCTCCCAAAGTAGCAGGACCACCAGACTGTAGAATAAAGTGGATCGGGGGCCTACCCAAGTTCATGGGATCCCAGAGTGAGGAGCAGGGTGGATCCAGCGGCCTCCCAGAGTCCATAGGCCACCAGACTGGAGAGTGCTACAGGTCCACAGATAACTGCAGGGGAGCTTTAAGTTCAGGTGAAAGTGACAAGAAAATCTTCAATTGAGGAGCTGATAACAAAGAACCCTTAAACACAGGAATTAACAGAAACCTTAAACTCAGGCGATAATGACATAGAGGCTCCAAACCCAAGATAAAACATGCGGGCCTTCAGCTCTGAGAATAGCAATGCTAGAGTCTTTTGCTCTAAAACTGGTGACTGAGGTGCGCTAGCCCCAGTAACCAATGATTTGTGCATGCTGGCCTCTGGCTGAGATGGCTGTTGAGCGCCAATCTCTGGATGAGATGGCTGGAGAGCGCTGACCTCCATTTGAGATGGCTGGAGAGCACCAACCTCTAGATGAGATGGCTGTGGAGCACTGACCTCTGGAAGAGATGGCTGGAGGGCACTGACCTCTGGAAGAGACAGCTGGAGAGTGTTGACCTCTGAATGAAACAGCTGGGGAGCACTGACCTCTTAATGAGGCGGCTGGGGAGCGCTGACCTCCGGATGAGATGGCTGGGAGCGCTAACCTCCAGATGAGATAGCTGGGAGACAACTGGGAGACAATCAGGGCTGAACAGTTACACATGAGGGCAATGATAAGGGTACAGATAACAGGGGATGATGTACGACAGGGGATGAGCACAGCAGACCAGGGGAAACACAGGACACACATAATGCAAATAATAATACTAATGATAATCAAATTACGAAGGACAATCAAGAAACAACAGGGAATGAGGACAGGACAACAAGCAACAGACAACAACTGGCGAGCACAAGGGACACTTAATAATAATAATAATAATAATAATAATAATAATAATGGCATTCATAATAAGGAAAAACAAAGATCAGAATAAACATAAAGTGTGGGCATGGTCCCTGACCGTGCTCAGATCATAACACATCCACGGAGCTGCTCATCCGTAGGCTGCCCGTCCAGCGCCTGGTGAGGGAGATCGCTCAGGACTTCAAGACCGTCCTGCGTTTCCTGAGCTTGACCGTCATGGCTCTGCAGGAGACCAGCGAGGCCCACCTGGTGGTCTCTTCTTCGCTAAGGGGGTCACCATCATGCCCAAAGATTTCCAGCTGGCCCGCCGCATCCGCGGAGAGAGAGCTTAGACTTTCTGCTGCACATTCACCAACCAACCATAATGCTCTGCACTGTGTGTCTATATATATACATTTATAGTAATATGGACATATGTTTACTAGATGTTGTTTTTTCTTGCCTTCTGATTGTTGCTCTGAGTGTTGCTATCCCTGTGCTGTTGCAATCCTGGAATTTCCCCCATTGTGGGACTAATAAAGGCTTATCTTATCTTATCTTATCTTATCTTATCTTATAATCATGGGTAAAGTTAAAATCCACAACAAAACACCGAAACATGGACCAAAGAGGAGGCCCAAGCTCTTCTAGCCTTCTATGTCACAGAACATGAATGCTGTTGCCTCCATGCTAGCTTTGTTGTAGTGTTGTTGTTGTTGTGTGTGGCACTTAGGTTACATGTCACTATCGCAGACGCTCCCCCTCATGGTCCCTTACTGCCTGTGTGAATACAAAACTTAAAAAAATGCCCTGGGGATGAATAGTTCCAAGAATGAAATTCGAGGTGGACAATTCTTAGAATTGTGTTCTTATAACTTCTCTGTCCAAAAGTGGCTGTATTTGCCCAAATCTGCTCTAAAGGGTAAGTTAAGTCAAATTTATCAAAAGTTTCTTAACAAAATGAATTCATGCCAGCTCTCTATTTATTTGTATCTGAAGTCAGCAACTCAGAAATTCATCTCGGATGGAAAAGGGTGAATACCTCCTGTCCTCCATGTCTGAATACTCCTTGCACCCACATCGGGGTCTTTTTTTAAAGTCTGGCTTTCAGACATTCGTGAAAGGGCAAAGAAGTTGAAGACCTTTGCTATTCATCAGAGGGCCAGCTTTTGATGAAACATTATTTTTTATTAATACCACGGTATGCAAATGAAGACTTTTTCTTCAGAACCATAATTCATATTTTGCCCATACCCATGGATCTTAATGTGTTCTTATTCCCTGATATATTCATGAGCTTCTCTGATATTTTCACTGTGTGCTGTTTGGCAGTGAAAATGGAGGTTTGTTGAGTTTTGTTTTCTAAAAACAGCAACTATAAAATCACAGTGTAAAAATGCATAAACCTTTGAAAAATGTGGCTGTGAACTCAGCAGTTACCTTCAAATTGCAAAAACTCCAGCAGTATTTTTCACGTTTAACAGGATGCACTCACACTTCCTTGAATGAAGGACACTTTACGTGATGACAGTTAACAGAGCAATGATCAGTGGCCTCTCGTGTAAAGTTCTTGATCCCAGTTAACAAAATATTTATGTTCCACTTCTTTGGACTGCTGTTGGCAACATTGGCACTTGGTCCTCCCCTGTAACTTTGATGAGCTTGATGAGAAACATCAAATGACACAAACTTTTTTTTTTTTTTTTTTTTTTGTTTCTTATTTGTACCCGTAGGTAGACTTGGTTTGCAGTCTGATGACAAGCCACCGGCTGCTGGTCGCTGCGTGCGCGAGCGCCCTAAACCTACATGTTTTTGGTGTGCGGGAGGAAACCGGAGAAATCCCGGAGTAAACCCACGCAACACGGGGAGAGCATGCAAACTCCACACAGCTCACTGTTGGTCGGGGGCTGGGATCGAACCCACGATCTCATGATCCCCGCGATCCCCCGGCCGAGGGTAAAACTGTGCTGCCACAGTGCTAAACCACTGCGCCACCGTGCAAACTTGATGCTAAAAGTCCTTAAAGGTCCCATTCATTGCACTTTTGCCACATGTTGACAGCTCCCACAGGTCTTAATGGAATGGTTGTGACATATTTTGCTCAAATTGTCCTTGGTCAAATCCCTCTTTTGTCACTATTGCTAATCTTAGCTGGCTAGCTCCTAGCTTCGTAGCGAACCTGAGCCAGGAAACGTAAATTTGCCCCCCAAAAATGGCAAAATAATGAATCATTGGTGGACAGGGGGTGTGTGGTTTCAGTGGTTGATAGGAAATGACCAGTCCCTGGAAAAACAAAAAACATTTGTGAATGTGTGGCTTAACTGCTAGCTTCTGCTAGCCACCTTGGGTATAGAGAATTGCCTTGGGTCTTGGACCTAAGCTAAAATAAAGTCTAAGAATGACGTCATTCTTAGACTATGTCTGTCTGTGCGTGTGTCTGTGTGCCTGTCATGTTTATAGGACATCATAGGATGGCCTATGACCGCTGCCTGATCATCATAGGACGTCCTATGAACTCAGGCATCATAGAACTTGTGATGCCGTCATAAAGATATGATGTCTATATGACAGCACATAAACAAATGTGTCTTTATGATGTCATTTAGACTATCACTCACAGTGCCTAGACTAATGTGCCATATGATGTCATATGGCTCAAAATTGACAAGGTGGATAAGTCACAGGGCCAGTCTTTACAGCGCGTTCATGTTTTCTGCACAACAGATTTCTGCAGCCATGGCCAATTCTACATTGCCGCGAGCACAGTTGCCATATCAAGCAGTCTTCGTACTGTTGCTCAAGATGAAGAAACTAAGCAAAAGCGTTGCTTTCTTACAACATCGTTTTTAAAGAGGTGCTGACACAGTAAAAATGTGTAACCTTGAAGAATGCCAGTAAACACTACAAATGTGTAAAATGCCAAGCAAAGTGCTGATTTTCTCCGGGTGCTCTGGTTTCTTGGTTTCAATGGGCATGTATGGGTCTTCCTGAACAGGGTCGAAAGTCACTTTTTGCTCAGATCTGACAAAAGGACGATACCTTCATATACACAATAGGACACAGCACTTTAAAGCACACCCATTTTTAGCAGTAAATCTGGAAAATATCACTATAAATTCAAGAAATCTGTCAGTTTCTGTGTAAATATGGAATTCTTGCTCATCACCCAATTAACAAAAGCACACACTACTTTAAACCACACCCATTTTCAAAGCAATACATCATGTCTGTGTGTCATGATAAGAGCACATCATCACTCATATATAATTCAAGAAATCTCTGTGTGTCTGTGTTTCTGCCTGTGTGTCACAATCACAGGACTCGCAAAAAGATCATAGGACTCCCTATGAGATCAAAGGCAGGCTTCACTCACAATCATAGGACTCGCTAAAGGATCATAGGACTTGCTATGACATCATCAAAGATCAAAGGCAGGCTTCACTCACGATCATAGGACTCACTATGACATCATCAAAGATCAAAGGCAACCATCACAGATCAAAAGCAGGCATCACTGAACGAATGGTGACGTCAAAGATCAAAGGAAGGTTTCACCATGGTTACTGTTGCCATGGTAGCAGTAACTTTCTACGGACATGCAGAAATGCTTGCTTACACTTGCTTTCTATGGGCATGCACGGACACGCATAATTCAAGAAATCTCTGTCTGTGTGTCTGTGTGTCTGTTTATATGTGTCTGTCACGACCATAGGACTCACTAAAAGATCATAGGATCGCCAGTGATGTTCCTATGATCTCTTTTTCACCATAGTATAGAGTGATTTAAGAAATTCTGTGTGTGTCTGTGTGTGATCAAATGCAGGCATCACTCACAATCATAGGACCTGCTATGACATCATCAAAGATCAAAGGCAGGTTTCACTAGGGTTACTGTTGCCATGGTAACCATGTCAAAGATCAAAGACGGGCATCACCATGGTTACTGTTGCCATGGTAACCATGTCAAAGATGAAATGCAGGAATGCAGAAATGCTTGTTTGCACTTGCTTGCTACGGGAATTCAGAAATACTTGCTTATACTTGGTTTCTATGGGTATGCACAGGTATGCACTAGTTTAATAAAAATAGCTATCCATACCAGATGGATCAACAGTTGAGCTAACGCCAGATAGCCTTTCTGTCATTCTCTCCCCACTCTAATTCAGTTTTAGCTTATTTTAGTCAGTTGTATTAGTGATTTTATTATCAATATTATGTTGTTTTTAATTTATTTGTATTGGTTTTATCTTGTTTTTTAACAATTTTGTTTGTTTTTATTTTTGCTTTATGTTTCCCATTGTCATTTTCACTTCTTATTTTACTATATTTTGATACCGAATATATTATTTTACTCCATTTCCTTCACATGCGCTACCTTTTGTCACTTTGTCAGTCATCTGTGAAGCACTTTGAATTGCAATACTTGTATGAAAGTACATACAAGTATGAAAGGTGCTAAATAAAATTTGATTGATTGATTGATTGATTGATTGATTGATTGATGCAAGCTCCTAATGCCATTAGATTGACCAATGCTGACTGCCAAGCTAATACTACTGAATCAATGTAGCTTCATGTTAAAAAATATTACACAATAAGCCAGGATGATATAATACACTTGTATATTGACTTTGGATTAGTGAACCAGGTGGAAAGAGAGATGTCTACTGGGGTGACTGAAATCTAAAGGAGATAATATAAACCACACTTGGTAAGCTAACTCCCTAGTAGCAATGTTAGCACTGAAGCTAGCACCTTGGCTTGCCTCCCCGCCATCTGCGTTTGCAGACAGACAGCTATGCGGCCAATAATAGAGTACTGGCACTTATCAAGGCTGGGTTTACCTTTTCTTTAAGTAGAGGGAAAAATCTAAATGAGTTAAAACAGCTAATAACACCTAGAAATGGTACAAAGGATGTGCCTTTTCTTTTAAGAGAAGTGAGCACATGACCAATACAAGCATTTCAGAAGGTCATAACCAAAAACACAATTATTTGGTGAATGGGAACCTTAAGTTTCAAAATGTCTGGTGTTGCAATTGATCCTTAAATTCATCCAGTAAAAAAAAAAAAATAGTTTAAAAAATATGCACTAGCCTCTTCAAGTAGTCCAGCTCCTAGTTCTGCATAAAGTCACATTCAGGACTGCAGCAGACTGCTATTGCCAGTTGTTGTTCATACACAGTTATCAGTCCAGTGACAGACTCTCTGAAATGAAAGGTGATCGCCACAACACCAGCTGGATCTACCCATCCATGTAGAAAGAATTGCTTCATCTGGACAGAACTTTCAAAATGTGCAATCAGGAGCTCGTTCCAACGGCACATTGTGTTTTTGTCTAGTCATGGGTATCACAATCAATATCAATAGCTTGCAACCCACCTTTAAGCAAGCCATGAAACCATTCTGTTGGTCTCAGGTGTTGTTTGCTTCTTATCCCCTCTTTTATTCATTGTCTAAACATCTTCTTTCACTCAATTATTTTTGTTTTAATATCAATCAAATGTTTGGTTTTAGGCTTAACTACTGTATATGGTTTAGGTTCAAAAGAGTTTAAAACACTTCTTTTAACAGCTGTAACCTTCCATGTTGAAGGGTTTAGGCCAAATAGCAATTCACTGGATTGGATTTGTGACTCACAGTACAGACGTGAAAGCAACCCACATGGGAATTAGGATGACCCCTTCCAGCATCCTCACTATGATGTTGTATTCTGGCATAGCTATGCTGCCACACTGCATCTTACAGACTAACTGGTACATCACATTTTCACTCTGCCCCTGATAGTCCTTCTTTGTGCAATGGGATGATTCATGTGTTTATACGGGTCATCATATATTAAGCTATGATGCATATAGGTTTTTATAGTCGTGTTAGTTTTTACTTTCCATGGGTAATTCCTTTGTCTGTCATGTGTGTGTTTCTGTTGTTTGGTTGTCAACTGTCATGCTGCTGTTACACTGTAATTTCAATAAAGTATCAATAAAGTACATCTATCTATCTATCTATCTATCTATCTATCTATCTATCTATCTATCTATCTATCTGCATCACAATATCATGCGAAGTTTGTGGTTAAGTGGGGGTGTTTTTAGCTTGCCAGGACAAGTTTTCACCTGCATTTATATTACCTGTTATGTCCACAAATCTGGTACAAATGGAGACGGACGAGGAAGCTGCACTGAAACTGGATCTTTATTACATACTGGTCACACTACATGTCATGCGGTTCTATGTGGGGTCCTCCGGGCAAGAGGAAGCCCTTCTTTACCATCTCCAATGGTAAGGGTGGGTCAGGCGGGGAAAACAGTTCAGTCTGAGGGGTTTTGAGGAAGCCCCATGGTGGCCTCCTCTCTAGAGCTATGAAGCAGGCTCGTGGCGCCCCCCACCCCCCACCCTCGGGGCTTTGAAATGTGCTCGTGGCAGCAGCCTCCCTGGAGCTGTAAGACCCCTGTGGTCAATCTTCATGACGCCGGGGCCCGGGTCCCACACTGCGGCAACAAACTCCCGCGGAGCCCTGCCGTCAGGAGCTGCCACTCTGACACACTGTAGTCTGTTTGCGTGCCGAACCGAACCGTCCCTCAGCAGAAAACACGCTGCTCCCAGCTTCACCACGATCCTCAGCAGCGCCCGTTGTTTCGCTGGCTGCAGCCCCATCAGTCACCGTCCAGGTGTCCCGACTGTGTGAACCCGAACCCAGTCCATGACTTGGATCAGTGCCTTACTTGTTTTAATATGTTGTTGTTGTGGTCCCGGGGGGCTCTGCGTGCTTGTTCGACCAGGGACCTCCGCCGTGATGCGGTGGTTAAATTGTCATCATGTTGGCTGCGGACTTGTCACCCTCTGTCTCCATTACAGGATGAGGCCCGTCGTGGTTACAGAAAGCGTCCGGAGCCTCTCTGGTGTTGCTCGTTGAAATGGACTCCTCACCTGTCCACTCAGTCGTAACCGCCGTAGTTTGTTGGGCGAGAGCAGGGGAGCAGTCTGGTTGCTTCTCTTCATCATCTGAATTGCTCCATTGTGCCTGTGCCTGGCCACTGCTGCCATTCTTCGGGGAACTCTGCATGCTCGGGCTCCCTCTCCATACGGCTCTCCTCCCAAAGAGCGCGGAGTGTGCGCTTTTGCGTCGGTGCCGTTCATAATTATCTCATCCCACACCATGGTGTTGACATCTCAGTCTGCTGTGCCCCAACTGCCGCACCCGGACCACTCAAACCCAGCATTGTCTCTGATAGCTAAGCCCAGCCTGTAGAAAAGGTCACAACCCATAACATTGTCACCACGCTCTATCACCTGGAACATGAAGTCGTACACCATTTCGGTTTTGCAGAAAACAGTCAGTTTCACTATTCTGACATTGCACAATTCGTTTCCACCATATCCATACAGCGGTGTTGGGTTCTTCTTGGTTTTATGGTTGGGGAAAAACTTTTTCACCGTGGCCCAGTTTAACATTGACCGCACCCCCGCTGTGTCGAGCAGAAGTGGTACAGCTACTCTGTCTAACTCAACCATGCTGTACGAATAACTATTGATGCTGGGTCTTACCAAATTAATGGTCATTTCTGGCAGGTGGGCAGGCTTCCCTGGCGGGCTTCACAGTGCTGACAACCGGCATACTCTGGCAAAATGGTTCAGGAGCCCACATTTGTTACACCGTTTACCTCTTGCCGGACAAACACGTGCTCCGTCCCAGTGCACTGGGGACCCACAACCCCTGCAGACGGGGGCTCTTGGAGCAGACTTCCAGCTCACCGCATTAGCCTCGTATTCCTCTGCCATGTTCTAGTCATCTTCCAAGTTCACTACACTAGCTGGCGATGACTGTCCGGGTCACCTCTGTGTTTGGCGCCCATTTAGCTCTGTGACTAACTTCTCAGCTGCTTCCAACTGGAGGGCTAGCTCAACAGGTTTAGCTAGCATTAGGTCATTTGACACCGTTAGCAACCTAGCTCATTGCCCAGCATTACATGTGTGTTTGGTCAATTGGTGCCTCACCATTTCATCTTCCGGCAGCCCAAAACAGCACAAACTAGCTAACTGTCTCAGGTCAGTGACGGACTGCTGAATTGGCTCACCGACTCTCTGTTGTCTCTGGCGAAAGTGAATCCATCATACCATCATGCTGTCTGGCATAGCAAAATGGTTAGCTATTGTCTTCACATCTTCCTCATACAAGTCCGCTACACCGAGTGTCCGGAGAATCCTTTGGCCCTCCAAACCTAGGTTGTGGGCAGGCAGTGCTTGTGCCCTCACCTTGTCAAGCTTTCCCAGGTCCAACGCTGTAACATATGTTTCAAAAGCTTCAAGCCATCATGGTCATGGAACTGCTGGTTTCCCTGGGTGCTCCAGAAAGGGCCGTAGTGGTGTTAAGCATTCCACCATGAGTTAATCCTCAGTCGCCAAATGTTATGTCCACAAACCTGATACAAACAAAGATGGACGAGGAGGCTGCACTGGAACTGGACTTTTTTTTTTTACATACTTGTCACACTACATGTCATGCGGTTCTATGTGGGCTCCTCCGGGCAAGAGGAAGCCTGAATGGCGGACTCCTCGTATTATAGGGTGGTGTGATGACGCAACCGGAAGGCAGCGTCATCACACTGCACTTCACAATAAATCCTGATCCCACAGTACCGAATAGCAAATATGCACTGATGAATGTCTTCAAGTATGGCTGGGCGATGCACCCAATACTTTCAATGTATTGGTACAGTTGGCCACATGCAATGCATAAAATGCCATTATTGTGTATATCAAGATTAGTTTGTGTCATTAATATGAGCCAGGACTTCACTCCATATAACGTCTCTCTCTCCCCTATTTTTTTCTAATAAAAATGTAAGCAAAACGTAATTTTAAAGGACATTCAGTGCATGGAATACATAGGAGCAGATTTACTAAGGCAGTGCAAATTAGTGAGTGGCAAATTAGACAGAGCGCCTCAGGGAGTGGCCAGTTTTATCCAGTGATTTACTATCAACACGCAAAATTATGAACACAGACACAGTCACTTTGTTTCAGTAATGACCAACCATCCACCAAAGAGCACACAAAATTGGGGGCAGCTGTAGCGCAGGTGTAGTGTGGCCAACAACCGACTGGAAGGTCAGGGGTTCGATTTCTGCTCTGTCTGGAGTCTGCATGTTGAAGTGTCCTTGAGCAAGACACGGAACCCCCAGTTTCTCCTGGACCAGTGTATGGCAGCTACACCACCATACACTGTCTCTCTCTCTCTCTGTCTCTCTCTC
Source organism: Pholidichthys leucotaenia (assembly GCA_020510985.1). Classification (NCBI taxonomy): domain Eukaryota; kingdom Metazoa; phylum Chordata; class Actinopteri; order Cichliformes; family Pholidichthyidae; genus Pholidichthys; species Pholidichthys leucotaenia. The sequence goes on from CM035844.1 coordinate 219,952,173, forward strand.
TCTTTCTCGAACTGACTTTGGATGAGTTAACTGTAGCAGTTAATCAAATGTCTCTGGGACGTGCACCTGGACTTGATGGTCTTTCTTATGACTTTTTTAAGCACTTTTGGGATATTATTGGATCAGACTTTTATGACGTTCTAAGTGACTGTTTCGGAACTGGCTGCCGGCGTGCAGTGCTATCTCTGCCTTGGAGTACTCTTACTATAAAATGGTGGACGATTTGGAGGTATTCACCACTAGATGGACTGTAGGGAATATTTTGTGTTCTGTGGGAGAGGGGGATGAGTTGTGTTTGCACTTTTGAAATGTGAGACACTTGGAGGGATGATGGTATTGGTGATCTTACATTTTGGAATTGTAAAATAAAGGGATTTTTTAAAAGAGGAATTTTTTAGAAGAGAGAGAGGAATTTTATCGTGCTTTTTTGTTGTTGAATTTTTTGCCTATATTTCCCAGCCCTATCTTTGAGTAGCCATGCACATTGTGAAAACAAAGTGAGAATGAAGTGATGAGGAAATCTTTATGCCCACGTACAACAACTAAAGAACACAACTGAATTTAAATGTATGCATTGTGGAAACTGCTTATTGGTCTATTTAGCACTTACTGAATACCTGCAGAGTGTGATGAGCTTTGTCTCATGCCCACCGCGTTCCAAATTATTATGCAAATGATATTTGTCTCTGATTTTCTGAAATAGTCACTGTAAATGACAGTCAGTATAATTTTCAAGTCATCAACCGTTAGAGCAGGGGTGTAAAATTTACAGCCAGTTTGGACTCTCTAGCGAGCTGGTTTTGGCCCGCAGGATGAATTTGTAAAGAGTGAAAATTAAATAGTTGAATACACGAGCAGCACTTTTTCAATAAAGTAACTGCTATTCTCAATTTGTCCATTTGTGGTCGCACAAGAGTAGTAGACACAAAAGTGATCCCTAATTTCCGCTGAGGGAGTCTGTTATGCAGGTCGGAAGGACAGGATTTCTTCCAGAAAGACTCCAAGGAAAACTTTTCCCACCTGTGTCTGCTATTATCCCTTCTCGCCTATAACAGATAAAGCTAAAATATGCAGCAAGTCTTTTTGTATGGACGCCGGATCCAGCACACACTGAAATGTCACAGTATTTACTCTATTTAATAACTGTTCTTTAAAAATACATTTACCCGTGTGTCTCGCAGGCCGGTGGCTGCTGGGGTACATCAATTCGCTGTTGTTTGCTGGATGTTTTTACGGTCGGAACCAGTTTGTCTCGTCACAAAATTTTTTGAACGTGCTCAAACCAAGAGACGCTGCTAATGTCTTGCCAAAAAGTTATCGGCCACCAGAAACTGATCGGCTTGCTGCGGGAGCATGCCTCGCTCAGCTAAAGCCATTTCTCTTCTGATTCTGAGGCTGATGGATGCTTTTTAGCAAAGCAGATGTATCTTTTTGTCCAAGCAATTAGCAAAGGTATGTCTGTGAATATTTGATGGGGTTAGGGATTAGTCATAATTTTAGACCCATGAGTTTTGTGTTAGAATATTCAGATATGACATTTTTTCCTGCAGCTTTTAATGTTTTGCCTTATTTGTTAAGAAAAGTGCGATGAAATTAACAACATCTATGTATAACAATCTAAACATCAATAAAGCTTTTCTTTCCCATAAATACTAGTGTTTGTGCATTATTTACCTCACATAATTAGATATTGTAAGTTGAATCCATAAAATGGATGCTTCATCGGCCAAAAATTCATTAAGGCTCCCAGTTTGGATTCAAACATTTTACCTGCCAAAAAATCATTTGATTTGGTTCTTCAAGGTTGTATTGTGAAGATTATATTAAAACATGTTCTGTCCAACTTGTGAATTGTCTTTAAGGGCTGTTATAGCATATAAATGTTATTTCACAATCAAAAATTTATTGAAGGTCTTAATGTTGATTGACTCAGTTTGCATGCTTTAAAAATGACTTTATTTGGTTCAGGATTAAATTGTGAATATAATACTGTAACTCGCTCTCTCACACTTGTGAAATAGTCTCAAATAACTGTGTATTTTGCCTGCCAAAAATTGATTAAGGGTCTTAATCTGGTGTGAGCGGCCCAGCAGTCAAAAGATATGCCAACAAAGGTATAATTCTCAAAATGTGGGTGTCATTATACCCAAATGAACAGAACGATCAAAAACACATAAGAATGAAAATAGTCCCTTTGGTTAAAAGAGGCCAACTAAATAGAAGTCTACTCAAACAATAAGGCTCAACATAACAAGACCTGAACTCAACAAGCTGACCTGAGTAAATGAGAAAATGCATGTACACTGATAAACCGCTTATGATTGGATTTCTGCAGTTATCTAATTATTCAAGTGGTCATGTAAACAGAATAATCGGATTAAGGCCATGTAACTGGTGTCATTAACTCAAGTGTTTTACTCTCCAGTAATCTGTTTATTCACTGCATGTAAAAATGAGAAAACTGATTATTGGCATTATCAGTTTATTGCCATTAACTGGTTTATTGTGACCATGTAACCAGGGTCATAGTTCAAAATACAAACAAGTTTCTGGGCTAAACAGTAGATGGGAGCAATACGTTATCAGGTTCCTTAAATGGCATTTGTTTTTATCATGATTAAGATATTGCTCGTCAACAGCTTTAGTCCAAAACAGAGGAGAAAAGAAAAAAAAAATTCAGGTTGGTCTTACTTTGATGAAGATTCATCATTCAGGTTGTTCATGTTTTGTAAACGATCAATGGTTCAATAAATGTAAATATTTCATAATTTATTTGTACTTCTTTGTACCGGAATGGTGGATTAGAAGTACAGCATCCACCCCACAACCCAGAGGTCGGGGTTCAAGTCCTGGCTGGGTCCTGCCACAAGACCATATAAAAATGGAAATTTCTGCCATCCAGCTTGGTGCTAAGCAAAAATGGAGTGGAGGAGAGGAATGATTGGGGTGACGGTAGCTCAGGAGATAGAGCAGGTCGTGCAATAACCATAGGGTCAGTGGTTCGAGTCCAGCTCTCCCCAGACATCCTACCGTTGGGTCCCTGAGCAAGACACTTTATCTACCTTGGCTCCAGTGTCCATAACACTGGGTATGAATGTGTATAAATGTTCGGTAGTGGTTGGAGAGGCCATTGGCGTGGATTGGCAGCCACATTTCCATCAGTCTGCCCCAGGGAAGCTGTGGCTATAGCAGTAGCTTACACTATGATTGTCTGTCTATGGAGTGAATGAATAATGAATTCATTGTAAAGTGCTTTGGGTATCTTGAAAGGTGCTATATAAATGCAATCCATTATTATTAAATTTGGAGTTGTCAGTAGGTTTGCTATTACTGATCTGGCTCACTTGACATTAAATCCAGTGGTATGTGGCCCCCCAAGCTAAAATGAGTTTGACACCCCTGCGTTAGAGCATAATTCAAATTTTATTGAACAATCCTAATGATAGCTGGGGTTTTTTTGTTATTTTTTTGCGAAAAAAAAAACAAAAAACCTCCAAATGCACTGTTCCAAATTATTATGCACAACTGAGTTACAAAACATTTTATTGGTTGTAAAGAACTGAAAATGGTCTTTAGTTGAATTTGCAGCACTAGGAGGTCATATTTACTGAAATCAAAAGCTATTTCAATCACAAACATTTTAATAGGCCAAGTTATAGCTTAACCTCTTGCGTTCCGTTGTCCCACGGGTGGGCAAGTCTCTGCGTCCTAGAGCGCACGAGAGCGCACGAGGGCGCTCTCGTGCGCTCTAGGATGCATGATAGAGATTGTGATGTAGGTAGTGTATGGCGTCCAAGTGCGCACTGAAAATAAAAGCTGCAGGCACAGCCGCGAACAGATTAGTTCATCTGATTGACCTCTCATTCGACTAATAAGAGCCTTGAATTGGGTTTCTGAAACTTTGAAGAACCAATGAATGAAAACCTAGCCAGAAGGACCCGCCTCCCAACGCTGTGAATGCAGTGAGCCAGTTGAAGCAGAGAAGTTCGCGAGCTGTTTTTTTTAAGGCTGGGTGAAGAGAGACTGCTGCTGCAGAGAAAAAAAGGACCCGCAGGAAGAACCCACAGACCCAGCAGCACGGAAACCACCCACAAATGCAACCTGTGTGACAGGGAGTGCCATTCGTGCACCGGCATGTTCGGCCACAGGCGGTGCTTATTTGTTTTGGTTCCAGCAGAGTAGACGTTATGATTTCTTCCATGGTCATAGACCGACGGAGGCTGAAGACGAAGGCTGAGTGACACAGACGCCTTCGCCAGTCTTTTTTTAATTACTACTGTTATTTGTTTTGAAAAATCGCCAAAAAATGCAATCATGGAAGCACAAAACCGCAATTATGGAATTATGTTTTGATCAGGTCGCAAGACCAGAACCACGAGGGGACCAGCGTCGCGTTCGTCTGACAGTGAGGAAGAGAAGTTTGCCAGGACTCTGCTGCTGTGAGGAGGTAAGCTGTTATAAGCTAAATTATTATTTATCCCTGAAAATTGTAATCCAAAATGACTTTTGACCGATCGGTAAATTACAACTGTGTGGCGCACGATGTCCGAAGTGCGTGCGCCACGTTACACAGTTCTTCTCCGCCTCCGGACAGTGAACGCCCCCCCCCCCGTTGCTACGATTCTGTAGCGGGGGGGTGGGGGGAGCCGCGGTGACAGCGTTGCTGTGGAAACATGCCACATCCGAGTGTAATCCGTCATGTAGTGAGGGCGGATCTCCGTCCTCTGTAGCGGGGGGGGGGGGTGGACAACCCACACACACACACACACACAGACACAGCCCTGAATGTGACCTTTCATTAGAGCCCTAAATGAAGCTTCTACATTGAATCATTCAAAAGTTACAGACGTTTTTCCAAACTGTGCCATTTGGCACAATTTGGCACAGTTCCAAAACGCCTGGGAACAGCCTGAGTATAAAGCTGTGTAAAATATTCATTTTTTGTGGTATTGTTACAAAATTTGGACCTCAGCTGGATAACACTTGGTTCTACATTTCTTTTGTTTTTCCAGCCCGGATCTGAAGCTGTGTGTTATTTGCAAGCATTTGTATCCAAAAAAGCACCCAGGTCAAATTTATTTTCTTCAAGTTCACTATGTTTAGATGACTGTAACTCAGTGGCCGGAGCACTTAGAGAGATCATGTTTTTTTTTGCCAAAAAATTCAAAGTGTTTTCTTTTAAATGGGACCAACCCTATGAAGATGCTGCAAAGGGTAGAAGAACAGCTTTCGATTTACTTTAGGCACATTATTTTTTGGCGTTTTTAGGAAAATTGACCGGAGTGCAAGGGGTTAACATAGGACCCCTTAATTGATATAACCTTCACAATTCCTGCATCCATTGAACTTGTGAGTTTGTGGAGAGTTTCTGCTTGAATTCCTTTGCAAGATGTCAGAATAGCCTCCCACAGCTGCTGTTTTGATGTAAACTGCCTCCCACCCTCATAGATCTTTTGCTTGAGGATGTCCCAAAGGTTCTCAATAGGGTGGAGGTCAGGCGACGATGGGGACCAAATCATGAGTTTCTGTCCTTTTATGCCCATAGCAGCCAGTGACAGAGGTATTCTTTGCAACATGAGATGGTGTATTGTCATGTACATATTGCTACGGAAGGCACTGTTCTTTTTGTACCATGGAAGAAAGTGGTCAGTCAGAAACTCTATATACTTTGCCAAGGTCATTTTCATGCCTTCAGGGACCCTAAAGTGGCCTACCAGCTCTCTCCCCATGATTCCAGCCCAAACAGGACTCTGCCACCTCCTTGCTGATGTTGCAGCCTTGTTGGGACATGGTGGCAATCCACCAACCATCCACTAGTCCATCATCTGGACTATCCAGGGTTGCACGGCACTCATCAGTAAATAAGATTGTTTTAAAATTAGACTTCATGCATTTCTGGGCCCACTGCAACCATTTCTGCTTGTGAGCATTGGTTAGGGGTGCTGGATAGTAGGTTTATGTACAACTGCAAGCCTCTGGAGGATCCTACATCTTGAGGTTCGTGGGACTCCAGAGGCGCCGGCAGCTTCAAATACCTGTTTGCTACTTTGTAATGACATTTTAGCAACTGCTCTCTTAATCCAATGAATTTGTCTGGCAGAAACCTTCCTCATTGTGCCTTTATCTGCAAGAACCCATCTGTGGTCTGAATCAGCCACAAATTTTTTCACAGTACAATGATCATGCTTAAGTTTTCGTGAAATATCTAATGTTTTCATACCTTGTTTAAGGCATTGTGCTCTTTGACACTTTTTGGCAGCAGGGAGATCCTTTTTCTTTCCCATATTGCTTGAAACCTGCGGCATGCTTAATAATGTGGAACATCCTTCTTAAGTAGTTTGGGCTCATCTGGCAAACTAATTATGACAGGTGTCTGAGATTGATATCAGTGATCTAAAGAGCCCTGAGACACAATACCATCCATGAGTTTAATTGAAAAAACAAAAAAAAAAATGAATGTTTATGACACTAAAATCCTATTTGCATAGTAATTTGGAATGCAGTGTATATAAAGTCAGGTGTAGAAATTAACCATTTGGTAGAGTCAGGTAGCCATATTGTGCATCACACACACACTCCCAGGTGTGATCAGCATCTGCATGTTTCAGTGAGAGAAAACTGGATGATACCTGACAAAACCACTTTCACTTTCAGGTCCATTTTCATGCCTAATTCTAAATTGTCGCAAAACAATAGCACCTTATCTGTGGCGCTTCATTAAATGATAACTTCTTAATGTGTTTGAATGCTGGGTAATAGCATTTTGTCACTGCAACAATACACAACCGGGACACCTACTGGAAGGGAGGTAGCATCTGTATGCTAAATGTAAAGAGAATATGGCAATGCAATCAAGTTTTCACTTGTCGACACTTTCAAAGAAACCACAAAGCACAAACACACACATCAGCAACTAACAAATACTTGCATGTTGTTTATCACTGGGAGTGTGTATGTACAGGGCTTTTGCCTGGGTTTGCTAAGCCTGTATGCTCAATTGGAAGCAGGTGCAGCGTAAAGACCTAATCACATTTGCGGCTCATTACCCAGTGACTGTGTGCACATATTTGCCTCTCTGTGTCCTTATTAATCAAGCGCAGACAACCCTAAGTGCTCCTCTCCACTTTTCCACATGACTTGCTACGAGCAACAGTAGAGCACAACAACCTGATGAGACCACCTGCTGCTGTCTGCGTTTCCAACACCTGCAATGCAAACGCTCATAATTTCTCACTTGACCTCTAATCGCTTTGCCAGTCGACGGCGAGTCGGGTTTTTGAACCGCTCAATTGTTGCCATGCGTTCTCTGTGGAGAGATTGCAACAATGTTTGACTGTTTTCACTGTAAATGTGTTTATTTATTTATTTATTGAAACTATCTATTAAATCACTGAACTAATATTGATCAGGACTTCAGTTTTTGTTTTTTACTTCAGAAGTGCAATCATTTGGTTGGGAAACCATTCATTGATCTATTTTCATTTCCTTTTCAGTTAAGACAATAAATCTGGAAGTGCCATAGCCCTAATGTAATTGCTTTGGAATCCACACAATTTTGTTACATTGGCTTTAAAGGGTGATGTAATTGGGTCCGCTATATCATTCTGTCTCCAGTGGTTGTCTATTATTTACATTTAACAAAAGAAAAGCCATTTAGCACTGAGGGCACGCCTCCCCGCGACCCGAAAAGGATTAAGCAGAAGAAGATGGATGGATGGATGGATGGATGGCACACCTACTAACACTAACAGGGGAAACAATAGCTAGTTTTACTTACAGGAGTCCAATTTGGGTCGTTTTTGTTATGCATTCAACAATTGTTAGGTGTAAAACTCACCCTTAAGATAACACTATAGATGAATGAATTTATTGAATGAATGAATTTATTTCGGATAGTACAGTACAGGTTAAAAGAAACTGTATAATATAACAACAAGGTCAAATTAGACAAAGACTCCTTCTTCTATACAATTCCACGTGAGTTATCCGAAATGGGTGATGGCTGAAGCCGCAGCTTATATTGCCAGATCAGCTGGTGCATCAAAAATATGTATGAGGAGACCTTAGAGAATCACTGCTTTATTTTTTTTTTTTAGCTTTGTTTATGTCTGTGTTCTTATATTGAGCAAGGACTTGACTACAGAAATATAACAAGTATTAGAAGCACAAGCAGTGACGATCGGGTTCCAAGCAGCTGTAGACTTCAAGGTTGTACTGTTTACCAACAGAATTTAAAACCTAAGGTGTGCTACGTGTTAGGTTTTAAAAGGCACAGGAGTGGCATGTTATACTTCGGTTGTTCATAAACATGTCGATCCCAACATGGAAAAAACAGAGCTCTCCACCCACACCCCTATCCATCATCATGAACCTTTAATATCATGTTACATAAGACTTTGAGGCACCAATGCTAAATGAAAAGACAAAAAAAGCTTGCAAATTTGGAACATTTCTTGTATATTTGAAACTCCTTTCTCTTAAATATTTAACACTTTTCTCATGATTTTGCTACTTTTGTGTTTACAATTTGAAACTTTTCTCAAAAAGCTGCTAGTTATTGTGGAGCTGCAGCTTTTTAAAATCAAACTGTGACTTCTTTTTCATAAATTTGCAACTTTCATTCATTCATCTTCTTCCGCTTGATCCTTTTCGGGTCGTGGGGGGGGGTGGGGGGGGTGGAGCCTATCCCAGCATCTTTGGGCGAGAGGCAGGGTTTTTACTCAAAAAATTTCATTTTTTTTCTTGAAAACATGCAACCTTTTAAATCAAATTTTAATTTTTTGCTTGTAAATTTCCTGCCTTTTTCCACTTAAATTTGCAATTTTTCTCAAATTAAATAAACCATTTTTTTTAAATCATGAATCTGCCACTTTTTTGCTGTGGATTTGTGACCTTTTTTCTTTTAAATATGCAATATTCATACAAATGCTGGTTAAGTTTTTAATCTATGCAATGGCTTAAATGTTTTCTCTTCATCTAGACAAAAGAGTCAAGTTTGTTTTCATAAAGTTTTTGTTTTAACGGGTTTGAACTCTTCCCTATTAAAAAAAATAGGGGCCCCTAAACACAATCTTACATTGTGCCCCGACTACCTACAGTGGGGCAAAAAAGTATTTAGTCAGCCACCAATTGTGCAAGTTCTCCCACTTAAAAGATGAGAGAGGTCTCCAATTTTCATCATAGGTATACCTCAACTATGAGAGACAAAATGAGAAAAAAAATCCAGATAATCACACTGAAGGATTTTTAATGAATTAATTAGTAAATTCCTTGGTAAAATAAGTATTTGGTCACCTACAAACAAGCAAGATTTCTGGTTCTCACAGACCTGTAACTTCTTCTTTAAGAGGCTCCTCTGTCGTCCACTCGTTACCTGTATTAATGGCACCTGTTTGAACTCGTTATCAGTATAAAAGACACATGTCCACAACCTCAAACAGTCAGACTCCAAACTCCACTATGGCCAAGACCAAAGAGCTGTCAAAGGACGCCAGAAACAAAATTGTAGACCTGCACCAGGCTGGGAAGGCTGAATCTGCAATAGGTAAGCAGCTTGGTGTGAAGAAATCAACTGTGGGAGCAATTATTAGAAAATGGAAGACATACAAGACCACTGATAATCTCCCTCGATCTGGGGCTCCACACAAGATCTCACCCTGTGGGGTCAAAATGATCACGAGAACGGTGAACAAAAATCCCAGAACCACACAGGGGGGACCTAGTGAATGACCTGCAGAGAGCTGGGACCAAAGTAACAAAGGCTACTCTCAGTAACACACTATGCCGCCATGGACTCAAATCCTGCAGTGGCAGACGTGTCCCCCTGCTTAAGCCAGTACATGTCCAGGCCCATCTGAAGTTTGCTAGAGAGCATTTGGATGATCCAGAAGAGGATTGGGAGAATGTCATATGGTCAGATGAAACCAAAATAGAAATTTATTGTAAAAACCCAACTTGTCGTGTTTGGAGGAGAAAGAACACCATACCTACTGTGAAGCATGGGGGTGGAAACATCATGCTTTGGGGCTGTTTTTCTGCAAAGGGACCAGGACGACTGATCCGTGTAAAGGAAAGAATGAATGGGGCCATGTATCGTGAGATTTTGAGTGAAAACCTCCTTCCATCAGCAAGGGCATTGAAGATGAAACATGGCTGGGTCTTTCAGCATGACAATGATCCCAAACACACCGCCCGGGCAACGAAGGAGTGGCTTCGTAAGAAGCATTTCAAGGTCGTGGAGTGGCCTAGCCAGTCTCCAGATCTCAACCCCATAGAAAATCTTTGGAGGGAGTTGAAAGTCCGTGTTGCCCAGCGACAGCCCCAAAACATCACTGCTCTAGAGGAGATCTGCATGGAGGAATGGGCCAAAATACCAGCAACAGTGTGTGAAAACCTTGTGAAGACTTAAAGAAAACGTTTGACCTCTGTCATTGCCAACAAAGGGTATATAACAAAGTACTGAGATGAATTTTTTGTTATTGACCAAGTACTTATTTTACCGAGGAATTTACCAATTCATTCATTAAAAATCCTTCAATGTGATTTTCTGGATTTTTTTTTCTCATTTTGTCTCTCATAGTTGAGGTATACCTATGATGAAAATTGGAGACCTCTCTCATCTTTTAAGTGGGAGAACTTGCACAATTGGTGGCTGACTAAATACTCTTTTGCCCCACTGTATACCTAATAAGCGGTAGAAAATGGATGGATGGATGAAAAAAAAAACATGGAATCTGTTTATTTAAGTCCTGTTTGCAATATAATAGCATATTATATTAGTGTACACTCATGCCGTATTCATAGAATCATGAAGTATTTATTCAAACTGATTTCAGAAGATAAAACCAATTTAGTCTGATATGGCAACAGCTATTAAGCTGAGCAATTTACATGGCCGTGGTTAGAGACATCAGCAACTAAACTGTCCCATGTGATATCTAAGTTCATACATACAGAGATGAAGAACAAAATATCTGAACAGTGCAATGAAAAGGGAGTACATTCCCTGGTGCATTGAAAGGGAGCCGATAAAAATAGTCTTCGGGCTGTAATACATTATGAGAATTTGGACGAACATTCTTTCCTTGATGCGCCGTCTATTTTGTGAGAGGTAGGCTCAATATGGGGAGTCCTGTTGGGGTTTGGTTTCCATTGTTCTTCCCCGTTATATTGCACGCTCTGCCTGTTCCCAATGTCTCCAAAGGACTCCGGTTCCCATTTCAGCGTGGCCCCAGAGACAAATACAGCGCCGTCTTAAAGTACTGTAAGTGGGACACGGGGCCTTGCAGTCCCAATAATGGAGAGTGAAAATACAACAGAATAACAGGTTTAAACCCTGGGATGAATATTTTATTGGATGTACATGGCTTGGTGTTCAAACTGTGGCCCAAACCAGTGAAAGCATGACACAGGAAGTCTTTGATTCCTCCTGATATTGTTCTGTTCCCCCTTTCTTTGCCTTTTCCTTTATTCTCTCTCTACGCCACATAACCTTCAAATAAACAGCAGTGCAGCTCAGTTCACTCTGTCAGCATTAATTCACTCCTTCTCATGTGCTGCTGCAGAATTAGACTCGTAATGACACGGTATGTGTTAGCAATTAACAAATCCAATTTTGTGTGCATGTGTAATTTAGATCAACATGTAGAAAAAAAACTCTCAAATATTTACATTTCTTTAAAGTTGGACGTAAGAACAATTACAGGGGCTGGTTGTATTGACAGCTCTTAACTAAGGGGGCTTTCACAACTAACATGTTTGGCACGGACTTTTAGAGTTTTCAGTTTAGTTGGGACTAAAATTGTAAGTGTGGAAGCTCCTCCAAACCATGGTCCAGACCCAAGAGCTGAAATCTGGTTCAGCAAAAAGAGGTGGTCTTGGTCCAGATCGGATTGAAGCTTGGTCCGGTTGGTTTAATGTGTGAAAGCAATTTTCAGAAAGGTTCAAACTTTCGGACCAAACATGGGAAGTCTGTAATTTCCCCATTGTGGGACTAATAAAGGTTTATCTTATCTTACCGGAGTGGTGGCCTAGTTGGTAGAGCATCGTGGGTTCAAGCTCCGGACGGATCATACCAAAGACCATATAAAAATGGTACTTTCTGCCTTCTAGCTTGGTGCTTAACATAATAGAATGGGGAAAGGAAAGTTAACGCACAGACCTACCAGAGGACTTACCCCCCACTGTAGCTTTCACTACTCACAGTAGCTGTGTGGCCTAGGGTCAGTGAAACAGAGATAGGCGTCACCCCATAGATCACATGGTGTCCCACATGCTGTGGAAGGGATTAACTTATCTTATCTAGGGCTGTTAATGATTAACTGACTTTTGATTAATTGTTGATAAGAATTTAGTCAACTAAATTAAATTAGTTGTCAATCAATTGATAACTCAGCAGTCCTTTTCAATGGGAGCTTATTCTATGGAATGCAGTGGCGTCCCGCCCAGGGATGGGGTGCACAAGGCAGAAGGGGACGCCAAAAAAAAACTTCCCCTTCCGGGTTATGTTGGAGAGCCATAAGTTCCAGTGGCACGCAAGCTTGAAGATCCACCCGCCTGCTTCAAATCAGCAGTGTGGAGAAATGGACTGGAGCAAGAAAAACACTACATGAATGCAAAAACCCATATTCGCTGCCTTCACCCCGCCACTAGACGGGAAAGCAGACCAGACTCAAGTTCCCACTGAGGTAACAGACGGCACACAGAGCCCTGATTGTACTGGGTTTGTCTGGATTTCCAGGGTACTGTGATCATGTTTAACATGCAACAGATGAAGCAGCTCAATTTATTTTTTCTGTTCAAACAGTCTACTAGTGCATCACTGTAAATTAGAACATGAAAGTTTTGTTGATTTTTTTTTTTTTGTAATATAACTAAGAAAGATAAATTTAAGATACTGTTAATAGTTGTTTTTTTTAAATTAAAAATTGTGACATTTGTAATTTACTGAGATGTACCTGCACATAGTACACACTATACAGTACAAAATTTGTTAAACTACAAAAAATACCATTGTCTGTATTAAAAAAAATACAAATGGTACAATAAATCATTGAGCAATATGATGTTCATGTTTTATTCAGTATGTCAAAAACAGTAATTAGCTTTTTATATGTTAGATAAACCATATTAGACCAAGGGAAATTCAGATTCTCAGGAAAATTGCTGCTTATCAAATAATCGTTAATCAATTGATAAGTTGAATCAACTAATGATTAATGAATTAATCGATAACTTGCATCCCTGATCTGATCTGATCTTGTCTTGTCTTGTCTTATCTTAAAGCAGACAATAAGAGGGAAAATGAGTTGCAATATGACTTGGAGAGAGGGAAAGACCCAGATTTTAATTTAAATATGATCCGTCATATGAGGGAGTCTGAACCAATTTCCGCTTAAAGTGTGGTTACAGATGTGTCCAGAACTGCAGAAAACACCTCTGACTGTGAGTAGCACGCTTGCTAACAGCAGTATCTGTGCGAACTACATATACATCGTCATGACAATGTGTCAGTGCGTTACATGAAGTTGTTTGGTCCACTTGGCTAAAGAACGGTGTGAAAACAAACCTAACCAGACCAAATGTATACAATGTAGCAACATAAAAACTTTAATCTCAACAAAGTGTGCTTTCACAATGTTAGAAAAATCCTTCTTAACGTTCAGTCAAAATCCAGGCTGGATCAGAGTTTCAGCAAATTTAATTACACTGGCCAGTGGAGAACAACACAAAAACAGTCTCAGAGCCTATTCGCTCATCATTCTGACTGAAACACACATCACTCAGTTCTTTACGCCCTTCGTTATCTGAGAGATGGAGGCGAGAATGTCCATGGTGATTGGTTCAGTACATCTGGTCAAAACATGGTGAACAGATTATCTCTTTCTCAGGAACCATGATGCTCACTCAGCACCAGTCACACAGGAAACTCACAAAATAAAATAAAACAAGATGATAACATAATGCAGCTGCATCCATGATACTTTCACACAGACTCTGAGACAAAGCAAATCACAAATATGAAACAAATATGAAACTTTTCAATCATTCCCCCGCCCTTTGATGCCATGCAAGGCATAAAAAAAGGATGATTTATGATGATTTCAACCTGAGCCTGAAACTGGGGAGGGTACCACAGCTGTGGAAAACATCTTGTGTGGTACCTGTACCAAAAACTTCCCACCCCAAAGACCTGAACAGCTACAGACCGGTGGCCTTGACGTCCCACTTGATGAAGACCCTGGAGAGACTGCTCCTTGCTCACCTCCGCCCCCTGGTGGAACCAGCGATTGATCCACTCCAGTTCGCCTATCAGCATGGCATTGGGGTGGAGGATGCAGTGATCTTCCTCCTTCACCGTTCTCTGTCCCACCTAGAGAAGCCCGGGAATATGGTGAGGATCATGTTCTTTGACTTCTCCAGTGCTTTCAACACCATCCAACCGATGATCCTGAAGGACAAGCTGCTGCGCGCAGGGGTGGACCAGCACCTGTCATCATGGATCCTGGACTACCTCACAAACCGGCCTCAGTTTGTGAGAACCCGGGACTGTGTGTCCGACACGATCATCAGTAGCACGGGGGCCCCCCAGGGAACGGTGCTGGCTCCCTTCCTGTTCACTCTTTATACTGCGGACTTCTCACACAACACAATACACTGCCATCTACAGAAGTTCTCTGATGACTCTGCGATCGTTGGCCTCATCTCCAATGGAGATGAAGCTGAGTACAGAGGGCTTATCCAGGACTTCGTGGACTGTTGCCATCGGAACTGCCTCCAGATCAACGCAAGGAAAACTAAGGAGCTGGTGGTGGACTGCCGCAGGCATGGGCAGCCCCTCACAGCACCAGTAAATATACAGGGAACAGACATCGAGATGGTGACATCCTATAAGTACCTGGGTGTTCATCTGAACAATAAACTAGACTGGTCACACAATACTGACGCACTCTACAAGAAGGGACAGCGCAGGCTGTTCCTGCTGAGGAGACTCAGGTCTTTTGGTGTACAAGGCGCGCTGCTGAAGACATTCTATGACACGGTGGTGGCATCAGCCATCACTTTTGGAGTGGTCTGCTGGGGCAGTGGCATTACTGCAGCCGATAGGAAGAGACTGAACAAACTGATCAAGAAAGCTAGCTCTGTCCTGGGGCAGCGCCTTGATCCGGTGGAGGAGATAGGAGCGAGAAGGACGGTGGCTAAACTGTCATCTCTGCTGGAGTCCGAGTTCCACCCTATGCAGGACATACTGAATGCACTGAGGAGCTCATTTAGCAGCAGACTACATCATCCCAGGTGCACAACCAAGAGGTTTCGCAGGTCCTTCCTACCAACGGCTGTCAGACTGTACAACCTAAGCAGGGCTGCTCGCAGAGATAGCAAAAAGACGTAACAAGCTAATAGTTTTTTTGAATGCAAAGATGCAATAGACTTACACAATGGTCCCCTCCGGCATACAACTAGGAAAATACCGGTCGCTATGGAGAGTGAGAATATGTATGGGTACATAATCATACCATGTAGGATAACTAAGTAGACGGTTGTGCTGTTTCATCCCATCTAGCAACAATGCTCTGCACTGTGTGTGTTTATATATTTACATATTTATTCCATCTAGCTACAATGCTCCGCACTGGGTGTGTTTATATATCTACATATTATTCCATCTAGCTACATTGCTCCGTACTGTGGGTGTTTATATATTCACATATTTATTCCATCTAGCTACAATGCTCCACACTGTGTGTTTACATATTCATATATTTATTCCATCCAGCTACAATGCTCTGCACTGTGTGTCTGTGTGTGTGTATATATATATTTTATAGTAATATGTACATATGTATATTAGCTGCTCTTGCTTGCTTGTTTTTTTTTTTGTTTGTTTGTTTTTTTCTTGCCTTCTGATTGTTGCTCTGAGTGTTGCTATCCCTGTGCTGTTGCAATCCTGGAATTTCCCCGTTGTGGGACTAATAAAGGCTTATCTTATCTTATCTTATCTTATCTTAAAACCCCATCTGGCAGCTATGCTAAGCTCCAATGCATTTGCATGCAACAGATCCTAACTAGCTATTAACGAGGAAAGTCCGCCATCGGCCCTGCTTCCTCAGGCACCGGCTAATGTTTTAGTACTTCAGGAAGAGAAATGGAACAATAATCTCATTAATTAATGATGAAAGTAATCAATGGTAAAAACAGTGAAAACAGAATGATGATAAAATTACAATGTCATGAATCTGGGTTTAAGAGTTCCAAACCCAGTTCTAACTTATGGTTATATTTTGCCATATTTTCCACCAGGTGCTTCAGGGAACTATTTGGGCCTTCGCTCCCTGACAGCTCGGGCAAGCCCCCTTCTCTTGTCAGTGTCATCAGCTGTGCTTCATTATGGGTGTTCACACACACACACACACACACACACACACACACACACACACTCCATTCATTCTCATTGACACGTCCAGACACTCACTCATGCACACCTGGGATTCATTATGTCCAGCCCACGCACTCTCACACTGGTGATCTCTTCCCTCGTTAGGATTATTATTATTTAAATGAGGGGTTAGTAGGAAGAGCTCATCGGGGCATTCACCTTCATACGTGGCAGCGCGCTCCTCCATGTACAGTATGTTGTTCCACTACCTACATGTTATTCAGCCTGACATTTGAAGACGGTTAATCCCTTGGTGTTAGCGGCTGATTCTGCTTCTCTCCCTCATCAACCAAACTGCATGGACAGCTCCGGATCGTTCTCGCCGTAAGTTATGTTTGCTTTTCTCTTTGTGCCCACTGTATGGCGGCTCTAGGCTTCCTCCCTTGCTGTAGAACATCCGGCTGGCATCCCTGTATGTCTGGTGGCCTTTAACTCATCATATCATCCACTGTATTAGCGTGATCGTACTGGACTTGTTATTTTGTTGTAGTTTATGTTAATAAACAGCACGTTCTACTCCAGCTATTTGGTTTTTCATTTGTTCCCTCGTGCGCCACACAATGGCACACGAAGAATCATGACAGAATGCCCCAACCGTACAGAAAAAACCCAGGGGAGTAGATTGTGCGTTTTTTTCTTTTTCCTTTTTCTCACTCCAATCCCTTTTTTCCTCCCAGAAAAACATTGAGCGGCACTATCCACATCTCTGGGCTATTCCAAGGGTGGACGCCATCCTCTCCGTCATTCTTCCCTTGCCAGACAGGGAGCCGGAGGAGGCCTCACCGATATCGGAGCCGCCCACCCACCAGAAGATGCGTTCCCATCGGAGGAGGACCTCTTCTCCTCGTGGTTCTCTCACCCCTGCATCATCTCTCGGGCTAGCACCCGCCCAATCCTCAGACGTCATGACGGAGGAGGAGAGATTGGGTTTGCTGGCCATGATAAATCGTCAGATCGAGAAGGAGCACCGTGAGAGAGAGGCCCGACGACACGCTTTTCCGGATGTGAAGGTTCCACCTCCCGCACCCGCTCAATCCAAGTGTTTGACGATGGAGGAGGAGTGGTTGAATCTGCTTGCCCAGCTCGACTGATGAGTTAAGGAGGAGCACTGGGTGAAGGAGGAGAAGAGACTTGCCCTGCTCGACCACCAGACTGAGGGGGACTTGGATAAGGATCTTCCAGCGCTCGAGCTCCTTGCGGCCACTCCGCTTTCTTCCCCAGAGAATATGGAGCTTGACACAGGTGACTCTCCTGCCCAGTGCGGCGTTCCACATCCCGGATTATCAGGTTCCTGAGCAAGCCGGGAGGAAGAGGAGGAGGAGCGCCCGCCAGAAGAAGCTTCTAGTCTCACCGGTGCAGTGCGAGGAGAGGAGATGTCTCAAAGGCTGCTGGGGATGCCCAGTGCCAGGAGCACAGGCAAGTTTTTTTCCCATTTATCTTCTGCGTTTGATGAATAATATTGCCTGCCTCCTGGCAAGGAGACTTGGGGTGTGCAGTCCCCCGAGTGTTCCACCCCAGCGGCATATAGTTCTCCCATACCCGACCTCACCCAACCCTTTCCTTTGTACCCCTATGAGCTCACTGGCGCTGGATCCAGGTCGCTCGAGGGGAGAGGAACCAGAAGCCCAGGAGGGCCCTGCTCATGGGTCAGAGGAGAGGTCGTCCTCGGCCGCCAAGCCAGAGGAGCCAGTGGCATGGAAGACGGCGCACAGGAGCACCAGGACTGCAACCACCGTCATGCCTGCTGCAGGGGCCGCTGCAGCAGAGTCATCTCCCGGACCAGACCCCCAGCCAACGGGACCCCGGACACCATAGTTGGCATCACCGGAGTCCTGGATGGCGGTAGAGCTTGAGCTCAGGCAAGTGCTCTCCCCTGTAGTTCAGTTGCCAATTGTTGAGAGATCTTGTCTGGCTCTTGGGGAGGAGAGTCGGATGCAGCCCTCAGCTGCATCCAGACTCCCCTCTCCGGGCTTTGCTACTGCTGGCGACCCTAACCATTTCTTCTCTCCCATCTCCCTCGAGCTCCATCTTAGGGTCGCCGGAGAGGAGCCACCACAACCTGGGTTGCCCATGGATGACAGTGTGGGTCCCGTTATCCCGGAGGAGGTCAACGGGGGTGTAGCACCCGATGGACTGGAGGAACCCAAGCACCCTAAATCACCGGAGTCCTGGAAGGCAGTAGAGCCTGAGTTCAGGCAAGTGTGCTCCAGTATGCCAGTTATATCACTGTTGATGTCACACTGCCTGACTCATGGTGAGGTGGACCCGGGGCAGCTCACAATATCCCTCGGGGCCGCCTCACCAGGCTCTGCTGCTGCCAGCGACCCTGACCCGGTCTCTCTTTCTCCCTCTTCAGGTTCAGAGCCCCCTGATAGGGTCACCGGAGAGCAGCTGACCCCGCCAGAGGCCTCCAAGGATCGGGGGTCATCGCCAGGGGTCATGGATAGCATGACCTCCCCCGTTGGGGAGATCACCGCAGGTGCAGCAGAGCTCCAGCCGGAGTTCACCGCGGGTGCAGCAGAGATCCAGCTGGAATTCACCGCGGGTGCAGCAGGGCTCCAGCCAGGGTCCACTGCCGGCGCAGCAGAGGTCCAGCCGGGGTCCACCGGCGATGCAACAGAGCTCCAGCCGGGGTCCACTGGCGGTGAAGCAGAACTCCAGCCGAGGTCCACCGTCGGCACAGCAGAGCTCCAGCAGGGGTCCACCGTCGGCATAGCAGAGCTCCAGCAGGGGTCCACCGTCGGCGCAGCAGAGCTCCAGCAGGGGTCCACCGTCACGGGTGCAGCCACGTCACGGGTGCAGCCATGTCGCGGGTGCTACGGTGCCCCTGCTCCTAGCTTCGGACAGCAGGGGGGCTCCTGTCCCTTGGTTTGGTCTCTGAGGTTCCCAGAAGGGTTGGCTGCCTCCATGCCTCCCCCTCCGGTTCTGGTGGCTCCACCACGCTGGTCGGCCACCTGAAGGAATTGGTCTTAGGGTCGGGTGGCCCATCGGCCCGCGCAGGCCGACGGACACTATTCTGCGGGCCGCTTGCTGGACTTGGGACATGGGCAGGCCACCCGATCACTCACCCCTCACCATGCTGGGAGCCTGGGACTCTGGTCGACCCCCTGAACTTTGGACTTTTGGGGAGGGGGGCTAGTGTCCTGGGTGGGGAGGTAGGAGGGCCGCTGCTCTTTATTTGCATACTATGTGTTGTCTTTTTCACTGGTTGTTTCCCTCCAAACCGGTTTTCCCCCACATCACACATAATTGTTTGTTTCTTGGGGGTGGGGGGGGGGGGTCCTTGAGGTGTGTTTTTTGTTGTTGACTGATGGTACTGGGATTTCTGGAATCCACCCCTGGGGGTGGGGGGTTCATAAATCTGGGTTTGGGAGTTCCAAACCCAGTTCTGACTTATGATTATATTTTGCCCTATTTTCCACCAGGCACTTCAGGGAACTATTTGGGCCTTCACGCCCTGACAGCCCGGGCATGCCCCCTCCTCCTGTCAGTGCCATCAGCTGTACTTCATTACAGGTGTTCACACACACACACACACAGACACACACACACACGCACACACACACACACACAAACACTCCATTCATTCTCATTCACACGCCCAGGCAATCAATCATGCACACCTGGGTTCATTAAGTCCTGCCCACGCATTCTCACACCGGCAATCTCTTCCCTCATTAGGATTATTATTATTTAAATGAGGGGTTAGTAGGAAGAGATCGTCGGGGCATTCACCTTCATACGTGGCAGCGTGCTCCTCCACGTATGTTGTTCCACTACCTACATGTTATTCAGCCTGACATTTGAAGACGGTTAATCACTTGGTGTTAGCAGCTGATTCTGCTTCACTCCCTCATCCACCAGACTGCACGGGCAGCTCCGGATCGTTCTCACCGTAAGTTATGTTTGCCTTTCTCTTTGTGCCCACCGTACGGCAGCTCTAGGCTTCTTCCTGGCTGTAGAACATCCAGCTGGCATCCCTGTATTTCTGGTGGCCTTTAACTCATCATATCATCCACTGTATTAGCGTGATCGTACTGGACTTGTTATTTTGTTGTAGTTTATGTTAACTTGTTGAACTCTGTGAATTCCGCGGGTGGTCACGTCTCTGCGTCTTAGTGCGTCTCAGTGCGCACTGAAAAAAAAAGCTGTATTTCTGGTCTTCCAGTACAGACACAGCCTTGTTACAACCTGAGAAAAAAGCTGTGTAATATATCCATTTTTTGTGTTATTTTTACAAAATTTTGACCTGAGCTTGAAAACACTTGGTTCTACATTTCTGTTGTGTTTTCCAGCCAGTATCTGACAGCTGTATGTTATTTGCAAGCATTTGTATCTAAAAAAAAACACCCAGGCGAACTTTCTTGTTACTCAGTGGCAGGAGCACTTAGAGAGATTATGACTGTTTTGCCAAAAATTCAGAATGTTTTCTTTTAAATGAGACCAACCCCATGAAGATGCTGCAAAGAGTTGAAGAACAGCTTTTGATTTACTTTGGGCATGTTATTTTTAGGCGTTTTTAGGGAAGTTGAACAGAGTTCAACAGGTTAATAAACTGAAGAGATAAGATGGCGGTGCGCCCGGACGCAGCGGCCACTCTAGGCATCAGCGAGTGTGAGAGTTTTGATCATCCCAGACATACATTCTGTAAAACTTAAAACCGTGAGACCTTATTAAACATCGAAGTACTGCACGCTGCAAGAATTGCAGCACTCGGTTATGACTTGGACATTCTACTCCAGCATGGAATACTGTCGGAGATACCGCTGGAAGCTACCCGGGAAAGGAGGAGGTGTAAGCGGAGCAAACGCAAGCAAAAGGGAGGAAAAAGAGCCAGGACTCATGCTAGGCTAAAGGCTAACCCCTCCAGACCAGCAGTATTGTCGCTCCTTCTCTCCCATGTCCGGTCCCTCGACAACAAGCTGGAAGAGCTGCGTCTGTTGAGAGAAACCCGGAGAGAGTGAAGGGACTGCTGTGTGCTTGCGTTCACGGAGACATGGCTTCACGACAACATCCCTGACACGGCCATTCAGCTGGAAGGTATGACATTGTTCCAAGTGGACAGAATAGCTGCTAGCTCTGGTAAGAGCCGAGGGGGGGGCTATGCATCTATATTAACAAGAACCAGTGTGTTAACGCCACGTTGGTATCTAAACACTGCTCTCCATTGGCGGAGTTCCTTATTGTAAATTGTCAGCCATTTTATCTGCCGAGGGAATTCACCAACGTGTTTGTAGCTGCTGTTTACATAGTTCCTAGCGCTAATGCTAAAGCTAATGTTAACGAAGCACTCGGAGAGTTGCACGATGCTATTAGTGAAATTCAAACTTCACACCCGGACAGTTTTGTGGTGGTTGCGGGGGATTTTAACCGCACCAGTTTAAAGACTGTGCTCCCCAAGTTTAAACAATGTATAGACTTTAAGACCAGAGGAGAGAATATGTTGGACTTGGTGTACACAAACACGGATGCTTATAAGGCAACACCTCGCCCCCACCTCGGCCATTCTGACCACCTATCCGTGATGCTGGTGCCTGCCTACAAACCTTTACTGAAGCGCAGCAGGCCAGTAGTGAAACAAATCAGGATTTGGCCAGAGAGTGCAACCTCAGCACTTAAAGACTGTTCTCAGCACACAGACTGGGAGGTCTTCAAAATAGCAGTCTCCCAGAAAGACAGGACAGATGTGGAGGAGTATGCTGAAACGGTCACCAGCTATATCGTGAAGTGAACAGAGGACGTCACTATAGTGAAGACTATCACCGTATGGGGCAGCTGTAAGCCCTGGATGTCTGCAGAGGGGTGTGCTCGCTGCTCACAGCCAAAGATGCAGCCTTCAGAGCGAAGGACAGGATCGCCCTCCGCTCAGCCAGGTCTGCGCTCTCAAAGGGAATTAAGACGGCGAAACGCGCCTATGCGGAGAAAATCCAGGGACACCTTTGTGACACAAGGAACACCAAACGGATGTGGCAGGGAGTTTGGGCGCTGACGGACTATAAGTCTAGGCAGGGGGTCAATGATGACGACGCTTCACTTCCAGACAGGCTCAACAACTTCTTTGCACGTTTTGAAGCATCAAACCCGACAATCAGAGGGAGGGCTGGCCCATCTCCACCACCGGTTGGGCCAGCTATCACCATCAATGCAGCGGACAAACGGAGGACCCTAACCAGGGTCAACCCACGTAAAGCTGCAGGTCCAGACAACATCCCGGGACATGTGCTCTGAGACTGCGCGAGCGAGTTGGCGGATGTCCTGACTGACATTTATAACATCTCCCTGAGTCAGGCCATCGTTCCCAGATGCTTTAAGACCTCTACCATAGTACCGGTGGAAAAGAAGCCAGTTGTGTCCTGTCTGAATGACTGTCGTCCTGTTGCACTGATACCAATTGTGATGAAGTGTTTTGAACAGCTTGTCAAACCACACATCACAGCCTGCCTCCCTGCATCACATGACCCGCTCCAGTTTGCATATCGTTCAAACCGCTCCACGGAGGATGCTATAGTCACCACCCTGCACTCTGTCATCACCCACCTGGATCAGAAAGACACCTACGCCAGACTCCTGTACATTGATTTCAGTTCAGCATTCAACACCATTATTCCCCAGAGACTGATGGAGAAATTACTCCTTCTCGGTCTGAACACCGCCATATGTCTCTGGATCCTGGATTTCCTGACTGAGAGACCTCAGTCTGTCCGTGTTGGAAATAACATCTCCAACTCTATCACGCTGAGCACCTGATCCCTTCAAGGCTGCGTACTCAGTCTACTGTTGTTTACACTTCTAACACATGACTGTGTATCCAGACATGAGGGGAACCAGATTATTAAGTTTGCAGACGACACCACAGTGGTGGGACTTATTCAGAGGGATGAGGAATCAATGTACAGGGAAGAAGTGAGAGACCTGGAGGGCTGGTGCAGGGAGAACAATCTGGTGCTCAATGTGGATAAAACGAAGGAGATGATTATCGACTTCCAGAGGTCACAGCCTGAACACGTCCCTCTTAGCATCGGCAGCCGTTTAGTGGAGAGAGTGGAGAACATCAAGTTCCTCGGAGTGCAGATCTCGCAGGACCTGACCTGGAGCAAGAACTCCTTGGGGATCAGGAAGCGGGCCCAGCAGAGACTGCACTTCTTGAGGAAACTCAAACAGGCCTCTCTCCCCATCTGCATCCTCCGGACCTTCTACAGAGGTGTGGTGGAGAGTGTTCTGACGTACTGCATTGCAACATGGTACTCCAGATGCAGTATGTCGGACAAAAAAGCCCTGCAGAGGATAGTTAAGGGAGCTGAGAGGGTAATTGGAGTTTCCCTTCCCTCAGTCCAAGAACTTTTTCAGAACCGCTGTAGGAGCAGGGCACTGAACATTGTCAAGGACCATTCTCACCCTCTGCATAAACACTTTGAACTTCTGCCATCTGGCAAACGATTCCGGAGCATCAGAGGCAGAACCACCAGACTGATTAACAGCTTCCTTCCACAAGCTGTTAGGATGCTGAACAGTTGATCTGGAATCTCTCATACATACTACTGCACCTATGGACATTTTGTATATTATTTGAATATTATAGTTCTGGTTAGTTTTCAAGTATGTCTCAGGGATGTGTGAATGGCTGTGTTGGGGTGGGGGGTGAGGGTGTATGTGAGTGTGTCTTAAATTATGTTCTTTTTACTTATATGGATGCCGAGAGAAACGCAATTTCATCTTGCCTGCACTACAGTTGTATGTACAGCAATATGACAATAAAGGTTGATTTGATTTGATAAACGGCACGCTCTACTCCAGCTGACGGGTTTTTTATTCCTTCCCTCGTTTGCCGCGTAATGGTGCACGAGGAATCATGACATAAAATAAGGATACAGTATATGTGTGTTATAGTCATGTGTCATTGCAGCTTATATAAAAACAAACGTAAAGGATAAAACACAACAATAATCATAATAATAAAGTGTAATAATAAAATGTAAAAACAGAAATAAGAGTAACATAAAAACAAAATAAAAGTAAAAGTAATGTTTCAAACTTCATAAATATATTTACAAGTAGTACATTTTAACTTCGCATCATGATCATGCAACTTCTTTCGGTTTTCTGCATGTCAATCATACTTTTACTCTGTACTTTGGTCATGGAGAGACACCTTGAACTCATGCTGTTTGTTCATCATCCCCACCCTCCCCGGCAACTGCTCCATGGTACATCACTAGGTTAATATGAACAAGTCTCATCATCATACTACTGATACAGGGAATGGGACAAGAAAAGGCTAAAAATAATATCACAAAAATCATTAACAGGCTCATGATGAGACTTCTCCATGAAGAGAGTAACCAACTTAATCAGGTTTGTTCATCAGTAGCATTGTCCTTTGCTGTGGCAGCCTGCAAGGCAGTCAGGTTGTGTATGGCCGAGGCAATCATGTGACTATCTGAATCATTTTCAGGGATAAAAGTACAACAATAATAAGATAAGATAAGATAAGATAAGATAAGATAAGCCTTTATTAGTCCCACAGTGGGGAAATTCCAGGATTGCAACAGCACAGGGATAGCAACACTCAGAGCAACAATCAGAAGGCAAGAGAGAAAAAAGAAACAAGAGCAGCAAGTATACATATATATCTATATATCTATATCTATCTATCTATCTATCTATATATATATATATATATATATATATATATATATATATATATATATATATATATATATATATATATATATATATAGACACACAGTGCGGAGCATTGTAGCTGGATGGGATAAATATTGAGTATATAAACACAGTACGGAACATTGTAGCTAGATGGAATAATATGTAGATACATAAACCCACAGTGCGGAGCATTGTAGCTAGAAGGAATAAATATGTAAATATATAAACACACACAGTGCAGAGCATTGTTGCTAGATGGGATGAAACAGCACAACCGTCTACTTAGTTATCCTACATGGTATGATTATGTACCCATACATATTCTCACCCTCCATAGCGACCGGTATTTTCCTAGTTGTATGCTGGAGGGGACCATTGTATAAGTCTATTGCGTCTTCATCACCTACAATTCATCACCTACAATTGCACACACGCCCCCTCAGGAGGCAGTTATTTCATCAAGAACCATTCTATTTTGGGTCAGCATAAGTCTAAGAGCCGTTAATTACTCATTTATACCAGAAAAAGCAGATAAAGAAAAAATCACAAATGACTGTAATCTATAATTAGTTGTTTAAATCCACAAAATGTCCTTAGCCACTCCTACCCAGGGAAACAGGGAATGAAGTACCTTCTGCCCTGTAGTTTCTAACTTGAACTCCTCTGGCATATCTGTTCCCCAGTTGGTATCATGTGGTGCAAAGGAGAAATCTCTCTTCACCCTGCCCACCTGTCCTGCCGACAATATAATGGTATGGTCAGTCACAGTTACGGGGGCACGCACCCCTCCCCAATTCATGGGAAGGTGTGAGTAGGTACGATGGCCACACAGCCACCAACCCCGTCACCATATGCGTGCCATGCTTGTGAGAATCACATCATGCAGAGCTACAGAGCTCCTGCAGGGTGACATTGCCTTCCAGACTTCTAGACTGACAAAAAGGATCTTCAGGACAGCCTTTGCCCACTACGCCGGTCCGGCAGGCAGCAGTACAGGGGTGAGACACACTATGCACCGTTACACACCTAGAAAGCAATAAACTGCCCAAACAGACGTTTCCACACCCTTTTAGACAAAAGGAAAAGTTACCCAGCGAGATTAACCTTGCCTTCACTGAGTAAGGGGTGTCATCATGTCTCCGGCTAGTAGAGTCATAAGCAATGTGACAGGTGTGATTCAAATTAATGCTTGCTGTACTCTTTCTATACATAGCCTCTTGTAAGAAACAACTTTTGATAGTTCCATTTGTTTAGCAGTACCAGATATCTGACCAGCTGAGAGTGGGAGCAAAGAACACACGTAGCAATTTTTTAAATTTTTTTTTAGATTTGGTATACTTTATTGATCCCCAGGGGGGAAATTGAGGGTCATCCACCACCTGGATGGATGAAGCAGCCACGATACG
Source organism: Pholidichthys leucotaenia (assembly GCA_020510985.1). Taxonomy (NCBI): domain Eukaryota; kingdom Metazoa; phylum Chordata; class Actinopteri; order Cichliformes; family Pholidichthyidae; genus Pholidichthys; species Pholidichthys leucotaenia. The sequence goes on from CM035844.1 coordinate 219,978,678, forward strand.
GCGCTATCCCTTAACCATTCACACACACATTCACACCTAGGGCCACTTTAGAGTCTCCAATTAACCTAACCTGCATGTTTTTGGCATGTGGGAGGAAACCGGAGAAATCCCGGGGTAAACCCACGCATACACGGGGAGAACATGCAAACTCCGCACAGATCACTGTTGGTCGGGGGCTGGGATCGAACCCACAATCCCACAATCCCCACGATCCCCCGGCCAAGGGTAAACTGTGCTGCCACAGTGCTAACCACTGCGCCACCGTGCAGCAATTTGAATGACTGTCTGATTTGGCTGTGTAATTAGCATACTTCCACCACACATTACCAGCATAAACGTGGTCCTCATGACCTGGACCTTCAAGCCAGTCATGGTGTGTGTGAGAAATGTATCTCGCCCTACGATGCGGGATGGTAGTGGCGCAGGTGTAGTGTGACCAGCTACTGATCAGAGGGTCATGGGTTTGATTCCCGCTCTGTCTGCTGTCCGCTTGTCGAAGTGTCCTTGAGCAAGACACTGAACCCCCAGTTGCTCCTGGTGGCCTGGTTAGCGCCTGTGTGTATGGCAGCTCTGCCGCCATCAGTGTGTGAATGGGTGGATTGCAGGATCTGTAAAGTGCTTTGGTCATCCTAGATGAGAAGAAAAGTGCAATTTAAGTGAATGCCATTTACCATTTATGATAGATAGGTCATGGTGTCCTTAAAAATAACCAAACAAAAATGTCACCACAAGGATGATGATGATAAAAAAAAAAAAACAGGTGTACCATTCACATCCTTCAGCTGCCAACCTTCTCTCTCTGGTATTTTGTCTCTCCATGCAAAACAACAGTTGTTTCACTATACAAGCCATTACTGGATGCCAACGAGGGCACCTTCAGCCGGCACCCATATAGAAAAACAGTTAAACAGTTACTGAGGATTTTTTTTTTTTCTGATGTAGTTTGCAATGGGGGTTAAACAGTCTCTTGCTGAGGGAATGGAGGTTAAACAGAAACAGTCTCTTGCTGAAGGAATGGGGATTAAACAGAAACAGTTTCTTGCTGAGGGAACGGGAATTAAACAGAAACAGTTTCTTGCTGAGGGTTTTGAGCTGGATAAAGTTTGCAATGTGTCAAATGCACCCAAGAGTCATGTCCTTCGACTTTCACGGCTGATGGTGTCACCAGGATGACCCTGTATGGTCCTTGCTAGGGAACCGTCGGCCCAGTTTTTCTTTTTGATGACTGTGATAAGGACCAGATCCTCCAGTTTGGCCAAGATGGGTGCTTCACTGTGGTCTCTCCTGGGAAGAGCAGCATAAACAATATCTTTGCCTTAAAGATGGGAGTGGGTAAGGCTTGCCAGCCATTATTTTTCCCCCCTATTTCTGTCAATGTTTTCCTAAGCCTTCTTTAATGGTCCTATCTGTGCATTACACTAATCCTGCAGATTGTGAATGGTAAGCTGAGGGGTTTTCCAAGTTAATAATATTGAGTGTTGTACCCAACTGTGACATAATCTGATTTACAAAGTGTGTTCCATTATCTGAGTTAATCTTTTCAGGTATTCCAAATCTGGGCACAATTTCTACTAACAGTTTCTTTGCTATTGTAGCAGCATTAGGGTGAATGCAAGAGAAGGCTTCTGTCCATTTGGTAACCATGTCACAAATAACCAAACAATACTTTTTGCCTTCACATTTATCTAACACAATGAAATCCATGCAGATGTTTTGAAATGGATAAGCTGATGCAGGGAAGGTGCCTTTTTCAGGCCCTAGATTCCCTTGAGCATTGTTTTCTACACAAATTAGCCATTTCTTACAAAATTGAGTAGCAACTTATTTTTTACTAACCATACATTTTCTAATCATAAATTATTTACTAATCATACCCCCTGCTGCTACATGGGAAAGTCCATGTAGCAGAACAGCAGTCTGGTGGAATAATTTGTGGTGCAAAATTGGTTTCTTATTGTATCATTTGTAGAGTCTTGAAGTGTTGTCAAATGTTGCCCACCAGTAATTTTCAGCTTGTGGTGATATTTCCTGGGTTAGCGTGTTATGTGATAGCTGTTCTGTTAGTGTTGAAAGAAGAGATGTCGTGGTGTTGTTTCCTTTATGATCGTGTGCAGCTGCTTTTGTGGAATTGTCTGCAAGTGGTTTTCCTTAGAGATTTGATCTGTGCCATTAGTGTATGCAGCACATTTGTGTATGGATAATTTAGATGGAAGTTTTAAACTGTCTAACAGATTTAAAATGAGGTCTTTGTGTTGGATTGGCTTCCCTGTTGATGTACTCATGCCTCTTTTCTTCCACTGTTGTGCAAAGTGATGGATGGTAGGAAAAGCATATTGACTGTCTGTGTACAATATGAGTGCTTTTCTCTGACCTAATTTAAAAATTAACTAATTTTGTTACCGTGCAACGTTCAGTGTTAGATGAGGCTGTGATAATAGCACTTTCATAGATAGATAGATAGATTTGTTTATTTGACAGGGACAGTGCAATAAACATAGACAATTAATCAATGACAATCAATCTGATGTGTTGCACAGAGTGTATAGCTATTAGCTAATTTGCAACTCTTGTCCCTGGATGGGCTTTAGAAAGGAGAAACAAGTTAAAAAAAAAAGGAAAGAAAAGGAATACACAATAACCACATACATCAATGCAAAAAACATAAATACATTATAAATACACAATTATAAATATTATAAATATTATAAATACACAAATATAGCAACCTGACACACATTTGCCTATTTCAGGCCTCCCTCCCTTCGTCACTCACTATAAACAAACACATTCATTCCTTCCCTTCATTCACTCTCACCCTGCAGACAATCATTTCATACATGGGTACATTCTTGTTTATTTTTCAGCCAGTTTTTAACCTTTTTAGTGAATGTTTTAAAGTCCGTTATTATTTTAATTTCATTTGGCATTGTGTTCCAGATGTGACTGCCCTTTATAGAGAAAGCTGTTTGTCCAAATGTGGTTCTGCGGTGGAATATTTTACAGTTATTGTTAACAGAACTCCTGGTGGCTCTGCTGCTGTCCTGTCTTTGGATGAAACCAGCAAGTGGCTCAGGTGCTGATTTATGGAAACATTTGAAAGTTAATTTCAGTAAACAGAGGTCAATGAAACTCTCAAAACTCAATAAGTTGTATTTTTTTTTTTAAATATTACAGTGATGCCACCTAATGGGCTTTTTGTCCAAGATTTTTAGGGTTTGATTATATAATGAACCTATATGTCTTATTGTGGAAGGGGCTGCTTGAGCCCAGACTGTCAAACAGTATGATATATGAGAAAAAACCATAGAATGCACATACAGTATAGCAGGTTCGTAAGGTATGTACTATCTAATTAATTTAAAGCAGTTCAGATTTTTTTTTACTGTTTTTGAAATTTTCTTTATATGAAGATTAAATTTGAGTTGAGGATCTAGTACAACGCCAAGGTATTTTAATTCTGTAACTAAACTGATGTCATGATCATGTATATTAACTTTAAAACATTGCAGGTTATATTTTTTGATTGAAAAGCACATTGAAACTGTTTTCTGAAGGTTCAGCAATAGATGGTTCTGGAGGAGCCACTCTTGGACATCAACCATACTTGTAGACAGCACATCTGCAGCCTGTGCTGGAGTCTTGGTAGCTGTGTAAATAACTGCATCATCTGCATAAAGTTGGCATGTTGCAGCAGAGCAGTGTAGCGGCAAGTCATTAATAAAAATGCTGAAAAGTAAAGGACCAAGAATGGACCCTTGTGGGATACCCATACGGTTGTTTAAAAGTGAGGATTTATCCTGGTGAACTTTTTACGCACTGTTCTCTATTCTGGAGATAAGATGCAAACCAGTCTAATGTGTCTGGAGAGAAGTTAAAAGATACCATTTTGGATAAAAGCAAACTGTGGTTTACAGTATCGAAAGCCTTTTTGAGATCTAGAAAAACAGCTCCTACTACATTACCCCTGTCCAAGGACTGTTTGACATTTTCAATAAGGCAACAATTTGCTGTTTCTGTTGAGTATCCTGGTCTAAAACCAAATTGATGTGGATGAAGAAGTTGACTGTCTTGTAAGTAGTCTATCAGCTGTGTAGCTACAACTTTTTCAAGAACCTTAGACAGGACTGGTAAAATAGAGATTGGGCGGTAATTGCATATATCGTCTTTACTGCCTGATTTATGAACTGGTATGACGACAGCTTTTTTCCAGCCATAAGGAAATGTACTAGACCTAATGGAGAGATTAATGAGATGAGTCAGTGGTTTGATTAATATTTTGCTGTGCGTTTTGAGAAAGGAGGTGCTCATGTTGTAGATATCATTAGTTTTTGAGTTTGACAGTGTTTTGACAATACCAGCAATTAACTCCTCATTTACCTCATCGATGTGAAAAGAATCTGTTGGAAGTATTGAATTTGTGTTGTTGAGCACATTTGGCGGCACAAAGTTTTTTGTTAAGTCTTCCACAGAGCCCACAAAATATGAATTAAATTAATTTGCCAATGTAGCCTTGTCACTGATGGTCTTGCCATTGATTCTAAGTTCCTTTACCCCCTTCTGAACATTTTTTTTATTAGTTAAGTTATTTAAATGCCTCCATAGGGAACTGTTGTTACCCTTTGCATGATCTATCAGTTTATTGTAATAAGATACTTTTGATTTTCACAGCTCTTGTACCACTTTATTTCTTAAACTTTTGTACACAAGGTGATCATTTTGCAGTTTAGAGGTTAATGATGTTTTCAGTGCAGAGTCTCGCCTCTTCATAAGTTTTCTTATTTCATTATTTAACCATGGTAGGTTAATCTTCTGTTGTCTACTTTTAATTTGCTTTGTAAATTTTTCTATGGACTTAGTAATTGTTGCAGTTATAAAATTACAACAATCATCTACTTCATATATAGACATGAGCTGCTCCCAATTTTGATTCTCTAAGTAATGTTCAAACTCCTCATTTTTTGATTTGGGAATAATAAAATTTGATTTGTCAATATCGACTCCTCCAAAATACTGTAGTCGCTTTTTAGTGAGTTTTCTGACAGCAAGAACCATGTTATGATCTGAGAGACCAGTTACAAGATTATAGGTTCTGGTTATTCGTTCTGGTTTATTAGCGAATACCATGTCAATAAGTGTTCTCGATTGTTTGGTTATCCTGGTGGGTCCTTTGATCATTTGTTTGTAATTAAATTTAGTCATGAGGCTTTTCAGTTTCTGTTTTTCCTTATTATCAGACCAGTTGATATTGAAGTCACCATAAAATATGGTTTCTTTGCTCCTCTCAAGTTGTTTAACCAGATCACTTAATTCATTATAAAAAGAAGAATTGTGTGAGGGTGGGTTGTACAATACTGCGATGTTGAAATTCATTACCGGTGAGAGGCATACATTAACAGCTAAACATTCAAGTGAAGTATTCAAATCAACCAATTGACATTTAAATTTCTCTTTGATGTAAATTAAAACACCCCCTCCCCTCCCTGGCTGCCTGTCTTTTCTAAAACACTGATAGCCCACAATATCGATCATATTGGTGTCAATGTTACTGTGTAGCCAGCTTTCTGAGAGACAAAGATAGTCCAGATTTGAGTCAGACAGCAACACCGAAATCTCATCTCTTTTGGGGATTATGCTTCGTATGTTTAGATGTCCGCCGAGGATCCCCTTTGGTTTAGCCTTTGCGTCCCAAAGAACTCATGCATGATTAACAGTTTGGAAAAATAGATGTTGTTTTTGCTTTTGTACAGCACGGTTTTCGGATCTCGCCTCATTTGCAATTTGTTTAACCGCTCCTGTTTCCAAAAGTTTGGACGTAGCGCAGCTGTTTACAGCAGGATCAGATATGTGAGTCTGTTCAGTGCAATTCGACTCACCCGACTCGTTATGAAGGGCCGTAGATAGAAACAACCAATTCGCCAGCTCAGATGTTTGTGCTAACCCAGTGGTCTGCTGTTTAATAGTGGCAGGTCCAGGGTTAAGGTGAATATCCCCTGCCAGAAGTAGCAGTACTAACAGTACTTTAACTGTATAGCCTCTGCCATATTGTGATATTTGCTTACCCGTCATGTTTGCCTTGTTTTGGGAGCTTTTTCTCAGGGCTTTTGCAGACCAGATAGCGTACAGGGTGAAATGTCCATGTCCAAATCCATATAAATAAAACTTTTAGCTTCACCTTTAGTTGAGTTGGCCGGAAAAACCCTTCTTGTTGCAGTTACAGAGACACAAAGACAGTAATAAGAATAAGTATATAGGCAGAAAGTGTCCCATCAGACCACTCCTCACTCCGGTGGTAGCCATCTTTTTTGAAGTCATACACTCTCATAGAAACCATACATTCCCAAAGTGCCCAAGATAAGAGACTACCCACAATAAATATTATATATAGCATGAATACCCTGAAAAAGCACATAAGGGAAAGAAGCAATACATTCTTTCAACCAGAGTCACTTCCTGCGCTACAAGAGGAAAACCTGAGCGTCCTCAATCGAGCGTGATGCATTCACTGACTGTCCGGCCAGGAACTCCCGCTAACATCCTCCTTAGCCTGGAAGTTAAGCACCGAACTGTCCGGGCTCGTCCAAGGCCCTCTTGTACGCCTCGAGGAGGGAATGCTCCGTGGCCGAGTAGAGGTGGCAGGCAGGTGACAAGTGGAGAGAAGAGGAGCGGCTCTTTGGTTTCTGTTGTCCAGGGGAAACCTACAGCATACAATGCAGCACAACTTAGCCTCCCGTGAATGCACCGTGGCTAACAAACATTCACCACACACACAGACAGTGAGCACGTTCCTTTACTTATCTGTTTTATCGCCTCTCATCCAGCACTACGGCGTCGCTGCCAGCTGGTCACTCTCCCGGCATCATTCGGTCCCGTGCGCTGCCGCTGTAAATTCCCACACCGTCCTCTCTCTCCGCTGCGGCCCTTGTGGTTCTCTATCTTTTGTTCTCCCTGAGGGTGAGGGGCTTGATTGCTTCACCAGTTACTTCTGGCAATTTCTCCTTTTTTGGCACGAACAGGTTTATTTTCCAGCGGTAGTAACAAAAAAAGCTCAAAAACGCCAGCTCTAAACTGTGTTTAACTGCGTTTTAAACAGAAACGAAACTGGGAGCCTCAACTTGTGCGTCCTCACCCTACAGGAACCGGAAGTGAAATTCATGCATGCAAGGTGTTTGGACAATGACACCTGCTGCTTTCAGGTCTGCATTTTTCATCAAGCCTACATCTGCCTTTCCTGTCGGCCACAGAGAATTTGGGATATCTGAGAGTGCGTGTTCCTCTCTTCGTGTTTATGTAAAAAATGATTACATGGGTGAGTTGGGAACATCAATGTGGACTTCATTCTGCACTGTGGTCACCCAGTTCAAAAACAGTAAGTAGGTGTCCAGTTTTGAGAAATATTGAACTCTTGGATCAGAAGTTTGTTTCCAAGATTGACAACATTCCTCTGCTATTGTTACAAACTGTCCTACATCCTTCCAGTGCATGTGTTTGGGTTTTATCAGTGGGATGTGGGGAGCCTCCCAGTGTTTAAAATGCCTTGTGTCTTCATCACACAACACAGCAGATGCTCCCACATAGCCCCTTGCTGACCAGTACAGCTTTTTTATAATTTCTAGTCTGGAGGCTGCATTTGAAAGGAATGGGTTTTTTTTGTTTGTTTGTTTTTGGTTTTTTTTTTCAAAATTTGGATCTGGGCCACTTAAATGTCTGTCATATACGTATACTGCAATGATACTGGTCTATGGCACGCTGTGTAGTAGGGTTATTGGACTCAAAATATTGCATACCTTTTGTGTGTAGGTCTGATGTCACTGAGCTTGGTCAGGCCAAAACCAAATGCAGGGAGTAGCAGTACCTTGGCACACTGAAATCCTGAATTACATTTACTCCTGTCACATGTGGAAAATATGATGCTCTCATACCATTCTCCATTGGGAAACCTTATTGGAATGCCCTGGACCTGCAATGTCACTTCAGGTAAACACTGCATTGTAAACATCAAGTCAAAGTCAGCTAAATGGATGTCTGTTGTGTCAGTGTTAACGTCAACAGTTGTACTTAGCTTCGGTGCGGTCAGTCAGGTAGTCAGCCCGTGAGGTCCTCCACTCCCTCTCCGCTGCTGCTGGCATCCAGGACATTGCCTCTGCCAATTGACCTTTTGTCCACATTGATGACAAACGTCACGTTCCCCTTGCCACGGCCAGCCTGCCCCACACCTCCTTCCGTGTCCCCTCCACCACTAGGGTCCAGTTCTGGTGCTACCCTGAAAAATAGAATTGGTGGGAAGCCCCCCCCCCCCATGTCAGCAATTACATCACCAGGAGTTGTTTTTTCTTTCAGTTTTTTTTTTCCTTTTTCTAACCTTCCCTTCTCTATTATCTCTGCATATTTGGCATAAGTTAACACATTGCCAAATGCACTGGTGTGGTATGTGACCAAATGTTTGAGGATGTAATCAGCTAAGTGTGGGTGCATGTTTTGCAAAAAGACACTTTTCAAGTGCTGCCATTAAGGTTCTACACCTGAATCATTATCACCCTTAGTTAAATCAGAATGCCTATCAAACCACTAATAACCTGGTTCTATAAGCTTCATCACTTTCATTGTTACCTTGTTTGTGGTTTGGATCATCCCATATAAGCTGTATTTAAAAGTTCAATCATAAGATATTGTTCAGTAACATTTTTCATAATCTCCAGTTTTATTCATCGTATTGATGGTGAGTGTAAAGGGGATATGTGTGCATATCTACTTAACTCTTGGGCGCCCCAGTGTGGCTGCTCCTGGATAGAGGGGCGGAGACGAGCGGAGGCGAGGTGATATCAGCCACAGCTTCTCCAGTCTGGAGTTCTGTGAGATAGGGGTATATGGACTGAGCAGTGGGGGAGTACAGAGGAGGAGGAGCAGAATAACAGCCCTTTTCCCCCAAGCCAGAGTTGTCATGCACCACAGAAAAGACAGAACACATATTAATCAAATAGTTTTCCTTCCTTTTAGCATGGTCAATTTTTCAGATTTATCATCAGATTTTGATTTTACCATCCAAGTCAAGTCCAAGTCAGCCTGCTGCCCTTTTTTTAACGCAGTAGAAATGCACTTCTCTTGTGGCCTCGAACCGGGACCCACCAAGCTCTACCTCGTCCGAACATTATTTGAACTTTGCAGTATCTAACGCTTGACTTACATCTCTTTCATGGGTATTTTCAGACCGACTGCAGACTCTAACCGGGTGTCATTAATAATTAAACTTAATCACTTCGATCCGCCTGTGGGTTGGCTCTGTCACTCTCCGTTTCCCCTCTCAGTGTCTCCAGACTGTGCCTCACTTCCACAAAGCCAGGTCATTGGCCCCGGAGGGGGAGGTGTTTGTCCACAGCTGTGCACCAGCTGTCTGTGGTCCAAAAACACCGGAAGCAGGAGGAGAGGTATCTGGAGTCCCTGTAGTTCGGGTGCCAAGTATGTTAGAAAAATCCTTCTTAACCTTCAATCAAAAACCTGGCTGGATCAGAGTTTCAGCAAATTTAATTACACTGGCCAGTGGAGAACAACACAAAAACAGTGTCAGAGCCTATCCGCACATCATTCTGACCCAAACACACATACGAAGCCATCTCTATTGTCATTCAGTCCATACAGCCAATCATGTACAGTAGAACGAAATTATGTTTTTCCTATCTACAATGTTAATCACATGTAGAATCAGAGGGGTCACTGCCATGCAAAGCGCTGCCACAAACAACTTCTCCTTCTCCCATTCTATCACTCAGTTCTGTAAGCCCTTCATTATCTGAGAGGTGGAGGAGAGAATGTCCATGGTGATTGGTTCAGTACATCTGGTCAAAACTTGGTGTACAGATTATCTCTTTCTCAGGAACCATGAAGCTCTCTCAGCACCAGTCACACAGAAAACTCACAAAATGAACTGAAACAAGATGATAACATAATGCAGCTTCATCCTTGACACTTTCACGCAAACTCTGAGACAATGCAAATCACAAATATGAAACAAATATGAAACTTTTCTATCATACACCTAACCCATTTGGTCTGGACCAAAATCTTTGGATTGAAACCTCCTCCGGAAAACAGTCTAGAGTGCCTCACAATGCATTCTGGTAGGGTCACGTCTAGAGTTGGGAGCAGTCTCATGGAGTTGCTCACTTTTCATTAGCATAAAGTCGAGGGCCTCGATATGTACCTTAGGGGCCAGTCACACCAAACTCATTCTCAGAATGTCCTAGCCCGTCTTAAGATATTTATGAAACAGTGTGAAAACAGGTGAAAAGGAGCAATTTGGGGTAAAAAAAATCCTTGAATATGACACTACTTTGTTGTTCCACAATTCGAGAGAAGTCAATCTCATTTTCATCCCGACTGTAGTGTTACCTTTTGTTCAAGATTAAAAATTTCTCTTTAGAATAGAATAGATTTTATAGTCATTGTATAGTTGTAAAGCACAGCAAAATTGTTGGTGTTCCACCCGGCTACTGCAGTAGAAGAATGAAAATATAAAAACAGAGAAATAAAGCACACATTTGCAAAAAATAGCACACATTATACAACAGTTAGTTCTGACTGAGCAATTTGATTGCACAATAGGGATTCCAGGAGTTACTATAATCCATGACAATTGCACTCCAATTTCACTGGATTATATATCACTCTGCTTCAAAGGTGTTCTAGTAGCCATTAATTGCTAACAGCCAAGGTGATGTTGTCCGCATACTTCACAATGGCTGTGGTTGGGTGGGTTGGAATACAGTCAAAGGTGCACAGGGCGTACAGTAGAGGGCTTAGCATGGAGCCTTGGGGGGAGCCAGTGCTGAGTGACAGTGTGAAGTGGTGGGGGCCAAGTCTGACTGTGGGTGGTTTGTGAGAAATCTTGTTATCCAGGAGCAGGTGGGGAGGGGGATCTGGAGGAGGTGAGATTTATTGATCGGGATGTCTGGGATGATGGTGTTGAAAGCTGAGCTATAGTCCACAAAGAGCACCCTCACATCGCTCCTATGATTCTCCAGGTGGCTCAGCACTCTGTGAAGTGTCAAGGCGATGGCACCTTCCATGGACCGGTTTGCCCTGTAGGAGAACTTGTGGGGGTTGAAGGAGGGGGGGGGGGGGACAGACCCTGATGTGCTGGGACACCAGTAGCTCAAAACACTTCATGACTGCAGACATGAGTGCTATGAGTCTGTAGTCATTCAGGCTGTCAATTGTGTACTTTTGGGGGATGGAGATGATGGTGGAAGCCTTGAGGCAGAAGGGGACGTGGCATGAATCAGGGAGAGGTTGAACAGCTTGGTGAGGATCCCTGCCAGCTGTTCAGCACATGCTTTAATCACCGCTCCTGGAATGCCGTCAGGTCCAGCAGCTCTCCGGGGGGTTTACTGCTGTGTTTCTTCCTCACCTCTTTACCATGGTAGAGAGACTCTGGCTTATTTGGCTTGAGTTGATAACTACCCCTTCTTGTCGTAACAATCCACAAAGCTGAAGTAGATGGAGGAATTGTTGTATTGTTTATTTATTAGGATCCCCACTAGCTGCAGCTTTTGGCTGCCATTATTCTTCCTGGGGTCCGACACAAAAAATCTCACATTTGTACAGTGGTCATAAAAAGTCTACACACCCCTGTTCAAATGCCAGGTTTTTGTGATGGAAAAATGAGACCAAGATAAATCATTTCAAAACTTTTTCCACCATTAATGTGACCTACAGCATAACCTGTACAACCCAACTGAAAAACAAAATTAAATCTTTTTAGGGGAAAAAATAAGTCAGAGGCAACTGGGGGCTTGATAGAATGCTGTGAAACTGTAGTTTAATCAGCAAAAAAAGAAGTCACTTATTCAACCCACTGACTTGTAATGATGCCTTGAAGACAGGGTGATATTTGGGGGCGCGTAGGCACGTTGTGCATGAGGTGGGTTATTATTAGGACATTTACATGAATTTACTTACCAAGAAGCCACCCATGCACACTAGTGCAGCTTGTAGTTTGTTCCTAACAATGCTGGTGATTAGAAACATTAGGAAAACTGTCTCTCACTGCAAATTGTGCTTTGATGTTAGCCTATTCAACTGCATTGTATGGGAATATGGAGTCCCTGGTTTACAGCCAGATAATGCCATCCCACACAGTTGACATAGCTTGGCTCAAGGTTGACTGGGAAATTCCTGATTGGTCTGCCAGCTCCCTCTGGCATGCCCCTGTTGTCAGGAGCCCCAGTGTTGTCAGCACCTGCACTGGGACGGGCAAAGTACGACTTGTCGTCGTGTTGCACTCCAAGAGCGGCCGTAGCTCTGAGCATAGTTCCACAAGGACTGTCCATGGAAAACTAAACTGGCTGACAAGCCAGTCATCATCCTGAGCAAGGAAATCTTATGTCTCTAAATACCCTTTCTCTTCTCACTATGCAATTTGCAATATCCTCTAATAATGCTAACACCATTGTTGTTAGAGGCATTTTCTGCACTTCTTTGCACTTGCTTTTATATCCACTCATCTAATTATGCACACTTGGATGTTTGTTCATCATGTGTCTCTGGTGTGTACAATAATTTTCACGTCATTATCAGTCTCGAAAAATCACCTCTAAGTGTCGCCAGCAGACCAATAACAGTAGAATCGTACGCCTGCCAGCCATGAAGTTGGCGTGGGGCTGCGCATATTTCCACGGTCATTTCAGTCTTCATACATCTGAAATTTTCGGTGGAAAAGGACGTACACCATGTTTTTGTGTGTAAGTACCCTTTGTACATGAGGCCTCTGAAGAAGATTAAGGTTTTGGAATGGCCCAGCCGGAGTCCAGACCTGAATCCGATCAAACATCTGTGGGGTGATCTGAAGAAGGCTGTACACAGGAGATGCCCTAGCAATCTGACAGATTTGAAGCATTTTTGCAAAAAAAGAGTGGGCAAATATTGCCACATCAAGATGTGCCACGCTGAAAGACTCCTTCCCAAAATGACGAAGTGCTGTAATAAAAGCCAAAGGTGCTGTAGCAAAGTATTAGTTTAATGGTGTGCATATTTATGCAACCACTTTATTATAGGTTTTTTTTTATTATTTCTTTTTTCCCCTTAAAACATTTCAGTTTGTTTTTTAATTGTGTTGTACAGGTTATAGGTCACATTAATGGTGGAAAAAGTTTTGAAATGATTTACAGTATCTCACAAAAGTGAGTACACCCCTCACATTTTTGTAAGTATTTTATTATATCATTTCATGGGACAACACTGAAGATATGACACTTTGATGAAATGTAAAGTAGTCAGTGTACGGCTTATATAACGTATAGATTTGCTGTCCCCTCAAAATAACTCAACACACAGCCATGAATGTCTAAACCGCTGGCAACAAAAGTGAGTACACCCCGAAGTGAAAATGTCCAAATTGTGTACAGTTAGCCATTTTCCCTCCCTGATGTCATTTGACTCATTAGTGTTACAAGTTCTCAGGTGTGAATGGGAAACAGGTGTGTTAAATTTGGTGTTATCAATCTCACACTCTCTCATACTGGTCACTGGAAGTTCAACATGGCCCCTCATGGCAAAGAACTCTCTGATTATCTGACAAAAAAACTGTTGCTCTACATAAAGATGCCCTAGGCTATAAGAAGACTGTCAACACCCTGAAACTGAGCTGCAGCATGGTGGCCAAGACCTTACAGCAGTTTAACAGGTCAGGGTCGACTCAAAACAGGCCTCGCCATGGTCGACCAAAGAAGTTGAGTGCACATGCTCAGCGTGATATCCAGAGGTTGTCTTTTGAAAATAGACATATGAGTGCTGCCAGCATTGCTACAGAGGTTGAAGGGGTGGGGGTTCAGCCTGTCAGTGCTCAGACCATACGCCACACACTACATCGAATTGATCTGCATAGCTGTTGTCCCTGAAGGAAGCCCCTTTTAAAAATGATGCACAAGAAAATCCGCAAACAGTTTGCTGAAGACAAGCAGACTAAGGACATTAATTACTGGAACCATGTCCTATGGTCTGATGAGACCAAGATAAACTTATTTGGTTCAAATGGTGTCAAGCGTGTGTGGCGGCAGGTGAGGAGTACAAAGACAAGTGTGTCTTGCCTACAGTCAAGCATGGTGATGGGAGTGTCACGGTTTCGGGCTTGCATGAGTGCTGCCAGCACTGGGGAGAAACAATTCATTGACAGAACCATGAATGCCAACATGTACTGTGACATACTGAAGCAGAGCATGATCCCCTCCCTTTGGAAACTGGGCCGCAGGGCAGTATTCCAACATGATAACGACCCCAAACACACCTCCAAGATAACCACTGCCTTTCTAAGAAACTGAGGGTATAGGTGATGGACTGGCCAAGCATGTCTCCAGACCGAAACCCAACCCTGGGTGAAGGGCCAGACAAAGAATGATCCAACATACTCCCATGATGAATGTAAGAGCACAATTCAGTGTACTCCGCCCACTATGGGGTTACCGGGGCCCCACCCTGGTGCCAGGCCTGGGGAAAGGGTTCAATGGCTAGTGCCTGGTGGCTGGGTTTCTAACCATGGGACCCGGCCGTGCTCAGCCCGAAGGTGTAACATGGGTCTGCCCTCCAGTGGGCTCACCACCTGCACGAGGGACTATGGGGGTCCGGTGCTATGTGGATCATGTGGCGGTCAAAGGCAGAGACCTTGGTGGTCTGATCCCAAGATTCCTAAACTGGCTTTTGGGACATGGAATGTCACCTCTTTGGTTGGCAAGGAGCCTGAGCTTGTGCGTGAGTTTGAGAGATACCGTCTAGATATAGTCAGCCTCACCTCAACACACAGCTCTGGTTCCGGAACCAGTCTCCTGGAGCGGGGCTGGAGCTTGGCCCACTAAGCTGCTGCTGGCCTTCTACCCACTGCTCAGCAGAGAGCGTGCTCACTTACTGCCTGGGTGTGTGGTACGCTGGCTCCATGGCTGAGAACAGGAAGGCTGAGTAGAGGGTCATCAACACCGCCCAAAAAATTATCGGCGGCCCACTGCCCTCCTGGGAAGACATCTCCAGATACTACTGTCTCAGAAAGATCAAGGCCATCACAGGACACCCCTCACATCCCGTCCACCACCTGGTTGGCCTGCTTCCCTCTGGACGATGGTTCAGATCAATCACCACAATTCACCACAATTACCAGGAGCTAGGCAAGTCTTTACTAATATTGATGTTATAAAAGTAAAGAAAAGTACTTGCCTGAGCTCCTGGTCCACTGCTGCTGGGTTGACCACCTCTGGATGAGCTGCAGGAACCGGAGCATGCACCTATGGCAGAACAGGAACAGGGGCGTGCTCCTCAGGAACAGCTGGAGTGGTGGCATGTGCCTCAGGGACAGCAGGAGCTGTTGTGCGCACCTCGGGACAGCTGGAGATGTGACGGGCACCTTGGAGTCAGCTTGAGCTGTGGCGTGTATCTCAGGCTGAACAGGAACAGAAACGTGCACCTCGGGCTGAGCAGGAACAGGAGCCTGAACCTCGGGCTGAGCAGGAACAGGAACATGCACCTCGGGTTGAGCAGGAACAGTAGCATGCACCTTGGGCTGAGCAGAAAAAGATGGTGAGGGAGGGTGGTGAGGGGCTGAGGCAGGAACGGAGTGAGGAGACGTGCGTAAAACTACCAAAGAACGTCTCACAGACGGCACAGGGTCCCGCGATGCCAAAATCTGGGGACGCTCTGTTGTTGGCACAGATTTCAGTGAGCAGGGAACACTCTCCTTCCATCTGTAATGGAGCTGCAGGGCTAGGGAGCTGAAAACTGAGGCTGGAGCAAACAAACGGTGAGGAGAGACAGTGGTGGTTGACGGAGCCAGGGATGTTTCACCATCGGCAGAGACTCCGGGCTTTTCTCCAGTCCATGGAACAAATTTAACAACTCCAATAATGAGGTGAACAGACCGATCAGACCGGGATAGTTCCACAAACTGGGGTAATCCTCAATACCTCCGGCCGCTTCCTCCAGCAGGCTCAAAGCTCTCGCCGGTGTGTGGCAAACTTGGGCATCGGAAATCACCTCCTCAATAAGCTGAGCCGCCAAGCACTTCTCCTCATCCAGCCCAAACATGCTGAAGTCAGTACCTGCTGAGTCTGTGTTTGGTGGCATCGTTACTGTTATATCTACCTGCAGCAGACAGGTAAGGAGGCGAGGTTGGTGGACTCAGTGAGCAGGCAGAACTCCAACGTGACATGCTTTTATTAAATAACAAAATCAAAGAACACAAAGCACAGCACGGGGGGCTGTAAAGTAGCTCAAGACAAGATGCTAACAAACTTATAAAGATTCAGGATGCAACACACAAGGATTCCAACATGGAAAATGAGACGGGACGACACCACACCAGAGAGACACTGAACACTGATATCTATACGGTGATTACTAATTACAGACGAGAGACAGCTGGGGCGCAATCAAGGGTAGCCGGGAAGTGGCTGCATGTGAGGAGACAGGGACGGGCAGGGCTGTACAGATAATCACAAACAGGGATGCACATGAAACATGACAATGAGCATAGAGGACGAATACAGAGAGGGCAGTGGCTAGGGATACAGAAAACATGGGGAGTTGGAACAATAGGTAAACAGATATACACACAGACCCAGGACCAAACAGGGGATGACACAGCAGACAATGAGAAAGGACTCAGAGGGACACAGAGGGCAAATGGTGCAAATAATAACAATAAACTAAATCAGGGGAGTATGCAGAAAACATAAATGAACATAAGGTGTGGGCATGATCCTAAGATCATGCCCCAGACCATGAGACTTTTTCCTTATTAATCTGAAACTATTTTCATGTAAATTTGCACCTTTTTCCTCATTAATTTGCAATTTTTTTCTGATTAATTGGCAACTTTTTTCCTCATTCATTTTGATTAATTTCTCAAAATTCTGTAAAATGCTTTTCTATGTATTCCACCTTTACATCTGGTCATTGGTCAGATATGTAGACTTAGTTTGCCTTAGATTAATTTTGTTTGGTTGGTCTCAGATTTGTTTATTACTACAGTTTTGGGATTGTATTTTGAACTTTTTTTAAACCAGCGCTACAACTGACCACTTTAATTCAAACCCAAATTTACTTTTTTATACACTTCACTCCTGTGCCTTACTGCCTGGGTCCATGACACTGATCTTCAGTTTAAGAATGGGATCTCCAACACGGGGGTTAGTTTTAGTCTTACAATACAAATAAGACCTCGGCGAGGATTTAAATATTCAGGGGTTAATTGTCTTGGGTGTGAATTTGGCATCCTTGATTATTTATTCATTCGTTTTTGTTTGCATCTCGGTTTAGGCAAGACACACGCACTGTCTGACTGTGTTCGTGAACTGACACTCGGAAACCTTGGGGAGGCACTCTTCCTCGCTGTCAGACCCTGAATCTCTATCAGGATTCATTCTCATTCAAATTGCACCACGGTAACTCATAAACATAGCATTAGATTATGGAAATGAGAGGTCTGCATCTATTCCTGCTTAATTCCTTTAGGGAGACATTTAATTTAACAAATAAATAAATAACCGGTGGCATCAGTGCTTATAAAGGGTATTCGTATAAATTTAGCCAGGCAAACTGAATAATAATTACTTCATTTGACCAAGCGCGTTCAATCACCCATCACTGAACACTTCATTAAGGCTTTTAAATATGTAGGACACTTGACTTAAGACAGATGTCTGGGGAAATTTTCTACTTGTCATTCATCGTATCGTGCATGTGTCTAATAAACTGTTCATAATGTGCGGGGAGCCCATGACTGCAGTTAGAACATAAAGGAAGAAATACCATCAGTGACCTTACAGCAATTTAAGGACAAACAGATACGTAGATCCTTTTCCAAAATCATCCATTTTATTTCCATAATAAAAGACAATATACATTTTTTCCTGTGGTTCCTAGCAAATATCTGTGACTAAACTTGATTTCTGCTGTTATTTGGTTGATAAATAAAAATTGTCTTTGAATCTTCAGAACCACTGAGAGTAGAAGTCGCCACTGACAGGTTTATTGAACCCTTTTTATAATCCCTGGGCAATTGATATCATTTGTTAGCAGATAGCAATGGGCTTCACAGTTTTTCTGTCCAGGATTACTCTGCCCCCCTTGCTGGTGTACGTAGGTTACCACTACACACAACTCAAAAAGGATCAGGATGTTGGTGACTGTATGTTTTTGTTTTTTTTTAAACAACATTTCATCTTAATTTTTTCAAGCAAATTTAGACCATGCAGAGACCGTCTATATGAAGGCGCTTTTTTGATGACCTTAAAAAGACTGCTTTTCCTCTTTCACTTTTCAACCAAATCCGTACGTCTTTTAGACGGTTGGCAAAGCCGTCTTATTAATGTTTTTTTAAACCAATTTGTGGTGGGAGGGAAGCCATAATTTAGATGCACATATTTTGGGCTAAATCAGGTCCATCGGTCCAAGCCTTAACTTAGCCCACAAATAGATGTTGAATATTGGGTTGTGTTAAGTCCATCTACCACAGACCATATTTAATCAGAAAAAGAGTTGTTGAAAATTGGGCAAAAAAAAAACACTCTGATAATTGTGCTATGTAGTCCACAGGATTTGGCCCAAATCAAAATAGTTTTTGGCATTTGGTGATGGCGGTGGGGGTCTGTCTCTCAAAAGTCAAATACACTTTTATAATCACTTGGAGTCTTTGTTAAAAGTGCTTTAACCAAATCCGTACTTTTTTTAAACGGTTGGTAAAGCCATCATTTCAACATTTATTCAACCAATTTGTGCTGGAAGGGTATATTCTCTCTCTTCCTGTCTACCTACCTGCCTCCCTGCCTGTTCTGTATGCCATCTTGGCATGCATCAGTCTCAGTAATTAGCGGTGTCTCTCGAAAATTAAACTCACATTCAAAGTCAAACTGGGCTGTGGCCATTAGTAAAGAATTCTGGTCAGCACACCAGTGATGTTCCCCACCAATGATTTCTTGAGTCCTGGCTACTTATTTCCACCTGCACTGGGTATTCAAATAGTAATATGGTATGATGAACATATTTCTTCTATTCTAAATCAAATGTATTAGCAGGTAAACTAGCATCAGCAACACACAACCAAAATAAAACCCTACATACTGAATATCTCTGCACTTAATCTAGAGCTCTATCTTATAATGTACTTGTGGCTTTAAAAATACAGTATATGAGGTGGATACCAATAAGTTTTGCTGCATAATTTTGATCCATAAAAAAAACAGCAGGTTAACCTAAAGTGTTTTAGTCTTATTTTGAAATATGGAATTTTAGTCAATTTAGCATGAATGAATTGAAGGATTGGCATCCTCTTATACATAAAATATGGAGGCACAGTGGTAGATTGGGAGTTTTAAGCAAACAAAAACAACAGGTTTGCAAGCACCTGTACTGCTCTCCACTTACAGAACAGGACCATATAGCAGGGTCTGGAAATCTGTGGCAATATTATTACCAGTTTTGCATCAGGCTGAAAACATCCCCACGGTGCCTTACTATAATGATACTTTTGCAATAAAGCATATGTAGCTAAACATTTACATAATAACTATTTGTTGAAATTACTTCAAGCTACCGAAGAGCTGCTGACTTCATTAAACCCAGGGCAAAAGTATTATGGAGATATTCTTCCATATGTAGCATATACTGTGCCCAAAATTAAAACTTGAAGACACACTTTTAACCCTGAGTGTGTATTATACCCTAGCTGGCTTAGCACGCAGTCCATGGGAGCTGTGTGCTAAGCCTACTACTGTATTCCCTGTACACCTTTGACTGTATTCCAACCCATGCAACCACAGGCATCATAAAGTATGCGGACGTACCACCTTGGTTGGGCTCATCACCGATGATGATGAGAAGGCATACAGGGCGGAGGTAGGGAATCTGCTGCTGTGGTGTCAAGCAAACAACCTGAAACTGAATGTCCAAAAAACCAAAGAACTCATACTGGACTTCAGAAAGAACAAACAGGACCACACCACCCCTCCTCATAAATGGCAACTGCGTTGGAAACCGTCCCTACCTTCAGGTTCCTCAGCACCCCGCATTTCCTCTGACCTCTCCTGGTCAGTCAAACACCAAGGCCCAGGTGAAGAAAGCTCAGCAGCGGCTGCACTTCCTCTGTGTGCTGAGGAAGAACAACCTGGACCAGAAGCTGCTGCTGGCCTTCTACCGCTGTTCAGTGGAGAGCGTGCTCACCTACTGTCTGGGTTTGTGGTACACCGGCTCCACGGCCGAGGAACAGGAAGGCTGTGCAGAGGGTTATCAATACCGTCTCCTGAAAAAATGATCAGCGGCCCTCTGCCCTCCCTTGAGGACATCTGCAAATCCTCCTGTCTAAGAAAGATCAAGGACATTACAGGGACCCGTCACATCCCGCCCACCACTCTTGTTCAACCTGCTTTCCTCTGGACAACGGTTCAGATTAATCAGGTCCCACACCTCCAGACTGACAAACAGTTTCTTCCCCTGGCCATCCAAAATGCAAACAGTAAGAGCCCCACCCTCCTCCGTCCGAACGCTCACATGCACAGAACTGGAGGACCTTTTTAATTATCACAAAAACACACCTGTCTTTGCACTCCGCACCCTAAGATTAGATAAGATAAGATAAGATAAGCCTTTATTAGTCCCACAACGGGGTAATTCCAGGATTGCAACAGCACAGGGATAGCAACACTCAGAGCAACAATCAGACAGGCAAGGAAAAAAAAACAAGCATGCAAGAGCAGCTAATATACATATGTACACCTTCATGTATATTGACCCTTCCGTGAAGCCACTACCCTTCCCATGTATATTTTCGATAATCCCTGGCCCATTTTATTTAATCGTGTGTTCTGTACTCCACACTTTTATGTACAGTGTTTCATCGTGAAGCCCCCTACCTAACCTGTGTATATTTCCATAATCCCGGTGCCATTTTTATTTCAGTTGTGTGTTTAATCGGAGTTCTGTAACTGTGTTTTTATCTAATCCTTCTCTCTTTATTGCGCAGTAGTATTTTGATCAGGTGAGGCGCGCGTCCCTCCCTTCCTGGGGAGGTTCCTCGTCTTGTCTCCGGCTCCAAAGGTAATCATCGCACCTGCGTGAGTGGATGCACCTACTGCCTCTTCCCTGCCAGCGCTTAAAAGGACCAGTTTGTGAACGCTCCAGCACTGGCTCGTTGGGTATAGCTGCCATTTAAAAGAAGTAAGTGAGATTTAAGTTATCAGGGAACCCAGACATTAAACTCTCTTTCTCTTCCTCCTTCTCAGGTTGCTGCCATCTCTGCGATGCATCTCCGGGGGCTGTTGTGGGCTCACCTGCTCCATCATCATCGTCATCATTTCGGACTGCCATCTCCACCCGGTCAGACACCCCTTCCAGCCCTACTCATCCACAACTTCTTCGCTGGTTCATCTTTGTCCTGCTGGGTTCCTCTGTCGGGCTCTCTACTCCTATTCCTAAGAATATTCCTGTATTCATTTTGCCCAGTGTCCCTCCTCATACTAACCTGCTCTCATCTCCCTCCTTACAGGCTGGGTATTCCTCTGGCGAGTGAAGTGTTTTTCCTCTAACTCTGCGCTTGATTGTTCAATAAACTTGTGTTTAAACTTTGCTTCTCTGTGTCGTGTGCATTCCCTGGTGTAGCATCCTGCATGTGAGCTGATTATTTTTGTAATCATGACAAGTAGCCTGGTGGAGCACCCACAATTTTGTTGTGCTGTACAACTGTACAATGATAATCAAGCCTATTCTATTCTAATGAACACAGGGCGAGGTCAGAGAGTCCACAGTGGGAAGAACAGCCCTTGACTTCTGTATATTAGCAGATTTCATTGTTTTATGAATATACAAATACTCAAAGTAATTTTTGCAACCACAAGAGTTAAGTGTTTTGATTCTTCTGACATAACCCATGCAGCTTATTTGATCAATGCCAGGTCTCTTGTTTCTTCCTCCTGCTTCAAGTACAAATTGTACTGCAAGCAGCAGGGGTAGGATGACCTAGTGGTAGAGCATCTGCCCCATGGCTGAAAATCACAAGTTCTAACCCTGGCTGGGTCATACAATAAGGGTACTTCCTGCCTTCTAGCATAATACAGGGCTAGCTTATGCTTCTAAGGATAGATGGTGAGGATGTTTTGTAACCCTCCAGTTAAAATTTGGAAATTTACAGGGGAAAACAATGTTGTGTGAAAAAGTGTTTGCCCCCTTCCTGATTTCTCATTTTTTGTGTTTGTCACACTTAAATGTTTCAGATCATCAAACAAATTTAAAGAGTAGACATAACACAAGCTAAACACAAAATGCAGTTTTAAATTGAAGGTGTTTATTATTAAAGGTAAAAATAAACAAACCTACATGGCCCTGCTGTGAAAAAAGTGATTGCCCCCCTCGTTTAAAACATTAAATTAACTGGTTTATTACATCTTTGGAAAGCTGAGTTCAATTTTCTGGCTATTTCTAAAGCTTTGGGACTCAGCAAACAACAGTGAGAGCAATTATCCACAAATGGGAAAAAACACGGAACAGTGGTGTGAACCCTTCACAGGAGTGGCTGGCTGACCAAAATGACCCCAAGAGAGCAGCTACAACTCATCCAAGAGGTCACAAAAGACCACCAATAAACATCCAAAGAACTGCAGGCCTCACTTGCCTCAGTTAAGGTCAGTGTTCATGACTCCACCATAAGAAATGAGGACTGGGCAAAAATGGCCTGCATGCCAGAGTTCCAAGACGAAAACCACTGCTGAAAAAAAGAACATAAAAGCTTGTCTCAGTTTTGCCAGAAAACATATTGATGATCCCCAAGACTTTTGGGAAAATACTCTGTGGACTGACAAGACAAAAGTTGAACTTTTTAGAAGGTGTGTGTCCCATTACGTAAAAGTAACACAGCATTTCAGAAAGGAGCATCATACCAACATTAAAATATGGTGGTGGTAGCGTGATGGTCTGGGGCTGTTTTGCTGCTTCAGGACCTGGAAGACTTGTTGTGGTAAATGGAACCATGAATTCTGCTGTCTACCAAAAAATCCTTAAGGAGAATATCCGGCCATCTGTTCATGACCTTAAGCTGAAGCACACTTGGGTTCTGCAGCAGGACAATGATCCAAAACACACCAGCAAGTCCACCTCTGAATGGCTTAAGAAAAACAAAATGAAGACTTTGGAGTGGACTAATCAAAGTCCTGACCTGAATCCGATTGAGATGCTGTGGCATGACCTTAAAAAGGCGGTTCATGCTCAAAAACCCTCCACTGTGGCTGAATTACAACAATTCTGCAAAGATGAGTGGGCCAGAATTCCTCCACAGCGCTGTAAAAGACTCATTGCCAGTTATCGCAAATGCTTGATTACAATTGTTTCTGCTAAGGGTGGCCCAACCAGTTATTAGGTTTAGGGGGCAATCACTTTTTCACACAGGGCCATGTAGGTTTGGATTTTTTTTCCCCTTAATAATAAACACCTTCATTTAAAAACTGAATTTTGTGTTTACTTGTGTTATATTTGTCTAATATTTAAATTTGTTTGATGATCTGAAACATTTAAGTGTGACAAACACACACACAAAAAAATGAGAAATCAAGAATGGGGCAAACAATTTTTCACACCATTGTACAAGAAAGTTACAAATTTACAGGAAAAAAAATGCAGATTTTTGAGAAAAAGTTGAAAATTTATGAGATAAAAGTTGAATATTTAGAGGATTTTTTTTTTTTTAATTTCTGAGAAAATAGTAGAAAATATACAGGAAAAATTGGAAATTTATGAGAAAAAAGTTAGAAATTTACAGGAAAAAAATTGCAAATGTTTGCCAAAAAAGATGAACATTTATAAAGAAAAAAGTTGAACATCTACAAAAAAGTTAAAAAATTTAGAGAAAAATGTTGAAATTAATGAGAAAAAAGTTTGAAATTTACAGGGGAAAAAGTTGCAGATCTACAAGAAAAAGTTACAAATTTTCAGGGAAAAAAATCCAAATTTAGAGGAATTTTTTTTTCAATTTATGAAAAAATGTTGCAAATCTCTGAGAAAAAAGCAGAAAATATACAGGAAAAAATTAGGAAATTATTAGAAAAAAGCTAGAAATTTTACAGGAAAAAAATACAGATTTTTGAGGAAAAATACGTAGAAAATTTATGAGGAAAATAGTTGCAAATCTACAAACAAGTAAAAAATCTGAAGAACATTTTTTTGAAATTAATGAGAAAATGTTAAGGTGTGTGGCATATGACCCAAAAGCAGACACGGGAGGAAGCGATCATAGAAGTGAAACGATAATCTTTTTTACAACAACTGTGCAAGATAGCGTGCAAAGAAGATCAATCTCGAGAGTCGGGCATTATGAGGACAGAGCAGTGGAGCAGGTACTGTAAAGTACTGTAAATGAGAACAGTATGATGGAGTTTTAATATTAGACTACGTGCTTACATTTCCACCGGGGAGAGCAGCTAGAAGCAGATGAGGGGACGCCACTCTGGGAGAGCAGATTGCCAAAGGGGGAGGTGTTGCGGTGCAGCAAGGGGGTCCGGGAAATTGAAGGGGACAGGCTGAGCAGGCCTGAAAGCTGTGGAGTGAGAGTGAAGAGCAGTGATGACAAACGCTGGTAAGTCGACTTACTTAGGGTGGTGAAGGTGTGCACAGTAGTGATGTTATGCTCGAAACCACCCACTCAACATTGATTTGAACAATATAAAGCGGAAGTGTCGTGAGCAGTGCATCGAGCGCTGTTTCAACACGCACACAGTCACGTGACCGTAGCAAGCGAAGCCTCATTTTGTCAGTCACATCACGTGACTTGCAGGAAGTTTGAGAGGATTGGGCATTTAAATATAAGTCAGGGAGAGTATTACACAAGTTAGAATTAGGTTTAGGTTCAGTAACATTAAACAAAAATACATTACATTTACTAAATATTACACAGAAATACACGCATACACACTCATTCACACAAACACTAGAAGATAGATAGATAGATAGATAGATAGATAGATAGATAGATAGATAGATAGATAGATAGATAGATAGATGCCAGATTTTTCGTTGACTGAAAACTGTCCTTCGACAGAGTTTTTACAGCAATGACTAAAAATTCTGAAAGCTGTCTATCATTTGACAGATTACATGGAGGGTGATCTAATTAAAGTCAATTAAAATGATAGAGAACAGATTGACAGGATTTTTACAAGCCTATCTGAGAAAATGATAGATAATAAAAAAGTGTAGTGAAACCTCTGAAAGTCGCAATACTCTATGTCAGGGGTGTCAAACTCATTCCATGGAGGGCCAAGACCCTGCATGTTTTACTTCCACCCAGTGTCTTCAGCAGGTGTTTTCACTGATCAGCAATCAATTGGAAGAAATTTGATGAAATCACCTGTTGAAGACACTGGGTGGAGGTAAAACCTGCAGGGTCTTGGCCCTCCATGGAATGAGTTTGACACCCTTGCTCTATGTATTGAGCCTTTTTCAGGTTTTCTGCCCAGATGCAGTTCTGACACTCAGTCAGCAGATGGGACTCTTTCTTAAATGTTTCATAACACTGTGTTGATCATGAAGCAATTGTCTCAAAGTTGTTCATTGTTTCAAAAGGCCTCAGTTTCACCATCACTAGTGGACAGTCCAGGACATCCAAATCCAATCTGAGAGACAATTTCCAACACCCAGAGGCAGGCAGGGGTCAAGGCATGGTCAGATAATGGCAGGCAGATAATTTCAATACAGAAGGCACATTCTTTGCCACTGAAAAGCAAAAGATCAAGAAACAACTAGTGATGTTATGCTCGACACCGCCCACTCGACACTGATTCGAGCAATGTAACACAGAAGTGTCATGAGCAGAGTGTCAAGCACTGTGTCAACAAGGCCATGTTCACGTGACCATAGCGAACAAGGCCTCGTTGTCACATCACGTGATTTGAGACCTGGCGAGAAATTTGAGAGGGCTGGGCGTTGCATACGTCAATGGTGAAGGATTTAAAAGGGGACTGATTCACCACTCAAAC
Source organism: Pholidichthys leucotaenia (assembly GCA_020510985.1). Classification (NCBI taxonomy): domain Eukaryota; kingdom Metazoa; phylum Chordata; class Actinopteri; order Cichliformes; family Pholidichthyidae; genus Pholidichthys; species Pholidichthys leucotaenia. Next base: position 220,004,663 of record CM035844.1, read on the forward strand.
TGAGAGTTTTTTGAGAGGAGGAGATTTGTTTTCATTGCATTTGCTTTTTGAGTAGAAGTCAGGGACAGTATTACACAAGTTAAAATTAGGTTTAGTAACGTTAAACAACACTTTACATGTACTAAATATTACACATAGATACATTAGTGATGGTGAAACTGAGTCCTTATAAAACCATGAACAACTTTGAGACAATAGCTTCGTGATCAAAACAGTGTTATGAAACATTTCATAAAGAGTGCCATCTGCTGACTGCGTGTCAGAACTGCATCTGAGTAGAGAAAACCTGAAAAAAATCTCACTTTTTTTTTTTTTTGAGCATTTGCCCATCCGAGGTCTATTCAAAATCGGATGGCAGGAACAAACGATATAAAGAAAAAAAAAACTAATTCCAATAGAAGGCTCTCAAATTTCCCGTGAGCCCTCAAGTCACGTGATGTGGACTGACATAATGAGGCCCTCGCTTGCTATAGTCACGTGACTGTGGGCTTGCTGAAACAGAGCTCGATGCACATGATGCATGGTGAATGAAACCTCTGATATATATATATATATATATATATATATATATATATATATATATATTTGAGGTTTCGTTCACTGAAAATTGTCCTTACACAGAATTTTTCCAGCAACGACTACAAATTCTGAAAGCTGCCTATCATTTGACAGATTATATGGAGGGTGATCTAATTAAAGTCAATTAAAGCAAGCTCTTGCTTGTCTTGTTTTTTGTTTTCTTGCCTTCTGATTGTTTGCTCTGAGTGTTTGCTATCCCTGTGCTGTTGCAATCCTGGAATTTCCCCATTGTGGGACTAATAAAGGCTTATTTTATCTTATCTTATCTAAATGGTAGATAACTGATTGAACACAGTTTTTGCAAGCTTGTCCGAGAAAATGACATAACAAAAGTGTAGTGCAACCTGCGATACAGAAATATTTGCCTTTTTCAGATTTTCAACCCAAATGCAATTCTGACAGTCCAGTCACTAGATGGCAGTCTTTATTAGATGCTTTATGACACTGTGTCGCTCGTGAAGCAATTGTCTCACAGTTGCTCATTGTTTCATGAGGCCTCAGTTTTAACATCACTAGAAACAACAAGGCAGGATAATACATGGATCTGCCCTCAGGCATGATGTGACTTTGTGCAGGATAATGTAATCAGGAAGAGTGATGGAGAGCACCCACTCCATTTAAAGGGCCTCTCTAATTGGCAGCAGGGGTGGAAAAAGGCTGCAGGGCATGAGCTTAATCAGAGGAGAGAAGGCAGAGTACACACAGAACTATTACAGAAAAAAAGTTGGAAATGTAAACAGAACAAGTTTCAGATCTAAGAAAAAGTTATAAATTAAAAGAAAAAAAATAAATTTAGAGGAATTTTAAAATAATGTGAGAAAAAAGACATTTTACAGGAAAAAAAATTGCAAATTCTTTAGAAAAAATGTTAAACATTTATGAGGAAGAAGTGGAAAATCTACAAAAAAGTAAAAAAAAAATTAGAGAAAAAATATGAAAATTCATGAGAAAAAAGTTAGAAATTTACAGGGAAAAAGTTCAGATCCACACAAAAAAGTTAGAATTTACAGCGAAAATTGCAAATTTTGGAGAAAAGCTGAATGAATACAGTGTTGTTGCAACCTTCAATAAAAATAATATTAACAGTGTAGTGGAAAGGAAACTGTCCCCATTTGTACAAAGCAGTAGTGTTAGTTGCAGTCTCTATGAGCAGCACAGATTGTAGAATCTGACAGCAGCAGGTAGGGGGGACCTGCGAAACCTCTCCCTCATGCATTTGGATGGAGCAGTCTGTCACTAAACGAGTTTTCTCAGTGCACTCTGTGTCCCCCGCATGGGGTGGGACTCAGACTCCAGCAGAGATGACACCTTAGCCCACCGCTCTCCCTCTCTCCTATCCTCCTTATGCTTTTAATAGTGTTTTTTTCTGAGTTGTTTGTCGATTTTTTTTAATGTTTAATTAAAATTTAAACTATTAAACTGTGGGAGCAAAAACTGAAGGGGTTTGCTGGTCAGGCTGAGACCCTAATCTAGCGGTAACTGATACGGCCAAACAGGCTGCGCAACTGAAAGTAACATTCTCTTCTCTTGCATGTTTCCTGTCGACTTTTCAGAAAGTTCCTTAAAACATGTACAGAAAGTTCTTCAAAATATGTACAGAAAGTTCTTTAAAATATGCATCTGCCTGTGTTCACTGCGAGTCAGGATGTGTAACAAATGAAGCAGCAGAAAAGCTTACAGCTCCTCTTAAATCTTGGCAAACATTTGCCACAAGAATTGTCCAAACAAAGACCCAAAAGCTTGGATGTATTTTCTGAAGAAGCATGTCTCAATATGGAAGGCAGCAGAAGAAAAATCATTAAACCCGAAGAACACGGAGTTCAGTCGTGTTTCTGGAATGTATAAAATGTAACTTTTTATACTGCGTCCAACGGTACTCGGGGAAAAAAACCTCATACCACATGGTGTCTCTCGTGACATTGTTTTCTTCAATAATCATGTGACAGGAAGTTAACAGCTGTCAATACTGAGAACAATTGGAAGATTTTCTTTTCCTGTTCAGACAGATCCTTTAATTATTCTAAGAATTTAATTACACAGATAAGAGAAGAATAAACATGTTCATCTTACTACTGGTTTCCTCTTATCCCTATAGGTATAAATTAAAAGGGATGGGAGGACCCCCCCCCCCAACCTGGAAGAATGAGAGAATTGTTCCGACCCCCAAATCATCATAAACATTTTTATGTTACAGAACTCAATAAAATGCATTCTTAATGCTAAGCATACATGCAAAACAAATGTTTTGGGGAAATTGGCAAACTTTTCTTATACATTTTGTGCTTTTTTTTCTCATGAATTGATGATTTTTTTTCTCATAAATGTACAACTTTTTCATTTAAATTTCCAACTTTGTCTTATTCATTTCCAACTTTTTCCTCATAACTTGCAACTTTCTCTCATCAATTTGCAAATTTTATTCTTTTTACTTTGCATCTTTTTCTTTTAAATTTGCAGCTATTTTCTGTAAATTTGCAACTTTCTCTTGGAATTTGCAATTATTTTGTCATTAATTTGCAGCTTTTTTAAGTAAAATTTGCAACTTCTTATGTAAATTGGCAATTTTTTCATATAAATTTGCAAATTTTTTAAAGTAAATTTGCAACTTTTTTCTAATTAATCTGCAACTTTTGTCATTGATCTACAACCTTTTTCTTGCTAAATTGCAATTTTTTCTTATTAATTCACAATTTTGGCTTTTTTTTTCTTGTAAATTTGAAGCTTTTTTTTCTCAATTTGCAATGGTTTTGGACATTTTTCTTAACAATTTGCAACTTTTTCCTATAAATTTTGGACTTTTTGCCTCGTAAATTTCTTAACGTTCACATGGTTGCTTGCTCAATTTTTTTTAAATTCTATGCAATGGTTTATATACTGTATATATATATATATATATATATATATATATATATTATATATATATACACACTACCATTCAAAAGTACAGACAATTATTTGTGTTTTCCATGAAAAGTCACACTTATTTACCACCATGAGTTGTAAAATGAATAGAAAATATAGTCAAGACATTAACAAGGTTAGAAATAATGATTTGTATTTGAAATAATATTTTTTCCAGATACTCAACCTTGCACCAAAGGAAGGTCAGTTTTATAGCTTCTCTAACCAGCTAAACTGTTTTCAGCTGTGCTAACATGATTGCACAAGGGTTTTCTAATCATCCATTAGCCTTCTGACTCAATGAGCAAACAAATTGTACCATTAGAACACTGGAGTGATAGTTGCTGGAAAATGTGCATCTATACACCTATGTAGATATTGCACCAAAAAACCAGACATTTGCAGCTAGAATAGTCATTTACCACATTAGCAATGTATAGAGTGTATTTGTGATTAGTTTAAAGTTATCTTCATTGAAAAAAAGTGCTTTTCTTTCAAAAATAAGGAAATTTCTAAGTGACCCCAAACTTTTGAACGGTAGTGTATGTATACAGTTATGCCCAGAAATATTTGGACAGTGACACAATCTTCATGATTTGGGCTCTGCATGCCACCACATTGTATTTGAAATGAAACAACTACAACGGAATTGAAGTGCAGACTTTAAGGTTTAATTCAAGGGGTTGAACAAAAATATATGATTAAACATGTAGGAATTGTAGCTATTTTTATACAAACGCTCCTCATTTCAGGGGCTCAAAAGTAATTGGACAAATAAACATAACCCTAAGTAAAATGTTACTTTTCAATATTTTGTTGAGAATCCTTTGCAGGCAATGACTGCCTGAAGTCTGGAACCCATGGACATCACCAAACGCTGGGTTTCCTCCTTTGTGATGCTTTGCCAGGCCTTTACTGCAGCTGTCTTCAGTTGTTGCTTGTTTGTGGGTCTTTCTGCCTTAAGTTTTGTCTTGAGCAAGTGAAATGCATGCTCGATTGGGTTGAGATCTGGTGATTGACTCGGCCATTGCAGAATATTCCACTTTGTTGCTTTAAAAAACTCCTGGGTTGCTTTTGCAGTATGTTTTGGATCATTGGTGAAGCGCTGTCCAATCAACTTTGCTGCATTTGGCTTAATCTGAGCAGAACGTATATCCCTATACACTTCAAAATTCATCCGGCTGCTTCTGTCTTTTGTCACATCATCAATAAACACAAGTGACCCAGTGCCATTGGAAGCCATGCATGCCCATGCCATCACACTGCCTCCACCATGTTTTACAGAAGATGTAGTGCTTTGGATCATGAGCTGTTCCAATTCTTCTCCAAACTTTCTTCTTCCCATCATTCTGGTACAGGTTGATCTTAGTCTCATCTGTCCAAAGAATGCTGTTCCAGAACTGGGCTGGCTTCTTCAGGTGTTTTTTGGCAAAGTCAATTCTGGCCTTTCTATTTTTGAGACTGATTCATGGTTTGCACCTTGTGGTGAATCCTTTGTATTTACTCTCATGAAGTCTTCTCTTTATGGTAGACTTAGATACTGATACACCTACTTCCTGGAGAGTGTTCTTCACTTGAGTGGATGTTGTGAAGGGGTTGTTCTTCACCATGGAAAGGATTCTGTGATCATCCACCACTGTTGTCTTCTGTGGACGTCCAGGCCTTTTTGACTTCCCAAGCTCACCAGTGCACTCTTTTTTTCTCAGAATGTACCAAACTGTTGATTTGGCCACTCCTAACATTTCTGCTATCTCTCTGATGGATGTCTTCTTTTTTTTCAGCCTCAGGATGGTCTGTTTCACCTCCATTGAGAGCTCCTTTGACCGCATGTTGTGTGTTCACAGCAACAGCTTCCAAATGCAAACGCCACACCTGGAATCAACTCCAGACCTTTTAACTGTTTAAGTGATGACAGGTTAACGAGGGAAGAGCCCATGCAGCCTTGTTATTTTTTTTTTTTTTTTTTTGCAGCCTTCTGAGTCAATTGTCCAATTACTTTTGGTCCCTTGAAAAAGAGGTGGCTACGTATTAAAGAGCTGTAATTCCTAAACCCTTGCTCCAATTTGGATATGAATACTCTCAAATTACAGCTGAGAGTCTGCACTTTAAGCCCATATTGATTATATAATTGTATCCTGAATATGTTTTCATAAACAGCTAAAATAACAAAACTTGTGTCACTGTCCAAATATTTTTGGGCCTAACTGTATATATATATATATATATATATATATATATATATACACTACCGTTCAAAAGTTTGGGGTCACCCAGACAATTATTTTGTGTTTTCCATGAAAAGTCACACTTATTTACCACCATGAGTTGTAAAATGAATAGAAAATATAGTCAAGACATTGACAAGGTTAGAAATAATGATTTGTAATTGAAATAATATTTTTTTCCAGATACTCAACCTGCTCAAAGGAAGGTCAGTTTTATAGCTTCTCTAACCAGCTAAACTGTTTTCAGCTGTGCTAACATGATTGCACATGGGTTTTCTAATCATCCATTAGCCTTCTGACGCAATGAGCAAACACACTGTACGATTAGAACACTGGAGTGATAGTTGCTGGAAATGGGCCTCTATACTCCTATGTAGATATCACACCAAAAACCAGACATTTGCAGCTAGAATAGTCATTTACGACATTAGCAATGTATATTAGATATTAGAGTGTATTTCTGATTAGTTTAAAGTTATCTTCATTGAAAAAAACAGTGCTTTTCTTTCAAAAATAAGGAAATTTGTAAGTGACCCCAAACTTTTGAACAGTAGTGTATATACAGTATATATACAGTATATATATATACACTGAGCAGTGTTGTGTTTGTGTGTGTATATATATATATACTGTATATACTGTATATATATACATACACAAACATACATACATAAAGTGGATATAAAAAAGCCTACACACACACAGACTTTGGATTGGATTCAGGTCTGGACTCCGGCTGTGCCATTCCAAAACCTTAATCTTCTTCTGGTGAAGCCATTCTTTTGTTGATTTGGATGTCTGCTTTGGGTCATTGTTGTTCTGAAAGATGAAGTTCTTCTTTATCTTCAGCTTTCTAGCAGAAGCCTGAAGGTTTAGTGGCAACACTGACTGGTATTGGGAACTGTTTCATAATTCCCCCACCTTGATTAAGGTCCCAGTTCCAGCTGAGGTAAAACTGCCACCACCATGCTTCTCTGTAGCTATGGTGTTCTTTGGTGATGAGCAGTGTTTGTTTGTGCCATATATACCTTTTGGAATGATGCCAAAAAAGTTCAACCTTGGTTTCATCGGACCATAACCACATTTTCCCCACAAGCATTTGGAGATTTCAAATGTGTCTTTGCAAAAATGTAGCCAGGCTTGGATATTTTCTTCATATATAAGCTCCATCTTTCCACCCTACCCCATAGCCCAGACATATAAAAGATGGGACATTATTGTCACATGTACTAAACAGGCCAGAACTGCCAAAAATTCCTGCAGCTCCTTCAATGTTATTGTCGGCCTCTTGGCAGCCTGCCTGACCGGTTTTCTTCCATCTTATCAGTTTTGTAGGGATGTCCAGTTCTTGGTAATGTCACTGTTGTGCCATATCTTTTTCTTCTTCACCTGATGACTGTCTTCACTGTCTTTCCGTGGTATATTTAATGCCTTGGAAATTCTTTTGTACCCTACTCCTGACTGATACCTTTGAACAATGAGATCCCTCTGATGCTTTGGAAGCTCTCTGCGGACCACGGCTTGTGCTGTAAGATGTGACTACAAAAATGTCAGGAAAACCCTACTAGAACCGCTAAACTTTATTTGGGGTTAATCAGCGGCACTTTAAAAGGTGACAGGTGTGTGCTGACTCCCATTTAACACGAGTTTGAATGTGATTGGTTAATTCTGAACACAGCCACATCCCCAGTTATAACAGGGTGTGCATATTTATGCAACCAGGTTATTGTTGTCCCCCGCCCCTTAAAAGATTTCAGTTTATTTTTCAATTGGGTTGTGCAGGTTATAGGTCACATTAATGGTGGAAAAAGTTTTGAAAAGATTTGTCTTGATCTCATTTTTTACATCACAAAAACCTGGCGTTTGAACAGGCGTGTGTAGACTTTTTATATCCACTGTACATACAAATGTTTTGGGGTTTTTTTATTCCACATATACAGTGTTTGAATTCCTCCCCATTACAAAATCGTTTATACTGCCCCCCAAAACCTAGGAATGGCCCTGACTACACTAATACTTACAGTGTCTCCCTCAATATTTACTCTTGAGAAAATGTTTGATTTATTGTGCCCCCCCCAAACAAGGAAATGAAATATCCATCCATGCTCATCCCACAGTTTACACATCTATTTTTTCCACACTTTCCCTGTATCATAACTTTTGCAGCAAGTCAAAAGAAAATAGTAGATTTAAATGCATATGAATAAAACATGACCATTACCTTTGGTACCTGTTGGTGGTAGTGTCCAGAATGTTTTGATTGACATTATAGTGTGAATCAGTCTATTCAAGCCATGGCTATTTAGTGTCGTACAACAGCAGAATATGAATGATCTGAGAGTCATGGGCTGCAGTGCAGCATGAATATTTTGCAAAAATTGTACAAAATTAGATGCAAATGGTTCAAAGGAAATGTTGCATTTTAATGAGCTGTACACTGGGTGGTAGATAAAAAATGGTGAACCAGCATAAATAAAAAAGCAGTGCCGAATTCAATTAAAGAAAAATAATGACAGAAACCGAAGGGGTTCATTAGAGTGTGGAATAATGCGAGAGACGGCCCACACCGGCTGCTGCTGTAACTCTAAATATAACATCGTGTCCCGCAATCGCACGGCCTCGTTCGGCGTCAGATGGCCCACCGGTGCCAGGAGTCTACTGTACACTGCCGGGGTCGGATTAGCAACATCCGCATTACTTTGTTTACTCTGCAGCTCGGGGCCTAGCACGAAACGAGCCATCTGTGAACTTCTCAGCGAATCAGTCAGGAGATCAGTGCCAAACAGGCCTCAGCTGTCTGCTACTGGCTAGTTTTCAGTTGGATTTCACCTTCTCCTTCCTTCCTCACCCCCACTTGGACTCTTATTAGTGTCAAAAAGGGCAGCTATGTCCAGGTGTGAAGACGTCTTGCCGGGTGTGAAGTTGTGATACCAATTTGTTGTGCTCATAATGTCACACCGAGCTGCACTCCTGGGGAAACCGAGTGGCTGGCTTCATGTCAGAGCATTTTGAAGCAATTATTCAAGTCTTTAATGTGGTTTAATTCCTTTTGGAGGTCCCATTCACTCAGTGGGTGGTTTGTTATTTTTTATCAGGGGGTGGCGTAGAGGGATATTAACAAATTTAGCATAACATACAAATAGATAAATGTAAATTAGCCATAAATTACCAAGAATAAAGTTGCAAAAATATGATAAAAAGCCAATTCCAAAATTCAGAAAGTTACAAGTTACAATGTAATTACACAGAGCAAACATTTAACCAGAATCCAAATCAGTGTTGCAAATTAATGAAAAAAAAAGTAAACAAGTAGAAAATTTACAAGAGAAAAAAATCACAAATTTATGAGAAAAAAGTTTAAAATTAGAGAAAAAAAGTTGCAAATTGCTGGCCCGGGGCGCGGGGGGCTGAAATGTTAATAGTGGCCAAATTTGACCAAATGTGGATTATTTTTCAACCAGAGGCGGATTAGGCAAAGGTAGACAACTGCCTTAGGCCCCGATCTGCTAAGGGCCCCGATCTACTAGGAGCCCCATATATATATATATATATATATATACAGTATATATACTGTATATATATATATATATATATAAGGTTGTCATAGCTGGGGGTGGAAGTGTGGATAAGCTCCCACTATCTATAAAGTGCTCTCATATGGCGTGCGTCTCCTACAGCCTCTGACAACTAAGTCCAGCTCCTGGTGTGCTTGTTGCGGGACTGCTTTTACTGACAGGAGAAGGGGTGAAGGTGGATTTCTGGCGGATTTCTGGCGCCTTAAAACCAGATTGCTTCGGGAAGGTGGGGCTCGACAGCCGGGAAGGCAGCTCACCTAGGGGAAGGAAAACCCTGATTTCAAACCTCCGCTGCCTTGCGGTATACCTGCTCATGGGAAAGGCTTCGGGAGTCAACCCTGAGGAAAAATCCGGAGCCGGAGCTCCTAAGGCAGTTCGTCGTTGTCTACAGCGTCGCTCTGACAGCTCCTGCGACGGCGCTGGAACCAAGTGTACTGGCTTTTGCCTTTCCATTGGATCATTTCAGCGACGTGGAGAGGGGGGACCTGCTGCATGGGTAACAGCTTCTCCTCCATATCAACTTACCCAGGCTTTGCGCAGTGGAGAGGACACTCCAGCTTCGCTACGCTGCGTCGATACAACACGGGAAGCAGCAGTCTACCGGTTATAAGTCTCCGCTCAATTGGTGTAGAGCTCGACGCCAGGGGCTGCTTCCGATGGTGGGAGGGGCCATTGTGCTCCACTGGGCAGCTACCTCCCGCCTTAAGCTGGAAAGCCCCCAGCCAATAAGGTGCTGCCTCGCCACGGACCATTAACCTCACTGGGTGCATGGGGTCTAGGGTGAAAACCGACAAGTGGTTCGATAACCTCGCACCAAGCAATAAGAACAGAAAAAAGAAAACACCCGCCCTAAAGATGGGTACATGGAACGTCAGAACAATGACACCAGGTTTCTCTGACGATCTTCAGGAAATCAGCGATGCTCGCAAGACAGCAGTCATCGACATGGAACTGAGCAGACTGCAGATGGACATCGTTGCTCTCTAAGAGACCAGGCTCGCAGGGTCAGGATCTGTGAGAGAGAGGGACTTCTCCTTTTTCTGGCAGGGGAAACCACCTGGTTAGGTACTTGGTTCACTGCCAAGCTCAGACAGATCAGGAAGGAGAAGGAAGCAGCATTGAAAAGTGGAGACAGGGACTGCTACAGAGAGGTCAAATATCGGTTTAACAGAGAGCTGAGGAGAGCTAAATCTGTGTATTCTGAGAGACTCCAGCAGCAGTTCACTGCTAATGACTCGGCTTCTGTGTGGAGAGGACTGAGGCAAATCACCAACTATCGGCCTCAGGCTTCTAAAGGTCAGGATGACAAAGCCCTTTGTCAAAAACTGTCCCAACATTAAGCCCGTTTTGACACCTCGTCAGCTGTGTCCAACTCCCCCACTCCACCCAGCTCCACTGCCTCCTCGGCCCCTAATTCATCAAAAGCGGTCCCCCCCTCCTCCTCCTCCTCCTCCCCCACTGCCCTTGTCATCAGTGAGCAGGACGTGCACAGACAGTTCTCCAGACTGAACCCGCGCAAGGCCCCCGGGCCGGACGGTGTGTCTCCCTCCACCCTGAGACACTGTGCGAAAGAGCTGGCTCCTGTCTTCACAGACATTTTTAACACCTCCCTTAAGCAATGCCATGTGCCAACCTGCCTCAAATCCTCCACCATCATCCCTGTCCCCAAGAAGCCACGGGTTACTGGACTTAACGACCACAGACCTGTAGCGCTCACCTCTGTAGTCATGAAGTCCTTTGAGCTCCTGGTCCTGTCTCACCTCAAGTCCATCACCACTCCCCTCCTGGACCCGCTGCAGTTTGCCTACCGTGCCAACAGGTCTGTGGACGACGCAGTCAACCTGGCCCTCCACTCCATCCTGCAGCACCTGGACTCCCCGGGAACCTACGCCAGGATCCTGTTTGGGGACTTCAGCTCTACATTCAACACCATCCGCCCCGCTCTGCTCCAGGACAAGCTGTCCCTGCTCGACGTGCCTGACTCCCTCTGCAGGTGGATCACCGACTTCCTGACGGACCGGAGGCAGCATGTCCGGCTGGGGAAGTCTGTCTCGGACTCTGTTAGCATCAGCATCAGATCACCCCAGGGCTGTGTACTTTCCCCCCTACTCTTCTCCCTTTATACCAACTCCTGCACCTCCTCCCACCAGTCTGTTAAGCTGATTAAGTTTGCGGACGACACCACCCTCATCGGGCTCATCTCCAACGGCGACGAGTCCGTCTACAGGAAAGAGGTGGCCCAGCTGGTGTCCTGGTGCAGCCACAACAACCTGCAGCTGAATGCTCTGAAGACAGCGGAGATGATTGTGGACTTCAGGAAAGTCACAACCCCCCTGCCCCCCCTCACCATCACAGGCTCTCCCATCACCATTGCAGATTCCTTCCACTTCTTGGGCACCACCATCACCCGGGACCTCAAATGGGAGCCAACCATCAGCTCCCTCATCAAAAAGGCCCAGCAGAGGATGTTCTTTCTGCGGCAGCTGAGGAAGCTCAAGCTACCCACCAAGATGTTAGTGCAGTTCTACACGGCCATCATCAAGCCCATCCTCACCTCCTCCATAACTGTGTGGTATGCAGGAGCCACTGCCAGGGACAGACTAAGGCTGCAGCGCGTCGTGCGCACTGCTGAGAAGGTGATCGGCTGCAAGCTCCCATCTCTCCAGGACCTGTACATTTCCAGGACCCGGAGGCGTGCTGGCCGGATCATAGCCGATCCTTCACACCCTGGTCACGTACTGCTTGCCCCCCTCCCCTCAGGTAGAAGACTTCGGTCCATTCAGACTAAAACCTCCCAGCACATGAACAGCTTTTTCCCCTCTGCCATCAGACTGCTGAACATTAAGTAACTTAAGCCTGTTTTCCACTAGCCCAGCACACCTCGGTACGGCTCGGTTCACTTCAGTACGGCTCGGAATGCTTCTGTCTCCATTGGTGTTGTGCTTGTGCTGTGATGGTTTGTTAGGAGGTTTTAGAAGCGGGGCAGCAGCAGATTCTGAGCGAGGCGGGGCCACACTCCCGTGACGTTACGCACCCGACTGAGTCCTTATTTACACTAGACAAAAAAGGATTCAAGGATTATTGCCTTGCTCGCTCTGTGGATTTATCTCACAATTAATTTTATCTCATAATGAAGCTGCAACAACACAAGTCACTTTTGTTTTGAATTAACTGCCAAATGACCTAGAAATAAAGAGCTGAAACTTGTTTTTATTCGTATTAAATAATGAGACGTGGCACACTGGCCTACACCAAATTATTATTTTTTACATCCTAGGGCATTTTGGATGTACTGAATTATAAAAAATTCATGTTTTTCACCTTCAGGTCAACGTTTGGAACAACAGTATTATTATTTTCCGTTTAGATGATGCTACACTCCTTCTAAAGTATTGTAATTCTCTGAATTTGGAATGCTGATAGAACATTCAATTTACATATACTTACTTTTTTACATTGACTTGTAAGCTTGATCAGTCTCTCCTGCTGCATTTTAAAGTCCAACTGTGCAACTTCTTATAAGTTAACATAAAAAATGTACCCAAAGTTTAGAACTGGATCATGTGGGGCTAATTTTTAATGATATTTCAATAAAAAGAACAGAAAGCTTACAAAAACATTTGTTTTTTGGTCTAGTTAAAAATTACATTACCTTTACAATGGTTGACCCTGACAGGAAGATCAGTATCATTTTGATCAGATTAGGCAATGGAATTTCTATGAAATTATACTGTTTTATAATTCAGTGTTATAACAGACAAACCACACTTTCCAAAACAATTCCATTTTATTATATACAAAATATTAAAAGAAAAAAAAAAAACTTTTCAACACAACATGAAGGTTAATCGACATTTTATACACGCCGACCACTGAGTGTCTACACCAGCTTCCCAAACTGGGTCACGACTCGGATGAATGAAGCCGTCTCTGCCTGCTCTGGTTCAGGATGGCTCGGTTGAATAATCCGGACAGGCTGTCGCGGCGGACGCGTGGGATGATTCTACAAGGAAAATGCACACAATAAAATACAGCACAATAGTTTTTAACAAGAATACATAAGCTTATTTCAGCGTATTGTTCACATGAATAATTAAAATAAAAGCTTGAGTCCGCAGTGTGCTGCAATTAAGCAGCGATCCATCCACAAATGAACAGCTTTTTTATTGCATAAATAAACTGAGCGTCTTACCGAATATATTTGCGAAAAAACGCACAATAAAAAAAAATTAAAACTCACCGTTAAAGGACTCCGATGTCGAGACCTCCCGGTATATTTTTTCATTCCGGGCAGCTCCGTCTAACTCGCGCTGCATACGTTCGTCTGACAATGCAGTGAGCAGACACTGCAGCTCCTTACTGGTCCATGGAACACCCTTATTACGCGAAGCCATTTTTGATAGAGAATAAATGAAAATAGCACAGCAATACACTGAAAGGAACCGCCAACAGTGGTTGCGTGCTGAGTAAAGGCGGTCGTGAAGATTCTTTTTTTTTTTTTTCAAAAACTTTATTGAGAAGGTCGTGAAGATTTGGTAGATGAGGAGGAGGAGAGGGGCGGTTACAACCTGACCAATCAGCGCCGGTTACGACCTGACCAATCAGCGGCGACCAGTCTGTTAACGTCACAACACTGCACAGCTCAGCACTGCTGTACCCTGCCCTTCAGCGGGGCTGAGAATTGCGGCTGTTAAACCGTGTTGGGGCTTGTGGAAAAGCGTACAAAGCGTGCTGAGCCGTCCCGTGTCGCACTAAAGCGTGCTAGTGGAAAAGGCCCTTTATTGACTCTCGTGCACTATACACAGCAGCTCAACCAGACTCATGTCATTCATCACTATTTTTCTGTTGCATTATCGACTGCACTGTGGTACCCCATATTATCTGCTACTTGCTAATTTATTTAAAACTGCCTTGACTAGTATTACTCATTATTATTATTATTATTATTATTATTATTATTATTATTATTACTTATTATTCTACACTTATTGCATGTTTTTAGTCCTTTAGTTTTTTAGTTTATCTCTTTATCTCATCATGTTTTTAATGTTGCAGCATGGCACCGAGACAAATTCCTAGTTTGTGTACTACATGAACAATGGCAATAAATCTGATTCTGATTCTGATTCTGATTCTGACGAGACCAGGGAACATGGAGTTGGATTTGCGGTTAGGAACACCCTCCTGGGATCCATTATTCCACCCACAGAGGGAAGCAAATGCATTTTGTCCCTTCAGCTTCACTCCTCAGAGGGGACTGTCAGTTCAATCAGTGCCTACGCACCAACACTGACGTCTATGGTGGAAGCTAAAGACAAATTTTACGACGTCCTCAGTACCGCCATAGAGAAAATCCCAAAACAGGAGCCATTGTTCATCCTCGGCGACTTTAATGCTAGAGTTGGTGCCGAATACAACTCTTGGCCTACCTGTTTGGGCCAGTTCGGCATAGGAAGGATGAACGAAAATGGACAACGCCTACTGGAACTCTGTTGCCATCACGGTCTCTGCATCACAAATACATTCTTTAATACGAAGCCCCAATACAGAGTCTCCTGGAGACATCCAAGTTCCAAGCACTGGCACCAGCTTGATTTGATTCTCACCAGACGCAGCTGTCTACCCAGCGTCCAGATCACACGAAGCTACCAGAGTGCTGACTGTGATACAGATCACTCCCTAGTATGTAGCAAGGTCAAACTGCAAACAAAGAAAGTGCACCGCACGATAAAGGAAGGCAGGCCTCGCATCGATACAAGTAAGACGCACGTCCAGGAGAAAGTGGAGGAATTTGCACGCGTGCTTGAGGAATCTCTCCCAGGCAGTTCCGGCGTTAGTGCCCAAGAAAGGTGGCAGCACTTCAGAGATGCCATGCACAAGGCTGCCATGACCACCTTTGGCAAGAAAACCAGCAGGTCAGCAGATTGGTTCGAGGGTCATTTCGATGAAATGATCCCAGTTATCGTGGAGGAGCGGAACGCCTTGGTAGCTTATAAAGCCTGCCCCAGCAAACGCAACCTGCAAGTCCTCCGGGCCGCCCGTAGCAAAGTCCAGCAGTGTGCAAGGCGATGCGCCAACGACTACTGGCTTCAGCTCTGCTCCCAGATACAGCTGGCTGCAGACACGGGCAACATCAAGGGGATGTACGGTGGAATCAAGCTGGCCTTGGGCCCTATACAGAAGAAAATCGCTCCCTTAAAGTCTGCTACAGGGGAGGTAATCCAGGATCGGGCACAACAGATGGAGCGCTGGGTAGAGCACTGCTCTGAGCTGTATGCCAGGGAGAACATAGGCACTGACGATGCTCTGAATGCCATCGAGTGTATGCTTGTACTAGGGGAGTTTGATGGAGAACCGACCATCGATGAACTAAGCGAGGCCCTTGACTCCCTTGCCACCGGCAAAGCCCCTGGGAAGGACGGCATCCCTGTCGAGGTCCTGAAGTGCTGCAAAGGGTCACTGATCACGGAGCTGCATGAAATCCTCTGTCTGTGCTGGAGATAAGGCGAAGTGCCGCAGGACATGAGGGACGCCAACATCGTCACACTATATAAGAACAAAGGGGACAGGAGCGATTGCAATAACTACCATGGCATCTCTCTCCTCAGCATCATTGGGAAGCTGTTCGCTCGTGTTATCCTCAAGAGGCTTCAAGTTCTGGCTGAGAGAGTCTACCCCAAAGCGCAGTGCGGGTTCCGAGCCAACAGGTATACAATCGACATGGTGTTCTCTCTCAGACAGCTGCAGGAGAAGTGCAGGGAACAGAGGCAGCCACTCTTCGTAGCCTTCATTGACCTGACGAAGGCTTTCGACCTTGTCAGTAGGGATGGCCTCTTCAAAATCCTCCCCAATATCGGATGTCCGCCCAAGCTGCTCAACATCATCCGATCATTTCACAATGACATGAAGGGCACAGTCGTCTTTGACGGCTCAACTTCATCTGCCTTCGATATTAGAAGCGGAGTGAAACAGGGATGTGTTCTCGCACCGACTCTGTTCGGAATCTTCTTTGCCGTCATGCTGAAACACGCCTTTGGTTCTGCCTAAGAGGGCATCTACCTTAGAACCAGATTGGATGGAAAGCTCTTCAACCTCTCCAGACTAAGAGTAAAGTCCAAGGTCCAGCTAAAATGTCTGTGTGACTTCCTCTTTGCAGATGATGCAGCAATCACCGCCCACTCAGCCGAGGACCTTCAGCAGCTCATGACTCGTTTCAGCGAGGCTTGTCGCGACTTCGGACTCACCATCAGCCTGAAGAAAACACAGGTCATGGGACAAGGCGTGGATTCTCCACCAAGCATCAGTATCTTCGATCATGAACTAGATGTTGCCTATGACTTCGTCTACCTGGGATCCACCATCAATGACTCCCTCTCTCTCGACACGGAGCTCAAAAAGTGCATCGGCAAAGCAGCTACGACCATGTCCAGACTGACAAAGAGAGCATGGACCAATGGCAATCTGACAAAGCATACCAAAATCCAGGTCTACAGAGCTTGCGTCCTCAGCACCCTCCTGTATGGCAGCGAGTCCTGGACCCTGCGAGCCCGACAGGAAAAGAAGCTCAACGCATTTCACATGTGCTGTCTCTGTCACATCCTGCACATCACCTGGCAGGACAAAGTCACAAACAACAGCATCCTGGAGAGAGTTGAAATCCCCAGCATGTACACGCTGCTGAAGCAGAGACGCATGCGCTGGCTGGGGCATGTGATACGCATGGACGATGGCAGGATCCCCAAGGATCTCCTCTACGGTGTCCTAGTTCAAGGCAAATGCCCATCAGGCAGACCCCAACTGCGTTACAAAGATGTCTGCAAAAGGGACTTGATGGCCATGGATGTCGACCTCACCACGTGGGAAGCTGTAGCCTCAGACCGGACGGCCTGGAGACAGATTGTGCAGAAAGGCCTGTCCAGCTTTGAACAGTCACTTACACAGCAAGCTGAGGCAAAGCGACAGAGGAGAAAGCCCCGAGGCCAGGCAGACTGACCAGCAACGGACTTCATCTGTGTCCAGTGCGGCAAGGATTGCCACTCCCGCATCGGACTTTTCAGTCACACCCGACACCGACGCTGCATCAAAACCATCCAGAGCGCAACTCCATAGTCTCCCGAGACTGACGGATGCCCGAGATGATGATATATATATATATATATATATATATATATATATATATATATATATATATATATTTTTTTTTTTTAAATGTTCAATATATTTAACCCTTAGATTCATAAGTGGGGTCACAATGACCCCTGCGGTTGTTTTTTTGCAATATCTTTGTAATTTTATTGTTTTATCATTTGATCTTCCATGTATTCCTCAAATAGGTTGTCTTTGACATGAGGCCATTTGGATTTGTATCTAACTGTTATATTTTTTAAGTAATTGCATTTTTTGTATCAGTACCACACTTTTCCATATGTGGGGTCAAAAATGACCCCAAGCATTTTCTATGGAATTTCAAACGTTAACCCTAGGAACCTTTGATTTTTATCAACTGTGATTGTCAGATATACATTTACTGTCAATCCACACATCTAATGCCAACAGTCTCATTACTAGTGATGGCGAGATGAAGTTTCATGAAGCAAATCTCTTTCTTGCTGGTTCCATCGCAAAAAAAAAAAAAAAAAAAAAGAAGCTGGAATAGATTGCAAATAAAGTCCCAAGTCCACAAAATGTGAGGGACATTGCGCTTCGCTGTACCCTTCGAATGTCACCGTGTTCATCAGCAACACAAGCCTTGAGACGTGCTTCACAAAAATCTTCCTGGGTTACTTGACACACGCTTCGAAGACCTGGCAAGGAAGGACACATCTACTCACCACCCTGAAGGTTATTTTTACACAGCAACATACATGTAAATATTATCATTTTTATACCTCATAATATATGTGCTGTTATAAATTATGAACTTATTTTCAACCTCCATGAATTTTGTGTGATAGTGTTATGTTATCATCATCAAATTACTACTTTGCAGTTAGCTACAGTAGCTAACTAAGCTAACACTAGTCACGTTTATAGGACATCATAAGAAGGCCTATGAACTCAGGCATCATAGGACTCGCGATGCCGTCATAAAGATATGATGTCTATATGATGGCACATAGACAAATGTGTCTTTATGATGTCATATAGGCCATTAATGAATTAATGAAAAATTAGTACTGGCGCCCCCCAAGGATGTGTCCTTTCCCCACTGCTCTTCTCCCTCTACTCCAACGACTGCACCTCAGAGGACCCTTCGGTGAAGCTCCTGAAGTTTGCGGACGACACCACAGTCATCGGTTTGATCCGGGATGATGATGAGTCTGCATACAGGCGGGAGGTGGAGCAGCTGATCCTCTGGTGCAGCCAGAACCATCTTGAACTTAACCCAGCCAAAACGGTGGAGATGACTGTGGATTTCAGGCGACACCCCCCTTCATTCCCCCCACTCACCATCCTCAACAGCACAGTGTCCACTGTGGACTCCTTCAAGTTTCTGGGTACCACAATCTCCCGGAACCTGAAGTGGTCCTCCCATATTGACACTGTCCGGAAAAAGGCCCAGCAGAGGTTGTTTTTTCTGCGTCAGCTCAAGAAGTTTGATTTGCCTCAGGAGCTGCTGGTTGTCTTCTACACCGCCATCATCCAATCTGTCCTCTGCTTTTCCATCACTGTCTGGTTTGGATCTGCCACTAAACAGGACAAGACCAGACTGCAGCGGATCATTAAGTCTGCGGAGAGGATCATTGGTACCGACCTACCCTCCATTGAGAACTTATATCGGTCCATAACCAGGAAACGGGCGGGAAACATCTGTGCTGACCCATCACACCCCGGCCACAAACTGTTTGAACTTCTATCTTCTGGTCGTCGTTACAGATCACTGAAGGTCAAAACCACCCGTCACAGGAACAGTTTCTTTCCTCAAGCCATCACTCTGATGAACTCCTAACATTCACCTAGTCCTACCTGTTGCTGTACTCATGACTTTTCATCCATTATTACATTGCACATAACTCTCACACTGCTTTTTACTTCATTCACATTATATCACTGAATCTGAGTCCACATTGAAATACTGTGTGATTGTATATTTTTTCATATATTTCTGCAAAGTGTGGTTAGTCCGAGTAAATAACTGCATATATTCCTGTATATATTTGCATCCTTTTATAGAAACGTGGACAGACTGTAATTTACTGTACATACTGTGGTTGTCATTGAATCCTTATTTAAATCCTTCACCTGAACAACGAGAGCAAGTTTTTAGCCAAAGTCAAATTCCTTGTATGTGTTGTGCATACTTGGCCAATAAAGCTGATTCTGATTCTGATTCTGATTCTGATCACTCATGATACCTAGACTAATGTGTCTTTATGATGTCATATGGCTCAAAATTGGCAAGGTGAATAAGTCACAGGGCCAGTCTTTACAGCACGTTCGTGTTTTCTGCACAACAGATTTCTGCAGCCATGGCCGATTCTACGTTGCCGTGAGCAGAGATGCCAGATCAAGCAGTCTTCGTATTGTTGCTCAAGATGAAGAAACTAAGCAAAAGCATTTTCTCTGGGTGCTCAAGTTTCTCGGTTTCTACGGGCATGCACGGGCCTTCCTGAACAGGGTCGAAAGCCACTTTTTGCTCAGATCTATTTTCATGCCGTCATAAAGATATGTCTAGAGACGTCACAGGGACAGTCTTTACAGTGCGTTCGTGTATTTGACGGCACATAGACAAATGTGTCTTTATGATGTCATATAGACCATCACTCACAATGCCTAGACTAATGTGTCTTTATGATGTCATATGGCTCAAAATTTGCAAGGTGAATAAGTCACAGGGCCAGTCTTTTCAGCGCGTTCGTGTTTTCTGCACAACAGATTTCTGCAGCCATGGCCGATTCTACGTTGCTGCGAGCAGAGATGCCAGATCAAGCAGTCTTCGTATTGTTGCTCAGGATGAAGAAACTAAGCAAAAGCATTTTCTCTGGGTGCTCAAGTTTCTTGGTTTCTATGGGCATGCACGGGCCTTTTTGCTCAGATCTATTTTCGTGATCCTGCCCATGAACCGGAATTACGACACACCTATACAGTGTTGTATTTTTGGATGTTTTGGATGTTTACCTTTTTACAATACATCAATAATCACCCAAAATATAATAAAAATAATCATCTTTAACTAAAATCAAAGAAATTTCTTAAGTTTAAAGCATACTGTGTGTGTGTTTATATATTTACATATTTATTCCACCTAGCTGCAATGCTCCGTACTGTGGGTGTTTATATATCTACAAATTTATTCCATCTAGCTACAATGCTCCGCACTGTGTGTTTATATACTCATATATTTATTCCATCCAGCTACAATGCTCTGCACTGTGTGTCTGCGTATATATATATATATATATATATATATATATATATATATATATATATATATATATATATATATATATATATATACACACACACACACATATACATACATGCATACATACATACATACAATATGTATATATATATATACATATTTATAGTAATATGTACATATGTATAGTAATATGTACATATGTATACTAGCTGCTCTTGCTTTTTTTTCTTGCCTTCTGATTGTTGCTCTGAGTGTTGCTATCCCTGTGCTGTTGCAATCCTGGAATTTCCCCATTGTGGGACTAATAAAGGCTTATCTTATCTTATCTAAAACGCATTCATTCTAATTGGGGTCATTTTTGACCCCACTCATGGAAGAGTGTAGGAATTGGTTGGTCATGCATCTAAGGGTTAACATCATCATCATCATCATCATCATCATCATCATCATAGCACTCTGTCGTGGACAACAATGACTGTTTCATTTAGGTCTGATCAGATTCCTCTACACAGCTCCGTCCCCCGCCCTCCGCTGCCAGGAACTCCCGACCCTGCAAACCCAGGCAACGTCCGAGCCGGCATGAGCTGCTCTCTGACTGACCATTTCATGAAACTGCTTGCAAAGTATGTGAGTACCAATACCTTTTGCTGGACTAGCAGCGCATTCTTGGCGGATAGAGGTATTATCAGTAGCAAAGACGGGCCAAGACAAACTGACTCCAGTATCTGATTGACCAGATGATAGGTTTGTTTATCTCTGCTCTTTGTGTAGTGCATGTCATGATGCACCAACTGGCAAAAGGTCACCACAGACCATGCGACAGATGTGCGTATCTGCCAGGATGTCCAGTCTCACCCTGTGTAACTGGGAGTGGTCCACCACAGACCTGTGACAGATATTGTTTTTAGTTCTGCCAGGATGCCCAGTTTCACCCTCCATGCCCTTGGAAGGGCGGGGTTGCCGGTTGAGTCACCGACGGCCTGACCCATGAGACAGGTAGTCCCAGTTTTCATGGTTATCCAGTAGCAAGCAAACTTATTTAACATGATATCCAACAAAATAAAGAAACACTAATATTTATATAAATGGCAAATCAAATCACAAACAAAATGTCCTCCCCTCTTCTCCTCAGACTGCTGGACTCTTCTATGTTGTCTCTGAGACATGCACGTGTGTGTGTCTTTGGTTACACTATAAACAAACCATACAGTGTGTAGAATAGCAGCAAAATGAAACTAGAAAAGCACTCGGAGAGCGCAGACCTCCGCCAAGCGCCACAGTTTCCCCCATACAGTCTTCAGATTCCTTGACCATGAAAACATATGACAAGCAGTGGTTCAGTAGTTATTCACGAAAATGGCATTTTCCATAATGGCGGCCACAGTTCCCCCCATACAGTGTTTGTGTGTTTTCAGATTCCTTGACCATGAAAACATATGACTAGCAATTGGATTGACAATGATAGGATTAGTGGTTCAGTAGTTATTCACGAAAATGGCATTTTGCGTAATGGCGGTTTTCTTGTGGACGGTGATCCGGATCACCCCCAAAATGTAATCATCTGTAGGATACCCCATTTCTGACAATCTGTGAAAATTTCATGAAAATCTGTCCATAACTTTTTGAGTTATCTTGCTAACAAACAGATAAACAGACAAACAGACAAACCAACGCCGATGATCACGTAACCTCCCCCTTTGGCGGAGGTAATAAAGTTATCTAAGCTGTGCAGAGAAAGGGACAAAAAGGGAAGAGCACAGAAAACTTTTATTGAAACAACCTTTTTCACTTCAACCAGGGAGGAGACTAACCCTCCTGAGGAGCTTATAGAAAGCAACGCTGCTTGTACGAGCACACATGATGCTAATAAAAAGCACCTGTTGTTAATGAAGAGACAGCGGTGTGACGCTGGTTGCTGACAGTACAGGTAAACAACCACATTTGGTTTTTTTTTTTTTACTATTTTTTGTAATTGCAAGACTTGCAGAGGCCAAGGCTCACAAGGTTAAATTTAAATATTACCAACTGTGCTCCCCAGGCATGCACAGGATATCTGCAGCCTCAGCAGATGACATTGTTATGTATGGTAAAATACCTCGGTGAAGGATGAGGCAAGATGACTGGAAGAACACAGCTTTATTAAGTGGTGTTGAACAGCGGTTACACAGCAGGCACCTGGCAGAGGGCTCCAATCTAAGAGGCCACAGTATGGACGCCCTCCGCCTTACTGTATATAGGACGGTGCAGTGACGTGAAGGGAAGAGCATGTCATTACACCACACTTCACAATAATGTGCCAAACACTATATAACATTATCCCCCCCACTTTAGAAAAGTCCAAAACCACACTCATAATTGCCCCCCCCCCCCAAAAAAAAAAAAAAAAAAATTGGGACCTGAATCATGCAGAAACATAATGAAAAACAATGCACTAAAATGGCGTTCACACAAAACAACTGAAAATAGGGCTGACAGGTGGACTACCGTACAGCCTGCACGGTGGGGCAGATTATTCTGCCACCTGATAAACTAAAAAAAGTCCATACATAACTAGCATCACATGCCATGTTCCTAAACTAAACAAAATACACAAAATAATGCCTTATCACAACATATACACACCATAACACAAGAACTATAAACACATAATTATTTACAGCTCTGTTCCTTGGACAGGAGGAGTAGAACCGGCATGGGGGGGGGGGGCAGAGCAGCCCCTCAGCAAGTGCGCCCCTGGAAGCAGCAGACCCTCGGGACGATGGCTGATCTTCTGGACGATGGCACCTCGCTTCTTCACCACTGACACTTGTCCAGTCTCGCCACCTGGACCCTCTTCCCGGACACGACAAAGCTGGTTGGCGTGCCTCGCTGAGCCATCGGGCAACCTGAAGTATTCTGCCCCTACCTTAGCCACTATAAGATCCTCAACAATTTCTACAGCTGCATCATCGAGAACATCCTGACCAATTGCATCACTGCGTGGTATGGCAGCGCCACTGCCCTGGAGCGCAAACGCCTGCAGAGAGTGGTGAAGACAGCGGAGAAGATCATCAGGACTCCACTCCCCTCTCTGTAGAGTATCTACCACTGCAGAGTGCAAAAGAGAGTTGACACCATCCTCTGGGACCCCACCCACCCCCAACACAGACTGTCCACATTCCTACCCTCAGGCTGGAGGTACATAAGTGTGAAATGCAGGACAACCAGACTGAAGAACACCTTCTTTCGCACTGCTATCAGACTCCTGAACAGATAACAACTCCCAAACTCTGTAACACAGCTTTGCATATAGGAATTCACACACCGGCTACTAAATTTGCAAACTGCTCACCTGTACAGTAGATATAGTATCACCCGTCCGATGTCCATATCATCTCTGCTGCTACTTATCAAATAATTTGTAATTATACACTGCTTGTTGCACAATGCTCATTTGCACACTTTACATAGGTTCATGCCATCTCAGGTTGACATCATCTCTGATATCAGTATACCACTATCACTTTAGTCATCCAGTGAATTTTCAGTTTCATTCCTCAACTGCCTTACTGTGTGTTGGTGTGTGTGTTTTAGTATTCATTAGTATTCGGATTGAGTTACTGTGTAAGTGTGTCATGACCTATTAGAATTGCTGTTTCTGTACCTTTTAACTTGGCATTCGTTTGGAGAGCAAAGTAAGAATTTCATTGCTCAGGAAATGTAGCATTTCTTAACTGTGCACACGATAATAAAGCCTTTGAATCCTTGAATCCTTGAATCCTATGCGCAGACATCCGTGATGTTTAATTGTCTGTCATCTGGCCCATCTTCCCCATGGATGTTCTTCACCCTGAACCCAAACCAAGTCCAAAACCCTCAGCGGGGCCCGGCTCGGCCTTAAGTGTTGCTGCTGAGCATGCGGTTCCTCCATGCTTGTTGGTCTGGCCCCGACATCTTCGAAAACCATCGTAGCATTCAGCATTGTAGCTGCAGACCCTCCATCCCCCTGCAGCCAAGCTCCGGAGGCATCCGGGGCTAGCACATCGGTGTCACTCGCCCCATCTTCGCCGTGAACGTTCTTCACTCCGTACCTGAACCAAGTCCAAAACCCTCAGTGGGGCCCGGCTCGGCCTGAGATGGTGCTTCTGAGCATGCGGTTCCTCCATGCTCGTTGGTCTGGCCCTGACATCTTCTAAAACCATCATCGCATTCACCATCGTAGCTGCAGACCCTTCATCCCCCTGCAGCCAAGCTCCGGAGTTATCTGGGGCTAGCACATCGGTGTCACTTGCCAGTGCAGGTGCCTCGCTGCCATGCTCAGTACACCCCTCTACCATTTCCCGAGCACCGGCACTGAGACCATCCTGTGTGAACCTGAGTGAAGCTGGTCCTGCTTGACCGCCGTGGTGTCCGTTAGTTCTTCGTCCCACACAACATCCTCATTGAGCACCGGAACCGGAGAGTTCCATTGGCCACAACCAGACCATTTGTTCCCGGCGTTGTCTTTTACGGCAAAACCCAGTCCGTAAAACAAATCACTGCCCATGATGTTAACGCCTCAGGCTGTTACGAGGAAAGTGAAGTCAACCATTTTTGCAGACTTGTACTGGACCGTTAACTCCAAATTCCCAACCATGCACAGCCTGCCACCTCCATAACCATACATCTAATCCTGTAGTGGGGGAGAAACGTCCTCACCGTTGCCGAATTCAGCAATGACCCCTCTACTCCTGTGTCAAGCAGCAGTGACACCTCCATGCTGTCCAATTCCACTGTGAAAAACGTGTACCCATTTGTGCTGGGGGTCACTGTATGGATGGTCGTGGGGGCAGGCGGAGTGATTTCTTCAGTGGGCTCTCCAGTTCAGATATAAGGCACATTCTAGCATAATGATTCAAGCGTCCACATCTGCTACAATGTGCTCCCCTAGCTGGGTAGTCCTTAGTCTTATTGCGGTGTTTTGCGGACCCCCAACCCTTTCACAGGGGTTTTCCTGGGGCAAACCTTCGGCTGGCAGCGTTGGCCTCCGTAGTAAGCTAGCCTCGCTATCCGAGTCTGTAACATTTACAGCAGCAGGAGGCTGTGAATGGTGCCAGGGTAGCTCCAAAGCTAGCTTGTCTGCGGTCTCCAGCTGGAGAGCTAGTTTGACAGCTCTGGCTAATGTTAAGTCACTGGGTGCCGTGAGTAGCCTAGCCCACAATGCGGCACTGTATGTGTGCTCCGCGAGCTGGTCACGTACCAGCCTCACCTACCATGCTGATGTCACTGCCAAAAACGAATCCTCAGCACAGTCAAGCTGTCTGGGTGTGAAAATGGTTGGCTTGCAGCTCCACAACATCTTCAAAAGAGTCCAAAGCTCCGAGTGTGCGCAGGACTCGCTGGCCCTCAATACCAAGGTTATGAACAAGTAGCACACGTGCTCTTAGCTTGCGGAGCTTACCCAGGTCCAGCGTGGTGATGTATGTCTGGAAAGCCTCAAACCACATGGGCCAAGGCACCCGCGGTTCACCCGGGAGCTCGAGAAAGGGGCGAAGTGGTGTGATTCACCTCCATGAGTTAATCCTCAATTGCCAAATGTTATGTATGGTAAAATACCTGGGTGAAGGATGAGGCAAGATGACTGGACCGACACAGCTTTACTGAGTAGTGTTGAACAGCGGTTACACAGCACGCACTTGGCAGAGGGCACCGGTCTAAGACGTCGCAATATGGATGCCCTCCACTCTACATTGGGTGGTGCAGTGACGTGACGGGAAGTGCACATCACTACACCGCATTTCACAATAATATGCAAAACACTATATAACAGACCTTACATGAGATTAAATATAGTTTGGTTGTTTGTTTTATTAAAAGCCCCATTAGCACTTGTATAAAACAGTGGCTATTGTTCCTGGGGTCTAACATATACAGTATATTCTCAGTTGTGTCTATGTTGTAAAGAAGACAGAGCATAACAGATGCCTCTGTAAAATGGACCAGTCAGCTGACCATGAACAGGACCCTGCTGGCAAATGCAGGTAAGTCAGGCCTTCCAAGATTTTATGGGATGTTTTTATGATTGTTTAGGCCCAAAAAGCCTGAATTTGTGGGAGCTTTTTTAAAAACTTATGTTAAAAGTTGTGATGTTTTGAGAGGTTTTTTTTTGCACTAAAGGTTGTGGGAAGAATTACAAATTTTTAAGTAGATGCTTTTTTCATAGTTTACTGCAATGGTATTCTATACAATACCACAAGAAAACCACAGGATTGTCAAAAAATCCTATTAAACAGTGACTTGTAAATTAAGTAGAAACTTCTGCTTTACAGAAAAACTCTGCAACAGCAAATACAGAATAAAACAATTAAGTGAGAATGAAGTCCCACATGCCAAAAACATGCAAGTTAGGTTAATTGGCATCAAAAAACTGGGGATTCTAAATTGTCCTTAGGTATGACTGTGAGAGTGAATGGTTGACTGTCTCTTTGTGTTGGCCCTGCGATGGACTGGCGATCTATCCGGGGCGTGCCCTGCCTCTCGCCCAAAGATGCTGGGATAGGTTCCAGCCCCCCCGCGACCCGAAAAGGATTAAGCGGAAGAAGATGAATGAATGAATGAATGAATGAATGAAGTAGCTACTTCTAAATTTGTCAGAAAAATGACTAACACTATAGGCAAATCTTGCTGAGAACTTGAATAAAAATGATGAAAAAATAATTATCTATTAGAACAGCTAAACTGCATTGAATGCATGTTAAAGAGTATAGATTTGGAAATTATGGCAGCACCTTCATTCTTCATACATTCACCTTCAACTCCCCAACAGCAGCGGTCCCCAACCAAATGGTATTGAGTGCAGAGAAAAAATAAATAATGTATTCTGTTGCTCTGTATTGTCTATCAAAGTCTGTGTTTTGTTGAAAAAATTACTGACTATTCCCTCTTTTTCCATTCCTGACTTCTACCTGTCTGTCTGTCTGTTGCGTCTTGACACACACGGTTCCGGCGCCACACGAGTTGGCTGCCTTTTGCAACAGCGGCTCAATTCTGAGTCTTTTTATCTTCCTTCTTCTTTCTGATCCAGTGATAACTTTCTGATCCGGCACACCTTTCACTCAACATATATCACGGACACACAGATTGCCCCAAAGGTCTCCCGAGTCGGCGGACGGAGCCTCTGTTTACAGCAGGAGACGATACAGCAGGGAAGAGCTAGCTAGCACTCAACCGCCATCCGGTGCTAACAGAGAAACTCGACATACCGGGAGAACTGAAGCAAAAACGACGCGGGTACCGGGCTGGAATTTAAGCGGCGTGCAAGAAATATAAGACAGAATAATAAAGAGCGATGGCAAGAACCAAGCAGACCGCCCGTAAATCTACTGGAGGAAAAGCCCCCAGGAAGCAGCTGGCCACCAAGGCTGCTCGGAAAAGCGCTCCGTCCACCGGCGGAGTGAAGAAGCCTCACCGTTACAGGCCCGGTACCGTGGCTCTGAGAGAGATCCGTCGCTACCAGAAATCCACGGAGCTGCTCATCCGTAAGCTGCCCTTCCAGCGCCTGGTGAGGGAGATCACTCAGGACTTCAAGACCGACCTGCGCTTCCAGAGCTCCGCCGTCATGGCTCTGCAGGAGGCCAGCGAGGCCTACCTGGTGGGTCTCTTCGAGGACACCAACCTGTGCGCCATCCGCGCCAAGAGGGTCACCATCATGCCCAAAGACATCCAGCTGGTCCGCCGCATCCACGGAGAGAGAGCTTAGACTTTCTGCTGCACATCCACCAACCACAATGCTCCACACTGTGTGTCTATATATATATATATGTATATATATATATATATATATATATATATATATATATATATATATATATATATATATATATATATATATATATATATATATATATATATTTATATTAATATGTACATATGTATACTAGCTGCTCTTGTTTTTTCTTGCCTTCTGATTGTTGCTCTGAGTGTTGCTATCCCTGTGCTGTTGCAATCCTGGAATTTCCCCATTGTGGGACTAATAAAGGCTTATCTTATCTTATCTTATCTACACCTGTCTCATCAGATACTCATCTTTCCTTTACTGGGAGTTTTACCGGGAGGAGGGGGCCTCCTATGGGGTTTGCTGAGGCATGCATTGGTCCATGTCCAGGTCCGAGAGTCACACCTTTAAAGCCCATTGACAAGACGTAGCAATAATTTTACCTCTAAAGACATAAAATGTTCAAGCACTGGCTGTGGTGAGAAATTTGCTCGTTTGTTTGTGGTTTTATGACGTCTCTCTTTATCTGTACTTACGCAGCGGGGTGCTTTTCAGGCAGGCAGACTTTTTTCTACACAAACCTGGCACCTCATACATGTGGTCAAAACAGAGACCAGGGGAGACGTCCACCAGTGGGCCGGGGGAGATGGAGGACGGGACAGGGTGGGAAAACTTGCGAGTGAGTATTTTTTATTTTTTTTAATTGCACACTCTGTTTTTTGCTGATGTGTTCTGTTAATACTCACAGGAAACACGGAAGTGAGAGCGGTGCAGTGACACATTTGATTGGTTTGAATGAGAACTTGAGCACTACTCTGGGACAAATTTGGTTGGCAAAATTGGTGGAAGTTGACAAGGATTGGGCAAAATTACGGGGAAGTTGCGGTGATTGAACAAAGTTGCAAGGTCACTCAAAAGATGTGGCGATGGCCTGATTTCGCATGAATTAGTGTGATCAAAATATCACTAAATGCTGGAGAGATTCATAAGTGTGAACAAACAACAGATCTTCCACTTGAATTGTTAGTTTGTTTTTTGATTTTTTTTGGGGGGGGGGTTATAATAGACAACAGTCTACATTCAATTTGCTAAACTTCTTTGTTTTTCTACAGATGCAATTCCTGATGCCTGAATGATATCATTTGAAGATTTCTGAGGACAGTAAGTTTCAGGTAGGATTTCAATAAGGCCTTAAAAGAAAGTGTAGAACAAAGAAAAAGTAGGGCCTCCTTTCTGTCTTTGCCTTGGGCCCCAAATGGTCTAAGTCCACCCGTTTTCAACATTGTCTCCCCTTTCATCCTCCCTTCTTCCAACAGTGTTGCAACGCTTGGATCCCTGGGTCAAATTTGACCACTATGAACTTTTCAGCCCTCCCCCTTCTTATACAGAAAAAAGTAGGACTTTTTTTAAAATTGTAAATTTGTGAGAAAAAAGTTGAAAATCTATGAGAAAAAAAGTTTACAATTAACAGGAAAAAAGTTACAAAATTTTGAGAAAATTTATGAGAAAAACTGCAAATTTACAAGAAAATTGACAAGAAAAAGATTGAAGATTTACAGGGGAAAAATTTAAACATTTTTGAGACAAACGCAAATTTATTAGAAAAAAGTTGCAAATCTATGAGAAAAAAGTTTAAAATATACAGAAAAAAGTTGCAAATTTTTGAGAAAAACGGTGAAAATTTACATGGAAAAAAGCTGAAAATATCTGAGAAAAAGTTGCAAATTTATGAGAAAAAAGTTGCAAATCTAAGAGAAAAAAGTTTAAAATTTACATGAAAAAAGTTGCAAATGTTTGAGAAAAAGTTGCAAATTTATGGGAAAAAGTTAAATATTTACACAAAAAAAGTTTAAAATTTTTTGGGGAAAAAAGTTGCAAATAGGCATAAGTTTGAAGTTAAAAAAAATTCTGAGAATGAGCTGCAAATTTCTGAGAAAATGGTTGAAAATTTACAAGAAAAAGGTTGCTTGTTTTTGAGGAAAAAAGTTGAAAATTTCTGAGAAAAAAGTTTCAACTCTCCAGAAAATCAATACGAGAAAAATTACATATTTATGAGAAAAAAATACAAGAAAAAAGTTGCAAATTTACAAAGAAAAAGCATTGAAATTTTTTGAGAAAAACGTTGCAAATATACAGAAAAAATTACAAGAGAAAACTAGCAAATTTATGAGAAAAATTTACAAGAAAAAAAAACTGAAAATCTATATGAAAAAATGGAAAATTTTTGAGAAGAATGTTGAACATTTATGTGAATAAAATTGCTAATTTACAAGAAAACTTAAATTTACAGGGAAAATGTTGCAAATTTATACGAAAAAAAGCTTTTTTTTCATTTCTGCTTAGAATTCATTTTCACACCGTTTTATTCAGTTCTGTAAGATTATTACAAAAAAGTTTTATGATTTATGGGTGTCGGCAAGTGTGTGTGGGGGGGTAATGTGGGACACTTCTCTTTGTCATCCAGGTTGGTGGGGGAAAAACAGCCTTTATATTGTTTCTGTGACCCATAAGCAATTTTAACTCTTCCATGTTTGTTCCTTTAAGTCAAGAAAAGGTAAGCCCAGCCTTGATACCCGCCCACTGTTCTATTATTGGCCAGCCTAGCTGTCTGTCTACAAACTTTTTTCAGGTAAATTTGCTGCTTTTTTTCTCATTAATTCACAATAATTTAAGATTTTTTTTCTTGTAAATTTGCAACTTTTTCTTGTAATTTTTATATTTTTGTTCCTTGCCTTTTTCATGTAAATTTGCTCCTTTTTTTTCTCATTTTGCAACAATTTTGGACATTTTTTCATGAAAATTTGCAACTTTTTTCTCATTAACTTGCAACAATTTTTGACATTTTTTCTTGTAAGTTTGCAACTTTTTCTTGCAAATTTGTGACTTTTTTCATCCAAATTTGTTATTTTTTCTCAACTTTCAACAATTTTGGACATTTTTTCATGAA
Organism: Pholidichthys leucotaenia; assembly: GCA_020510985.1. Lineage (NCBI taxonomy): Eukaryota > Metazoa > Chordata > Actinopteri > Cichliformes > Pholidichthyidae > Pholidichthys > Pholidichthys leucotaenia. The sequence goes on from CM035844.1 coordinate 220,035,987, forward strand.
AATTTGCAACTTTTCTCTCATTAATTTCCAACAATTTTAGACGTATTTTCTTGTAAATTTGCAACAGGGATGAGCTGATCCGATCCACCGTATCGGTATTAGGTTCAATCCAGGCAAAACGGCTGGATCGTATCGGTAAGGAATAAAAGTAATTTCAAAGATTCAAAGATTTTATTTGTCAATAATACTATACATACAGGACATACAGGAGAATTGAAATGGCGTTCCTCTCTCTCTTCACTGGTGTGCACAATATAAAAAAAAGAAAAAGGAATAAGGCTGGAAAAAACAACAGCAGTCTATGTACAGTAATGCAACCTGTAGTGCAAATGGCGACAAAAGATAGACCCTGACCTCCCATAGTGCAAATAAGGATAAATGATTAAAGATGATTAAACCCAGCAATCCTATATACAGAAAAGTAGAGCTGTAATGCCCGTAGTTGCAAGTTTAATGCGGTAGTGTAGGTGCAGACAGTGAAAGATAGGACTGCACATGATCAGTATTGTAATGACAGACCGACAGCAGCAAATTATGACATTTGTGCAAATGGTTGCAGTAAAGTGCAGAAACATACAGCAGTAAATGTATTACTGTTGGGGTGCCAGTCTTTCTGTGCCAACAGCTGAGGTAGTTATTGTGCAGGTGCGTGCATTACGGTCCAGGTGACGGGGATGGAGGGTGGGGGGAGTGGAGAGAGTTCAAGATCCTGATGGCCAGATGGACAAAACTGTTTAGCAGTGTTGTGGAGCAGGCGCGGAGGCTCCGGTACCTTTTCCCCAAGGGCAGGGGGCTGAAGAGGGAGTGTGAGGAGTGAAAGGTGTCGCTTGCGATGTTGAAGGCTCTGCGGGTGAGGCGGGTGAGGTAGATGTCTGGGGGGGGGGGGAGACAAAAGGGCACCGATTATCTTGCTGGCTGCTTTCACTGTGTTGTAGTGTCTTCCGGCAGGAGGTGATGCAGCTTCCATACCACACTGTGATGCAGCTGGTGAGGACGTTCTCAATGGTGCTCCAGTAGAATGAGCACAGATGGGGGGTGGGACTCGTGCTCTCCTCAGTTTGAGGAGGAAATGGAGATGAGTTTGGGCCTTCTTGGCCAGTGATGTGGTGTTGTTGGACCAGGAGAGGCCCTCAGAGATGTGAACCCCCAGGAACTTTGGCGTGGATCAGTATCGGTCTTGAAAAAATGGTATCAGCTCATTCCTAATTTGTAACTTTTTCTTGTAAATTTGTGACCTTTTTCTTCATATTTTTCATGTAAATTTGCTACTTTGCTCTGAATTTGCAACAATTTTGGACATTTTTTCATGAATATTTTCAACTTTTTTCTCATTAATTTGCAATAATTTTAGTCATTTTTTCTTGTAAATTTCATAAACATAACATGAATACTGGTTAAATTTTGTTTTATGTAATGGTTGTTTTTTTTTATGTTTGTCTAGACCAGGCTTATTCAATTAGTGGCCCGTGAGCCACATGCGGCTGAGAACCAACATCCGAGTGGTCTAGGCCCAGTCTGTGGTCCAGCCACAGAAGCAAAGGCCAGCACGTTTCACAGAACTCCGTGTAGCCAGCAACCGCCAACCCACAATGCAGCACATTTGTTTTGAAATGTGGGCTATGAGTTTAAGTTAAATGTTTATTTGAAAGGGACATTACATACTAATGAACATTAATACAAATTTAAGTATTCCAGATTTAGCAGTACTGCTAATTTGCACCTGTAGTCCCCCGGCGGGCCACAAAAACACACAAACAATCATACACAAGCAGAACAACTTTAATGTTTATGGAACTGCAATGATACTGTTTTTTGTTTGAGTATCAAAGCAATGCAAATGACTTGCAATATTTTATTTGACTTGAGCAAATATCATCCAGGATCAAAAATGCAAAAAAGAAGTAACTGTTTAAGATGCTCAGAAATTACACGATCAATTGATTTGACTTTGATCTGCGTGGCTATAAAGGACCTCATCAGAGGCGCGACTTTGAAGAAGCATGTGGGAACAAAAAAAAAATGATGTAAGGTAGACTAATCCAGGCTGTGTTCTATTGAAACAATGTTTAATCACAGCTGTGATGATTGCACATTCACTACATTTTTACCTTTTCTTTCGTCTTATTTAAGGCTGTCGAGTCGACAGGCCGGTGACAGATTATGTGTCTCGATGTGAGCTTGTATGCCTTATCCAGGGTAAAAAATGGGGACTGATTATTCAAACTATGATTAATGGCCATTGCCAGGACACCTTGTACGTATCAATACACGCTGTCAAGGAGATTGTTTTTTTTCCTCCCCACCTTGGTATAATGCGGTTTGCCAATGGGAGCAGCAGCACATGATGTGTTTGAAATAAATGCCTGTCATGGAAATAAATTTGAAAATGGCTGCCAGACAAGCTGTCAGTTTCAATACATCCTGGTTGGTCTTTTGTATTACAGTACCTGAGATGTTGGGCGGAAGAAAACAAACCCGGCTGTGTGTTTTTGACTAGTTGTGTACTCGCTGACAGCAAAGGACTTTAAGGGCATATTGGTCGTTATGTGGCAGCAGCATACTTTTTTTTTTTTTTTTTACATTTCCCTGATGGCTTGTGTCAAGCCTCGAAGCGCTTTCTTTTCTCTTTGCTTCTCGTCATTTCACAGCGGCACTGCTGGGCGTGTTGTCAACACATGCCATGTACAGTATGAGGTGTTCACAGGCCAGGGATCGATACCACCATAACAGAAAAAAAATGCATCGGAGGCACAGATTTTAAATCCGCAACAATTTTCTTGTAAATTTGCTTATTTTTTTCTTGTAAATATGCATTTTTTTCTGATAAATTTGCAACTTTTTTCCTTGTTAATTTACAACTTTTTTCTTGTAAATTTCCAACTTTTTTCTCCTGCATTTAGAACATTTTTTTTACCATAAATTTGCAACTTTTTTCTTGTAAATCTGCAAATTTTTCTTGTATATTTGCAACTCTTTTTTATCATACATTCAAAACTTTTTGTCATAAATTTTCAGATTTTCAATTGTAAATTTGCCACTTTTTTCTTACATTTTTTTTCTGTTTACTTGTAAATGTGCACCTTTGTCTTTTAACTCTGCTACGTTTTTATCATAAATCTGCAACCTTTTTCTAGTAAATTTGTAACTTTTTCTCAAACATTTAATTTATATATATATATATATATATATATATATATATATATATATATATATATATATATTTGCAGTGCTTTTATTGTAAATTTGCAAATTTTTCTCACAAATTTTCAAATTTTTTTTCTAGTAAATTTGCAACTTTTTTCCTCATACAGTTAAAACTTTTTTCATAAATTTGCAGTGTTTTTAATGTAAATTTGCATCTTTTTTTTAAATAAGCATATTTTTCTTGTATTTTTTTTCCTCATGAATTTGTTATTTTTTTTCTTCATAAATTCTAAACTTTTTTGGCATAAATCTAAAACTTTTTTCTTGTTAATTTATGTCTTTTTTTTCTAAATTTGCAACAAATGATATAGATGCTGGTTTAATTTTTATTCTGTATAACTGATTAAATTTTCTTTGTTCATCTAGACCACAGGTGTCAAACTCATTCCATGGAGGGCCAAGACCCTGCAGGTTTTACCTCCACCCAGTGTCTTCAACAGGTGATTTCACTGAATTTCTTCCCACTGATTGCTGATCAGTGAAAACACCTGCTGATGACACTGGATAGAAGCAAAACATGTAGGGTCTTGGCCCTCCATGGAATGAGTTTGACACCCCTGATCTAGACAGTGGCTCAAGTTTTAATAATGCTTTTGTTTTTTAGGGTTTGAACTCTTCTCTGTTACAAATATAGGAGCCCCTGAACACAATCTTACAGTAACACCTGTAGTGTCCTCCTCAATATTCAGTCTTGAGAAAATGTTCTGTTTATTGTCCCCCCAAGAGTGAAATGAAATATCCATCCATGGATACAACATGGCAGCTTTTTCCTTTGTAATATTGTGTGGTTAATCACAATGAAACAGTTTGGATGTACAAATGAAACAAAGAAAAAAAAAACAAAAACATTTCACTCGCATGAAGAGAGCAGATTGGGTGTAATAATGGAATGACAAATGTCAGGTTTTCTGCTTTGGCATGTGTTGTGTTACAGCAAAGCCAAACCCACACACGTGCTGTCCAAGCTCTACCGGAGAGCTGCAAAATTTAGGAAAATTCAAATCAGTTTAATGTGTAATTTGATAAATGATGCCTTTTGTTCTGTGTTGCGTTATTTTTGATGACTGTAGGAATTGGTTTGTTTGTTTGCAAGCGAGATGTTTATCACACTGACTTGGAACGAACCGAAGGTTTAATCAGGAACACAACAGCCGGGTGAGCAAAGCTGACAAAAGAGAGAGTCCATGACCAAATGAGGGAGCCTTCCAGCAAACCGACTGGCCACCAAGAACAAACGCTGGCATGGTGGCTTATAATCAACAAAGAAAAACATCTAGTCCAAAGAAAGACTGTCCAAGTCTGTTCATCCATCCATTTTCCCAACTGCTTATGGCAGGGGTGTCAAACTCATTCCATGGAGGGCCAAGACCCTGCAGGTTTTACTTCCACCCAGTCTCTTCAGCAGGTGTTTTCAATGATCAGCAATCAGTAGGAAGAAATTCAGAGAAATCACCTGTTGAAGACACTGGGTGGAGGTAAAACCTGCAGGGTCTTGGCCCTCCATGGAATGAGTTTGACACATGTGGCTTATGGTAAGATTCTGTACTAGCATACCCTTGAGGCCTGTCGTGGTTTGTCAAGGAGCAGGAAAAGGGAGTACTCAAACATGGAGGAAGTGGGGATTTATTGATAAACAGCAACAAAAAGCCAAGGTGAACAACTGGAGAAACTAAACTGACTAAAAAAACTGACATAACTAGAAAACAAACCTGAGGCTTGGGGGATGGAAAATAAACTAAATACTAACCGGAATGATCAAGGGATAGGGAGTTAAGGAAGACAATACGGGAGCCTGGACAACAAACCCACAATGGCATCTGATGGTGCAGCAAGGGAGAAACTGCTATGGTTTGAAGGTGAGAACAGATTACCTGCAGCTTCTCCTCATTAGCACACCTACCGTGATCACCACTGGGGTATAAGGGACCTCAGTCATCACCATCTCCTTGTAGGTTTGCCTCAGTGCTACAGCTCACCGTACTCTCTGGTTCTTCTGCCCCCACCCCCATGCTCTTGGGTGTCCGCCTCATTGTTCTCATCTTCCTGAACACCATACCACCTTGGATTCCATAAAAGCCTACAAAACCTTGCAAATTATTATCACATACCTGTTCAGCCGGGTCCTCCAATGCCTGCATCCACTTGGAAAGGAACCAATCGAGAATCAATCATCTCAATATACCATGCCTACCATATCGTCACAGGAAAAAAAACCCAGGCCCAGGGTCCATCCTTGCTCACCTCAGAAGGGCCTTGTTATTACCGGATCCATCCACCAAGCTAACCTGCAAATAAGATAAGATAAGATAAGCCTTTATTAGTCCCATAATGGGGAAATTCCAGGATTGCAACAGCACAGGGACAGCAACACTCAGAGCAACAATCAAAAAGACAAGAAAAACAAGAGCAGCAAATATATATATGTACACATAAATATATAAATATATATACACACAGTGCGGAGCATTGTAGCTAAATGGATTAAACTGCATAACCGTCTACTTAGTTATCCTACATAGTATGAATATGTACCCATACATACTGTCACCCTCCGTAGCGACTGATATTGTCCTAGTTGTATACTGGAGGGGACCATTGTGTAAGTCTATTGCGTCTTTTGCATTCAATACTATTAGGTCGTCACGTTTTTTTGCTATCTCTGCGAGCAGCCCTGCTTAGGTTATAGAGTCTGACAGCCGTAGGTAGGAAGGACCTGCAAAACTTCTTGGTTGTGCACCTAGGATGATGTAGTCTGCTGTTAAATGAGCTCCTCAGTGCATTCAGTATGTCCTGCATAGGGTGGGACTCGGACTCCAGCAGAGATGACAGTTTAGCCACCAGCCTTCTCTCCCCTATCTCCTCCACTGGGTCAAGGCGTTGTCCCAGGACAGAGCTAGCTTTCTTGATCAGTTTGTTCATTCTCTTCCTATCGGCTGCTGTAATGCCACTGCCCAAGCAGACCACTCCAAAAGTGATGGTTGATGCCACCACCGTGTCGTAGAATGTCTTCAGGAGCGCCCCTTGTACACCAAAAGACCTGAATCTCCTCAGTAGGAACAGCCTGCGCTGTCCCTTCTTGTAGAGTGCATCGGTATTGTGTGACCAGTCTAGTTTATTGTTCAGATGAACACCCAGGTACTTGTAGGATGTCACCATCTCAATGGCTGTTCCCTGTATGTTTACTGGTGCTGTGAGGGGTTGTCCTTGCCTGCGGCAGTCCACCACCAGCTCCTTAGTTTTCCTCGCATTGATCTGGAGGCAGTTCCGATGGCACCAGTCCACAAAGTCCTGGATAAGCCCTCTGTACTCAGCTTCATCCCCGTTGGAGATGAGGCCAACGATCGCAGAGTCATCAGAGAACTTCTGTAGATGGCAGTGTGTTGTGTTGTGTGAGAAGTCCACAGTATAAAGGGTGAACAGGAAGGGAGCCAAAACCGTTCCCTGGGGGGCCCCCGTGCTACCGATGATCGTGTCGGACACACAGTCCCAGGTCCTCACAAGCTGTGGCCGGTTAGTGAGGTAGTCCAGGATCCATGATGACAGGTGCTGGTCCACCCCTGCGCACAGCAGCTTGTCCTTCAGGATCATCTTTTGGATGGTGTTGAAAGCACTGGAGAAGTCAAAGAACATGTTCCTCACCGCATTCCCGGGCTTCTCCAGGTGGGACAGAGAATGGTGAAGGAGGAAGATCACTGCATCCTCCACCCCAATGCCATGCTGGCAGGAGAACTGGAGTGGCTCCATCGCTGGTCCCACCAGGGGGCGGAGGTGAGTAAGGAGCAGTCTCTCCAGGGTCTTCATCATGTGAGACGTCAGGGCCACTGGTCTGTAACTGTTCAGGTCTTTGGGGTGGGGAGTCTTTGGTACAGGTACCACAAAAGATGTTTTCCACAACTGTGGTACCCTCCCCAGCGTCAGGCTTAGGTTGAAGATGTGCTCCACAATCCCCCACAGCTGGTCTGCACAGGACTTGAGGAGCTTTGCGCTGATGCCATCCGGTCCCGAGGCCTTCCTCGCCTTGATCTTCCTCAGCTCCGTCCTCACCTGGGTCTTAGTGAGGGTCATGTTGGGGGGCTGTGTGCTGGGAGTGGGAGGGTGTTGGTGGAGTGGGGTGTGGGCAGCAGGACTCGATGTCTTTAGAGGCAGCAGTGGTTGTTGTGCAGTCGGGGGGGAGGGCGGTTGGTCAAACCTATTAAAAAACAGGTTCAGATTGTTCGCCCACTCCCTGCCCCCCGTGGCCTGGGGGGGAGGTATTCTGGAGCCCAGAGATGGTTTTAAAGTTTCTCCAGACCCCGCCAATGTCACTCTGTTGCAGCTTGTCCTCCATCTTCTTCCTGAAGCTGTCCTTGCCTTCTCTGATCTTCCTCCTCAGCTCCCTCTGTACGGACTTCAGCACCTCCCTGTTCCCCAGCCTGAAGATCCTAACTATACTATAACTATACTATACTACTAAATACTAACCCAGAGAAAGTTCTCCTCACCAGTCATTGCACTCCTCCTCCTGTAAGTGGTCTGACTAATTATTCACTCATTATAAATCATATTACCAGTCATTATCCTGCCCAATACTCATGTGTTGTCTTCTCCTCCTCCTGTCAGTTAAATACTGAAGCTTTACTCTTTTGTTGACATGACGATGGTAAGTATGAGTGAAATGGACTGAAACATGGGTATTTTGATCAGTCAGGAGATTTACTAACGTTTATGCATTCAGGAATTTCTCTATTAGTGTTCTCCCAAGACCAAGACGAGTTCAAATCAAAAAGAAGACCTTCATACATGGTGGTCTTGGTCTCTGCCTGGCTTGGTCTTGTCTTGGTCTTTCTATACTGTGGTCTCGACTACAACACTACCATCCATCTTTGAAACAGCTCCAAATAAATGAATGGATCCAGGAACATTGTTTCACTTTGACAATATTGTGATTTTAACCAGAACCCAAATTCAGAAAAACACAGTGAGACAGAGGATGAATGCAAGAAAATTGTTTATTGAATAATTTGCAACAAGGTGAATGTGGAGATCTAGCCATGTGGGGAATAAAGGAGACAGTAAGTATTCGATCAGGAATAACTGTGGTGATAATGTGGGTATGAGCAGCTTACATTTGTACCAGGACCAGGCACCCTCCTCGTAGTAACTGGTGGAGTTGAGGAAAATTGCTTCGGTAGGTAATGTCTTCTGTTGACAAATGGTGTGGAGAGAGACAGGTTGAAGGACTGTAGTGTACTGATTGTTAAAGAGCCACTTACTCGCAGATGAGGAGGAGGGTTATAGATGAGACAAAGATCTTGAACAGTGTATGGAGAGGTAGGTATAGGTGCGCCAGGCCCGGGAACTTTTCCTTGGTACGATATTTGGTTAGCGAAAGAATGTTTGTGAATGAGCAGATGTGAGGTTGGTTTGCAGAGAGAAGGTCCACTGGTGTAGCGGAGTGGTGGTAGCACTGAGGAGATTCACAGGAGAATTAAGGTAAGAAGATTCAGCTTACTTGCAGGATCCAGAGAGAAATAGAGACACTGGGGCAAGCAGATAATGTGACAGGTGAGATAATGAGGCACAGCTGGAGGTAATCCCAGGTAATCAGAGAGATTATTGTGTATGCAGGAGTGCATTTTCCAAATTTTTCCTTAATTCCTCTGGAAATCATGATTAGAACTTTATGAAGAAATTCAGGTATAGTACAGGTAATATATAAGTAGTAAAATATTTGCACACATTTACTAATTTGTTGGAATATTTCAAAACTATTTTTATTTACATTCACAGGACAGGGCTATTTTAAGAAGTGGCAGTTTCCACCACAGCTGGTGATGTACAGCTGTTGCTGGCAGACTATAACAACATATGGATTCCTGAATGAGAAATATGTTTTTAAAACATGTCAAGTCAAAAAATAAATTAAGATAGAAACATCACGGCACTGTAAGCCATGCTTGCAATGATGGTACAGCTGACAGGTAAGGAGAATCACAGCTTGGTAAGCAGAATGAAACAATGACTGAATATATTAAGGTAACACATAGCCGCATCTCCCATGGAGCTGAACTGCAGTGGAGACGGTAGCAAAAAGGCAGTTCTGCTTAGTCCTTAATTTTTCATATCTAATACACGAATGCTGATTCAGAGATTTCACTGCAGTAATTAAATTAGAATTTAACTGTGTAGGTTTTATGAACAATTCATGAACAGGAGGTCTTAGCTTTCTAGAGATTCATTTATGAAAGATTACAATGCAAATGTTATATTCAGTGTATGCAGTGGGTGATTTGAAGGGGGGTGACTGTTAGCAAAATGACCTAAAAGCATCTGCTTTGTTAACCTGCCATCGACCCATCCACATCCCCTTTCATAGATGTAACTATTTCCCTCCCTTCCCAAAACGTTCTCTATCATCTTACACAACTGAATAAAATATAACTTTTTTTTCATAAATTTGCATCTTTTTTCTGTAAATTGGCAACTTTTTCTCATAAACTTGTGACTTTTTTTCTCTCATAATTTTGTGACATTTATCTAAAATTGAAATTGCAACTATTTGTCAAAAAATTGTGATTTTTTTCTCATAAATTTATGACTTGCAAAATTGCAACTTCTCATAAATTTTACTTTTTTGCAAAACTGTATTGGTTTTTTTAGTGGTGTTGGCGTTATCGCATTAATGGCTTTTCAACACTTTGCCCCCTTTAACAGGGACAAATTTTGTGATGGCGGTTAATGGCAGATAATGGCAGAAAACGCAAGCAGTACTGTTTGGCCTGATGGCTCTCCGTAACAAAGCCATTCTGGCCACAGACACTGTGCGCACCATGCAGACATTGTTAAGTCAAACAAGCTGGATTACAGCTATGGAAATCCCCAAATTGCTGTCATGTTTAAGTTTACAACGTTATCTGTCGGAGCTCTCACCTGGATAATTGTTACAGCCTCCTCCAAAACTTCGCCTGGGTTGGGTTGTTCTTCTGTGGAAGCTGGCTAGCTGGCTAGTAGCTACATGCTACGTTGGCGCTGACCTCCAGCAGCTGACACGGACAGAGATTCACCTGTTTTCATCCTCATAGCTTTGGGTTCAACTGTTGGTGAGTACCAGTCTAAAAAAGTTCTCAAGCTGTGTTCGTAATGTCGATTCACTCCCCCGCCATTTTTGCAGCACAGTGGGGTGTCATCACGGGCGAGATAGTTGTTTATGTTTGCAATTTTTTTGCTAAAAGGGAAATTGTGTCTGTTGTGACACATGAGGTCTTGTGTTGATCTGCTTAAAACCTTCTTTCCTTGCTTCTCTTACCTTTTAGTTTACTGATTTTACTGACTGTTGTTTCTACTCGTTCTGAGTTTTATATTGTCTTGTTGGTTTTATATTGTTTTTGTGCTAGCGTCCTGCTCCTTGCGTTTCTGTTTTTTTGTGTGTCCTCGTTGTACAACACTTTGTGTAGCGAGTGTTGCTTTTTAAAGTGCTTTATAAATAATGATTGATTGATTGATTGATTTGCTATGGGAGAAAGAGCAAGCTCCTTTTGTGGCTGCTGGTTGGCTGGTTGTTGTTCAGTGATGCTATTGAGTCCTGGCATTCTGTTCTTTGCACATGCAGTAATACATCTGAGAATTTTCTGGACACTCTTCTGGATAGTTTTTGTCATTTAGGATATGCTGAGAGCTTTAATAAACCTGCAGCTGAAGACAGCAAGCATATTTGTCCACTCCCATGTTCATAACAGCATGACAAACTTGAAAAATTACCGACTTAAGTTACACTGTATCTGTACGGAAAAACATGTGATTAATGCGTTATTAATCATGATTAACTCAACATTCCAAAAGATTAATTGCGATTAAAAATTTTAATCATCTGACACCACTATTTTTTTTCTGGTAAATTTGGAACTTTTTTCTCATGAATATGCTGTTTTTTTCTTATAACTTTGTGACTTTTTTGCAAAATTACAATTTTTTAAAATTTTTTTCATAAGTTTGCAATGTTTTCCCATAAATTTGTGACTTTTGCAAAATTGAAACATTTTTCTCATAAATTTGCAACTTTTTTAAGATAAGATAAGATAAGATAAGCCTTTATTAGTCCCACAACGGGGAAATTCCAGGATTGCAACAGCACAGGGATAGCAACACTCAGAGCAACAATCAGAAGGCAAGAAAAAAAAAAAAAAAAAAAAACAAGCAAGCAAGAGCAGCTAATATACATATGTACATATTACTATAAAATATGTACAGTATATACACACACACAGACACACAGTGCAGAGCATTGTAGCTAGATGGAATAAATATATAGATATATAAACATAAACACACCCAGTGCGGAGCATTGTAGCTAGATGGAATAAATATGTAAATATATAAACACACACAGTGCAGAGCATTATTGCTAGATGGGATGAAACAGCACAACCTACTTAGTTATCCTACATGGTATGATTATGTGCCCATACATATTCTCACTCTTTTTCTCAAATTTGCAAACATTTTTCTCATAAATTTGACTTTTTTGCAAAATAGCAATTTCTTCTCAAAAATGTGGAACTTTTTTCTTTTAAAGTTGCTATTTTTTTCTCAATTTTGTGATATTATTTCTCGCACATTTTTTTGATTAAATTTCTATTCTGTGTAATTACATTCCAATTTGTGACTTTTTTAATTTTTAAATTCACATCTTTGATCATTTTTTTTACACTTTATCCACGCAAACTTGTACCTAATTTGCATTTATATTCATAGTTGTGCCTTATGCTAAATTTGTGAATATGTCCCATCCCTCTTGTTAAAAAGTAACAAATTGCCCACTGAGTGTAAGTATTGTAAGCTTTTTAAAGAAGAACATTTTCTTGGATATTCAAATGTTTTACTGACTTTTTGTAAATTTCCAGAAGTGCATCCGTGTGCTACACTTTCATCAAACTGGTTTATATCCAGCATGCTATTATTATGCTAGGAAGACTCCCATTGATGACTGCCACCGGCTTTCTCTCGAAAGTTTCCAGAAGATAACTTGTCATTACGCTCCTCTTTCATTATATTGCTCCCTTCACCAAGGCAAACACCTAACTCCCGGTTGCGTGATTACATTTTCGAGGTATTTATGTGGCCAATTCAATCCTCCTTTATTGAAAGCAACAAGTTCATACCCCCTCCAGGAAAGACTATCAAAAGTCCTCCTGGGAAATGAAGGCAGTGGCTAATTGAAGGAGAGGCAGACGAGTCAGGTGGAGGGAAAAAATGGCGAGCAAGTGATGACAGCTACTGCTATCTGCAGGTGGATTTCTTTCTTTGTTGTCTTAGTCAAACAGTGCAGGAGATAAACCTTAATTAAACACCCAAGGCATCCAGAGGGAACTTGGAATTAATTAATCTTCCGTCATATGCATCTGCAAGAAATTTGAATTGTAGAGAAATGCCAGGGAAGACGTCATCTTTCAGAATTAACTGGGATCATCTGAAGCATTATGCGTGGATTAAGGTGTAAAGGTTGGAAAAAATATTTGTGTTGCTGTTTTGTTTTTTTATTCTGCAGGACATTAATGACAGCAGCTCATATACACAGAATTATTCAGATATAATTGTGGCAAATGTGGTTTTGTTCAGTGTTGACCCCAAAGAGCAAATCCAGCTGGATAAATAATGTTCTGAAGAGAGTTAGCATCCAAAATAAAAAATTTAAAAAAAAATGATGATTTCTTTGACAACTGTAACCACTCTGAAGGTATGAAGGGACACACAGTGTGGTAGACTGCAAGTCTAAAATAAATCATTACTGGCACATGCCTCTAGGGGGAACTATCTGTATTGTTCAGCACTACTATTAAGGGGACACATTAGAACAAGAGTGTGAAAACCCCGCGCAGAATCCATGTTCAGTCATATTATGTGTGTTGCAGAATAAACGGCAGAGTTAGCCAAAGAAATAACTCAAGTGTGATCATTGCTACACGGTAGGATATCACACAATTGGCGACGAGGATTAAAAGAAAAAAATCAGCGGCGAGAAACAGAGAACATTGCAAGTGTGGCGAACTCAAGTGACTCCAGTAGTTCGAGTGCAAGTTCAGAGGAGGAAAAACGAGGTTTCCCCACCACGACGAGCAATGGCGGCTGTAATCGGAACGGTAACCCCTTTTGATAACTCGACTCAGTCATGGGAAGAATATAGTGAAATGTTGGACTTTTTCTTCGAAGCTAATGACATTGAGGAGCCAGACAAAAGGAAGGCTGTACTGTTGAGTGGAGTTGGTGCAACTACTTACAGTTTGTTGAGAAATTTAATAAGCCCTGCATTACCGAAAGATAAAACGTACGACCAGCTTACTGCTGAGCTTCAGAAGCACTTCAGCCCCAAACCGAGTGAAATCGTGCAACGATTCAAATTTAATTCACGCATAAGGAGGAACACTGAGTCCATAGCAGAGTATGTGGCAGAATTGAGGAAATTAACACTGCACTGTGATTACAAAGACTCATTGGAAGAAATGTTAAGAGACAGACTTGTGTGTGGAGTGAATGATGACCGAATGCAACGGCGACTTTTATCTGAAACAAAACTCACTTTTGCGAAGGCTTTGGAATTATGCCAAGCGATGGAAACAGCATCTAAAGATGTGAGAGAGATGCAAGGGAAACTAGCAGAGGACACAGCAACGCATGTTCGTGTGCCTAAGACCCAAGTAGGTGTCCACAAAGTGTTGACTGACAAAACTCAGCACAAATTCCCCAGTTGTTATCGCTGCAAAGGCCAGCACAATGCTGCCGAGTGCAAATTTGCCACTGAGCTGTGTCATAATTGTGGCAAGCGAGGGCACATTAAGAAAGCATGTAGAATAAAGGTGGACAGCGCACAGGTGCTGAAAGCGACAGTTAATGGGCAAAAGTATGAAAACAAGGGCCCAGGAAAGGAACAGCGAGCGAATCAACTGAGAGGGGAGGGAGAAAGTGATACAGAAGACATGGATTTTCACACAATTTACAACACGTCAGAGGAGCTGACCAAGGTAGCGCCCATCACGCATACCATGAATGTTAATGGAATGAAAGTAACATTTGAAGTTGATACAGGCTGTGGAGTAACCATATTAAGTAAACAGCAATATACACAACTGTGGAAGAAAACAGACACAGCAGAATTAAATCCCTGTTCATTAAAATTAAAAACATACACAGGAGAGAAGCTAGACGTGCTAGGCATGGCACAAGTGAAGGTGCAGCACGAAAACAAAGAAAAGGACTTACCTGTAGTAGTAGTTGGGAGCGAAGGACCAAATCTACTAGGGCGAAGTTGGCTACAAGAACTGGCCATGATTGATCAGTTGGTGAATAAAGTGGAATCTCAGCCCAAATTGCAGCTGGAGGAGATCCTCGAAAGACACGCTGAGGTGTTCAAAGAAGGCGTGGGACAGCTAAAAGGTGTCACTGCAAAGATTAATGTGGACAAGGAGGCCCAACCACGATTCTGCAAACCCCGACCGGTGCCCTATGCAGTCAAGCCACTGGTTGAAAGCGAGCTACAGAGGCTGCTGGATGACAAGATCATTGAGCCAGTGCAGGTTGCAGAATGGGCGGCGCCCATAGTCCCAGTGAGAAAGCCGGATGGCTCCATTAGAATATGTGGAGATTACAAACTCACTGTCAATCGAGCATCACGGGTGGATCAGTATCCAATTCCTAAAGTGGAGGACCTCTTCGCACAGCTGAACGGCGGCGGACACTTCACGAAATTAGACATGAGTCACGCCTACCAACAAGTAGTCCTGGAAGAAGAATCAAGAAAGTATGTAACCATCAATACACACAAAGGCTTATATACCTACACACGCTTACCATTTGGAGTAGCTTCCAGTCCTGCTATATTCCAGAGAACTATGGAGGGCATCCTAGGTGGAATTCCGAATGTTGCCATTTATTTGGATGACATCCTTTGTACAGGACCAAATGAACAAGAACATCTGAAAACGCTGGAGGAAGTGCTTCAACGGTTGGAGAAAAGCGGTCTGAGGTTGAAAAGAAGCAAGTGTGAGTTCATGGGAAAAGAGGTGGTGTTCCTAGGCCACAAGATCAACGCCAGTGGTCTACACCCTCTAACAGACAAAGTGGAAGCCATTGCGGAGGCGCCTGAGCCACAAAATGTTACTGAGTTAAAAGCCTACCTGGGCTTGTTGAACTATTACCATAGGTTCCTCCCAAAGCTCTCCACGCTGCTGGCACCACTACATACCTTACTTAAGAAGGAAGAAAAATGGTCATGGGGGGTCAAGCAGCAGAAGGCGTTTGAAGAGTCCAAAGCGCTACTTCAGTCCTGTAGTGTGTTAGTGCACTATGATTCAAACAAACCACTCATCCTGGCGTGTGACGCATCACCCTACGGTGTGGGTGCTGTACTCTCTCATCGTATGGAGGATGGCTCAGAGAGACCCATAGGGTTCGTCTCAAGAACTCTTAGTGCAGCTGAGAAAAACTACTCCCAGCTAGACAAGGAGGGCCTTGCAGTAGTATTTGGTGTAAAAAAATTCCACAAATACCTGTACGGGAGACAGTTCGCTATAGTGACTGACCACAAGCCACTAATTTCACTGTTCAGTGAAATGAGAGCCATACCCCAGATGACATCTCAGAGAATTCAGAGATGGGCCGTTACATTAGCAGCGTATGAGTACACCATCGTTTACAAAGCCGGACGGGACCATACGAATGCTGACGCGATGAGTAGGCTACCCTTGGATGGAGGAAGAGACAGCACGCCTGAGGAGGAGGAGAGAGTGCTATTGTTTGAAGATATCGGCGTGCCCCTGGTGAACGCACAACAAATAAAGAAGTGGACAGACAAAGACCCTGTTCTAGCAAGAGTGCGAGAATACATCTTGCGAGGATGGCCGAAGATGAACAGTCCTGAGTTCATTCCCTATGCCCGACGACAGGATGAGCTCAGCACCCAGGAAGGTTGTATCCTGTGGGGAGGACGCGTGGTTGTTCCACCACCTGGTAGGAATGCCTTACTGCAACAACTACACCAAGCACACCCTGGCATCACTCGCATGAAAGCGTTGGCGAGGAGTTACATGTGGTGGCCCAACATGGATGCAGAGGTGGAGGCGCTTGTGAAGTCATGTGCGGCATGCCAGGAGAACAGGAACAGTCCTCCAGCAGCCCCACTACATCCCTGGGAAGTTCCAGATAAACCATGGAGAAGAATTCACATTGACTACGCAGGTCCATGGATGGGAAGAAAGTTGAGGTCAACATTTGACTTAATACATCCAGACTTCAGAAACAAAGTGCATGACAAACAAGAGAAACAAAAAGGTTATCATGACATGCATGCTAGAGAGAGAATACTGAGAGAAGGAGACGTGGTCTACACCCGCAACTTTGGCTCAGGACCAGCCTGGGTACCAGGAGAAATAACAGAAAAGACAGGCCCTGTGTCATTCAAGGTGACATTAGGTCATGGACAAGTGGTGAGGCGACACATCGACCAAGTTCGTGGTAGGAGCTCCATTCCCCTGCCGATGGCACCAGAGGTGTTGTCTGACACCCATCCTGAGGAGAGCATCAACGAACCACCACTTCAGGTGAAACCTGAGGTAACCGTCTCTGCAGATTCTACGGGCAGCACTGCAGCAGCCGAAACAGTGGAGCAGTCTGAGTCTTCACCTGCAGTTGGCTCACCCGCCGTGAGAAGATCTCAGCGAGCTAGGAAAGCTCCAGACTACTTGAAGGACTATACTTAGTCAGTAGTGAGTTCCCCAGCCACAGGACAAGAATGCGTCCTGGAACCTCACTGGGATGCGGTAGTCAAACCAAATCCCCAGTTAGACTGTTATGTGTGTTATACATGTGAAAAAAAAAAAAAAGAAAAGAAAAGAGAAAGAAATTATATGTATGGCACATGTGTTTAAGAAGTTAAAGTAACTGTGATTGTTTAGGATTAAATGGGAGTTCCAGGATGTCTAGCATAATTGGCTAAGGTAATTAAAAGTAGTTTAATCTAGAGGGGAGGGATGTGGTAGACTGCAAGTCTAAAATAAATCATTACTGGCACATGCCTCTAGGGGGAACTATCTGTATTGTTCAGCACTACTATTAAGGGGACACATTAGAACAAGAGTGTGAAAACCCCGCGCAGAATCCATGTTCAGTCATATTATGTGTGTTGCAGAATAAACGGCAGAGTTAGCCAAAGAAATAACTCAAGTGTGATCATTGCTACACGGTAGGATATCACACACAGTCCGCACCATGTTAAAACTTCACTTCATATTTGAATGTCTTTGAAGCCCATCTAAAGTGGTGCTAAATATTTATTCCAAATTCACCACGCTACATAAAAATGTGTTTTACACTAATTTGCATGCTTAAAAAAATAGTCAAGCTTGTAAAATGAGGTCTAAAAAAAAAGTCATTTTTGCTCAGCTCCGAGCTGCTGGCGGGGAGGGACGTGTCCGCAGAGGCCGCTGAGTGACAGCCCTGCATCACGCCGACACAAATGGAGTCCATCACGCGGGGAGATGCAGCAAGATCCATTTTAAGTGAAGCACCCGGGTTGAGCGGGAAAATCAAGTGTTCTCAAGAAACTTTCATTTTTTTTTTCTTTTAGGCACTTTGCAGCTCTTTCTCAACCATAGTCAATTTGTAAACCCTTTTAAAACTCGGCTGGATGCTTTTCTGATGGTAGTTTTGCAAACCAAAGGGAAGGGGGGGGGGGCAAATGATTTACTTTTGAAGGATGTCAGTGATGCAAAGAAAACAAGTTGATCGCCATCAGAGGTGGGTAGGAGCTAGTTACATTTACTGAGTGGTGGGTTGTCGGGTCCAGCATGTCCTCTGAATCACTTACTTGCTTTTACATCCTACATTCTTATATTTGTTCCATGAGGACATATTCAATTATTCTCAGTCTATTTCTCTTCATTTTGTAACTTTTCTCTTGGCTGCACCACTTCCTGTTGCGTATGTTCCAATCAGATTTCAGATATCATGTGTTGCCAGGGTCAAAGAAATCCGCCTTGAGGCCTTGGGAAACAAGAAATTTGCATTTCCTTCTTGTAAATTTTCAGCTTTTATCCGGTAACTTTTCAACTTTTTTCTTGTAAATTTTCAGCCTTTTCGCATAAATTTCCAACTTTTCTCTCATAAATTTTCAGCTTTTTTTCATATAAATTTTGAACTTTTTTTTTTCAAACTGTTGCAGTTTTTTTCCCTGTAAATTTTCAATTTTTTTTCTTGTAAATTTGCAGTGCCCATCTTGATCGTGGTTACATTCTATATAACTATTTAATATTTATATAACTCTTATTTATATAACTTTTTTCTTCTAGTTTTGCAATTTTTTTCTCAAAAATTTGCTATTTCTCTCTTGTAAATTAGCATTTTTTCTCATATAGATATTTTCATTTTTTTCTTGTAAATTTTCAACTTTTTTCTCATAAATTTGTAACTTTTTTCTCAAAAATGTTCATTTTTTTCCTCAAAATTTGTAACTTTTTTCTCAAACAATTGCTGTTTTTTTTCCTCATAGATTAAATAAATTTGCAACTTTGTTTTTCAAATATATGCAATTTTTTTCCTGCAGATTTTCAACTTTTTTTCTTTTTCGCTCTGTGTAATTAAATTGTAATTTGCAACTTTTAAAAAATTGAAATTTTTCATCTTATCTTTGCACCTTTTATTCTTGAAAATTTGGTCCTAATTTACATTTCTATGCTTGCACTTCATGCAAAATTGGTGAAACCCGCACCCCCATCCCCCTTGTAAAAAAACTTGTAAATAGAGGTTTTGTCTAAGAGAAATCATAATAGCAATTCTATGATACAAAATGTAAGCTTTGCCTTTGGCATATGACATATTGGATTTAATATCCAATACATAGGTGTTACTTTTGCAGCAGACGAGGAGTGCTATTCTGTTTGCAGCTAGAAACTGCCCAACCTCTGCTCTTGACAATGAAGAGCTAACAGGGATTATTTTGTCTTTTGTAGCTTTATGAAGTTTATACGGTCATCTAGAAAGGAAAACAAAAAACAAAACCCTTGGGGTACCATGATGAGCCAGTTAGACACATCTTAATCCACTAGAAGCTAATGTACATTAGAATTAGCATTTATATTCTTTGCCATTGAACTTGAGTGTGTCTCCAAAGGACGGCAGGAACATTTTCAATGCTTGATCAGGCAGAAAAATTTCCAGTGGGGCAGTGATTTATACATCCCTTTCAATTAGCTAAGTATGCCATATTTAAATATTTTCTTCTTTCTTTAGAGTGTTAAATTAAACTGAATTAAGTAACATTGTAGAACCATGATTCATGACAATTATATTTAAACAATTTTGCGCATATCTCTCCAGGGTCAATATACTTTGAATAGGCAGATGAGTCAGTTTTCTCTTATGGATGTAGCTTGGTGACTCACAGCTTAGGTCATTTAAGGCCATTTGATGAAAAATGAAACTAATCGGGATTTGATGATTTTGTGAATGTTAAAATATAACTTGTATAAAACAATCATCAGACAGCTGGTTATTTCTTTTCCTAATGTAAATCAATCTATTTCACACCAGACTGCAAAGCTAACATATGCAAACAAATGCTGACCAGTTAAAAGACTGTTGGTTAAGTTTTATGTTTATTTGAAAGGGACATTAGGGGAGACCAGGGACAGTTGTAACATTTTTGACATTTCTGTCTCTAACTTTGAGGTCTTTTAACCCATTGTGTTCAAACTGCTATACAAACTAGCTTCAAGTGTCTGCTAATAAATGACCTAGAAAATGTCTGTGCAACACAAACAGGAAATGTATAACTTGATCTCAAACACAATGTGTGAAATGTTACAACTGACCCCATAGTCCGGGTCACTTGTAACGTACCTTGGGGTAAAATGTAGCATTATGGAATAAGGACCATGACAGTGACTTAAGATATTGAAAGTTTTTTATTCAAAACTTTTAAACAAAACTCCTTTGGTCCCACGTAATACAGCACTTAAACAGCTACTGCTAACATCTGCTACTGTCAACATCTGAACATTTACAATAAACAGTACAAAAGGTGCAAATGCACTAGTTTCAACAATCAAACAATAGCGTTTGCATTTGTGGGGAGGGGGTTGAATGTGCCTAGTTCTTTAGTCACTGTCAGAGACAGTAGTAACAGGTGTATGGTACTCCTGGAGTGCAGGCTTCATGGGCCCACAGATGACATGTCATGCACTTAACCTAGACTTCTTTTGGCTTTGAGTTATTGAAGTGTTCCATGCAGATGATATAGAAATTGTCATCATCGGAGGAATCTGACTCCTGTGGCTCAATGGTCCGTGTTTTCTTTTTTTTCCTTCCTGGAGTTTTCTTTTGCAGCTTAGGAAGTTGTTTTGGTTTGTCTTGTTTGCTGCACTGACTTTTTTTTGGCAAGCTTATTTTCCATTTCACCTTCTCAGATCTCAACTTCTGCTTTGCTTCCATTGCCATCATGACAAATGTATCAGTAAGTTTTGCTGTTTTTTTCCTCCTCCTTCCTGTTAAAGGGAGTTTCCTTTGTCCAGCTTTTGGTAAGGGTCGCACAGCAACTTGGCTAAAGACCAAGCAAGTCATTGTTTCTTCAGCAGACCTTGTAGCTTTTTGAGTGGCTGGAGAAGTGGCTTGGTTGGTAGCTGGAGGACAGGCTTGGTCGGAAGATGGAGCAGAAGCTTGGTTGCTGGATAGAGCAGGGGCTTGGTTGGCAGCTGGAGAAATGGCTTTGTTGGTAGTTAGAGCAGAAGCTGGGTTGCTGGCTGGAGCATAGGCTTGGTCAGTAGCCGAGGTTGTGGCCTGAAGAGCTGGATCTGGATGATCTGTTACTTGTGAAGGTACAAACTCATATTCCTCAAATATAGCTGGATTGTATGGCCAAATTCCACTGCACTGGAATCCAGCTTGTACTGTATGTTCTCTGGTGTAGCTGCCACTGGAAGTGCCGTCTTGACAAGGCCTGGTATGTCATATATTGTCATGGTCTTTCCAGGATTCATTCTCATCCAGGAATCACTTGCAATGTTCACCATCTTTTTGAATGGCCCATGGACACTGCGATCGAGTGGTTGAAGCTTGTGACTGGTATGTGGAGGGAAAGTTAGCATCACTATTCCATTGCTCTTGCAGAAGTCGATGGCTGCAATAGAGAGGTGTGAGCAATGGTTATTCAAGAGAACTAGCACCTTTCTATTAGGGCTGACTTTGGTGTGGTTTGCAAAGTGCTTGAGAAATATCATGAAATCCACCTCCTGCATCTATCCCGATTTATTTCCACTTCCAGTACTTCGTATTGGCCCATCTTGCACAAAATGGTCTTTATAACACATGTGAGGGAACACAAACATGAGAGGAATTGTGTTGCCAATGGCATTGATTGCACATGCGATTGACACCAGTGAACCCCTTTTGGCAGATGCCATGGCTCCTACTTGTTTGGTTCCATGTTTTGCAATCACTCAGTCAGGGGTAAGCACAGTAGTGATGCCAGTTTCATCAACATTCCAAATGTCGTTTGTGGTCAGGTTGTGTCTTTTTATCACTTCATTAAGCTTTCCAAAAAAAAGTGCCATGTTGTGTTTATTAAAACTTGTGGCCCGTGCAAGGCTAGTGGCCTCAGCACTTCTAATGGAAAGAGTTGGGTTTTGCTTCATAAAGCCAGAAAACCAATCTGGACCAGCAGCTGAAGTCTCATCCCATGACTTGGATGTTTGCAGCCATATTTTTCGGCAAGCTGATATGCAAATTCTCACACCTGTAATGTTAGTCATATAAAAAATGTTAAATATTTCCCCATTCAATACATTTTACATTGCCAACAGTATAACTCTCATAAATTCAGCCTGACTTATCCTTTAACAATTCCTATGTGCTTACCTCCCGTGGACACAGTCCATAGTATGTATTAGCAGCACCTTCTAGATACTCTGTCAACATCTTTTCTTGTTCATCAGTGAACACCTTTGTTGCAGAGTTATAGTCTACTCATGGGAATTTTCTTGATCCCTGATCTTGTAACTTTTTCATCTCTTTGCAGAATCTATATAGTGTAACATGGCATATGCCATAAAATTTTGCCACAGATCTGACTGACTTTCCCTGGACCTTTACATCAGTGGATGCCCTCTTCAAAATGTCGAGAGGCACCCCCCCGTCAGTCTTTCTCTTCCGAGATCTAGGCATGTTAAAACTAAAAAAAAAAAAAAAAAAAAAAAATGAAGTAGCTTATTAAACTCATTTTTTTACTCATGCATTCATTGAAATTTAGCTTGGGGTAGGTTGTAACATTTTAGAAAGTGTTACAACCTACCCCAAGCAAGTTTGTTACAACTGTCCCTGAGTGCATTAGCGATGAGCTAGCTTGCCTTACAGCTAACAGCTAAAACATTACCACAAATAACCTGAATGAAAGATAGCTAAACAGACACATAATCAACATGATATACCTTTAATTAGTCCAACTACAAAGCAAGCTATGTAATCACAAAAATAATTTAAGCAAAAATATAATTATTTTCTTACCTCAAAATTGTTTTCCCTCACAAATTCCGCAGTGTCTGCCTCAATGCACTACAACTTCCTATGTGGACTAAGGACTAAATTGAGTATGTGCAGAGTGAATCAGGTGAGTCCTAACTTGTTCCTGATTGGAGCAATTGCTAGTGATACAACTGGCCTGTGTTACAACTGTCCCTGGTCTCCCCTACATACTAATGAACACAAAGGCGTAACATTGTTTCAGACATTGGGTGGGGTCTAGATCTCTGCCTATATAAGCATTTTCAATATATATACACTACCGTTCAAAAGTTTGGGGTCACTTAGAAATTTCCTTATTTTTGAAAGAAAATCACTTTTTTTTCAATGAAGATAACATTAAACTAATCAGAAATACACTCTATACATTGCTAATGTGGTAAATGACTATTCTAGCTGCAAATGTCTGGTTTTTGGTGCAATATCTACATAGGTGTATAGAGGCCCATTTCCAGCAACTATCACTCCAGTGTTCTAATGGTACAGTGTGTTTGCTCATTGTGTCAGAAGGCTAATGGATGATTAGAAAACCCTTGTGCAACCATGTTAGGTCTGCAATGCTGTAATTGCTGCAAATGGAGGATTATTTGATGAAAGCAAAGTTTGAAGGAAAAAATTATTATTTCAAATACAAATCATTATTTCTAACCTTGTCAATGTCTTGACTATATTTTCTTTTCATTTTACAACTCATGGTTGTAAATAAGTGTGACTTTTCATGGAAAACACAAAATAATTGTCTGGGTGACCCCAAACTTTTGAATGGTAGTGTATATATATATATATATATATATATATATATATATATATATATATATATATATATATATATATATATATATATATATATACTGTATATATATATATTATATGACTGTCAGGTCATCAGTGCAGGCAGTTGTCTCCAATATCCTCTTTTTCATTTTTAAAGGAAAAGGATTTTTAAACAAAAAAATGACAGTATACAGTATGCATCCTAGTGTAGAGGAAGAGCACAAAAATCATTAACTTTGCTAAAAGGACAAGGCTAATTTACCCCTTTATTTATGCATTCCCACATTAGTAACAGTTGTAAAAATTATTTCCCTAATTTACCAAATCTATATTCAGCCTTGTAATAGTCTATGCCACTATGAAGCAGCAGGCCTACTTAATACCCATTATGTGTTAAGCATTTCAGCACTGGCAGAAATCAAGTTTTGTCTATTGTTATCTGGTCATGTGTGCCGCCTGTGCCTCTCCGGTTCCCTTTACCTCCTCTCCTTGGTTCACCCTGCTGCTGCCACATTCTGGCTCCTGATATAAAAAAAAGCTCAGTTAATGTTCAAATGGTTTAAAAGCGGTACTTCATTGACAGTTTTGGAGGATGTAATTCATGCTAGATTTTTGCCCTTCTTCCCTCTTAATAGCATCTTAACCGTGCTATTTATTCCATCCAGCTACAATTGCTCTGCACTGTGTGTCTGTGTGTATATATATATATATATATATATATATATATATATATATATATATATATATATAGTAATATGTACATATGTATATTAGCTGCTCTTGCTTGCTTGCTTTTTTTCTTGCCTTCTGATTGTTGCTCTGAATGTTGCTATCCCTGTGCTGTTGCAATCCTGGAATTTCCCCATTGTGGGACTAATAAAGGCTTATCTTATCTTATCTAAACTGAGGTTAATCTAGCTGATGAATGGGGCTTAATCACCATTATTCTTAACTCATTTTATTTTGTTATTAATCAATTGTGGTGATTATCACATTTATTCTGACAGGACTATTTTTTTTAATTAATTTATGATGTCACCACTTGCAACTATGTGGCTGTTTCTTACCAAGCAGATTAACTAAGGACACTACTGTGATTTAGTCAGCTAGACTATGACACAAGTAACAGTTATCCTACCTGCAGAGACAATATGAACACAGCACACCACACCTTAGGTGTGCTGTTTTATTCATAAAATAATAGCAAATCTGTAAGTAGATTTGTGACTAAATCATCCCAGTATTAATAACTTACTCTGGATTCATTATCTAGACATTTAATTTTTTGCAATGACATTCAGATTGTAAGTTTAGGAGTCAGGTATCCCCCCCCCCCCCAATTAGGTAAAAAACAAATTTACCTTTACCAGATTTACCAGAAAAAATATCATGCAAATTTAGGAGAAAATAGTATAAATTCACAAGAAGAAAGCAGGAACTTGAGTGTCAAAAAAAAATAAATAAATAAGAAATTTAAATGATTTTACAAATATGTAAGGAAAAAGGCTTATTTTCCATGGCAGAAAATGGAAATTTGAGAAAAATGCAACATTTTTGAGAAACTGTGAATTTAGGCCGAAAACAACATGGGGGAAATACTGCATTTTTATACAAAAAGTAGGCAAATTCACAAGAAAAAAATTCTCTGATTTACAAGAAAAACTATGACAAAAAGTTGCATACACAAAAAGTGACATTAGAAACATCAGTGCTACATAAAACACTGATGAAGTTTATTAAGGGAGAAAAAAAGATTGGACAGAATATTCGCAGCCCCAAAAGTTGGTGGTGAGGACAGCTCTAACTTTAAATCAGTTTATAATATGCTTTTAGTTTATATATAATATATATACATACACATGTATAGTCAGTACTGAAGTGACCATACAGGAAAAGCAACAGGCTGGAGGAAACGACAAATGCTGTAAGAAAAAAAAAAAAAAAAAATGCTGAAAGAAGCATTGCAACTTTTTAGTTATCAAATTATTTATTTTTTCAGCACTCCTTTTATTGCAAATGGACCCTTAAACACCAACAAACTCAAAAGGTACAGTGTTAAGGTGATGAATGTTGTTATACTAGGAGCTAAATCACTATATAGTGATGATAATAAGCCATCAATATCTCAGTGTTTGATCACTGCCTAATGCTGTCTCCTGATTAAATAAAATGGGAATGGAATACTAGAAATGTGATTTTAAGCTTAAACTTAAAATTTATTTTTATTTATGTAAGCTCAGTAATTAAATTCCAAATAAATAAGTGATGCTTTATTGCAGTGCTTTCGAACTCATTTTAATACATTTTGCATATGGATAAAATTTAGAGTGGTGTATTTTCCTTAATGGGATATTTTAAAAAGGTTAGGCCGATGAAATGCATCTATTCTTTCATTCATCTATTTGGTGTTTATTTCTTATATATTTACTTAAATACTCTTTTGTGCAGTTGTGATATTTAATAGAAGATCTGAAAATGATCTGCAGGGAAAATAATCAATTTCTTTTAATGTGGATATTTAACAATAGCCTTCAGAGTGACTTAGTCTATAACTGAAAGTGGTAAAACTTGCTTTCTAATTGAATTTTACAATTATCAAAATCATGACATTTTAAAAATACAGAACAGTTTAAAGTTAACTTGAATTTTGTGGGGATGATAAGCAATTTTTAAAGGCATTTATATTTAAGGACCAGAGGTATAAAGTTTGTTTGTCCTTGAAAAATGTTTGGAGCGGCTAACATTTAAATGCACACTGAAACACATGTAAATTTCACTCTAACAGCTGAGGAAAAAATCCATTCTGATCACATTTCATGAATGATTAATACAATGTAAAGCCCAAATTTGCATGAGAAGAGCTAATCGTTTCTCAGATCAGCCAAATCCTATCAGGCAGCACATTTGTTCTGTGGTGTACTCCTATAGCTTTAACTCATATCGAACTAGCAACCAGCTAACTTCAGACAGCAATTCACCAGCTAAATCAACAATATATTTACCTCCTTTTAGACAGATGGGTTTGTCCTTTTATTTGACAACCAACAGTGTAAAATGGTTTGTTGCCCTTGTGGAGCTCTTTTCATTCTGTCTCACTTGTGAGCTGCTCCTGCTGCGTTAATGAGCGTCCTCACCTAACCGCCCCTACAATTGACAAGAGAAAGCGTGGAGCAGTTGGGCAATACCAAGTCTGCCGGAGGAAGGGGGGGGGGGGTACATTGTTTGATTATTAGAAATGTTGCTTTTTGTTGCTTGCAAATGAAAAAACGACAACTTCTTCACTCACTTGTAGATTTTTTTTTATTAATTATAATTATATGATTATGGGGAGGTATATTGGGTGGATTTGATTTTTTGGGGTGTTGGAACGCCCCCCCCCCATAAATTACACCTATGAATGCACATTAATCCAAATGTAAGTATGCCAGATTAAACAATACTGCTAATTTGCATCTGTAGTCCCCTGTGTCCTGTGTTCTTTGATACAGTTTTTCATAAGCCCGTATCTCACGGAGCTGTGAACATTCACAAACATATAAACGGTGGCGGCAGTGGCGCAGGTGTAGTGTGGCACACTATTGATCTGAGGATGAGGGGTTCAATTCCCATGCTGTCTGCACTCTGCATGTCGAAGTGTCCTTGAGCAACATACTGAACCCCCAGTTGCTCTTGGTGGGTCAGGCCAGCATCTGTGTATGGCAGCTCCACTGCCATCAGTATGTGAATGTGTGGATAGCAGGACACACACACACACACACACACACACACACACACACACACAGAGTGTACAGTATATATGCCTGCAACACGTTCCAAAAAAGCTAGGTCAGGGACATGTCTACCACTGTGTTACATCACCTTTCCTTTTAACGACACTCACTAAGCGTTTAGGAACTGAGGACATTAATTGTTGAAGCTTTGTAGGTGGAATTCTTTCCCATTTTTGCTTGATATTTGACTTCAGTTGCTCAATAGTCCGGGGTCTCCGTCATCATATTTTGAGCTTCATAATGCGCCACACATTTTCAATGGACACAGGTCTGGACTGCAGGCAGGCCAGTCCAGTACCCGCCCTCTTTTACTATGAAGTCACACTGTTGTAACACATGCAGAATGTGGGTTGGTATTGTCTTGCTGACATATGCAGGGACGTCCCTGAAAAAGACATTGCTTGGATGGTAGCATATGCTGCTCCAAAACCTGTATGTACCATTCAGCATTAATGGTGCCTTCACAGTTTTTCATATCATGGACACTAACACACCCCCACAGATGCTGGTATTTGAACTTTGCACTCATAACAGTCTGGTTGGTCCTTTTTCTCTTTAGCCCAGAGAACACAACGCCCATGATTTCCAAAACCAATTTGAAATGTGGACTCGTCAGACCTCAGCACACTTTTCTTCTTTGTGTCAGTCCATCTCAGATGAGCTCAGGTCCAGAGCAACTGGCAGAGTTTCTGGGTGTTGTTGATATATGGCTTTCGCTTTGCATGGTAGAGTTTTAACTTGCACTTGTAGATGTAACGGCAAACTGTGTTAACTGACAATGATTTTCTGAAGGATTCCTAAAACCTACATTTCCTTTACAGAATGGTGTTTGTTTTTAATGCAGTGCTGCCAGAGGGAACAAAGATCACAGGCATTCAATGTTGGTTTTTGGCCTTGTTGCTTATGAGCAGAAATTCCTCCAGATTCTCTGAATCTTTTGATGATATTTGGGGCTGTAGATGAGGAAATTCAATGAATTCTTTGAAATTTTGCACTGAGAAACATTCTTAAACTCGTGGACTATTTACCCACACAGTTGTTCACAAAGGGGTGAACCTCACCCCATCCTTGCTTGTGAATGACTGAGCTCCTTTTATACCCAATTATTAGCGGTGGGACAAAAGATCAATTCAGTGATGAATCGCTATACTTGACAGTAGCAACCATGCACCGATCCCTAAACGCATGGATCAATCTTTTATCAGTTATATACAGTATATTCATGTAAATGTTGCGTACTCTCTTGGGTATTCAACCAATTGCATTTACCATTCACTAGATGATGCAAAGCAAATACCCAGTCAAGTGAAGTCATATCTTGTCTTGCAAGATTTGCAGGCAGCTTTGAAAGTTAGGAAGCAGTTAGCTCAAAGTTAGCTCAAATGTTTGGCCTTTTTTGGATTTTATAACAAAGATGGAAGGAAAGACCTTGACATGACACACAACCTGCAAGAAGCGCGGCACAAAACAAGCAAACAAACAAAAAAAACATGTGGGCCAACACATATCTCGGAGACACGTTAGCAACAGCTAAAAACACAATGGCATGGAACTTTTTTGGTATACTTTATTAATCCCGGAGGGAAATTACAGGGCATCGACCTGCATGGATGAGACAGCCAAGGTTCAGTGCCAATCCCTTCACATGCACATTCACACCTAGGGCCACTTTAGAGTCTCCATTTAACCTAACTTGCATATTTTTTTCCAGTGGGAGGGAACCAGAGTACCCGGGGTAAACCTACGCAGACACGGGGAGAACATGCAAACTCCACACAGAAGGGTCACCGATGGTCAGAGGGTGGGATTGAACCCATGATTGTCAGAGGTGGAATCGATCTTGTGACCTTCTTACTGTGCTGCCACAGTGTTAACCACCGTGCCACCAAGCTGCAGCACTGGAGAAGAGGTAAGTAACATTTGTTTATGAAGTGCTTTTCAGACAGATAGTCATAAAGGCCTGTACAAAAAAAAAAAAACAAAATAAAAAGAATTTGGTAGATAAAAATTATTTTAAAAACATAGCAACAAGTTAAAACACAAGATTAAAATATTTTAAAAATATCAGTCTTACCATTAAAAAGCAGTTGAATTGAAACTCAACAGAAAGCCTCCTTAAACAAAAGTTTTCAGCTACTTTTTTTAAACAGTCCACAGAGTCAGATAAGCATAGCTGGAGTGGGAGTCTATTCCCAACAAACACCGTCCACTGCCCTCCCTGTGTGCGGAGACGAGTCTCTGCAGAAAACGAAGCCCCAAGAATACTTTATTTTATGAAAGAAATGTCAACAGTTTTACTTTGGGACATGATTTGAGGTTAAATCAGGTGAAAAAAAAATTGAAATATATGGGACCATGATACTCAATATCGCAATATTGTGATTTGTGTTGAATCGTGATAGGATTGTATCGTGGGCCAAGTATCACGATCCAAATCGAATTGTCCTTTGCAGTTCCCAATCATATCACTCGCCTGTTTCCAATTAACCTGTTAACATATTCCCTTTTCCTATCTTTTCTGGAACCTGTTACAGGCATCTGTGATGGAATGGCGATCTGTACAGGGTGTACCCTGCCTCTCGTCCAAAGATGCCCTGATAGGCTGTAGCCCCTCCACGACCCAAAAAGGATTAAGCGGTAGAAGATGGATGGATGGATGTTGCATTGATTGAAGTCAAACTAAGTGAATATTTGCAAAAAACAATATAGTTTACCAGTTTGAACATTAAATATCTTGTCTTTGTAGTGTATTCAGTTAAATATAGGTTGAAAAACATTTGCAAACTAGAAAAGCACTCGGAGAGTGCAGACCTCCGCCAAGCACCCCATACAGTGTTTGTGTGTACGTTTTCAGATTCCTTGACCATGAAAACATATGACTAGCAATTGGATTGACAATGATAGGATTAGTGATTCAGTAGTAAAAGAATTACCTCCTTGGCGGAGGTAATAAACTGAAGTGTTGGTGTTGTGTCCATCTCCTCCATCTGCAAACTCTCAGGCTGCGGGCGTTGCAATTCATCGCACAACCGCGTACAACCCACAGGCCAATGGGTTATGCGAGCGTTTTCATAGATCACTGAAAGCAGCACTCAGGGCTTCACTGACGGATGCAAATTGGGTAGACAGGTTGTCGTGGGTTTTATATTGGGGTTGCGCTCCGCGGCAAAAGAGGATTTGGAAGCTTCCCCGGCAGAGAGCTTGTTTTTGCGCAGCCACTATGGCTGCCCGGGGAATTTCTGCCAAATAATCCGACGCCGGACAGCTGCCCATCTCAGCTTTTGCAGCGTAGCACAAACACAGGCACGCTGCCGGGCCCTGCCCACCACTGTTTTCCGCGTGCTTTTGTGCCTAAAACTTTGAAGAACGCAGAGTTTGTGTTCGTCAGACACGACGACCAGCGCCCTCCATTGCGCCTGCACACATGTTGAAAATGGCCGTATCTCACAATGTTAAAGAATCCTTTAAAAAATTCCTGTATCCAGACGGTGATCCGGATCATCCCCAAAATTTAATCAGTTCTTCCTTGTACCATTTCCAACAATGCCTGAAAGTTTCATCGAAATCCGTCCAAAACTTTTTGAGTTATCTTGCTAACCAACAGACAGACAAACAGACAGACAGACAAACGCTGGCAAAAACATAACCTCCTGGCCTGCGGCCTGGTGGAGGTAATCATTGTATTCTGTTTTTATTTACATTTTAAACAACATCCCAACTTTTGGAAGGGGGGTTTGTAATTTCACTCTTCATTTTTGTGGTGAAATTGTAGCTTTTTTCTTTTCATCCATCAAGCTTTAAGCCCTCTTCATAGGTTATAGTAGAAATCACTGTACGGTGCATTAGGACACTACTAAAAGATGGTTAACTCTCTTTCTAGTGCACTATTTCCTAAGTAGTGAGTGATTTCAGGCAGCCTGTAATTAGGTTGGTGATGCCCTTTCAGACTTTGAAATTTTGGCCTTTATTGCGGCGCCGTAATTGAGAGCTCTCAGAGCACTTTGTCACTGTCTTCTCTGAGCGTGCGGGATCTGTGGTGGTTTGATTTCCTGTAAATATGCACTCCATTCCACACTGCCTGTCAGGCCCCAATTATACTTCATAGTCTCCCTCACAAGGTGTAATTTTTTTTTTCTCAAAAAAACAAAACAAAAAACAAGCGCACAATGCAAAGCAGTGACGTTTTTTTTTTTTTGCAAAGTAGTGTCAAATTTGATAGATAGCCACTGCAGCGGCCCACGGTGCCCCATTTCATTGCACGGGTATTTAAAAATAATAAATAAATAAAGTGGTCAGGGTTGCCATGGCAACCGGCGCAACTAATGTAGTCAGTATTTGAGAGCATGTCTCGGCAGCTCTTTGCCACAGCTAGAATTCACAGCACCAGGACACAAATCAGGGATGCCACGCTGATATACACTCGTATATCGCTGGCGACTGTTTCCAGCCTGTAAATACGCCCAGATCCACTGAAAATCTGTCACCCTTGACGCCGTAATGGTCCCATTTGTCTGTCCTTTCTGTCATTTCCTCCTGCCAGTGCCTTTACAGTACAGCTTTGGGCTGGAGTAGCATACAGTACATGGATCAGACCTCAGACAAAGTTGTATCCAAAATTAGCACCATTCTGTTGGTTATTGGTTTGGATATTAAAATGTGAAACCAGTGTTTTTCTTTCTAAGGATCTTTACTCTTACAGGGCCGTTTCTGGGTATAGAGAAGAGTACGCAAATGCAGTGTACCTGCTTAGTCACTAGGGAAACACCAAGCTACACGTTCACACTCACCATTTTTGGTGGAGGAAATGAAAATAACCTTCAACTTTGTTTTTGTTTTGTTTTCTTGAAACTTTTTTCTCATCAATTTGCTAACTTTTCCTTGTAAACTTTTTTCTTGTAAATTTTTTCCTTATAAATAGAAATAAAGACATCTGCACACTTAGTCAGTGCACTTAACTGCTTGCTAAGCTTTCGTTTCTGTCAAACCTTCATCAGAACATGATGAAGGCAGATGAGCTCAACAGCTTCTTTGCCCGGTTTGAGAACACCTGCCTGCCAACTCGTCCCCCCCCCCCCACCTCCCCCTCTCTCTCTACAAGTGCACGAAGTGAGGAGGAAGCTGAAAGCAGTTAACCCCCTCAGAGCCGCTAGCCATGATGGCATCCCAGGAGTGGTGGTCAAAACATGTGCAGACCAGTTGGCAGAGATCCTCACCAAGCTGTTCAACCTCTCCCTGATGCACGCCACTGTCCCCTCCTGCCTCTACCATCATTCCCATCCCCCAAAAGCCTGCAATTGACAGCCTGAATGACTACAGATTTATAGCATTGACATCTGCAGTCATGAAGTGT
This sequence comes from Pholidichthys leucotaenia, assembly GCA_020510985.1. Taxonomy (NCBI): domain Eukaryota; kingdom Metazoa; phylum Chordata; class Actinopteri; order Cichliformes; family Pholidichthyidae; genus Pholidichthys; species Pholidichthys leucotaenia. The sequence continues at coordinate 220,068,621 of CM035844.1, forward strand.
TTTGAGCGACTGGTGTCCCAACACATCAGGGACTGTCTTCGCTCCTCCTTCGACCCCCACCAGTTCACATACAGGGAGAACCGACCTACGGAAGATGCCATCGCATCACACTCCACAGAGCGCTGAGCCACCTGGAGAATCTAAGGAGTTATGTGAGGATGCTCTTTGTGGACTACAGCTCGGCTTTCAACACCACCATCCCGAACATCCTGATCAACAAACTGCACCTCCTCCAGACCCCCCCCCCCCCCCCACACACACACACACACCTGCTCCTGGATAAAAACTTTCTCACCAACCGCCCACAAAGTCACACTTGGCCCGACCAATCCTCCACACTGTCTCTCAGCACTGGCTCCCCCCAGGGCTGCGTGCTAAGTCCACTACTGTACTCCCTGTACAGGTTTAACTGTAGTCCAACCCACCCAACCGCTGTCATCGTGAAGTACGCAGACAATACCACCTTGGATGGGCTCATCACAGATGACGATGAGAAGGCATACAGGGCAGAGGTAGAGAATTTGCTGCTGTGGTGCCAAGCAAAACACCTGAAAGTGAATGCCCAAAAAACCAATGAACTCATACTGGACTTCAAAAAGAACAGACAGGACCACACACCCCTTCTCATCAATGGCGACCACGTGGAAACTGTCCCCAACTTCAGGTGCTGAGCACCCACATCTCCTCAGATCTCACCTGATCTGTTAACGCCAAGGCCCTGGGAAGAAAGCCCAGCAGTGGCTGCACTTCCTCCGTGTCCTGAAGAAGAACAATCTGGACCAGAAGCTGCTGCTGGCCTTCTACCACTGCTCAGTGGAGAGCGTGCTCACCTGCTGTTTGGGTGTGTGGTACATCGGCTCCACGGCCGAGAACAGGAAGGTTGTGCGGCTGTGCAGAGGGTTATCAACACCGCCCAAAAATTCATCGGCAGCCCTCTGCCCTCCTTGGAGGACATCTGCAGATCCTCCTGTCTCAGAAAGATCAAGGCCATCATAGGAGACGATCACATCCTGCCCAGCACCTGTTTGACCTGCTTCCCTCTGGACGACGGTTCAGATCGATCAGGTCCCACACCACCAGACTGACAAACAGTTTCTCTCCCTGTGTCGTCCCGACTGCAAACACTCAGAGGCCTCACCCCCTCCCTCTGAACGCTTACATGCACAGAACTGAGGACCTTTTTAATTATCACAATAACTCACCTGTCTTTGCACTCCACACTTTCATGTATATTGACCCATCCTTAAAACCACTACTATGTATATTTTCCATAATCCTATCGTGTGTTCAATTGTGCTGTCTACACTCCACACTTTTATATACGTTGTTTCATCCATGAGGCTACTACCATCCCTGTGTATAATTCCATAATCCTGGGCTATTTTTTACTTTTATTTCAGTCGTGTGTTTAATTGTGTGTTCTGTAACCTTGTTTTATCTAATCCTTCTTTCTTACTTTATTGCGCAGTGGCCTGGTATAGTACACACAATTTTGTTTTACTGTACAACTGTATAATGACAATAAAGCATATTCTATTCTATTCTATTCTATTCTATTCTATTCTGTTCTACTCTAAACTTGCAGCTTTTTACTTATAAATTTGCTTATTTTTTTTCTGAATTTGCAACTATTTTGTCAGGAGCCGAGCCGGCTTGGTTTCCCCCAGCTCAGTCCTGGACTCTCTGTGGGTTTAGGTGCCACTTTGTATGTATGTTTAGTATGTATTTCTGTGTGTTTCCTTGCCCATAGCCACTGCTTTCTGGCCGGCAGCGGTGAGGCAGCCCCTTTGCCTCACGCTGGTGTGAGCGCTGTTTGACTGTCTGCCGGTCCGACCACGACCCCCTCTTTTTTGACAGGCAGCTGTTGTCTGCCCGGTGATTGTCATTCCCGCACCTCGCCCAGGTGTGCCCCAATTTGTGGAGCCAGCAGTGTTTGTATTTAGGCGTCCTTTGCCAGTCAAGCACTGCTGGGTCATTGCACTTTATGCGGTTGTTAATTGTCTTATGAAGTCAAGGTCTACGAAGGATTGTGTTCCCTCAGAGCTTTATTTGGACTTACTCGGACAGCTCCAGTATTGTGAGTATTTACTGTGCGTGTTTTTCCGGTGGTCCTCACCCAAGACTGTTGAGCGTCCTGGAGGACTCCCTTAGCTTCTGAGGCATTTGTTAGCTGGAACTGTTTGTCAGGGTTTTTATGTTTAATAAATGTGTTGTGGTGCTACCTGGGCGTGAATCCTCATCCTTCACCCCTCGCTGTGCACAATGGCACTCCTCTCGATGGCACAATGGCACGGGAGGGTTCATGACATATTTATTTGTAAATTTTCACCTTTTCCTCAAAAATTTGTGACTTATGGTATAAATTTCCAATTTTTTTCTGGCATATTTGTAAATTTTTCTAGGAAATTTAAGATGATTTTTCCTTGTTAAATGACTTTTTTGTCTCATAAATTTTGGACTTTTTTCATGTATATACATAACTTTTTACCTCATAAAATCTACATTTGTTTAATCCTAAATTTGTAGCTTTTTGTATCATATTTTCAACATTTTATTGAAAAATTCTTTCTGTGTTTAACCATTTGCAACTTTATTTGCAACTTTTCTCACCTAAAACGTTTATTCATAAATTTGCTTTTTTTTTTCTAAATTTGCAACTTTTTCTAGGAAATAATTAAATTTTTCCTCATATATTTCTCTTACAAATGTATTTTTTTCTCCTAAAAATATCTCTATTTGTTTCATCATAAATTTGCAGCATTTATATCATACATTTTCAAAGTTTTTTTTGAAAAATGTGACTCAACCAATGTAAGTCTAGCATCCATGCTGGAAAGTTTACTTTGAATGTAATTTTTTCTAATTTTATTTTTCTATATTTGCAACTTTTCTTGGAGATTTGTGACTTTTTTTTTCCTTGTGAATTTCCTACTTTTGTCATGACTGATAGCTAGAAGCTCACGTACTAGGCTACCTACACAAGAGGAAGACACTCAGATGCGGAATAGATGTTTAAGCACAATTTATTGAAACACAACAGTAAAAAAAAACAAAAAAAACAGCACACACCAAGGGAACACACAGCCTGTTGGGGAGAGAAGCGAGAGCTGGTTAGAGGTGAGGAGATAAAACTGGGGATAATAGGCAAGTACAGAGGTTATCTTGCAGGAGATGAACAGTGAAGCCCAGCGGTGAGTTGGAGGAGCCAGTAGGGCAGAGCTGATGAAAGGAGAGGAGTGGAATGGAGCTGGTGAGAGTCTGACCAGGTGGAGTAGGCAGTCTTTGGAGGTGATGAAGGAGAAGGCAGGTGAGCGCATTGCAATCCCAGGGAAACACCACTGAGATTGCAGCAACCTGGGGAAAGAGGAGGAGAAGGGAGATTAGACTGAGTTTCAGTAATAAGCTTCAAACCTTAACTTTAAGGCAGCAGTACCCAACGGTCCAGCGCTGAAGCATTCAAAAACCAATCCTTTTGGACGCTGGCAGTGAAGAGGCAGCAGGTGTGTCCACTCACGAAGGTTGATGACCTGCGGAGCTGGGAAATAGATGAAGGACCTCCCACAGAAAGGGAGGTGGAGTACGCTCACCCGATCATTACAGTGCCCCCCCCCCCCCAAGGGGTGCCTCCTGGCGACTCACCAGGCTTGTTGGGGTGAGCCCGGTGAAAGACTCACACCATCCCCTTGTCATGGAAGTAGGAACTGGGGTTTCATGCTCTCTCTTCCGGTCCGTAGCCTTTCCAGTGGACCAGGTATTGTATGCCCGATTCCAACAGTGAACGTCCAGAATCCTCTGAACCGTATGGGTGGTCTGGCCGTCGAGGATTCGAGGAGGAGGAGGCGGCTTTGGGGAGGGGGGCGGGGACAGAGAGGGCTAGTGGAGAGGGGCTTGATCTTGGACATGTGAAAAGTGGGGTGGATACAGAGTGTTGGCAGCAGTTCCAAATGGACCGTTATGTCATTGATGATTCTCGAGATGGTAAAGGGACCAAGGAAACGAGGTGACAGCTTCCTAGACTTCTGTTCTCAAAGGAATCTGGGCTGCCGACAATCACACCCTCTGGCTGACTGCGTATTTGGGCACAGGAACCCACCTGGGTCCGCGTACAGCCGGTTCCGCTCAGTCGAGAGGAGGAGAGCAGCCCGAGTAGACTGCCACAATTGGCGGCAACAGTGAGCATGGGCCCCCACGGATGGATGGCAATGTCCCTCTCCACCATAGGAAGCAATGGAGGAGTGTAGTCCATAGATGCCTCAAATGGTGCCACTCCGGTGGCTGAGGAGATGGTGGAATTATGGGCGTACTCCACCCAGGTCAGATGGGAATTCCAGGTGGTTGGGTTACAGGAAGCCACACATCTCAGGGTGGCCTCCAGGGATTGGTTAGCACGCTCAGCCTGCTCGTTGCTCTGAGGGTGGTAACTAGAGGTGAGACTGACCATGGTGCCCAGGAAGTGACGGAAGGATTTCCACACTTGAGACGTGAAATGGAGACCCCAGTCAGACACAATGTCCAAAGGAATCCCATGAAGGCGGCATGACATGAATTGTGAGTAGATTAGCCATCTCAGAAGCGGAGGGCAAATTGGGGAGGGGAATCAAGTGGATAGCCTTGGAGAAGAGGCCTATAATGGTGAGTATGACAGTGTTGCCCGGTGAGGGAGGGAGGCCCGTGACAGAGTCCATGGCAACATGAGACCAGGGTTGACTGGGGACTGACAGGGGATGCAGGAGGCCAACAGGAGGTGAAGAGTCCGTCTTGTTCATGACACATACTTGGCAGGCCTTGACGTAGTTCCGTATGTCTGTCCACAGCGTAGGCCACCAGAACACCCACTGCACCAGATTGATTGTACGGGAAATCCCGGGGTTACAGACAAAGTGGCTGGTATGCCCTCACCAGATGACGTCACTGTGTAGGGCGGAGGGAACGAACAGGTGATCGGTAGGACCTCCATCGGGTTTGGGCTCAGTCGACTGGGCCTGCCGGACCCTCTGCTCAATCTCCCAAGAGATGGCGCCAACAATGCAGGGGGAGGGCACAATGGGCTCAGGAGGAGAAGAGGAAGATGACAGATCAGAGGCGAACTGGTGGGAGAGAGCGTTAGGCTTGATGTTATGTGACCCAGGCCGACAGGTGATCATGCGATTAAATCTAAGGAAGAATAAGGCCCAACGGGCCTGCCTAAAGTTCAACCTGCGGGCCGACCTTAAGTACTCTAAGTTTTTGTGGTCGGTCCACACAATGATGGGGTGAATGGCTCCCTCCAGCCAGTGCCTCCATTCCTCAAGTGCCCCACTTAATAGCCAGCAGTTATCTATCTCCTACGTCGTAATTCCTCTCGGCCGAAGACAACCACCGAGAGAAATACACACATTGGTGGAGCTTCTGATTAGAAGCCGGATGCTGTGAGAGGACAGCGCCCACCCCCGAATCAGAAGCATTCACCTTTACAACAAACTGGAGCTGAGGGTCGACCTGCGCCAGGATGGGTGTGTTGGAAAATAGGACCTTCAATTCAGCAAAGACCTGCTCTGCTGAGTAAGGGGTTGAGCAAACCTGCTGTAGTTTCTGATGAGCCTACGATAAAAATTAGCAAAGCCCAAAAAACGTTGGAGCTGTTTCCTAGATTGTGGGGTAGGCCAATCAAGCACCACCCTTCACCTTGGCCTGATCGGCTCTCAGCAACCCTTCGGCTACAATAAAGCCCAGGAAGTAAGTGCAACGGGTGCAAAACTCACACTTTTCGGCCTTCACAAAGAGCTGGTTCTCCAGGAGCCATTGTAACACAGCCTGAATGTGGACTGTGTGTTCCTCCTGCGTGCGGGAAAAAATCAAGATGTCATCCAGGTATATGAAAACAAACTGGTTCACCATAATGCGGAGGATATCATTTATCATTCTTTCGCTGGAAGACGGCGGAGCCGTTGGTGAGCCCAAAGGGCATCACAAGATATTCAAAGTGCCCCAAATGCGTTTTAAACACCGTCTTCCATTCATCCCTTCTGGTATGCAAACCAAATGATATGCGTTGTGCAAATCAAGCTTCGTAAACATCAGCATGGGCTGAAGGAGCTCGAATGCAGAATTGATTAGGGGCAGAGGATATTTCTCCGTAGCGGTTGTAGCCTTAAGCTTGTGGGTGTCAATGCAGGGCCACACGGATCTGTCCTTCTTTCTGACAAAGAAAAACCCCGCTCCAAGAGGAGCCGAAGATGGCCGAATGAGGCCGGTGTTCAGGGATTCCTTAATGTAACTTTCCATTGCTTCCCTTTCTGGTCCAGAAAGGCTGTAGAGCCGGCTGGACGGCAACTGCGCACCCCGGAGGAGGTCATAAGAGCGGTGAGGAGGTAAGGTGAGAGCCCTCGACTTGCTAAAGACCTCCCCCAAGGTCATGGAAGACCTCGGGTATGAGGCTGAGGTCCGTCAGCTCCGCTTGAAGGGAGGTGATGGGAAGAGAAGGAGAACAGGCGGTCAAACTGAGGAAGGAGGATAAACAAAAGGGGTTCCAAGAGGAAATTGAGTTCTGTGCGCAATTAATAATAGGGTTATGTCTTTGGAGCCAAGGGTAGCCTAGGACCCCTGGGGAGGATGAACTAGAGAGAATGAAAAAAGAGAGAGACTCCCGGTGGTTCCTGGAAAGAAGGACGGAAACTGGCTCTGTGCAATTGGTAACAGAGACTAAACTACAGCCAGATAGTGCCACTACGTTTAACGGAGCCAGCAGTTTGATAGTGGGAATCCCTATCTCCTGCACGAGCCACAATGAAATGAAGTTTTGTTCGGCCCCTGAATCAATTAATGCCGAGACCTTCTTCTCAGGTCCCGGTAACTGGATAAGAGCCGGGAGCAAAAAGTTACCGGGGGGATTGATGGAATGACCGCCCGCCAGACCCCCCATGGCTACTAACGGGCTGCATCTTTTGGCTTCACTTGGCAGTTTGGTAGTTTATGCTCCATCGAGCCGCAATACATACATGCACCGGCCTTCCTCTGATGCTGGTGCTCCTCCGGGGTCAAACGGGCTCGACCCAGCAACATGGTCTCGGAGGAGGAATTGGACTTGGTGGAGCTAGTAGCCGGGGGGGTGGGGGTACATGCAAGGAGGGCAGACTGAAGAAGGCCTTCTACTCCTTCACTCGCTCGCGGTACAGATTATCTAAACTCACGACTTGTTCGATAAGCTCATCCAGAGAGGAGGGGGTTGCATGAACTGCTAGGTTGTCATGAAGGTTGGAATTCAGACCCAGGAGGAAGGCGCTGCATAGGACAACGTCATTCAACCCGGAGTCTGCTGTGATGACCCGGAACTCCACAGAGAAATCGGCCGCTGACCAATTCCCCTGTCGGAGTAGCATAAGGCGGCTCATGATATTCCCCTCGCTCTCAGAATGATCGAACACCCGGGAAAACTCCTTTACAAACCGTTCAAAGGAATAATTGGAACCCTCAGTACTACCGAGAACAGACTGAGCAGAATTCAGTGCCCAATCCCAGAGCAGGACGGTCATAAAATGAATTTTTGAATGTCATCCGGGTACTCCAAGCCCACCTGCCACAGATAAAGGCGAACGTGGAGCAAGAACCACTTACATCCCCCCACCTCCCCCACATACAGGGCAGGTGAAGGAACAGAGATGATACGGTGGGTGGTAGCGCCCGCCGGGACAGCAGGTGGAGAGGGAGGGCCCAAACGACACATATGGCAGAGGTGCTCGGAGACTGTGGCCAGCTGCTGAGTAATAGTTTGCAGCTGCTCAGTAAGAACAGCCACCTGTCGCTCTGTGGCATCTAACTGGAAAAGCACGGAGTGCTCCGCTGCTGAGCTTCAGTCATGGCTTGTAGCTAGAAGGTCACGTGCCAGGCTACCAACACTGGAGGAAGACACTCAGATGTGGAATAGATGTTTAAGCACAATTTATTGAAAACACACATCAGTAAAGAAACCAGCACACTCCAAAGGAACACACAGCCTGTTGGGGAGAGAAGCGAGAGCTGGTTAGAGGTGAGGAGATAAAACTGGGGATAATAGGCAAGTGCAGAGGTTATCTTACAGGAGATGAGCAGAGAGCCCGGCAGTGAAACCCAGCGCGGAGTTGGAGGAGCCAGCAAGGCAGAACTGGTGGAAGTTGAGGAGTGGAATGGAGCTGGGGAGAGTCTGACCAGGTGGATATGCAGTCTTCAGAGATGATGAAGGAAAAGGCAGGTGAGCACACTGCAATCCCAGGGACACACTGCTGGGATGGCAGCAACCTGGAGAAAGAGGAGAAGGGAGATAAGACTGAGTTTCAGTAAAAAGCTTCAAACCTTAACTTTAAGGCAGCAGTACCCAACGGTCCAGAGCTGAAGCATTCGCAAACCAATCCTTTTAAGTGCTGGCAGTGAAGAGGCAGCAGGTGCGCCCACTCGCACAGGTGCGTTGATGACCTGCGGTGCCGTGAAACTGATGAAGGACCTCCCACAGCACGCTCACCCGATCATCACAACTTTTTCTCATAATTTTTTTACTTTTTGGAAATATACAGCTTTTTTCTAAAAAAAAAAAAGTCATAAATTTGCTCCATCAACAAATTTGTTTTGGAAAATATTGCCTTTTAATTGTTCCCATATATTTGCATTTTTTATCTCATAAATTTTCCAAAGTTTTTGGAATTTTGCAACATTTTTTAGTAAATTTGTCACTTTTTACCAGATGAGTTTTCTGCTATTTTGTCATAAATTAGTGATTTTTTTTCTTGTAAATGTGCTGTCTTTTTCCTCCTAACATCCTTATTTGTTTCATCATAAATTTGCATTTTTATCATAAATCATCAACTTTTTTGTGAAAAATTACATTCAACTTTTTTTTCTCAAACACTTGGAAATTTTGTCATTTAAATTGCAAATTGTAATCATAAATTAGCTTCTTTTAAAAAAATAACATTTTTGATTGTAAATTTGTAAATTCTTTCTCATATATTTGCTTATTTTTTGTTAATTTGCAACATTTTCTATTTTTTTCTAGTTTTTTCATACATTTCTGACTTTTTTCTTGTAAAACCTCCATTTGTTTCATCATAAAATTGCAGTTTTTTTTAATTATATATTTATACATTTTTTTGAAAATATGTGCGGTATATTTCCAATTTTTTTTGATATGGGCGATCGTCCATATCAAAACAGTGCAGAGAAGCAGCAGTGTGAAAACTCACCCAGAAAAGAGTTTGTGTAATTGATTTTTTTTTTTTTCCACATGAGGCAATCATTATTTAATTGTTTAGTTTACAGAAATTTTGGCTTCATTTTTTTTTTTTTTAATTTCCCCAATTGGGTGTTCGGGGAAATAAAAAAAAAAAAAGATCAGATATTCAGTTTCGGTAGGCAATGAGATTTATAAAAATGAAAAATGAAAAAAGTAATATAATGTTTTTTAACACAAAGTCGTTCCATTTGGAGTACTTCCGGTTCCAGCGCCACACAAGTTGGCTGCCTTTTGCAACAGCGGCTCAATTCTGAGTCTTTTTATCTTCCTTCTTCTTTCTGACCCGGTGATAACTTTCTGATCCGGCACACCTTTCACTCTATATACATCATGGACACACAGATCGCCCCAAAGGTCTCCCGAGTCGGCGGATGGAGTCACTGTTTACAGCAGGAGACGATACAGCAGGGAAGAGCTAGCTAGCACTCAACCGCCACCCGGTGCTAACGGAGAAACTCGACATACCGGGAGAACTGAAGCGAAAATGACGCGGGTGCCGGGCTGGAGTTTAGGCGGCGTGCAAGAAATATAAGACAGAATAATAAAGAGCGATGGCAAGAACCAAGCAGACCGCCCGTAAATCTACTGGAGGAAAAGCCCCCAGGAAGCAGCTGGCCACCAAGGCTGCTCGGAAAAGCGCTTCGGCCACCGGCGGAGTGAAGAAGCCTCACTGATACAGGCCCGGTACCGTGGCTCTGAGAGAGATCCGTTGCTACCAGAAATCCACGGAGCTGCTCATCTGTAAGCTGCCCTTCCAGCGCCTGGTGAGGGAGATCGCTCAGGACTTCAAGACCGACCTGCGCTTCCAGAGCTCCGCTGTCATGGCTCTGCAGGAGGCAGAGCCATGACAGCGGATATATATATATACTATATATATATATATATATATATATATTTATAGTAATATGTACATATGTATACTAGCTGCTCTTGTTTTTTCTTGCCTTCTGATTGTTGCTCTGAGTGTTGCTATCCCTGTGCTATTGCAATCCTGGAATTTCCCCATTGTGGGACCAATAAAGGCTTATCTTATAAAGTCAGCACTTGGCTTCAAAATTCATAGGGGAGGATTTTACTGTCACGTGGGCCGTTCTTGAAGGCCCAGCTCTTATTGTGACAGCGTCTCAGCAGGCTCCCAGCTGTCAAGCTTTGGGACAGCTGGAGCCCAATTACCTCATCAGCTGAGACGCTGTCAACCATTATAAGAGGGAGCAGCTCCGATCATTCGGGGCTGTGACCTCGCACATGATTATCCACGCTCTTCTCTGGCGTGGGTAAGGCTGGAACCCCTACGTCCGGCGCCAGCCACCCTTCTGTCATCCTGCATCGTGTGTAAGTGTTTACCCTTGTCATCGTTTGTGTTTTGGCCCCACGAGGCCCTGTTCCTTTGTTCCTTTCCCCTTATCACAATAAAATACGCAAACTCACTGGTCTGCCCTCGGCTCTCATTGTATGGCTCGCGAGAGCCATACGTAACATTTACTTTTGGTGGAAGAAATATAATAAAATCATGATCACCTAATGTGGAAAAAAAAGCAATCACACAAACTCTTTTCCGGGCAGGTTTTGACACTGTTGCTTCTCTGCGCTGTTTTGATATGTTGATATCATATTGAGCTGTGGGTTTTCATTTGAAAACCGTAGGTATGGCAGTCGGTTTTAGAACCCATTTGTAATAAACTTTCAAGCCTAAAGATTCCTGTACAGCAGGCACCTCCTCAAAACTGTCTGCAGTGAAATTATATCTAAAGAGTACAGAAGATGGTGCTGGTTGTCATTTGTCCCTTGTTCCCTATACTTGCTTTGCCCATTTTTTAAGAAGATCTGGATCTTTTGGGAATGAGAACAGGCTTATACGTTCACTGGAGCAATTAAAACACCCAGCCGCTACACAACATTTCGGCATTTCTTCGCTGATATAGAAGCTAAAAAGCTTGTTTACATTGACAGCACACGGATCAGCTGAGATGAGCTTCACCTCATGACATCATATCTGGAAACGAGGCGAGTCTCAGAAGATCGCGTTTGTGCAACACAGCACTAAATTTGAATTCTCCGTGTTGATACCTAATGTTCTAATGTAGAAGGCAGGGAGACTACATTAGAACATCAGGTATCAACACGGAGAGCCCGCACAACTCAAAATCCACCTCTCTGACCACCGCTCCACTCCTCTCCGCCTACCTCTTCACCGCTCGGGAATCTCGCAAGCTGATTGGCCGAGACGTTTTACCTCGCAAGCTGATTGGCTGAGACGTTTTACCCAGCGAAGGAAGACCGCATTCATTGTTCTTTATCGCTCGTGTTGCTTAGTGGCACTTTTCGCTGTTCTCTTGTGCCTTTTTGTGCAAAATAGTGCTTGTGACGCCCTTGGGGGGGGGGTGACGCTACTTCGCGGTTTTTCACTTTTCGCGGTCGGTTCTGGTCCCCATTAAACGCGATAAGTGAGGAATCACTGTATATCTAGAAACACATTGCTTCCCGGTCGCTTTTCCTCCCCCTTTCTTTTCTTTCATCGCCATGACAGCTTTCCTTGGCCACTGAACAGATCTTCCCAGGTGTTGGAAGTGTTTTGTAGTCTACTATCACGACAAAATGCACCAAAAACAACCAGTGTCGACGTGCTCACAATGGTAAACATGAGGACTGGGCCACACTCGTGACGTCACGCGGAACTCCGGCTGCACTTCCGGTTAATCGGCGGATTCGTCTGATTTTTCAGGGCGGGAAATTCAAAATCACGATTTTCTCCAAGATTCTGGGATTTGTGGAGGGGGTGCCAATGATAAATTATCTTTATAATTGTATGTACTATCACCCAGTGCCGTTCAATGCCGTTCAGTTCAGTTCTACTTTAATGCTTACAAGAGTAGAGACCTTAACGCCTCCATCATCAGCAGAGACAACGAGACAACAATTACTTACGGGATCAGCATGCACACAAGCACAGTCGCCAGTGGAATTAATGCTGTGCACACTACCAGTACTAGCTGTGCTAAGGCACCGCTGCAGACCTGCAGCCCACCAACTTCACCGTGGCGTGGCAGCCTGATGATGTCGTCACGGACCAACAGTGGAACAGAGCCGGGATGGACTGGCAATCAACCCTCATCCACATAGCACAGCAATGCGCCCTCCTCACCACGGCGCCACCAATGCTAACAGAACTAGCGCAGATAACACTGTCATCAACAGCGGAGACTACAAGACCATAACACTGGTCTACAATAAATTTATTGTCTAAGTTTTTTTAGTTGATTTAGGGCAATTTTGATGTGCTGAATCCAAAAATCACATTGGTTTTGCTCAATCAGGTCAACTTTTTGAACTATGGCCACATGTTTTTTACGTTTTTGTTTACATGTGCGGGTATTTTTGCTTTATATGATGCATAATTCTTTTTTATTTCTTGAAATTCTCTGAATTTTGAACAATGATGATGTAACTTTCAATTTACATGTATTTACCTTTATCAGTGTCTACTATTCAATTTACAGTACAACTGTACAACTGCTATACAAGTGCTTATAACTTAGCATAAAAACCTGACCTGATCAAGAGAAATGGATGTCATTTTCGGATCCAGCAGTGCAAAATTGTCTTAAATCAGTTGAAAAAACACAGACAACTTAGAAAAAAATTATTTTTGTTATGTTGCGTAATTGTTTACGGGACCAGCATGGACACAAGCACCTTCGTCAGCTGAATTAATGCCACCCCCACTACCGGCACTAGCTGCGATAAGGTGGCCCACACCAACCAGCACCGCTGTGACCCTGCAGCTCACCAACACCACCGTGGCGTGGGAGCCTGATGGTGTTGTCACAGACCAACAGCAGAACAAAGCCAGGATCGACTGGCAATCGACCTTTGCCCCTGTAGCGCAGCAACGCACCCTCCTCACCATGGCGCAGCAGAGAACCCACAATACCAGACGGCCATTCAATGTGACCCTATGACTGGTCTCTGCTGCAGAAGTAGCCCAGCGCATGGACTCCTCCGCAGCGGCAATACAGCAACCAGCCGGCGGTGAGTGTAAAACTCATCAGAGAAATCCTGTGTTAAAAAAACATAGATCGCTAAAAGTTTTTCAAACCCTGAACTAGGCAAAACGAATTTGGGACCCTCAAAGTTAAAAAAAAAAAAAAAAAAAAAGTCTGCTTGGGGGCGGGGGGGCACTTAAATGTACAGAGTATGATCTCCAAACGTGAACAACTAGAACATCTCCTGAAAAACTCTAATATTGATTTTATGGATCTGTCTGAAACCTGGTTATCATCCTTGTCACCTGAAACTGTTGTTACCACGCCTGGCTATAATGTGTTTAGGAAAGACAGGGACAAGGAACAAGTTTTACTCTATCTTAAAGACATCTTAAAATGTAATCAGATTGAATGGTCAAAAGATATGAGTCTAGAATGTGTAGGAGTTAACATGAAATTGTCAGCCAATATGACCTTTTCTGTTATTTGTTTATACTGCAAGCTCTTATCTAAAGCAGATTTTTATGACCAATTTGAAGTGTTTCTTAATCAATGCAATCCTAAAAATGAATAAATCTTACTGGGTGATTTTGATTTAAATTGGAATGACAAAAAATTAAAAAAAATTAAAAATCATTACAGATCACTATAACTTAACTCAATTAATAAATAAACCAACCAGAGTCACAAGCCAATCAAAAACCAAAAGTGATTTACTTTTTACAAATAGACCTGAAAGAATCTCCCAGACTTATAACCGTTTAACAGGACTGTCTGACCACAATATAATACTAGCAACAAGAAAACTTCCACAGAAACAGCTTTCACATCCATTTAAAAAATCATCAGTTAACACAGTAGATTATATAATCCCCAAAAAACAACAACAAAGTATAACAATGGCAATAAATGAAATTGAATGGAAGGAAATCACCTCCTCAAATGACATAAATCACAGCAATGAATTTTTTTGTAACAAAAATCAGAGGTTATCGTGGCATTTTCAAAAAAAGGAAATCACGGAAGAAGAATCAGTTTACCATGGCTCAACTCCGAATGTCTACAACTATTGAAGACCAGAGCTCAGCTTCTTATAATAGCTCTAAAAACAGGTTTAACAACAGACAATTTACATCTGCTAGAAATAAAGTAACACAAACTCTGAAGAAGGCGAAGGCAAACTTTTTTCTTTTTTTTTTAACCATTTAAAAAACACATTTTTTTAACCATTAATGAAAATGCAAAAGGGAAGGGAAAAAAAATTGGAATAATATTGAAAAATTGACTAATAAACAGAACAAAAAAAGAATGATGGAGACATGGAACAATTAGTAACAAATTGGTACAGAATCCCAGGGTCATTGCTACAGAGTTTAACAACTTTTTCATAAACGCTGTGCTAGAAATATTCAACTCATTTAATCTGCATGATCATAACTCTAGTCCTATTAAACCCTCACAACTAGTCTTTAATAGATTATAAATGACTGAAAATGAAGTTGCAAATATCATCAGCTCATTGAATAGCTCAAAAGCAACAGATGAACATGGTCTTAACACCAAATTTTTAAAAGAAAATAAAGAATCTCTCATTTGTCCAATTACTCATTTAATCAATCTGTCAATAAAACACGCTGTCGTCCCAACTGCCTGGAAGGTAGGAGTGATCAGACCAATTTTCAAAACAGGGAGTAAAACGGATATAAACAGCTACAGACCAATCAGCATCTTACCTGTCATCTCCAAAATGATTGAAAAATGGGTGGCCACACTATTATGTGAACATCTGAATTATGGAAACACCCTCCTGCATCACGCACAGTGTGGGTTCCGTGCCCACCACTCAACAGAGTTTGCAATAAGCTTGTTCCTAGAGAAAACTAAATCTTTGTTAGATGAGTGCAATTGTGTAGGTGCTGTGTTTTTAGATCTGAAGAAGGCGTTTGACATTGTTGACCACAACATCCTTTTAACCAAACTTACTCAGTTTAAATTTTCAGAATATGCTACCAAATGGATGAAATCCTATTTAACCGACAAACAGCAATGTATAATGGTCAACAGTGTCAATTCACCATATTTGAAATGTCAAATGGGTGGCCTACAAGGTTCCATACTTGGACCAATATTATTCTCCTTCTACATAAATGATCTGTTCCAAGGTTGTCATAGCCAGGAGCGGCACTGGGGTTAAGCTCCCAGTGCTCATAAAATGCTCCTTATGGCGTGCGTCTCGAAAAGCCTCTGACAACTAAGTCCAACTCCTAGCCTGCCCGTGTGGTTTAGTCTCTAAGCCCGGCGGAACTGCTTTTACTAATAGGAGAAGGGGCCAGGGCGGATCTCTGGCGCCTTAAAACCAGATGCTTCGGGTAGATGGTGGCTCGTCAACCTGGGAAGGTAGCCCATCTAGGGGAAGGTAAACCCTGATTTCAAACCTCTGCTGCCTTGCGGCATACCCGGTCACGGGAAAGGCTTCGGGAGTCAACCCTGAGGAAAAATCCGGAGTCGGAGCCCCTAAGGCAGTTCTATGTTGTGCTCAACATCGTTCTGGCAGCTCCTGCAACGGCGCTGGTGCCAAACTGTAGCAGCCCTGCTGTTCCTTTGGATTCATCAGTGACGTGGAGAGGGGGGACATGCTGCATGGGCAACATCTTGTCCTCCATATCTTCCTGCCCAGGCTTGAATCCTACCAACGCCCAACGCTGGAAGGTAGAACACCGGATCACTGGAGAGGACACTCCAGCTTCGCCTTTGGCGTAGACAAAACACGGGGAATGACAGTTACCGGTTATAAGCCACTGCTCAATTGGCGTAGAGCGTGGCGCCAGGGGTTGTTCCCGACGGTGGGAGGGATCATCAGATCTCACTGGACAGCTACCGCCCGCCTCAAGCTGGGCAGCCCCCAGCCAATAAGGTGTTGTCCCGCCACAGCTTGCTTTCCTCATTGGGTGCATGGGGATAAGGAGAAATCCAAACAGCAGGCTGAGAACCTTCGCACCAGGCAAGACAATAAAACAAAAGAGACCAACTCTAAAACTGGGAACTTGGAACGTCCGCACTATGATGACAGGACTCGCTGCTAACCTCAAGGACATCAACGACACCAGGAAGACTGCCATCATCAATAATGAGCTGAAGAGACTGGGAGTGGATATCGCCACTCTCCAGGAAACACGGTTAGCTGATGCAGGCACACTGAGAGAGAAGGACTACACATTCTACTGGCAGGGAAAGGGCAGTGACGAACACAGGGAACACGGAGTGGGCTTCGCAGTGAAGAACACTTTGCTGAAGATGGTGGAACCGGGCAGCACTGGCTCTGCACGACTCCTCACCCTCCGCCTGAACACCACTCAAGGCCCAGTCACCCTCGTCAGTGTGTATGCCCCAACACAGACAGCCACACCAGAGGCAAAAGACGAGTTCTACGAGAATCTCGCAACAACTGTCAGGATCATCCCCAACTCTGAACAGCTCATTCTCCTTGGAGACTTCAATGCCAGAGTGGGTGCTGACCAAGACTCCTGGCCCTCCTGTCTTGGACCTTTTGGCGTGGGCAGAATGAACGACAACGGACAGCGGCTGCTCGAGTTCTGCACATATCACGATCTGTGCATCACAAACTCGTTCTTCAAGACCAAGCCCCAACACAAGGTTTCCTGGCAACATCCGCGCTCAAAGCACTGGCACCAGCTAGACTTGATCCTGACCAGGCGCACCTCACTGAAGAACATGCTAATCACCCGTTCGTTCCAGAGTGCAGATTGCGACACAGACCATTCATTGGTGTGTTGCAAGGTCAAGCTGCAGCTGAAGAAATTCCATCGTGCTAGACAACCTGGAAAGGCACGGATTGACACCAGCAAGATGGCCCAACCAGAACTTGTTGAGCAGTTTGCCTCCACCTTTGAGAAGGAACTTGGTGTACCACAAGGAGGAGAATCTGCAAAGCAGAAGTGGGAAGAGCTGCGAAACACCATCTACCGCACAGCCTTGGCTACCTTTGGGAGGAAGACCTCGAAGTCACAGGACTGGTTTGATGCCAAGTTGACCGAGATGACCCCCGTCATTGAAGCCAAGCGCTCAGCACTTGCTGAGTACAAGAAGTACCCAAACAAGAAGAATCTCCAGATTCTCAGGGCTGCGAGAAGCAAAGTTCAGCAGACTGCTCGGCGCTGTGCCAACGAGTACTGGACTCAGCTCAGCCAAGACATTCAAACCGCTGCCATAACAGGGAACATCCGTGGTATGTACGATGGCATCAAGAAAGCACTTGGTCCGGCTCAGAGCAAGACGGCCCCCCTCAAATCTTCCACTGGGGAGATGATCACAGAGAAGAACAAGCAGATGGAGAGATGGGTGGAACACTACTCCGACCTCTACTCTAGACAGAACACCGTGACACCGTCAGCCCTTGATGCCATCGACTGCCTGCCATCCATGGACGAACTTGACGCCGAGCCAACCATCGATGAACTCAGTAAGGCCATTGATAGCTTGGCCGCTGGCAAGGCACCCGGCAACGACGGCATACCCCCTGACCTGATCAAGCACTGCAAGACCGCCCTACTGCTGCCATTGCATGACGTCCTCTGCCAGTGCTGGAAGGAAGGTGCCGTACCACAGGACATGAGGGACGCCAAGATCATCACCCTCTACAAAAACAAAGGGTTGAGAAGCGACTGCAACAACTACAGGGGCATTTCCCTCCTCAGCGTTGTTGGCAAAGTCTACGCACGAGTTGTTCTCGTTCGTCTACAGAAGCTTGCCGAACGTGTCTACCCCGAGTCTCAGTGTGGCTTCCGCGCTGAGCGATCGACGGTAGACATGATATTCTCCATCCGCCAACTCCAGGAGAAATGCAGAGAACAGAACATGCCTCTGTACGTCGCCTTCATCGACCTCACCAAAGCGTTCGATCTGGTCAGCAGAGAGGGCCTTTTCAAGATCCTGCCAAAGATAGGATGCCCACCAAAGTTGCAAAGCCTCATCGAATCGTTTCACACCAACATGCAGGGGATAGTGCAGCACGATGGCAACGTCTCAGAGCCATTCAACATACGCAGCGGAGTGAAACAGGGCTGTGTACTTGCGCCAACCCTCTTTGGGATTTTCTTTGCTATGCTCCTGAGGCATGCCTTCAGCACAGCAACAGAGGGAATCTACCTGCACACAAGATCTGACGGCAGGCTTTTCAACCTCGCCCGCCTGAAAGCCAGAACCAAAGTACGCGAGACTCTAATCAGAGACATGCTGTTCGCAGACGACGCTGCAGTCGCAACCCACACACAGCAGGAGCTTCAGACCCTGATGGACCGCTTCTCCCAGGCATGCAAGGACTTCGGGCTTACCATCAGCCTGAAGAAGACTAACGTCTTGGCGCAAGGCACGGAAACACCACCAACCATCACCATTGATGACTACAAGCTGGAGGTCGTGAATCAGTTCACGTACCTGGGGTCCACGATCAGCAACAACCTCTGCCTTGATACAGAGATCAACAAGAGGATTGGAAAATCAGCCTTCACACTCGCTCGCCTCACCACACGAGTGTGGGAGAATCCCAAACTCTCTGTCAAGACGAAGATGGCAGTGTACAACGCCTGCGTCATCAGCACACTGCTCTATGGGAGTGAGACGTGGACAATATACGCCCGGCAGGAAAAGAGACTGAACTCCTTCCACTTGCGCTGCATTCGCCACATCCTGGACATATCCTGGCAGGACAAAGTGCCCAACACAGAAGTTCTGTCCCGCGCCGGCCTTCCCTCCATGTTCACTCTACTCAGGCAGCGCAGGCTCCGCTGGCTAGGCCACTTTCACCGTATGGAGGATGGCAGAATCCCCAAAGACGTCCTCTATGGAGAACTGGCAACTGGCAGGAGAGACGTTGGCCGCCCACAGCTGCGCTTTAGAGACGTCTGCAAGAGAGACATGAAGGCCCTGGATATCAACACAGAGCGCTGGGAGGACCTTGCAACGGACCGCTCCAAATGGAGAGGCACCCTGACCAGACAGCTCAAGGCGGGTGAAGAGAGACTGACTGCTGCAGCAGATGAAAAAAGGACCCACAGGAAGAACCGCCACAGACCCAGCAGCACGGAGACCACCCACAAGTGTGACCTGTGTGACAGGGACTGTCATTCGCGCATCGGCCTGTTCAGCCACAGGCGGTGCTGTTCCAGCAGAGTAGACGTTTAGGATTCTCTTCCATGGTCATCATAGACCGACGGAGGCTGACAACGACATAAATGATCTACCAAATGCATGCAGAAACATTCATATACAGATGTGTGCAGATGACATGGTAATATTCACACCTGCTAAAAACACACAAGAAGCCGCCTGTATTCTTACAACAGCAATGACCAAATCCATGACTGCCTGAATAATTCATGTCTCCTACTAAACACTAAAAAAAAAAAAAAAAAAAACCTGTTTGCATGATGTTGTCCAAACAACAAACTCAAACATTTTCTTAAAAGGGGAGGAGCTACAACTAGTTAAGGAATTTAAGTACTTTGGTGTGATTTTAGGCTCCCCATTAACCTTTAAAAAGCACATTAAAAAAATCTCAAACATAATCAAATTTAATCTAAGACATTTTAAACAAATTAGACCATCGCTGTCAGTTAGTGCGGCCAAAATGTTTCTGTGTGCAATTATCTTCTCCCACACTGATAAATGCTTTACCAACTGGTCACTCACTGGTGTAACCATAATCAAACCCATTGAATCTTTATACAAAAAAAGCAACTAGAAAAGCACTCGGAGAGTGCAGACCTCCGCCAAGCGCCACAGTTTCCCCCATACAGTCTTCAGATTCCTTGACCATGAAAACATATGACAAGCAGTGGTTCAGTAGTTATTCACGAAAATGGCATTTTCCGTAATGGCTGCCACAGTTCCCCCCATACAGTGTTTGTGTGTATGTTTTCAGATTCCTTGACCATGAAAACATATGACTAGCAATTGGATTGACAATGATAGGATTAGTGGTTCAGTAGTTATTCACCAAAATGGCATTTTCCGTAATGGCGGCCACAGTTCCCCCCATACAGTGTTTGTGTGTATGTTTTCAGATTCCTTGACCATGAAAACATATGACTAGCAATTGGATTCACAATGATAGGATTAGTGGTTCAGTAGTTATTGATGAAAATGGCATTTTCCGTAATGGCGGTTTAGCGCCACAGTTCCCCCCATACAGTGTTTGTGTGTACATTTTCAGATTCATTGACCGTGAAAACATATGACTAGCAATTGGATTCACAACAACTGGATTGACAATGATATGATTAGTGGTTTAGTAGTTATTCACGAAAATGGCATTTTGCGTAATGGCGGTTTTCTTGTGGACGGTGATCCGGATCACCACCAAAATCTAATCATCTGTAGGATACCCCATTTCTGACATTCTGTGAAAATTTCATGAAAATCCATCCATAACTTTTTGAGTTATCTTGCTAACAAACAGACAAACAAACAAACAGACAAACCAACGCTGATGATCACATAACCTCCCCCTTTGGCGGAGGTAATAAGAATCCTTGACAAGAAAAATCCTACACATTGTTGCTGTCACATTTACATGTGTATGTGTGTGTGTATGTGTGTGCCCGCGCGTCACACACATATGCCCCGCCCCTTGTTTGTTGCTGTCTGTTGTTGCTGGGAGGTGCTTGGATGCATGTGTGTGTACGCATGCGCAGCACTTCACGCGTGTGACATTTGGATATTTTGTTTTGTGACACCTTAACGCTTGCACTTTGTACAGTTTCATTGCAGTTGTTCTGCTCGTGTATGTTTGTGTGTTTTTGTGAGCCGCCGGCGGACTACAGAGGCAAATTAGCAGTATTGCTAAATCTGGCATATTTACATTTGTTTAAATATTCATTCGTATGCAATGTCCCTTTCAAATATTCATTAAACTAAAAACTAAACTATCTGATGCAATCGCAACTAAAACTGAAATAAGGCTAGACCCAACCATGTACTCATAACACATTTTACCACATTGTTAATCAAGAATCTTTACACATTACATTTATTAAAGACCCTAAGTTAACTCTTTGGAGCAAAAGTAATTCATTATCACAGACATTTTAGATAAGTTAAAATGAAAACATAAAGAAAGTACTGCATGTATTTTAAAGAGTGTATATCCCTGCTCTTGGCACATGCATTTGTCCATATTTTCAAAGTGATTATCATCTCCAGCTTTTACACAAGTCTGGTCCTTTTCTATCTACTCCTCCCCTTCGGGAACTGAAGGGAAGTGTAGTTTATGTGAGTGGGCAAGCTGCGCGTCCATCCAGCCCGAGAAAAGTAACTGATTGTAGCAATCTGGAGTCAAGGTTAGACCACACGGCAGGAGTCAGCGTCTGCAGAATTGCTTTAAATTGGCACACAAATTCACACAGATGCACGCAAACAAAACAAACAGAAAAAAGTACAGCATGTGTATGAGGTTTCACGTAGGGGTCTGCAGGGGGCAACGCTGTAGACGGCTGTTGCACTGAGCTTCTTTTTTATGATGTGAATGCCTGTGTTCATAACCCTATCCCCCCCTGCAGCTCTTACCTCCGACTGGGGCAGGAAGCAAGAATGTGATGTTGGTCAATTTACTGATAAATCAAACGGGTCAGTGCAAATAAATCATGGTTAAACGCCTTCTGTTACCCGCCGTGCTCCACAACATCTCCCCTGCACCCACACATTGGGTGCTGTGCAGTTGCTGGCTTGATGATTAGATGTCAAATGACTCAGAAACTTTCCGCAGGAAACTTTTTGGGCAGTAATGCACTCCATCTGAATTTTGATAGCAAAAACCTTATAGCAGAGATGGCAGCAAACCTAAAAAAAAAAAAAATGTTACTTTCTGTCGACCTATGATGTAACAAGTCGCTGCACTGAATAACAACCCAACCCCTGAGGGGGGCAACATCCCATCAAAGCATTCAGTCATAATTCAAGAGACTATAGGGCCTTTTCCATTAGCCCCGCTTAGCACGCCACGGGACAGCTCAGCACGATTTGTAAGTCTTTCCACTAGCCCCAACACGGTTTAACAGCCGCGATTTTCGGCCCCGCTCAAGGGCAGGGTACAGTCGTGCTGAGCCGTGCCGTGTTGTGACGTTAAAAGACTGGTCGCCGCTGATTGGTCAGGTCTTAACGTCATGAAAGCAACCGTCTTCGCCGTCTTCTGATGAATCTACACAACCGCCATATGCAATATTTCACGGACTAACTCGGTCACGGAGTAAATACGATATTAATACAGACAGCGTTGTAGGTTTTGCGGAACTCTACACCGTGGTCCAACGAAGAGGTGCAGAGTTTTCTCTGCTTGGTGGCAGATCCACAGTGAGGAGTGACACGGACCTATACAGATGGCTGCCCAGCATAGAAACCGGACTATGGGCAAGCTGAAGACGATCGTGAGAGAACCATCGATGGTGAGTGATTTGTAATAATGTGCATCTGTTTGCTTATTTATCCTGTTGGTGGTAAGCTCACTTTTTTTGAGCCATACAGCACCGTTTTGTGCTGGCTAACTCGTTTTAGCTAACGTTTTTTTGCTAGTAGCTAGCTAGTGCCAACTGCTGATTCGCGCTTGTTTTCTCCTAAATATTCGCTTGTGAGAGCAAAACGATGAAATATGTTAATCCTGGTTAAAGTCCTGGTTTGTGTTTTGTATTGCACTTTGGTGCTGCGCATTAAATTGTGTGCAATTTAATGCTAGAATGTGTTTCCACATGCCAGGGTTAGCCTCCCTGTTGTGGATACTAGTGAAATGGACCACACGAGCCGAAATCTCGTCATATTAAAATTGCTTTTTCAAACCAGTGATTTATAAAGTCATTAATATAATTTTCTAAAGTGTCAGAATAGACCCACACACCTATTCTGTGGATCCTGCTGTGCTTGTCAGGGAAACGAAGCATTTTTGTCACATCCCACCACTGAATTTCACAGGTGTATTTCCCTAATACAGTTACATCTCCAAAAATTAGGAAGTCATGAAAAACTTCAATATTTTTTGTCACGCATTTCAGAAAGTGAAATCCGTATATTATATAGATTCATTACACAGAGTGATATATTTCAAGCGTTTATTTATTTTAATTTTGATGATTATGGCTTACAGCCCCTGAAAACCCCAAATTCAATTTGGCAAAAAATTAGAATATTACATAAAATTAACTTTAAAAAATAGTTTTTAAATATAAATGTTGGCCGCTGAGGTGTTGGTTAATATGGGCTGTAGCCGTAATCATCAATATTAAAATAAACACTTGCAATATATCACTGTCCCTGTAATGAATCTATATATGGGTTTCACTTTCTGAAATGAGTGAAAAAAATATTGCATTTTTTCATGGTATTCTAATTTTTGAGATGTGCCTGTATAAGTGTTGAACTTGCTTGAAACTAACCATCATCCATTTTTGTCGTTCATCTAGGCAGGAGGAAATCAGCCAGCCCACAGCGGACCTCGCCACTGTGGAAAGTACTGAAATCCTTTGCTTTTATAGGTAAAGTGTCAAAACCAAAGTAGCACAATTTCCACTTAATATAAAAGGGACTGAACTGAGATTTATTTGATTGTGTGAATATGGCACATCAACTGTAAAATAAACCGCTTGTTAATGTATTTATTTTTTTGTCAGATCACTTGTGTGATCCTTTGTGAGTTATGTTCATAACTGTATGTTTTGGCAAATGTGAGATGTTCAGTCATCAATATAATTTACTTTATATGTGTAGTTTATAGTCTATCATCAATAAACTCATGCAGTAACAGGACACATTACAAATATTTGAGACCCATTGTAGTGCTTCCTTTTATATTTTAGCAATGCTAGTACAAAACACCGCCCACACATGAAGCCAGGGCAAGAAGAGACACTTTTACAGACAAGACAAACTTTTATTGATAAAAAACTTCATATTTTGACTGACCGACTCTATACTCGGTGATGCACAACTTCAGTTAAAGTACTAGATTCTATTCAAGTGAATGTATTAATTCATTCTGATTGCTGAGGCCACAGTAAAAAGAGATGATTTTAAATGTAACGCAGCCCTTGTAAAATCTACTGAAGCGCAGCTACATGAAAATTGTGGTTAAATACAACAACAAAGTACTTTATTGTCACATTTAAATTGTAATCCCTCCTGTTTTGTTTTTCTTTTGAATTCTTGGATGGAATATGGTGGGCAATATAAGCTGCAGCTTCAGCCATCACCCATTTCAGATAACTTATGTTGAACTGTATAATCAGAGGAGTTATTGTTTAATTTGACCTTGTTAGATTTTTTTCGCCTTTGTTATATTATTCTATTTTCTTTTAATCTTTACTTTTAATCAATCCGAAATAAAGATTAATTCATTAATTCGCACTCCACCACTGGCTTTTAGCAACAAGTGTATTTCCCAAATATGTTTTAAACTTGCTTTATTTAACCACCCCCCATTTGTCTTTTGTCTAGGCAAGAGGGAAACTGTCCACCACAACTGGACCTTGCCTCACTATTTACAGAGATGCAGGCTGAAGATCTGCTGAAACAGGACCAGTACGAGGTGCCGATCCAGTTGCTTCTCAGTGAGGCAGCGTGGCTGCCGTGAGTGACCATTCCAGGTTTTTTTTTACAGTTTGAATTTTGCACATTCTGAATAATCTGGAATTTGCTGCTGATTGTAATAAACAATTTAGTGACTTATGTGTTTGCATCATGATTTTCTATTTTGTCTGTTAAGACACCGGTGGGAAAAGAGTCAACTGTACAAAGGATTTATCGGTGACCTTGAAAATAATGGCTCATTTTTAAGAAAAAAGTAACCAAAACAATTATTTTATTAACTGAAAACTGTATTGTTAGAAGACTGTACAGAAGACCCTGCATACTTTAGTGACAATACCAGTATATGGAGGAATTCTGGGTCATATTAGCATCTGCTCTTCATCATAATGGGTTTGGGCAGGGGTGTCTAATCATGTGCCACGGAGGGCCAAGACCCTGCAGGCTTTACCTCCAACCAGTGTCTTCAACAGCAGATTCCACTGAACTTCTTCCACTGACTGATCAGTGAGAACACCTGCTGAAGAGACTGGGTAGAAGAGAGAACCTGCAGGGTCTTGGCCCCCCATGACACATGATTGGAAGCCCCCGAATTAGGTTTAATGGGATTTAACATTTTAACACAAACTGCTTTATGGTTCATAATTCTGTTGACAGACTTACACCAAACCAAAAATGATTTCTCAAACTGCTGGATTATTCTTAGCTTTTCCAGTCTTTCAGTATTTAAGTTATGCCACATGGTGGTAACCTTCACATATAAAAAAAGACATCTGCAAAAACTTCAGAGGTTTATTGTCAGTGCAGTTCCCAGTGCAATACTACATGAATGCATGTCTAGTACATTGTTGATGTAGAGAATATATATTTCTACAGTACATGTATCTAGTAAATCAAGTATTTTCCATGTAACCTTGTGACTGCATTATTTTAATTGCTTTTAATCCTAGATCAAGTTTGTTTTGGCCTAAAATGCATGATAACTGTCAAATATATCTTATTATACCTAACTCAGTGCTGTTTACTTTTTGAATATATATTTTGTGGCTAATATAGTTATTAAAATGGCGATCAAGTTGTGTCAGCTGATCATTTTTTGCTATGACCATCTCAGACTCTGCTGCAGAAGCAGGTACGTCCATGATGTCTCAACAGTCTCTCCATGAATTTCACGCAGATCAGAGCAATTTGGTGTACAGGAAATAAACGTTTCTACAGACATTCTTAAGCTCTATAACCACTGATCGTTTGTGAAGCTGTGCTGACATCAGTGACAGGCTGATGACATCCGTGACAGGCTGTGCTGAATGCCCAGACCGAATGAAGCGGTAATTTCCCCACAACAGAGCCATCTGAAACACACACAGCATACATATTTTAGTACCTAACAGCGATAACTTGCAGACATTAAAGTGTAGTACAACGTACTTATAGCAAACTAGCATTAGCAACATTAGCTTACCGTCATATATGACCTAGTTTGTATCCTCACGCCTTTGGCTCTCCCAGAAGCTGCAGAACTATTCCAGAGTGTTTCATCTCGCTGCCTGTACCCTTGTCTGGCAGTGCTTTTTGGCATTTACGGTGAAAAAAGCCGCAGACCGAGGAGTGGCCTTGTACAGCTGTATGTGTTATGTTTTGCTTGGGTCGCGTGTTCTACGTCACGGGAGTGTGGCGCCGCCTCGCTGTTATAGAAATCCCACCCACCGCAGCTTAACACAGTCGTAATGGAGACAAAAGCGAGCTGAACCGTGTTGAAGTGAATCAAGACGTGCCGAGGTGTGCTGGGCTAATGGAAAAGTGCCTTATCAGTGTCCCAAAAAAGGCCTTGTATGCAACAGGCAAACCGTCTCATAGTGGTACGCAATGACTAATATGTTGGATGGTGACTACTGTTAAATAGATAAACACAGAGGATAAAATAAGTATTGAATATGTAACGGACTTGAACTAGTCAGCTACATTAAAATAACAAAATAAAATAAATCTTGGCCGATGCAGAGAAGTAGACGTCAGGCAGGGTCTCGATCAGTCAGTAGTCTGTTTATTTCTGAAACAGATTGGGGCAGACAATTTACACATGACACGGGAATGGGGACACGTGCTGGCATTCCCCTTCCCAGGATTCCAGAGTGTGAGAAACATAGCTTACAGCTACGTGGACTACATAACTTTAGATTGTATAGTTACAGTATACCACAAGCAAAGAAAAAGTTTAGCACCAAATACATGACAGCATTACATGACAGAGTTACATGACTGATCGTTTTTTCTATTTTTTACAACAGTACATTTAACATTTTCACATTTAACAATTTAACATACCTGAAACAGATTGGGGCAGACAATTTACACATGACACGGGAATGGGGACACGTGCTGGCATTCCTACAGAACAATGGACTCGTTAGCGCCTACTTAACTAGCCATCAATCATCGGTATTTATGACGCTACTTTGAATATTTTACATCGGTATTGCAAACGAAAATGTAACAGAAAATCTTACAATCAAAATTAGTACAATAACTTAAAGAAAACTACAGTAAATCAATCACATTAATCAATTTCGCTCCCTGAGGAATTACACACAACTTACCCCTTCCCAGGCTTCCAGAGTGTGAGGAAGTTCCCAGATGTGTCACACTAATTATCGCCCCATCAGAAACACTTGACATATTTACAACACGGACATTTTGGGAAGTTCATTACTGCAGGAACATATTTATTCTTAAGACTACTACATACTCCCCTCTGAACTTCACCAAAATACCACTACAAGTCAACCACCAAAAAAAACACTGGATAAGTATATCCCACAGTATACTGCAACATGTATGTCACCCAATTCAAAGGGAAAGCAACTACGGAGGGCTGCGTAGACCCCCCCCCCATAGTGTATTTGCTACAGGAGTGCCGTATACACTACCCATATCATACCAGACTAAATACCACCAGTTGACTTCACATGAATTGGAGAAGAGGAAATAAAGAGAAGAAAAAACAAAGAAAAAGAACAAATCTGTCATTCTTCAACTGGACAGAAGGCCTATGTGGTGTGTGTGTGTGTGTGTGTGTGTGTGTGTGTGTCTTCCCCTACGGCATCAGTGCCCTAGCCAAACTAAGAACTGAACTGTTTGAGCGTTGAGTATACTGTTGGGCCATGTTCTGAATCAGCCGATTCACTGGTTTAACTACCCTCCCTAACCTGGTTCTCACTGCGCCCACTGTACTACTAGGGGAACTCCCAAAGCTGGAAGGCGGCATGGACACTTCAGATCTTTGGTCACCACAAAAACTGGCAGATAGACAGGGCATTTCTGAAAGATCATTGGTCAACTGAACAGTCTCCGCTGTGTTCAACAGCACGGGCAGGTCAGAATCTTGTGTGCATGAAGCCTCTTGTAGCTGATTGGAGGCAGAGGCCCCTGCCACCCAACTGGCTGTCCAAGCAGTCCTGTCGATCTCTGATGCAGCAACATGTGAATCAAGATCATCACCTGACTCATACGACTCACTCAGGGTCACTTCATGAGCAGCACTGTCCATTTCAATTGGCAGAAAGTTGACCAAGAGAAGCAGATTGCGGTGAACAACCCTTTCTTGCCCATTGGTTGTGTTCCTGACACGGTAAGTATGGCACCTAGGGTCGGCAGAGACGACGACATACGGGGTGGACCCCCACTTGTCTGCTAATTTCCTGCGCCCCCGTTCACCCTTGTTTGCCAACAAGACTCGATCACCTTCCACAATGTCACGTCCTTTAGTTCTCCTATTGTACAAGTCTGCTTGACGTTCCTGGCTTGAAAGAGCGTTGGCCTGAGCAGCTGACAGAGCCTCCTTCAGATCTTGTCTCATCCTAGCAACATACTGGTCATAGTCCACAGTGTCGCAGTCCCTTACAGCATTCTGAAACATGACATCCACCGGTAGACGTGGCACTCTGCCATACATTAAAAAGAATGCCGCGTAACCGGTGGATTCGTGTGCAGTGCAGTTGTAAGCAAACGCTAGAGTCTGTAGCATCTGCGGCCATTTCTGCTTTGCTCTAGGGGGAAGGGTTCTTATCATGCTGCCCAAAGTTCTATTGAACCGTTCAACGTTCCCATTCCCCATGGGGTGATAGGCAGTAGTTCGGGACTTTTTGACCCCAGCAACTTGCAACAATTCCCTGATCAGCTCACTTTCAAAATTGGCACCCTGGTCTGAGTGAATTCTGTCAGGGAACCCATACACACAAAAGTATTTGTCCCAGAGCTGGCGGGCAACTTGTTTTGCAGATTGATCATGGCAGGGGTAGGCATGGGCCATTTTAGTAAAATGGTCAGTGACCACAAGCACATCCACACTTTTCCCACTGCTGTCCTCCGCGGACCAAAAATCAATGCACACAAGTTCTAATGGGCTCGTGGTCTTAATGCTTTCGAGGGGCGCTCTGGCTTCCGGTTCAGGAGTCTTACTGACCACACAACGCTTGCATGTTTTCACATATTCGCGGACATCCCGTTCCATGTCAGTCCAGAAGAACCTCTGCCTTGCCAAGTATAAAGTTCTCTGCTGGCCCTGGTGGCCTGCGTCATCATGGATGCCTTGCAGCACTCGCTGAACCAATGAAGCTGGAACAACATACTGGTGTCTTTTCTTGCCAGTCAGTGGATCTTTGCTCACCCTGTACAGTAGCCCATCTAACATCTTGAGTTTGTCCCACTGCTTCAACATTCTCAAGACGTCATCTGTCTCGTGAGGCCTTTCTCTTCGCGACGGTCGTCTCCCACGTGTCACAAAAGAGATGACTCTGGAGAGGCAGGCATCTTGCTGCTGCTGGCCTTGCAACTCCTGAATGGAAAGCACAGGTAAGGGGTTCTGACCACAGGCAGCCAGCTGCTGCACGTCCTGGACAAGCCAACACGAGGCTCTCTCAGCTGATCCCATCTCCCACTCAGCATGACCCTCGAACACGGCCTTCACTTTTTCGCTGTCGAGTGAGGAACGCTCCAGCCTGGAGACTTGCGAGAGACAACTGACCTCCTGGTGGTTGGCACTCAGTCTAAAGACTTCCTGTATCATATTGTCCTTAATCAGCTGTGCTTCTTCCAGCAGCGCTCCGTATGGCTCAGACACAAGCCTCTTGCTGACACAGCCCTGAACGAAAGGCTGCCTACTGAGGGCGTCCGCCACAATGTTTTTCTTGCCAGGAATATACTTGATACTGAAGTTGTACGGGGCTAACTTCGCAACCCATCTCTGTTCGCATGCGTCCAACTTCGGCTTTGTCAGTATATATGTCAATGGATTATTATCCGTCCAGACAGTGAACTCATGCCCTTTTAACCAATGACTAAATTTGTCACAGACTGCCCACTTAAGGGCCAAGAACTCCAGACGATGCGCTGGGTACTTGGTCTGGGATTGCGTCAAAGACTTGCTTGCGAAAGCAATCGGACGGGCCTTGTTCTCCCCTTCCGGGACTTGAGAGATGACTGCCCCTAACCCATCTAATGACGCATCAGTGGACAGGATAAAGGGACGGCTGAAATCTGGATGAGCTAAGACGACTGACTCGAGTAGGGCCAACTTCAGTTGTTCAAAAGATTTCTGTTGGTCACTTGTCCAGTCACTCGGCTTGAGTTTCTTAAAGGCCACATGCCTTGTCTGGCCTTTACTCTTCTTTAGCGTTGCAGTGAGGGCAAAGAGAGGCTTAACAATGCTAGAGCAATTCTGAATGAAGCGCTGATAATACATGACCATGCCCAAAAAGAACTTTATTTTTCTTGGGGATGGGGTCACGCCATCTTCATGCATTAGTGCTTGTTCAGTCATGGCAGCAATTGCTTGTACTTTCTCCGGATCAGTCGCTACTCCACTCTCGTCAACGACATGGCCCAGAAACTTCACACTGCGCTGAAGAAAATTGGCACTTTTTGGGCTCAAGCTTTAATCCGTGCGCACTCAGCCTGCTGAACACTACATCGAGCCGCTTCAGTGCCTCACCTTCGTTCGGCGCGAAAACCAAGAGGTCATCTAAATAACACAACAGAGTCAAAAAATTCTGGTCGCCAAAGATGTTTGTCATGAGGCGCATAAAGCTGGCTGGCCCATTACATAGCCCCTGAGGCATGCGATTGAACTCATGCAGCCCCATGGGCGTGGTAAAGGCAGTCAGTTTCTTATCCTCTTCACACATGGGGATATTGTAATATCCTGATGTTAAGTCCATGGTGCTGAAGAATGCACTCCCCCCAAGAGCAGCCAGGCAGTCCGCCTGATGAGGCAATGGGTGGGCATCTTTGATAGTCCTGGAATTCAGCCATCTGTAATCCACACAAACCCTCAGATCACCGTTCTTCTTCCATACGAGTACCAGGGGTGACGCCCACTCACTGGAAGACTTACGGATGATTTCTTTTTCCTCCATCTCAGACAGCACCTGTCTCAGCTTTTGGTAATGACCAGGTGGGACACGTCGTTACGGGAGTCTGAATGGCCGAGGATCAGTCAGGTGGATCCGATGAACAAAACCGGTGGCCTCACCGCAGTCCAACTTGTTCCTAGAAAATAGGCTCTCATATTTCCGTATCAAGTCGAACAACTGGCCTTTCCAATAATCTGTAACATCACATGAATCAATGTCGAGGTCACTCAATCCGAGTCGATTCAGAGCATCACTGAAATCAGGGGTAGAGGAGGGTGAGTCAGCATCATGTAGGCTCTGGCTGTTCACCAGAAGGTCATTTGGGGGGGTTTTGGAAGTGGGTACATCCAGGTCTTCCAACGCAACACACGGGAACACATCAGCTAACTTAGTGTTTCGCTTCAATGTAATTTGTTTGTCACTTGGATTGATCACTTTAATAGGTACCCATCTGTCCCCTGACATTGTAGCGACAGCCCTCCCCACCATGATACCCTTCTTGTGTGTGTTGGAACTTGGAGCGTCAACGAGAATAGCGCTCCCTGCTGAAACAGGTGAGTTGGCTGGGAGCCTACCCCACACAAGGTGTTCATGATGTGGCAGCAGTGTTACGGCTTGTGTCAGCTTGGCTGTACCTATCATGTCAGGAATCACATTCCCCCTCCATCTGTTAATTCCAGATAACATGTTAAGAAAATGTTCAACCCCTGGGTCATTCGTTGATTCAGGCTTCTCAATCACTTTCCAGTAACTGGAGTTTTGTTTGAGGTGATGAATCAAGTGTTTTATCACGCTGGAGCCCAGGATCATTTCGTCACACTGACCTGGCACGACCAGTGTGGGAACACTCACATCCTGTCCATACACAGTCATCTCCAGCTGATAAATGCACTTCGGCTTCACTTGAACCCCACCACACCCCACCAGTACCATGCCTGTGTCTGCAGTAATGCTCTCAGCACATAAGCCCACACTACGTAGTTTCTGTTCGGCCTCTTCATTCATTGTGCAGGCCATGGACCCACTGTCAATTAATGCATGCAACAAAACTTGGTTCTTCACTGAGACGTCAGTATAAAAGAGACTATCGGAATTTGCTAATTTGTGCACATTTTGATAATCTTATTTCCAGCAGGAGCACACTTGCATTTTTCTTCATAAGTAGATTGCACATCATCTTCAAAACTGAGGGACTGACTAAATGCACCCACATCGTCCCCTCCCACATGTGGGTGGCCTAGTTTCCCTGAGCAGGCGCAGTGGTATTGGGCATTACTGTCCTGCGCTTGGAGCAGTCCTTTTTTTGATGTCCAGTTTCAAAGCAAGCAAGGCATCGCTTTTCTCTCATGCAGTGCGATCTTGTAGAGTGGGCGCTGTCGCCACAGACGCGGCAGGGAGTGACTCGAACCCACTGGGCTGGTTGCGCAACACCCGGTGCTGTGGCCTGGTTTGTCTTCTCCAGCACCCTCTCCAGCATACACAGGACACGCTCAAACGCACCCCCCTCCGCACTGGAGGACTCGCTGAATCTGGACGGGCTAGACGCACTAGGCTCATGAATACTCACTTCCTCCTTAACGTCTGGCATGGAGTAAGCGACAGCCGCAGTCACCTTAGATGGTTTAACTTCCACTGGCTTCCTCTTGGACAGGAACTCCCTCTGATACTCATCGATCACTTCCTGCACCTCTGTCAAAGACCACTTGCTCATAGGTTTACTCTTAAATACACTGGACAGCTCAGGATCATTGCAATTCCTAATAAACATCATGGATATTTCAGCATTCATGTTCTCCAATTTCCTGCCTTGCTTTTTCAGGAGACGATCTGCCTGCTCTGCTGCTGTATTCAAGCGCACCCAATAATCCACTGGATTCTCACCCACACTGGGCTGAGTGGCATAAAAATCAGCCAACGGTAAGCATGATGCAGGGGACTCACTGAAATACTTCCGCAGGATATCATAGATCATGTCTGGCTGGACTGCATGGTCTGGGGTTAAGCTACTCCTTATTCCCACTTTAACTATTTTCTTGGCCTTTCCCATCAGATGACTCAGGATCTCATCAACTTGATCCGAAGTGGGGAATTTCTTTTTGCGTAAATACATTTCCATAAGCTCTATCCATTCCTGTACTGAGCATTTATCAGACCCCTCCCCTCTGAACACAGCAGGCTCACGAACATCTGACTTGACTACCACATTGACATTGGTGAGATCAAGAGTGCCACTGATGTTACTAGATTGTTCATGCCTGTCTGGCGCCATTGGAGAGACTGGGTCACATGACTGTGTGACAGGCTGAGTAGAAGGTAACAGCCGACTGGCTATGGAATCTCCAATTCGATTCCCTAATTCAGTAATTAGATCACGCAGCTCAGCTGAGGGGTCATTGCTACCAGGAGGAAACATGGGCGTGGAGGATGCGGGCCCTACCTCACATGCCTGTGCTGGTAAATCCCCCTCCCCATCACTGATATGTGGCTGTGGTGTCTGTACAACATAAGTAGCCCCCACTGGGTGTGTATGCATAGTACCACCCTCTCCCACCATGTCAGTGAAAGTTAACTGTTTAACTCCCCCACCCCTCAACAAAAAAAGACCCCTGCCTCTACCTGCCCCAGCTACAGGGGTGTGAGAATAAAGGCTATGAGACATATCACCATCCATTACTAAAAACTAGCTCAATTAATGGTAATAAACACAAAATAGAAATTTCAAAACAGGCTACTCTGATATAACACACATAAAATAAAATTCAAAGCCAAATAATACTGAATGAGCTTCTGTCAAAAACCTTAAGTAACTGAAGGATGCGTTGTGTTGATGAAGACTGGACTCTCCTTGCGAACCTCCACTCAGCAGGCAGCTGGACCCCGGAGATCAGCTGTGGCTGATCAGAAGAATCCTTGAAAGGTCACGGCACCAGTTTATGTAACGGACTTGAACTAGTCAGCTACATTAAAATAACAAAATAAAATAAATCTTGGCCGATGCAGAGAAGTAGACGTCAGGCAGGGTCTCGATCAGTCAGTAGTCTGTTTATTTCTGAAACAGATTGGGGCAGACAATTTACACATGACACGGGAATGGGGAAACGTGCTGGCATTCCCCTTCCCAGGCTTCCAGAGTGTGAGAAACATAGCTTACAGCTACGTGGACTACATAACTTTAGATCGTATAGTTACAGTATACCACAAGCAAAGAAAAAGTTTAGCACCAAATACATGACAGCATTACATGACAGAGTTACATGACTGATCGTTTTTTCTATTTTTTACAACAGTACATTTAACATTTTCACATTTAACAATTTAACATACCTGAAACAGATTGGGGCAGACAATTTACACATGACACGGGAATGGGGATACGTGCTGGCATACCAACGGTGAGCTGTGTGGAGTTTGCATGTTCTCCCCGTGTTGCGCGGGTTTACTCCGGGATTTCTCCGGTTTCCTCCCGCATACCAAAAACATGTAGGTTTAGGGCGCTCGCGCACGCAGCGACCAGCAGCCGGTGGCTTGTCACCAGACTGCAAACCAAGTCTACCTACGGGTACAAATAAGTAACAAAAAAAAAAAAAAAAAAATTCCTACAGAACAATGGACTCATTAGCGCCTACTTAACTAGCCATCAATCATCGGTATTTATGACGCTACTTTGAATATTTTACATCGGTATTGCAAACGAAAATGTAACAGAAAATCTTACAATCAAAATTAGTACAATAACTTAAAGAAAACTACAGTAAATCAATCACATTAATCAATTTCGTTCCCTGAGGAATTACACACAACTTACCCCTTCCCAGGCTTCCAGAGTGTGAGGAAGTTCCCAGATGTGTCACACTAATTATCGCCCCATCAGAAACACTTGACATATTTACAACACGGACATTTTGGGAAGTTCATTACTGCAGGAACATATTTATTCTTAAGACTACTACATATACATCACCATATTTTTCAGTAAATATAGTTCTAATGGCAGTAGTGTGGTGAAATTCTCACTAAGGGCCGCATTACAACGATGGGATCGGTTGATCAGCTGTCACTGGCGCAGAACACATTTATGGGCATTTCCAAGATCATTTCCTTATCACAACATTGTAAAAACAAACTTTCCGCCGGCGCATGATGCAAAGAGGCCAATCTGATCATTCAGAGGTGAGTTTTGGATAATCCAATCCTAAGCGCTCCTTCCCACCCCTTTAATGCAAAGTGGCGCATTATCTAAAGTGAACTGTGATCACAGTGGTTTAAGACGGGTTTTGCGCTGACCAAAGCCAGTGTGTGTGAGCCAAAATGCACTCGATAGTAATGCTGCTTGGTAATAAGGAAGACATCAGTCACAGCTGATGCCCAGTTAGTTATGTTAAAAAGAACAAACAGCTGAAAAAATCAACTGAATTGTTTAATCTGTGCATGGATGGCACACAGACATAAATGGGTTTGACACTTAAGGAAAAGAGGATGATGCTTGTGCAGACTTTCATAAACTTTCATTAACGATGGTGTGGAAGTCACTCCCAGCTGTGGTGAGATGGAGTACTCACTCTCCTGTTGCTTTCCCTGACTGAGGGTCTCCCCCATCCATCCTGGATAGGAGGAATGGAGGCACTCTGGTGCGGCTTCCCGTTTGCTGCTGCTGACGAAGAGAGCCCGTTCTTGGCATCCTCTGCCGGGGCTGACGGATGGCTGTCGGGGAGCTAGCTGGGCTGGAAACCCGGAGCACATAGCAGAGGCAAATGTGCCCTTCAGAGGTAAAGTGGGCTATCCCACAAAACCATTATTTTGAGAAAATGAGCTCTAAAGTTGAAATATTCTCAAAAAAATCAGTGTGCCTATATCATTAAAAAGTTACCCCCTATAAGGGGTATATTTAATGGTATAGGCACACTGATTTTTTGAGAATATTTCAACTTTAGAGCTCATTTTCTCAAAATAATGGTTTTGTGGGATAGCCCACTTTACCTCTGAAGGGCACAAATGTGGACACATCTCCTGTCTCTCTGGGGAGTTACAATGAAAAGTAAAACACTGCACACTCTTTGTTCCTTCATTTATTCCCCTAAAAATAAACACATTAATACTTAATAAGTCCATGATTAAAATGACCCCCCACCCCACCCCATCCCGTGTGCCGTGCATCACACTGGAACTCACTGTCACAAATGCTCCTTGTTCATTCATTCATTTATTCCCCTAAAAAAATCCTACACTAATGGCTAATCTATATACTCCAATGGTAAGTACGCAAATAAAATGAGAGTGTGGATGGAATAATAAAAAAAAAAAACTAGTCTGTGATCATCATATAATTAAAATCATGGGCGATTATGACTGTTACAATTCTCTCTATTAAAATTAGATCCCAGCACATGTTGTTTCCTGAGCTCCGGAGCTGCACGATGTCAAAACATGCCACTGAAATATCATTAAACAATGCACTTCTGATGATAGACCTGTTTTTTCCTGATCACAGCGGATTCTCACGGAATGCACTATGACAGTAATACACATTAGTTTGTGTGCCACCACACCTCTTTGAAATGAGCCTCCTCCTCCTAGCGCATAACGGGTGCACTGTCTACTGGTAATTTGATGTCATCACGCAAGACGAAAAAAAAAACAAAAAACAGACAACTAACAAAAACACAGCACACACAGAGCACAGTGTGGAAAGTCTGTCGGAAAAGTACGCGGATGACTGTCAAAATGGGGCATTAAATGTCAGCGACAACCCCATGCAATCTACACATGCAAAGAAATCCAAGCATAAATTATGTGTAATAATGTGAAATGACACCAGTAAAAAGCATTGAACATGTGAAGAAAGGGATGTGCACAAAGGCATGGAATGTCAAGACACCAGCTGGTAATTTATCAGTATTGAGAAAGCAATCCTTGTCAGTGCAAATTAATATCACCTCGTTAAGTCCCAACTGATAGCCGAAAAAAGGTGTCTCATTACCAAGGCATCACACAAGGAATATCTCATGATAGGTAAAAGGAAAGAGCTCTCTCAAGACCTTTGCAACCTGCTGGAAAACATGCTGATGGCATTGGTGACAGAAGGATTTCTAAACTTCTGAATGCTTCAGAGAGCGCTGTTGGGGCCATAATCTGGAAGTGCAAAGAAGATAATTTCACCACACAAGACTCCACTGCTGTAGAAAAACATGTTGAAGCTCATTTAAACTTTGCTGCACAACATTTGGACAAGCCTGTTAAATACTGGGATAATATAGTTGGGTCAGATGAGATCAAAATTGAACTACACTATCATCAAAAGATTCAGAAATCGAAATTTCTGCACATACACAGCAAGGCCAAAAACCAACATTGAATGCCAATGACCTGATTCCTAAGGCAGCACTGCATTTAAAACCATTTAAGCTCAGGAACCATTTAGAAAAGCACTGTCAGTTAACACAGTTTGTCGCTACATCTACAAGTGCAAGATAAAAATCTACCATGCATAGTGAAAGTCATATATCAACAACACTCAGAAACACCACTGGTTGCTCTTGGCCTGAGCTCATCTGGGATGGACTGATACAAAGTGGAAAAGTTTTCTGTGGCCTGACGAGTCCATGTTTCAAATTGTTTTTGGAAATCATAGACATCGTGTTCTCCAGACTAAAGAGGAAAAGGACCGTCCAGATTGTTATCAGCGCAAAGTTCAAAGCCAGCCTCTGTGATGGTATTGTTGGTGTTAGTATCCCTGGCATGAGTAACTTGAACATCTGTGATGGCACCATTAATGCTGAATGGTACATACAGGTTTTGGAGCAACATATGCCACCATCCAAGCAATGTCTTTTTCAGAGACATCTTTGCTTATTTCAGCAAGACAATGCCAAGCCACATTCTACATGTGTTATAACAGTGTGGCTTCATAGTAAGAGTGTGGGTATTAGACTGACCTGCCTGCAGTCCAGACCTGTCTCCCACTGAAAATGTGTGACAAATTATGAAGTGCAAAATACGACAACAGAGACCCTGGACTGCAGTGGCAGAGCCAGAACATTTTCAGTGGGGTGGCCAGGATGGATATGTGACCAGTTTGGGGTGGCCGAGAAATTGGTATTACAAGGACTTAAAATTTTTCACAAAGTAAGAGGTTATATGCTGTATATTGCTGTGGTGCCAAGCAAACAACCTGCAACTTAATGTCCAAAAAACCCAAAGAACTCATATTGGACTTCAGAAAGAACAGACAGGACCACCCCCTCCCCCCTCATAAAAGGTGACCGCATGGAAACCATCCCCACCTTCAGGTTCCTGGGCACCCACATCTCCTGTGACATCTCCTTTTCTGTCAACACCAAGGCCCTGGTGAAGAAATCCCAACAGCGGTTGCACTTCCTCCGTGTCCGGAGGAAGAACAACCTGGACCAGAAGCTGCTGCTGGCCTTCTACCACTGCTCGGTGGAGAGTGCACTCGCCTACTGTTTGGGTGCGCCGGCTCCACGGCCGAGAACAGGAAGGATGTGCAGATGGCCATCAACACCGCCCCAAAAAATCATTGGCGGCCCTCTGCCCTCCCTGGAAGACATCTCCACATCCTCCTGTCCCAGAAACATCAAGGCCATCACAGAAGACCCCTCACATCCTGCCCATCACCTGTTTGACCTGCTTGCCTCTGGACGACGGTTCAGTGGTGGGCCTCATCATCAACGTAGAGGCCAACTACAGAAATAAGGTGAGCCAACTGGTCAAGTGGTGTAAAAATAATAACTTCTCCCTGAACATGGGAAAAACAAAGGGGATTGTGGTCGACCTCAGGAAGGGACACACACAGTATCCTCCTCTGATCTTCGATGGAGCAGCTGTGGAGAGGGTGAGCAGCAAGAGGGTGAGCAGCACCAATTTACTGGGGGTACACATCTCTGAGGACCTCTCCTGGTCCAACAACACCACATCACGGGCCAAGAAGGCTCAAACTCATCTCCATTTCCTCCGCAAACTGAGGAGAGCACTAATCCCCCCCCCCCCCCCATCATGTGCTCATTCTACTGGGGCACCGTTGAGAGCATCCTCATCAACTGTATCACGGTGTGGTATGGAAGCTTCACCACCTCCTGCTGGAAGACAATACAACACACAGTGAAAGCAGCCAGCAAGATCATCGGTGCCCCTCTACTCCCCCTCTCGGACATCTACATCACCCGCCTCACCCGCAGAGCCATCAACATTGCAGGTGACACCTCCCACCCCTCACACTCCTTCTACAGCCCCCTGCACTCGGGGAAAAGGTACTGGAGCCTCCGGGCCTGCTCCCCAAGACTGAACAGCTTTGTTCATCAGGCCATCAGGACTGAACTCTATCCACCCCCCACCCCCGTCCCCCGGACCGTAACCCACTTACCCGCATAATAACTGTCTCAGCTGTTGGCACAAAAATACTGGAACACCAACAGTAATACATTGATGCTTATGTCTCTGCACTTTACTGCAACCATTTGCACAAATGCCATATCTGCTGTTGTCTGTCATTGCAATACTGATCATGTGCAGTCCTATCTGTCACTGTCTGCACCTACACCAAGACATTGAACTTGCTTCTACGAGTATTACTGCTCTACTTTTCTGTACATGGGACTGCTGGGTCTCATCGTTTATCTTTATTTGCACTATGGGATGTATGGGTCTATCTTGTCACCATTTGCACTATGGGTAGCATTACTGTACACAGACTGCTGTTGTTGTTTTTCCAGCCGTATTCCTTTTTGTTTTTTATATTGTGCACACCACTGAAGAGAGAGGGAAACACCATTTCAATTCTCCTGTATGTCCTGTACGTATGAGATGAGATGAGATTGAGATTCAACTTTATTGTCATTACACATGTATGAATACAAGGTAACGAAACGTGACTTGGCATTTGGGCACGCTCTGCAGAGCGCATCCAAGGCCGGGGCAGCCGCTAGGCGCCAGTCATAAAGAAGAAAGGAAAAAAAAGAAAAAGAGAGGATATGACACAGTAGGCGAGAGAAAAAAACATGTTTTATCAAATTGACGCTTAAGTAAGTAAGCGAAATTTTGATTGCAGGCAAAAAAACCCTCAATGCTTATTTAACAGACATTTAGTAGACAAATCACACAGCAGGGGGAGAGCAGTGTATGTATGTCAGTATGATGATATCAGTGTGTGTGTGCAGTGTTGAGTGTATCAGTTACTAGAGCACAACAAATAGTCTCCTAGGCAACGATAGATGTTATAGTTCATGAACGCTGTCCCTGAAGAGTTCTGTTTATTGCACAGCAGCGGTGTTTGGGTTAGCGAGCCAGCTGACACATCCGCTTATCTCAACTCTGGAGGAGTGAGTTGTCCAGGGGCGCCGATCAAGGCCGAATCTGCTCAGACAGAGTATAGGATTTCCCTATTGTCATATTCTGAGCTTACAATTCAAATTAACATTCACTGGCTTTAAATTCATATCATTCCCTGGAGAGCACGAAGCGACTCCAGATGTTTTCCCTTCTAAACACAGATGAACATGTCCGGTAGAGTCCATCTCTCTACAGTGCATGCAGATGGTAAATACCATGTTGGTCATTTGCCGCTATTTCGTGCACTCCCCATCTGGTCGAATTATTGAGAAGCAGCTCCGCCGGGTCCGCATTTTGATTAGCTCCTCCAGTTAAATTTTCGATACACCAGGAGAACTCCAAAGCCCAATCAGCAGAAATCCTGTGATCGTAAAGCCAAAACAGGTAGATGTT
Source organism: Pholidichthys leucotaenia (assembly GCA_020510985.1). NCBI lineage: Eukaryota > Metazoa > Chordata > Actinopteri > Cichliformes > Pholidichthyidae > Pholidichthys > Pholidichthys leucotaenia. The sequence continues at coordinate 220,109,576 of CM035844.1, forward strand.
TTTCCACATCCTCAGTCAAATCACACAAACACATGAGTTCCAATCCATGGGTCTCTCCACATTTGGGCTCCCCCGGGCCCAATTTTCTGTTTGAAAGGGTGGTGTCAATTGCGTTTAAAGCCCAGCTTATATCCATTTTCCGTATTTTCCATTTGGGTTGAGATCAGCAAGATGGTGAGACGGCACAGACACTCACTCAGACGCAGCAAGCTGGGATTAGGTCAGGAAGGCAGGATAGGAGGAGGGAGGAAAAAAATGTGACTGCTCTCTCTGAAGGCAAAAGAAAGAATCGTAGTATAGTAGTATTGACAAATAAAATCTTTGAATCTTTGAGATCAATCAGGTCCCACACCTCCAGACTGACAGTTTCTTCCCCTGGGCCATCTGGACTGCAAACAGTCAGAGGCCCCACCCCCCTCCTTCTGAACGCTCACATGAGCAAAACTGAGGACCTTTTTAATTGTCACAATAATATACCTGTCTTTGCACGCCGCACTTTCATGTATATTGACCCATCAGTGAAGCCACTACCATACCTATGTATATTTTTCTATAATCCCTGGGCCATTTTATTCAATGATGTGTTCAATTGTGTGTTCTGCACTCCACACTTTTATGTACATTGTTTCATCCATGAAGCCACTACAATACCTGTGTATATTTCCATAATCCTGGGCTATTTTTATTTCAGTCATGTGCTTGTGTGTTCTGTAACTGTGTTTTATCTAAGCCTTCTCTCATACTTAATTGTGCAGTAGCCTGGTGGAGCACGCACAATCTCATTGTATTGTAGAACTGTACAATGACAATAAAGCCTATTCTATTCTATTATATAAAGGTATCTCTTTGGTAATGTATTTACTGTATGTGTTCACACTTTGCTGTTAAATTTTGTCTGTACAATTATAATGATTATTGTTAGGAATTTCATGTAGGACCTGTCACTGAGGAGACACTAAATGACAACTTTGTAATGACAAAATGTTGATAACTTAATCAATCTATTCTATTCTTCAGTATAAACATCACTCTCTACTGCTGAAAGTCTACTGGTGCATCTTAGTAAATTAGAATATTGTGAAAAAGTTATTGCATTTTGCAATATATTTAATAAGTTTAACTTTAAAATTGTTTACACATACTAAAATATTGCAAGCCATTCTTTATCCTAATTTTAATGATAATGGTTACAGTTGGTTACAGATGATTATTTTAAATGAAAGTCTGATTTAATTATATAAATATGAATCCAACATAAATATTATACCCTAACAGTGATGCAACACATCAAGTTCAAACATCTAAGGTTTGGTTTAAAAAAATCTGACCTATGTAGCTCTCTGACAGAGAACTACAGAAGTAAATTAATTACTAATAAAAGAATGAACAGTACGTGAATGAAGAACATTAATAGCATATCTCAGTAACTACAATAATGTGAACAAGGTGTTTTGCAATATAATTTAAAAAAGAAACTTATTTATTCAATATTCATTACACCACAGTTAAACACTTGCAGCCATTTTATCATTTGATTTGATGATCATGGTTATAGTTTGTACCAACCTTAACACCTCCATGACTATTTCTACCAAACAAAATTACTGCCTCTATTAAAAAGCCTGCTGTAATTACTAAAGCCATGACAGGCCTCTCAGTTATAATAATAAAAAAACACAGAATCATTTACCAAAATGTGTAATGATTCTGCCTTGTTGACTCTTACTGTAATCAATTTTCTGGACAGAAAACATTCAAAAAGTTAATCTAGCTCAAGTTAATATGCCTCAAAATGCATAAGCATCATGTTAGTGTCTTAACGTGTAACATTAGCTCCCTTAACCATTAATATTATGGGAGATGCCATGCATAAAAAGTTAGTTTATGCTACATCTTTGCTCTTTTTCCTACCAGTGAGCTGCTGTTGCTGAGACATTTTATCTTCGCTAAATTACACAAACAGCCAAGTGACTTAACACTACTGAAGACATGTCAACGTGATTTCCCCTCTGATTTTATTTATAGTTTTCTATCACGTGACTTCCGGCGGGGTCAAATAACGTTGGCAGCTATATTGTGAGATCGTCACAGAGTGAAAATGTGAAAATGTCCAAAATGTATTACGAAACTCTTGATAATGACAGTGGTATGATCACTACTTCGTTTTAATTGAGAAGCAGGACCCCCGTCTAATTCTTGTGATGATCAGGCAAGCACGCTCCCCCTCCCCTCCTGTTCCTGTCTTCTCGGCTCCAGAGGATCAGAATCAGAATCAGAATCAGAATCAGATTTATTGCCATTGTTCATGTAGTACACAAACTAGGAATTTGACTCGGTGCAATGCTGCAACATTAAACATGATAAAATAAATCAGATAAACCTGTGTGATTACATACCTGCTGCGTCCTGATGACCCAGCATATTTAAGAGCCAGCATGTTGAGAACCCATCACTGGATCGTTAAGTTTTCTACCGGAAAAAAACATCTAAGCCTTTATCTTACTACCGCTCAGCTGACCTGTGTTTTCACCCTCTTGTTCTACTGGCTCTGCAGGTTTGGTTTTTTTTGTGCTGTTTTTGTGTTCTCCTCCTGGTGCCGGGTCATCCATGGTCACACATTGTTTGGACTTTGTGATGGGCCTCCCTCCATCCTAAGGTAACACAGTGAGCCTCACCATCATCGGCCGGTTCTCCAAGGCAATTCATCTGGTCCCTCTCCGCAAACTACCATCAGCCACAGAGATGGCCGACCTGGTGACACAGCATGTCATCCTGCTGCATGGGATTCCATTGGACATTGTCTCGGACCGGGGTCCACAATTTACTTCCCATGTGTGGAAGGCGTTTTGCCGCTTTTTGGGTGCTACTGCCAGCCTGATGTCCGGATACCATCCGCAGAGCAACGGTCAGGCCGAGCATGCCAATCAGTCTCTGGAGGCCACTCTAAGGTGCGTAGCATTCCATAATCCTTCTACCTGGAGTTCCCACCTGACCTGGGTGGAGTATTCCCACAATTCAGCTGTGTCCTCCTCTACTGAGCTCACACCGTTTGAGACCTCAGTGGGGTACACACCACCTCTGCTGCCCATGGCGGAGAGGGGCATCACCGTCCCATCTGTGGAGGCTCATATGCACTGGTGCCGCCGTCTGTGGAGGGCCACAAGAGCCCTCTTTCGCTCTGCGGAGTGCAACCAACAATATGCTAACCGCAGATGCGCACCAGTGCCAAAGTACACGGTGGGACAGAAGGTTTGGCTGTCCGCCAAAAAGATCCCGCTCAAGCCGGAGTTGAGGAAGTTCTCCTCCCGCTATCTGGACCCATTCACCATCAAGCCGCTGATGAACGACGTCACTCTTCGGTTGGATCTGCCACCTTCAATGTGGATCCACCCGACGTTTCACGTCTCCCGCATTAAGCCCCTCTCCACCAGTCCTCTCTGCCCTCCTCCGGATCCCCCCCCCCCCGGGGTCATCGACGGCAAGACCACATACACATTGGAGAAGATCCTGGATGTCCGTCGATGGGGTCATGGGTGCCAGTACCTTGTCGACTGGAAAAAGTACGGTCCGGCTGGTGCGGGCATCCCATCTGGCCCATCCTCACAAGCCCAGTGGGATGCCAGGAGGCATCCCTTGAGGAGGGGGCACTGTGATGATCAGGCGAGCGTGCTCCCCCTCCCCTCCTGTTCCTGTCTTCTCGGCTCCGGAGGATCAGCGACACCTGTGTGATTACACACCTGCTACGTCCTGATGACCCAGCATATTTAAGAGCCAGTGAGGGGAGAACCCATTGCTGGATCGTTAGGTTTGCTACTGGAAAAACATCTAAGCCTTTATCTTCATACCGCTCAGTTGACTTGTGTTTTCACCCCCTTGTCTTCCTGTCTCTCCAGGTTTGCTGCCCACCTTTGCGGTGTGTTCTCTGGAGCTGATCACACTCACCTGGCCAACAAGATGCCGGACATCCACCCAGGTCACTGTCTTCCCCCGTTTCCCTGGTCCACGCAGGAGTTCCCTGCTGGGTTCCTCTGCTCATCGAGTAAGTGCTTTCCTATTATTACTATCCCCTTTGGGAGATTCTGTCCCTAATAATCTCTGTCTTCTCTTTCCCGTAGGCTACGTGCGCTCCAGTAGGCACTGCTTTGCGTGTCTATTTAAGTGTGTGTTTTTGTGTTGCGATTTTCTTTAGTTGTGCACTTTTATTTGGAGTTGTGTGTTAGTTTTATTTTACAATAAACTTGTGACCTTTTACAACTAATTCTGTGTGTTTGTTCTCGCAGCTCTGCATTTAAGCCTCACTTGCACTGAATCATGACAATTCTCACTGCACTTTATGCACATTATTTATCCTTGAGACACATCTTTTAGCCTATTTTTCGCTTATATAGTACAATTTGTACATATACTAATACTTTATTTATATTGTATATTTTAGAATGTTTTATTGTATTTATTCTCTGGTCTTCTTTTTCTGACCTTTGTGATGCTGTAGCAAGTGAATTTACCCAGTGTGGGATTAATTAAGTCTTATCTTAATAATGTTAGCCTCCAAAAGTAGGCTACGGTGTTGCATAATGTTAGCTGTATTTAGGCAATGTCACACTTAATAATAATAATAATAATTATAATAATAATGCATCAGATTCATTTTGTACTTTTCATAGATACTTTACAATGGATACATTATCCATTCACTCCACAGACAATAGTAAGCTACTACTGTAGCCACAGCTGCCCTAGTGCAGATTGACTGAAATGTAGCTGCCAATCTGTGCCAACAGCCTCTCTGATCACTACCGAACATTTATACACATTCATTCCCGGTGTCATGGACACTGGAGGCAAGGTGGGTAAAGTGTCTTGCCCAGGGACACAACGGCAGTATGTCTGGGGAGAGCGGGATTCAAACTGCCAACCCTCCGGCTATTAGATGACCCGCTCTACCTCCTGAGCCACTGCTGCCCACATTTCCCTCCTCTGTTCCATTTTTGCTGAGCACCAAGTTGGATGGTAGGAAGTTCCATTTTTATATGCTCTTTGGCATGACCTGGCCGGGACTTGAACCCTGACATCCCGGTCGTGGGGTGGATGCTCTACCTTTAATCCACCACTCTGGTAAAATGGACACATGAAACTAGAATGATAAACAGAGCTTTCTTTTCAACCAACCTGCCTTTTCTTTTTTATCATAGCCACAAATGCAACCCAAAAACATCATTAGTGAGGAAAATTATTCCAAAAACACATCTGATAATAAACAACTGTAAATTGGGTCAATATTTATTAGCATTAGATAAAGGGCTTCAGCACTTACCTGTCAGGTGAAGTTAGACGTTGGCGTCTTTAATCGTTATCCTCATTGTTAACAATAAGCAGTTGATTTGTAGACTCCCAGGTACTTGTAATAATCCCCAAAGCCAAAGGCTAATTAGCCAGGTCTCCACACTGCTCCATCATTTTCTGTCTTGCCTGTGTGGACAGCTGATGGTACAGGCTGTAGTCAATGGCAAAAGCATGGCAAGGAGGGCTAAACGGCGATTTGGATCTTCATAATATCCTGTGGCTTGAAGGTGTAACACTTAAGTTGGCTCCAACAGATCCTGTTAAATGTACATGCTCTCTGAAGGTGTGTATGTGCTGCAAACAGCAGCTGAGCTATTGAGAGCAGGTGAATCTGTGAAAATGTCCACAGACCATCACTGACTCTTCAACAATATTATTAATTTGTCAATTATTTCAACAAACCTATTACAAAATGGTCAGAGCACACCCACAAGTTGGGGTACGAGGAAGGTGGCAAGTCAGCTCTACTGACATGAGAAAGCCAAATTCTCCTCTGTTTCTCCGATAGTTCCCGAGTTGACTTGTCTTGGTTCAGAATAACTGCAGGTAATTGATAAAACAACACTTTGTCCTTCCCACCAGTGTTTGTAAAACCAATTACTGCACATTAGTGCACCACAGTTACATAATTTTTGCTTCAAATGAGTAGGAATTAACATCTGCAGCTTCCCTCCCAACATGGCTGCCGATATAGTGACTGGAAGTTGTGTGATGTCATATTAAAACTATGAATAGTTTACCTTTATCAGTTTGTGAATCAAAGCATCCCTGCCTGCACGCTGCTCTGTTTTTAAATGTGACCACCGGCTACCGGATGCATGCATGCAGTTGTGGGGTCCGGCGGAGCAGCGCAACTGTAAAGAAAGTTAAAGTTATACTGGCTTTTATTTTCCAAAATAAATCATGTTTTACATTCTGTGCAAAGAAAAAACTGGTGGAAGCCACCTTCATGTCTGTGACTGATTATGGTGATATGCTGTACATGCATGCAACTTGCTGTATCATGCTTCTTTGCATTTCATTTCAAATGCAAAATCTCTCACTGATCACTGCATTCTTTATGGTTTAGTTGGATGGGCATCATTAACTATTCATAGTCAACAACACTGATATATATTCATCTATAAAGCTGTGCTTGATAAACTCCCAGAATACCTCGATACTCGTGTGTCTGTCAGCTCTAGTAGCTACCATCTCCGTGCCTCCAAGTGGTTGCTCTTGAATGTTCCCCTAGCTTTGACAGACTTGGGCAAAACAGTGTTTTCCTGCCATGCACCATGGTCATGGAATAATCTCCACAAATTTCTTGAGCTTAAAACATTCATATCTATTAATGATTTCAAGAGTATCATAAAGAGTGCAGTGTGGGAGGAATTCCATTATTTTTTCTTGAGAGGTCACTGTGTTTGAATAGCTGTCTTTCTGTTTTATTGTTCATTTGTGTATCAGTGTTATAGGTTTGATTCTGTAAGGCTGCTACCTTGTCCAGGTCTCCCTTGCAAAAAAGGGAGACTGGCTGCCATTCCTCCTGTGCCAGGAGTTAAAAAATACCCAACAAACAAACAAACAAAAAACTCCTTTAACTCCTTTTGTATTATGCTGTGTCTATTTCTGTTGGTTTGGGTCGTCTACTGTGTCATGCTGCTGTTACACTGTAATTTCCCAGTTTGGGATCAATAAAGTACATCTATCTATCTATCTATCTATCTATCTATCTATCTATCTATCTATCTATCTATCTATCTATCTATCTATCTATCTATCTATCTATCTATCTGTCTGTCTGTCTGAGATCTCTTGGGACTTCCTGCTTAAATAGTTAAGCAGTATTACATGACAGGGAGTATGGTATCAATGATGCGGAGGGCATTAGCGTATCACATCCATAGTTAGTATATTCATGATACCCCAACAACCTCAAGTGTAATATTGCTTTTATACAACAGTTCCGGCAAGCACAATTTATTAAATGACAGGAATACTTGAAAAAAAATATGATTTGTCTGTTTAACCAGTTATTTTGCACAGCTGAGAAAAAAAAATATCCCCTTCTAAAGGTAGCCAGTAACTGTTGCTAAACATCTCAATGGGCGTGAAGATGTCTATTGATCATTTCACACATATGTAAACAAATTAAATATTGTCAAGTGCAAAAGTAAGTTTGCATACTGGTCAGCTGTTGAGTCTGTACGGCAGAAGACCCGAGATCAAGATGCCGGTAGTTAGCCAGTGGCTAGTAGTTAGCATGCTTGTGATTGAATGCTTTAATCACTTTTCCTTGGCATTTTCAGATGAAATAAAGAGTCCATCAACACAAAGGTATTGTGGTTTGTTAACCGAGACAATAAATCTAACTCTAGCACTGTCTATTTTTTTTAAACAGATGCGAAATAGTTTAACGATGGTTATACAAGGGCAGAGATTGTAAAAAGTTTTTTTTTTTTTTTAAATGGCTGGGACTTGCGGGTAATGGATGTATGTTTTTTTGCCAAACAGCGCCTCACTGTGGAAATGAAGGTATCCAGAACAGTACTGCAATTCTTACTGAGTTGATGGTAAATTACTGTAAGTAATTAACAGTTACATGAATACCTTTGAAGCAGAGTGATACATATCCAGTGAAACATCAGAGTACAATTATCACGGATTTTATTAACTCCTGGAATTCCTATTGTCCAATCAAACTGCTCGGTCAGAACTAACTGTTGTATAAAGCTAAATAAATAAAATAAATAAAAGATTCTGCCCATCAAGCAAGAATGGGAAAGAATTCCACCTGCAAAGCTTCAACAGTTAGTGTCCTCAGTTCCTTAATACTTAATAAGCTTTTATTGGAACGTGTTGCAGGCATCAAATTCAAAATGAGTGAAAGCAAACAAAAAAAAATAAGTAAAAAAAATAAGTTTCAACATGAAATATCTGTAGCATTTTCAATTGAATATAGGTTGAAAAGGAATTGGAAATCACTATGTTTTTATTGACATTTTGCACAGTGTCCCAACTTCATTGGAATTGGGGTTGTAGAAATGGCCACGGTCAGTAACCAAGGAGTTAACATGTGTTCAGTCCTCCAAAGGAATGCTCGACATTTCAACAGTTGAGGCAAGTAGAGACAAGTAATCCAGATAACATGACTGATGAGCTAAACTTGAAAACAAAATTGTGTTACTTTATTTCTGTACTACCTCATACAGTAGCATCACACACACACACACACACACACAAAAGCTTTTCTCCACCTTCCACGGGTGCCCTCTCGCTACACGTCGCTTTGAGGCCGCCAGTGAAAGACGACTGATGGCTTCCTCTCCCGCTGTTTCTGTCTGCTGGGTAGTTCTGTCAACAGATCATCTCGTCCCACTGAGAGCGAAATCAAACCCGAGGTGGCTCTCCGCTATCTACTGTCATTTCTCATTAAAGAGATATGAATCACTCCTGACACCGTGTAATTGGTAAATGGTAATTTCTGAGAGGAAATTCTGGGCGAGTGAGGAGGAGAAAGAAGGAAGGAAGGGGAAAAAAAATCACACTTTGGGTTTGAGATCGGAAGGATTATGACATGAAGCTTAACTGCCTCTTCCTACAGTCTTTTTTTTATTGTATCTGATAGCCAAGGATTCTACTTGCTCGAGAATCACCCAGACACTGGTTATCTTGGTACCCTCGAATAATGACACCACTGGGTTTTAATATCAGCTGCTATACATCATTTCTCTGTCTTTGAAACTGGGATTTCACAGTCTGAGGCTGAAGGGAATGTTCTTGTTTATCTGCTCTGTAAGGAAGGTTCTTCTTTCAAAGAAAAACATTTGACAAATGAGGATTTCTAAAATTGTTGTTTCTTGTTGCATTTTCACCGATCACCGAGGTCTGGGAGAGCATGCCACAATTTCAAACCCTGATTAAAGTCACTCATTAATCAATCTCACTCCTCACAAATTAGCAGTGCCTCTGCAATCCACAGATAAAAAGGGACATTTTTTTTTAATGGGGCCCCAGCAATTAGGGAGTCATTGCTACCCAAAGACCCCCGGAGGGAATACAGTCATACGAGTGAGAAGCTTAATTGGTTTCAGGTTGGTATTTCTTTCATTTAAGAACTATAGCAGAAATATGCCAATCTGCTGCTTTTCTGTTAGCATAATCTGGAGTTAATCAGCTGCACCGATGAGCTCTGGAGGAGAATTTATTAATTCAAAAAAGGGAGAAATTTAAGATAGTTTCATTGAAGACCAGCATAATTTACTGTCAGCAGGTGGGAGGAATTTGTTAATGTGGCGTTTACAGTATCTAAAGCTGTTGTGAGTGTTTCCTTCTGTGCCTGTGTCAGTATATGGCCACGTACTTTTTTTTGTTTAAAAAAAAAGGGTTTCATAATGAACCGCTGACTTTAGACATGTTTATTGTTGGTCATAAGCCCACTGCACATGTTGCACATGTTGACCTTGCATTAAATTTCCACTCCACTGAACTTAAAGTCAATCAGTGTTTGGTAGATGAGGGTGTAAAGTGTGAAAATAGACAATACACTGCCATGAACTACTGAAACCGCTGGCACAAGAGGCAAACTGCAGTGCTAATGTTCACTTTAAGGCCCTTTTCCACTAGTGTCAGTTTGGCAAAGTACAGTACGGTACAGTATGGTTCGGTACACTTGTGTTTCCATTACACTGACAGTACCGCTTGATGTGGGCGGGATTTGTTACAGGGAGGCGGCGCAACCCTCCCCTTACATAAAACAAGCGTAACGGGCGTAAAACAAAGCACAACACAACATGGCAGGATACGAGGCGACTGCGTTCTTTGGCTTTTTTTTTGCCAGAGTAAAGCCAAAAATAGAGAACAGTAGGTTATAGGCAGCGAGACAACACACTCTGGAAAAGTACTGGAGCATTTTGGAAACTATATAGAGCAGTATAAAGCGGAAGACATGAGGACACGAACTACATCACATATGAAGGTAAGCTAATGATTGCTAATGCTAAGTTCGCCGTATGACATTGTAATGTTGGCAAGTTATCGCTGTTAGGTACTAAAATATGTATTCTGTGTGTGTCTATTTCAGATTGCTCTCTTCTGGCAACATGCAACAACACAGGCTCCCAGTGATGACGTGTCACCCCAGCTTCACGAACGCGAAGTGGTTACAAATTGGAATTGCAGAATGTCTGTAGAAATGTTTAGCTTCCTGTGCAACAAATTGCAGCTGCCAAACTTGATCGCTAGGTGCCATATTGTAGTATATGAGCCGTAAAATATATATTTCAACAGGTAAACAGTACTGAGTTAGGTATAATAAGAAGTATTTAACAATTATGCTGCATTTTAAGCCAAAACAAATGGATCTAGGATTAAAAGCAATTAAAATAATGCAGTCACAAGGTTACATGGAGAAATACATGGATGAACTGGATATATATCATAGAGTATATATTCTCTGCATCAACGGTGAACTATACATGTATTCATGTAGTATTGCACTGGGAATTTTGACAATAAACCTTTGTATGTTTTGCAGATCTGTCTCCACTTTTATATGTGAAGGCTATCACCAAGTGAAGACTGGAAAAGCTGTCTAAGAACAATCCAGCAGTTTGAGAAATCACTTTTGTTTTTTTTTGTTTTTTTTTTGTTACTTATTTGTACCCGTAGGTAGACTTGGTTTGCAGTCTGGTGACAAGCCACCGGCTGCTGGTCGCTGCGTGCGCGAGCGCCCTAAACCTACATGTTTTTGGTGTGCGGGAGGAAACCGGAGAAATCCCGGAGTAAACCCACGCAACACGGGGAGAACATGCAAACTCCACACAGCTCACTGTTGGTCGGGGGCTGGGATCGAACCCACGATCTCATGATCCCCGCGATCCCCCGGCCGAGGGTAAAACTGTGCTGCCACAGTGCTAAACCACTGCGCCACCGTGCAGCGTTGGTTTGGTGTAAATCTTCCAACAGAATTATGAACCATAAAGCAGTTTCTGTTAACCCACACGAGTCGGCTGCCTGTTGCAACAGCCTTTTTTTTTTTTTTTTTTTTTTTTATCTTCCTTCTTCTTTCTACACCTTTCACTCTGTATATATATCACGGACGCACGGATCGCCCCGGGGGTCTCCCGGGTCGGCGGACGGAGCCACGGTTTGCAGCAGGAGACGTTACAGCGGGGAGGAGCTAGTGCTAGCTAGCACTTGGCCGCCGCCCGGTGCTAATGGGAAACTCGACATACCGGGAGCTGTAGCGAAAACGAAGCGGGTGCCGGGCTGGAGTTTAGGCGGCGTGAAAGAAATATAAGACAGAATAATAAAGAGCGATGGCAAGAACCAAGCAGACCACCCGTAAAATCTACTGGAGGAAGAAGCCCCCCAGGAGACAGCTAGCCACAGGGCTGCTCGGAGAGGCGCTCTGGCCACCGGCAGAGTGAAGAGGCCTCGCCGTCACAGGTCCGTGGCTCTGAGAGAGATCCGTCGCTACCAGAAATCCACGGAGCTGCTCATCCGTAAGCTGCCCGTCCAGCGCCTGGTGAGGGAGATCGCTCAGGACTTGAAGACCGTCCTGCGTTTCCTGAGTTTCGCCGTCATGGCTCTGCAGGAGACCAGCGAGACCCACCTGGTGGTCTCTTCTTCGCTAAGGGGGTCACCATCATGCCCAAAGACTTCCAGCTGGCCCGCTGCATCCGCGGAGAGAGAGCTTAGACTTTCTGCTGCACATCCACCAGCCATAATGCTCTGCACTGTGTGTCTATATATATACATTTATAGTAATATGGACATATGTTTACTAGATGTTGTTTTTTCTTGCCTTCTGATTGTTGCTCTGAGTGTTGCTATCCCTATGCTGTTGCAATCCTGGAATTTCCCCATTGTGGGACTAATAAAGGCTTATCTTATCTTATATTTGTAATGTGTTGTTTTACTGGATGAGTTTAAAGACAAAATATTATAAACTACACATATAAATTAATTCTAATGGTGACTGAACAACTTCCATTCTCCAAAGTGCAAGATACACTATTATGACTATCAGTCATAAAGGATCACAGAAGTGATCTGATAAAAAAAAACCCAACTATATATATATTATACAATTATTTTACAGTGGCTACTATTGGATGTGCATTCATTTTCAGTTATTCTATAATTAATATTCACACAATCAAATAAATCTCAGTTCAGTCCCTTTCATATTAAGTGGAAATTGTGCTGCTTTAAATTTGGCACTTTACCAATACTTTAACGTAAAAAGCAAAAGATTTGACTATAAATAACAAGATGTGCAACTTACCAGTCATAACACATTGCTGTGTCGTGCCAAACGTAGCCATTGTCAGAGCAGATCCTGGTCGGACTCTACAATGAAAATACACACAACTTAAGTACATGCACAGCATGAAAGTGCAACATGTAAAAAAAAACAAAACAAAACACCTTTTTTACCAGGATTACAACTAGCTTATTTCATCAGATATTGTCAACACAAAGGCAACATACAAGGACGGACATAGCATTGACGGCTAACTAGCTAGCTCATTGCACACAGAAGACAACATTGTTTGTTCAAAGTGAACTTTCCACTGCTGGGATAAATAACGTAAAAGATGCATACTATCACATCACTCACCGTCCTCTATATCCTAATATCACGGCTTCAACTGCTGAAGTTGGGTGCTTCCGCGGCCGTAAATTCAGTTCGGGTGGCTCCGTCTGCTTCCCAGGGTGGCTCCATCTACTTCCCTCTGGATTCTCTCATCAGCCGAAACACACAGAAAACTCTGCTGGACCGTGGTGTTGATTTCTGTGAAGCCATTCTATCGTTGTTGTTTATATTATATTGCTTGCTGTCTGGCTCACGGATGAATCTCTGCAAATGGCCGTTCGCGATTCTGTAAAGTCAGCCTCAAACTGACTGAACTGGGATGGCAGTGGCTCAGGAGGTAGAGCAGGTTGTCCAATAACCACATGGTTGGCGGTTCGAATCCCGCTCTCCCCAGATACCCTGCTGTTGTGTCCCTGGGCAAGACACTTCACCCCAATTGCTCCTGGTGGGTTTGGAAGCACCATGTTAGGCAGCATGCCACCATCAGTGTGTGAATGTGTGTGTGAATGGGTGGATAGCAGGATCTGTAAAGCGCTTTGGTCATCAAGAGATGAGAATAAAAGCGCTATATAAGTGAGTGCCATTTACCATTTCAAACGCCCCTCTCATGACGTTACGCCCGGACCAATCAGTGGCCTGCAGTATTTTTATGTCACATTTTCGTGTAGGTACGGTCCACTTGGAACCCCAATCCAGCGGGTCCGAAAAATAGGAACCGTTACCGTTACAGTCCCTAATGGAAAAGCCGACAAACCGTATCGTACCGAACCATACCGTACTGACACTACTAGAAAAGGGGCTTTACATCACCGTAATTAGGGTCTACACGAGTCGGCTGCCTTTTGCAACAGCGGCTCAATTCTGAGTCTTTTTTTAACTTCCTCTCTCTTTTTGATCCGGTTTTTTCACTCCATTTATATCACGGACACACAGATCGTCCCAAATGTCTCCTGAGCCGGTGGACGGAGCCACTGTTTATAGCAGGAGACGATACAGCAGGGAAGAGCTGCTAGCACTCAACTGCCACCCGGTGCTAACGGAAAAACTTGACATACCGAGGGAATTGTGGCGAAAACGCCGTGGTTGCCGGGCTGGAGTAAGGCGGAGGACAAAAAATATAAGGTACAGACCCTCCCTTCCATCTATTGTCATGGGGAATGTACGGTCGTTACTGGGAAAGGTAGATGAGCTAGCGGCTATCTCCCGCTACGATAGCATATACCGGGAATGCTCTCTCCTTTTGTTTTCCGAGATGTGGCTAACTGAACTAGCAGCAGATGCTAACATTGAGCTGGAGGGTTTCCACACGATACGGGCAGACCGAACACCAGATAGTGGCAAAGCAAGGGGCGGTGGCGTGATAATGTATGTTAACAACAACTGGTGCAGACCGGGACATATCACTGTTAAACAACGACACTGCAGCAAAGACATTGAGTTGCTAGCTGTTAGCACGCGGCCTACATGTCTCCCGAGGGAATACTCACACGTGATCTGCATTGTTGTTTATGCAAATCCGACGGCGAACGCTGGGACAGCACGTGACATCATCCATTCAGTAACCGGCAGGCTGCAGACAGAACACCCAGATGCTCTTCTCCTCATCTCAGGCGATTTCAACCATGTTTCACTATCTCCCATTCTACCCATGTTTACCCAGTATGTCACATGCCACACTAGAGACAATAAAACACTGGACTTATTCTACGCAAACACTAAGGAGGCGTACACCTCATTACAACTCCCCCCACTCGGGAGATCGAATCACAACTTGGTTCATCTCCGGCCGGTGTACAAACCCCTAGTGCACAGACAACCTCCGGCCATGCGCACAGTGAAGTTATGGTCTGAGGAGGCAATGGACACTCTAAAGGGCTGTTTTGAAACCACCGCCTGGGAGCAGCTCTGCGATCCACATGGTGAGGACATCGATTGCCTCACTCACACCATCACGGACTACCTCAGCTTCTGTGTGGACGACACCATTCCCACCAAGACCATAGGGTGTTGCTCAAACAACAAACCCTGGATCAACCCTGAGATAAAAACACTTCTGAGAGAGAAGAAGAGGATCTTCAGGTCGGGGAACAGGGAGATGCTGAAGTCCGTACAGAGGGAGCTGAGGAGAAAGATCAGAGAAGGCAAGGACAGCTTCAGGAAGAAGATGGAGGACAAGCTGCAACAGAGCGACATCAGCGGGGTCTAGAGAAACCTTAAAACCATCTCTGGGCTCCAGAATACCTCCCCCCCAGGCCACTGGGGGCAGGGAGTGGGCGAACAATCTGAATCTGTTTTTCAATAGGTTTGACCAACCGCCCTCCCCCCTGACTGCACAACAACCACTGCTGCCTCTAAAGATATCGAGTCCTGCTGCCCACTCCCCACTCCACCAACACCCCCCCCCCCCACTCCCAACACACAGCCCCCCAACCTGACCCTGACCAGGTGAGGACGGAGCTGAGGAAGATCAAGGCGAGGAAGGCGTTGGGACCGGACGGCATCAGCGCAAAGCTCCTCAAGTCCTGTGCAGACCAGCTGTGTGGGATTGTGGTGTACATCTTCAACCTGAGTCTGAAGCTGGGGAGGGTACCACAGCTGTGGAAAACATCTTGTGTGGTACCTGTACCAAAAACTTCCCACCCCAAAGACCTTAACAGCTACAGACCGGTGGCCTTGATGTCCCACATGATGAAGACCCTGGAGAGACTGCTCCTTGCTCACCTCAGCCCCCTGGTGGGACCAGCGATGGATCCACTCCAGTTCGCCTACCAGCATGGCATTGGGGTGGAGGATGCGGTGATCTTCCTCCTTCACCGTTCTCTGTCCCACCTGGAGAAGCCCGGGAATGCGGTGAGGATCATGTTCTTTGACTTCTCCAGTGCTTTCAACACCATCCAACCGATGATCCTGAAGGACAAGCTGCTGTGCACAGGGGTGGACCAGCACCTGTCATCATGGATCCTGGACTACCTCACGAACCGGCCTCAGTTTGTGAGAACCCGGGACTGTGTGTCCGACACAATCATCGGTAGCACGGGGGCCCCCCAGGGAATGGTTTTGGCTCCCTTCCTGTTCACCCTTTATACTGCGGACTTCTCACACAACACAACACACTGCCATCTACAGAAGTTCTCTGATGACTCTGCGATCGTTGGCCTCATCTCCAATGGAGATGAAGCTGAGTACAGAGGGCTTATCCAGGACTTCGTGGACTGGTGCCATCGGAACTGCCTCCAGATCAACGCGAGGAAAACTAAGGAGCTGGTGGTGGACTGCCGCAGGCAAGGACAACCCCTCACAGTACCAGTAAATATACAGGGAACAGACATCGAGATGGTGACATCCTATAAGTACCTGGGTGTTCATCTGAACAATAAACTAGACTGGTCACACAATACTGACGCACTCTAGAAGAAGGGACAGCGCAGGCTGTTCCTACTGAGGAGACTCAGGTCTTTTGGTGTACAAGGGGCGCTGCTGAAGACATTCTATGACACGGTGGTGGCATCAGCCATCACTTTTGGAGTGGTCTGCTGGGGCAGTGGCATTACCGCAGCCGATAGGAAGAGACTGAACAAACTGAACAAGAAAGCTAGCTCTGTCCTGGGGCAGTGCCTTGACCCAGTGGAGGAGATAGGAGAGAGAAGGACGGTGGCTAAACTGTCATCTCTGCTGGAGTCCGAGTTCCACCCTATGCAGGACATACTGAATGCACTGAGGAGCTCATTTAGCAGCAGACTACATCATCCCAGGTGCACAACCGAGAGGTTTCGCAGGTCCTTCCTACCAACGGCTGTCAGACTGTACAACCTAAGCAGGGTTGCTCACAGAGATAGCAAAAAGACGTAACAACCTAATAGTTTTGAATGCAAAAGATGCAATAGACTTACACAATGGTCCCCTCCGGCATACAACTAGGAAAATACCGGTCGCTATGGAGGGTGAGAATATGTATGGGTACATAATCATATCATGTAGGATAACTAAGTAGACGGTTGTGATGTTTCATCCCATCTAGCAACAATGCTCTGCACTGTGTGTGTTTATATATTTACATATTTATTCCATCTAGCTACAATGCTCCGCACTGTGTGTTTATATATCTACATATTATTCCATCTAGCTACAATGCTCCGCACTGTGTGTTTATATAGTCATATATTTATTCCATCCAGCTACAATGCTCTGCACTGTCTGTGTATATATATATATATATATATACCGTATATATATATATATATATATATATATATATATAGTAATATGTACATATGTATATTAGCTGCTCTTGTTTTTTTGTTGTTTTTTTCTTGCCTTCTGATTGTTGCTCTGAGTGTTGCTATCCCTGTGCTGTTGCAATCCTGGAATTTCCCCATTGTGGGACTAATAAAGGCTTATCTTATCTTATCTTATCTTAAAAGTTAATTTAATTCACTAATTCAGTTCATAAAAGAAATCTCATATTTTATATAGATTCATTACAGACAGAGTGATATATTTCAAGTGTTTATTTCTTTTAATTTGGATGGTTTTGGCTTGCAGCTCATGAAAACCTGAAAATCATTTTCTCAAAAAATTAGAATATTACATAAGCTCAAGCTTAAAAAAAATGATTTTTTTCAACAGAAATGTTGGCCGACTAAAAGTATTTCCATGCACACACTCAATAATTGATCAGGGCTCCTTTTGCATGAAATAATACCGCATCATTGTGGCATGGCATGAAGGTGATCAGCCTGTGTTTCTGCTGAGGTTTTAAGAAGGCCCAGATTGCTTTGATAGCGGCCTTCAGCTTATCTGCATTGTTGGGCCTTGTGTCTCTCATCTCTCTGTCGAAGATACTTCATAGATTCTGTATGGGGTTTAGGTCAGGAGAGTTTGCTGGCCAGTAAAATATGGTGATTCCATGGTCATTAAACCAGACTTTGGACCTTTTGGCTGCAGTGTTGGCAGGCGTGAAGTCCTGCTGGAAAATGAAATCAGCATCTCCATAAACTTTGTCAGCAGAGGGAAGCAGGAAGTATTCTAAAATGTCCTGGTCGACAGTTGCATTGACTTTGGACTTGATAAAACACAGTGGACTAACACCAGCAGATGACATGGCTCCCCAAATCAGGTGCCAAGTCCTGTCACTTGGAAATCAAGGTCCCAGAGTCTGAAGGAAGAGAACAGGAACGAAATCCAAGTTGCTTGAGGTCCAGTGTGAAGTTTCCACAGTCGATGATATGTGGAGCCATGCCATCTGCTGGTGTTTTTCCACTGTGTTTAATCAAGTCCAATGTCAGTGAAGCCATCTAACAGGGAATTTTAGAGCATTTCAAGCTTCCGTCTGCTGACAAGCTTTGTGGAGATGCTGATTTCATTTTCCAGCAGGACATGGCACCTGCCCACACTGCCAAAAGTACAAATGCCTGGTTTAATGACCATGGCATCACTGTGCTTGATTGGGCAGCAAACTCTCCTGACCAAAATCCCATAGAGAATCTATAGAGTATTGTCAAGAGGAAGATGAAATACACCAGACCCAATAATGCAGACAAGCTGAAGGCCACTATCAAAGCAACTTGGGCTTCCATAACACCTCGGCAGTAACACAGGCTGATGGCCTCCATGCCATGCTGCATTGATGCAGTAATTATGCAAAAGGAGCCCCGACCAAGTGTTGAGTGTGTATATGGACATACTTTTCAGTCGGGCAACATTTCTATTAAAAATCTTTTTTTAATTAATTTTATGTAATATTCTAATTTTTTGAGAAACTGAATTTGGGGTTTTCATGAGCTATCCATCAACATTAAAAAAAATGAACACTTGAAATACAGTATATCACTCTGTGTGTAATGAATCTATACAATATATGAGTTTAACTTTTCAAATTGAATTATTGAAATAAATCAACTGTTTAGTGACATTCTAATTTATTGAGATGCACCTGTATTGCATAGATTCATTACATACAGAGTGATATATTTCAAACCAAGAAGCCACCTATAAGGACATGTTTGAGCACTTCATGCTTTTTTCTGCTGACAAGCTTTATGGAGATACTAATTTTGTCACTCTAGCATGTTAATGACTAGGGATGAGCTGATCTGATCCGCCGTATCAGTATCAGGTTTGATCCAGGCAAAATGGCTGGATCGATAAGGAATAAAAGTAATTCACTGATCCGATACATTAATAACAATAAAATGAAGGTGCAATCATGTTATCAGCACTGCTGCATGCGGCTTCTGTGGAAAGAGGCAATGAGTGTCACATCACTGGAGCCTGTCTGTGGGACTCGCTTCAGTATGTTACTGTGTGGTACCAGCATTTACAATTTTACACCAGCATCTTGATAAAACACTTGCAAAAGTATCACAGCAAAGGAGTATTCTGAATTCTGTCAAGAACCGAGCAGATGGATGTGTGTCGCGCAGCAGCAGCTGCTGCAATGCTGCTTTGCCAGCTTGGGAGGCTAGACCTTGAAGTGAACCCTAAAAAGACTGAAACTGAAAGTAAAAACCAGACCGGAATGCACCTTTCGGGGGAGAGTCTTACAGTTTATGAGAGGTAGTTGACAGAAACATAAATAGCAAATTATATTTTTTTTGTATTTTTATTTTGTATACTTTATTAATCCCAGAGGGTGCAATGCTACATGAACATGAAATGGAACAGGAATGACTTCAAAATAAGAGCAAACCTAAAAACTAAGACTGAACAGAGAATAATATCAGAAACCCTACTAAAAAAAACGAGGACCAGGAGAATACTTATGATGATAGTAATAATAATGGATGACAAAAATATAACTTAGAGGGTTAGTGCTTTCATTTTCAAATCTACAGCATTTTTTTTACCTCATGCATAAATTGGCACTTTGAATTTCATCTGAATGTTTACTTAAATACTCAGCTTCAAAGTTTTGTATAAACTTCCACTTACAATTTCAGAATGCCAGTTTACATGATGCTGACCAGTGAAATGCTGCCAGTGTTGCAAAGTTTATAATAAAAAATCAGCAGTGTTGCTGAACTGAGTCGAGTTTGTAATATATTCTGTGACTTTAGATTTCTGTTTTTATATGTTTACAAAATACAACCAGTCATTAACAAAGTATGTTCTGCACCCCAGGCCCTTAAGATTTTTTTTGTACCTAACTTCTGAACAAAATACCAGAATAACAAGGACGTCCTCTAGGTGGTATTGTTGCATCCCCCTATGTAAAACTGCTTTTGGACAATCAGCCTTCTCATACAAAGCTATAACAGAATAGAACAAGCCCCCCCCCCCCGCTTTGAAGACAAGAACAAATTACAGAAACTTTTCTACAGAAAGTAAAAAATGAATTTTAAGTAATCAAGCCTGCCAGCATTGATTCTGTCCCTTAAAAGGGATTAGGAAATTGTACTCTTAAATTGTTTATGTGTGCCGTCTCTCTTATCTTTTTACTTTTACACTTACTCCCTGCTTGTTTCAGGGTCGACAGTTTCCGAAACCCGACCTGTATTGCCAACAACATATGTGTTGTTTTTCTTTCAATATCTTCCTGCCTGCCCCAGGGACTACAGATGGAAATTAGTGAGAACACTATAATCTGGTACAGAGCATCTTTAACCTGTGTTTAATGTTTATTCTGCACATTGTCCCTGACAAATAAACCAACAAACTAAACTAAACTTATTTTTCTAAATAAGAGAGATGGTATTGGGTTTGGATCGTATCGGCCGATACTCAAAGTCATAGTATCGGAATTGGTATCAGTCTTGAAAAAGTGGTATTGGCTCATCCCTAGTAATGAATCTAAATAATATTTGCGTTTCATTTTTTTTAATTGAATTACTGAAATAAATTAACTTTCCAATGATATTCTCTATGTATGTGTTCTATATATGTTTCTATATTCTATTTTCAATGATATTCTATACATGGGTCCAGTGCTATAGGATAGCACAGGATATCAGGTGGTGGTCGAAGTCAGACACCTTGGCGGTCTGATCCCAGGCTTCCAAAACTGGCTTTTGGGATGAGGAATGTCACCTCTCTGGTGGGGAAGGAGCCTGAGCTGGTGCATGAGGTTGAGAGATACCGGTTAGATATACAGTGGGGCAAAAAAGTATTTAGTCAGCCACCAATTGTGCAAGTTCTCCCACTTAAAAGATGAGAGAGGTCTCCAATTTTCATCACAGGTATCTGTGATGAAAATTGGAGACCTCTATGAGAGACAAAATGAGAGACAAAATAAGAAAAAAAAAATCCAGAAAATCACATTGAAGGATTTTTAATGAATTAACTGGTAAATTCCTCAGTAAAATAAGTATTTGGTCACCTACAAACAAGCAAGATTTCTGGCTCTCACAGACCTGTAACTTCTTCTTTAAGAGGATCTTCTGTCCTCCACTCACTACCTGTATTAATGGCACCTGTTTGAACTCGTTATCAGTATAAAAGACACCTGTCCACAACCTCAAACAGTCAGACTCCAAGCTCCACTATGGCCAAGACCAAAGAGCTGTCAAAGGACACCAGAAACAAAATTGTAGACCTACACCAGGCCGGGAAGACTAAATCTGCAATAGGTAAGCAGCTTGGTGTGAAGAAATCAACTGTGGGAGCAATTATTAGAAAATGGAAGACATACAAGACCACTGATAATCTCCCTCCATCTGGGGCTCCACGCAAGATCTCACCCCGTGGGGTCAAAATTATCACGAGAACGGTGAGCAAAAATCCCAGAACCATATGGGGGGACCTAGTGAATGACCTGCAGAGAGCTGGGACCAAAGTAACAAAGGCTACATCAGAAATACACTACGCCGCCAGGGACTCAAATCCTGCAGTGCCAGACGTGTCCCCCTGCTTAAGCCAGTACATGTCCAGGCCCGTCTGAAGTTTGCTAGAGAGCATTTGGATGATCCAGAAGAGGATTGGGAGAATGTCATATGGTCAGATGAAACCAAAATAGAACTTTTTGGTAAAAACTCAACTTGTCGTGTTTGGAGGAGAAAGAACACCATACCTACTGTGAAGCATGGGGGTGGAAACATCATACTTTGGGGCTGTTTTTCTGCAAAGGGACCAGGACGACTGATCCGTGTAAAGGAAAGAATGAATGGGGCCATGTATCGTGAGATTTTGAGTGAAAACCTCCTTCCACCAGCAAGGGCATTGAAGATGAAACATGGCTGGGTCTTTCAGCATGACAATGATTCCAAACACACCGCCTGGGCAACGAAGGAGTGGCTTCGTAAGAAGCATTTCAAGGTCCTGGAGTGGCCTAGCCAGTCTCCAGATCTCCACCCCATAGAAAATCTTTGGAGGGAGTTGAAAGTCTGTGTTGCCCAGCGACAGACCCAAAACATCACTGCTCTAGAGGAGATCTGCATGGAGGAATGGGTCAAAATACCAGCAACAGTGTGTGAAAACCTTGTGAAAACTTACAGAAAATGTTTGACCTCTGTCATTGCCAACAAAGGGTATATAACAAAGTATTGAGATGAACTTTTGTTATTGACCAAATACTTATTTTACCGAGGAATCCACGAATTAATTCATTAAAAATTCTTCAATGTGATTTTCTGGATTTTTTTTTTCATATTTTGTCTCTCATAGTTGAGGAATACCTATGATGAAAATTGGATACCTCTCTCATCTTTTAAGTGGGAGAACTTGCACAGTTGGTGGCTGACTAAATACGTTTTTACCCCACTGTAGTCTGCCTTACCTCAACACACAGCTCTGGTTCTGGAACCAGTCTCCTGGAGAGCGGCTGGAGCTTGGCCTACTCTGGAGTTGCCCAGGGTGAGAGATGACGAGCAGGGGTGGGTATTCTTGTATCCCCCCAACTTGCTGCCTCTATATTGGAGTTCTCCTCGATGGATGAAAGCATTGGTTCCCTGTGCCTTCGGGTTTGGAAACGGGTCCTGACCATCATTTGTGCCTATGCACCAAATGATGGTTAAGAGTACCCACCCTTTTTGGAGTCTCTCACTGGGATGCTGGAGGGTGCTCCTCTTGGAGACTCCATTGTCCTACTGGGGGACTTCAATGAGCACGTGGGCAATGACAGTGAAACCTGGAGGGGGGTGATTAGGAGGAACGGCCTACCCAATCTGAATCCGAGTGGTGTTCAGTTATTGGACTTCTGTGCTAATCACGGTTTGTCCATAACAAAGACCATGTTAAACACCATGTGTTTAACATGGTGTTTAACAAGCATAAGGATGTCCATATGTGCACCTGGCACCAGGACACCCTAGGTTGCAGGTCGATGATCGATCTTGTTATTGTGTCATCAGACCTGCGACCGTATGTCTTGGACACTTGAGTAAAGAGAGGTGCAGAGCTGCCAACTGATCACCACCTGGTGGTGAGTTGGATCTGATGGCAAAGGAGGATGCCTTTCAAACCTGGTAGACCCAAACATATAGTGAGGGTGTGCTAGGAACATCTGGCTGAGGCCTCTGTCTGGGAGGTCTTCAAGTCCCACCTCCGGTAGAACTTCAATCACATTGCGAGGAAGTCTGGAGACATGGAGTCTGAATGGGCCATGTTCTCCACCTCCATTGTTGAAGCGGCTGCCCAGAACTGTGGCTGCGAGGTCGTTGGTGCATCTCGTGGTGGCAACCCCTGAACCAAGTGGTGGACACGAGTGGTGAGGGGGGCCATTAAGCTTAAGAAGGAGTCCTATCAAGCTTGGTTGGCTTGTGGGACTCCCGAAGCAGCTGAGGTGTACCGGCAGGTTAAGCGGAGTGCAGCTCGGATGGTTGCTGAAGCAAAAACTCGGGTGTGGGAGGAGTTCAGTGAGGCCATGGAGGAAGACTTTCGGTCAGCCTTGAAGAGATTCTGGCAAACTGTCTGGCGGCTCAGGAGGGGGAAGCAGCTCCCTGTCCACACTGTGTCTGGTGCGGATGGGGTGCTGCTGACTTCGACTGGGGATATCGTTGGGCAGTAGAAGGAATACTTCAAGGATCTCCTCAATCCCGCTGACACGCCTTCCACAGAGGAAGCAGGGCCTGTGGATGAAGGGGAAAACTCACCCATCACAGGGGCTGAGGTCACCAAGGTGGTTAAAAAGCTCCTTGGTGGCTGGGCCACAGGGGTGTATGAGATATGCCCTGAGTACGTCAAGGCACTGGATGTTGTCGGACTGTCATGGGTGACACGCCTCTGCAACATTGCGTGGCAGGATCACTCTCCTCAGCCTACCCGGGAAGGTCTATGCATGGCACATTGGACCAACTCTTTACCATCTTGAGAATCCTCGAGGGTTCGTGGGAGTTTGCCCAACCAGTTTACATGTGTTTTGTGGACTTGGAGAAGGCAATCAACTTCGTCCCTTGTGTTTCTTTGTGGGGAGCGCTTCAGGAGTATGGGGTATTGGGCTTGTTCTTACGAGCTGTCCGGTTTCTATATGACCATTGTGAGAGTGTGGTTCGTATCGCCGACACTCAGTCAGACTCATTCCCAGTGAGAGGTGGACTCCGCCAGGGCTGCCATTTGTCACTGATCATGTTCACAATTTTTATGGACTGGATTTCTGGGCACAGCCAGGGAACAGAGGGTGTCATGCTTGGTGACCACAAGATCTCATCTCTGTTGTTTACAGATGATGTTGTCCTATTGGCTTTATCCAGCAATGACCTACAGGTCTTACTGGGATGGTTTGCCGCTGAGTGTGAAGCGGCTGGGATGAAAATCGGCACCTCCAAGTCCGAGTCCATGGTCCTCAGCTGGAAAAAAAGTTGATTGTCCTCTCCGGGTTGGGGACAAGCTCCTGCCCCAAGTGGAGGAGTTTAACCTCTTGCACTCAAGTGTACCACGGACGGGCACTCTAGGACACACGAGGGCGCTACGTCCAAGCGCGCACTGAAAATAAAAGCTGCATTTCCGTTCTTCCACTGCAGACACAGCCGCGAACAGATTAGTTCATCTGATTGACCTCTCATTCGACTAATAAGAGCCTTGAATTGGGTTTCTGAAACCTTGAAGAACCAATGACTGAAAACCTAGCAAGAAGGACCCGCCTACCAAAGCTGTGAATGCAGCGAGCCAATTGAAGCAGAGAAGTTTGCGAGCTGTTTTTTGTAAGGCTGGGTGAAGACAGACTGCTGCAGCAGATGAAAAAAAGGACACGCAGGAAGAACCGTCACAGACCCAGCAGCACGGAGACCACCCACAAGTGCTACCTGTGTGACAGGGACTGCCATTTGCGCATCGGCCTGTTCAGTCACAGGCGGTGCTTTTTTTTTTTTTTTTATTCGAGCAGAATAGATGTTTAGGATTCTCTTCCATGGTCATCATAGACCGACGGAGGCTGACGCCGAAGGTCATAAATCATTCGCCAAAACCGCAATCATGGAAGCGCAAAACCGCAATAATGGAATTATGTTTTGACCGGGTCACCAAGACCAGAACCACGAGTCCGTAACAAGGGACCAGCGTCGCGTTGGTCTGACAATGAGGAAGAGAAGTTTGCCAGGACACTGCTGCTGTGAAGAGGTAAGGTGTTATAAGCTAAATTATTCTTTATCCCTGAAAATTGTAATCAAAAATGACTTTTGACCGATCGGTAAATTACAACTGTGCGGCGCATGAAGTCCGAAGTTCGTGCTCCGCGGTACACGGGTCGTGCACCGCGTCCGGACCGTGAACGCCGCCCCTCCCCTGCTACTCTTCTGTAGCGGAGGGGGGGAAGCCGTGGTGACTGCGCCGCTGTCGCCACGACTATTCCGTCATGTAGCGATGGCCGATGTCCGTCCTCTGTAGCGAGGGGGGGTGGCAACCCCCCCCCCCCCCCACACACACACACACACAGCCCTGAGTGTCTCCTTTCATTAGAGCCCAAGATGAAGCTTCTATATTGAATCATTCAAAAGTTACAGACGTTTTTCCAAACTGTGCCATTTGGCACAATTTGGCACAGTTCAAAAACTCCTGGGAACTACCTGAGGAAAAAGCTGTGTAATATATTCATTTTTTGTGGTATTGTTACAAAATTTTGACCTCAGCTGGATAACACTTGGTTCTACATTTCTGTTGCATTTTCCAGCCCGGATCTGAAGTTGTGTGTTATTTGCAAGCATTTGTATCCAAAAAAACACCCAGGCCAAATTTATTTTCTTCAAGTTCAGTATGTTTAGATGACTGTAACTCAGTGGCCGGAGCACTTAGAGAGATTATGACTGTTTTGCCAAAAAATTCAAAGTGTTTTCTTTTAAATGAGATCAACCCCATGAAGATGCTGCAAAGGGTTGAAGGGGTGCAAGGGGTTAAGTATCTTGGGGTCTTATTCACGAGTGAAGGGAGAATGGAGCGAGAGATTGACAGACGGATTGGGGCAGCATCTGCAGTGATGTGGACATTGTACCAGTCCGTTGTGGTGAAGAAGGAGCTAGCTAAGCTTTAAGGCAAAGCTGATGATTTACCAGTTAACCTACGTTCCTACCCTCACCTATGGCCACAAGCTTTGGGTAAGGACCGAAAGAATGAAATTGCGGATACAAGCGGCTGAAATGAGCTTTCTTCGTAGGATTGCTGGACTTACCCTTAGAGATAAGGTGAGGAGCTCAGTCATTTGGGAGAGGCTCAGAGTATAACCGCTGCTCCTCCACATTGAAAGGAGCAAGTTGAGGTGGTTTGGGCATCTGATCAGGATTCCTCCTGGACGCCTCCCACTTCAGGAGTTTCAGGCACGTTCCACTGGGAGGAGACCCCAGGGCAGACCCAGGACTCGCTGGAGAGACTATAGCCCCTTTTCCACTATTACCTATTTGGCCCTGTTAAGTTCTGTTCGGCACGCTTTGTAGGCTTTTCCATTCGGAACTGTAACGGTTTCGGTCACAATTTTTCGGACCTGCTCCTGAATGGTTCGAAGCGGGCCATACTGACCTGAAAATGTGATGTCAAAAGACTGCAGGCCACTGATTGGTCCTGGCGTAACGTCATGAGAGCGACGTTTTAAGGCTGAATTACAGAATCTCGAGCCACCATTTGCAAAGATTCGTCCTTGAGCCAGTAAGCAAGTGTCATTATAAACAACAACGATAGAATGGCTTCACAGAAATCAGACCCACAGAAATCAACACCGCGGTCCAGCCGAGTTTTCTGCGCCTTTTGGCTGATGAGAGAATCCAGAGATAACTAGACAAAGCCACTTGAAATTTACAGCCATGGGAGCACCCAACTTCAGCAAGTGAAAGCCGTGATATTAGGATATAGAGGATAGTGAGTGATGTGATATGATGTGATATTGTGCATCTTTTACGATATTTATCACAGCAGTGGAAAGTTCACTTTGAGCAAACAACAAAGTTGTCTCCTGTGTGCAGACAATGAGCTAGGCGTCAATGCTAACTTCCTGCTCCCATTTTATTTTGTGCTTGTGTTGACAACATCTAATGAAATAAGCTAGCTGTAATCCTGGTTAAAAAGTTTTTTTTACATGTTGCACTTCCGTGCTGTGCATGTACTTAAGTTGTGTGAATTTTTGTTCTAGAGTCTGACCAGCATCTGCTGTGACACTGGCAATATTTAGCACTAAACAGAATGTGTTATGACTGGTAAGTTGCACATCCTGTTATTTGTTTAGTAGTGGTGGGCAAAGTGCTCAAATCCGTTGCTTTTTTAAGTTAAAGTATAGGTAAAGTGCCAAAATTAAAGTAGCACAGTTTTCACTTAACATGAAAGGGACTGAACTGAGATTTATTTGTGTGAATATTAATTACAGAATAATTAAAAATGAATGGCACATCCAATATTAACCACTGTAAAATAAACTGCTTGTTTATTTTTTTAATTAATTAATTTATTTATTTTTTTGTCAGATCATTTATGTGATCCTTTGTGAATTATATTCATAAGAGTGTATGTTGCACTTTGGGGAATGGGAGTTGTTCAGCCACCATTATAATTTAGTTTATATGTATAGTTTATAGTCTATCGTCAATAAAACTATGCAGTACTATAATAGCAGGACACATTACAAATATTTGAGACCTATTGTAGTGCTTCCTTTTATATTTTAGCAATACAAGTACAAAACACCACCCACACTTGAAGCCAGGGCAACACAGCATTGACAGAGTGGTGGCTAAACTTTTATTGATAAAAAAATTTATATTTTGGCTGAGCGACTCCATACTCGTGGATACACACCCCCAGTTAAAAGTATTAGATTCCATTCAACTGAAGGTATCAACTCATTCTGACTGCTGAAACCACAGTGAAAACAAATGATTTTAAACGTAACCCAGCCCTTGGAAAATCTACTTTACTGAAGTACGATCTACGTTACATGAAAATTGTTAAATACAACAACAAAGTACTTTTTTGTCACATTCCACCACTGGCTTTTTGCAACAAGTTTATTTCCCAAATATGTTTTAAACTTGCTTTAATTAACCACCACCCTTTTCTGTCTTTTTGTCTAGGCAAGAGGACAACGATCCACCCCAAACCGGACCTTGCGTCACTATTTACAGAGATGCAGGCTGAAGATCTGCTGAACAGGGACCAGCTTGAGTGGCACATCCAGTTGCTTCTCAGTGAGGCAGTGCAGCCGGCATATGACCAATTCCATTTTTTTTTTTTACAGTTTGAATTTTGCACATTCTAAATAATCTGGAATTTGCTGCTGATTGTAATAAACAATTTAGTGACTTATGTTTTTGCATCATGATTTTCTATTTTGTCTGTTAAGACACCGGTGGGAAAAGAGTCAATAGTAAAAACCATTTATCTGTGATGTTAAAAATTATGGCTCATTTTTTAAGAAAAAATAGCCAAAAACAATTATTTTATTAACTGAAGGCTGTATTGTTGGATGTGCCAATGCAGAAGACACTGCACACTTCCGTGATAGTACCAGTATATGGAGGAATTATGGGCCATATTAGCATCTGTATTTTTACCTCCGCCAGGCCACAGGCCAGGAGGAGGTTATGTTTTTGCCAGCGTTTGTCTGTTTGTCTGTCTGTCTGTTTGTTTGTCTGTCTGTTTGTTAGCAAGATAACTCAAAAAGTTTTGGACGGATTTCGATGAAACTTTCAGGCGTTGTTGGAAATGGTACAAGGAAGAACTGATTAAATTTTGGGGATGATCTGGGTCACCGTCTGGATACAGGAATTTTTTAAAGGATTCTTTAACATTGTGAGATACGGCCATTTTCAACATGTGCGCAGGCGCAATCGAGGGCGCTGGTTGTCGTGTCTGACGAACACAAACTCCGCGTTCTTCAAAGTTTTAGGCACAAAAGCACGCGGAAAACAGTGGTGGGCAGGGCCCGGCAGCGTGCCTCTGTTTGCGCTACGCTGCAAAAGCTGAGACGGGCAGCTGTCCGGCGCCGGATTATTTGGCAGAAATTCCCCGGGCAGCCATAGGGGCTGCGCACAAACAAGCTCTCTGCCGGGGAAGCTTCTAAATCCTCTTTTGCCGCGGAGCGCAACCCCAATATAAAACCCACGGCAACCTGTCTACCCAATTTGCATCCGTCAGTGAATCCCTGAGTGCTGCTTTCAGTGGAGGAGATGGACACAACACCAACACTTCAATTTATTACCTCCGCCAGAGAGGTAATGCTTTTACTACTGAACCACTAATCCTATCATTGTGAATCCAATTGCTAGTCATATGTTTTCATGGTCAAGGAATCTGAAAACGTACACACAAACACTGTATGGGGGGGAACTGTGGCGCTTGGCGGAGGTCTGCGCTCTCTGAGTGCTTTTCTAGTCTAATAATGGGTTAGGGCAGGGGTGTCCAATCATGTGCCATGGACGGCCAAAACCCTGCAGGCTTTACCTCCAACCAGTGTCTTCAGCAACAGATTCCACTGAATTTCTTCTTCTGACTGCCGATCAGTGAAAACGCCTGCTGAAGAGACTGGGTAGAAGAGAGAACCTGCAGGGTCTTGGCCCTCCATGGCACATGATGAATGTGGTTTTTTGTGGGTTTAATGGGATTTAACATTTTAACACAAACTGCTTTATGGTCCATAATTCTGTTGACAGACTTACACCAAACCAAAAGTTATTTCTCAAAAAAACTGCTGGATTGTTCTTAGAGAGTTTTTCCAATCTTTTAGCATTTAATTTATGTCACTTGGTTGTAACCTTCACACATAAAACAAAAATGGAGACACATCTGCAAAAAGTACCAAAGGTTTATTGTCAAAATTCCCTGTGCTATATTAAATGAATACATGTATAGTACATTGTTGTTGCAGAGAATATATATTTATACAGTACACGTATATATCCAGTAAACCAATGTATTTGTCCATGTAACCTTGTGACTGTGTTATTTTAATTACTTTTAATCCTAGATCCAGTTTGTTTTGGCTTAAAATGTATCATAATTGTTAAATATATCTTATTATACCTAACTCAGTACTGTTTACCTGTTGAAATATATATTTTACGGGTAATATAATGCCATAACAACAATATAGCATCTGGCGATCAAGTTTTGGCAGCTGATCACTTTTTGTCATGACACCACCAGCTGGAGCAGGTAAATCCCTTGACGTCTCAACAGTCTCTCTGTGATTTTCACACAGATCAGAGCAATTTGTTGCACAGGAAGCTAAACATTTCTACAAACATTCTGAAGTTCTGGAACGACTTCACGCTCGTGAAGCTGGGGTGACATCTCATCACTGGGAGCCTATGCTGAACCCCCAGACCCACGGTTTGAAGTGATAATTTTGCCACAAGAGAGCCATCTGAAACACACACACACAGAATACATACTTTAGTACCTAATAGCGATAACTTGCCAACATTACAATGTAGTACGGCATACTTAAAGCAAAGTAGCATTCGCAATCATTAGCTTACCTTCATATGTGATGTAGTTCGTATCCTCATGTCTTCTGATTTATACTGCTCTATATGGCTTCCTAAATGCTCCAGTACTTTTCCAGAGTGTGTCATCTCACCACCTATAGCCTTCTTTGGCTCTCCTTTTTTGCCTTTCCTCTGGCAAAAAAAAGCCAGAGACCGCAGTCTCCTCTTATCCTGCCCTCTTGTGTTTTGCCTGTGTCGCTTGTTTTACATCACGGGAGGGTTGGGCCGCCTTTCTGTAACAAATCCCACCCACATCAAGTGGTACTCTGGTGTAATGGAAACACAAGCGAGCCAAACTGAACTGAACTGTGCTGTGGTGTACCGGGCTAAACAGGTACTAGTCTAAAAGGGGCTTATGTCTCTCAGTTGGTTTGGGAACACCTTGGTATCCTCTCTGAAGAGCTGGAGCTGGTGGCTGGGGAGAGGGAAATCTGGGCTTCTCTGCTTCAACTGCTGCCTCCGCGACTCGGACCTCCGGAAAAGCGGAAGATGATGGATGGATGGATGATATTCTAATTTATTGAGATGCACCTGTGTATATACAGTGATAAAAATCCATCAAAGATAGCTTCCGCTTACATTTCCCTAAGTAGTTATCCTCACACTGCAGCTCAAATTGTTCCTGCTTAGTCACATCTGTCAGCATCACATCCATCAGACCTATGAAGCTTTTGGTTTGTAATAAACTTCAATGCAAACCCATTCTCTCCACATTTGAAGTCTGATGTAATACCTGCATCTTAAAAAGCCACCAAGTCCTCATAACTCAACAGTAATCCATATGACACAAAACAATCACTTTACTATGTTTAGGCAGCAAAACACTTTGGTTAGGGTTGGAAAAAGATTTTTGATTTGCTTTAAAAACACTCATTCACAGCAGTAACAATGTTTATTGTTACATTACATCTTTGAAATGTGTTATTTATGCTATAGCCAACCATGCCACTGCGTGAAGCCAAAAAGCGCTCATTACTTTTGACTGAAATGCTACATATATATCTGTGCTACACACATATCAGCATTCAACCCTTAACAGCATAAGAGCTCCCTTTCCTCAAGCCACTCAAAGCCATTTCTCTTACTGTCCTCATTATAAATGAAGAACAAAGAGCAGACATGGCTCCCATGACAACCGCTGTTGAGTTTTCCAGCCATTGCTATGCCAGACCTCAGCTGATCTCACGTCATGTTTAGTTCATGTTAGGTCATAACATCATAAGTGTTTGGTGAACAAGATACAGTACATCCGAAAAGTATTCACAGCGCTTCACTTTTTCCACATTTTGTTATGTTACAGCCTTATTCCAAAATGGATTAAATTTATTTTTTCCTCAAAATTCAACACACAATGCCCCATAATGACAAGGTGACATTTTGTTTTTATGAGAAATTTGCAAATTTATTAAAAATTAAAAAAAAAACTAAGAAATCACATGTACATAAGTATTCACAGCCTTTGCCATGAGGCTCAAAATTGAGCTCAGGTGCATTGCGTTTCCCCTGATCATCCTTAAGATGTTTCTACAGCTTAATTGGAGTCCACCTGTGGTAAACTGAGTCGACTGGGCATTATTTCGAAAGGCACACCCGTGCATGTCAGAGCACAAACCAAGCATGAAGTCAAAGGAATTGTCTGTAGACCTCCAAGACAGGATTGTCTCCAGGCTCAAATCTGGGGAAGGGTACAGAAAAAAAAATTCTGCTGCTTTGAAGGTCCCAGTAAGCACAGTGGCCTCCATCATCTGTAAATGGAAGAAGTTTGGAACCACCAGGGGCCTCATATACAATAGGTACTTACGCACAAAAACATGGCGTACATCCTTTTCCACAGAAAATTACAGATATATCAAGAATGAAATGACCACAGAAATATGTGTACCCCCCACACCAACTTCATGGCTGACGTACGTACATTTCTACTGATATTGGTCTGCTGGAGACACTTAGAGGTGATGTTGGGAGGCTGATACTGACGTAAAAATTATTGTACACACCAGAGACACATGATGAACAAACATCCAAATGTGCGCATTTAGATAAGTGGATATAAAAGCTAGTGCAAAGAAGTGCAGAAAATTCCTCTAACAACAATGGCATTAACATTATTAGAGGATATTGCAAATCGCACAGTGAGAAGAAAAAGGATTTTTTGAGACAGAAGATTTTTTGGCTCAGGGTGATGACTGGCTTGTCAAGTGGTTTAGTTTTCCACTGTCATAACTCTGGCTCTCACGAGCCAGGAAAGGAGATACGAGGGCGACCAGTGAGTTAGCGTAGTTTATTAACAAAGCACACACTACAATAAATAACGAACAGAAAAGTAAAGAGCCACGTGGGGCTAAAACGCACACAGAACTAAGGGAAACATACCACCCAGGGAGAAAGGCTAGAGAGGCGGCGAGGGAAAAATACACGCCGAGTCGCAACACTTACTTTGGGTGAAGCGCCGAGGTAACGGCAGACTGAAGCTAGACGTAGGAGCTAACAGTCGTGGGAACACAAGGAACGTCTTCCCATAGCGAGGTCGCAGCGACGAGTAACCCTCGGCTGCTCGCTTAAATGGGGGAGATGATTTGGGAATAGGAGACAGCTGTCCCAGCGCAGCTGAACTAGACAGCTGGCAATCAGCTGGGCGCTGTCAAAGAGCAGGCCATGGAAGACCCGGCACGGACTACCCCGGAGCAGGAGCGAACTGGACAACCTGAACGCAGAGAAAAGATAGTTCAGGTCGTGACAGTACTCCTCCCCCGAGCCGCGCCTCCTGGAGCGGCCTAACCCCCCCCCCCCCCCCGAGGGAAGACCAGGG
This sequence comes from Pholidichthys leucotaenia, assembly GCA_020510985.1. Classification (NCBI taxonomy): domain Eukaryota; kingdom Metazoa; phylum Chordata; class Actinopteri; order Cichliformes; family Pholidichthyidae; genus Pholidichthys; species Pholidichthys leucotaenia. Next base: position 220,143,144 of record CM035844.1, read on the forward strand.
AGGGCGGTGGGGGCCAGATCTGGGAGAAAGGGAGGGACCAGAAAAAGGAGGCAGGGAAGAAAAAAAAAACAAAAAAAACCTAGATACAGTATAGGGTCAGATACCATAATAATCTTAACCCCCCCCCCAAAAAAAAACCATCACCCCCTCCCCTGCAGAGGCCAGACGGTCTGTGCAGGTGACCACAGGAGGTGGGGAGAAACGACAAGAACCAAAATGCAGAAACATAGCGACACAGTCATGGAAAAAGTTCACAATAACTTAGGGTGAGGACAAAAAAAAAAACTCATGTCCTGAAGGCCAAAAACTACAAAACTCTGAAAAAATAGACTTACACAAGTAAACCCCGACCAAAACAGAATATACAAAGGATGCAAACCGGGCATAAGATCCAAAAATAGAGCCTGGAACTGCAAATTGGCATGAAGATAAAAATACAAAAGGAACAACTCCTCAAACACGTATTAGCACAAAAGTGTCACTAAACAGTCTGGAGGAGGATATAAATACAGGAAAACAAGACTACTCGGAATGAGGCCAGGCAATGTGAAGCAAATGCTACTTAAGGAGAAATTAGAATAGGATCATACTGGGATTATAAAACAAAGAAAATAGTCCAAGGGAATTTTAACTGGGATAACCCCACAATAAGGACTCTAGGGCAGAGAGTTCTTTGATGTCCTGAAAAGTATTAAATTAGGGAGGACAATCAAACGCAAGGCAACAAACAGTCAGTCAATTCTTCCAGGACGTCAGCAGGTGGAGCGGGGCAGGCGATGACAGCTTGTCCGGCGGGCGGCCCGAACTCCACCAGGCCAGGAACCACAACACCAGTTCGGGTGGCCTACCCGAGTCCCAGGCTAGGAGACACAGTTTCTCCGGAGGCCGACCCAGATCACCGAACCAGCCAGATGGCTTCCTAGGCGGTCGTCCCGTGACCTCAGACCACGGAGAGCTGAGGGAGAGGTCTTGGTGCAGCTTCCTCCCTGAGGGAAAAGGCAGGAGGAAACTGACCCAGGTGAGAAAAACCCCCACAGTAGTAGGGGGAGAAGAGATGGAGGCCAGGGGCAAAGTTAGCCTGCCATCTAATGGCAACAAGGGTAGGGGGAAACTGGCCCGGGCGAGAGGAACCCCAACAGCGGCAGGAGGAGAAATGATGGAGGCAAGGGACGAAGTCAGCCAGACGTCAGGCGAACACAATCCTCCAGCTCCCACACTAACCGTTACCCGGACCGGCGCAGCACCCCCGGTGGACCCCGATCGGGCCAGCGCAGCACCCCCGGTGGACCCCAGCTGGACCGAGACAGCACTCCCGGTGGACCCCAGCTGGACCGAGACAGCACTCCCGGTGGACCCCAGCTGGACCAGCGAAACACTCCCGGTGGACCCCAGCTGGACCGGCGAAACACTCCCAGTGGACCCCAGCTGGACCGGCGAAACACTCCCAGTGGACTCCAGCTGGACCGAGACAGCACTCCCGGGCGCAGCATCTGAGGCGAACACCGTGTAGGGAACCGGAACCTCCGAGATGGCACCCAGAGCAGGTTCGTCTCCGGTGACCCTGGGGAGAGGCTCAGAGGGACAAAAGGAACCGGGATCAGGATCACCGGCAGCGGCAGAGCCCGGCGGAACAGGCTCGAGCGCAGTAGACGGCTGCACCCGGCCCGCCCCCCCCGAGAGACAGGCAATAATGCTCCAGAATAGAGAAGAGAGAAACAAAATAGAGCACTTGCCTGATCTCGGGTTCTACCGCCATCCAGGACTTCGATGCTCCGGGCTCAGCGTGCAGGACTCCGTCCTCCGGCTCCAACTCGACTGTGAATGGCTCCGCAGCCGGCATGATGGTTTCCACAGTCAAACGACCTCCAAATGCCGAAGACCGCGTCGACAGCCCACCTGGCGTGGGGGCAGGAGATCTGGACTCTGCTGGGCCGAACCATTCCTCCGTGGAGACCCGGGGACGCTTAATCGTCGGCGCCGGCTCCAACAGGCAGTTCGACCTTCTCCTCTGCCCATAACGTGGCTGCGGGGCTGGGGCAAAACCCTCCAGGGCCACAGGCCGCCTCCTCCTCGCGCAGCGGTGTACACCTGGCACCGGGGCACACTCAAGGGGAAGAGACACAGAGGACGCAGGTTCATATTCAGTTTTTGCAGCGGGAGGAGAGAGCTCAGGGGACTGTGAACCCTGAACTCCTCCCCCAGGAATCAAACAAGGCAATTCACTCATAATGGGAGGAGAATGAAAGGACACTTGCCTGATTCCCGGAGGGCCGGTGGAACCCGCTACAAGGGACTCGAGTCTCTCTTCTCCCAACCGGATAGAAGTGGGGAACCCCCCGGACAGATGAGGCGGTGCTACCCGCACCGGATCGGGACCTGGAACACCTGGAGATGAATTTGCGCTTCTCCCAGCGGCCGGAGTGAATGACGAAGAGGGGGGTGAAACAGCTGAGGAGAGCTGGGGGCCCAAAGCTGACGGGACAGCGGAGAGAGCGGGCCCAGGAGCAGGAGCAGCTGATTCACTTCTTCGGCGAGACACGGGAGCAACAGCAGGCTGGGAGGCGGAATTCGTGTGGTTTCCTGGAGCGGGATCCGGACGGGACTCTCGCTGAGATGAGTGGGGAATTTGGGAGCGACGTCTTCTGAACGTGAGGTCGGGAAAACGCCGCTCCTGTGCGATGAGCGAAGCCAACAGGTCAGCGTATTCCGGATAATCGTTCAGCTCCGGGTTCTTCTCGACCAGCCTGACCGCTGCAATCACGTTCTTCATGGCTACGGGGGGAACGGCGGCGGAAGAAGCGGCTGCCACTCGATCCGCAATGCGCATCGCTGTCATTCTCATCTTCTCCGGGGGAAACCCGGTTGACGTCACTCTATCCTGGGGATCACCCCTGGGTGAGGCGAACTCCTGGACTGGATCGGCGGCAGGAGCGGGATTCCGAAGCGAGGAGCGAAGGCGTCCGGTCCTCGGCTTCCTGCCGGAGTTCTCCTCCAGCCTACGGAGCCTCTCCCAGGCCACAGAGATGTCTGCCCTCCTCGCCTTAACCTCGGGGAGAAGGAAGTAGCGAGAAAAGCAGTTAAGCATACCCTCGGCGAGCTCCAGGCGCCAGCGTATCTCGCTGGGGGCATCGTAGAGGTCCGTGGTGAACAACGTTCCGTCCACAAGGTCCAGAGTCTCCGAGAGATCGTGGCCTGAGTGCCGCATGAGTCTCTTGGAAGGAGACATGACACTGGCTCGCCCGTACCCAGAGGAAGAGAAAAAAAAGGCGTCGAGTCCTTACAGCCAACTCACGGTCACGGTCGTCTCACTAGGGCTGCGACCTACTGTCATAACTCTGGCTCTCACAAGCCAGGAAAGGAGATACGAGGGCGACCAGTGAGTTAGCGTAGTTTATTAACAAAGCACACACTACAATAAATAACGAACAGAAAAGTAAAGAGCCACGTGGGGCTAAAACACACACAGAACTAAGGGAAACATACCACCCAGGGAGAAAGGCTAGAGAGGCGGCGAGGGAAAAATACATGCCGAGTCGCAACACTTACTTTGGGTGAAGCGCCGAGGTAACGGCGGACTGAAGCTAGACGTAGGAGCTAACAGTCGTGGGAACACAAGGAACGTCTTCCCATAGCGAGGTCGCAGCGACGAGTAACCCTCGGCTGCTCGCTTAAATGGGGGAGATGATTTGGGAATAGGAGACAGCTGTCCCAGCGCAGCTGAACTAGACAGCTGGCAATCAGCTGGGCGCTGTCAAAGAGCGGGCCATGGAAGACCCGGCACGGACTACCCCGGAGCAGGAGCGAACTGGACAACCTGAACGCAGAGAAAAGATAGTTCAGGTCGTGACATCCACAGGCAGTCCTTGTGGTAATGTGCTCAGAGCTACAGCCGATCCTGGAGCATGACACAGTGAGAAGCCATGCACTGCCTGTCCCAGTGCAGGTGCTGACAACACTGGGGTTCCTGGCAACAGGGGCATTCCAGAGAGAGCTGTCAGACCGATTGGGAATTTCCAAGTCGAACCTGAGTCGAGCTACGCCAGTTCTGTGGGATGGCATTATCCTGCTGTCACCCAGGTACATCATATTCCCATACAATGCAGTTGAACAGGCAAACATCAAAGCACAATTTGGAGTGAGAGCCGGTTTTCTTAATGATTCTAATGAACAGCATTGTTGTGAACAAACTACAAGCTGGCACTGTGCGGATGGGTGGCTTCTTGGTGTGTAAATCCATGTAATTGTCCTAAATAACCCACCTCATGCGCAACTCGCCTGAGTGCCCCCAAATACCACCCTGTCTTCAAGGCTTCGTCACAACTCAGTGGTTTGAATGAGTGACTTCCTTATTTTGCTGCCTAAACTACAGTTTCACAGCATTCTACCATGCCCACAATTGCCTCTATGTGTACAGTAGTTATGTCAATAAACACATGCTTCAAGCTGGAAATGCAACAGTCTTACCCTTTCCCCGGTGCACTTCATTCAGTCAGTAGTGTGTGTAATCCATATAAGTTATATATAACTATAAAGGAGGACATTTGGCATTTTGGACATAAAATATGTACTTGTCGAGTCAAACATGATCTGCTTTCAACTGACAGGTGACCGTGGCTACCTACTGAATAGGTTCATATTGTCTTCTTTTTCGTAACTGTTTTCCTTTATTCAAACAGCTGATCCACCCAGCTGGTCATAAATCACAGCAATCAACTGATCTTCTGAGGACGACTGCAGACGTCAGTTGAAATATGTCATGGTTAAATAAAAATCTCCTCACCCCTGTCTCAATAAAGGAAAACAGTAAACTAATCATATAGGGCTGTGAGAAGGCTATCGAATTACCTATATCCAGTGCTAATGCTGGAGGACAGCGTGCCAAACAAAATGTTTATAGGCTCCGCTACCTCATTCAGGAGCACCTCCAACTCACAGTCCATGAAATTCCATTAAATCCATTCTTTTTGATTGTGGATGCAGAAGAATCAAACACACAGGGCTTGTATATATCTATTTGGGTATCTACTTGCAACTAACTGCATATTCAAATGGAGGCGTGTAAAGGAAGGAGTCTGGTATTTCCTTTTTTGTTTCCCTTGTCTTATCAGGCAGCTAGATGAGCAGAACAGAAAACTGCTTCCCTTTTTGTGCCAAACAGATTTACTTTGCCAAAAGGAGTTTATACAGTACATATACGTATATGTACTGTATATTGTTTATAAACTCCTTGTGTAATAACTTTTAATACATTATTTAAATTGTTTCACCCATGAAGGACCCGACTGGGGGAAATGGGGAAAGGAGGGGTGGGGAGGGGTAAAGAAAAGGGGAGAGGAACAGACAAAGCAGACAACCATGTCATGAATGCCTCTATGAGGCAGAGAGACAAACTCACATGCTGGATGGCGCTGTTACATTTATTCAACAGAAAAAACACAAAGTCCAAAAAGTGCTAACAAGTACAAAAAATGCAAAGCAAGAATAACTTACAAATCAAGCCTCTGAGCAGGAAGTGCTCAGGAGAAGTAAACTTCAGAGGCTGGTGAAGTGAAGTATACAGAAGTTGGATCATTACAGAACAACCAGTCTTGACATCCAATCTAGCACCACTGAACAGTGGAAAGGCAGTGCATAAAAACACACAGGTAAATGAGCTGCAGGTGTGAATCACTGAGCGAGAAGAGCCTAATTAACCCAACTGCCCACAGCTGAGCTGAGAAGGCAGACTGTGGGCAGTGGAAGGGAATGTCTGGGAAAGGGGAGGCACAAGTATTTTTTTTTTAATTACTTATTTTGTACCCGTAGGTAGATTTGTTTTTGCAGTCTGGTGACAAGCCACCAGCTGCCGGTCGCTGCATGCGCAAGCGCCCCTTAACTTCCTAACCTGCATGTTTTTGGCATGTGGGAGGAAAACGGAGAAATCCCGGAGTAAACCCACCCAAACACGGGGAGAACATGCAAACTCCACACAGATCACTGTTGGCCGGGGGCAGGGATCGAACCCACGATCTCACGGTCCCCGCGATCCCCCAGCCGAGGGTAAAACTGTGCTGCCGCAGTGCTAACCACTGCGCAACCGTGCAGCCCACAAGTATATACAGAAAACTAATACAATCCAACTAATCAGACATACAATACTAAAAATAAAGTGAGGGTCTCAGCCCAGAGAAAACCTGAGCTCAGACACACGAAAGAGCCCCCCCCCCCCCCCCCAACGCCGAAGGGGTAGATTCCAGACACCTCCAGGTAACACCCAAAAGAACCCCCCCCCGATCCCGAGAGAAAGAGGTACATCACAAAACCAACCCCACTCATGACCCGCACCTGAGCTACACCAGGACCCCCCCCCCCCCCCCCCAGACCAAATGTGGCCGGCCTAAGTCCCAGGCCAGCCAGACGGCAAGGTGGTATCAGTCGTGTGGCCTGCCCAAGAATATTGGCCACACAACCAAAAAGCTCAGTCTATCTGGCGGCCAGCCTGAGTTGTTTAGCCACCTGGACCACAGGGATGACCCAAGAGGCACCCTCCCCATGGGAGGACCTACGGCGATGTTTAGTGGTGGAGGATGGGAGACCCCAACGGTATCTGGCTGGGGATCAGCAGCACCCATGGCGGCTCCAGGCTGGAGCATTGCAGCACCCTTGGTGGCTCCAGGCTTGAACACTGCAGCACCCTCGGTGGACCCGGGCTAGGCCAAAGCTGCACCCTCGGGGGACGCCAGGCTGGGGCGTAGTGCCCATGGTGGGCACAAACCTGAGCGCAGCACGTCGGGCTGAAGCTAGGGCGTAGCACCCACAAGGATCCCCAGCTGGGACACAGCACCCACGGAGAATCAGCCTGAGGAGGGACCCACACAACGGCCTCTGGCAGAGGAGGAGCTACATGTACGGAGGACCCTGCCTGGGTCAGAGCTGCACCCACGGAGGTCCCGGGCTGTGACGGAACATCCATGATGACCTCAACGGGGGGAGCCGGACCTAAGATGACCTCCAGTGGTGAACCTGGACCCACGGAGACCTCTGGCTGTGTTGGTGTGTCTCCGGTGACCCTGGGAGAGAGCTCAGACACACAGAGAACAGGGGGTTCAGGGTCATTGGCAGCAGCAGAGCCCAGCAAGGTGAGCTCAGGTGCAGCGGGCGGCTGCACCTGGATCTCCTCACCAAGAGCCAGGCAAGATTGCTCTAACACAGACGATAGGAAAACAAAAGACAGCACTTGCCTGAGCTCAAGCTCCACTGCTGTCGAGGGCTCCAACAATCTAGGCAATGATGGTTCTACAGGCTCGGCCATCTGGAGGTCCAGCTCAGTTGCTGACTCTGCTGTGGCGGCCTCCACCGCAGGAATGATGGCAATCGCAGTCTTATCTTCTCCAGGTGAAGGAACCCACGCAGGTGACTTGTCCCGCAAGGCAGCTGAGAGTCGGCTCCGTGTTCGCTTCTCCAGGGCCACAGGTTCCTCTTTCGTTCAGCGGCTTTGTTCATGGACCGGTGGACACTCAAGGGAAAATGGAAGAGACACGGAGAGGATCGGTGAGCAATGGGAGATTGCAGCAGGTGGTGAGGACTCAGGAGGGGACTGTAAATAATAATAATAATAATAATAATAATAATAATAATAATAATAATAATAATAATAATAATAATATTATCATTAATAGAAGGAGAAATAAATGACACTTGCCTGCTCTCCTGGTATCTGATGTTTTCTGTTGCAGCGAGTGTAGTGTTCTCACTCTCTGTAGCTGCGGTGGTGATGAGCCCCTCAGAGGATTGTGGAGGAACCGTTCCTAGAGCCACGGAAGCGGAAGTTGCCAGGGAAAAAATGGAGGACCCCTTAGCAGCAGAAGGAGACATCGAGGGAACAGAGACTGCAGCAGCAACGGAGGGAGAAAGGGCGGACGTGACCGCCGACAAAGAGGAAGAGAAATGCAAATCTGCTGCAGGAATTGTCGGGCTCAGTGTAGGGGAGAAATCCATCTACAACATGGATTTCCTCTCCTCTCTCGCACTGCTGCTATCTGTGCTGTGGCTCTTTGTCTTTGAGGTAAACGCGTTCGGCTCCATGGCGAGCAGAATAGCGGGCAGAATACAATACTCCAGGGACGTGTTGCTACGCTTTAACACAGCTGATGCAGCGTCTGTGATTGAGCCCAAACTGCAACTGCCGGACTTTATTTTGAGAGACGGACACAGCGGTGAAAAGAGAGGCGGCAGAAGGAAGCGTGGAAGACGTGGAGGTGTGAAATTGCGCCTTAGGAAACGTCAGTTTGGTAACATTCCTCTTCCTTCGATAATTTTTGGGAATGCACAGTCTGTGAGAAACAAGGTGGATGAAATTCAAGGCAATGTACGTTACCAGAAGGATTTTAAGAACTGCTGCGTCATGGCTTTCCCTGAATCTTGGCTTACTGCGCATGATCGAGATGCAGACCTGTGGATTGACGGCTTTGGAGCCCCGCTGCGCTCGGATCGGCAGGAAGAGGTAACGGGGAAGCGTCAGGGGGGCGGTGTATGTTTATACATTAATAAGCAGTACTGCACATCTGTCACGGTCAGACAGCACATCTGTACACCCGATGTAGAGCTGCTGTCTGTGTCACTATGCCCCTTTTATTTGCCTCGTGAATTTCCCCAACTTTTCATCACAGTTGTGTATATTCATCCGAGGGCAGACGCTGACTCCGCCTCCAGCACCATCTCTGATGTGGTGCAGCGGCTGCAGTCAATTTCTCCAGAGGCGCCAAACTTCATTCTTGGGGATTTTAACCATGTTTCTTTAAAGAAGACACTTAAAAACTTCATCAGTATGTCTCCTGCCCAACCAGGCGAAAAAAGACATTGGACCTGTGCTATGGATCCATAGAGAGGGCCTATAAATCACTCCCCCTTCCTCCTTTAGGATCCTCAGATCACAACTGTGTTCATTTGCTGCCCACATATAAAACTGCTCTCAGAAGAGGCAAGGTGGAGACGAGAGACACTGATGTGTGGACAGAGGATTCAGAGCACAGCCTCCAGGAATGCTTTGACTGTACAGACTGGAAGATGTTCATAATGGCCTGCGGGGATGATTTGGACTCTCTGGCTGAGCTCACATGCTCATACATGGCTGACTGTCAAAATAAGATTGTTCCACGTAAACGTGTCAAAATACTGTATATCCCAACAACAAACCATGGGTTACTAAATCAGTTAAATCCTGCTTACAGAGGAAAGCACTTGCCTTTAAACAGGGGTCTGTTTCTGAGCTACAGGTTGCCACTAAGGAGCTGAAGGCCGAAATTTTAAGAGCAAAACAGAATTATAAATCAGAGTTGGAAAGCAAGATGGCAGCAAATAAACTTGGTTCAGCCTGGGCCAGTATGAAAACTATTGCAGGCCTTCAGAGCACAGAGCGCAGTAATCGTGTGTTTTTAGATGGTTTTAGTTCAGACACAGCGCTGGCTAATGCTCTTAATTGTTTTTATGGTCGTTTTGACTCCTTTGATTTTAGCACAGAAATCCAAGATTTGAAACAGAAACTCAAAGAAAATCAGCACTTTAATATTGAGATGTAGGATGTTAAAAGGGAGTTCTGCGCTGTAAAAGTGAACAAAAGTCAGGGCCCTGATAATATATGTGGGCGCCTGGTAAAGTCCTGTGCACATGAACTGAGTCCTATATTTCATTACATTTTCAATAAGTCCTTACAGACACAACATGTGCCTAAGATCTGGAAAGATGCCGTGGTTGTTCCCGTTCCAAAATCCAGCTGTTCTAAAACGGTAAATGACTTTAGACCAGTTGCTTTGACTTCAATCTTAATGAAAATTTTTGAAAAACTGGTCAGATGTGAGGTCCTAAGGCAGACTGAACATGCATTGGATCCTCTGCAGTTTGCCTATAGGCCTCACAGAGGAGTGGAGGATGCCACTGTCACTCTGTTTAACATGCTTTTTAAACATCTGGATTTTAATGGGACACACGCCAGGCTTTTATTTGTGGACTTTTCTTCTGCCTTTAATACAATCCAACCTCATATTTTAGTTGAAAGGCTCCTGCAACAATTTAATTTGAGCAATAATCTGGTGGGTTGGATTCTGGATTTCTTAACCAACAGGACGCAGAGAGTAAGGGTCAATGGCACATTGTCTGACCTAAAGTGCTCTTCTACTGGCTCTCCTCAGGGGTGTGTGTTGTCACCACTACTCTTCATCCTGTACACAAACATGTGTCGGAGCAGACATGTCAACAGACACATTATAAAGTATGCTGATGACTCAGTCATTGTCAGTCTCCTCCAGGATGGTGAGAGTGGCCACGGCCCAGTAGTTGATGTCTTTGTTCACTGGTGTGAGGATTCCTACCTGCAGCTGAATACAACAAAAACGAAAGATATGATTATTGACTTTAGGAGGAAAACTCCCAGGCACAAAGTCACCATACTAAAAGGCCAGACCACCGAATGTGTACAATCGTACAAATATCTTGGGACGATTATTGATAGTAAATTAAACTTTGAAGTGAACTGTGAAAGGATGTGCGAAAAGGGTCAGTAAAAGTTGCATTGTTTGAGGAAACTTGCACGCTTCCAAATTGACCGAACCATAATGACTATGTTTTATCGGGCTTTTATTGAATCTGGTTTATCCTTTTCTTTAATGTCATGGTTGTCATGGCGGCCTCTGGGCCGTCATTAGTGTCATTAGCCCCAGCTGCGCACAGACCAACAGGTGTGAATCAACGGCTGTTAAAAGCCAGTGTCGCTGACAGCCCGGCACAGAGTCGTCTGTCTTCCTCAACGGAGAATGAACCTGCACTCCGCTCTCTGGTCTCGTCAAGAATATCTCTTGTCTCGTCTGGAACTTTGTCTGTCTCGTCAAGAACTTTGTCTGTCTCATCAGGAACTTTGTCTGTCTCGTCTGGAACCTCGTTTGTCTCGTCTGGAACCTCGTTTGTCTCGTCAAGAGCTTCACTTGCTGCATCCAGGAACTCTTCCCAGCGTCAAGCAAGTAAGCGCACCATTTGCTACTCAACGCCAAACCTTTACCCCTGTGCACAGGTGGACCACCTTGGCGGCGGACCTGTGTCCCCAGCTGACGGGGTAACGCCATCACGTCTTCGTAGCGGCTCGCTACCACCACGCCTACCGGTACGTCTTGCTCCTCAATTACCAGAACTGTTATTGTATCAGTTACAGGAGTATTGGCCAACGTTATCGGTGGAATCACTGTCATCAGCATCAGCTGTGTCATCATTGCCACTGTCTGTGGAGTCACTAACCTCGTCTTTGTCTGCATCATCATCTGTATCATCGTTATTCCGGTCTGTGGAGTCACAGCCGGCGTCATCGTCAGGATCATCGTCATCCCGGTCTGTGGAGTCACAGCCGGTGTCATCGTCAGGACTGTCATTGTCACAGCCACGGGTTGTAACCCCAGCACGGTCACGGACGCCTTCACCTCCACGCTGCCCGGCCGCTGGAACTCAGCAGAGCGAAGCCAGTGCTGCTCTCAAGTAAGCCTTGTTATCTGCAGCTCTCTGCTAGTGTGGAGCATTAGTAATTTGTCTCTGCTTATCTGTTCCAGGGTTGCCGGGTCTCCGTCCAGGTCGCTCAGCTCCAGTGACCAGAATGACATTCTCGCACTCACACTCGCATTACACTCACTCACGATTAAATAAAGATTATTGTCACTATCTGCTCGTGTCAGTGTCTGTCTCCTGGGTCCCGAAACATGTCAGTACGACTCCGTCACGAAGACCCAGCGGACAGTTCACTGTCGTGCCAAATCAACACTCTTAGCGCCCGGGTAGATTTATTTGCACACCAACAGACAGTAGTCTTAAATCACTTAACTGCAATAAATGGTCGGCTGGACCGTCTGGAGGGACACCAGACGTTTCCCCCCACCGTAGACAGTTCTGCCTCTGTGGGCTTAGCATCTGGTCAAGCTAACATCTCCTCGTCTTCTCGCCTCACCCCTATTCCCACCCCTACCCGGTTCAGCGGAAAACTCGGGGAAGCTCGTGGATTCATATTACAGTGTGAGTCAGTTTTTCTTCGTGTTCCGGGGATTTCACTCTTGATTCAAGCCGGATTGGCTACGTCATAAATTTGTTAGCAGGAAGAGCTTTGATTGGGCGTATTCTATAATGGCGAAACCAAGCTATTCCTTGCTTACTTACCAGGAGTTTGTGAATGAATTTTTGTCTGTGTTTGATCATACGGATAGAGGTGAGGTGTTGACAGAACGGTTTCTGAGCTTACAACAGGGAAAAAGATCAGCTGCTGATTACGCTATTGACTTCCGGGTCCTGGCTGCAGAGATTGGGTGGGGGGAGCCCATCATTATGTGGTATTTTTCTACGTAGTCTTAACGAGGAGTTAAAGGATGAGTTAGCGGCACGGGAACAAACCGGATAATTTGCGGGATTTGATTGCCCTAGCGGTTAGTCTTGATAGCAGATTACGGAGCGGGCGGCTGAACGCGCTCTACTTCCCCGTTCGGTTAAACCCCGCCTCGCCTCCCCAACCACCCTCCTCTCGCTCTACCCGCGTCAGAGGAACTTCGGTTCAGGAAGCTATGATCATTGGCCGGTCTAAAGTGTCAGCAGCTGAGAAACAACGCCGCAGGGATCTGGGCCTTTGTTTTCTACTGTGGGAAAGAGTCACATGGGTTTTTGAATGTCCAAATAAGTTAAAAGGGAAAGGCCCTGATCGCAGTAGGGGGATTCACGGCAATAATTCAGAAGAACCCCTCACTTGTTGTCGATTACCTCTTAGACTCATCCATTTACATACAGAACACTCCACATTGGCGTTAGTAGATTCTGGAGCTGAGCAAAATTTTATTTCTAGAGACCTGGCAACCCGATGGCCTTAACTGTCAGACTCTAGTCCCCCTGTCAAACTGATCACCTTGTCTAAAGCGTCTTGACCACCATTGCTCTCAGACGGTTCCCGTGTCAGTTATTGTATCAGGAAATCACAGGGAGGAGATTCAGTTTCTAGTACTGCCTGTTTCTTCTTCGCCCGTTATTTTGGGGGTACCCCTGGCTGCGCCTACATAACCCCACCATTGACTGGCAAGCTGGGAGAGTAACGGCATGGAGTACGTTCTGCCTTAGTGCCTGCCTCCAATCGGCGGCATGCGCCCCATCCGTCAAGGTGCCTCTGCCTGATTCATCTCCACCGGACTTGTCCAAAGTGCCAGAGGTCTATCACGATTTGGGGCTAGTATTTTAGCAAGTCTCCGGGCGTTTGTCCTTACCCCCTCATCGCCCTTATGACTGCGCGATCAACCTAAAGCTGGGCCCCTCTTCCTGCTAGCCGCCTGTACAGCCAGTCAGCCCCGGAGCGCGAGGCTATGGACACATACATTAAGGAGTCCTTGGCTCTGGTATCATCCGCCCGTCGTCTTCGGCAGTGGGAGCTGGATTTTTTTTTTGAGGGGAGAAAGGACGGTTCTCTACGCCCCTGTATCGATGTCTGGGACTGAATGAAATAACGGAAAAGACAAATATACCGTTGCCTCTGATGAACACTGCTTTTGACACCCTCCAGGGGGCGTCCTGGGTTACTAAACTGGACCATAGGAATGCCTACCATCTAGTGCGCATAAGGGAAGGAGATGAGTGGAAGACGCTTTTTCGGACCCCCAGTGGACATATTGATACCTGGTATAGCCGTTTGGGGTAAACTAACGCTCCAGCCGACTTCCAACGACTGATAAATGATGTGCTACGGGATTTTCTGAACTCGTTTGTTTTTTGTTATCTCGATGATATTCTCATTTCTCCCGCACACTAGAGGAACATCGAGTGCATGTGCGCAGGGTACTGCAGCGCCTCCTGGAGAATCAACTATTCGTCAAGGCTGAAAAATGTGAGTTCCACACTGATCAAACCTCCTTCCTTGGGTCCTCTCCGGCATACAACTAGGAACATACCGGTCGCTATGGAGGGTGAGAATATGTATGGGCACATAATCATACCATGTAGGATAACTAAATAGACGGTTATGCGTTTACATCCCACCTAGCAACAATGCTCTGCACTGTGTGTGTTTTATAATTTACATATTTATTCCATCTAGCTACAATGCTCCTGCACTGGTGTGTTTATATTTAAATATCTAAATATTTATTCCCATCAAGCTACAATGCTCAGCACTGGGTGTGTTTATTATATTATATATCTATATATTTAATCCATCTAGCTACAATGCTCCCGCACTGTGTTTATATAAATCTACATATTATTCCATCTAGCTACATTGCTCCGCACTGTGTGTGTTTTATATACTTGCATATTTATACCACCTAGCTGCAATGCAACATACTGTGGGGGTTATATATTTACATATTTATTCCATCTAGCTACAATGCTCTGCACTGGTGTTTCATATATTCATATATTTATTCCAACCAGCTACAATGCTCTGCACTGTGTGTCTGTGTGTGTGGTGTGTGTATATATATATTTTATAGTAATATGTACATATGTATTATTAGCTGCTCTTGCTTGCTTGTTTTTTTTTTTTTTTTTTTTCTTGCCTTCTGATTGTTGCTCTGAGTGTTGCTATCCCTGTGCTGTTGCAATCCTGGAATTTCCCCGTTGTGGGACTAATAAAGGCTTATCTTATCTTATCTTATAGCTCGGAACCAGGTGCTCCCTGACCCAGCCAAGGTCAAGGCAGTTGTGGATTGGCCTGCACCCACCTCCAGAAAGCAGCTTCAAGGTTTCCTGGGGTTTGTTAATTTCTATAGGAGGTTCGTGCCTAATTTTGGCAATATTGCCCGTCCCCTGACTGCTCTCACCTCCCCTAAGATCTCGTTTTGTTGGAGTAAGGAGGCAGCTGAAGCGTTTGAAAGACTCAAGAGGGAGTTCGCCTCGGCCCGAGTCCTTACTCAGGTGGATCCGAAGCTGTAATGCTTGGTGGAGGTGGATGCTTCTGATTCGGGAGTTGGAGCGGTACTCTCCCAATGTTCTCCTGAGGACGGTAAGATTCACCCTTGTGCTTATTTCTCTCACCGTCTCACTCCTGCAGAGAGGAATTACAGCATCGGAGACAGGGAGTTACTGGCAGTAAAACTCGCCTTGGAGGAATGGAGACATTGGCTGGAGGGGGCTGCTCAGCCGTTTGTGGTTTGGACGGATCATCGCAACCTGGAGTACCTTAGGATGGCGAAGCGCCTGAATGCACGCCAGGCTCGCTGGTCCCTCTTCTTTGGCCGTTTTAACTTCTCCATCACGTACCGGCCGGGAAGTAAGAACGGTAAGCCGGATGCTCTCTCACGGCAATTTGACACACCATTCTCTGAGGACCAGGAGACCCCTATCCTGCCGCCTTCCTGCGTCGTGGGCGCCCTGTCCTGGGGAATCTGCAAGACGGTTCGCCAGGCTCAGAAGACCGAGCCGGATTCCGGGGGGGGGGGGGCGGGCCGCTTGTTTGTTCCACGCGCTATCCGGGGCAAGGTGATTGAGTGGGGTCACGCTTCCAAGTTGGCTTGCCATCCTTGGAGTGGGTCGGACCGTGGATCTTCTTCCAAGATACCTTCTGTGGCCAGGGTTACGGAAGGACGTTTTAATTACATCCGGGCTTGCGCTCAGTGCACCACCGGGAAGACGACGTCATCTCCCCCCGTCGGGTTTGCTACACCCTTTCGGTTCCTTCACGCCCCTGGTCTCACGTAGCTATGGACTTTGTGACTGGTTTGCCCATTTCAGATGACTACACCACGGTTTTTGACCATCGTGATCGGTTTTCGAAGGCAGCCCTTTTTGTGCCACTTCGGGGTTTGCCTTCGGCTCTGGAAACTGCGGATCTTCTTGTACAACATGTGGTCCGTCTTCATGGCATCCCTGCTGACATTGTGTCAGATCGGGGACCTCAGTTTGTATCACAGGTTTGGAAGGCCTTCTGTGCGGCACTGGGAGCCACAGCCAGCCTCTCCTCTGGTTATCACCCTCAGAGCAATGGCCAGTGTGAGCGGACTAATCAGGAGCTGGAGGCCGCCTTACGCTGTGTCATCTCCTCCTGCTCATCCTCCTGGAGCAAGTTCCTTCCATGGATTGAGTACGCTCACAACGCCACGATCACCACGGCTACGGGGTCTCTTCCGTTAAGGGCATCTTTCGGATTTGACCCTCCGCTGTTCCCGGAGGAGGAAAAGGTAGGTAGCGGTTCCTTCAGTCCAGGCACACATCAAGCGCTGCCGGCGAGTTTGGCTCCTCGCCCGCCAAGCCTTGCTGAAGACTACCAAACGCAATATCCAGGTGGCCAACCGGCATAGGAGACCCGCCCCGGACTATAAGGTGGGTCAGAAGGTCTGGTTGTCAACCCGGAATATTGGTGTACCGGCCGAAAAGCGGAAGCTCACTAAGCGCTTTATTGGTCCTTACACCATCAATCGTATTATTAACCCTGTGTCTGTGCGCTTGTCTCTCCCCTCTTCGATGCGTATCTGCCCTACCTTTCATGTCTCCCAGGTCAAACCATACGTCTCGGATCCCCTGTGTCCTGCTCCAGCGACTCCCGCGCCCCCGAGGATGATCGATGGCCATCCGGCCTGGGGGGTGACTGCTATCCTGGATGTCCGCAGGCGGGGCCGTGGTCTTCAATATTTGGTGGACTGGGAGGGTTTTGGACCGGAGGATCGTTCTTGGATTCGCCCAGCGTTGATCTTGGATAAACAGCTGATTCGCGATTTTCATCGGGCGAATCCAGGTAGGATTGGGCAGATGCCTGGAGGCACTGCTAGAGGGGGGAGTACTGTCATGGCGGCCTCTGAGCCGTCATTAGTGTCATTAGCCCCAGCTGCGCACAGACCAACAGGTGTGAATCAACGGCTGTTAAAAGCCAGTGTCGCTGACAGCCCGGCACGGAGTCGTCTGTCTTCCTCAACGGAGAATGAACCTGCACTCCGCTCTCTGGTCTCGTCAAGAATATCTCTTGTCTCGTCTGGAACTTTGTCTGTCTCGTCAGGAACTTTGTCTGTCTCGTCTGGAACCTCGTTTGTCTCGTCTGGAACCTCGTTTGTCTCGTCAAGAGCTTCACTTGCTGCATCCAGGAACTCTTCCCAGCGTCAAGCAAGTAAGCGCACCATTTGCTACTCAACGCCAAACCTTTACCCCTGTGCACAGGTGGACCACCTTGGCGGCGGACCTGTGTCCCCAGCTGACGGGGTAACGCCATCACGTCTTCGTAGCGGCTCGCTACCACCACGCCTACCGGTACGTCTTGCTCCTCAATTACCAGAACTGTTATTGTATCAGTTACAGGAGTATTGGCCAATGTTATCGGTGGAATCACTGTCATCAGCATCAGCTGTGTCATCATTGCCACTGTCTGTGGAGTCACTAACCTCGTCTTTGTCTGCATCATCATCTGTATCATCGTTATTCCGGTCTGTGGAGTCACAGCTGGCGTCATCGTCAGGATCATCGTCATCCCGGTCTGTGGAGTCACAGCCGGTGTCATCGTCAGGACTGTCATTGTCACAGCCACGGGTTGTAACCCCAGCACGGTCACGGACGCCTTCACCTCCACGCTGCCCGGCCGCTGGAACTCAGCAGAGCGAAGCCAGTGCTGCTCTCAAGTAAGCCTTGTTTATCTGCGCGTCTCTGCTAGTGTGGAGCATTAGTAATTTGTCTCTGCTTATCTGTTCCAGGGTTGCCGGGTCTCCGTCCAGGTCGCTCAGCTCCAGTGACCAGAATGACATTCTCGCACTCACACTCGCATTACACTCACTCACGATTAAATAAAGATTATTGTCACTATCTGCTCGTGTCAGTGTCTGTCTCCTGGGTCCCGAAACATGTCAATGGTTTGGTCAGATAAAACTGAAACAGAGGAAATCCTTGGATCAGGTAGTTAGATGGTCCAGTCGTTTGCTTGGTGAGTCACAGCTGAGCCTGACATCCCTGTACACCAGACAAGTACAGAGGATGGCCGACTCGATTTTAAATGATGACTCCCACCCTTGGCACTGCAACTTTCAGCTTCTTCCCTCCAGACGGAGGTTTGCTGTCCCAAAAAGCAAAACCCAGCGTTACAAAAACAGCTTTGTCCCTGCTGCTGTCAAAGAGTTGAACAAGCTATAAAAATTATATTGTACATATTTTATATTTACCTATTTTGTAAGATGTGTGCCTGTGTTTGTGTCTATGTTGAATGTAATTAGTGGCTTGTAAATATGGATGTCACCAGACTGCAAAACAAATCTACCTACGGGTACAAATAAAGTAACCTGAACCTGAACCTGAACCTGAAGGCTGCCAAAGAGGTGGGAGGATTCTCCTGGCCGTCCAAAATGGGAGAACACCATTGTAGTAGAGCTAAAGTTTGTGATATGGGAGAGGAGCTGGGCTTCTGCCGGTGTGCACACTTACTCCTCGCTGGGGTCGGCGCGGGCATCGGAGCTGCTTCCCTCGGCTCCTCTCCCGTGCCTGGAAGGGAGAATATAGAGAATAGTATGTCTGTAGCCTCCGAGTGATTACACAGGCTGAAGAATCCCTTCATCACCCGCGCCGCGCCATCCTGACTCTCACGGACCATCTTGGGAGAACGGGAGGCCTGAGTCTGTGACCAGATGCCCTCCAGGAAGCACGCTGCGCCCGCCGCTCCATGTCGTCATGGTGAGCTCCAGAAAAACAGGTGAGTGAAAAAACACAAAAGGTGAAAAAATGCACACAAACACCACAGCTTGGGTTTTCTCCTGGCTGCTAGATTCTTTCATGAATGCCTCTACAAGGCAGAGAGACAAACCCATGCACTGGATGGTCCTGTGACATTTATTCAACAGAAAAAACACAAAGTCCAAAAAGTGCTAACAAGTACAAAAGATGCAAAGCAAGAATAACTTACAAATCAAGCCTCTGAGCAGGGAGTGCTCAGGAGAAGTAAACCTTCAGGAGGCTGGTGAAGTGGAGCATACAGAAGTTGGATCATTGCAGAACAACCAGTCTTGACATCCAATCTAGCAGCAAAAAGGCAGTGCATAAATACACACAGCTAAATGAGCTGCAGGTGTGAATCACTGAGCGAGCAGAGCGTAATTAACCCAACTGCCCACAGCTGAGCTGAGAAGGCAGGCTGTGAGCAGTGGAAAGGAATGTCTGGGAAAGGGAAGGAACAAGTGAACCAACTCCAAAATACATACAGAAAATTAACAAAATCCAACTAATCAGACATACAATAAATTCAAACCAGCACCTCCCGACCAGCACACACACCCATTCCCATGCACTCACACCTTCATACTCTCATACGCACCCACACGCATTCAGTCACTCTCATTCGCCCCCTCCCCCACACAATTCCACACTCATACTCCCGGACCCACCAACTCTCTCCCACTCCTGTACCCACTCAATTTTGCTCCCACTCCCACTCGCCTTCAGAGTCACCTGAACCCCCTCATGCTCACCCATTCACACAGTCTCACTCGCGTGCCCACCCACTCATATCCACTTGTGCTCTCCCCCACACACTCACCCACAGTCATTCATGCTTATTACTTGGGGCGGCCGTGGTGCAGATGCAACAAGCATGAACATGGCTGGGAAGACCGTCGGCGGGCCGGTAGCCACACCCCCACCTACCCACCTACCATTCGAGGGTGGCCATGGCTACAGAAGCAGACCACCACCCCCGATGCCCACCCGAGCCACTTATCAGCGGACCAGCACCAAGCGCACCGAGATGCCACCCAACATGCAAAGCACCACACAAAAACCGATCCACCATCACCATCTCCACTCATCACTCCCTCATTCTTGCTTACATGTGGAATGAAAAACTGTTTGCCCCCTTCACTGTTGTCTCATTTTTTTGACAATTTTTCACACCACTGTACTCTCTTGGGGCGGCACGGTGGACGACTGGTTAGCACTGCAGCAGCACAGCAACTCACCCTTGGCCGGGGGATCCTGGGTTCGATCCCAGCCCCGACCAGCAGTGATCTGTGTGAGTTTGCATGTTCACTCCTGTGTCTGCGTGGGTTACTCCAGGATTTATCCGTTTCCTCCCACATGCCAAAAACATGCAAGTTAGGTTAATTGGCATCATAACTGGGGATTCTAAATTGTCCTTAGGTATGACTGTGAGAGTGAATGGTTGTCTGTCTCTCGCCCAAAGATGCTGGGATAGGCTCCAGCCCCCCCGCGACCCGAAAAAGGATTAAGCGGAAGAAGATGAATGAATGAATGAATGTACTCTCTTGTTCAGTAACTTTCTCACTCCCTTGCTCACACCTAATCATTCGGCAGCACCCAGGGATTTTGACAACATGACAGGCCCCAGGCCTCCTGCCGGGCCCCCAGGCTCCCGGCAGATGGAGGGCAGCATTGGTGGGGGAAGACCCCCCTCCCCCATGCACAAATCATGATGGGTGTGTGTTAGTTGTGTGGCGTGATTGTGAGCAGGTGTGTGAACTACCAGAGTGCAGTTAAAATTGAGGGGATAGTGGTTGGAGCACTGCTAGCCACTGCTATAGGCAGTGGGGCTCCCATCCCCCAAGCCCTCATCGTCTATAGTGCAATTAAAATTGAGATGAGGGCGACCCCTAAGTGTATCCAATAAGATGTATGTAGACGCAAGCTCCAGCCCATTCTTTCACGTCCTTGCGCAAGCGTGGCCAGATGAATTCACCCCACCGCTCTCACTGAAGCACACACTCCCAGAAATGAAAGAGAGTGGACTGACAAAAATGCGACGCGCCATAGCTCGGAACCACCTGGTGCGAGCGGCCAGTGGAGACGTCACAGAGCGAGGGAGGGCACCCTTCTTGCACCACTCTGCTCTCCAGCCTTAACTCAGTAGGCGCAGACTGGAGCACACAAATGTCCATGTCCCCGGCCTGCACCGCGGCCATTCCCATGTAGACCGGGGAGACTAACGTGCATGACAGACAATCAGCAACAACATTGAGCTTACCGGTGACGTGTTGAATGTCAGCAGTAAACTCCGAAATCGCGGCCAAATGCCATTGCTGCCGGGCCAGCCACAGTTCCGAGACCTTTGCCATTACGTACGTCAGTAGCTTATGGTCCACGAACGTGGTGAATTCACGCCCCTCTAACCAAAACTGGAAATAAGCGCGTCACCGGGTGAACAGCCAGCAATTCTCTATCGAACGTGTTGTATTTGCGTTCATTGTCGCGCAAAGTCGGCTGAAAAATGCGAGGTGGGCTGCCACGAACCTCAGACGTACTGCTCCACCACTGACCTATGGCAGCATCAGATGCGTCCGTAGTGAATGCTATCCGTGCAGACGGATCCGGGTGGGCTAACAACGCAGCATCCACAAGCCTGTTTTGGCGTTATTAAAAGCTTGGACTCACTCCAGAGTCCCAGTCAATGGCTTCCACGGGCTTCTTTTTTTAAGCGCGGGTATACAACGACTGCATAGTGGGCTGCCCGGGAAAGGAAACGGTTATAAAAATTACCATTCCCAAAAACTCCTGTAGTGCTCTCACAGTCTGCGGACACGGAAAGTCCGACACAGCGCGCACCTTATCTGGTATGGAATTGCGCCCTCTGGCGAAATGCGATGACCCAAAAAATCAATCTCTGGCACACCGAACTGGCACTTGGCCAGGTTAACTATCAGCCCGTGCGCCTCCAACCTCTGGAAAACCGTCTTGAGATAGGCGATGTGCTCCTCCTCGTACGCGCTAGCTACCAGAATGTCGTCTAAGTAGACAAAAACGAAGGACAAGTCGTGAAGCACTGCATCCATCAACCTCTGGACAGTCTGCACTGCCCGTTTTAATCGGAACAGCATGGTTAAAAACTCAAAAAGTTTGAGAGGAGTTATTACCCGCTGTTTTATGGAACGTCTTCCGCGTGCACCGAGACCTGATGGTATCTGCGGACCAGATCCAATTTCGAAAAAACACGTGCCCCAGCCAGGTGCACGGAAAAATCCTGCATGTGCGGAATGTTATAACGATCATGTACCGTGGCGTTATTCAAGCGCCAGAAATCACCGCACGATCGCCACGACCTTTCGGCTTTAGGCACCATGTGTAGCGGGGATGCCCACGGGCTGTTGGAGCACTTGACGATGTCCAACTGCTCTAAGTTGGCAAACTCCTCTTACGCGCTGGTCAGTTTAACTCTTTGAGTGTGTAGAATTTTTGGCAGGAAAACGTAGAGTTTGACCTCAAATTTTCAAATTCAATTCAATTCAATTCAATTCAACTTTATTTATATAGCGCCATTTCACAACAACAGTCATCTCATAGCACTATCTGTCATATCCCGAGCGCTTTGTCCGCGCTCGGGTTATTCCTCATCCCTGTCAGCTTTTGACAGCTGGTGTCGTCACACGGGTTTCCCGGGCTCTGATTGGCCAGACGCTCGGGAGCTCTCAGCTGTCAGAACCTGGGCAGCTGTGCCGCGTTTCCAATCATGAGCAGCTGGCTTTAAATGTCAGTGCGAGTGAACTGGACGGCGCAGCTGTCTTGTCAGAAGTCCTATGACTTTCCCCTGTCTCCTTACCACATGCTCCCTGGGTTCCTCGACGTATCCCGCTGCATGTAAGTGATTTATTTGGAACTGTCTTCTCCCTCGCTGACGTTCCTTCCTAATTACGGCAGACGAGAGCTCCTCGTCACTGCCATAACTCTCTATTGTGAATTTATGTTGTGTTGTGTAACGAAGCCTGCGTGGCAAAGTTATGTTGTACACCTAAGTCCTGTGCTTTATAAATAAAAGAACTGAACTGCAATTTACTGAACTGAGGCGTCTTATGCTGGCTCGTGAGGGCCAGCCGTGACAGTAGACAGCCGCCAGAAGGAGACGCCGTTCTCAGTAAGTTGCGTTCTGGGAACTTTGTCCTGCCTGTCCAGGTACGCGGCGTTGGAATATGCATCTCAGCGGAGTCATTCTCGGGGGTCCCACGTCCTGCTGACCAAGGCGCTGGAGGAGGTAGATGAAATCCTCATTATCGCCTCCGACCTCGATGGGCATCCAGACACCTCCCTCGCCCCTCCTCTCCCTCGGTTATCAGCCCGATGAACAGTGGTATTTAGACCGGGCGAGGAGGTGCTTGACCGTCTGCCTTCCCGCTACAACGGTCACCCCGAGGTCGACGCGAGGAGACTCGACATCGCTGCCCAATGCCAGACAATTCTGATGTACGAAGAGGAGGAGGCTGCAAGGTGGAGTGATCTCTGGCTCCAGCTGCCTGAGGCGCTGGAGGAGGTGGATGACTTCATCAGCGCTTCCGCCAGCCTTGACGACTCATCCGAAGCGCACTACTACCTGGACTGCGCTGAGAGAACGCTCGACCGGTTGTCTTCCTGCTACACCGACCACTTGGACGTCCAAGCGAGGAGACAAGAGATCGCCGTCCACCGCGAGGCGCTCCAGGAGATCGAGGAGGAACGAGGCCAAAGGCGGAGTGACCGGAGCTCCCGCTGCCCGCTCTGGAATCCGGATCCTTCCCTCGATCCAGTCCTGGAGTTCGCACCATCCGGGGCCCGTCGTAGACGTCGACACCGTGGCCAGAGACGTTCTCAGCGTGACTCCCCTCCGGAATCCGCTCCGGTTCACTGGGCTGACCCCATTCATCCCACTGCTGTCTCTTCGGCGTCTCACCTGGAGGAGACCCCAGCAGCCTTTCCCCCCGGGCCTGCTTTCCCCGCTGAGCTGTCAGCGCGTCACGCCCGGCCTGACTTGGCTGTTGCCCCCTCCGCTTCGACGCCTTCTCCAGCGGCTGGGAGTTTGAGAAGTTTTGCTCCAGTGGACACCGCGGCTACACCATCCCGAGTGGCCCCCTCTCCTCCAAGAGAGTCTCCGGCCACCACCCGGTGGGAGGAGGATGGAATGACGTTCCCAATGGCAGGTTCCACCGCTCCTCCGGGAGCCAGGCAAGTTCAAGTTCACTTTTTTCCATCTAATAGTGATTTGTTCTGTCTGACTCCTGGGGGTGAGGCTCGGGGTTTGCAGCCCCCCGAGCCTCAACTCCCTGCTGATATGTTAATTAAACCCGCTGCCTCTGTGTCTCCCCCTGCTGAGCACGCTTCGACCTCTGAGGAGCGTCATCAGACGAGGAGTGAGCCTGTGGCCCTCGGGCAGAAGACCCCAGCCCCGCAGCCATTTTCTGGGCAGAGGAGGTTGGACGATTGGTTGGAGCCTGTGCCGACGACGGAGCGTCCCCAGGACTCCGCAGATGAACAGTCCGGTCCAGCGGGCCGAGAGCCCCTCACCTCCACGCCACATGAACAACTAGCGTGGACGATGACGTCGGGGGGTCCTCGAGCTGCAAGAGCCCCTCTTCCAGGGGCGGATGACGTCGCGACGAAGTGGGAACCGGACGACGACCTCCTCCCGTTTGAACCCGGAGCATCGAAGTCCTGGATGGCGGCAGAACCCGAGATCAGGCAAGTGCTCTATTTTCTATCCCTCCTCTTCTTTCTGGAGCATTATTGCCTGTCTCTCGGGGGGGCGAGCCGGGTGCAGCCGTCTGCTGCGCTCGAGCCTGTCTCGCCGGGCCCTGCCGCTGCCGGTGATCCTGATCCCGGTTCCTTTTGTCCCTCTGAGCCTCTCCCCAGGGTCACTAGAGGCGAACCTGCTCTTGGTGCCACCTTGGAGGGTCCGGCTCTCGGCATGGGGTCCACCAGGAGTGCTCCGCCGGTTCAAGCGGAGCTTGACGTCATGGAGGTTCCGGCCCAATCGGGGTCCGACGCGGGTGCTGCTCTCACCCGATCGGAGCTTGACGTCATGGAGGTTCCGGCCCAATCGGGGTCCGACGTGGGTGCTGCTCTCGCCCGATCGGAGCTTGACGTCATGGAGGTTCCGGCCCAATCGGGGTCCGACGCGGGTGCTGCTCTCGCCCGATCGGAGCTTGACGTCATGGAGGTTCCGGCCCAATCGGGGTCTGACGCGGGTGCTGCTCTCGCCCGATCGGAGCTTGACGTCATGGAGGTTCCGGCCCAATCGGGGTCCGACACGGGTGCTGCTCTCGCTCGATCGGAGCTTGACACCATGGTCGTTTTGACCCAGGTGGGTTCTGGAGACTGTGTAGCTGACCCGCCGCTGAGCGCTTTCCAGGCCATGCCCCGTCCTCGCCGTGGCCCCTTTTTCCCCGCCTTTGAGACTGCGGGGGTAAATTCCGGCTAGCCCGGTTCGCCGACCTTCCCCCAGCCATTCTGTTGGCAGGCCGATACTGCCCGACCACCCGGTGACCGGCTCTTTCCTTTTGGCGTCCGGGTCCGGCCTCCTGACAAGCTGGATGGTTCTTTTGGCGCCCTGGTCCGCCCACCGGAGACATGGTTTCCCTCGGCCCGGGGTTTGGCTGGGCCGTTAGGGCACGTTCCGCTGCTTTTGCTGGCGGCCTGGATGCTGGGTGCTGGGAGGCCTCCTGAGCGGAGTTGTTTTACTCTATTCCCCAATGTTTTTTTTTTTTTCCTCTCCTTCTCTTGCCCCACCACTGACTTGTGACTGAAATACCCCACTGGGGATTGGACTTCATGTTTAAGGTGACTGTTTTCCGTGGATGGACATATGTTCTCTTGCCATGGCTATCATGAGTATTGTATGTTTCTTTAGGGTGTGGTTGTTTATTTCCTATGTTACTCCCTTACTCGGGTCTAGTTCCTTTTTTTTTTGGCACCTGTGTTGTCTTTTGGTTTTGACGGTTTTCTGTACACATTAACTTGGAGAAGAAGGTATTATCTGTCCTTTTATTTCCTTGATCCTGCCTTGTGGTATTGACTAGTGTTCCTTGTACCCTCATCTTGGCTTTCTTTTTGTGGTTATGTGTGAGTGATGTCCATCTAGCGTTGACTTTTCTTTTTATTCATCTTTGTCCCCATTTATGTACGGTTTCTGCCTTTTTTTTTCTCTCTCCCTCCCTTCCCCGATGTTTTTGTCCCCTTGTTGTGAGTTGGCCCTGCTCCCCCTCCACCTTCCCTGGGGTGGGGTGGGGGGGTCTGGATGTTGCGCGCGACCAGGAGTTCGCGTAGAGGGAGGGGCCCTGTCATATCCCGAGCGCTTTGTCCGCGCTCGGGTTATTCCTCATCCCTGTCAGCTTTTGACAGCTGGTGTCGTCACACGGGTTTCCCGGGCTCTGATTGGCCAGACGCTCGGGAGCTCTCAGCTGTCAGAACCTGGGCAGCTGTGCCGCGTTTCCAATCATGAGCAGCTGGCTTTAAATGTCAGTGCAAGTGAACTGGACGGCGCGGCTGTCTTGTCAGAAGTCCTATGACTTTCCCCTGTCTCCTTACCACATGCTCCCTGGGTTCCTCGACGTATCCCGCTGCATGTAAGTGATTTATTTGGAACTGTCTTCTCCCTCGCTGACATTCCTTCCTAATTACGGCAGACGAGAGCTCCTCGTCACTGCCATAACTCTCTATTGTGAATTTATGTTGTGTTGTGTAACGAAGCCTGCGTGGCAAAGTTATGTTGTACACCTAAGTCCTGTGCTTTATAAATAAAAGAACTGAACTGCAATTTACTGAAGTGAGGCATCTTATGCTGGCTCGTGAGGGCCAGCCGTGACACTATCAACTGTAGGGGGAACCCCCACAGTCGCAGAAAGACCCCAGCAATCAGGTGATCCCCTGTGAGCAAGCACTTGGCGACGGTGGAGAGGAAAAACTCCCTTTTAACAGGAAGAAACCTCCAGCAGAACCAGGCTCAGGGAGGGGCACTCATCTGCTGCGACTGGCTGGGGGGTGAGGGGATAGAGAAGAAGAAAAGAACAGACATGTAGAGAGCAAACAGCACGATGGGGACTCAATCTATGGGAGAGAACAAACAAATGTTAATGACCAGCAAAAAAAAATATTTCATTGAGAGTGAGAAAAGGAGTGAGGCCCAGTGCATTACTGGAGGTCCCCCGGCTGACTAAACCTATTAGCAGCATAACTAAGGGAGGGTTCAGAAACACATGATCCCTCCCTAATTGTAGGCTATATCAAAAAGGTAGGTTTTAGCCCTATTCTTAAAAACAGAGATCGAGTCTGACTCCCGAATCCAGATTGGCAGCTGATTCCACAGGAGAGGAGCTTGATAACTGAAGGCTCTGCCTCCCATTGTACTTTTGGAGATTCTAGGTATTACAAGTAATCCTGCATTTTGGGAGCGTAGTGCTCTGTTAGGATAATACGGTAGTATCAGATCTTTTAAATAAAAAAGGAGCCTGAGTGTTTAGAGCTTTGTAAGTAAGAAGAAGGATTTTAAACTTAATTCTAAACTCTATGGGAAGCCAATGAAGGGAGGCCAGAACCGGAGAGATCAGATCTCTCTTTCTAGTACCTGTTAAAACTCTTGCTGCAGCATTTTGGATCAGCTGAAGACTTTTTAAAGATGTTTTAGGACAGCCTGATAATAAAGAATTACAATAATCTAATCTCGAGCTAACAAAAGCGTAGATCAGTTTCTCAGCATCACTCTGAGACAAGATGCTCCTAATCTTGGCAATATTACGCAAATGATAGAAGGCAGTCTTAGAAACAAATTTAATATGTGAATTGAAGGACAAATCCTGATCAAAAATAACTCCAAGGTTCCTCACAGAGCTATTAAGAGAAAGAGTAACCGCATCCAAACTAAAAGTTTGATTTGGAAAGGAATTTCTAAGGTTTTTTGGACCAACAAGAATGACTTCAGTCTTATCTGAATTTAATAGCAGGAAATTACAAGTCATCCAAGCTTTGATTTCCTTAAGACAGGCTTCTAACTTGGCTAATTGATTACTATCATCTGGCTTCACTGACAGGTATAATTGTGTGTCATCAGCATAACAATGAAAATGTATACAGTGCTTTCTAATAATGTTGCCTAACAGAAGCATATATAAACTAAAAAGAGTAGGGCCTAGCACAGATCCCTGTGGAACTCCATGACTAAGCTTTGAGTTGAAAGAAAACTCATTATTTACATGAACAAACTGGAACCTATCAGATAAATAAGATCTAAACCACTGCAACGAAGTTCCATTAAGTCCAACATAGTGTTCTAATCTATCAAGTAGAATATTATGATCGATAGTATCAAAAGCTGCACTAAGGTCTAAAAGGACAAGTACAGAAACTAGTCCATTATCAGATGCAATGAGGAGGTCGTTAGTGACCTTCGCTAAGGCTGTTTAAGTACTATGATGGATTCTAAACCCAGATTGAAACTCTTCAAGTAAACCACTTCCCTGCAGGTGGTCAAATAATTGCGTAGCAACAACTCTTTCTAAGATTTTTGAAATGAAAGGGAGATTAGAGATTGGTCTATAGTGTAGCTAAAGCTCCTGGATCTAGCGTTGGCTTTTTGTGTAAGGGTTTAATTACAGCCATTTTAAAAGCCTGCGGTACATGGCCTAAAGTTAATGAAGAATTGATTATATGAAGAATAAGGCTACCAATAAGTGGAAGACTTCTTTAAATAACCTGGTAGGAATAGGGTCTAAAAGACAAGTTGAAGGTTTGGATGAGGAAACTATTTTGTCTAACTCACAAAGGTCGATTGAGTAAACTCATCAAGACAGACATCAGTTGAAGGAGTTGTAGTAGTTACAGTATTTACGATAACTGTGGGAAGAATCTGATTGATTTTATCTCTGATGGATGAAATTTATTATTGAAAAAAGTTCATAAGTCCTGACTAGTAAGCTCTAAGGGAACGCTAGGATTGACAGAGTCCTGACTCTTTGTCAACCTGGCTACAGTGCTGAAAAGAAACCTGGGATTATTCTTGTTCTCTTCTATTAATGCAGAGTAATAACTCGTTCTAGCTTTTCTAAGAGATTTTTTTATAAATTAAAAGATGATTTCTCCAAGCTAAATAGATTTCATCTAAATTAGTGGAGTGCCATTTTCTTTCTAATTGACGAGTCTTCTGTTTTAAGCTACGAGTTTCTGTGTTGAACCAAGGAGTTAGAAATCTCTGATTAGACTTTTTCTTTTTTAAGGGGGCCACCAAGTCTAGAGTCTGATGCAGAGAAGCTGAAACACTATCCACCATGTTATCAATTACAAAAGGAGCAAGCTGTCTATAGCTTATTTCCGTTGTGTTGACACATGGCATAGAGGAAACAATCTGCATAAATCTGGTAACAGCATCATCTGACAGGCATCTACTGTAATAATATTTTTCTTTAGGAGCCAAATAGTCAGAAATAGTAAAATCAAATGTTAACAGACAATGGTCTGACAGTACAGGGTTATGAGGAGACACTACAAGATTTTCTATTTCTATGCCATATGTCAGAACAAGGTCCAATGTATGGTGGAAGTAATGAGTAGAATTTCCTACTTTCTGAGAAAACCCAATCGAGTCTAATATTGAATTAAATGCCACATTAAGGCAGTCACAATCTACATCCACATGTATATTGGTGGATGTAGATTGTGACTTGGTGGAAGCTCAAGCTACCCACCAAGATGTTAGTGCAGTTCTACACAGCCATCATCGAGTCCATCCTCACCACCTCCATAACCGTGTGGTACGCAGGAGCCACTGCCAGGGACAGAATAAGGCTGCAGCGCGTCGTGCGCACTGCTGAGAAGGTGATTGGCTGCAAGCTCCCATCTCTCCAGGATCTGTACATCTCCAGGACCCGGAGGCGTGCTGGCCGGATCATAGCCGATCCCTCACACCCTGGTCACGTACTGTTTGCCCCCCTCCCCTCTGGTAGAAGACTTCGGTCCATCCAGACTAAAACCTCCCGTCACATGAACAGCTTCTTCCCCTCTGCCATTAGACTGCTGAACACTAAGTGACTCGCGTGCACCATGTACAGCAGCTCAACCAGACTCATGTCAATCATCACTGTTTTCTTCCTGCATTACCGACTGCACTATATAGTTCTCCACAGTATCTGCTGCTGGCTAATAAATATTTTAACTGTTGACCAGTATCACTTAATCTTATCCTACACTTTATTACATGTATAGTTTATTTCTCTTATCTTATCATGTTTAATGTTGCAGCATTGTACCGAGACAAATTCCTAGTCTGTGTACTACATGAACAATGGCAATAAACCTGATTCTGATTCTGATTCTGATTCTGATATTAAAGTCCCCTACTATAATTATTCTATCAGATTTCAGCACTAAATCAGCTAAGAAATCAGCAAATTCGGATAAAAATTCTGAGTAGGTTGATGGGGGACGATAAACTATGGCAAATAAAATTGGGTTTAACCTAAAATTGCTAAAGTGCCCAATACTGAGGACCAGGCCCTCAAAGGAATTATAACATGTTTTTTTGCTTTACATTACTAGTAATTTGGAATGGTAAATTGTTGCTACTCCTCCTCCACGACCAGAACTTCTGGGATTTGACAGTTAAATAAACCAGAGGGAGTTGATTCATTTAAACCAACATAAACCTCTTGCCCTAACCAAGTCTCTGTAAGGGAAATTAAATCACTCTGATGATCAATTAACAGATCATGGACTAACAGAGACTTGGGAGTTAGAGACCTAATATTTAATAAACCACATTTAATTTTTAAATTATGAGGAGGAACAGGGGCCAATTCATTCAATTTAGAGGCTTTATGTTTAATTTGAGTTTTACCAATATTTTGCTTTATCACTTTGGGATGCTTATGCATTATATTTTTATTTACTTTGGAGGGAGCAGACAACGATTATCTGATGGGGAAGACAAGGGCTAAGTTGAGGGGTGGCGGATGAAGAGGAGCTGCAGAGAGGCGTGTAAGACTGCAACTCTGCTTCCTGGTCCCAACTCTGAGTAGTCAGGGTTTTGGAAATTTGGATAAAAAAGATGCCAGATTGTTAGATAAATGAGAAGCACCATCCAAAGTGGGATGAATGCTGTCTCGTCTCATAAGACCAGGTTTTCCCCAAAAAGAGCTCCAATTGTCATTGTAGCCTACGTCCTTTTTAGGACACCACACAGACAGCCAGTGGTTCAAGGATGACGAGCGGCTAAACATGTCATCACTGGTCAGATTGGGGAGGGGCCCAGAAAATACTACAGTGGCAGACATCGTTTTTGCAAAGTCACACACCGATTCTATATTAAGTTTCGTGACTTCCGACTGCCGGAGACGGATGTCATTAATGCCGGCGTGAATAACAATTGTGGAATATTTACATTAAAACCATTACAAGTAATCCTGCATTTTGGGAGCGTGGTGCTCTGTTAGGATAATACGGTAGTATCAGATCTTTTAAATAAAAAGGAGCCTGAGTGTTTAGAGCTTTGTAAGTAAGAAGAAAGATTTTAAACTTAATTCTAAACTCTATGGGAAGCCAATGAAGGGAGGCCCGAACCGGAGAGAATGATCTCTCTTTCTAGTACCTGTTAAAACTCTTGCTGCAGCATTTTGGATCAGCTGAAGACCTTTTTAAGATGTTTTAGGACAGCCTGATAATAAAGAATTACAATAATCTAATCCTCGAGCTAACAAAAGCGTGGATCAGGTTTCTCAGCATCACTCTGAGACAAAGATGCTCCTAATCTTGGCATATTACGCAAATGATAGAAGGCAGTCTTAGAAACAAATTTAATATGTGAATTGAAGGACAAATCCTGATCAAAAATAACTCCAAGGTCCTCACAGAGCTATTAAGAGAAAGAGTAACCGCATCCAAACTAAAAGTTTGATTTGGAAAGGAATTTCTAAGGTTTTTTGGACCAACAAGAATGACTTCAGTCTTATCTGAATTTAATAGCAGGAAATTACAAGTCATCCAAGCTTTGATTTCCTTAAGACAGGCTTCTAACTTGGCTAATTGATTACTATCATCTGGCTTCACTGACAGGTATAATTGTGTGTCATCAGCATAACAATGAAAATGTATACAGTGCTTTCTAATAATGTTGCCTAACGGAAGCATATATAAACTAAAAAGAGTAGGGCCTAGCACAGATCCCTGTGGAACTCCATGACTAAGCTTTGAGTTGAAAGAAAACTCATTATTTACATGAACAAACTGGAACCTATCAGATAAATAAGATCTAAACCACTGCAACGAAGTTCCATTAAGTCCAACATAGTGTTCTAATCTATCAAGTAGAATATTATGATCGATAGTATCAAAAGCTGCACTAAGGTCTAAAAGGACAAGTACAGAAACTAGTCCATTATCAGATGCAATGAGGAGGTCGTTAGTGACCTTCGCTAAGGCTGTTTAAGTACTATGATGGATTCTAAACCCAGATTGAAACTCTTCAAGTAAACCACTTCCCTGCAGGTGGTCAAATAATTGCGTAGCAACAACTCTTTCTAAGATTTTTGAAATGAAAGGGAGATTAGAGATTGGTCTATCGTTAGCTAAAGCTCCTGGATCTAGCGTTGGCTTTTTGAGTAAGGGTTTAATTACAGCCGTTTTAAAAGCCTGCGGTACATGGCCTAAAGTTAATGAAGAATTGATTATATGAAGAATAAGGCTACCAATAAGTGGGAAGACTTCTTTAAATAACCTGGTAGGAATAGGGTCTAAAAGACAAGTTGAAGGTTTGGATGAGGAAACTATTTTGTCTAACTCACAAAGGTCGATTGGAGTAAACTCATCAAGACAGACATCAGTTGAAGGAGTTGTAGTAGTTACAGTATTTAAGTTAACTGTGGGAAGAATCTGATTGATTTTATCTTTGATGGATGAAATTTTATTATTGAAAAAGTTCATAAAGTCCTGACTAGTAAGCTCTAAGGGAATGCTAGGATTGACAAGAGTCCTGACTCTTTGTCAACTTGGCTACAGTGCTGAAAAGAAACCTGGGATTATTCTTGTTCTCTTCTATTAATGCAGAGTAATAACTCGTTCTAGCTTTTCTAAGAGATTTTTTATAAATTAAAAGATGATTTCTCCAAGCTAAATAGATTTCATCTAAATTAGTGGAGTGCCATTTTCTTTCTAATTGACAAGTCTTCTGTTTTAAGCTACGAGTTTCTGTGTTGAACCAAGGAGTTAGAAATCTCTGATTAGACTTTTTCTTTTTTAAGGGGGCCACCAAGTCTAGAGTCTGATGCAGAGAAGCTGAAACACTATCCATCATGTTATCAATTACAGAAGGAGCAAGCTGTCTATAGCTTATTTCCGTTGTGTTGACACATGGCATAGAGGAAACAATCTGCATAAATCTGGTAACAGCATCATCTGACAGGCATCTACTGTAATAATATTTTTCTTTAGGAACCAAATAGTCAGAAATAGTAAAATCAAATCTTAACAGACAATGGTCTGACAGTACAGGGTTATGAGGAGACACTACAAGATTTTCTATTTCTATGCCATATGTCAGAACAAGGTCCAATGTATGGTGGAGGTAATGAGTAGAATTTCCTACGTTCTGAGAAAACCCAATCGAGTCTAATATTGAATTAAATGCCACATTAAGGCAGTCACTATCTACATCCACATGTATATTAAAGTCCCCTACTACAATTATTCTATCAGATTTCAGCACTAAATCAGCTAAGAAATCAGCAAATTCGGATAAAAATTCTGAGTAGGTTGATGGGGGACGATAAACTATGGCAAATAAAATTGGGTTTAACCTAAAATTGCTAAAGTGCCCAATACTGAGGACCAGGCCCTCAAAGGAATTATAACATGTTTTTTGCTTTACATTAACTAGTAATTTGGAATGGTAAATTGTTGCTACTCCACCTCCACGACCAGAACTTCTGGGATTTTGACAGTTTAAATAACCAGAGGGAGTTGATTCATTTAAACCAACATAATCCTCTTGCCCTAACCAAGTCTCTGTAAGGGAAATTAAATCACTCTGATGATCAATTAACAGATCATGGACTAACAGAGACTTGGGAGTTAGAGACCTAATATTTAATAAACCACATTTGATTTTTAAATTATGAGGAGGAACAGGGGCCAATTCATTCAATTTAGAGGCTTTATGTTTAATTTGAGTTTTACCAATATTTTGCTTTATCACTTTGGGATGCTTATGCATTATATTTTTATTTACTTTGGAGGGAGCAGACAACGATTCTCTGATGGGGAAGACAAGGGCTAAGTTAAGGGGTGGCGGATGAAGAGGAGCTGCAGAGAGGCGTGTAAGACTGCGACTCTGCTTCCTGGTCCCAACTCTGAGTAGTCAGGGTTTTGGAAATTTGGATAAAAAAGATGCCAGATTGTTAGATAAATTCAATTCAATTCAATTCAACTTTATTTATATAGCGCCATTTCACAACAACAGTCATCTCATAGCACTATCAACAGTAGGGGGAACCCCCACAGTTGCAGAAATACCCCAGCAATCAGGCGATCCCCTGTGAGCAAGCACTTGGCGACGGTGGAGAGGACAAAACTCCCTTTTAACAGGAAGAAACCTCCAGCAGTACCAGGCCTCAGGGAGGGGTCAGTCATCTGCCGACGACTGGCTGGGGGTTGAGGGGAAGAGAAGAAGAAAAGAACAGACATGTAGAGAGCAAACAGCACGATGGGCTGCAGAGAGGCGTGTAAGACTACGACTCTGCTTCCTGGTCCCAACTCTGAGTAGTCACGGTTTTGGAAATTTGGATAAAAAAGATGCCAGATTGTTAGATAAATGAGAAGCACCTCCAAAGTGGGATGAATGCTGTCTCGTCTCATAAGACCAGGTTTTCCCCAAAAAGAGCTCCAATTGTCAATGTAGCCCACGTCATTTTTAGGACACCACACAGACAGCCAGCGGTTCAAGGATGACGAGCGACTAAACATGTCATCACTGGTCAGATTGGGGAGGGGCCAGAGAATACTACAGTGGCAGACATCGTTTTTGCAAAGTCACACACCGATTCTACATTAAGTTTCGTGACTTCCGACTGCCGGAGATGGATGTCATTAATGCCGGCGTGAATAACAATTGTGGAATATTTACAGTTACTTTTAGCCAGCATTTTCAAATTTGACTCGATGTCGCCTGCTCTGGCCCCAGGGATACATTGGACTATGACCGCTGGAGTCTCTAGGTTCACGTTTCTGACTATAGAGTCGCCAATGATCAGAGTTTTTTCCTCAGCGGGTGTGTCGCTGAGCGGGGAAAAACGATTAGAAACGTGAACAGGTTGGTGGTGAACCGGGGCTTTGCGACTAGGCTTCCTTCTCACCGTCACCCACCCAGTCTCCTCGCTGCTGAGGAGAGCCGGGGAACCGCTGACAGGGGGGCCTAAGCTAGCTAGCTCCGCTGCAGCTAATGGGCGTCCGTCAGATTAACTGGCGCAGACGGTGTTTCAATGCAGCGGAGCCGGGATTCCAAATCAGACAACCTCGCCTCGAGCGCCTCAAAAAGACAACATTTATTACATTACCGTTATCACTAAAAGAGGCAGAGGTGTAGCTAACATCTGACAGAGAGAGCACACCAGAGGAGAGGAAAGAGAGCTAGTAGCCATAGCTAGTGGCTCGAGAGCTGGAGAGCAAACCACACAGGCAGACAGCAAAACAGGAAGTGACGATACGTTACCACAAGGAAGTGACGATCCAATAAATGAGAAGCACCATCCAAAGTGGGATGAATGCTGTCTCGTCTCATAAGACCAGGTTTTCCCCAAAAAGAGCTCCAATTGTCAATGTAGCCCACGTCATTTTTAGGACACCCACACAGACAGCCAGCGGTTTCAAGGATGACGAGCGGCTAAACATGTCATCACTGGTCAGATTGGGAGGGGCCCAGAAAATACTACAGTGGCAGACATCGTTTTTGCAAAGTCACACACCGATTCTATATTAAGTTTCGTGACTTCCGACTGCCGGAGACGGATGTCATTAATGCCGGCGTGAATAACAATTGTGGAATATTTACTGTTACTTTTAGCCAGCATTTTCAAATTTGACTCGATGTCGCCTGGTCTGGCCCCAGGAATGCATTTGACCATGGCCGCTGGAGTCTCTAGGTCCACGTTTCTGACTACAGAGTCGCCAATGATCAGAGTTTTTTCCTCAGCGGGTGTGTCGCTGAGCGGGGAAAAACGATTAGAAACGTGAACAGATTGGTGGTGTACCGGGGCTTTGCGACTAGGCTTCCTTCTCACCGTCACCCACCCAGTCTCCTCGCTGCTGAGGAGAGCCGGGGGGACCGCTGACAGGGGGGCCTAAGCTAGCTAGCTCCGCTGCAGCTAAGGGGCGTCCGTCGAGATTAACTGGCGCAGACAGTGTTTCAATGCAGCGGAGCCGGGATTCCAAATCAGACAACCTCGCCTCGAGCGCCTCAAAAAGACAACATTTATTACATTTACCATTATCACTAAAAGAGGCAGAGGTGTAGCTAAACATCTGACAGAGAGAGCACACCAGAGGAGGAGAGGAAAGAGAGCTAGTAGCCATAGCTAGTGGCTAGCTAGTGGCTGGAGAGCAAACCACACAGGCAGACAGCAAAACAGGAAGTGACGATATGTTACCACAAGGAAGTGACGATCCCGAAGCAATGACAATAGCTTCAGAACGGTAATAGTTAGATGCAAAGTCCCAATTACAAAAATGTTGCAGAGGAAGCCATGTGTCTGCCAAGTGAACTTGCATCCATGCATAGTGCATAATTGGACCTAATGTGCATATTGCAACAATCCATCCATCCATCTTCTTCCGTTTAATCCTTTTCGGGTCGCGGTGGGGGGGGGGGCTGGAGCCTTTCCCAGCATCTTTGGGCGAGAGGCAGGGTACACCCTGGACAGATTGCCAATCCAAATTTTATTATATTTGGTCATTGTGGTCATTTTGTCAGTAAGTCTCTGCCCTCATTTGTCAAGGTTGCCAAAATTACTAAAAATTATTAAAAAAAAAAAAAAATCTGTTTCACACTGTCACCACATGGTCCTTTGTCCATTCATTGCCAAAATTACTAAAAATCATTAAAGAAAAAAA
Source organism: Pholidichthys leucotaenia (assembly GCA_020510985.1). Classification (NCBI taxonomy): domain Eukaryota; kingdom Metazoa; phylum Chordata; class Actinopteri; order Cichliformes; family Pholidichthyidae; genus Pholidichthys; species Pholidichthys leucotaenia. The sequence goes on from CM035844.1 coordinate 220,179,918, forward strand.
ACAATTTTTGTTTCACACTATGTCACTATGTCACCACTAAAAATCATTCAAAAAAAAAAACACAATCGCCACTGCTCGTTGTTGACCTACCACTGCACACACGTGGTGCACGTCGATACCCACCGGCTGTGCAATCTTGCCCACCCAAGCGTTGCCCACGGGCTGCTATGGACCTTTTCGCTCCGCGACCATGGTTTGGCAAAACAGAACAATCTGCAGACGACACTCCTGTGCCATTTTGGGCACGGCTGGACACAGAAAACGCAGCTGCAGCGTCACGTGCAAGATGGCCATCTTTCAGTGCCAAAATTACTAAAAATAATCCCCAAAAAACAATTTCATGACACATTTGTGGCACACTATCTAAACTGAAATAAAGCAAATGAAACACAGTTCATGCAACAAATATGTACCTGTTTGTTTTGTCGGTCAGAAGCTTCCAGAATTCCTCAGTCCAAAACAGCGACACAAAATCAATGGCGGGCGCAGATGACTTGTCCTTCTCTCCACGATATCCAGCTGGCTGTTCAAATCCATTCAGCCACGGCTGATAAACTGGTAAAGCAGAACAACCTGCAGACGAGGCTCCTGTGCCATTTTGGGCACGGCGGGACACAGAAAACGCAGCTGCAGCATCGCATGCAAGATGTCCGTCTCCACTTTCACCAGAAGTGCTTGCACCATTGTCCGAAGGCACATTATCAGAGCTGGACTCTTCCTCAGATGATGAACTAGGGCTAAGCTCTTCCTCTGAACCAGAAGCGCCGAACACTAGCGCTAAAACCTTTTCAGCTGAGAGCGTCTTCCTTGCCATTCTGTCTCCTCCATGTTAAAAAGCAGAATGAAAGGGGGTGGGCTTCAAATGCTGATTTGACCTACTTATTGCATTTGACCATTTCCAGTTCTCGCGGTAAGTGAAAAGCCACACCTCTTGGCCACCAAGTGGTGTTAAAAGGTTTGATAGATAGATAGATAGATAGATAGATAGATAGATAGATAGATAGATAGATGTACTTTATTGATCCCAAACTGGGAAATTACAGTGTAACAGCAGCATTTCAGTTGACAACCAAACAACAGAAACACACACATGACACACAAAGGGATTACCCATGGAAAGTAAAAACTAACACGACTATAAAACCTACCGTATTTTTTGGACTATAAGGCGCACTTAAAATCCTTTAATTTTCTCAAAAATCGACAGTGCGCTTTATAATCCGGTGCACCTTATGTATTAATTCTGGTTGTGCTTACTGACCTTGAACCAATTTTATGTGGTACACGGCGCTCAAAAATCTGTCAAAAATGTTTTAGTATGACTTTGGTAAGCTACGAAGCCGAACCGCTTGATGGATTGTCGGAGCATTACGGTAGTCAGGAGCCTCGCGGAGTAATATGTGCTTCAACATAATGGCCGGATGGCTTTTTCCACAAATCTCTATCCCTATTGATCTGCCACTCCATGCGCGCCCATCTCACCGATATTGTCAAAACCCAAGTGAAGCAAACTAATTCGGAGCTTGCCATCATTCCGGGTGGATTAACCAAAGAACTCCAACCGCTATATTGGTGTCAACAGGCCGTTCAAAGTTAAATTGCTAGTGAGTAACGCAACTATCTGCCAATGGATCGTGGATCGAAACTGCTCCTGTTTAGCTGTAATTAATATTCAAAAATGATATTTTCGGGATGAAAGAAGTCAAGCGTCCCGGCATTTGTTTGCATTGTTTACTTCTCGGGGCTGCCGCCGGAGAGCGAACCGTATCGAGTACCGAGCGAGTATCCTGGTGATGTAAACAGCCACGGACCAAAAACGTACATTTGCTCGTGGAACAGGTCATTCACACTCGCAGACAATCGTGCTATATGTGTCTATAATGACTATAGATAGGATTTTCTTTCCATGCACGCAAAAAAAAAAAAAAAATTCCCAGATCCGACTACCTCGCAAGGTAGTCGATACCCAAAAGCCGATGGTGTATAGAACACGTATATTAGGATTTGTATGTGAAATTTCGGCAACGAAACTGCTCCCGTTTAGCTGTAATCGGGAGCAGTAAATATGGCTGTAAATGCGTATTTACGGCTGTAAATACGGCTCGCTCTCCGGCGGAGAGTGAGCCGTATCGAGTACTGAGCAACTACCGAGCGAGTATTCTGGCCAATATGGCGATGTAAACAGCCACAGACTAAAAACGTTCCGCCTGCTCATAGAACAGGTCATTTACACTCGCAGACAATCACGCTATATGTGTCTATAATGACTATAGATAGGATTTTCTTTCCATGCACAGAATTTTTTTTTTTTTTCCCGGCTCCGACTACCTCGCTTTAAATAAATAAATTATAAATTTTATAATCCGGTGCGCCTTATGTATGAAAATAGACCATCAAATAGACCGTTCATTGATAGTGCGAATTATAATACGGTGCGCCTTATAGTCCCAAAAACACGGTATATACATCATAGCTTAATGTACTGTATGATGACCCGTATAAACACATGAAACATCCCATTGCACAAAGAAGGACTATCAGGAGCAGAGTGAAAAGTGATGTACCAGTTAGTCTGTAAGGTTCAGGTTCAGGTTCAGGTTACTTTATTTGTACCCGTAGGTAGATTTGTTTTGCAGTTGGTGACATCCATATTTACAAGCCACAATTACATTCAACATAGACACAAACACAGGCACACATCTTACAAAATAGGTAAATATAAAATATGTACAATATAATTTTTATAGCTTGTTCAACTCTTTGACAGCAGCAGGGACAAAGCTGTTTTTGTAGCGCTGGGTTCTACTTTTTGGGACAGCAAACCTCCGTCTGGAGGGAAGAAGCTGAAAGTTGCAGTGCAAAGGGTGGGAGTCATCATTTAAAATCGAGTCGGCCATCCTCTGTACTTGTCTGGTGTACTGGGATGTCAGGCTCAGCTGTGACTCACCAAGCAAACGACTGGACCATCTGACTACCTGATCCAAGGATTTCCTCTGTTTCAGTTTTATCTGACCAAACCATGACATTAAAGAAAAGGATAAAACAGATTCAATAAAAGCCCGATAGAACATAGTCATTATGGTTCGGTCAATTTGGAAGCGTGCAAGTTTCCTCAAACAATGCAAATTTTGCTGACCCTTTTTGCACACCCTTTCACAGTTCACCTCAAAGTTCAATCCACTATCAATAATCGTCCCAAGATATTTGTATGATTGTACACATTCGGTGGTCTGGCCTTTTAGTATGGTGACTTTGTGCCTGGGAGTTTTCCTCCTAAAGTCAATAATCATATCTTTCGTTTTTGTTGTATTCAGCTGCAGGTAGGAATCCTCACACCAGTGAACAAAGTCATCAACTACTGGGCCGTGGCCACTCTCACCATCCTGGAGGAGACTGACAATGACTGAGTCATCAGCATACTTTATAATGTGTCTGTTGTCATGTCTGCTCCGACACATGTTTGTGTACAGGATGAAGAGTAGTGGTGACAACACACACCCCTGAGGAGAGCCAGTAGAAGAGCACTTTAGGTCAGACAATGTGCCATTGACCCTTACTCTCTGCGTCCTGTTGGTTAAGAAATCCAGAATCCAACCCACCAGATTATTGCTTAAATCAAATTGTTGCAGGAGCCTTTCAACTAAAATATGAGGTTGGATTGTATTAAAGGCAGAAGAAAAGTCCACAAATAAAAGCCTGGCGTGTGTCCCCATTAAAATCCAGATGTTTAAAAAGCATGTTAAACAGAGTGACAGTGGCATCCTCCACTCCTCTGTGAGGCCTATAGGCAAACTGCAGAGGATCCAATGCATGTTCAGTCTGCTTTAGGACCTCACATCTGACCAGTTTTTCAAAAATTTTCATTAAAATTGAAGTCAAAGCAACTGGTCTAAAGTCATTTACGTTTTAGGACAGCTGGATTTTGGAACGGGAACAACCACGGCATCTTTCCAGATCTTAGGCACATGTTGTGTCTGTAAGGACTTATTGAAAATGTAGTGAAATATAGGACTCAGTTCATGTGCACAGGACTTTACCAGGCGTCCACATATATTATCAGGGCCCTGACTTTTGTTCACTTTTACAGCGCGGAACTCCCTTTCAACATCCTGCATCTCAATATTAAAGTACTGATTGTCTTTGAGTTTCTGTTTCAAAACTTGGATTTCTGTGCTAAAATCAAAGGAGTCAAAACGACCATAAAAACAATTAAGAGCATTAGCCAGCTCTGTGTCTGAACTAAAACCATCTAAAAACACACGATTACTGCGCTCTGTGCTCTGAAGGCCTGCAATTTTTTTCATACTGGCCCAGGCCGAACCAAGTTTATTTGCTGCCATCTTGCTTTCCAATTCCTGATTTATAATTCTGTTTTGCTCTTAAAATTTCGGCCTTTAGCTCCTTAGTGGCAACCTGTAGCGCCAGAAAACGGACCCCTGTTAAAGGCAAGTGCTTTCCTCTGTAAGCAGGATTTAACTGATTTAGTAACCCATGGTTTGTTGTTGGGATATATTTTGACACGTTTACGTGGAACAATCTTATTTTGACAGTAAGCTATGTATGAGCATGTGAGCTCATCCAGAGAGTCCAAATCATCCCCGCAGGCCATTATGAACATCTTCCAGTCTGTACAGTCAAAGCATTCCTGGAGGCTGTGCTCTGAATCTTCTGTCCACACATCAATGTCTCTCATCTCCACCTTGCCTCTTCTGAGAGCAGTTTTATAGGTGGGCAGCAAATGAACACAGTTGTGATCTGATGATCCTAAAGGAGGAAGGGGGAGTGATTTATAGGCCCTCTCTATGGATCCATAGCACAGGTCCAATGTCTTTTTTCGCCTGGTTGGGCAGGAGACATACTGATGAAAGTTTTTAAGTGTCTTCTTTAAAGAAACATGGTTAAAATCCCCAAGAATGAAGTTTGGCGCCACTGGAGAAATTGACTGCAGCCGCTGCACCACATCAGAGATGGTGCTGGAGGCGGAGTCAGCGTCTGCCCTCGGATGAATGTACACAGTTGTGATGAAAAGTTGGGGAAACTCTCGAGGCAAATAAAAGGGGCGAAGCGACACAGACAGCAGCTCCACATGGGGTGTACAGATGCGCTCTCTGACTGTGACAGATGTGCAGTACTGCTTATTAATGTATAAACATACTCCGCCCCCCTGACGCTTCCCAGTTACCTCTTCCTGCCGATCCGAGCGCAGCGGGGCTCCAAAGCCGTCAATCCACAGGTCTGCATCCCGATCATGTGCAGTAAGCCAAGATTCAGTGAAAGCCATGACGCAGCAGTTCTTAAAATCCTTCTGGTAACGTACGTTGCCTTGAATTTCCTCCACCTTGTTTCTCACAGACTGTGCATTCCCAAAAAATGATCGAAGGAAGAGGAATGTTACCAAACTGACGTCTCCTAAGGCGCAATTTCACACCTCCACGTCTTCCACGCTTCCTCCTGCCGCTTCTTTTTTCACCGCTGTGTCCGTCTCTCAAAATAAAGTCCGGCAGCTGAAATCTTGGCGCAATCAGAGACTCTGCACCAGCTGTGTTAAAGCGCAGCAAACACGTCCTGGAATATTGTATTCTGCCCGCTATTCTGCTCGCCATGGAGCCGAACGCGTTTACCTCAGAGACAAAGAGCCACAGCAAAGAAAGCAGTAGTGCGAGATATGACAGGAAATCCATGTTGCAGATACCAGGGAGCTGTTCGCCATATATTCCACCAACGCTCCAGGGCAGAAACGACACAGAGGATTTTCTAAAAACGTAAAAAAGTACAAAAAACACACACACGCACACACGCACTATATCACCAAGCTGCTGGTCGCTGCGTGCGCATGCGCCCAATGCAGTGTGCAGTGTGGTAGCATAGCTATGCCAGAATACAACATCATAGTGAGTTATTGTACAGTGAAATTGCATGTGGCAGGAAAGATTTCCTGTACCTGGCTGTTCGACAACGAAGCTGTAGTAGTCTACTGGAGAAAGTGCTTCGCTGTCTATCTAGTTGTGTGGTGGAAGGGGTGATCAGGATTGTTCATGATGGATCGCAGTTTATTTAGTGTTCTCCTCTCCATCACTGTGTCAAAGGTCTCCGGTCTGAGACCAGTTACAGAGCCAGCCCTCTTGATAATCTTGTCAAGTCTGTTGGTATCTCTGGCTCTAATACTGTTACCCCAACAGACCACAGCAAAGACGATGGCGCTGGCGACAACAGTCTGGTAGAAAAGCTCCAGCATCCTGCTGCACATGTTGAAGGATCTCAGCTTTCTCAGGAAGTAGAGTCTGCTCATCCCCTTCTTGTGCACAGCATTAGTGCTGGATCTCCAGTTCAACCCACTGCTGATCCTGACACCCAGATATTTGTAGTCCTCAACCACTCCCACATCCTCCCCACTAATCTGCAGTGGCTGAGAAGGAGCCTTCCTCTTCCTGAAGTCAATCACCATCTCTCTGGTCTTGCTGACATTCAACCTCAGGTGACTCTGCTCCGTCCACTCCACAAATCTGTCTACCAGTGCCCTGTACTCCCCCTCCTCTCAGAATCAGAATCAGAATCAGAAACAGCTTTATTGGCCAAGTATGCACAACACATACAAGGAATTTGACTTTGGCTAAAACTTGCTCTCGTTGTTCAGGTGAAGGATTTAAATAAGGATTCAATGACAACCACAGTATGTACAGTAAATTACAGTCTGTCCACGTTTCTATAAAAGGATGCAAATATATACAGGAATATATGCAGTTATTTACTCGGACTAACCACACTTTGCAGAAATATATGAAAAAATAACAATCACACAGTATTTCAATGTGGACTCAGATTCAGTGATATAATGTGAATGAAGTAAAAAGCAGTGTGAGAGTATGTGCAATGTAATAATGGATGAAAAGTCATGAGTACAGCAACAGGTAGGACTAGGTGAATGTTAGGAGTTCATCAGAGTGATGGCTTGAGGAAAGAAACTGTTCCTGTGACGGGTGGTTTTGACCTTCAGTGATCTGTAACGACGACCAGAAGATAGAAGTTCAAACAGTTTGTGGCCGGGGTGTGATGGGTCAGCACAGATGTTTCCGCCCGTTTCCTGGTTATGGACCGATATAAGTTCTCAATGGAGGGGTAGGTCGGTACCAATGATCCTCTCCGCAGACTTAATGATCCGCTGCAGGTCTGGTCTTGTCCTGTTTAGTGGCCAGATCCAAACCAGACAGCGATGGGAAAAGCAGAGGACAGATTGGATGATGGCGGGTGTAAGAAGACAACCAGCAGCTCCTGAGGCAAATCAAACCTTCTTGAGCTGACGCAGAAAAAAAACAACCTCTGCTGGGCCTTTTTCGGACAGTGTCAATATGGGAGGACCACTTCAGGGTCCGGGAGCTTGTGGTACCCAGAAACTTGAAGGCGTCCACAGTGGACACTGTGCTGTTGAGGATGGTGAGTGGGGGGAATGAAGGGGGGTGTCGCCTGAAATCCACAGTCATCTCCACGTTTTGGCTGGGTTAAGTTCAAGATGGTTCTGGCTGCACCAGAGGATCAGCTGCTCCACCTCCCGCCTGTATGCAGACTCATCATCATCCCGGATCAAACGATGACTGTGGTGTCGTCCGCAAACTTCAGGAGCTTCACCGAAGGGTCCTTGAGGTGCAGTCGTTGAGTAGAGGGAGAAGAGCAGTGGGGGAAAGGACACATCCTTGGGGGGCGCCGTACTAATTTTTCGGGCGCTGGATGTAAATCTCCCCTAGCTTCACCTGTTGCCACCTGTCAGTCAGAAAGCTGGAGATCCACTGGCAGGTGGAGGGGGCACCTTGAGCTGGAGGAGTTTCTGATGAAGAATGCCTGGGATGATGGTGTTAAACGCTGAGCTGAAGTCGACAAACAGGATCCTGGCGTACGTCCCTGGGGAGTCGAGGTGTTGCAGGATGTAATGTAGTCCCATATTCACTGCATCATCCACTGACCTGTTTGACCGGTAGGCAAACTGCAGTGGGTCCATCAGGGGGCCTGTGATGACCTTCAGGTGGTTCAGCACCAATCTCTCCAAGGATTTCATGACCACAGAGGTCAGGGCAACAGGTCTGTAGTCGTTTAATCCTGTAATAGAGGGTTTCTTGGGAACTGGAATGATGATGGAGCGTTTGAAGCAGGAAGGTACTTCACGCAGCTCCAGTGATCTGTTAAAGATCCGGGTGAAGATGGGGGCCCAACTCGTTGGAGCAGACTCTCAGGCAGGACGGAGACACCACCTCAGGTCCTGCAGCCCTTCTTGATCTTTTGTCTCTGAAAGACCCGGCGCACCTCCTCTTCACAGATCATTAGTGCTGGTGGGAGGTCAGAGTGGAGGAGGGATGGAGTTCCTGGGGCTGCAGATAATCCTTTTGTGTGGGTGGGAGGTGAGAACTGTAGGTTCTTTTCAAACCTGCAGTAAAAGCTGTTTAGGTCATAGCCAGCTGGAGGTTTTCCGCAGGGTGGGGGGATGGTCTCCTGTAGTTGGTGATATTCCGTAGGCCTCTCCAGACAGAAAACAGAGTTGTTAGCTGAGAAGTTTTTTTGTAACTTCACACTGTAGCCTCCTCTTAGCAAGCCTGGTCTCCTTCGTCAGCATGTTTCTGGCCCGCTTGTACAGAGTCCAGTCACCAGTCCTGTAGGCCTCCTCCTTGGTCTGACGTAGCTGCTTCAGTTTAGGAATGAACCAGGGTTTATTGTTGTTGTCTATGCAGAAGGTCTTGGTCTGCACACACATGTCCTCGCAGAAACAGGTGTATGATGTCACAGTGTCAGTGAGTTCATTTAAGTTAATGCTGCAGCTTCAAAAACACTCCCAATCTGTGCAGTCAAAGCAGGCTTGTAACTTCAGCTTTGATTCCTCAGTCCATTTTCTTCACAGTCCTTACAACAGGCTTGGAAGTTTTTAGTTTCTGTCTGTATTGTTGGAATAAGATGGAGCAGGCAGTGGTCAGAAAAACCCAGAGCTGCACGGGGACGGCATGATAGGCATTTCTTAAAACTGTGTAACAGTGGTCAAGTGTATTTGTGTCCCTGGTGGGACATTTAATATGCTGTCTGTATTTAGGAAGCTCATTTGTGAGATTCAGCTCTATTGAAATCACCCAGAATGATAAGCAGAGAGTCTGGATGTTTTTCCTCCACCTCTGCTATCTGGTCAGCGAGGAGCTGCAGTGCCTCCGTTGTACAAGCAGCAGGCGAGATATAAATTCCGACCAGAATAAATGAGGAGAACTCTCGCGGTGAATAAAAGGGTTTACAGTTTATGAACAGTGACTCTAGGTTAGGGCTAAAAAACTTCTTCAACACCTGTGACATCAGTACACAACCTTCGTTTATGTAGAAGCAGATTCCACCACCTTAGTCTTTCCAGAAAATTCTCGGCTGCGATCAGCGGCGAAACAGTTGAAATCCGTCCAGACGGACCGCGCTGTCCGGGATGTGTTCACTCAGCCAGGACTCCGTGAAACAAAGGGCGCCAGATCTGCTAAAATCCCGGGTTTTTGTGAGTCAGGAGCAGCAGTTCATCCATTTTGTTCGCCAAAACTGCGGATATTTGCCAGATGGATCGATGGGAGCGGCGTGCGAAATCCTCGTTTCTTCAGCCTGACTAACGCACCGCACGTTTACCACGCCGCCATCGTTTCCGGCCAGCGCCAATAGCCGCTGCTCCCACAGCTAAGATGGACTGAAAAAACTTCAGATCAGCAGCAGTAACTGGCGGAGAAGTTGCATTGGGAGGTAGTCTGAGTGAAAGTAGTTCCTCCCTTGAATAGGTGATTCGGACAGAAGAGCAGAAGTCCAAAAAAACACACAAAATTATCAAAAACATTAGAGAGCAGAAGCCAGTGGCTGCCATCTGCGGCGCCATCTTGGATTTTTTTTTTTTTTTTTTCTCCTCATCTTATACACCCCACAACAGCTGAGTCATCAGAGAATTTTTGCAGGTGGCATGACTCAGTGTTGTACTGAAAGTCAGTGGTGTATAAGGTAAAAAGAAAAGGAGAGAGCACAGTCCCCTGTGGCGCTCCCGTATCACTAGCCACCACTCCAGACAAGACACTGCCCAGCCTGACAAACTGTGATCTGCCTGTCAGGTAGTCAGTAATCAAGGAGATCACAAAGTTGTCAACCCCCATCACTCCGCAGCAGTGGCTGGATGGTGTTAAAGACACTGGAGAAATCAAAAAAAGTGATTCTCACAGTATCTCCTCCACCATCCAGGTGCAAATGGGCTCGTTGCAGCAGGTAGATGACAGCATCTTCAACTCCTAAATGGGGCTGATATGCAAACTGCAGAGGGTCCAGCCACGTCTTCACCTGTGGCCTCAGGTGGACTAAAAGCAGTCTCTCCAGGACCTTCATCACATGAGATTTGAGGGCAACTGGTCGGTAGTCATTCAAATCCGATGGAGATAACTTCTTGGGGACAGCAACCAGGCAGGATGCACCGGTACTTTCTCCAGACTCAGGCTCAGGTTGTACAGGTGTTTCAGTACCGGAGCTAGTTGGTTGGCACAGGTCCTCAGGGTCCTTGCGGAGATGCCGTCAGGGCTCGAAGTCTTCCGGTGACGGAGTCTCTCCAGCTGTTTCTCCACCTGATCTGTAGTCATCGTGAAGTGAGGGAGGGTCCTGGTGCCCCCTGAGGAGGAGGAGGGGGGAGATGGAGAGAGGTTCTGCATGGGAGCGTGGGTGGGGAGGGGTGTGTGGGGGTCTGGTTGTGTTGCTCGGGTGACAGACTGTGAGTTGAACCTATTAAAAAACAGATTCAGTTCCTCAGCTCTCTCCTGGATCCCAGATGGCTGCCCGACTCTTCCCTTGTACCCAGTTATTTGTTTCATTCCCTCCCACACATCTTTAGTGTTGTTTTGCCTGAGTTTCTCTTCCAACTTCCTCCTATAAATGTCCTTGCACTTCCTCAGCATCTCTCTCAGCTCATGCTGCACTCCCCTCAGCTTCTCCTTGTCTCCAGCCCTAAAAGCTCTCTTCTTTTTGTTCAGAAGTGCTTTCAGGTCACTGGTGACCCATGGTCTGTTGTTGGAGAAGCAGTGTACAGTCTGAGCTGGCATGGTCATGTCTTCACAGAATCTAATGTATTCTGTGATGCAGTCAGTCATATTGTCTATGTCCACCTCATGTGGTTCACAGAGTACACTCCAGTCCGTGGTGTCGCAGCAGTCCTGTAGTGCATCAGCAGCCTCCTGTGTCCACCTCCTCACAGTCCGTGTATAAGCAGGCTGCCTTTGCACAAGGGGGACGTACTTGGGTGTTAACATGACGATGCAGTGATCTGATTTACCAATAGGGGGTAGAGCTGTGGCACTATATGCATCCCTGACATTGGCATACAGTAAATCCAGTGTTTTGTTCTCACTGGTGGGACAGTCAACAAACTGGTGAAAGTTTGGTAGTGTTTTTCCCACTGAGACATGGTTAAAATCACCTGTGATGGCCATGAATGCATCCGGGTGCTTCTCCAGTAATGTGGCCGCAGTGGAGCTGATGATGTCACAGGCCACCGCTGCGTCAGCTGACGGAGGGACATAGACGATAACAACTAAAGCACACTTCATTTCTCGCGGCATATATTAAGGTCTCATACTGACAGCCAGCAGTTCAATGTCTGGGCTGCAGAACTTTTCCTTCACATAAATGTACCTGGGATGACACCATCGTTCATTAACAAGAAGTGCCACTCCTCCTCCTCTCTTTTTCCTGCTGTTTTTCACGTCTCTGTCCCCCCTTATAGTCCTGAAGCCAGGTATCGCTACGTTTACATCCGGGATCTGTGAGTGTAACCACGTCTCCGTAAAACACATGAAACTACACTCACGATACTCCTTTTTCGTCCTGACTAGTGCTGTAAGCTCGTCTGTTTTATTTGCCAGCGATCGCACGTTCCCGGTGATGATCATCAGTACAGCCGGCTTATGCTTCCTCTTCCTCCTCCTCACCTTCCCTCCAGCCCTTCGCCCGCGGTGTCTCCTCTTCAGCTCATCCAGGATGAGGGGCTTCACTGCCGGCTGCAGCACTCCAGGCTCCGGCCTCCTCAGCGCAATCAGCTGTTCGCGTGTGTAAACAATGCGTCCGCCCCCACCTCTGTTGATCTCCATTGCCCAAGGAAGAGAAAAAGCGATGGAAACTAGAGAAAAGACTGGCTAAAATAAGGAAAAAGTTGGCCAGTCTTAGTCCGAGTATTCCTACAGAGCCCTGGTTAATAAGAGACACACTATATACAGGAATAAACAGATAGAAACACAAAGACACGAGAGAGCTGCTGCTGGTAAGGCCGCCCTGTCTCCGGCGCCATTAAAAAAAAAAAAAAAACATTTCACACTCTGTTCAGCTGTACAGGCTTTGTTTGGACTGATCAGCTGACATTCGCACTTGTGCGACATACACACTCAATTGGTTAACTGCGTCCGAGGTTGCGCGAACACCGGCGGGCCTTTTGTCATTATAAAGTGTTCGACCCCGTGTTTCGTTGCCGTAGCTGAAAAAGTCTGGACCGTGAGTGCTGGGAACTGTGTGAGCAAATGTTGGTATTTACACCCTGGAGCTATAATGTTAGCCAGTGTTGTCAAACCAGCTCCCCGAGCTGTACAGGGCAGTGATGTAAAAGAGACAGTGTCCACTAATCTCCTATTAGCAACATTGCCTAACAACCCATAAGCACATATAAAAAAATCAGCGCCTAAAATGGGGCCGGAACATGCAGCTATCACAAAGTCCCACTGAAAGTTGCGTCCGTGTAAGCATTTCGTCAGTGTCCGCTTGCCAAATGTCCTGATGGTGGATCTGTTGGCAGCCGTGAGCTCGGGACCACTACATCCTGCCTCCCTGTCTGCGTTGACCGGTAGGATGAGGCTCTTCTGGGAGCCGGAGTCCACCAAAAATCATCTCCCTGAACGTGTATCCATGACATAAGGCAGTCTGTTCCTGTCGCCATCGGTTGCAGCTGCCACTGAATTCCAAAAATGCCATCTTCCCGGCTTCTTGAATTGGCATCGTTGGGCATTTGAGCCAAAATGGCAATGATAAAAACAGATCGCCCCATTCCTTCGCCTCTCCGTGTTCATCTCGGCTACCACGAATGGCTCCTCGACCTCGTTGGTGTCCCTCATGGATGCCAGTGCCACTGTCTGCACGCTGAGAGTTCTGGTCACCAAAATAATGCAGTCCGCTTTCTGCGCCAGGGCACGGTTGTCCTTAGCAACCAGCCGCGGTAAGTTGGTCAAGATCACCCTCGTTGTAGTCGGTAGGTTCCGGTAGGTAGCTTCTTGTGCAAGAACCACTCGGTTCGGGTTGTGAAGCCAAAAAGTCTGGGAGCTGGACGGAGACCACGCACGCGGCGCTGGTACTCCCCCCCCAGGCAGTCTCTGCGGCGGGTGCTCTGCTTGATTTCCCAGGGCACATCTTGGGTCACGCAATGTGGAGATGGAGGCAGCAAGACCAACGAGCTTGGACGACACAGAAACTTTATTCAATGTCCTACAAACAGTACAGTAAAGAGCTCCCCCGCGTCTGTGCATTCCTCTTTTATTCGTTATACCATGCATTGAGACCTGGAACTGGCCGACCATCATACATTGGTGTTAGAAATAAAGGCCTGCGTGGCACATTAACAGGACATAACACTGGCGTCGCTCTCACCCGCATTCCTGCCTGGGGTTCCGGCATGTACTCTTGTCCCCAGGGGGGGGGGGGGGGGGGTTAATTGTCCTTACTTGTCGCCGTCTGATACCGCCCGGGTGGCACCTCCTCTTTATGGTCATTGTTCCCCACTTCCCCAGTTGCCTTTTTCTCAGGGTGGAGAAGTCCCACACCATGCCCCCACAGTATGATATAATAATATGGTGATATAATCTCTATGTGTTTATAATCGCTCTATATTGTGATACACAATATATATTGTGATATAGAGATTATATTGCAATACATTTTAGCAATAACAAAAATAAATAAATAAAATGTATTTTTGCTGTTGGTGGTCCCGAGCGCTGAGCTCATCCGCGCTCGGGTTGCTCAGTATTTTCCATTAGCCTCCCGTATTATTTAGTTTGGTTATTATTGGTGGTTTCCAGGGCTTTTACTGTGACAGCGCTGTGGCCGCGCTTCAGCTATCAAAGTCGAGCCAGCACTGTCACAGCTGAGCATGATTTGGTCATTATGTTTCCTTCTCTCCTGTTTGGTTCTTTGCTTTTTGTGATCAGTATTTAAGGGAGTAGCTGAGGCTCACTCCTCACTGCGACCTACTGTATGTCTACCTGGACTGGAGTCCCTATCCCCGGCTCCAGTCTTCCTTCTGTGTTTGATTCGTCCTCGCTTCATCATGCGCAAGTGTTTATTCTATAGTGTCTGGTTCTGCCCTCGCTATGCTCTAGCACTGATGTTAGTGTTCTTTATTTTGTGTTCATGTTTAATGTACGTGTTCTTCCCCACGTGGTTCATTATTTTGTTCTTTCTTTAATAAATAAGCAAACTCTCTGTTGGCATCTGACGCCTCATTATGCCCTGAAAGGGGCGAACATGACAACTGTGATATAATAATATTGTGATATAATCTCTATATATGTATGTGATATAATCTCTCTATATCACAATACAGTGGATATTACATTATATCACAATGTCTTTTTTGTTAGCTATATCACCCAGCCCTAACAAAGGCACAAGGATCTATTTTCGATGCTTTGGGAAATTGTTGAGAGATCGGGCCAGGTTTTGATCGCCCAATTGTCACCCAACAATCTCTGTGCTGTGTAAAGGGGCCCTTATTAAACTGACTTTTTTACTTGTAAATTTGTATTTTTTGTCCTATCAAAGCAGGATTTTGAGGACAAGGTGAAACCTGCATCTTTTGAGCATTTCTGTAACAAATATCTGTGTTGTTAAAATTGATAATCAAGAACACTCCACATTAAATAAACACTGCTCCTGTTCTGGAGTAGTTAAAAATGCAGATCCCCGAGTTTGGTCTGTGTGTGGTGTGATTTTAATTTTACTACCCCACAATATTAGATGCTGAGGTCCTTGTTTTATGTATTGCATTTGAATAAAAAGCAATTAATCATCAAACTTGTTTTAAATTATCTATCAACCAGGCTCTTATCTACTTAAATATTTAGTTGTCTAAGTGTTCTGTAACTCCAGTCTAAGGCAGCTGACATTTAGGAAACACGCAACGGCTTTTAGCTAATCTCATCATCACTACAGCATAAACAATTAATCAGCAGCACATATATTAGCATTGACTTTCCAGTGGCAGTTACCCTGGTGCAGAGATGTCATACATCACTGCTACGGCGTGACAGCCACGGAGGGTGTACACATGAGGACGTGCAGTACTGTAACTCTACAAAGTGAATGTCACCTGAGAGCCCTCTTATGTGGTGCTGGCATTTAGACATTTTGAGTACGAATTGACATTTCCCATTACCATTTGGATGGGAATGCTACCACAAGAAATATGCTCTATTTTTCCTCTTTTTTTTCTTCACCACAGCTGAATGACAGAAAAGTCATGGGAAGCATTATAAGTGTATCTTCAGTTGCCTGAAAACCCTTGTAAGCCTCTAGCAGCTGAGGCATACACCAGAAATTCACACAGTATTAAGCAATTAAGTACATATTATAAATATTTAAATGTTTTACAGTTTTGCTAAGTCTATTGATTGCTGAAGATTGTGCATTTTGTGATGGGTTTTTGTGTGTAATAGGGTTAACAGTCCACTAATTGGGTAGGTTGATGGTTCGTGGGAGTTAGCATTTATAGAATAGAATAGGAATAGAATAGAATAGGCTTTCTTGTCAATGTACAGTTGTACAGCACAACAAAATTGGGGAGGCAGGAAAAACACAAAACAAGCGCAGTAGTCCAGAACGTCTAGCTGCACTGTGTGAACGCGCTGCCACCTTGCAAAAAGATTATAATTCGCATAGTTAAAGGTAGCTACAGTATATAGGGGTAGCTTTTGTTTCCAATATCAAAACTCAGTAGAAATTACCTTTGGACTACTGCTGCAATCAAAATCATTTAACCCCGACTGCAAATTACGTTTATTGGCAAAATGTACACACGGGCAGCTGTTTGCAATAAACAATTCAAACAAGAACAATTGAAATAGCTCAACACAAAGCTAGCTTCTGGCAGCATTCTGATGAATCTTAGCCCAGGGTTTTTTCAACCGTGATGCCCTGGTATGTTCAGGTTTCTGTGGGAAATTTTCGAATTTTACTTCTTAACCACTTGCACTCCGTTGTTCCGCGGGCAGGCAAGTCTCTGCGTTCTAGGGCGCATGAGGGCGCACGAGAGCGCCCTCGTGCGCGCTTGGACGCATGACGCATGATGGTGGTGATGGTGATGTAGTGGCGTCCAAGTGCCACTAAAAACAAAACTGCAGAGACAGCCGCGAACAGATTAGTTCATCTGATTGACCTCTCATTCGACTAATAAGAGCCTTGAACTGGGTTTCTGAAACCTTGAAGAGCCAATGAATGAAAATCTAGGAAGGAGGACCCGCCTACTGTGAACGCAGGAGCCAATTGAAGCACAGAAATTCAGGCTGGGTGAAGAGAGATTTACTGTTGCAACAGATGAAAACAAAGGACGCTGGACAAATCTACTACAGACCCAGGCTCACCCAGCAGCATGGAGAACACCCACAAGTGGGACCTGCACTCATTCCAGCAGAATAGACGGAGGCCGACGACAAAAGTCGTAAATCATTCGCCAAAAACGCAATAATGGAATTATGTTGATCGGGATCCACGAGCGGAGCAGCGTCGCGTTCGTCTGACAATGGGGGAAGAGATGTTCGCCACGACTCTGCTGCTTTGAAGAGGTAAGGTGTTATAAGCTAAATTATTATTTATCCTGAAAACTGTAATCCAAAAATGACTTTTGACCGATCGGTAAATTACAACTGTACTGCGCACAAAGTACGAAGTGCGTGCGCCGCGATAAACGGTTCATTTGCCGTGTTCGGACCGTGAAGGCCCCCCCCCGCTGCAGAAGAGGAGCGGGGGGGGGCCTTCACGGTCCGAACGCCCCCCGGTCTGCGGGGGGAAGCATATGAGTCTATTCCATCATGTAGCGATGGCCCTCTTCTGTAGCGAGGGGGGGGGGGCGTTCACGGTCCGTTCACGGTCCCCCCCCCCCCCACACACACACACAGTAGCGAGGGGGGGGGGGCGCTGTGAAAACATGCAAGGAGTGTAATCCGTCATGTAGCGAGGGCCGAACTCGGTCCTTGATAGCGGGGGGGGGGGAACGACCCCCCGCCCACACAGACACAGCCCTGAGTGTGACCTTTCATTAGAGCCTAAAATGAAGATTCTACATTGAATTATTCAAAAGTTACAGACGTTTTTCCAAACTGTGCCATTTGGCACAATTTGGCACAGTTCCAAAACGCCTGGGAACAGCCTGAGAACAAAGCTGTGTAAAATATTCATGTTTTGTGGTATTGTTACCAAATTTGGATCTCAGCTGGATAACACTTGGTTTCTACATTTCTGTTGCATTTTCCAGCCGGGATCGGACAGCTGTGTGTTATTTACAAGCATTTGTATCCAAAAAAACACTGTGTCCAATTTTTTTTTTCTTCAAGTTCAGTATGTTTAGGATGACTGTAACTCAGTGGCCGGAGCACGTAGAGAGATTATGTTTTTTTTTTGCCAAAAAATTCAAAGTGTTTTCTTTCAAATGAGACCAATCCCATGAAGATGCTGCAAAGGGTTGAATAACAGCTTTCGATTTACTTTGGGCACGTTATTTTTTGGCATTTTTAGGAAAATTGCCCGGAGTGCAAGTGGTTAATTGGTCAAAAAATGCAAATAATTTGCCATTGCAGTTCATGAATGCCTACAGAGCCGATGGACAACTACAGTAAGGGGAAATGTTTAAGGCTTTATGTCAGTTTGACGGATTGTGATTTAACACTCAACTTTAATTCCTTGTGTAGCCCTCTCACTCGCCTTGCATTGTTTACGAACAGTAACATCAACACAGCATGGGAGGCGCACGAGTGAGGGACATACAAAGCAAATTTGAATTACCAACTCAGCACTTGAGCTTAAGGCCTGGGTAGTGCTGTTATGGCCACTGTGTGTATCATAACCTCCCATGCAACCCTTAATCACCCACCTGGTAACCTCAGTTTACCCCAGACACCTGTTACACAATGAATGAACCAACGGAATTAAATACACACATACCTTAACATTTATTAGACAAATCAAAAGCGTTTTTGCACACACTAAATAAAATAAATAAAATAAAAAATAATAAAAAACACACAACGGATAGACAAATGAATTAATTAAATTAAATGAAGAAAGACTGTACCCAAATGTCAGTTCAAATGGTTTGTTTGTGGTACCACTCGTTGGCGCGCTTGCTGGCGTTCGTGTGTTTCCTCATTAAAAAAAAAACCAAAACAACAAAACACAACACTGCTGGTACTCACTGTTGGCTGTTCAGTCAATAGTGACAGGTGGCCCGGGTTTTCCCAGGGACCCCTACCACGACACCTTGGAAAAAAAGGATGGGGAACACACTCACGACGAGCGTCTGGAATGCTGCTGAGCCTCTTCTGCAGGAGAACAAGTCCCGAGAACTTCAGTAGTATGGCGCAGAGTCCTCAGAAACTTCAAAAGCGCTGCACCGCTTGGCGCCTTGTAGTCGTGAAGCACACTATAAATTTACAGACAGTTTTAAGTCCTGTGTTCCCGACTTACAACCATTTACATTAACACAGTTTTAACTTAAGTGCACACTCACTCAGTAACTTGGTGTAGAAAGGCTCAAACATCGTCTCAGCCCCCCTTTGAATTAGCCAGATGTCCAGCAGCTAGCCAACACTCGCCTCGTGGCCAGTCTCAACACCGCTCCCTCACTCAACAGCCTGGCAGTGGCTTGAACATGGTGATTGACCCTTTGAACAGGTTACAACAATTATAAACACCATGTACTTAGATATATCCAGCCAAAAATACAAGTATTAACAATTATAAACTCACAAGAAAGTCAGCTAAATCCTCCAGCGTGGCTCTTCCATCTCACCTCCTCAGCGTCTCAGAACCCTAGTCCCGCCCTCTTTAACATCAGACCATGCCAGACTCTTCTCTGATTGGTGCCCGAGCAGACTATTTGGGCGCGGCTGCACTTAACGCAGGGAGTCAGCGTCGCCTTCACAGACCAGTTCAGATTGTGGAAGAATCCAAGACAACTCTAAATCACACCCTTTAAACAGCAATTACATAACACATCTTGAAACTGGGGTGCTACACTTTCACCCCACCAAAAAATGGTCATGTCCTCATGACAGATAACCTTGTCCTATTAATTTTTTTTTCCTCAGAACAAACCACCAAACACAAGATTTCCCTCAACCAACCCATTTATAAAAGGTAGTTGTATAATGTTTCGCAGGAGACAGTGTTACGTTCTTCTCTTTCTCAGTCTCAATTATTGTAGCACAGTGGGTGCAAACCACTACAGAAGATGGCTAGCCCAAAGTGTCATTGGTCAACTGGCTAGGGGCCCTTTTTTGTCTCTGAGGCCTCATCTCAGTAAGACTTTCTCCAGCCCCGTCATGTCGGTCATCTACCTTTTGTGAATCCAAGTCTTTCTCAACAACTTCTGCTTGCACTGGGTCATTTTCATCCCCCACTACAGACTCCTCAACAGTAACCTCTTATGCCTCCAAGTACTCTGTTCCCACAGTCAAGTCCCAGTTTAAACCAAAAGGGTCACCCGGCTTCATGGCTGGAGGTTCCACAGTCTGTGTTGTTGGTTGAGAAGGACAGTCATACCACAAATCCACGTCATCGTCCTCAGAGTCGGACATTGCTTCCCCACCAGCACTTGACCCGGACCCTTCTGAATTAGCCAAAGGATCACACTCTGCTGTCTTCTTTTTTCTGAAGTTGCCTACGGTCCCTTCTGCTGAGCTTAGGATGGTCCTGGTCTTCTCTTTTTTTGGACAACAGCTGCACCTCTTGCCCAATAGGCAAAATGCGGTTACACAGCAGTACCTTTTCGGGGCCCTCCCCAGTTTCTGGTCTAAGTTTGAACACAGGCAAACCAGGCAACTGACTGTCTACTATGTAGGTATCTGATTTCCAGCGGTCTGCTAGCTTATTTTTTCCTTGCAATCCAAGGTTTCTGATCAAAACTTGGTCACCAGGGGCCAATTGACAAGAGTGAACTCATTTATCATTCTGCTGCTTACTATCCCTATTTTTCTTTCTCACCATGTCTTCAGCTAACTGATAAGCAACTTGTAGCTCACGTCTCAGGTTTTTGATGTATCTCAAATAGGACCTTGTTGAAGTGCCATCACTGAATATCCCAAAGGTGACATCGATTGGAAGCCTGGCCTCCTGTCCAAACATCAAAAAGTAAGGGGAATAACCTGTCGACTCGTTTAGTGTGCAGTTGCATGCATATACTTTGCAGCTAAGGTGCCTGCCCCATCTACTCTTATCATGTGTATTAAGGGTGCCCAGCATGTCAAAAAGAGTTCTATTGAACCGCTCGGGTTGTGGATCCCCTTGAGGGTGGTAGGGGGTAGTTCTAGATTTTTATTTTTTTTTATACCAAGCATGCCTAACAGTTCATGGATGAGACGACTCTCAAAATCACACCCTTGATCTTAATGCACTCTCTTTGGGAGGCCATAGTGCACAAAATACTGTTCCCACAAAACCTTAGCCACGGTTGATGCCTTCTGGTCCTTAGTGGCAAATGCGTGAGCATATTGGGTGTAATGGTCAGTAACTACCAGCACATTACCAATATTTCTGGAATCGGGTTCAGCTGATAGAAAATCTATACAAATGAGGTCCATCGGTCCCTAACTTGTAAGATGAGACAGTTCAGCAACCCTCTTTGGCAGTGTTTTCCTCTGAATACATCTGGAACAGTTTTTGCAGTACTTTTCAATTTGCGCTTTCATGCGAGGCCAATGAAACCGTTCTCGCACCAGACCATAGGTTTTATCACACCCTAGGTGTCCTGACTGATCATATAAAGACTGAAGCACCAGGCCTTGAAACTCTGCTGGGAGCAACAGCTGCTGCTGTTCTGGTTTGTTGGGTGGCTTACTGATTCTGTACAACACGGAGTCCCTCATTTTCAGCTTGTCCCATTCTTTCAACAGCAATGCTATATCAGAATGATTGGCTTTATGGGCAGAACTAACATTGTTCTGCACTACTGCTGTCCACACCTCACCAGTGCATGGGTCTTTTTGCTGGGCCCGTGAAATGTCATCTGCACTCAACTTAGGCAAATTTTGACTGCCCAAAAAGGAAAAGTTACAATAAGCCTTGGGGACACCTTGTTTGGACAGACCATAAGATCAACAGCTTGTTGATGGTAATGGTGAGTTTTGGCCACAGACAGATGACAAACAGCCCAACTCGTATCAGGTGAGAAGGTTTCTTCCCCTAAATCATCACTCATGTAAGGACGCCGTGACAGTGTGTCTGCATCTATGTTCTGTTTCCCAGGATGATACTTCAAGCTGATATCATAAGTGGAAAGTTCTGCTAACCACCGGTGCCCTGCTGCATCTAGCTTAGCCATAGTCAAGACATAAGTCAACGGATTGCTTTCAGTGTGTACTTCAAATTTGTCCCCATGAAGGTAGTCATGCAGCTTGCTGATAACCACCCACTTCAGAGCCAGAAATTCCAGCTTGTGAGTGGAATACTTTTTATCCTCTGGGTTAAGGCTCTGGCTAACAACAGCAATCAGACCAAAACCATCCCCTTGGTCCTGACAGAGGACCCCCTCCGAGTCCCTCTCTGCTTGCATCAGCATGAAAGGACATATGGCAGGTTCGGCTTGGCGATGGCCAGCACAGGTGCCTCTGTAAGTCTCTTCTTTAGGGCCTCAAAAGCTCGTTCACAATCCTCATTCCACCAGGACCCAAATGGTCCTGAGGGATAAAACCTCTGCTTTGGGTTAGGGTCGGGTTTCGCCTTTCCCTTGCCTTCGACATCAGTTTTACACTTCATTTTAGTTTTTCGCTCTGTCCTGGCTACAATACAGCCGTGTAGCTGCTGGTTAAGGGGATAGCACAGTCTGACAAAATCCTTTACAAACCGTCTATAAAAACCACAAAACCCCAGGAAGGATCGTAGAGCAGTGATGTTATCTGGGGGTGGCCAAGATTTCACAGCCTTGATCTTTGAAGGGTCTGTGGCAATCCCTTCTCTCAACACAACGTGGCCCAGATAGGTCACAGAGGGACAGCAAAACTTACATTTGTCCACTGACAACTTTAGTCCTTCCCCCTTCAGCCTGTCCAACACTTTAAGAAGATGTTGATCATGTTCCTCCAAGGCCCTCCCAAACACAATGACATCATCAAGATACACCAAAACCTCTAACATGTTCATGCCACGCACAGTCTTTTCCATGACCCGTTGAAATGTGGCAGGGGCACCACAAATCCCTTTTGGCATCCACTCAAACTGATAAAAACCCGCAGGGCAGATGAAGGCTGTATTTTCTTTATCCGCATCACTCAACGGGATCTGATAATAACCACTTCTAAGGTCAAGAACACTGAACCACTGACTATCACTTAAACAAGCCAGCACATCCTCTATGCGCAGGACTGTGTACTGATCAGGAATTGTCCTCTGATCCAAAGTCCTGTAATCTACACACATCTGAATGATACCATTTTTCTTGTGAACCACCATGATTGGGGATGCATATGGGCTCCTGGAGTCTACAATTACCCCAGCCTCCTTGAGATCACTAAGATGCTTTCTCAGATCATCCAAATCACCAGGTGGCAGATGTCTGGAGCGCTCCATGAAGGGTTTCCGTCGTTCACCCGAATTTGGTGCTCTGCACTTCTTGCACAGCCAAAATCAACCTCGCTACAAGCAAACACCCCCTGCCTCTCCATCAGCTTTTGACACAGTCTCTCTTTCCACTTTGGAGGCACAGGAGAGTCAGCAAAGTTGAAAGAGGAGGGAGACAGTTTAGACTCAGGCTGCTTAAGCTCCGTCCTCCCAGTTACTGTGTTAAGCACATCCTCTGGAAACAAGTAAGCAATGGCCATCCCTGGTTTCAACGTTACATGATCACTGGACACATTTCTCAAGGTAACTGTAATGCGCCAACACCGCACTGCAGCTGCCTTTTCCAAAACAGACATCACAAGGAGCTCCTCAGAAAAACACCCATCCTCTGGGTGGTCTATAAGTACAGCCTGCACAGAGGTTCCCTTAGGGATTTTAGGGGTACAGACAACAGCCGGGATGCCACCTGGCGACAATACGACAGGCTCTTTCTTTGTGAACCAAACCATGCACCTCCTAGCATCAGTCACAATCTCAAAAGTCTGTATTATCTTCTTTTAAGCTTCTCTAATCACTGGGTGCACCGAAAGAGTGTTTATGAAATGATCTCCCCTATGCGTTTTACAAGACTGGAAAAGCCTCTTGACCACTGATGTGTTTGTACCAACCACAAGGGATACATCACCATGCACTGCCGAGAGACACAAGCACAAGTGTTTCTATGCCCTCAACTGTTCCTACCACATCATCGTTAAACACAGTCTTCAAGCACACATAGCCATCATAGGGGTAGCACTGAGCACTTAGACCCCAAACCTCTAGACACTCAATAGGAGTTAATGGCAAATGCTTCAGATACATAAAAAGAACGATATAGGAAGGTTGCTTGGGAACCACTATCAAGTAAAGCCTTAGTGTAAATGCCCTCAACTCACACTGAAACAATGGGGCTAGGGCCAACTAAGCCTCTCAGCAGATTAGCTCTCATCCTCTTTAGCGCATCGCACTGTGTGGAAAGAGTCACCCCCGGAGTGTAAGGCCATCCCTCTACTGAGCCCCGGTGGAGTTTTCCGCCAGCTGTTTCTCCTTTAGGAGGTGACTATTTACTTTCCTAAGATTTTCTGAGTTCCGACACTCTTGTTGGAAATGTCCATCCTCCCACACCTGTGGCAGAAACTCAGCTTTGTACCGAGGTTTAGGAGCTCTCCTCTCTACCCGTGTGTAGGAGGGTCCAACAGTGATCTTATTTTGATTTGGACTTAAACGCTGGGATACACCCTCTGAGGCAGCCACAGATGCTGACATTAAGTACACCATGTCCTTTTGTAACCCCTGAAATTCCTTCTTAAGCACATCCAATGCAGACTAACCCTCTACACCTACAGCCACTGACTCCTGCTTAGACTGTACTTCTGGAACTTTAACACATTGTGCGGACCTCACCTTAGCAGTCCCCGCAACATTGTTCACATTCTGTCGTTCAACGACCAATTCTTCCTCTTCTCACACCTCATGAAGAAGATCATTGAGGCTTGGAGGAGGCCTGAACTTGAATGCTGTTATTATTCGAAGAGCAGTAAAGTCATGTGACAGAGAACCCCGAGCCATCTCCTCAATCCAAACTCTGTCCATGTCAGCCACGTCGATTCCACCCTTTTGATGAATAACATGCAAAAGCTTGTCTAGTCTGAGCAAGTATGCCAACAGTTTCTTGCCTTGTCGTTGAAATGTGTTATGGAATTTTGCCATAAGATCTGCTGCACTGTCTGTATTTCCAAACTCTGTCTCCAAGGCTTTAAGATAATCATTGGCAGTTGCATGCAGATTATTCATTCATTCATTCATTCATTCATTCATTCATTCATCTTCTTCCGCTTAATCCTTTTCCGGTCGCGGGGGGTGGGGTGGTGGTGCTGGAGCCTATCCTAGCATCTTTGGGCGAGAGGCAGGGTACACCCTGGACAGATCGCCAGTCCATCGCAGGGCTAACACAGAGAGACAGACAACCATTCACTCTCACAATCATACCTAAGGACAATTTAGAATCTCCAGTTTTGATGACAATTAACCTAACTTGCATGTTTTTAGCATGTGGGAGGAGACCGGAGAAATCCCGGAGTAAACCCACGCAGACATGGGGAGAACATGCAAATTTCACACAGATCACTGTTGGTCGGGGGCTGGGATTGAACCCAAGATCCCCCGGCCAAGGGTAAGTTGCTGTGCTGCCGCAGTGCTAACCACTCCGCCACCGCACAGCCACATGCAGATTAGTGATTTTCAAAATGCGAACAATATTAGTGATTTTCAAAATCCGAACAATATCAGCCTCTGGCCCTTTAAGACTCTCGGCCACCCTTTGTCTTTTAAATAGGTCAGAACACTGCCACTCATCCAGCATATGATTGGCCTGCTCAGACCAAACATCATACTCCTCCTCTCCTGGAAGGATTGTGTCATAAACTGGCCCCTTCAGGGCAGAGAGAATGACCCAAGCACTGAACTGTTTAGTGATATTTATTAACAAAAAAACCCAGAACATACAAAAACAGTGCACGGATCACAAAAATGCAAACTTAAAGTCACTCACAGTGGGGACTCTCAAGGGCCGAGATCGCACTGTGAGAGAGGAGGAGAAAAAATAAGTCCAGTGGTCCATAGATATAAGACGATTGATAAGAGAGAGTTGACAATGCTGCTGCACTGAGGGAATGTGCAGCCAGCCTTAAATAACAGGCAGGTGATGAGTGACAGGTGCATGCCAGTGATTGAGACAGTGACCTAATTACAACTGCCCATGGCTGAGGTGGCAGAGGAGCAGCCAGTGAGCAGCTGGTGGGGAGTGTCTGGAGAAAGAGGAAAGGCTCTGTCACAAAACCAGAAAATATACAAAAACTGACAACATAATGATCATCATCATCATCATCATCATAGCAGTCTGTCGGGGGCAACAATGACTGTTTCATTTAGGTCTGATCAGATTCCTCCACGCAGCTTCGTCCCCTGCCCTCCGCTGCCAGGAACTCCCAACCCTGCCAACCCAGGTGACGTCCAAGCTGGTATGCGTTGTTTTCTGACAGACACATCAGCCTTAACCCAGAGAACCAATGCAGTTTCCGGTACTCGGACCAATCGGAGGGTGAATTTTGGCACTTGTCCACAGGTGAAGATATAGCCTTAATAAGCTCTGTGCTCAAATCGAGAGCAACAGGTCGGGAGGCACCACTATGCAAGTCTGAAACATTTGCTAACGTCTTCCCTTCACCAGCCAAGAATGATAGTAATTTGGAATGAAACACCCCCTTTTCACTGGTTGTGTGACAGCTCTTGGCTTCACACACACTAAGTACCCACCAGTCCGATCCATCCCCTGTGTCCAGCTGTTCAGGAATGTCAGATCCACTCATGCCATTTGTGGTTTCAATCAACACAGTCCGAGTTTTCCCATGGTATCCACATCCCGCCCTCAGATTTTTCAATTACCAAACACCCCTGCTCAATCTAACATACTATAGATAAATTCTTCAGTAGCTTCAAGAGAGACCCCACTGAGCACCACCGCTTTCCGTAAATTAACCTCTTTGTTCAGACACCATTGGCTTATCTGCTCTGACTCCATTTTACAGCAAGAAGAACAAGGGAAAGAGGGGAAAAAAATCAGAGTATCTGGTAAAAAAGGGGTGAAAGCGTTGTACTGAATCACAAAGTGCCTTTTGTTATTAAAACAATTTGATGCAATTGTTTGATCCCGGACGAGCCCCCATGTGTAGCCCTCTCACTCGCCTTGCTTTGTTTACCAACAGTGACAACAACACAGCATGGGAGGCGCACGAGTGAGGGACATACAAAGCAAATCTGAATTACCAACTCAGCACTTGAGCGAATGGCCTGGGTAGTGCTGTTATGGCCACTGTGTGTATCATAACCTCCCATGCAACCCTTAATCACCCACCTGTAACCTCAGTTTACCCCAGACACCTGTTACACAATGAATGAAATTAAGATACACATATACCTTAACATTTATTAGACAAATCAAAAGAGTTTTCACACACACAATAAATAAAATAACTTAAAAAAATAATTTAAAAAAACACAACAACGGATAGACAAATGAATTAATTAAATTAAACGAAGAAAGACTGTACCTGAGTGTCAGTTCAAACGGTTTGTTTGTGGTACCACTTGTTGGTGCGCTTGCTGGAGTTCATGCATTTCCTCAATAAAGTAAAAAACAAAACAAAACACAACACTGCTGTTACTCACTGTTGGCTGTTCAGTCAATAGTGACAGGTGGCCTGGGTTTTCCCAGGGACCCCTACCACGATGCCTTGGAAAAAAAAAAAAGGATGGGGGACACACTCAAGACGAGCATCTGGAATGCTGCTGAGGCTCTTCTGCAGGAGAACAAGTCCCGAGAACTTCAGTAGTATGGCGCAAAGTCCTCAGAAACTTCAAAGCACCGCACCACTTGGCGCCTTGTAGTCGTGAAGCACACTATAAATTTACAGACAGTTATAAGTCCTGTGTTCCCAACTTACAACCATTTACATTAACACAGTTTTAACTTAAGTGCACACTCACTCAGTAACTTGGTGTAGAAAAGCTCAAACATCATCTCAGCCCCCCTCTGAATTAACCAAATGTCCAGCAGTTAGCTAACACTCGCCTTGTGCCAGTCTCGACACCGCTCCCTCACTCCACAGCCCGGCAGTGGCTTGAACATGGTGATTGACCCATCAAACAGGTTACAACAATTATAAACACCATGTACTTAGATATACCCAGCCAAAAATACAAGTATTAACAATTATAAACTCACAAGAAAGTCAGCTAAATCCTCCAGCACAGCTCTTCTGTCTCACCTCCTCAGCATCTCAGAATCAACTGAACTTTCTCCCCCTAGTCCCGCCCTCTTAAACATCGGACCATGCCAGACTCTTCTCTGATTGGTGCTCGAGCAGACTATTTGGGTGCAGCTTAGCCCCGACCAACAGTGATCTGTGTGGAGTTTGCATGTTCTCCCCGTGTCTGCATGGGTTTACTCTGGGATTTCTCCGGTTTCCTCCCACATGCCAAAAACATGCAAGTTAGGTTAATTGGCATCAGTCTGGGGATTCTAAATTGTCCTTAGGTATGACTGTGCGAGTGAATGGTTGTCTATCTTTCTGTGTTGGCCCTGCGATGGACTGGCGATCTGTCCAGGGTGTACCCTGCCTCTAGCCAAAAGATGCTGGGATAGGATCCAGCCCCAACGAGACCCGAAAAGGATTAAGCGGAAGAAGATGGATGGATGGATGGATGGGTGGATGCACTTAACGCTGGGAGTGAGCAGCACCTTCACAGACCAGTTCAGATTGTGGGAGAATCCAAGACAACACTAAATCGCACCCTTTTAACAGCAATTACATAACACATCTTGAATCTGGGGTACTACACTTGTAATTCTGGTGCTTCATCTGTCTGCTGACTTGGATTCAGTTTCATCTCACAAAACAAGAATCTTTGCCACATTTAGTATCTTAAATAATACCGGTTTACCTTCCAAGCCGGGATATGCAAGCTGGGAGGCTAGTCCACTGCACCCAAAAATTCCAGAACCTGCTGCTGTTGTGCACATTCAGCCTTCTATAGCTACTCAGACCCAGCACAAACCAGGATGAATCTGGTCAAAATTTCCAGAATAAACAGATAAAACCTTTATCCAAAGGAAATTTCTTCTTCTTTCTGGGAATTGTTTTTGTCTGCATGACTGAAATTAATCCCCAATCCAGCAGAGTCCGGTGTGTTTTCTGAAGATTTTTTTTTTTCTAAAGTATTTTTTTTCCTTCCATCTTCTATCGCTTTTCCGGAGGTTTGGGTCGTGGAGGCAGCAGTTCAAGCAGAGAAGCCTAGACTTCCCTCTCCCTAGCCACCCGCTCCAGCTCTTCAGAGAGGATACCAATGCATTCCCAGACCAGCTGGGAGACATAGTCTCTCCAGCAAGTCCTGGGTCTGCCCCGGGGTCTCCTCCCAGAGGGACATGCCCAAAACACCTCAAGTGGGAGGCGTCCAGGAGGCATCCTGATCAGATGCCCATACCACCTCAACTGGCTCCTTTCAATGTGGAGGAGCAGCGGTTCTGCTTTGAGCCTCTCCCGGATGGCTGTTGTTACAAAGAAATCTATTAAAATGAATATTATGATAAAAAAATAATAGAGAAACAAATTATTATTAACTAATTTCACTTGTGTCTGATATTATCATTTCATTAATTAAATGCCTGGAATGTCACGAGCTGAGTTCTGAATGTTCTGCCAGACTAAGCCTCGTGGCTTTTCCTCTGTATTTATATCTACCTGTTGCATTTTATGGCTCTTTGGGGTTATGTATTAATCTTCTGTTTGCCATTTTCCTGTTTGTGCAGTGTTTTATTTTTATTTCTGTATTTATTTATATTTACACTTGAGTATATTATTTTATTTTGTTTTCCAAGTATTATCCTCCCACTGTTGACAGCTGTCAGGGGCATGAAGCTTTGCGTGGGCGTGCCCTGTCAGCTGTCAGCTTGGATTTGCCCTCTCATCACCTCAGCTGATTCCAATCTTATATTTTCACTCTCTACCTTCCCGTTCAGGCACCCGCATCGGTTGTCAGTTTTGTTAATGGGATTTGATCCCTATTTAAGGGCTCCATTTTCATTTCACCTTCGCCGCGTTCTTGTTTGGATATTATCCTTGTCTCCGCCAGAACCCAGCCTCGCTCTGGTGTGCAACTCCTGTAAGTTTTTCTCCCTCATTATACTTTGTTTTGTGATCATCTTCTTTTACCTTACGTTTGTCTTTTTTGCAATAAATTACACTAACATCGGTTCAGCACCTGGGTCTTGTTTCTTTGCCCAGAGAGGGTAATCTATGATGGAAGAATGCGGCCAGTTGAGACCCAACTGCTGTCATTAGTGGTTTTCAACTTTTTTCTGCTTTTTGCTTTTTTCTCACCTGGAGCTCATTATGTCCCCAGCTCACTGGCCTCATGCAAATAAAGGGAGTTTGGCAGCGGGGTCCCCGAGCTTGGAGAAAGATTGGGCGGCGGACTTTATCCAAAGCTTTGTGGATGAAGCTCTCGCCGCCTGTGGACCCAAAAAGGCCTGGGAAAGCATGAATGGAGTGGTGGGCATTGTGGAGGCAAATCAAGGTTTGTGGAGATATCCTCAGTACGCAGAACTGCTGTCCACAGTTTCCGTGCTCCAGCGGTCATTCCCCGGGTTGATGATGAGGTCGTCTTCAGCTGAAACAAAGCCGCCGGGGAGGCGTTCTCCTCAGCAGACATCCGCCTCGTCTCCCGGTTAGCCAGCTCCAGCTCCAGTATGCGCGTTGCCAGCTCCACGGCAGCACCGTGGAGCTGGATCCTCTCGCCTCTCCAACAGCCATATCCTCGACACCAAAGGAGAAGCCCCACTCAGCAGTTCAGCCTTCCTCCCTTTTTTCTCCGGCTGGATTTTCAGCTTTTTTCAGGCCTGTAGCTGTTATTCTCCACTCCACTTTGGTGTCCTCTCCCTCTGCTGAGAGGTCGTCCGTTGGTTCCCCGGCTACGTCCGCCTCCGTGATTACAGGGGCAGCTCCTCCATAATCCTCAGAGGGGCCCATGCTCACCATAGCCACGGAGAGGGATGACTTTCCACCGGCTGCAGCAGGCAACATCAAACACTGGGAAAACAGGCAAGTGTCATTTTATTCCTCTTCAATTTATGATGACATACCTTGCCTGATTCCCGGTAGAGAGACGCAGAGTGTGCAGTCCCCTGAGCTCTCTCCACCTGCTGCAATTAATAAATCCTCACCTGCCCTCTCCGTGTCTCTTCTTGTTGTCCCTGAGTGTCTGCCGGATGATGGAGGAGCCTGCTGCCCTAGAGGACCTGATTCCAGCCCCACAGCCGCACCATGGATGGAGGGAGAGCGCCTTCTGCGACCCGGAGCCTGTGCCGATGACAAAGCGTCCCCTGGCTTCAGCTACGTGAAGTCCAGCGCCAACGGTGAACTGGACCTCAGCCACCACGCTGGATGAGCATCCTGCATGGGTCGCTTTGCCTGGGGCCAGAAAGACTGAACCTATCACCATGCCTGCTGCAGGAACTGCTGCAGTAGAGTCGGAGCTGGACCTCCAGAGGGCCGATCCCGGAGTACCATCACCTGGATTGACGGAGTCCTGGACAATGGTGGAGCTCGAGCTCAGGCAAGTGCTCTCCTTTGTTTTTCTTGTGTCAGTTTTGGAGAGATCTTGCCTAACTCTTGGTGGGGAGAGTCGGGTGCAACCATCCGCTGCATCTGAGCTCACCTTGCCGGGCTCCACCGTTGCTTGTGACCCTTACCCTGACCCTGCTTTCCTGTTTGTTTTGTCTGAGCTCTTTCCCAGGGTCACCAAGAATGATTCATGAGCACCAGATGTCTCTGTGGATCCAGGATCGCCACCCAAGATAGCTGTGGGTCCAGCTCCCCCTGCCAAGGTCATCAAGGATGTTTTGTCTCAGCCTAGGACCTCCGTGGGTGCTGCTCCTCCCACCAAGATCATCGAGGACGCTCCCTCCCAGCCTGGGCCTTCCGTGGGTGCAGCTCCTCCACAGCCCCGGTTGCCATGGGTGCTGTGTCCCAGTCAGGGACTGTCGTGGGTGCTTCACCCCAGCCCGAGACCAACTTGGGTGCTGCGTCCCAGTGTTGGCCCACTGTTGGCGTCATGCTCCAGTCCGGGGGCCACCGTGTGTGCAGCCGCGGCACAGTCCAGGTCCACTGAGGGTGCAGCTTTGGCCCAGTCTGGATCCACCGAGGGTGCAGTGCCACTCCTGCCTGGACCCACCAAGGGTGCAGCTTCACTCCTGCTTGGAGCCACCGATGGTGCAGCTCTGCTCTTGCCTGGCGCAACCGAGGGTAGAGCCCCTCTTCTGCGTGGAGCCACCGAGGGCGCTGCTCCTCTCCAGCCCGGAGCCACCAAGGGTGCTGCTTTGCTCCAGCCTGGAGCCACCACGGGTACTGCACTGCTCCAGGCCAGAACCACCGTTGATGCTGTGTTGCTCCAGCCCGAAGCCACCGCTGGTGCTGCCTCGCTCCAGTCTGGAGACACTGCAGGTGCAACTTTGTCACAATCCGGGACCACTGAGGGTGCTGCTGGCCAAACTAAGGGCGTTGTATTCCCCCATCCTCTTCTGCCAGACACTGTTGTGGTCCCCCTTCCTCCTCTGCCAGATGCCGTTGTGGTTTCCCCTCCTCCTCTGAGAGACGCCGTCATGGTTTCCCCTCCTCCTCTTCTGATATTGTTGTGGTTCCCCCTCGTCTTCTGCCTGATGCCGTCATGGTTCCCCTGGCTCCTTCATCCTGCCCAGTGCTTGCCCATCCCTTCGGGCGGCCACCTCCTGAACCACCCCTCCAGTTTGGGTGGTTGAAAAACACAGGCAGACCACTCGACAGGCAGTGCCACAAAGTGGGATAGCTCATGTTCTCTGGGAGGCCACCCGACTCGGGCCATGGGGTCACCTGGTGGGCCTGGGACTCTGGTTGACTGCCGGACGGACTGGGCCGTTGGGTTGGGTGGCCCATGTTCTCTGGCAGGCCAACCGACTCGGACCACCTCGCTGTCTGCCAGGCCTGAGACTTTGTTTGGCCCCCTGAACTTTCTAGCTCCTTGGCCCAGGGGGCCTAATTCTGTGTTTTTCTGGTGAGTGTCCCGAGCGGGCTTTTTGGTTCATTCCCTCCTAGCCTGTTCCCCCCACCACCCACCCTGGGTGGTTTATTGTTATGCCCCTTCCGGGGAGGTGGGCTCTTTTTTTTTTTTTTTTTTTTGGTGTTACCCTGGGGTGTCTGGGATCCACCCCCTGAGAGGTTGGCTCTGTCACAAACAGAGTTCTGGGCATTCTGCCAGACTCAGCCTCGTGGCTTTTCCTCTGTATTTATACCTACTTGTTGCATTTTATGTCTCTTTGGTTCTATTTATTAATGTTCTGTTTGCCATTTTCCTGTTTGTGCAGTGTTTTATTTTTATTTCTGTGTTTGTTTATATTTATACTTGAGTTTGTTATTTTATTTTGTTTTCCTAGTGTCATCCTCCCACTGTTGACAGCTGTCAGGGGCGTGAAACTTCACGTGGGCGTGCCCTGTCAGCTGTCAGTTTGGAATTGCCCTCCTCTCACCGCCTCAGCTGATTCCAATCTTATATCTTTACCCTCTCCTTCCCGTTAAGGCACCCACATCTGTTGTCAGTTTTGTTAATGGGGTTTGATCCCTATTTAAGGGCTACATTTTCATTTTACCCTCACCGTGTTCTTGTTTGGATACTATCCTTGTCTCCGCCAGAGCCCAGCCTTGTTCTGGTGCACAACTCTTGTAAGTTTTTCTCCCTCGTTATACTTTGTTTTGTGAGTATCTTGTTTTACCTTATGTTTGTTGTTTTTGCAAAAAAATTACACTAACAGCAGTTCAGCACCTGGGTCTTGTTTTTCTGCCCAGAAAGGGCAATTTATGACATGGAGGGTAGTTGTAATTCAACCTTTATGCTCCCATGGAGATTTAAAGCACATTTTCTTTTAAAAATACACCAAACATAACTATTTAAATATAACATTGTTTGTTTTGCTAGTTGGCAGTTTTGAGTATAATATGGACTCACTATATATATATATATATAAAATGTACTTTTTATGACGGATTATAACACTGGTCAACACCAAATTTATTGTTGAAGTTTTTTTTAGCTGATTTAGTACAATTTTGATGTACTGAATCCAAAAAATGTTTTTTACATTTTTGTTTACATGTACGGGTATTTTCACTTTATTTGATGCAATTTTTTTTTATTTCTTGAAAAACTCTGAATTTTGAACAATGATGACGTAGCAAAAAACAAAGAACTTACAAAAAAAATATTTTTGTTTTATTGTGTAATGGGTCATGACAGAGTCTAGAAAGCATCTTGACAGAGAGTAATATATATATAAGATAAGATAAGATAAGATAAGCCTTTATTATTAGTCCCACAACGGGGAAATTCCAGGATTGCAACAGCACAGGGATAGCAACACTCAGAGCAACAATCAGAAGGCAAGAAAAAAAAAAAAAAAAAAAAAAAAAAACAAGCAAGCAAGAGCAGCTAATATACATATGTACATATTACTATAAAATATATATATACACACACACACACACAGACACACAGTGCAGAGCATTGTAGCTGGATGGAATAAATATATGAATATATGAACACACAGTGCGGAGCATTGTAGCTAGATGGAATAAATATGTAAATATATAAACACCCACAGTACGGAGCATTGCAGCTAGGTGGAATAAATATGCAAGTATATAAACACACACAGTGCGGAGCAATGTAGCTAGATGGAATAATATGTAGATATATAAAAACACAGTGCGGAGCATTGTAGCTAGATGGAATAAATATATAGATATATAAATATAAACACACCCAGTGCTGAGCATTGTAGCTAGATGGAATAAATATATAGATATATAAATATAAACACACCCAGTGCAGAGCATTGTAGCTAGATGGAATAAATATGTAAATATATAAACACACACAGTGCAGAGCATTGTTGCTAGGTGGGATGAAACAGCATAACCGTCTATTTAGTTATCCTACATGGTATGATTATGTGCCCATACATATTCTCACCCTCCATAGCGACCGGTATGTTCCTAGTTGTATGCCGGAGAGGACCATTGTGTAAGTCTATTGCATCTTTTGCATTCAAAAAAAACTATTAGTTTGTTACGTCTTTTTGCTATCTCTGCGAGCAGCCCTGCTTAGGTTGTACAATCTGACAGCCGTTGGTAGGAAGGACCTACGAAACCTCTCGGTTGTGCACCTGGGATGATGTAGTCTGCTGCTAAATGAGCTCCTCAGTGCATCCAGTATGTCCTGCATAGGGTGGAACTCGGACTCCAGCAGAGATGACAGTTTAGCCACAGTTTAGCCACATATATATATATATATATATATATATATATATATATATATATATATATATATATATATTGTAGCATACCCCCCCAAATGAAGGATGACACTTTACTGATGATTTTATAGGTTTAATGGCAGTAAACCCTCAAATTCACCGTAAGAGCTGGGAACCACACAGAAAAACAATGTATAAGCTAAAATCCATACTCTTACAACCGTTAGCTGAAAATAACCTTAACTCTGACAATAAATTCTACAAAATATACATATATGTTAACACAAAGATTCAAATTGTCATATTTACATATTAAACATACCTTGTGCCTCTATCAAGGGGGCTGCTAATAACAAATACATTTTTATATTCTGTCACAACCTTTTCTTCCCCGTCTTTTGCTGCCGTTAGCTTGCTCACGCTAACGGTTATAACAGGAAGTTCCTTCAAAATAAAAGCACAGAATATCAAACAGGAAGCTAACCGTAGCTGATAGTACATAAAAGTAATAAGCTCCAAAATAAAATATAAGCAAATGAATAAATGTACATAGGGTTATTTACACTCCCACCAAAATTATGAGTGTTTGGGTTCCATAAGAACATCAACAAATAATTTTCTCAAGCAAAAGAACCCATATAAAGAGGTCGCCTTAAGAACTTTCTAAAAACAAGACCAGTTTTTGTACTGGACGCTCTACAACTGATAGCTTACTAGAGCGTTGACCTTTGTTATTTAGTCTCTTTTCTCCAAGCGAAATCTTTGCTCTTCGCACAAGTCCATCTTTTCCACTAACAGTCTCTAAAACTCTTGCAAGTCTCCATTCACCTCTGGGCGCTAGTTCATCCATGTCTAACACAACATCACCTACTTTTAGATTCCTTTTTGGTGAATGCCATTTTTGCCTTGAAATGATGTTGTGAACATATTCCCGTCTCCAGCGGCTCCAGAACTGCTCTGCAAGGAACTGCACACGGCGCCATCTCTTTTTGCCATATAGGTCCTCCTTTGGAAACGTGCCAGGTGGGGGCAACAGTGCGTTGGATTTCATGTGGAGCAGGTGATTGGGTGTAAGTGGTTCTAAGCTGTCAGGGTTGTTCAAGTTATCTATAGTTAGGGGTCTGCTGTTGACTATAGACATGGCTTCATAGAATAGAGTCCTTAATGAAGCATCATTGAGTCTACCATGAGCAAGTGACAGAGTGGTATTCAGTACACTTCTGACAGTCTTTATCTGATGCTCCCACACTCCCCCTGCATGACTGGAGTGGGGTGCATTCATCACAAAGTCACATCGTCTTTCGGATAAGTAAGTACTTAGCTTCTGAGTGTCTAGTTCATTTAAGGCTGCTTTAAACTCATTTTGAGCGCCAACAAAGTTTGTTCCTTGGTCACATTGGATTCGTCTGACTGCACCTCTGATTGAAATGAAACACCTTAATGCGTTAATGAATGCATCAGTAGACAAGTCCTCTAATAGCTCGATGTGGATGGCACGAGAGCAAAAGCAAGTAAATAAGAGTCCATGCCGTTTGTGTTGTTTCCTTCCTTCTGTTGTCACAAACGGACCAAAACAGTCCATGCCGCAGTGTGTGAAGGGAGGAGAGGGCTCTAAGCGCTGTGGAGGTAGATCACTCATCCTTTGACCCTCTGGAGCTTTGCGGAGTCTGCGGCAGGTCACACACTGACCGATGTATGAAGCAACTGTTTTACTCATTCCTGGAATCCAGTAGCCACTAGATCTGATTTCATTTATGGTAAATCCCTTTCCTTGGTGTTTTACCTTGTTATGACAGTGAGATATTATGAGCTTAGCTGCACAGTGATCCTTTGGGATCACGATTGGATGTTTGAAGGTGTCACTTGTTGGTGAATGTCGAAGTTTCCCTCCCACCTTGAGGAGACCATCTGTGTCCATGAAAATGTCCAGTTTAAACAGTTTGTTGTGACGTGGGAGCTGTTTTCCTTTGTTCAACAGTTTTATTTCCTGTTCGTATGCTTGATGCTGCACATCACAAATGATCACAAGTTCAGCATTTTCCTGTTCACACACTGTAGCTGGTGCATTTGACTTGATATGTTTAGCCCTTCTTATAAGATGTGCTACAGCTTTGATTGCTCTGGACCATGACGAGAACTTACTTAGACGTTCAGCAAGACTCGCAGTGTTTGTGACTTTAGTTAACATTGTCTGCACTTTTCTGACTTCTGGATCTCCTATGGATAGATCCGGCTCAACAGTTTGTGGTGTGGGCAGTTCATTTTTCCACAAAAAGGTGGGGCCAGTGAACCAGCTAGACTTAATTAACTCATTGACAGTTAGACCCCTTGAAGCACTGTCGGCTGGGTTCACTTCTGATGGCACGTAAAACCATTACTGAGGGCTTGTACTTTGTCTAATCTTTTGGACCCTGTTAGCTACAAAAGTGTGGAAACGACGTGCATCATTATTTATGTAGCCCAGTACCACCTTTGAGTCAGTCCAGAAATATTCTTTCACATCATAACACAGTTCTTCCCGTAACATGTTACTGACTGAGACTGAAACTACAGCTGCTGTGAGTTCAAGTCTGGGGATCGTGGTGAGTTTAGTAGGAGAAACTCGCGCTTTTGCTATTACCAGAGAGCAGTGAATCTCATCTTTTGCGTTTTTAGCTCTCAGATAGCTGCATTGATAGATAGATAGATTTGTTTATCTGACAGGGACAGTGCAATAAACATAGACAATTAATCAATGACAATCAGTCTGATGTGTTGCACATAGAGTGTATAGCTATTAGCTAATTTGCAACTCTTGTCCCTGGATGGGCTTTAAAAAAGAGAATCAAGTAAAGAAAAGAAAAAAAAAAATACACAATAACCACATACATCAATGCAAAAATATTATAAATACACAATTATAAATATTATAAATATTATAAATATTATAAATACACAAATATAACAACCTGACTCACATTTGCCTATTTCAGGCCTCCCTCCCTTCGTCACTCACTATAAACAAATACATTCATTCCTTCCCTTCATTCACTCTCACTTTGCAGACAATCAATTCATACATGAGTACATTCTTGTTTATTTTTCAGCCAGTTTTTAACCTTTTTAGTGAATGTTTTAAAGTCCGTTATTGTCCATATCCACTTGAGCTCGCATCTGAAAAGTGGTGCAACTCTATTTCTTTAGGTTCACCAAAACTAGCAGGTAGATAACAACGAGGTATGTTTAATTTTTCTAGATTTACAAAGTCACTTTGCCAACTCTCCCACCTTGGCTTGAGTGTGTTCAGTAGGGGGTCGTCCCATCCGATACCGTGTTGGCACATTTCTTGCAAGATTCTCTTTCCGTTCAGTACATATGGCGCTAAGAATCCAAGCGGGTCATATATTGACGCAACAGTGGACAGAATGCCTCTGCGTGTGGCTGGCTGTACTTTTAGTGTGTTGTCAAACTTGAAACAGTCCCTTTCAATGTTCCATTGGATGCCTAGTGCTCTTTCTTGTGGCATGTCTTTGAATGTTAAGTCCATTGTGTTTGTGTTTACAGCACATTCAGATGGAGGGATACTTCGCAAAACAGTGAGATCATTAGAAATGAACTTGTGAAGACGGAGGTTACCTTTGCTGCAGATTTCTCTGGCCTCTTGTGCCAACTGTATTGCTCCTTCCACTGTGTTTGTGCTTGTAACTCCATCATCGACATAAAAGTCTTTCTCCATGAACTGTGAACCTGCTGGGTACAAGACACAGTGCTCTTTGGCCAAATATTTCAGTCCGTAATTTGCACAGCCTGGAGACAATGCCGCACCGAAAAGGTGTACCTTCATTCTGTAGGTTTGAGGTTGTGTGCTTGTATCACCGTTTTTCCACCAGAGGAAACGCAGGTAGTCCCTGTCCCCTTCATCGACATGAAACTGATGGAACATCTTTTCTATATCGCACATTAAAGCAATAGAATGCTGCCTAAACCTCAAGAGAATGCCAGTCAAATTGTTTATTAAGTCAGGCCCTTGGAGGAGATGATCATTGAGACTTGTTCCGTTGTGTTTAGCTGAACAGTCGAATACGACACGCAGTTTTGTGGGCTTTTTGGGATGGTAAATCCCGTGGTGCGGGATGTACCATTGTTCACCTTGTATTCCTTCGTTATGTACTTCTTCGATGTCTCCTCTTTCAATTATGTCATTCATGTATGCAACATAGTCCCTTTTGTATTTCTCATCCTTGTTGAACTTTCGTTTTAAGTGTTCGAGTCTAATTTCTGCAAGCCTTTTGTTGTCTGGTAAGTGTGGCCTTTGTTTGAATGGAAGAGGCATCTCACAGTATCCTTGTGCGTTTTTCTTTATTCCTTCCTTGAGTTTGTCTAGAAAAATGAGATCCTCTTGTGAGACTATTTTGTCGCTTGCCTTTGTATCCTTAAAATCAGACTCAAGAACTTTGATAACATCCATAGGTGTTACAGGAGGTAGTTCTTTTACCATGACTCTGTGGCACAGACTTGTTTCAGTTTCATTTGACTCTGATGTGGAGCCACCAACAATGCTCCACCCTAGCTCTGTCTGGATTGCAAATGGCTCATTGTCCTTTCCAAGTAGAACCTGTTTTGGAGCTAGAGTTCTGGAACAGTTAAATCCAATGAGTAGTCCAACATCACAGCTCAGAAGAGGAGGTATCTCATCAACAATCTCTGACAGATGGGGCCATTGCTTTGCAGTTTTGTTCGTGGGTATGTTGTCATAGTTAAACGGAATATAGTCCTTTGTGTAAGAGGGTGGAAGGTCAATACAAACATCTGAGTTGTAACCTCTCACACGTAACCCTGGTACTCTCTGACTTTTGACTGTCATGTGAACTCCCAGCATTGTGGTTAGTTTTAGATTAACTGGATGAGAGTCTGCTTGTAACTGGTTAGTTACCTCTTCACTAACAAATGTATTGTCACTTTGTGTGTCTAATAAAGCATACACTAACTGCTCTTTAGAAGGACTCTGGGTAGTGGAAACCCACACAGGAACAATCATGGAGGTACTACCTGATTGACCCACCTTTGTGACGTTCAGAGCTGTGGCTGCCATAGTATCATTTTCTGTGGTTGGTGTAACGTTTGTGGAGCTCTGAGGTCTTTCATTTGCCTTGTGATTCTCATTGTGCAAACAAGTGGGGTGTCGTCTTTTGCAAGTGTCACATGTGTGGCGATGACGACAGTCTTTGGCATTGTGGCCCACCTTTAAGCACCCGTAGCACAATCTATTGACCTTTACAAATGTCCGTTTGTTGTCTAGTGACTTTTCTGAGAAGCTTGGGCACTTTGACAACTGATGCCTTTCATCTTTGCAGAACATGCAGGGTACTTTTAACTTTGTGTCATTTAACTTTGCTTTATCTGCATGTGCTGTAGCTTGTGTTGAAAAGACTTGGGTTGCAAATCTGTTTGGTTTAATCTCTTTTGCATGTCTTTTTTCCAGAGATGAGCTGCATGAATGGAGTGCATAGGAAGAAGTCACAGGATTACATGCAATTTCCACCTCGAGTGCTACAAACTCTGCAAAATCCTTGAAAGAGGGGAAATCTTTACCTTCCATGAGAGCAACTGTGACCTGACGATTACAACGTGTTGCGAGCCATTCTGGAACCTTTTGCAATAACTTTTGGTTTTCCTCACAGTCACTCAGTATCTCTAAGCCCTTTACATGTGGTGTTGCTTGGAGACAGGTTGTGAGAAAACCAGAAAATGTCCGTAAACCTTCTGCATCCTTTGAGTGGATTTTAGGCCACTTCAACAGTTTGTCCCATAACGTTGGTCAAGCCTTTTCCAGGCATCTTTGTATGCCTCTTCGTCGCTACGATAAAATGTGCCCTCAAGGCATTTAAGTGCTGGGCCAGTGATATACCTTTTTAACAAGTGCAGTTTATCAGCAGGAGATATACCTTTGCAGTCTATCAGTGAGCTGAAGGAAGCCTTCCATTCGATATAGGTGATGGGATCTCCGCTGAACACGATAGGCACTGACACTGGGATTCTGTTTACAGCTATGCTGTCTTGGATAGCTTTAGCCAGCTGGGAAATGTCTGTGGGAGGCGATGGAGAAACAACTTGAGAGTGTGGTTGTTGCACAGAATAGTTGACAGGAAGGGATGCATATTGTTGCATGAGCGGGTGGTATGAACCTGTGGAGAGCAATGGGGCTGGTTGTGCAAAGCTTTGGTTGACAGGAGAAGTCCCATTGTTCTGTAACATACATTGACTGCCCGTATCAACTTTCAATTCCTTGTCATAAATCTCTAATTTTGCACGTGCAGCTTGCCTTTCCTTTTCTGCTTGTAAGCGCTCTAGTTCAAACTTTTGTGCATCCAATTCTCTCCTGTGTTTCTCTTCCATTTCTCTTAATTTTTCCCTTTGTTTGATTTCCTCTTGTGTGATTTTATACTGAGCTTCCTTAGCAGCTAATTCTGCAGCGGCATCAATTCTTTTGGCAGCGATGCTTGCTTCAGAGTGGTAACTGGACTGTGATGAAGTGCCAAAAATGGACTTAGCATGTTCATAAGTTAAGAGTTGATGGAGGCGCTGCTTTTCTCTATCTGCATCATATTCATCTATGGCTGCTAAATGCTCTGAAATGATTTTCATAAT
This sequence comes from Pholidichthys leucotaenia, assembly GCA_020510985.1. Taxonomy (NCBI): domain Eukaryota; kingdom Metazoa; phylum Chordata; class Actinopteri; order Cichliformes; family Pholidichthyidae; genus Pholidichthys; species Pholidichthys leucotaenia. The sequence continues at coordinate 220,221,313 of CM035844.1, forward strand.
GTCTTTTGTCACAGATTCACAGGAGTCCATTTTATGCCTTATGACATGGGATGGTGCATTACGCTCTCTTAGTTCACTGTATGCTTTTGTCATGTCATTTACTGTCCTTTCAATATCATCAGCCATTTCTGCTAACTGTGAATCTGACAGATCACTTTTGAGGTCTGCTCTGTAAATTCTGACCTGACCTTTCCAATGTTCATAGATAGTTAACAGCTTTTTCTCTCTTTTAGTCTGTTCATCCCTTTGATATAACAGCATTTTCTCTGTAGGCACACTAGGCCTTTCTGATCGCCTTGGTAACGTTTCATTAACTGTTTCCTCTCGTTGTTCCTTTTCATTTATCTGTTCTGATTTAATATCTTCCATTTTGAGAGCAATTGCTTGTCACCGTATCCTTAGACCGTTGCTGCAGCTCGCTGCTCCGCGTCGTTTCCGTGCCGTTCCTTGAAATCGCAGGCAGCTCATTGTAGCATGTTGGGTGAAGCGTCTCCTCTTGGCTTGGGGCTCCTGCTTCGATCAGGCGACAGGCTTTCACTTCTCCCGGAGGTAAGCTCTTACTGTAGCATACCCCCCCGAATGAAGGATGACACTTTACTGATGATTTTATAGGTTTAATGGCAGTAAACCCTCAAATTCACCGTAAGAGCTGGGAACCACACAGAAAAACAATGTATAAGCTAAAATCCATACTCTTACAACCGTTAGCTGAAAATAACCTTAACTCTGACAATAAATTCTACAAAATATACATATATGTTAACACAAAGATTCAAATTGTCATATTTACATATTAAACATACCTTGTGCCTCTATCAAGGGGGCTGCTAATAACAAATACATTTTTATATTCTGTCACAACCTTTTCTTCCCCGTCTTTTGCTGCCGTTAGCTTGCTCACGCTAACGGTTATAACAGGAAGTTCCTCCAAAATAAAAGCACCGAATATCAAACAGGAAGCTAACCGTAGCTGATAGTACATAAAAGTAATAAGCTCCAAAATAAAATATAAGCAAATGAAGAAATGTACATAGGGTTATTTACACACACATATATATATATATATATATATATATATATATAAAGTCTACACACCCCTGTTCAAATGCCAGGTTTTTGTGATGTAAAAAATGAGACCAAGATAAATCATTTCAAATTTGTTTCCACCATTAATGTGGTCTATAAACTGAATAACCCAATTGAAAAGCAAACTGAAATCTTTTAAAGGGAAAAATAAAAAAAAACAAAACAACAACAACAAAAAACTTTCAATAGCTGATTGCATAAGTATGCACACCCTTAAACTAATATATTGTTGCAGCACCTCTGCTTTTATTGTAGCACTCAATCTTTTGGGTTGGAGTTTATCAGCGTGGCACATCTTGATGTGGCAATATTTGCCAACTCTTTGCAAAAATGCTACAAATCTGTCAGATTGCGAGAGCATCTCCTGTGCACGCCCCTCTTCAGATCACCCCACAGATGTTTGATCGGATTCAGATCTTTACTCTGGCTGGGCCATTCCAAAACCTTAATCTTCTTCTGGTGAAGCCATTCTTTTGTTGATTTGGATGTGTGTTTTGGGTCATTGTCAAAGATTAAAAGATATAAAGATTTTATTTTTCAATTCTACTATACGTACAGGAGATCGATAGATCGATAGATCGATACATAGATAGATAGATAGATAGATAGATAGATAGATAGATAGATAGATAGATAGATAGATGTACTTTATTGATCCCAAACTGGGAAATTGTAGTGTAACAGCAGCATGACAGTAGACAACCAAACGAAAAAAAACACACGCATGACAAAGGGATTACACATGGAAAATAAAACACTACCATAAAAGCCGATATACATCATAGCTGATGTATACAGCTTTCATACGGGAGAAAATGGCATTTCTCTATCTCTTCAGTGGTGTGCACAATATAAAAAAAGAAAAAGGAATAAGGCTAGAAAAACAACAGCAGTAGTCTATGTACAGTAATGCTACTCGTAATGCAAGTGGCGATAAGAAAGACCCAGAAATCCCTTAGTGCAAATAAAGATAAAAGATGAAAACCAGCATTGTTATATACAGAAAAGTAGAACAGTAATACTAGTAGTTGCAAGTGCAATGAGGTAGTGTAAGCAGACAGTGACAGATGGGATTGCACATGATCAGTATTGCAATAACAGACAGCAGTAGATATGGAATTTGTGCAAATGGTTGCAGTAAAGTGCAGAGACATACAGCAGCAAATGTATTACTGTTGGCGTGCCAGTCTTTCTGTGCCAACAGCTGAGGTAGTTATTGTGCGGGTGAGTGTGTTACAGTCCGGGGGGGGGGGGGGGGGCAGAGTTCAGGGTCCTGATGGCCTGATGAACAAAGCTGTTTAGCAGTGTTGTGGAGCGGGCCCGGAGGCTCCAGTACATTTTCCCTGAGGGCAGGGGGCTGAAGAGGGAGTGTGTGGGGTGGGTAGTGGGTGTCGCCTGCAATGTTGACTCTGTGGGTGAGGCGGGTGAGGTAGAGGTCCGAGAGGGGGGGCAGAGGGGCACCAATGATCTTGCTGGCGGCATTCACTGTGCATTGTAGTGTCTTCCGGCAGGAGGTGATGCAGCTTCCATATCACAGCGTGATGCTGTGCTGAAAGATGAAGTTCCTCTTCATCTTCAGCTTTCTAGCAGAAGCCTGAAGGTTTTGTGCCAACACTGACTGGTATTTGGAACTGTTTATAATTTCCTCCACCTTGATTAAGGCCCCAGTCCAAGCTGAAGAAAAACAGCCCCAAAGCATGATGCTGCCACCACCATGTTTCACTGTAGATATGGCATTCTTTTGATGGCGTTTTCCCACATGCATTAACATTGTTGTCACATGTACTAAACATCCAGTATTTGCCAGAAATTCCTGCATCTCCTTCAATGTTGCTGTCGACCTCTTGGCAACCTCCCTGACCAGTTTTCTTCTCAGCTTTTCATCAATTCTGGAGGGACGTCAAGTTCTTGGTGATGTCACTGTTGTGCCACATTTTCTCGACTTGATGATGACTGTCTTCACTGTGTTCCATGGTAAATTTAATGCCTTGGGAATTCTTTTGTACCCTTCTCCTGACTGATACCTTTGAACAATGAGATCCTTCTGGTGCTTTGGAAGCTCTCTGCGGACCATGGCTTGTGCTGTAAGATGTGATTACAAAAATGTCAGGAAAAGCTTATTAGAACAGCTGAATTTTATTTGGAGTTAATCAGAGGCACTTTAAATTGTGGCAGGTGTGTGCTGACTCCAATTTAACATGAGTTTGAATGTGTTTGGTTAATTCTGAACACAGCCACATCCCCAGTTATAACAGGGTGTGCATATGTAACCAGGTTATTGTAAGGATTTTTTTTTTATGTTTCCCCTTAAAATATTTCAGTTTGTTTTTCAGTCGGGTTGTACAGGTTATAGGTCACATTAATGGTAGAAAAAGGTTTGAAATGATTAACGTTGGTCTCATTTTTTTACACCGCAAAAACCTGGCGTTTGAACAGGGGGTGACTTTTTTATATCCTCTCTTTCTCTCTCTCTCTCTCTCTCTCAATATACACACACACACACACACACACACACACACACACACACACACATATATATATACAGTATATATACAGTATATATATATATATATATATATATATATATATATATATATATATATATATACACATACATACATACATACATATATATATATATATATATATATATATATATATATATATATATATATACCACCCTCCCGCTTATGTTATACTGCTTAATTGAACAGAACAATCACTACATAAATATTCTTAACCCAGATACTCCATAATAACAATCAACTTTAGTCTTGCATTTTAATTAAGTTCTATAGCAATTGCAAACACACAGTAAGTACATTTGTTCATATTTTCATCTGGACTCCACCAGTCCTTTGAAAACTATTTAGAATTGTCCACAAAGACTCACAGATATGTATTGATTTAAATAATTATGCCACAGTTGGTTACTGGATTCCCTGACAACATGCGCCATAATGCAGAGTTGTCACTTTCCTCAGTGGTCAGTCCCTTCAAACCGAGCCTTTGTTTGACTGAAGTTCCTAATGTGATACTGAAAAGGGAAAAAAATAATAATGAGCTCAGCCAATCTAACCCTTGCACAATGGTTCATTGACATGATTAGAAGTAAATAAAGTAATTACCCATCCTGCAGTTTGGCAAAGCTCTTGCATATAAATAGGCATCATTATAGGGTACAGTGGATGAGTTTGCTGAGCATTTCTACCTTTGGTGGAAAGCGATTTTGATCTAAATTGATTGCTATGGGATTATCCAGGATTTATTAAATATTAAGGCATTGACTTTCACTAATGCAGATAATTAGGGTTTATTCAAAGTCAAAATGAAATTGGCATAAAATGTGCATGGAAAGTGATTCATTACTGAGCCACTAGTCAATTCATCAATTATGATTTTCATTACATATCATAATTAAGAATGCTTGAGTGGAATGGATGTAGTTTAAAAGTCTCATTACCCTGCTATTTGGATTAACAAATACATTCTGAAATGTCTCGAACCACTCTGGCATACTGTGAGCAGAGAGTAATCTATGCTACAGCAAAATTAATAAATAGAAATGCGTAAATTGAGCTCATTAGTAACTTCAGATTATCACACAGAAGAGGACATTTGCAGTTAACACCACAATGATTTCAGGTACTATCGATTAATTTTGGATTTATGTGTGAGGTGTACAGTGTAATGCAAATTAGGATACAGCTATTACCACTAAAAAGAAACACATTTATTAGAATAGTTTTAAAATTTGTATCATTAACAAAGTCATATTTTAACAAAAATGGCAAAATATTTTTTTTCTCACTATTACTTTAATACATACTTAAATTTTAATTCATCAGTTGAACTAAATAGTGGCTCTCTGCCACCTTGCAGACAGACTAGCTCACCTAGCTGTAATGTATTAAATATGATTAATATTATATTGTGTGCTATGGGTGACAGCTACACCTTTCCAGTTCCACCGCCACCCAGAATATAAAAGGCCGACCCGGAAGAGGTGTGGTCTCTTTTCGACCAGCACCTCTGCCTCGATGGGAGCGCCTTTGGGTTTAGTGAGTTTGTGTAATAAAGTTCCGTTCTACTGCATCTTTAGCCTCATTATTGAAGTATTAGTTATGGACATAACATTTGGCGACGAGGATAAAACTATGGAAAAAAAGAGTTTCTAGTATTTGGCTATTTTTGGAGTTCCCAGGCGAGCCGCCAGTTCACTGGGTGAGGTGGTTTGCAGCGCTCCAAAATTATATGGTGGCATTGAACCTCGGCAAATTGGAGAAACTACGTGCCCGAGCGATACTGGTCCACAATCTTGGCAGGGAAGGGCAACGTATTCTCAGCACATTGGGAGAGAGTGATAGTTTTGAGAACATGTTTGAGCTAATAGCAGGCTACTTTCATGCTCATGAGAACATCATCATCCGGCGGATCCAGTTCCAACAGTGACGGCAGTGGCCGGGAGAGTTGGCGCAACAGTATGTTGCGGACCTGCGCCAGCTGGCTGGAGAGTGCCAATTTGGGGTTATGGAGGAAGAAATGATCAGCGATCAGTTAGCAAAGCACATGCTATGTTCTGTGACACTGTCCAGACTCCACATGCACACTCACTGACGTTGATTGCAGCTGTGGAGATAGCTCAACAGTACGAAGCAGTGGATAAACTACCGATGGACCTTGGTGAGAGAACAATATTGAGGCAGTCTGACTCACAATCAGCGGCGTAGGCTGTGGACCTGGGTAGCCATGACCGTGCAGAAGATAAAGAAGACTACGCTACTGCTATTAAGATTATATCCACTCCAGGGTCGCCCAGATGTTTGGGCTGCGGGTCCACCCAGCACCGATACAAGGCGAGAGAGTGTCCGGCGAGTGGCAAACACTGTGGCAAGGGTGGACTCCTGCATCATTTCGCCACGGCCTGTAAAAAGTTTGAGTGAGGGGAAAGGCGACACACAATGGATTCCCCCGCCACGACTCCTACGGTTATTCACACCATCTCCCCGAGTACAGATGGGCGTATTTATTGTGACGTGATACTGCACAGCATTGAAGTGCCATTGTTGGTAGACACTGGTGCAGCGGCATCTGTGTTGAACTGGCCTACTGTGAGGACTTTGTTCCCGCATTACCATGTGAGAGGACTGTCGATGCTGTATTGTGGCTATCTAAGTAACAGGTTAGCCATCATGGGTTTGCTGGAGTTGACGGCGAGGTACAAGTCGGCTGTGGTGTCAAATATCCAGTTTGTGGTAACTGTCAAGGGGTTGAATGTGATTGACTTTGACCTATTTTACGGACTGGGCTTCACAATCACCAGCGGTATTGGAGAGGAGTGGTCGGGCCGTGGTTTGTGGGACCAACCGGTTCCGTGTGTGGTGGACGATGCAGTATGGGATGAAGATTGGCCTAGTATTCTGGGAGATGGACAAGACTAATCCCACCCAGGGCCATCGCTGGAGGGTTCCGGTGCCAGGGCATAAGTTACCCTGGATGTGGGAACTGGGCGGCATGGTGAAATGCCCGTGACGGCTGGTGGAGCTATGAGGACGGCTCCCTCTGCTTCTGGAGTTTGGCTGGGAGGTACCAAGAAGCAAAGGGCTACAACGACTTTGCCAGCACGGTGGACAGACATGCCACACAGGAACACTGGAGGCCGAGTCGGGCTTCTCAAGGTGTCGCTGAAGCAGTTCGACCCAGAGAGGAAGCCCAGTCTAGACGTCGTGGACATTTGATGCCGAGTCGAGCTCCCCTGTGGGTCGCTGACATGGTTCGATCCAGGGAGGAGGCTTGGCTAAGAGGGATCCACGGGAAGCGAAAACGACGAGAGGATGAGGGACTGCTGCAGGTGGTGGCCGTCTAGGAGGACGGTTATCTTCAAATGTCCGATGGCTCATGGAGACACCCCAACGAGCTGAGGTGCGCCGGTGAGGAGAAAGAGGTGCCGGGGCTCCGACGTGGTTCACCTCCAGGGGTGAAGGGAAGAAGAAGCTCTGGTGGGGACCCACCGGACAGGTGTCCGGGGGGTGTTCTCCCATCAAGACTGTATGATTGCAAGGGGGCGATGTGTTCTGGGGTGACTTACAGTATTAACATGTTAATGACTGAAATGTTGATGTGTGCACTACCGGGGCTGTGTTGTTGTCTTGTCAACATGGTAGATGCATAAAAGTGGCTGGGTTAAGTGCTCATGTTAAAAAAAAATAAAAAAGAGTGAGAGCCGCTTTTATTGGGGGGAGGGGGCAGTAGTGTTAATATGTGTGAATTGCCCAAGCCACATGGTTGATATGTTTCACATGTACTTATGTGATTGCCCAGTTTGTATAAAAAAAAAAAAAGAAGAGCCCAACACTGTTTGTACTATTGCATGTGTGATGTGTGATCTGCCCAAGTTATGGGGTGAGTGTGTTGGGGTGGGGGGCTGGCACAGCGGGGTGTGGATGTGCATCTTCACTGTTTATTGAGTGAATTGAAAAGATTTGGTTGTACATATGTTTTGGGATTATTTTTAGTATTTTACTATGACCACGGCAGTTTTCTTTGTCCCAGGAACTGTATGATGATAGAGACGGCAGAATAACCCATCTGGCCGTGTGGGAGTGGGACAGTAGTCCACCTGTCACCCTCTAGTTTTAGTTATTTGTGTTCATGGATAGACCCTGTTATTGTTATACTTACTGTTCGTGTGTGATTCGGGTTATAAATTGGGGTGGGCCTAAATGGTGTGTGTGTTTTGGACTTTTCTACAGGGGGGAAATGTAACGTATTAAGTATGATTAATATTTTATTGTGTGTTATGTGTGATGGCTACACCCTTCTGGTTACGCCGCCACCCAGTGTATAAAAAGCCGACCCAGAAGAGGCACAGTCTCTTTTCGACCAGCACCTCTGCCTCGACGGGAGCGCCTTCGGATTTAGTGAATTTGTGTAATAAAGTTCCATTCTACTGCATCTTCAGCCACATTACTGAAGTATTGGTTATGGACATAACACTAGCGATAGCAGAGTTAGCCATTCGCTGTTTCAGGTTTTTTTTCTGTGCGTTCTGGTCATATCCTTTCAACCACTCACACCACACACCCCTGTTCCTGCTTCATTTGGGCTTTGATATAATCACATCCATTAATTACTGTTACCTCAGTCTGTCTTTGCCACCTGGAGCTACTAGCTAACCAGCTAATATTATCCTCTTCTTCGTCGTCTTTCTTTCCCCCTTCAGGGGTCACCACAGCGAATCATGTGCCTCCATCTCATCTTCCTCTGTCACACCAACCCTCTCCATGTCCTCCTTCACTACGTCCATGTATCTTCTCTGTGGTCTTCCTCTTCTCCTCCCACCTGGAAACTCCATCTTCATCATCATTTGTCTGGTGTATCCCCCCCTCTGCACATGTCCAAACCATCTCAGCCTTTCCTCTCTTACTTTGTCTCCAAAACTGCTCAACCTGAGCTGCCCTTACAATATACTCATTTCTAATCCTGTCCTTCCTAGTCACTCCACATGAGGTTGCAGATAGATTATGTTAGTGTTTCTTGGGGAGAAACTCTCTTTAATGTAACAGCAGAAGCCTTATTTTGGAAATAAGTTGAAATTTCCATGTTCATTGCACAAATGTGTTGTTTATATGGTAGAGTGCCATGGCAACAGAAGCAAAAGGAAGTGTTGAGTGCAGATTTAACAAAATAAAAAAAGGCAAGAAAAAAGTGAAAGTCTCTGAAGAAGCTGGCGGCACATCACTCACATTATAGAGCTGGCAAATACTTGAGTGCCTTGCTCCTGGTGGTGATTGGTGATTAACAAATGCTTTGTCTCCTGCCACAGATCTGGATAATGGGAATGTGGACGCTCCCGCCGCCACTTAGGAATTAATTACGCAACAATGGGGCGGCCGAGGAGGGAATTGGAAAGGTGCGGATGAGGAGAGAAGAAAAGGTGGGGATAAAAAGGGATGGGGTTGGATGTAGGCCCCTCAAGACAAGGCCCCCAAGTTTAATTGCCTTTGGATAATCTTATTGTCTGGTGGTTTGTAGTGGGGACTTGTTCTCTCTCTCTCGTTCTCTCAATCCTACATTCTCTTCAGTGTTGGGTTTTAGGAGTCAAATTACACAGAGGGGCTTTTTTCAGAGAATACAATGGTGGGTGCTTTTTAAATTTTATTTTCCTGCTTAATTTTGAGGAATACAGAAACTGTTTATGTCATTAGAGAGTTGAATAGTGAGCAATTTTGCAGAGAAGAAGGGTCAACTTTCTTTGTTTTCCATTTTAAAGGTGAGCCCAAGTTACTATCTTCAGAGATAGCAGTGCTGCTATCGAGTTAGCTTACCAAACAATGTTTATGTTGTTATTTTCTTGAAATTCCAATCACCCTAATAGACGCCCGTGTTCCTACCTGACTTACCTGATTCACAGTCAATAATATATCTTGCATCATTCTTTCTTATTTAAGCAATATTACATAAGAGGGAGTACGGTATCAATGAATATAGTAACTGCGGGTGTGATACGTCTAATCACACCCGGAGTTACTATATTCATTGATACCATAACAACCTTGAGTGTAATATTGCTTTCATATAACAGTTCTGCAAGCACAATTTATTAAATGACAGCAATACTGGACAAAATATTATGATTTGTTTGTTTAACCGGTTATTTTGCACAGCTGAGAAAAAAAACAAAACAGTCCTTTTAAATGTAGCCAGTAACTGTTGCTAAACATCTCAATCAGCATGAAGATCTCTATTGTCATTTCACACACATGTAAACAAATTAAATATTGTCAAGTACAAAAGTACTAAGTGTTTATAAAACATACCTGTTGAGTCGGTACTGCAGAAAACCCGAGATCAAAACATCATTCCTCAGAACACTGGTAGCCAGCCGGTAGCTAGTAGTTAGCCTGCTAATGATTTAGCACACTTCACTCGCTTTTCTTTGCATTTTCATTAGAAACAAAGGGTTCATCACCTCAAAGGTATTGTTGTTTGTTAATTGAGATAATAAATCCAACTCTAGCACTGTCTGTTTTTTTTAAACAGACATGAAATTGCTTCATGATGTTTATACAAGGGCAGACTGTAAGCTGGATAAAGCTTTTTCAAAAGGGTAGGACTTCTAGATCAGGTAAGAAATCTTTTCAAACAGCACCTCACTGCAGAGATGAAGGTATTCAACACAGTATTGCAATTGTCACTGAGAGTTAGCTGATAGTAAATTAGTGTTAGTAGTTAATGGTTACATGAACACCTTTGAAGCGGAGTGATACATATCCAGTGAAATGACTGGAGTGCAATTATCATGGATTTTAGTAACTCTTGAAATCCCTATTGTCCAATCAAATTGCTTGGTTGGAACTATCTGTTGTACAATTTGTTTTATTTCTGCTGTGATGCCATATGGAACCATTAGCATTAGCTTGGCAAGGCAGTCAAAGTCAATATGTGCATCGTTAGCTTAACTGTCTGATCACGGCCAATTTTGATCGCTTTTTTCTACAAATTCCCAACTGGAATCCTCGTTCATCTACAAACACTTGATCACATTTGCCATTCTTTGGCAGTATTTTTGGCTGTTTTGGCTGTTTTACTATTTCACGGTTCCAAGGTTGTCATAGCCAGGAGCGGCACTGGGGTTAAGCTCCCAGTGCTCATAAAATGCTCCTTATGGCGTGCATCTCGAAAAGCCTCTGACAACTAAGTCCAACTCCTAGCCTGCCCGTGTGGTTTAGTCTCTAAGCCCGGCGGAACTGCTTTTACTAATAGGAGAAGGGGCGAGGGCGGATCTCTGGCGCCTTAAAACCAGATGCTTCGGGTAGATGGTGGCTCGTCAACCTGGGAAGGTAGCCCATCTAGGGGAAGGTAAACCCTGATTTCAAACCTCTGCTGCCTTGTGGCATACCCGGTCACGGGAAAGGCTTCGGGAGTCAACCCTGAGGAAAAATCCGGAGTCGGAGCCCCTAAGGCAGTTCTATGTTGTGCTCAACATCGTTCTGGCAGCTCCTGCAATGGCGCTGGTGCCAAACTGTAGCAGCCCTGCTGTTCCTTTGGATTCATCAGTGACGTGGAGAGGGGGGGACATGCTGCATGGGCAACATCTTGTCCTCCATATCTTCCTGCCCACGCTTGAATCCTACCAACGCCCAACGCTGGAAGGTAGAACACCGGATCACTGGAGAGGACACTCCAGCTTTGCCTTTGGCGTAGACAAAACACGGGGAATGACAGTTACCGGTTATAAGCCACTGCTCAATTGGCGTAGAGCGTGGCGCCAGGGGTTGTTCCCGACGGTGGGAGGGATCATCAGATCTCACTGGACAGCTACCGCCCGCCTCAAGCTGGGCAGCCCCCAGCCAATAAGGTGTTGTCCCGCCACAGCTTGCTTTCCTCATTGGGTGCATGGGGATAAGGAGAAATCCAAACAGCAGGCTGAGAACCTTCGCACCAGGCAAGACAATAAAACAAAAGAGACCAACTCTAAAACTGGGAACTTGGAACGTCCGCACTATGATGACAGGACTCGCTGCTAACCTCAAGGACATCAACGACACCAGGAAGACTGCCATCATCAATAATGAGCTGAAGAGACTGGAGTGGATATCGCCACTCTCCAGGAAACACGGTTAGCTGATGCAGGCACACTGAGAGAGAAGGACTACATGTTCTACTGGCAGGGAAAGGGCAGTGACGAACACAGGGAACACGGAGTGGGCTTCGCAGTGAAGAACACTTTGCTGAAGATGGTGGAACCGGGCAGCACTGGCTCTGCACGACTCCTCACCCTCCGCCTGAACACCACTCAAGGCCCAGTCACCCTCGTCAGTGTGTATGCCCCAACACAGACAGCCACACCAGAGGCAAAAGACGAGTTCTACGAGAATCTCGCAACAACTGTCAGGATCATCCCCAACTCTGAACAACTCATTCTCCTTGGAGACTTCAATGCCAGAGTGGGTGCTGACCACGACTCCTGGCCCTCCTGTCTTGGACCTTTTGGCGTGGGCAGAATGAACGACAACGGACAGCGGCTGCTCGAGTTCTGCACATATCACGATCTGTGCATCACAAACTCGTTCTTCAAGACCAAGCCCCAACACAAGGTTTCCTGGCAACATCCGCGCTCAAAGCACTGGCACCAGCTAGACTTGATCCTGACCAGGCGCACCTCACTGAAGAACGTGCTAATCACCCGTTCGTTCCAGAGTGCAGATTGCGACACAGACCATTCATTGGTGTGTTGCAAGGTCAAGCTGCAGCTGAAGAAATTCCATCGTGCTAGACAACCTGGAAAGGCACGGATTGACACCAGCAAGATGGCCCAACCAGAACTTGTTGAGCAGTTTGCCTCCACCTTTGAGAAGGAACTTGGTGTACCACAAGGAGGAGAATCTGCAAAGCAGAAGTGGGAAGAGCTGCGAAACACCATCTACCGCACAGCCTTGGCTACCTTTGGGAGGAAGACCTCGAAGTCACAGGACTGGTTTGATGCCAAGTTGACCGAGATGACCCCCGTCATTGAAGCCAAGCGCTCAGCACTTGCTGAGTACAAGAAGTACCCAAACGAGAAGAATCTCCAGATTCTCAGGGCTGCGAGAAGCAAAGTTCAGCAGACTGCTCGGCGCTGTGCCAACGAGTACTGGACTCAGCTCAGCCAAGACATTCAAACCGCTGCCATAACAGGGAACATCCGTGGTATGTATGATGGCATCAAGAAAGCACTTGGTCCGGCTCAGAGCAAGACGGCCCCCCCTCAAATCTTCCACTGGGGAGATGATCACAGAGAAGAACAAGCAGATGGAGAGATGGGTGGAACACTACTCCGACCTCTACTCCAGACATAACACCGTGACACCGTCAGCCCTTGATGCCATCGACTGCCTGCCATCCATGGACGAACTTGATGCCGAGCCAACCATCGACGAACTCAGCAAGGCCATTGATAGCTTGGCCGCTGGCAAGGCACCCGGCAACGACGGCATACCCCCTGACCTGATCAAGCACTGCAAGCCCGCCCTACTGATGCCATTGCATGACGTCCTCTGCCAGTGCTGGAAGGAAGGTGCCATACCACAGGACATGAGGGACGCCAAGATCATCACCCTCTACAAAAACAAAGGGGAGAGAAGCGACTGCAACAACTACAGAGGCATTTCCCTCCTCAGCGTTGTTGGCAAAGTCTACGCACGAGTTGTTCTCGTTCGTCTACAGAAGCTTGCCGAACGTGTCTACCCCGAGTCTCAGTGTGGCTTCCGCGCTGAGCGATCGACGATAGACATGATATTCTCCATCCGCCAACTCCAGGAGAAATGCAGAGAACAGAACATGCCTCTGTATGTCGCCTTAATCGACCTCACCAAAGCGTTCGATCTGGTCAGCAGTGAGGGCCTTTTCAAGATCCTGCCAAAGATAGGATGCCCACCAAAGTTGCAAAGCCTCATCGAATCGTTTCACACCAAAATGCAGGGGATAGTGCAGCACGATGGCAACGTCTCAGAGCCATTCAACATACACAGCAGAGTGAAACAGGGCTGTGTACTTGCGCCAACCCTCTTTGGGATTTTCTTTGCTATGCTCTTGAGGCATGCCTTCAGCACAGCAACAGAGGGAATCTACCTGCACACAAGATCTGACGGCAGGCTTTTCATCCTCGCCCGCCTGAAAGCCAGAACCAAAGTACGCGAGGCTCTAATCAGAGACATGCTGTTCGCAGACGACGCTGCAGTCACAACCCACACACAGCAGGAGCTTCAGACCCTGATGGAGCGCTTCTCCCAGGCATGCAAGGACTTCGGGCTTACCATCAGCCTGAAGAAGACTAACGTCTTGGCACAAGGCACGGAAGCACCACCAACCATCACCATCGACGACTACGAGCTGGAGGTCGTGAATCAGTTCACGTACCTGGGGTCCACGATCAGCAACAACCTCTCCCTTGATACAGAGATCAACAAGAGGATTGGAAAATCAGCCTTCACACTCGCTCGCCTCACCACACGAGTGTGGGAGAATCCCAAACTCTCTGTCAAGATGAAGATGGCAGTGTACAACGCCTGCGTCATCAGCACACTGCTCTATGGGAGTGAGACGTGGACAACATACGCCCGGCAGGAAAAGAGACTGAACTCCTTCCACTTGCGCTGCATTCGCCACATCCTGGACATATCCTGGCAGGACAAAGTGCCCAACACAGAAGTTCTGTCCCGCTCCGGCCTTCCCTCCATGTTCACTCTACTCAGGCAGCGCAGGCTCCGCTGGCTAGGCCACGTTCACCGTATGGAGGATGGCAGAATCCCCAAAGACGTCCTCTACGGAGAACTGGCAACTGGCAGGAGAGACGTTGGCCGCCCACAGCTGCGCTTTAGAGATGTCTGCAAGAGAGACATGAAGGCCCTGGATATCAACACAGAGCGCTGGGAGGACCTTGCAACTGACCGCTCCAAATGGAGAGGCACCCTGAACAGACAGCTCAAGGCGGGTGAAGAGAGACTGACTGCTGCAGCAGATGAAAAAAGGACCCGCAGGAAGAACCGCCACAGACCCAGCAGCACGGAGACCACCCACAAGTGCGACCTGTGTGACAGGGACTGTCATTCGCGCATCGGCCTGTTCATCCACAGGCGGTGCTGTTCCAGCAGAGTAGACGTTTAGGATTCTCTTCCATGGTCATCATAGACCGACGGAGGCCGACGACTATTTCACTCTGACCAGGAGCAAAGGTGGCTAGCAGCCATTAGCAGTTTCCAGTTCACATGTGTTTGTGGTTATTATACTGCAGGGACCGTCATATCCTATCAAACACTGAAACCACACACCCTTGCAAACCATTCACTCTGTAAGACGAACATTAGTTTGCTCAGGCTGTGTTAGCTACCGTTGAAACCAGAAGTACATAACACGAAATCTTTATTACCTCCGCCAAAGGAGGAGGTTATGTGATCATCGGCACTGGTTTGTCCGTCTGTTTGTCTGTCTGTTTGTTTGTCTGTTTGTTAGCAAGATAACTCAAAAAGTTATGGACGGATTTTCATGAAATTTTCACAGATTGTCAGAAATGTGGTATCCTATAGATGATTAGATTTTGGTGGTGATCCGGATCACCGTCCACAAAAAAACCGCCATTACACAAAATGCCATTTTCGTGAATAACTACTAAACCACTAATCCTATCATTGTCAATCCAATTGCTAGTCATATGTTTTCATGGTCAAGGAATCGGAAAACAAATTTGGCCAAAACAGCCAAAAATACTGCCAAAGAATGGCAAATGTGATCAAGTGTTTGTAGATGAACGAGGATTCCAGTAGGGGATTTGTAGAAAAAAGCGATCAAAATTGGCCGTGATCAGACAGTTAAGCTAATGATGCGCATATCGACTTTGACTGCCTTGCCAAGATAATGCTAATGGTTCCATATGGCATCACAGCAGAAATAAAACAAATTGTACAACCGTTAGTTCCGACCAAGCAATTTGATTGGACAATAGGGATTTCAAGAGTTACTAAAATCCATGATAATTGCACTCCAGTCATTTCACTGGATATGTATCACTCCGCTTCAAAGGTGTTCATGTAACCATTAACTACTAACACTAATTTACTATCAGCTAACTCTCAGTGACAATTGCAATACTGTGTTGAATACCTTCATCTCTGCAGTGAGGTGCTGTTTGAAAAGATTTCTTACCTGACCTGGAAGTCCTACCCTTTTGAAAAAGCTTTATCCAGCTTACAGTCTGCCCTTGTATAAACATCATGAAGCAATTTCATGTCTGTTTAAAAAAAAAAACAGGCAGTGCTAGAGTTGGATTTATTATCGCAATTAACAAACAACAATACCTTTGAGGTGATGAACCCTTTGTTTCAAATGAAAATGCAAAGAAAAGCAAGTGAAGTGTGCTAAATCACTAGCAGGCTAACTACTAGCTACCGGCTGGCTACCAGTGTTCTGAGGACCGATGTTTTGATCTCGGGTTTTCTGCAGTACCGACTCAACAGGTATGTTTTATAAACACTTAGTACTTTTGTACTTGACAACATTTAATTTGTTTACATGTGTGTGAAATGACAATAGAGATCTTCATGCTGATTGAGATGTTTAGCAACAGTTACTGGCAGCACGGTGGTGCAGTGGTTAGCACAGTGGCAGCACAGCAAGAAGGTCATGGGATCGATTCCACCCTTGACCATCGTGGGTTCGATCCCACCCCCAGACCATCGATGACCCTTCTGTGTGGAGTTTGCATGTTCTCCCCGTGTCTGCGTGGGTTTACTCCGGGGACTCCGGTTTCCTCCCACATGCCAAAAACATGCAAGTTAGGTTAATTGGCATCAAAACTGGGGATTCTAAAATTGTCCTTAGGTATGGATGTGAGAGTGAATGGTTGTCTGTCTCTCTGTATTGGCCCTGCGATGGACTGGCAATCTGTCCAGGGTGTACCCTGCCTCTCGCCCAAAGATGCTGGAATAGGCTCCAGCCCCCCCGCGACCCGAAAGGATTAAGCGGTAGAAGATGGATGGATGGATGGAATTTGTTTACATGTGTGTGAAATGACAATAGAGATCTTCATGCTGATTGAGATGTTTAGCAACAGTTACTGGCTACATTTAAAAAGGACTGTTTTTTTCTCAGCTGTGCAAAATAACCGGTTAAACAATCAAATCATAATATTTGTCCAGTATTGCTGTCATTTAATAAACTGTGCTTGCAGAACTGTTATATGAAAGAAGAATCTCCAGATTCTCAGGGCTGCGAGAAGCAAAGTTCAGCAGACTGCTCAGCGCTGTGCCAACGAGTACTGGACTCAGCTCAGCCAAGACATTCAAACCGCTGCCATAACAGGGAACATCCGTGGTATGTACGATGGCATCAAGAAAGCACTTGGTCCGGCTCAGAGCAAGACGGCCCCCCTTAAATCCTCCACTGGGGATATGATCACAGAAAAGAACAAGCAGATGGAGAGATGGGTGGAACACTACTCCGACCTCTACTCCAGACATAACACCGTGACACCGTCAGCCCTTGATGCCATCGACTGCCTGCCATCCATGGACGAACTTGATGCCGAGCCAACCATCGACGAACTCAGCAAGGCCATTGATAGCTTGGCCGCTGGCAAGGCACCCGGCAACGACGGCAATACCCCCTGACCTGATCAAGCACTGCAAGAACGACCTACTGCTGCCATTGCATGATGTCCTCTGCCAGTGTTGGAAGGAAGGTGCCGTACCACAGGACATGAGGGACGCCAAGATCATCACCCTCTACAAAAACAAAGGGGAGAGAAGCGACTGCAACAACTATAGGGGCATCTCTGGCTGCACGGTGGCGCAGTGGTTTAGCACTGTGGCAGTACAGTTTTACCCTCGGCCGGGGGACGCGGGGATCATGAGATCGTGGGTTCGATCCCAGCCCCCGACCAACAGTGAGCTGTGTGGAGTTTGCATGTTCTCCCCGTGTTGCGCGGGTTTACTCCGGGATTTCTCCGGTTTCCTCCCGCACACCAAAAACATGTAGGTTTAGGGCGCTCGCACACGCAGCGACCAGCAGCCGGTGGCTTGTCACCAGACTGCAAACCAAGTCTACCTACGGGTACAAATAAGTAACAAAAAAAAAAAAAAAATCTCCCTCCTCAGTGTTGTTGGCAAAGTCTACGCACGAGTTGTTCTCGTTCGTCTTCAGAAGCTTGCCGAATGTGTCTACCCCGAGTCTCAGTGTGGCTTCCGCGCTGAGCAATCGATGGTAGACATGATATTCTCCATCCGCCAACTCCAGGAGAAATGCAGAGAACAGAACATGCCTCTGTACGTCGCCTTCATCGACCTCACCAAAGCGGTCGATCTTGTCAGCAGAGAGGGCCTTTTCAAGATCCTGCCAAAGATAGGATGCCCACCAAAGTTGCAAAGCCTCATTGAATCATTTCACACCAACATGCAGGGGATAGTGCAGCACGATGGCAATGTCTCAGAGCCATTCAACATACGCAGCGGAGTGAAACAGGGCTGTGTACTTGCGCCAACCCTCTTTGGGATTTTCTTTGTTATACTCCTGAGGCATGCCTTCAGCACAGCAACAGAGGGAATCTACCTGCACACAAGATCTGACAGCAGGCTTTTCAACCTCACCTGCCTGAAAGCCAGAACCAAAGAACGCGAGGCTCTAATCAGAGACATGCTGTTCGCAGACGACGCTGCAGTCGCAACCCACACACAGCAGGAGCTTCAGACCCTGATGGAGCGCTTCTCCCAGGCATGCAAGGACTTCGGGCTTACCATCAGCCTGAAGAAGACTAACGTCTTGGCACAAGGCACGGAAGCACCACCAACCATCACCATCGACGACTACGAGCTGGAGGTCGTGAATCAGTTCACGTACCTGGGGTCCACGATCAGCAACAACCTCTCCCTTGATACAGAGATCAACAAGAGGATTGGAAAATCAGCCTTCACACTCGCTCGCCTCACCACACGAGTGTGGGAGAATCCCAAACTCTCTGTCAAGACAAAGATGGCAGTGTACAACGCCTGCGTCATCAGCACACTGCTTTATGGGAGTGAGACGTGGACAACATACGCCCGGCAGGAAAAGAGACTGAACTCCTTCCACTTGCGCTGCATTCGCCACATCCTGGACATATCCTGGCAGGACAAAGTGCCCAACAAAGAAGTTCTGTCCCACGCCGGCCTTCCCTCCATGTTCACTCTACTCAGGCAGCGCAGGCTCCGCTGGCTAGGCCACGTTTACCGTACGGAGGATGGCAGAATCCCCAAAGACGTCCTCTACGGAGAACTGGCAACTGGCAGGAGAGACGTTGGCCGCCCACAGCTGCGCTTTAGAGACGTCTGCAAGAGAGACATGAAGGCCCTGGAGATCAACACAGAGCACTGGGAGGACCTTGCAACGGACCGCTGCAAATGGAAAGGCACCCTGACCAGACAGCTCAAGGCGGGTGAAGAGAGACTGACTGCTGCAGCAGATGAAAAAAGGACCCGCAGGAAGAACCGCCACAGACCCAGCAGCACAGAGACCACCCACAAGTGTGACCTGTGTGACAGGGACTGTCATTCGCGCATCGGCCTATTCAGCCACAGGCGGTGCTGTTCCAGCAGAGTAGACGTTTAGGATTCTCTTCCATGGTCATCATAGACCGACGGAGGCCGACGACTATTTCACTCTGACCAGGAGCAAAGGTGGCTAGCAGCCATTAGCAGTTTCCAGTTCACATGTGTTTGTGGTTATTATACTGCAGGGACCCGTCATATCCTATCAAACACTGAAACCACACACCCTTGCAAACCATTCACTCTGTAAGACGAACATTAGTTTGCTCAGGCTGTGTTAGCTACCGTTGAAACCAGAAGTACATAACACGAAACCTTTATTACCTCCGCCAAAGGAGGAGGTTATGTGATCATCGGCACTGGTTTGTCTGTCTGTTTGTCTGTTTGTTTGTCTGTTTGTTAGCAAGATAACTCAAAAAGTTATGGACGGATTTTCATGAAATTTTCACAGATTGTCAGAAATGTGGTATCCTATAGATGATTAGATTTTGGTGGTGATCCGGATCACCGTCCACAAGAAAACCGCCATTACACAAAATGCCATTTTCGTGAATAACTACTAAACCACTAATCCTATCATTGTCAATCCAATTGCTTTTCATATGTTTTCATGGTCAAGGAATCTGAAAACGCACACACAAACACTGTATGGGGGGAACTGTGGCGCTAAACCGCCATTACGGAAAATGCCATTTTCGTCAATAACTACTGAAACACTAATCCTATCATTGTGAATCCAGTTGCTAGTCATATGTTTTCATGGTCAAGGAATCGGAAAACATACACACAAACACTGTATGGGGGGAACTGCGGTGCTAAACCGCCATTACGGAAAATGCCATTTTTGTCAATAACTCGGCGGCAGCCTCTGTCGGTCTATGATGACCATGGAAGAGAATCCTAAACGTCTACTCTGCTGGAACAGCACCGCCTGTGGCTGAACAGGCCGATACGCGAATGGCAGTCCCTGTCACACAGGTCGCACTTGTGGGTGGTCTCTGTGCTGCTGGGTCTGTGGCGGTTCTTCCTGTGGGTCCTTTTTTCATCTGCTGCAGCAGTCAGTCTCTCTTCACCCGCCTTGAGCTGTCTGGTCAGGGTGCCTCTCCATTTGGAGCGGTCCGTTGCAAGGTCCTCCCAGTGCTCTGTGTTGATCTCCAGGGCCTTCATGTCTCTCTTGCAGACGTCTCTAAAGCGCAGCTGTGGGCGGCCAACGTCTCTCCTGCCAGTTGCCAGTTCTCCGTAGAGGACGTCTTTGGGAATTCTGCCATCCTCCATACGGTGAACGTGGCCTAGCCAGCGGAGCCTGCGCTGCCTGAGTAGAGTGAACATGGAGGGAAGGCCGGCGTGGGACAGAACTTCTTTGTTGGGCACTTTGTCCTGCCAGGATATGTCCAGGATGTGGCGAATGCAGCGCAAGTGGAAGGAGTTCAGTCTCTTTTCCTGCCGGGCGTATGTTGTCCACGTCTCACTCCCATAGAGCAGTGTGCTGATGACGCAGGCGTTGTACACTGCCATCTTTGTCTTGACAGAGAGTTTGGGATTCTCCCACACTCATGTGGTGAGGCGAGCGAGTGTGAAGGCTGATTTTCCAATCCTCTTGTTGATCTCTGTATCAAGGGAGAGGTTGTTGCTGATCGTGGACCCCAGGTACGTGAACTGATTCACGACCTCCAGCTCGTAGTCGTCGATAGTGATGGTTGGTGGTGCTTCCGTGCCTTGTGCCAAGACGTTAGTCTTCTTCAGGCTGATGGTAAGCCCGAAGTCCTTGCATGCCTGGGAGAAGCACTCCATTAGGGTCTGAAGCTCCTGCTGTGTGTGGGTTGTGACTGCAGCGTCGTCTGCGAACAGCATGTCTCTGATTAGAGCCTCACGTACTTTGGTTCTGGCTTTCAGGCGGGTGAGGTTGAAAAGCCTGCTGTCAGATCTTGTGTGCAGGTAGATTCCCTCTGTTGCTGTGCTGAAGGCATGCCTCAGGAGTATAACAAAGAAAATCCCAAAGAGGGTTGGCGCAAGTACACAGCCCTGTTTCACTCCGCTGCGTATGTTGAATGGCTCTGAGACATTGCCATCGTGCTGCACTATCCCCTGCATGTTGGTGTGAAATGATTCAATGAGGCTTTGCAACTTTGGTGGGCATCCTATCTTTGGCAGGATCTTGAAAAGGCCCTCTCTGCTGACCAGATCGAACGCTTTGGTGAGGTCGATGAAGGTGACGTACAGAGGAATGTTCTGTTCTCTGCATTTCTCCTGGAGTTGGCGGATGGAGAATATCATGTCTACCATCGATTGCTCAGCGCGGAAGCCACACTGAGACTCGGGGTAGACACATTCGGCAAGCTTCTGAAGATGAACGAGAACAACTCGTGCGTAGACTTTGCCAACAATGCTGAGGAGGGAGATTTTTTTTTTTTTTTTTTTTGTTACTTATTTGTACCCGTAGGTAGACTTGGTTTGCAGTCTGGTGACAAGCCACCGGCTGCTGGTCGCTGCGTGTGCGAGCGCCCTAAACCTACATGTTTTTGGTGTGCGGGAGGAAACCGGAGAAATCCCGGAGTAAACCCGCGCAACACGGGGAGAACATGCAAACTCCACACAGCTCACTGTTGGTCGGGTGCTGGGATCGAACCCACGATCTCATGATCCCCGCGGTCCCCCGGCCGAGGGTAAAACTGTACTGCCACAGTGCTAAACCACTGCGCCACTGTACAGCCAGAGATGCCCCTATAGTTGTTGCAGTCGCTTCTCTCCCCTTTGTTTTTGTAGAGGGTGATGATCTTGGCGTCCCTCATGTCCTGTGGTAAGGCACCTTCCTTCCAACACTGGCAGAGGACGTCATGCAATGGCAGCAGTAGGTCGTTCTTGCAGTGCTTGATCAGGTCAGGGGGTATTGCCGTCGTTGCCGGGTGCCTTGCCAGCGGCCAAGCTATCAATGGCCTTGCTGAGTTCGTCGATGGTTGGCTCGGCATCAAGTTCGTCCATGGATGGCAGGCAGTCGATGGCATCAAGGGCTGACGGTGTCACGGTGTTATGTCTGGAGTAGAGGTCGGAGTAGTGTTCCACCGATCTCTCCATCTGCTTGTTCTTTTCTGTGATCATATCCCCAGTGGAGGATTTAAGGGGGGCCGTCTTGCTCTGAGCCGGACCAAGTGCTTTCTTGATGCCATCGTACATACCACGGATGTTCCCTGTTATGGCAGCGGTTTGAATGTCTTGGCTGAGCTGAGTCCAGTACTCGTTGGCACAGCGCTGAGCAGTCTGCTGAACTTTGCTTCTCGCAGCCCTGAGAATCTGGAGATTCTTCTTTCATATAACAGTTCTGCAAGCACAATTTATTAAATGACAGCAATACTGGACAAAATATTATGATTTGATTGTTTAACCGGTTATTTTGCACAGCTGAGAAAAAAAACAGTCCTTTTTAAATGTAGCCAGTAACTGTTGCTAAACATCTCAATCAGCATGAAGATCTCTATTGTCATTTCACACACATGTAAACAAATTCCATCCATCCATCCATCTTCTACCGCTTAATCCTTTCGGGTCGCGGGGGGGCTGGAGCCTATTCCAGCATCTTTGGGCGAGAGGCAGGGTACACCCTGGACAGATCGCCAGTCCATCGCAGGGCCAATACAGAGAGACAGACAACCATTCACTCTCACATCCATACCTAAGGACAATTTAGAATCCCCAGTTTTGATGCCAATTAACCTAACTTGCATGTTTTTGGCATGTGGGAGGAAACCGGAGTCCCCGGAGTAAACCCACGCAGACACGGGGAGAACATGCAAACTCCACACAGAAGGGTCATCGATGGTCTGGGGGTGGGATCGAACCCACGATGGTCAAGGGTGGAATCGATCCCATGACCTTCTTGCTGTGCTGCCACTGTGCTAACCACTGCACCACCGTGCTGCCAGTAACTGTTGCTAAACATCTCAATCAGCATGAAGATCTCTATTGTCATTTCACACACATGTAAACAAATTAAATGTTGTCAAGTACAAAAGTACTAAGTGTTTATAAAACATACCTGTTGAGTCGGTACTGCAGAAAACCCAAGATCAAAACATCGGTCCTCAGAACACTGGTAGCCAGCCGGTAGCTAGTAGTTAGCCTGCTAGTGATTAAGCACACTTCACTTGCTTTTCTTTGCATTTTCATTTGAAACAAAGGGTTCATCACCTCAAAGGTATTGTTGTTTGTTAATTGAGATAATAAATCCAACTCTAGCACTGCCTGTTTTTTTTTTTTAAACAGACATGAAATTGCTTCATGATGTTTATACAAGGGCAGACTGTAAGCTGGATAAAGCTTTTTCAAAAGGGTAGGACTTCCAGGTCAGGTAAGAAATCTTTTCAAACAGCACCTCACTGCAGAGATGAAGGTATTCAACACAGTATTGCAATTGTCACTGAGAGTTAGCTGATAGTAAATTAGTGTTAGTAGTTAATGGTTACATGAACACCTTTGAAGCGGAGTGATACATATCCAGTGAAATGACTGGAGTGCAATTATCATGGATTTTAGTAACTCTTGAAATCCCTATTGTCCAATCAAATTGCTTGGTCGGAACTAACGGTTGTACAATTTGTTTTATTTCTGCTGTGATGCCATATGGAACCATTAGCATTATCTTGGCAAGGCAGTCAAAGTCGATATGCGCATCGTTAGCTTAACTGTCTGATCACGGCCAATTTTGATCGCTTTTTTCTACAAATCCCCTACTGGAATCCTCGTTCATCTGCAAACACTTGATCACATTTGCCATTTTTTGGCAGTATTTTTGGCTGTTTTACTATTTCACTCTGACCAGGAACAAAGGTGGCTAGCAGCCATTAGCAGTTTCCAGTTCACATGTGTTTGTGGTTATTATACTGCAGGGACCGTCATATCCTATCAAACACTGAAACCACACACCCTTGCAAACCATTCACTCTGTAAGACGAACATTAGTTTGCTCAGGCTGTGTTAGCTACCGTTGAAACCAGAAGTACATAACACGAAACCTTTATTACCTCCGCCAAAGGAGGAGGTTATGTGATCATCGGCGTTGGTTTGTCTGTTTGTTTGTCTGTCTGTTTGTTAGCAAGATAACTCAAAAAGTTATGGACGGATTTTCATGAAATTTTCACAGATTGTCAGAAATGTGGTATCCTACAGATGATTAGATTTTGGTGGTGATCCGGATCACCGTCCACAAGAAAACCGCCATTGCGCAAAATGCCATTTTCGTGACTAACTACTAAACCACTAATCCTATCATTGTCAATCCAATTGCTTGTCATATGTTTTCATGGTCAAGGAATCTGAAAACGCACACACAAACACTGTATGGGGGAACTGTGGCACTAAACCGCCATTACAGAAAATGCCATTTTCGTCAATAACTACTGAAACACTAATCCTATCATTGTGAATCCAATTGCTAGTCATATGTTTTCATTGTCAAGGAATCGGAAAATGTACACACAAACACTGTATGGGGGGAACTGTGGCGCTAAACCGCCATTATGGAAAATGCCATTTTCGTCAATAACTACTGAACCACTAATCCTATCATTGTGAATCCAATTGCTAGTCATATGTTTCCATGGTCAAGGAATCTGAAAACGTACACACAAACACTGTATGGGGGGAACTGTGGCACTTGGCGGAGGTCTGCGCTCTCCGAGTGCTTTTCTAGTTTGTTTTTGTCCCCCTCACTGTCTGACATTAAATCAGACTGAACTTTTCATGTACACAAGTGTGGGTCTTGTCCAGGTCTTTTTCCCCTTCAACTTCAAAGATGCCAAAGTGCTGACATACACTTGCTTTTATAATGAAGAGGGTGTCAGTGTATTCTGCTCCTCCATCATTAGTCTCTATTTTGTGTCACACCAAAAACTGTCCAGACGCTACAATTTCCACATTTCTGAGTAAATTATGTTATTGATATTTAAGGGCATTTTCATGCCTAAAAGTCTGCACCAAGTTCCGGACTAAAGTTTTTATTTTGTTACACTGTATACATTTAGTCAGGTTAGGTTTCACATGACTTTTTATCCTAGCGTAATACACAGTGGTGGCTCACAGGAGGAGGCAAGGGAGGCAGAGCTTCCTTAGAAAGAAAGAAAAAGAGAAGAAATAATGCATACATTGTGATAATGAATGTATTTTATGTTATATGTATATTAATGTGTAACATGTAGGTCAGAATCCTCTGAGAAGTCCAAAGGAGTTTGGAAAAAAAGGGCTTGCCACTGTGGCAACATTAATTAGCCAATCAGAAATTAGTTGTATTTGTTGCTATGGAAAATTCACTATCTCCTTGCATTGAAGAAAAAAAATGAAGAAGGCGAGGTTCTAACGAATCACAGTCAGTCAACTGACAATGCCACCGTATCGACGATTTCACCATTTTACAGCAGTGCTGAGCACGGAGGGGTAGTCTTGCAGTATTCACTGTACTTGCTAACAAGTTTTGGAAACTACAATTTGAACCCCAGATTCAGACAAAAAAACAGCCCAATGCTTTCTCCCAAATGGGGAATTATAAAGAAGTCAGGATGCAGCAGCTTGGCACTGTTTCATTCAGGTTACCTGTTTGCCGAGTGGAGTGGCTAACTGGCTTAGCAACCACTAGTTTAATGGTTACAAAATGCAACCATTGAATTACAAGTGGATTTGATGATGAAGAATTTATACAGATCCATGTAAAGACACAGTAACTGGTGAGTTAAAATCTATTTCTCTCCAATATGTGTCTATGACGGTATTGTGTATGGGAATGTGTGTGTATGAAATGTCGTGCCCACCCCCAGGGTGACGCCAGGCGGGCACGGCCCACTCTGTATATAAACCCCTGTTCTGTAACAAAGTTGAGAGAGTTAGCTGCATGAAGACTGGACTCCTGCCTGCTCATTCAATTATTTGATCAATTATTTTTGATCAAGATCTGTCCTTCAATTCACATATTAAATTTGTTTCTAAGACTGCCTTCTATCATTTGCATAATATTGCCAAGATTAGGAGCATCTTGTCTCAGAATGACGCTGAGAAACTGATCCACACTTTTGTTAGCTCGAGATTAGATTATTGTAATTCTTTATTATCAGGCTGTCCTAAAACATCTTTAAAAAGTCTTCATCTGATCCAAAATGATGCAGCAAGAGTTTTAACAGGTACTAGAAAGAGAGATCATATCTCTCCGGTTCTGGCCTCCCTTCATTGGCTTCCCATAGAGTTTAGAATTAAGTTTAAAATCCTTCTTCTTACTTACAAAGCTCTAAACAATCAGGCTCCTTTTTATTTAAAAGATCTGATACTACCGTATTATCCTAACAGAGCACTACGCTCCCAAAATGCAGGATTACTTGTAATACCTAGAATCTCCAAAAGTACAATGGGAGGCAGAGCCTTCAGTTATCAAGCTCCTCTCCTGTGGAACCAGCTCCCAATCTGGATTCGGGAGTCAGACTCAATCTCTGTTTTTAAGAATAGGGCTAAAACCTACCTTTTTGATATAGCCTACAATTAGGGAGGGATCATGTGTTTCTGAACCCTCCCTTAGTTATGCTGCTAATAGGTTTAGTCAGCCGGGGGACCTCCAATAATCACTGGGCCTCACTCCTTTCTTCACTCTCAATGAAATATTTTTTTTTTTGCTGGTCATTAACATCTGTTTGTTCTCTCCCATAGATTGAGTCCCCATCGTGCTGTTGGCTCTCTACATGTCTGTTCTTTTCATCTTCTCTGTTCCCTCACCCCCCAGCCAGTCGCAGCAGATGACTGCCCCTCCCTGAGCCTGGTTCTGCTGGAGGTTTCTTCCTGTTAAAAGGGAGTTTTTCCTCTCCACCGTCGCCAAGTGCTTGCTCACAGGGGATCACCTGATTGCTGGGGTCTTTCTGCAACTGTGGGGGTTCCCCCTACAGTTGATAGTGCTATGAGATGGCTGTTGTTGTGAAATGGCGCTATATAAATAAAGTTGAATTGAATTGAATTGAATTGAATTCCTCATACATAACATTGGCGATGAGGAGACAAATGGAAGTGTGCTGCTACCTCCACCACTGCTGCCATTTCTGGAACAAGCTGGAGAGCCGGTGAACCTGCGGCCGAAATGAAGGGCTGAGTTCGAGGTTTACATTAGGGCGCTGGTCCTGCATGGGCTGGACAGGAGACGGCGGCGGGCACTCCTGGCTCACAACCTTGGCGCAGGGGGCCAGAGAATCCCCAGTGCTCTGGGCACAGCGGAGTGTTATGAGGATGCCGTCGAGCGACTGGGCTGCCATTTCTGGAACAAGCTGGAGAGCCGGTGAACCTGTGGCTGAAATGAAGGGCTGAGTTCGAGGTTTATATTAGGGTGCTGGTCCTGCATGGGCTGGACGGGAGATGGCGGCGGGCACTCCTGGCTCACAACTTTGGTGTGAACTTTGGCAACGGAGTGGATGCCGTCGAGCGACTGGGCGAATACTTTGAAGCGCGTACATGGTCCGTGAAGCTGCAGGTGCTGGTAATAATGGCGCCAGGAGTGTCTAAGCTAGTTAGCCTCAGGAAGCTAACAGCCCATTCTATGTCTATGGATGGCCTAGCTGAGGAGCTAACGTTGCGCCAAAACCTGGCAGCGAGCGGCAAGCTAGACATCAAGGTCGAACCAGGACCACGGGTAGAAGAGACCCCGGTCACTGAAGACAGCGTGCCAGCCATGAAGCTCAACTTGGCACAGGACCATGGCACTCATGGGTCGGACGGCATGGTGTGTGAGGATGGCAGAGAGGGAGTGCAGCAGGAGTCAACTCCGCAGCTGGAGGCTGAGGACCCCGGGGAAGAACAGCGACTGGTGGGTGTGGAGACGATGCAGAGGAATGCCTGGGTCGAGGGCAGTGGGAGCAGTGACAAGGCACCCGAGTCAGAGAGTGGGACCGACGGGAGTGACACTGAGATCCCAGAGGGAGAACAGCTGCAGCCGGGTATGGTGACGACGCAGCAGGGCGCATGGTATGTGAGTTCTGGATTCAGCGATGAGGTGCCTGGGTTGGAGAAGGACATTGGCGAGGGCATCGTGGTGAACGCCATGAGTGAGCAGCAGCAGCCGTGTGCCATGGAAGTCGGGCAGTGCCTCAGTGCCGGACCTTCATGCGCCTTGGACGAGGGTGCTGGGTGGTACAGTGAGGTGCCCGAGGCGGCGGATGCCACCACCAAGAGGGCTTCAGTTCGTCCCAAAGTGCGGCCACTGGGGGCCGGAGGGTATGGAGCCATGACGGCTGTGCATAAGGCAGTCAGGAGTGGCTCGTTGGGCACAGAGCGGTGGTGCACCAAACAGCGGTGTGGCTGCCCAGGTCCTCTGTGGCAGTGTGGAAGATGGTGGCTGCCCAGAGACATTGGGGTTTCCTGAATAATCCTTCTTGTGTAAATATTTGTGTAAATATAAGTGAATATGTGTTTTGTTTATATTGATTGCTGGTGTGCATGTGAGTGAGTGTGGATAATATGGGATTATGTTGTATTTTCAAGAGACAAGGTCCATTTTAGTTGTTCTTTGTGTGAATGTGATAGGTTGCTTTAGTACAATATATTATTCCCCATGTTCTTAGTGCATGATTTGGGTTCTAAATTTGGGAGGTTTTCAATGGTGTGTGTGGCTTTGCATTTTTCTAAAAGGAGGGAGAATGTTGTGTATGGGAATATGTGTGTATGTGATGCCGTGCCTACCCCCAGGGTGATGCCAGGCGGGCACTGCCCACTCTGTTTATAAACCCTTGTTCTGTAATAAAGTTGAGATAGATTGCTGCATGAAGACTGGACTCCTGCCTGCTCATTCCTCATACATAACAGATATACTGTTTAATTTTCAACTCTTTATATGATTGTGGAAAATATTTTTCATCCGTGCTCAGTTTGACTAAATAACAGCACAGAACGGGGTCAAACGAAATGCCAAATTCACAAATAATGAATGAAATCATTTTATGGTGCAGTCGATTTGGGTGCAGTTGCAGAGCAACGCCTCCAGGGAGGACATGGTGCAGTGGAAATTTACAGTGGATATAAAAAGTTTATGCACCACTGTTCAAATGGCAGGTTTTTGTGATGTAAAAAAATGAGACCAAGATAAATCATTTTAAAACTTTTTTCACCATTAATGTGACCTATAACCTGTACCACCCAATTGAAAAACAAACTGAAATCTTTTAAGGGAAAAATTAAAAATAAAAAAACTTACAATAACTTGGTTGCACAAATATGCACACCCTGTTATAACTGGGGATGTGGCTGTGTTCAGAATTAACCAATCATATACAAACTCATGTTAAATGGGAGTCACCACACACCTGCCGCTGTTTAAAGTGGCTCTGATTAACCCCAAATAAAGTTCATCTGTTCTAGTAGGCTTTTTGGGACATTTTTGTAGTCACATCTTGAAGGGTGGCAAGATGGAAGCCTTATCTTTAGAAGAAAAACATCCAAGCATGGCTACATTTTGCAAAAACTCATTTGAAATCTCGCAAATGCATGTGGGAAAATGTGTTATGGTCCAATGAAACCAAGGTTGAACTTTTTGGCCATAATTCCAAAAGGTATATTTGGTGCAAATACAACAATGATCATCACCAAAAGAACACCGTACCTACAGTGAAGCATGGTGGTGGCAGCATCAATGCTTTGGGGCTGTTTTTCTTCAGCTGGAACTGGGGCCTTAGTCAAGGTGGAGGGAATTATGAACAGTTCCAAATACCAGTCAGTGTTGGCACAAAACCTTCAGGCTTCTGCTAGAAAGCTGAAGATCAAGAGGAACTTCATCTTTCAGCACAACAGTGACCCAAAGCACATATCCAAATCATTAAAAGAATGGCTTCACCAGAAGAAGATTAAGGTTTTGGAATGGTCCAGCCAGAGTCCAGACGTGAATCCAATCAAACATCTGTGGCGTGATCTGAAGAGGGCTGTGCACAGGAAATGCCCTGACAGATTAGGAGTGTTTTTGCAAAGAAAAGTGGGAAAATATTGCCACATCAAGATGTGCCACGCTGATAGACTCCTACCAAAAAAGACTGCGTGCTGAAATAAAAGCCAAAGTTGCTGCAACAAAATATTAGTTTAACCCTTGCATTCTGGTCAATTTCCCTAAAAACGCCAAAAAATAACGTGCCCAAAGTAAATCAAAAGCTGTTCTTCAACCCTTTGCAGCATCTTTATGGGGTTGGTCTCATTTAAAAGAAAACACTTTGAATTTTTTGGCGAAACAGTCATAATCTCTCCAAGTGCTCCTGCCACTGAGTAACAGTCATCTAAACATACTGAACTTGAAGAAAATAAAGCTCGCCTGGGTGTTTTTTTGGATACAAATGCTTGCAAGTAACACACAGCTTCAGATCCGGGCTGGAAAATGCAACAGAAATGTAGAACCAAGTGTTATCCAGCTGAAGTCAAAATTTTGTAACAATACCACAAAAAATGAATATATTACACAGCTTTGTTCTCAGGTAGTTCCCAGGCGTTTTGGAACTGTGCCAAATTGTGCCAAATGGCACAGTTTGGAAAAATGTCTGTAACTTTTGAATGATTCAATATAGAAGCTTCATCTTGGGCTCTAATAAAAGGTGACACTCAGGGCTGTGTGTGTGTGTGTGGGGGGTTGTTTATTCATTCATTTATTCATGAATGAACAAACAAGCCCCCACACACACATAAAAAAATGTGTGGCTTTTTTTTACAAGAAAAAATATCCTACACTGCACTAAAAATTATTCTAAAATATTTGTAATGTAGAAGATAACAACTCCCACCCCCATCCCCACTCCCCGCTGCAGAGGATGGACATCAGCCATCGCTACATGACAGAACAGTCATGTGGCGATGGCCGATGTCCGCGGCCGATGACCGCGGGCCCGCACGGACTTCAGACTTTGTGCGCCACACAGTTGTAATTTACCGATCAGTCAAAAGTCATTTTTGATTACAATTTTCTGGGATAAAGAATAATTTAGCTTATAACACTTACCTGTCCACAACAGCATGTGGACAGTCTATGATGATCATGGAAGAGAATCCTAAACGTCTACTCTGCTGGGACAGCACCGCCTGTGGCTGAACAGGCCGATGCGCGAATGGCAGTCCCTGTCACACAGGTCGCACTTGTGGGTGGTCTCCGTGCTGCTGGGTCTGTGGCGGTTCTTCCTGTGGGTCCTTTTTTCATCTGCTGCAGCAGTCAGTCTCTCTTCACCCAGCCTTACACAAAACAGCTTTCGAACTTCTGTGCTTCAATTGGCTGGCTGCATTTGCAGCCGTTGATAGGCGGGTCCTTCTTGCTAGGTTTTCAGTCATTGGTTCTTCAAGGTTTCAGAAACCCAATTTAAGGTTCTTATTAGTCGAATGAGAGGTCAATCATATCTAATCTGTTCGCGGCTGTGTCTGTAGTGGAAGAACGGAAATGCAGCTTTTTTTTTCAGTGCGCTCTAGGACGCAGCACCCTCGTGCACACTCATGCGCCCTCGTGCGCTCTAGGACGCAGAGACATGCCTGCCCGCGGTACACCAGAGTGCAACAGGTTAAGGGTGTGCATATTTATTCAACCAGCTTATTGTAAGTTTTTTTTTATTATTATTTTTATTTTTCCCTTTAAAATATTTCAGTTTGCTTTTCAATTGTGTTGTACAGGTTATAGACCACATTAATGGTGGAAAAATTTTGAAATGATTTATGTTGATTTCATTTTTTTACATCACACAAACCTGGCATCTGAATAGGGGTGTGTCAGGCTGGGGGGGGGGGGGGGGAATCATGCCTGAGTAAGACATGTGTCTCACAGCTCATGCGGCCAAATGTTGTAAAGCTGTTTGAAACAAGATATCCAGGCCAGAAATCAAGTTAAACGTTTAGTAATCTTTTTTTTTTTTATTGTTCTCTTTTTCTCGCCGAAATTTCACTTGAATTACAATCATGCCTAACCGACCTCGTAAGAACACCGAAGCAGGCCACGCTACTTCGGACTGCCCTGAGGAAGAGATGGCATCTGGTAGGGCCTCAAGCCCGGACACTGGTACGGTGTTGGAAGCTATTGCCTCTCTCCACCATGAACTATGTTCATTCAAGACAGAGATTGGAGACATAATCGATGCAAGAATCAACCAACTTTTGGCTACTATCAAGGGAGAGCTAACAGCCCTTAAATGTGAAACTTCCGCCGCTATAGCAGCCGTGAATGCCTCCGTTACTGAACAAGCTAGCGGGCTTGCAGCTCAATGCTTCCAGCACCGCAGTTACCAAGCTTGAGCAGGAAGTGGGACGCCTAAGCAAATTGATAGATCAGTTGTCTGATAAATGCACTGCTCTTGAAGGGCGCAGTAGGAGGCAAAACCTGTGAATACTGTATGTTAAGGAGGGAGCTGAGTCGGGTAAGGAAACAAAAGACTTTGCTGCTCAACTCCTGAAAGATGCACTCTCTCTTAAAGAACGTCAACTTATCGACAGATGCCACAGAGCGCTCTGAGTCTGCCCAGGTGATGGTGAACCCCATCGCCCTCTCATTCTTAAGATGCATTACACCCACGAGCTGGAGGAAATACTGTGGAAGGTGGCTGAAATGCAGCTGATCACTTTCAACAGACAGCGGGTCCTGATATTTCCCAACTACCCAGCAACATTTGTGAAGCAGTGGCCCATGTTTAAAAGAGCCAGAGAACTGCTGAGGGTCAAACCTGGAGTGAGATTTGGCATGCAGTACCCAGCGAAGCTGAGGGTTACTATCAATGGAAAGGAACATTTCTTCATAGATCCTGATAAGGGGACTAAATTTGTGGAGCAACACTTCAGAGCCGGCTCCTCAGGCTGATTTGGTATGTGCATGATTTGGATATGTGGCATGTTGATTCATCTATCAGAGTTTCGGATCGGACAGTGTTGGCATCATATCTTTGTGACTCTTTTTTTTCCCCTCATCTGAAGAGTGATTTATTTGAGTTAATATTTTGATTTTTGAGATATTTTTGTTTTTTCTGAGGTTATCACATCTGTTTGTTTTTATTTTTTTACTTTTTTTCTTCTTCTTCTTTTTTTAATTCATTGGGACAGGCGTGTTTTGATGATATTGTTCTTAATTGAGCACTGATTTGGTCGTTAATCGTTATATGCTTACCGTGTAGCTTGGAAAAAGTGCTTAAGGTCTCAGCTACAATGTCTTGGAAAATAGGCCTGTCTCTTTTCCTTTCCTTTTTTATTTTTATTTTGCCTAATTATATTTGTTTAGAGCTCAGACTATGTGCTCTCAGGTCATTTTGTTTTACTGTCCTAAACTGATGAAGGCCTGTTCATTTTGTTTCTGTAAACCTTAGATGGCTGTGGAGCTGTTTTACACTCCACTTATTGGAAGGTTGACACTAGGTCAACGCATAAGTCATAGGGAGTTATGAGTTGTTGCTTTTTTTCTGTCTTGTTTTATTGTTATTGTTATTTTGTTTCCTAGTCTCCCTTGTGGAGTCGTGCCGTGTTTACTGTTTTAGCAACGGCAAGACATTTTGGGGCTCTATGATTATGCTGGGAGGGTATAGATTCTGCATGATAATGGATATTTCTTGTGAAGGAATTTCAAAGCTTTTGTCAAGTGCTATTTCTTTAATGCAGGACACAGATCTAGGTCATGATAAAAGAAGGAGGCCTTACCTGTGTCACTTGGAACGTGAAGGGGCTGAACCACCCAGCTAAAAGGGGTGAAGTACTAGCCCATCTTAAATCCTTGTCTTCAGACGTTATGTTTCTTCAAGAAACACACTTAAAGAACAGCTCCCAAACTAGGTTAAAAAGCAGCTGGATCGGACACATGTATCATTCTTCCTTCTCTACTAAGGCAAGGGGTGTTGCTATTTTAATTCGTAAGGGTGTGGCATTTAAACGCTGTTCAATAATAACAAATGTAGCGGGATGCTACTTTATTGTTTCTGGGGAATTTCACTCTATCCCAGTAACTTTAGTTTGATCATCCAGCTCTTTTTAAGAAAGTGTTCTCCCTAATAACACATGTATCACAAACTAATCTTATAATTGGAGGAGACTTCAACTCTACGTTGGACCCTTACGTATATGGCTACTTCCTCTAAAAAACGGGCATCACATTCTAATACAAGGGATTTTTTAAATGCATATATTAATAATTCTAATCTGTCTGACGTTTGGAAATTTTTCCACCCCTCTGAACGAGACTATTCATTTCACTCACATGTACATAATGTCTATATTTGTACTGACTACTTTCTTACAGATTCTAAATTGATGGCTTGTATTGATTACCCTCGTTATGGTGATATTTTGATTTCAGATCATAGCCCACTTATATTTAAGCTCAATTTAAATGGCCTGAAAACTTCCCGGCCCTTATGGAAGATGGACCCTCAGCTTGTTAACGATCCTAAATTTTGTGATTATCTTTTTACACAAATGAAAATATTTTTTGAAGCCAATGACACTCCAGAGATCTCCACATGCTTATTGTGGGAGACTCTTAAGGCATATCTAAGAGGTTGTATAATTTCCTATATGGGGCGTAGAAACAAGTTAAATAGAGAAAAGCTTTTAATGTTGGAAGAGCACATCCATCAGTTGGATAAAGAGAATTCATGTCACCCTTCCATAGAGAAGTATAAGCAAATTATAGAGTTGAGAATTCAGTAAAATCAGATTGTTTCAGCCAAGATTTCTAAATCCTTTACTTTTTTTTTTTTTTTTTAAAGCAGAAGCACTTTAAATTTGGTGAAAAACCACAAAGGTTGCTTGCAAGACAATTACGCAAATTGGAAAATGATCGCACAATCTATAAAATTAAGTCCAATCAAGGACCCTGCTTTATATCAATAACTGTTTTAAATAATTTTATGAATCTCTTTTCTCCTCCAAAACAAATGCAGGACCCAATGATATGGAATTTTTTTTGAGAAGTATTAAGCTTCCCACTCTGAGACATGAGGATTATATCTTTTTAAATAAGGACATCACCCTGAGGGAGTTAAAGGATTCACTAGGCACTTTAAAAAATGGTTAAACCCCTGGCCCTGACGGGCTTCCTACCGAGCTGTACAAGTCATTCACTGATTCGCTTAGACCTTATATGTGCAATATGTTCACTTGCGCTTTTAAAAATGATTTATTACCACAAACATTTAGTGAGGCTGTAATTACTCTTATCCCAAAAAAGGGTGAACACCCAGTGGAGGTTGATGGATATAGGCCCATCTCTCTCTTTAATGTGGATCAAAAATATTAGCCAAAGTTTTTGCAAATAGACTTAGTAAATACATGGACAGACTTGGCCATCCGGACCAAACTGGATTTATTCCTGGCAGAAACTCTGCTTCCAACCTTAGACGTCTCTTTAATATAATGTATCATTGCAAGCCTACCTTGAGTAACCTTGTTGTAGTCTCTCTCGATGCTGAAAAGACATTTGACCAAGTAGAATGGTCCTATTTATTTGATGTTTTAGACAAATTTAATCTAGGTGATAAATTTACTACCTGGATAAAACTTTTGTACAAGCACCCCAGAGCTCAGATACTAACTAATGGAATGGTATCCCCTCATTTTAGTCTTTTTAGGGGTACGAGGCAGGGCTGCCCCCTCTCACCCCTTCTGTTCGCATTGGCCATCGAGCCTGTCATGGCCAATGAGAGCGCACCCCTCCCGTCCCCTCTCACCTTCATTAATTCATCACTGCACCTGACGCAGAAGACGTACCTGCTCCCGCTCATCAGTCAGCGTACTTAAGGAGGCTCTCTCCATGCACTCAACCCTGGCTCGTCTGGGTATACTGCCACATCAAAGGCAAGCAAGTGTAGTTGACAATCTTAGACACGTCATCTAACGTTGTTTCTTTTTCCTCCTCAGGTTGCTGCCACCGTGTAGGTGTATCTCCAGGACTGCGTGCGCTCTCCTGCCACATCTCCACCATCCCTCAGCTTCCAACCTCCACCCGGTCAGGCACCACCAACTCATCCCTCACACCCTACTGGTTTGTCTATTTCCCGCTGGGGCCCTGCTGGTTCTTTCTTGGAACCCAAGTAAGTGGCAGTTTGGCTTGCCCATTTCCCATTACTCCGTTCCTCCTCTCACAGCTCTTGTCTTCTCTCCACAGGTCAATTCCTCTGACGAGTGACTGTTTCCATAGCTGCGCATTTATTCTGAAATTTAATAAACTCTCAAACATGCCTCCTTGTGTGGTTGTTCTCCTGTGCTGTTGTATTGTGCACATGAGCTGTCAGCTTATTAAATCATGACAGAGCCTCTTGTTGAGTCAATTCATACGGACCCTGATGTTCATGGCGCTAATATTTCGGACATGTCTGATAAGATTTCCCTTCATGCGGACAATGTCCTGTTGTTTATTATGAAACCTCAGTCCAGTCTTCCTGCAATTCTAGACAAAATAAATAAATTTGGAACTTTTTCTGGTTACAGAATTAATTGGACTAAGAGTGAGTTGATGCCCATTGGATTGGTGGATTTATTCTTAATACAACATCTACCGTTTAAAGTTTCTACTCAGGTATTCACTTACCTTAGGATTCAGATAACACAAGATTTTGCTTCTCTTTTCAAAGCTAACTATCCCCCTCTTGTGGCCGAATTGCAGACTAATATTCAGTTTTGGAGATCTCTCCCTGTTTTATTGATTGGGAGGATTAGATAGATAGATAGATAGATAGATAGATAGATAGATAGATAGATAGATAGATAGATAGATAGATACTTTATTTCGAACAAAAAAGTATAACAAAAACAAAACAAATGTCAAATGCAATAAAGTAACAGTATACAGTGTTCGAAAGGGAGAAGGAAGAAGTGAACACTTATTAATTCCATCTCCTCTTTTCCATAAATACACTCATGTGAATTATATACAAATTACCACATTTAAGACCCCAAGTAAACAATTAACTGTATTTTGTACATATCAACATTAACTCCCATCCATCCTAGCATACACTGATGTCCATACATCAAAACCAGCCTCAAACAACACAGATATATACACAGTGCTGTCCCACCCTGACCACCTCTAAAACCTGCTTCAAATTCTCACCAGTGCAAAGGATATTTGTGTCATCCGCAAACAAAATAAATTTCAGAATTTTTGATACTTGGCATATGTCATTTATATGCAAAATAAAGAGTTTGGGTCCCAAAACTGACCCCTGGGGCACACCACAAGTGATGTCCATGAAGGGTGATTTGTGTTCACCAATTTGTACAAATTGTTGTCTGTTACTTAAATAACTTTCCACCCATATCAGTCCGACCCCTCTTATCCCATACCTTTCCACTTTCCTTAGTAGTATTCTGTGGTCAATGGTGTCAAAAGCTTTCTTTAAATCTATAAATACTCCTACAGCAAACTTTTTTTTATCTATACAACTAGTAATTTCTTCTATAAGTTTGATCAGTGCCAAAGATGTAGATTTATCTGCTCTAAAACCATACTGGCTGTCTGTAAGGAGATTGTGTTTTTCAATGAAATCATCCAGTCTCTTAGTGAAGATTTTTTCAAGTATTTTGGAGAATTGTGAGAGTAAAGAGACTGGCCTGTAATTTGTGAAATGATGACTGTCTCCTGTTTTGTATAGAGGTATTACTTTTGCTATTTTCATTTTGTTTGGAAATTTACCAGTTTGAAATGACAGGTTACAGATGTGGGTGAGTGGCTTAACAATTCCTTCAATTACTTTTTTCACTATTGTCATATCAATTTCATTCCAGTCCGTTGATTTTTTGTTCTTAAATTTACTCACAGTCTCGATAATTTCCTTTTCAGTAACTGCACCCAAAAAGATTGTGTTTGAATTTCTATCTTCTATTTCATTTACAGAACCACTGTTGTTTGTTTCTGTTGTCACTATTGATTTTGCTAATTCAGGACCAACGTTTACAAAAAAATTATTGAGACCACTGACCACATGCTCCATATTATTTATCAAATTGCCATTTTCAATAAAATATTCTGGATAATTAGCATTCTTAGGTCGATTACTAATAATCCCATTGAGTACTTGCCATGCTCCTCTTAAGTTATTTTTATTATCCTCTAATATTCTGTTGTAGTATTCTTTCTTACAGGTCTTCATTATATTAGTAAGCTTATTTTTATATCTTTTATATTTGATCTCAGCCTCCACTGTTCTGCACTTAATGAATTGTTTATATAATGTATTCTTCTTTTTACATGCATTTATTAACCCCTTGGTGACCCATGGAATATTTCTCTTTTGTTGTCTGTCACTGTATTGTTTTATAGGACAGTTTTTATTGTACAATGATTGAAATATTTGTAAAAAATTATCATATGCTTTATTTATATCATTTTCATCATAAACTATCTTCCAATCTTGTATTAATAATTCCTTTGTCAGTAAATACATTGATTCTTGGGTTCTTATTCTTTTATATTTAATATTTTTGGTATACTTTTTCTTCCTATAATCACGTTGATAGACAACAAAAATCGGCAGGTGGTCACTAATATCATTCAATAAAAGCCCACTCCTGATATTATTTTCCATAATGTTTGTGAATATGTTATCTATTAGTGTGGCACTGTGTGACATGATTCTGCTAGGTCCGGTAATTGTTGGATGTAAGCCCATACTGTACATTGTGTTGCTAAATTCTTCTGTCAAACTATGTTGTTTTGAATTCATCATATCTATATTGAAATCCCCACAGATGAACATAACTTTATGAGTTAGTTTTGCATACATTTTTTTCCATCCAGTCCTTAAATAAGTCAATGTTTGATCCAGGTGTTCTATATACACAGCTCACTACTATATTCTTCACATTGTCCAGACATATTTCTATTGTAATACATTCAAATAAATCATCCACAGTTACTGACAGATTTTCAACAACCTTGTATTTCAAGCTCTTGTCAACATAAATTGCAACTCCTCCTCCTTTTTTCACTTTTCTATTTATATAATTTAATTCATAGCCATTCATGGTAAAATCCACTCCTTTTCTCTTCACTGAGCCACATCTCTGATATTGCCACAATATTGAATGGCTCTTTAAACTGATGTAAATAATCTTTAATGTTATTAAAGTTGGCATAGAGACTTCTGCTGTTGAAGTGGATCATAGAAATATTGAAATCAGATGTGACTATTGTGTTAAACTGTTCATCCGTGTAGTAACTACAGTCATTATTGATGGAGCTAAATAAATTATTATCAGGGTCTATGTTATATTCTCCGTCTTGTGGGTTGTGATCTGTATATTCAAAAACTTTCAGTTCCTGTTGTTCCTGTTTGTTGATCTTTTGTTTCATGTTGTTAAATGTCTTGTAGCAGATGAGTATATCCCTTCAGTGTCCTACAGTTATCTGTTGTTGCTGTTGACTCCAGTTCATAATATTCATTGATATTTGTCCAGTTCCATAATATTACGGATGTTAATGACCCTGGCTTCTTCAGGTGATCCGTTTAATTTGATGTATATTTTACAGTTTGATGTCCAGGTGTTTTGAATCTTTTTCTGCTTTCTCAGGTATCTTGCTTTTCTGGCTATTTCTGCGTTTTCTTTTGTAAGGTGCTCGATTATGAAATGTTCGTTCCTTTCAGTTTCCTACCTTGTTTTAACAGCGCAGTCTTGTGTTTTCTATTCACAAACCTCATGATCACAGCCGGTTTGTCGCCGTTTTTCCTGAGCAGAGGGTAGCAGGTCTCTATGGTGTTACAGTCCAGCTGGATTCCTTTGGACTGCATGAAGGCCGCCACTTGTTGCTCCGTGGATTCGTCTTCCAGCGCGTTGAGCCTCCCTCCGCTGTCCGCGGAGGGAGGCTCGCAATTGATTAACGCAATCAAAATGATATTTCTTCCTCAGTTATTGTATCTCTTCCAATGTCAACCTGTGTTTTTACCAAAATCCCTTTTTAAATATTTAGACTGTGTCATTTTATCTTTTATTTGGAATTACAAAAACCATCGGATTAAAAAGGCTCATCTTTGTAAACCCAGGCAAGTGGGAGGACTTGCTCTCCTCGACTTTTGTCTTAATTACTGGGCCTTCAACATTAAAATAATTTCAAGATGGTTTGATGACTCAATTAATTTCCCTCGCTGGCTGCAGTTGGAGCAGGAGCATTGCCGCCCATACAGTTTGGGGCAGTGATCATGTCTCCTGTAACTTTAGAGAAGTCTATTTATGATGAAAGTGTTGTTACAAATAGCACAATCAGAATTTGGAAACAAATTAAGATGCATTTCAGGGTTAAATCACTTTCCATTTTACTTCCCATTGCTGACAACCTGTCTTTCCCACCATCTCAGTTTGATAATGGATTTTTACAATGGAGAGACCTGGGTATTCACATTATCGGTGATCTTTACCTGAATGTTCCTGTCAACCTGTCAACCTGCTGTCAGATCTTGTCAATCGGTGGATTCCTATGTTTTGGTGCTCGGTTTTTGACAACCTTTTGGCTTCTGATAACTGAATTTGGATTACGGACTGGACATCCTAGTTTCGACCCCTGCCTGATTTAACCACTTGCGCTCCGTTGTTCCGCGGGCGGGCAAGTCTCTGCATCCTAGGACGCACGAGGGCACACTCCTGCGCCCTCGTGCGCACTCGGACGCATAGTCCAGATTGTGGTGATGTAGGTGGTGTTGGCGTCCAAGCGCCACTAAAAAAAAAAACTGCAGACACAGCCGCGAACAGATTAGTTCATCTGATTGACCTCTCATTCGACTAATAAGAGCCTTGAATTGGGTTTCTGAAACCTTGAAGAGCCAATGAATGAAAACCTAGGAAGGAGGACCCGCCTACTGTGAATGCAGGAGCCAATTGAAGCACAGAAATTCAGGCTGGGTGAAGAGAGACTTACTGCTGCAGCAGATGAAAACAAAGGACGCTGGACGAATCTGCTACAGACCCCGCAGCATGGAGAACACCCACAAGTGGGACCTGCACTCATTCCAGCAGAATAGATGTTTAGGATTCTCTTCCGTCATCATAGACCGACGGAGGCCGACGACAAAGGTCGTAAATCATTCACCAAAACCGCAATATTGGAATTATGTTTTGATCGGGATCCACGAGCGGACCAGCGTCACGTTCGTCTGACAATGGGGAAGAGAAGTTCGCCAGGACGCTGCTGCTGTGAAGAGGTAAGGTGTTATAAGCTAAATTATTATTTATCCCTGAAAACTGTAATCCAAAAATGACTTTTGACCGATCGGTAAATTACAACTATACGGCGCACGCACTTTGTACTTCGTGCGCCGAGATAAAGGGTTCATTTGCCGTGTTCGGACCGTGAACGCCCCCCCTGCTGCAGAAGAGGAGCGGTGGGGGGGGGGGCGTTCACGGTCCGAACGCCCCCGGTCCGCGGGGTGAAGCCGCTCTGACTGCGCAGCGGTCGTCACATAGACATGTGTCTGTGTGTGTGTGTGGGGGGGGGACGACCCCCCCCCCCCACACACACACAGGCACAGCCCTGAGTGTGACCTTTCATTAGAGCCTAAAATGAAGATTCTACATTGAATTATTCAAAAGTTACAGATGTTTTTCCAAACTGTGCCATTTGGCACAATTTGGCACAGTTCCAAAATGCCTGGGAACAGCCTGAGAACAAAGCTGTGTAAAATATTCATTTTTTGTGGTATTGTTACCAAATTTGGATCTCAGCTTGATAACACTTGGTTCTACATTTCTGTCACAT
Source organism: Pholidichthys leucotaenia (assembly GCA_020510985.1). Lineage (NCBI taxonomy): Eukaryota > Metazoa > Chordata > Actinopteri > Cichliformes > Pholidichthyidae > Pholidichthys > Pholidichthys leucotaenia. The sequence continues at coordinate 220,263,136 of CM035844.1, forward strand.
TTTCCAGCCGGATCGGACAGCTGTGTGTTATTTGCAAGCATTTGTATCCAAAAAAACACTGTGTCCAAATTTATTTTCTTCAAGTTCAGTATGTTTAGATGACTGTAACTCAGTGGCCGGAGCAGAGAGATTATGTTTTTTTTGCCAAAAAATTCAAAGTGTTTTCTTTTAAATGAGACCAACCCCATGAAGATGCTGCAAAGGGTTGAATAACAGCTTTCGATTTACTTTGGGCACGTTATTTTTTGGCATTTTTAGGAAAATTGCCCGGAGTGCAAGGGGTTAAGACGCCAATAGCTGCATTTATGGACTGGGAAACGAGAGCGGAGCAGCCTGCCATTCAGCTAGCTAAACAGCTGTTCAGTAGCTGTTTTGTCAACACAAATCATCCAGGATCATGGGTCCCAAGAAAGCTCAGCAGACTGAAGAGGTGGACAATATTAAAAGATCGCTCGACTTCTTGGCTGAAAAGATTTCTGCTGTTAAGCTGTAGCAAAAAAACATTCTGGGCCTGCTTGAGGACGTGAAAGCGCTGCAGATCCAGCATGCCGAGAAGGACAAGAGGCTGGCCCATCTGGAGAGCAGGGTGGCAGACCTGAAACAATACGCCCTGGTGAACGACGTGATCATCACTGTGCTCCACATTAAACCCCGATCATATGCTTGGGCGGTGGCCGCGGACAGTGGAGGGAGGCTCGATGAGCTGGAAGCCAAATCCACGGAGCAACAAGTGGCGGCCTTCCTGCAATCCAAAGGAATCCAGCTGGACTGTAACACCATTGAGGCCTGCCACCTTCTGCCCCAGAAAAACAGCGACAAACCCGCTGTCATCATGAGGTTTGTCAACAGAAAACACAAGACTGTGCTGCTAAAACAAGGGACAAAACTGAAAGGAATGATCATTTACGGTACATGAACGAGCACCTCACAAAAGAAAATGCAGAAATAGCCAGAAAAGCAAGATACATGACAAAGCAAAAAAAGATTCAAAACACCTGGACAGCAAACTGTAAAATATACATCAAATTAAATGGATCACCTGAAGAAGCCAAGGTCATTAACATCTGAAATATTATGGAACTGGACAAATATCAGTGAACATTATGAACTGGAGTCAACAGCAACAAATGATAACTGTAAGACACTGGAGGATTATACTCATCTGCAACAGGACATATAATTACATGAAACAAAAGATCAACAAACAGGAACAACAGGAACTGAAAGTTTTTGAATATACAGCCGTGGACAAAATTGTTGGTACCCCTCTGTTAATGAAAGAAAAACCCACAATGGTCACAGAAATAACTTGAATCTGACAAAAGTGGTAATAAATAAAAATTCTATAAAAATTAACCAATGAAAATCAGACAATGATTTTGAATTGTGGTTCAACAGAATTATTTAAAAAAAACAAACTCATGAAACAGGCCTGGACAAAAATGATGGTACCCTTAACTTAATATTTTGTTGCACAACTTTTTGAAGCAATCACTGCAATCAAACAATTTCTGTAACTGTCAATGAGACTTTTGCACCTCTCAGCAGGTATTTTGGCCCACTCCTCATGAGCAAACTGCTCCAGTTGTCTCAGGTTTGAAGGGTGCCTTCTCCAGATGGCATGTTTCAGCTCCTTCCACAGATGTTCAGTAGGATTTAGATCAGGGCTCATAGAAGGCCACTTTAGAATAGTCCAGTGTTTCGCTCTTAGCCATTCTTGGATGTTTTTAGCTGTGTGTTTTGGGTCATTATCCTGTTGCAAGACCCATGACCTGCGACTGAGACCAAGCTGTCTGACACTGGGCAGCACATTTCTCTCTAGAATACCTTGATAATCTTGAGATTTCATTGTACCCTGAACAGATTCAAGACACCCTGTGCCAGATGCAGCAAAGCAGCTCCACAACATAACAGAACCTCCTCCATGTTTCACAGTAGGGACAGTGTTCTTTTCTTGGTATGCTTCATTTTTGCATCTGTGAACATAGAGCTGATGTGCCTTGCCAAAAAGTTCCAGTTTTGTCTCGTCTGTCCATAGGACACTCTCCTAGAAGTTTTGTGGGTTGTCAACATGCAGTTTGGCAAATTCCAGTCTGGCTTTTTTATGATTTGTTTTCAACAGTGGTGTCCTCCTTGGTCGTCTCCCATGAAGTCCACTTTGGCTCAAACAACGACGGATGGTGCGATCTGTCACTGATGTACCTTGACTTTGGAGTTCACTTTGAATGTGTTTAGAGGTTGTTCTGGGCTCTTTTGTTACCATTCATATTATCTGTCTCCTCCTGCGGCCACGTCCAGGGAGGTTGGCTACAGTCCGGTGGATCTTAAATTTCTGAATAATATGTGCAACTGTAGTCACAGGAATATCAAGCTTCTTGGAGATGGTCTTATAGCCTTTACCTTTAACATGCTTGTCTATGATTTTGTTTCTAATCTCCTGAGACAACTCTCTCCTTTGCTTCCTCTGGTCCATGTTTAGTGTGGTAAACACCATGTCACGAAACAGCACAGTGACTACTTGACACCCTTTAAATAGGCCGACTGACTGATTACAAGTTTGTAGACACCTGTGATGTTAATTAGAGAACACATCTTGGTTGAACATGTCCTTATGGTCACATTATTTTCAATCTTTTCTAGGGGTACCATCATTTTTGTCCAGGCCTGTTTCATGAGTTTGTTTTTTAAAATAATTCTGATGAGCCACAATTCAAAAGCATTGTCTGATTTTCATTGGTTAATTTTCATAGAATTTTTATTTATTACCACTTTTGTCAGATTCAAGTTATTTCTGTGACCATTGTGGGTTTTTCTTTAATTAACAGAGGGGTACCAACAATTTTGTCCACAGCTGTACGTATCACAACCCACAAAACGTAGAGTATAACATAAACCCTGATAATAATTTATTTACCTCCTTCAATAATAACTGTAGTTACTACACGGATGAACAGTTTAACACAATGGTCATATCTGATTTTAATATATCAATGAGCCACTTCAACAGCAGAAGTCTCTGTGCCAACTTTAATAACATTAATGATTATTTACATCAGTTTAAAGAGCCATTCAATATAGTGGCAATATCAGAGATGTGGCTCAGTGAAGAGAAAGAAGTGGACTTTACAATGGATGGCTATGAATTAAATTATATGAATAGAAAAGTGAAAAAAAGGAAGAGGAGTTGCAGTTTATGTTGACAAGAGCTTGCAATACAAGGTTGTTGAAAATTTGTCAGTAACTGGGGATGATTTATTTGAATGTATTACAATAGAAATATGTCTGGACAATATGAAGAATATAGTGGTGAGCTGTGTCTATAGAACACCTGGATCAAATATTGACTTATTCAAGAACTGGATGAAAAAAAATATATGCAAAACTTACTCTTAAAGTTATGTTCATCTGTGGGGATTTCAATATAGATCTTATGAATTCAGAACAACATAGTTCAACAGAAGAATTTATCAACACAATGTACAGTATGGGCTTACATCCAACAATCACCAGACCTAGCAGAATCACTTCACACAGTGCCACATTAATAGATACATGTAACATATTCGCAAACATTATGGAAAATAATATCATGAGTGGACTTTTATTGAATGATATCAGTGACCACCTGCCGATTTTTGTCATCTATCAATGTGACTGTAGGAAGAAAAAGTATACCAAAAAGTATACCAAAAGTATACCACCACGTGGTGGTGCACCACAGTGCACCACCGTGCACCGTGGCTGCATGGTGGCGCAGTGGTTTAGCACTGCGGCAGCACAGTTTTACCCTCGGCCGGGGGATCGCGGGGATCATGAGATCGTGGGTTCGATCCCAGCCCCCGACCAACAGTGAGCTGTGTGGAGTTTGCATGTTCTCCCCGTGTTGCGCGGGTTTACTCCGGGATTTCTCCGGTTTCCTCCTGCACACCAAAAACATGTAGGTTTAGGGCGCTTGCGCACGCAGCGACCAGCAGCCGGTGGCTTGTCACCAGACTGCAAATCAAGTCTACCTACGGGTACAAATAAGTAACAAAAAAAATAAATAAAAAAAAAATAAAAATTATTAAATATAAAAGAATAAGAACTGAATAATCTATGTATTTACTGGCAAAGCAATTATTAATGCAAGGCTGGAAGATAGTTTGTGACGAAAATGATATAAATAAAGCATATGATAATTTTTTACAAATATTTCAATGGTACAATAAAAACTGTCCCATAAAACAATACAGTGACAGACAAAACAAAAATATTCCATGGGTCACCAAGGGGTTACAAAATGCATGTAAAAAGAAGAATATGTTATATAAACAATTCACTAAGTGCAGAACAGTGGAGGCTGAGATCAAATATAAAATATATAAAAACAAGCTAACTAATATAATGAGGAGGTGTAAGAAAGAATACTACAAAAGAATATTAGAGAATAATAAGAATAACTTAAGAGGAATATGGCAAGTGCTAAATGGAATTATTCGTAACCGATCAAAGAATGCTAAATATCCAGAATATTTTATTGAAAATGACAATTTGATAAATAATATGGAGGATGTGGTCAGTGGTTTCAATAATTTTTTTGTAAACGTTGGTCCAGAATTAGCAAAAACTATAGTGACACCAGAAACAAACGATAATGGTTCTGTAAATGAAATAGAAGATAGAAATCCAAACACAATCTTTTAGGGTGCATTACTGAAAAGGAAATTATTGAGTCTGTGAGTAAATTTAAGAACAAAAAATCAACGGACTGGAATGAAACTGACATGGCAGTAGTGAAAAAAGTAATTGAAGGAATTGTTAATCCACTCACCCACATCTGTCACCTCTCATTTCAAACTGGTAAATTTCCAAACAAAATGAAAATAGCAAAAGTAATTCCACTATACAAAACAGGAGACAGTCATCATTTCACAAATTACAGGCCGATCTCTTTACTCTCACAATTCTCCAAAATACTTGAAAAAATCTTCACTAAGAGGCTGGATGGTTTCATTGAAAAACACAACCTTCTTACAGACAGTCACTATGGTTTTAGAGTGGACAAATCTACATCTTTGGCACTGATTGAACTCATAGAAGAAATTACTAGTTGTGTAGATAAAAAAAAGTTGTTGTTGGAGTATTTATAGATTTAAAGAAAGCTTTTGACACTACTGACCACAGAATTTTACTGAGGAAGTTGGAAAGGTATGGGATAAGAGGGGTCGGACTGAGTTGGGTGGAAAGTTATTTAAGTAGCAGACAACAATTTGTACAAATTGGTGAACACAAATCACCCTTCATGGACATCTCTTGTGGTGTGCCCCAGGGTCAGTTTTGGGACCCAAGCTCTTTATCTTATATATAAATGACATATGCCAAGTATCAAAAATTCTGAAATTTATTTTGTTTGTTGATGACACAAATATCCTTTGCACTGGTGAGAATTTGCAGCAGGTTTTAGAGGTGGTCACAACAGAAATGAAAAGGTTAACACAGTGGTTTAACAAAAATAAATTATCTCTAAATCTGAAAAAAAAAGATAATGTTGTTTGGAAATTTTAAAATAAATCATGAAATTATGATAACGACAGATGATACCAGAATTGAAATAGTACAGGAAAGTTTCTGGGAGTGATGCTAGACAATAAAATCTGCTGGAAACCTCACATCAGTCACATCCGGGCCAAACTGGCAAAATGTATAGGGATACTGGGGAAGACAAGACACATTTTGGACTATAAATCATTGTTCTTACTGTACAATTCACTGTTTCTACCATATCTTAACTACTGTGTAGACGTCTGGGAAAACACCTACAAGACCAACCTACAGCCAATATGCACATTACAAAAAAAAGCTATAAAGTTCATAAATAATGTAGGATATAGAGACCATACCAACTCGTTGTTTTTAAAGTCACATGCCATAAAGTTCATGGATTTAGTTAAATATAAGACAGCACAAGTAATGAACAGGGCAATTAATAATCAACTCCCAACTAATGTACAAAAAATATTCAAAAAAAGAGACAATAATTATAATTTGAGAGGAGACTTAAACTTTACAAAACCTAAGGTACGAGCAACTAAGAAAAGTATGTGCATATCTGTCTGTGGGGTGGATTTGTGGAACAGTCTGGAGCTGGAATTGAAACTATGTACAAACAGAAATCAATTCAAAAATAGGTATAAACATTATTTGCTTAAAGGATGGATGTTAGAGGGGTAGTATTTATATGTATGATTCACTATGCTCACTCTGGGACACTATGGTATAGTAGGTGGGACAGTACTGTGAATATCTGTGTATATCTGTGTTGTTTGGGGCTGGGTATAGATGTACGGGCCGTATGTATGTTGGGATGGATGAGTGTCAATGTTGATGTGTATAAAATATAGTTAATTGTCTACTTGGGGTCTTAATTGAGGTAATATGTACATATTTCACATGGGTTGTATTTATGGAAAAGAGGAGTTGGAGTAAATAAGTGTTATCTTCTCCCTTTCGAGCATTGTATACTGTCACTTTTGTTGCACTTGTCATTTGTTTTTGTTTATTTTTTTGCTTTTTTGTTTGAAATAAAGTATCTATCTAATCTAATGGTACCTTAGCTTCATTTGAACAGCTTCAAGAAATGTATTAATTACCCAGGAGTAATTTTTTTAGGTTTCAACAATTTAGATTTATGTGCGTACCTACATACAGTGGGGCAAAAAAGTATTTAGTCAGCCACCAATTGTTCAAGTTCTCCCACTTAAAAGATGAGAGAGGTCTCCAATTTTCATCATAGGTATACCTCAACTATGAGAGACAAAATGAGAAAAAAAATCCAGAAAATCACATTGTCTGATCTTTAAAGAATTTATTTGTAAATTATGGTGGAAAGTAAGTTTTTGGTCACCTACAAACAAGCAAGATTTCTGGTTCTCACAGACCTGTAACTTCTTCTTTAAGAGGCTCCTCTGTCCTCCACTCGTTACCTGTATTAATGGCACCTGTTTGAACTCATTATCAGTATAAAAGACACCTGTCCACAACCTCAAACAGTCAGACTCCAAATTCCACTATGGCCAAGACCAAAGAGCTGTCAAAGGACACCAAAAACAAAATTGTAGACCTGCACCAGGCTGGAAAGACTGAATCCGCAATAGGTAAGCAGCTTGGTGTGGAAAAAATCAACTGTGGGAGCAATTATTAGAAAATGGAAGACATACAAGACCACTGATAATCTCCCTTGATCTGGGGCTCCACGCAAGATCTCACCCCGTGGGGTCAAAATGATCACGAGAACGGTGAGCAAAAATCCCAGAACCACACGGGGGGACCTAGTGAATGACCTGCAGAGAGCTAGGACCAAAGTAACAAAGGCTACCATCAGTAACACACTACACCGCCAGGGACTCAAATCTTGCAGTGCCAGACGTGTCCCCCTGCTTAAGCCAGTACATGTCCAGGCCCATCTGAAGTTTGCTAGAGAGCATTTGGATGATCCAGAAGAGGACTGGGAGAGTGTCATATGGTCAGATGAAACCAACATAGAACTTTTTGGTAAAACTCAACTTGTCGTGTTTGGAGGAGAAAGAACACCATACCTACTGTGAAGCATGGGGGTGGAAACACCGTGCTTTGGGGCTGTTTTTCTGCAAAGGGACCAGGACGACTGATCCGTGTTAAGGAAAGAATGAATGGGGCCATGTATCGTGAGATTTTGAGTGAAAACCTCCTTCCATCAGCAAGGGCATTGAAGATTAAACGTGGCTGGGTCTTTCAGCATGATAATGATCCCAAACACATCGCCCGGGCAACGAAGGAGTGGCTTCGTAAGAAGCATTTCAAGGTCCTGGAGTGGCCTAGCAAGTCTCCAGATCTCAACCCCATAGAAAATCTTTGGAGGGAGTTGAAAATCTGTGTTGCCCAGTGACAGCCCCAAAACATCACTGCTCTAGAGGAGATCCGCATGGAGGAATGGGCCAAAATACCAGCAAGAGTGTGTGAAAACCTTGTGAAGACTTACAGAAAACGTTTGACCTCTGTCATTGCCAACAAAGGGTATATAACAAAGTATTGAGATGAACTTTTGTTATTGACCAAATACTTATTTTTCACCATAATTTGCAAATAAATTCTTTAAAAATCCTTCAGTGTGATTTTCTGGATTTTTTTTCCCCTCATTTTGTCTCGCATAGTTGAAGTATACCTATGATGAAAATTGGAGACCTCTCTCATCTTTTAAGTAGGAGAACGTGCACAATTGGTGGCTGACTAAATACTTTTTTACCCCACTGTATCTTCCTCTGAAAGTGCATCACCTACAGTCCAAGACAAGTGCCTTCTTCAAAACACAAGTTCTGATCGAAAAGTATCACATTTTTATGATCCCTTACAATCCATCAAACCTCCCTCAATGTCCGAAATTAAAAATGATTGGGAAAATGAGCTGGGGACAAAAATCGTTGATGAACTCTGGGATAAGAGTCTTGAAGACATCAGTACCTGTTCTTTAAATGCTAGGCATTGTTTGGTTAAGTTTTGTGTCCTTCACAGACTACACTATTCTAAATCCAAGCTTCATAAAATTTTTCCAGACGTCACTTCACAATATGATAAATGCTCAGCAGCCGAGGCGAACCTCCTTCACTCCTTTGTTTTGTACCCCAAATAAACAAGATGTTGGACAAAAGGTTTTGATGCCTTATCAAAAATTCTCCAGATTAAAATGGAACCAGACCCCATCTTAATCATATTTGGAGTATCTGATTACACAGGGTTACAAAAATATTTTTTTTGTAAGTTGTCTGTGTTTTTTCAACTGATTTAAGACAATTTTGCACTGCTGAATCTGAAAATGACACCTGTTTCTCTCGATCAGGTGCTAAGTAAAAACCTGTACTTATTTAGTACTTACTTAGTACTGTGCATGTACTTACCTTTATATAAAGGTAAGTACATGTAAATTGAATGTTATGTCATCATTGTTCAAAATTCAGAGAATTTCAAGACATAAAAAAGAATTTTGCACCATATAAAGCAAAAATACCTGTACATGTAAACAAAAACGTATAAAACAACATGTGGCCATAATTCAAAAAATTGACCTGACTGAGCAAAATCAGTGTGATTTTTGGATTCATCACATCAAAATTGTCCTAAATCAGCTAAAAAAAACTTAGACAATAAATTTGGTGTTGGCCAGTGTTATATATCTGCGTTACAAAAAACACAAAACCAAGTCCTCTCTTATAGTTTGATTGCAGCTAAAAAACATATTCTGATGTTCTGGAAAAGAAGGAAGCTCCTACCTTTAAGCTCTGGCTTAAGGCATTAGCTGATACACTCCATTTGGAAAAAAAATAGATTTTTCTTAAAAAATATAGAGTCACAGTTTGATGCAATCTGGTTACCCCTCATCTGTTATCTAAAAAAAACAACAACTTTTAATTCACTGATCCTCTGTATTGCCTATGCAATGTAACTAGCATACTGTTTTTCCTGTTTGCCTTATTATTTTTCATCACAACAGCTGTCATACATTATGTTTTATTAGCAGAAAGAGTGGGGTGGGGGGTGGGGGGTGTTAAGAGCCTTTTTTGTGTTTTTTTTTCTTTTTTCTTTTCTTTTTGAAAAATAATGGAAAAATAAAATGTGCTTTATTATGAAATGTACATACAATATCAGATTTTTTAATAAAATGCATTTGAAAAAAAAAGAATAGGGGTGTGTAGATATCCACTATATATATGTGTGTGTATATATATATATATATATATATATATATATATATATATATATATATATATATATATACTGTATATATATATACTGTATATATATATACTGTGTATATATATATATATATATATATATATATAGTAGCATCTTGAAACGTAGCAACTTGAAACTTGAAACGTAGCATCCGCTGGTGCTAATGCTGCCTCTTGCCCCGCCCCTCCACATTTGCCCCGCCCCTCAAAGTTGGAGGAGCCTGTCAGCATCCATGAGAAACTGACGCCAACAGACATGCCCACTTTTTGTGTTTCCTGTTGGGGTAGGAGGGGGAGGAGTGGGAGGAGCCTCTGGGTGACCTTTCAGTGTTAGAGGGCGGGGCTTGTCTCTGATGTCCGCCAGCGTTTCACTTCGTCACCACCCGTGGTGTCATCAAGCATCTACAAAGTGGTGCTGCATTATGGTAAATGTAGCTCTCAATTTATTTATAGAATGATCACATGACCCCTATGAGCTGCCTGATTGGCTCAGAGCTGTGATGTCATCAGACAGTAAACACTAATGAGAGCTTGCAGGTGATTGGCTAGTGATCACCTATGCTGCTTCCTGATTGGACGGCGGCTCGACGCAGTGAAACGCTGTGACGTCCTGTTGTGGTTCTGCTGATGAACTTTTTTTTTTTATTTCCATTTTATTAAAATGGAAATTTTAGATTGCATCAATATATATATATATATATATATATATATATATATATCCATCTGTTGTCATGGGAAATGTACGGTCGATACTGGGAAAGTTAGATGAGCTAGCGGCTATCTCCCGTTATGATAGCACTTACCGGGAGTGCTCTCTCCTTTTGTTTACTGAGACGTGGCTAACTGAACTAGCAGCAGATGCTAACATTGAGCTGGAGGGTTTTCACATGATACGAGCTGACCGAACACCAGAGAGTGGCAAAACTAGGGGCGGTGGAGTGATAATGTATGTTAACAACAACTGGTGCAGACCGGGACATATCACTGTTAAACAACGACACTGCAGCAAAGACATTGAGTTGCTAGCTGTTAGCATGAGGCCTACATATCTCCCGAGAGAACACTCACACGTGATCTGCATTGTTGTTTATGCAAATCCGACGGCGAACGCTGGGACAGCGCGTGACGTCATCCATTCAGTAACCAGCAGGCTGCAGACAGAACACCCAGATGCTCTTCTCCTCATCTCAGGCGATTTCAACCACGTTTCACTGTCTCCCATTCTGCCCACTTTCACCCAGTATGTCACATGCCACACTAGAGACAATAAAACACTGGATTTGTTCTACGCAAACACTAAGGAGGCGTACACCTCATCACAACTCCCCCCACTTGGGAGATCGGATCACAACTTGGTTCATCTCCGACCGGTGTACAAACCCCTAGTGCACAGACAACCTCCGGCCATGCACACTGTGGAGTTATGGTCTGAGGAGACAATGGACACTCTAAAGGACTGTTTTGAAGCCACTGCCTGGAAGCAGCTCTGCGATCCACATGGTGAGGACATCGATGGCCTCATTCACACCTTCACGGGCTACCTCAGCTTCTGTGTGGACAAATCCGTTCCCACCAAGACCATACGGCGTCACTCAAACAACAAACCCTGGATCAACCCTGAGATAAAAACACTTCTGAGAGAGAAGAAGAGGATCTTCAGGTCGGGGAACAGGGAGATGCTGAAGTCCGTACAGAGGGAGCTGAGGAGAAAGATCAGAGAAGGCAAGGACAGCTTCAGGAAGAAGATGGAGGACAAGCTGCAACAGAGCGACATCAGCGGGGTCTGGAGAAACCTCAAAACCATCTCGGGGCTCCAGAATACCTCCCCCCAGGCCATGGGGGGCAGGGAGTGGGCGAACAACCTGAATCTGTTTTTCAATAGATTTGACCAACCGCCTTCCCCCCTGTCTGCACAACAACCACTGCTGCCTCTAAGAAATCAAGTCCTGCTGCCCACTCCCCACTCCACCGACACCCCCCCCCCCACTCCCAACACACAGCCCCCCATCCTGACCCTGACCAAGACCCAGGTGAGGACGGAGCTGAGGAAGATCAAGGCGAGGAAGGCGTCGGGACCGGACGGCATCAGCGCAAAGCTCCTCAAGTCCTGTGCAGACCAGCTGTGTGGGATTGTGACGTATATCTTCAACATGAGCCTGAAACTGGGGAGGGTACCACAGCTGTGGAAAACATCTTGTGTGGTACCTGTACCAAAAACTTCCCACCCCAAAGACCTGAACAGCTACAGACCGGTGGCCTTGACGTCCCACTTGATGAAGACCCTGGAGAGACTGCTCCTTGCTCATCTCCGCCCCCTGGTGGAACCAGCGATGGATCCACTCCAGTTCGCCTACCAGCATGGCATTGGGGTGGAGGATGCGGTGATCTTCCTCCTTCACCGTTCTCTGTCCCACCTGGAGAAGCCCGGGAATATGGTGAGGATCATGTTCTTTGACTTCTCCAGTGCTTTCAACACCATCCAACCGATGATCCTGAAGGACAAGCTGCTGCGCGCAGGGGTGGACCAGCACCTGTCATCATGGATCCTGGACTACCTCACGAACCGGCCTCAGTTTGTGAGAACCCGGGACTGTGTTTCCGACACGATCATCAGTAGCACGGGGGCCCCCCAGGGAACGGTGCTGGCTCCCTTCCTGTTCACTCTTTATACTGCGGACTTCTCACACAACACAACACATTGCCATCTACAGAAGTTCTCTGATGACTCTGCGATCGTTGGTCTCATCTCCAACGGAGATGAAGCTGAGTACAGAGGGCTTATCCAGGACTTTGTGGACTGGTGCCATCGGAACTGCCTCCAGATCAACGCGAGGAAAACTAAGGAGCTGGTGGTGGACTGCCGCAGGCATGGGCAGCCCCTCACAGCACCAGTAAATATACAGGGAACAGACATCGAGATGGTGACATCCTATAAGTACCTGGGTATTCATCTGAACAATAAACTAGACTGGTCACACAATACTGACGCACTCTACAAGAAGGGACAGCGCAGGCTGTTCCTGCTGAGGAGACTCAGGTCTTTTGGTGTACAAGGGGCGCTGCTGAAGACATTCTATGACACGGTGGTGGCATCAGCCATCACTTTTGGAGTGGTCTGCTGGGGCAGTGGCATTACTGCAGCCGATAGGAAGAGACTGAACAAACTGATTAAGAAAGCTAGCTCTGTCCTGGGGCAGCGCCTTGACCCAGTGGAGGAGATAGGAGAGAGAAGGACGGTGGCTAAACTGTCATCTCTGCTGGAGTCCGAGTTCCACCCTATGCAGGACATACTGGATGCACTGAGGAGCTCATTTAGCAGCAGACTACATCATCCCAGGTGCACAACCGAGAGGTTTCGTAGGTCCTTCCTACCAACGGCTGTCAGACTGTACAACCTAAGCAGGGCTGCTCGCAGAGATAGCAAAAAGACGTAACAAACTAATAGTTTTTTTGAATGCAAAAGATGCAATAGACTTACACAATGGTCCTCTCCGGCATACAACTAGGAACATACCGGTCGCTATGGAGGGTGAGAATATGTATGGGCACATAATCATACCATGTAGGATAACTAAATAGACGGTTATGCTGTTTCATCCCACCTAGCAACAATGCTCTGCACTGTGTGTGTTTATATATTTACATATTTATCCCATCTAGCTACAATGCTCAGCACTGGGTGTGTTTATATTTATATATCTATATATTTATTCCATCTAGCTACAATGCTCCGCACTGTGTTTTTATATATCTACATATTATTCCATCTAGCTACATTGCTCCGCACTGTGTGTGTTTATATACTTGCATATTTATTCCACCTAGCTGCAATGCTCCGTACTGTGGGTGTTTATATATTTACATATTTATTCCATCTAGCTACAATGCTCTGCACTGTGTGTTCATATATTCATATATTTATTCCATCCAGCTACAATGCTCTGCACTGTGTGTCTGTGTGTGTGTGTGTGTATATATATATTTTATAGTAATATGTACATATGTATATTAGCTGCTCTTGCTTGCTTGTTTTTTTTCTTGCCTTCTGATTGTTGCTCTGAGTGTTGCTATCCCTGTGCTGTTGCAATCCTGGAATTTCCCTGTTGTGGGACTAATAAAGGCTTATCTTATCTTATCTTATATATATATATATATATATATATATATATATATATATATATATATATATATATATATATAAACAGAGGTTGCGCAAGAAGTTATTACTGTTATTAGTTTAAGGGTGTGCATATTTACGCAACCAGGTTATTGTAAGCTTTTTATTTTTTTATTTTATTATTTTTTCCCCTTAACAGATTTCAGTTTGTTTTTCAATTGTGTTGTACAGGTTATAGTTCACAATCACGGTGGAAAAAGTTTTGAAATGATTTATCTTAGTCTCATTTTTTACATCACAAAAGCCTGGCATTTGAACAGGGGTGTGTAGACTTTTTATATCCACTGTATGCCAAACTCTCCAGATTGTGTTGTGTTTTTGAGTGGGAAATTATCAATTTGCAATACTGGACACCACCTGGACAGTGTTTAAAAAAAGTGACATGAATTAAATCTTTTTTTTATTATTATTATTATTATTATTTGAGCATTTTGTTTTGTTTTGTGGCGGGTTGATTCAACCCCCCCCACAACACACAGGACACTCAGCTCTCTTTTCTCGGTGTTTCCCGCTGCACTACTGAGATGTAATGTGCCATTCATGTATTGTGATGCAATGTGCCACGCATGTATTGTGATGCAATGTGCCATGCATGTATTGTGATGTAATGTGCCATTCATGTATAGTGTTCATGGGTCCTGTCCTTACTGTGACCTAGAGGCTGAGATCAATATGTAGATGTGCTTTGGTGTAACCCCCACAAACAGACTGGTCAAACACAGTGCTCGGCTAGAGCAAATAACAGAACAGTGAAATGTGTATTAATGTCTACAGGCAGACTCGTTTCTTCTGGCTCACTTCTGTGATGTTAATGTTGCCTTTCATGCATTGTGTTCATGAGTCCTGTCCTCACTGTGACCTAGGAACTGAGATCAATATGTCTCTCAAATGCAAATGTCTTATGCCTGTTCTGTTATCTCTTTGATCATACCAGCTGCTGGGGTATGCCCTTTGATGTATTGTTGTAGTCGAGTATATATGCTGCAACTCTGTAACGCAAACTGTCTCTCTCTTTCTGATTCTGCAACTGGTAGACACACACGTGTCTCCTCTCTTTGAGAGCTGGAGGAATGAAGCTGCAGCCTGCTCAAGCCATGGGCTGCAGCCGAGTTCTGATGAAGGCGGGTGATAATAAAGCTATTTAAAAATCCAACGCTGACTTTATTTTATCATCTGCTTCAGTTTGTTTGTTTTTGTTTGTTTATTTGTTTTTTGTCCCATTTGGTCCCATTCAGTCCCGTTTGTTGTTCAGTTGAAACATCTGGTAAGTTTCTGCATTTTTTTTTAAATTTTATTTTAATTGGCTATTTATTCAGCTAGCTAATCATATTTCAATTCAATCCTGGGTCTCTTCCTCTCTCCAAGTCATACAGCAGCTCATTTTCCCTCTTATCAGCCACCTTAACTTCTTGTGTTTGGTCTGAAAGTCTGAACCTTTCTGACAATTGCTTTCTTACTCTAAACGGATGCTTCATTTTGATCCGGAGCGACACCACCTTTTTTTGCTGCACCAAATTTCAGGTCTTTCATCCAGACTGTTGTTCGGGGAGGTTTTGACAGCTAAAATTGTGGTCCAGATCAAACTGAATAGTCTGAAACTCAGACCAAAAAGGTTAGGTGTGAAAGCGCTACAATGTGTGAAAGCGTTACAATCAAGCTCTTGACATTTGTGCATCAATATAGAATCATCCACGTCCGCATTGCGATGCATAGGAAAAACAATGATTTCCTCCCAAAACCCAGAAATGGGCCTGGTTTTTGCCCTGAAATGAACCACAGCTTCAAATTCAGAAAACATCTGGGACCAAACCATTTTAAAGTGTTTCAGGTCATTTATTTATTTATTTTACAGTGCATTATCTATGCATTTTTATTAGCAGAAGAAACAATTGCTGCCGGCCATCAGCCAAATTATTTTAAACACTGGCACCAGTATCAGCCCAAAATTTTACAATCCATGCATCCCTGATTTTTTGATAGAGAGTCAAGTCAAATATGATTAAACAAGCACTGAGATTTTGTTGAGTTATTAATTTCAAGTGTTTACTGACTTTTCCCACCAGCTGTTGGTGAACATTATAAATACTATTAGCTTCAGCTCATTGTGTTTGACGAAAGCAAATGTAAGATCACACACAATTAAAGAGGAAAACTAGAACAAATTAAATTGTAACTAATTTGGCTAATGGCAATAAAGTGCCACAACAATTGCTCTTATGGGAACAATTGTGAAACTGTTGTTCTCCTCGATTTTTCTTTATGTCCCTTATGTCAGCTGCATTTGCATCGCTCCGTCTCCGCGGCCTGTCATGTAACCAATAAGATTTGCACAGACCAGAGTGGAGTGAGGGTTGCATATAAAGAAATAGCAGCTATGAAATAATAATAATAACAATAATAATAATAAAATGCTGTACAGGCTCACTGTGAGTCTGGTGTTTACATGACCAAATGACCCCAAAATAATGAGGCAAATAACACAACGCTTTATGTATATGACCTCCATTAAAAACACACCAAGATGTTGGTTTGATCCATGATTTTCTCACATTATTCTCATAATTGCCTCAGTATTAAAGTGTGGAATTATAAACACAGGGGCGCTGGCATCAACACTTTCAGCTTCATTATCAACTGGAATGCCTGCTTTTTTTTTTAATTCACCGCCGTCCTTTTGTTTGTCCCATTGTATTTATTACAGCAGCTATTGTAATGCCTCCCTATAATCTGGTATTATTGTATCATCCGAGGATTTGTGGCCTTCCTTTGCAGCCCGTCCGGCATTAAAAATGTGTCTGTTGTGTGATAATAATTATAACCTCAATGGGTTTTCTGGGCCGCCTTGGGCAAACCAACAAGGGAGAGAAAATTGGGAAAAAATGGATTTTTCCTTCCTCTGAACATCAAACCCTGAGTGACTGCCAAATCCAGTAAGTGAGAAGTCAGTCAGTCAGTCGGTGTGTCCTTTTCGGGAGGATTCTCGTCTGGAAAAATTAACGCACCCGGGATGCGCTGCCATCAAACATACATTTACATTCTGAGAAAAAGCCACGGTTTTTGACATACTATCAAACAATGTGCACAGGTGTTGCTGCAGCCAGGTGTTTATCACTGAGCGCTGCACTACTCGGACATGATTCATTGTTCATGCATTGAACCGGTCATCCCATTTGTTGGCTATGGGGGTAATGTGATGCACTCTTTGTTGGCAAGTAAACATCTGGGATGTTTATCCCTGTCAGTCACGAGCCAAGGCGAGCAAGTGTGTATGTTTTATTAATCCGGCGCAGGTTTTAGGTGAGGGTGGTGGTGCTGGAGTGGGGAACAGAGGTTTCATTACCTTAGCCTGTGCTGCATTGTTAGACAAAGTATATGGAGTTGAATAATCAGAGCAACACATTTATCGCTTAGTCATTCTTTATTGGATTAATCTAGAGTTTATTGGAACATTTATAGTGGATATAAAAAAAAGTCTACACACCCCTGTTCAAAAGCTAGGTTTTTGTGATATAAAAATTGAGACCAAGATAAATCATTTCAAAACTTTTCCCCCATTAATGTGACCTATAACCTGAACAACTCAATTGAAAAACAGACTGAAACCTTTCAAGGGCATAAAAAACCTTACAATAACCTGTTTGCATAAATAGTCACACCCTGTTTTTACTGGGGATGTGGCTGTATTCAGAATTAACCAGTCACAATCAAACTCATGTTAAATGGGAATCAGCAAACACCTGCCACCATTTAAGGTGTCTTTGATTGACCCCAAATAAAGTTCAGCTGTTCTAGTAGGCTTTTCCTGACATTTTTGTTATCACATCTTACAGCACAAGCCATGGTCCGCAGAGAGCTTCCAAAGCATCAGAGGGATCTTATTGTTCAAAGTCAGGAGAAGGGCACAAAAGAATTTCCAAGGCATTAAATATACCATGGAACACAGGGAAGACAGTCATCAAGTGGAGAAAATATGGCACAACAGTGACATTACAAAGAACTGGATGTCCCTCCAAAATTGAAAAAATGAGAAGAAAACTAGTCAGGGAGGCTGCCAAGAGGCCGACAGCAACATTGAAGGAGCTGCAGGAATTTCTGGCAAAAACTGGATGTTTAGTACATGTGACAACAATCTCCTGTCTACGATGGCAAGACGGAAGCCTAATCTTATGAAGAAAAACAACCAAGCCCGGCTGCAATTTGCAAAAACCCATTTGAAATCTCCCAATGCATGTGGGAAAATATGTTATGGTCTGATGAAAGCAAGGTTGAACTTTTTGGCCATAATTCCAAAACATATATTTGGTGCAAACACAACACTGCTCATCACCATAAGAACACCATAAGTATACCACCATAAGTACCACCACCAGTGAAGCATGGTGGTGGTACCATCATGCTTTGGGACTGTTTTTTTTTTTTTTTTTTTTTTTTTTCAGCTGGAACTGGGGCCTTAGTCAAGGTGAAGGGAATTATGAACAGTTCCAAATACCAGTCAGTGTGGGCACAAAACCTTCAGGCTTCTGCAAGAAAGCTGAAGATGAAGAGGAACTTCATCTTTCAGCATGACAATAACCCAAAGCAGACATCCAGATCAACAAAAGAATTGCTTCACCAGAGGAAGATTACGGTTTTGGAATGGCCCAGCCAGAGTCCAGACCTGAATCAGATTGAACATCTATGGGGTGAGCTGAAGAGGGCTGAGCACAGGAGATGCCCTCGCAATCTGAAAGATTTGGTGTGTTCTTGCAAAGAAGAGTGGGCAAATATTGCCAAATCAAGATTTACGACGCTGAAAGACTGCTACCCAAAAAAAACCTGAGTGCTGTAATAAAAGCCAAAGGTGCTGCAACAGAGTATTAGTTTAAGTGTGTGCATATCTAACCTGGCATTTAAACAGGGCTGTGTAGACTTTTTTTTTTTATATATCCGCTGTAATTGGTAATTGTATTACTGCTATACTCACTAGGGGATTTGAGGGGTACTGGGGGTGGGAGGGATGCCTTCCCCCACATATAGCAAAATGACCCAAAAGCATCCCCTTTGTTTTTCTGCCACCCACATCCCCAGTCACAGGGGTAAACCTGGAAAAAGAGAGAATTGTCCCCCCAGTGTAATCATAAATATTTCTATACCATGTAACAGAACTGATTATAATGACTAAACATAAAGTTAGATTTACAGTTTTTTTCCTGATAAATCTGCAATTTTTTCTCATAAATTTGCAGGGTTTTTTTTCTTGTAAATTTGCATTTTTTTCCCTGATTTTTTTTTTTTTTTTTCCCCTTGGGCAGTGGCTAGACTGGTTCGCCAGTCTAGAATGGGGAAGTAAGGCACCTCCTTCCCTCCACTAGCCTGGGTGTAGTACACCTTGGGCAAGTGTTAACACACCCTCAGCTTTCCCTGGCTGGGGATATGGCTCAAGCACACCCACTGGCGGTTTTGTTCATTAATCTGGTGACTTTTCTGACAAGCCAGAAGATCTGCACGTCAACTTGGCTGTAAAACTGGCAATAGGCAGGGCTGTCTGTCACCTTGGCAACAGTTCTGGCAAAAACGCAATGGGTTTCTTTCTGTGGCCATGTCAGCACCGCTGTCCCGTCGAGACACAGAGAGTTACCCGCCAAGGGACACCATTGAGTGCCGTTTTAAAGTCGTCATTTTTCAGGCACAGCTCTACAATTTGAGATGAGATGAGTTTTCAGAGAGTTTCAGATAATGCTACTGCATTCAAGGCAACTGACGCGCCACAATCTATGGCAGTGGTGGAAAATACAGTAAGTGAATTCCAAACAATAGTGTTCTGAAATTGAAAGCAAAGCTGCTTAACCTAGTGGCATGGAATGTTGGCACAACTAATAAAGATAAAGACTGGTGAGAGGGGCCGATGCTGTGATCGCAACATGTTCCAGGACTGTTGCGCAATTATCCAAAATGGCGACTCCCGTCGACCGAGCAAAAACAAACTTTTCCACAGGTATTTTTTTTCTCATTTTGTAATTAATCCATTAACTGACTGTCTGTTTCTATCTTTCTTTTTTCGTACAGAGCTGGAGGAAATAGAGAATTATATCAATAAGTTTTATTACTGTTGCTGTGTCATGGAGCAGGCGAGTGTGTGTCCCGTCCCTGCTTCTCAGTCTAAATGACCAAGACCCACAGACTCGTCAAAAATAACGCCCAAGAAGTCACAGCAGGGCACCAAGGTTAGTGACATCCTTTTCTCTATTGAGAATAAACTGACCAGCATGAATGGTAGACTGGCATTGGTCGAGCTGCTTCATAAAGAATTCCAGAGCTTGCATGAGAGTTTGAAGAAGAAGAAGAAGAAGAAGAAGAAGAAGAAGAAGAAGAAGAAGAAGAAGAAGAAGAAGAAGAAGAAGAAGAAGAAGAAGAAGAAGCTATTAGTGATCACCATAGAGAATCTCTTAAACTAGTATATAAGAAAGCTACAAGGGAAACTAGGAGCAGGAAATGTAATATATCACTACTAAAAGACAAAGACTTTATTAACTACTTTAATAAAGAGTGGGGATCATATCTGGAATATAATGATGTGTCAGGAATATCCCCATGAGTTCTTTGAGAAGCAGCAAAAGCAGTTATGAGAGGTAAAATAATCTCCTACTGTTCATATAAGAATAAAAAAGAAAAACATGGGTACTGGAGTTAGAACAGAAATTTAAATTACTGGAGACGACCTGTGCCATTTCTCCACAGGAACAGACACAGCAATCTGAGAAAATTAAAGCTGGAATTAAAAGAAATTACAAACAAAAGAACACAGTTTTTAATACAAAGACTGCATTTTGAGAAGTTTGAACATAGTAATAAATTGGGGTGATATCTTCCAAACCAGCTTAGATTGAATAAAGAAAAAAACAGCTATCCACTCTATTAAGGATATGACTGGAAATGTTATCCATGAGCCTGAAGAAGTAAATAACTCATTCAGAAAGTTTTATGAAAACCTCTACTCATCTCAAATTAACCCATCTGACTCAGAGATAAATAAATTTTTTGATGATATTAACTTACCTCCATTAAATAATAAACAAATTGCAGCTCTAGATGCACCTCTTCTGGTGTCTGAACTGCAGGAGGCACTTAAGCACATCCCAAACAACAAAGCTCGGGGACCAGATGGTTTTCCAGTAGAATTTTATAAAAAATTCTGGCCTGTGATGGCACCTACTTTCTTTAAAATGGTGAACCAAATTAAAGAAGATAATGTAATCCCTCCAACTATGAATTTGGCTAGTATTATCCTGCTCCTTAAACCTGGAAAAGAACCTGTGCTTCCATCCAGCTACTGTCCCATCTCACTTATGAATGTTGATCTTAAAATAATTTGCAAAGCTCTGGCCAAAAGACTGGAAAGGATAATTCCATTTATTATACACCCAGATCAAACAGGTTTCATCAAGGGTAGGCACTCGGCTAATAATACACGCAGGCTATTTAATTTAATAGACTACTGCAAGATTAATAACTTAGAAGCTACAATTTTGTCCCTGGATGCAGAGAAAGTCTTTGACCGTGTTAACTGGAAATTTCTTTTTATGGTGTGAAACAAGTTTGGGTTTGGTTCATCTTTCATAAACTGGATTAAAACATGATATAGCTGCCCAGCTGCATCTGTCTGAACAAATGATCAGACTTCCCGAAACTTTAATCTCCAGAGAGGCACTACGCAGGGTTGTCCACTCGCTCCCTCACTTTTTACCATCTTTATTAAACCATTAGTGGCAGCCATATGACAAAATGTTGATATTAGAGGTATCCAAACTCGAGAAAAAGAACACAAGATAAGTCTTTATGCTGATGATGTATTGATTTTCCTTGAAAACTCACAAAGATCTCTTATTCATACAGTGGCACTCATTGATAAATTTTCATCATTATCAGACTACTCTATTAACTGGGGTAAATCAATGGTTCTATCTATAAATTGTAATTTCTCAAATACATCTACTATTCCAATACAATCAGGTAATATTAAATATTTAAGAATAGATATTTCACCCAGGCTCTCAGAGTTACTGCGACTAAACCGCATTCCCCTTTTAAAAACAATACAAGACGACTTTACGCGCTGGAGGACACGATCTATATCGCTAATGGGAAGAGTTGCAACCGTTAAAATGATGGTCCTTCCTAAAATTAACTATTTGTTTTCAATGATTCCTACCCAACCATCAATTGTCTGGTTTAAGTCTCTAGACTCAAATATAAGTACATTTTTATGGAAGGATAAACCATCACGGATTAGTTTTAAAAACTCTTCAAGAAGCAAAAGAGTGTGGAGGCTAAGATCTACCATTTTTTTAAATTACTTTTTAGCCAATAGACTGCAGTTTGTTTCTAAATGAACAAAATCAACCCCACTAGGAAACCCATGGTTAGATGCTGAACAGGCTCTCTGTGGGTCACTAAATATCTAACTTACCTTTTATAAGTCCTTGTATTAAATGCATTAAATGCCATGGCTGTTTTAAAAGCATTAATATCAGCTCCTCTCTCACTGCTTTGTGGAAATTTTTAAAAATAACAGGGTCTTCATTTGTCCCCTGTAAACTCATGCCCATTTGGAATAATCCTGATATCTTGCAACAAAAGAGGATGTTAAATTTTCCACTATGAAAAGAGAAGGGAATAAAAAACTTAGAGCATCTTATTCAAGGTGGAAATTTTATCCAATTTCAGGAACTAGTGTCACAGTACAACATCGGTGATAAAAAGTATCTTGAATACCAACAGCTTAAATCCATAATAAAAGCAAGATGCAATCTTAATCAGACAGATTTAGAGGTACCAGTTAAGGTGGCAGAGTTTCTAAATCTTTGTTCCCCTAAATTGATATCGAATATACATGGACTATTATCAAAACTGGATGAGTCCATATCTCTTCCAATATCAAAATGGGAGACAGACCTATCGATCAATAAGGAGGAAAGCTTCTGGACACAAATGTTTAAACACTTTTAAGATGACTAAAAACTCTAACTTACAACTTATGCAGTATAAAGTTCTACATAGAATTCATTACACAGCACAAAGGATGTTCGAAATAGTCCTGACTCACACAAATATCTGCTCATACTGCACCAGCAATGTCCCGGTTAGCTATATGCATGCTATGTGGTCCTGTGCATGTGAGGACTTGTCGGCATGGCTTGGGTATAGTATTCCATCCTCATCCACACTTTGCATATTAGGTGATTTAAGTGAAATAAATATAGATGCAAGGATGTCACACATGGTTCTCACCGCCTTATGCATCACAAAGAAAACTATCCTCATGAACTGGAAATCAAGAAATAACTTATGCATGACTTATTATAATAACTTACTATTAGATTATATTAGCCTTGAGAGAATGTCAGCCTCCTCGAATAATCAATGGTCAGAATTCAATTCTCTCTGGTCCCCGCTGATTAATTCTATAACCTGAGGGGTGGTGGGCAGTGGCTCACTGTCCGTGGTGCCTCTGGCGGCTGGCTGTGCCCTGACCGCGGGGGGCGGGGGGGGGGGGTCCGGGGGACCTGTTCAGGGGTGGCTGTGTGTCTGGCCTGGGGGGGTTGGTTGGGGGGGCTGCGGGGGGGGGGGGGGGGGTAGGCCGTGGCCCCTGGCTGGCTGGCCTCACTTCCCGGCGGGGCTGGTTCTGGCCCTGGGCCCCTGGTGCAGGGAGGGCACCCCCTTGGCCCGGGTCGGGTGTGAGCTGGTGGTGTGGGTTGGCCCCGGTGCGTCCTTGTGTGGAGGGGTCGTGTCCTCCCTGGTGCCCTGGTGGCACCCTGGGGCAGGTGCCTGTGTCCTGGGTCGCCCTCCCCATCCACTGGGGTCTGCGGGTGTGTGTGTGCATGTGTGTGTGTGTGTGTGTGTGTGTATGAGTTTGAGAGTGGATGTGAGTGGGGGCTTGTGTATGAGTGGGTGCGGAAGTGGGTGTGTGTGTTTTATGTGGGCAGGTAGTGCTTTGTGTGGGTGTTGGTGGGCATGTGTGATAATGGGTGGCGGTATGTGTGTGTATGGGTGCGGCTACCTGTGGGTGGATGTCTGGGGGTGGAAGATGTGTGTATGGGTAGGAGAACTTCGTTGGGTGGTGGGGGTGGGGCAGTCCATCTAGTGGCATGGGGGTTGGCGATTCGGGGCTTGCTTGTCCCGGCCACCCTGTTGTTGTGTTGCAGGGTGGAGCATTTGTTGCATTGCCCCTGATGTCATTGGTGGCGGGTGTGTGTTGGTGCTCGGGGGTGGTTTGGGGGGGGGGGCTGTTGGCACGGGTTTTGTTGCCGTGTTTCCGTCGGGCTGCTCCAGAGTGACTTTGGCTGCTGGGCGGCCTGCTGCTGTCAGTGTATGTCTGGGGTGGGTGGTCGGTTTGCTTGCATGGGTGCTCAGGGGTGTCATTTGACATGTGGGGTGCCGTGTGGGTCCGGCCCATTGTTCACTATTGTGACTACTGTTGTTGTCCATGTTTGTGTGTATAAGATGAGTGGGAATGGGTATGGCTGCCCCATCATGTTTGTGGTGCTGAGAGACATTGGACGTGGTGCTGATGGGTCCTGGGCTGCTCACACTGGCAGACCTCACCCTGGGTTTGGATGTGGGGGTAGTGGGTGGCCTCATGAACTGATTTTCAAGCTGACTTCTGGGGGGGACGGCCTCGTTTTTAGACTGCCTCCCCCCCAGTCTTATTTCCCGTCCTCTCCCTCCCCCTGACTCTGGGTGGAAAGTACATCTTCTTGGATGCATTTAAGGCTTTTGGGTGGGGGTGTGCCACACTGTTTCGGCAAAGGGGATACCTTTGCTGTGCAGTGGGGCTGCCCTCACCTCAATTTTAATTGCATTTTAGACACTGAGGGCTTGGGGGGGAAGGGGGCCCCGCTGCCAATGTCAGTGGCTAGCGGTGCTCAAATCACCATCCCTCCAATTTTAACTTCACTATGGTAGTCCACACATTTACACACAATCACATCATAAGCCAACATACACCCGCCATGTTTTGTCTTCCCCCACCCCTGTTATCCTCCTCCTGCTGGGGGTGTCGGGGCCCGGTGGGGAGCCTGGGACCCATCATGTTGTCAAAATCCCTGCGTGCTGCTGAATATATAGAAACAACAAAGGGAGTGAGAGCGGGACTGAGTATGAGAGTAAGTGAGAGTGAGGGGGTGATGCATGGAAATGGTGGGGATGGGTCGGCTTTGTGCAGCTCTTTGCGTCTTGGATGGCATCTCAGGGTGCCTTCGGTGGTCTGCTGATCAGTCGCTTGGGTGGGCACTAGGAGTGATGGTCTGCCTCTGTGGCCACGGCCGCCCTGGGGTGGCCCTGGGGTGGATCGACGGGGGGTGGCCGCTGGCCTGCGCTGGTAGCCTCTCCGGCCTCTGCCAGGTGCTGGTGCACATTCAGGCTCGCTGCATCTACTTTGCAGCCACCTTAAGAAGCAAGGGTGAATGATGGGTGAGACTGAACAGGTACAGGACAGGAACAGGAGTGAGAGAGAATGGGTGTATTTACCTTTTGTTCTTATTAAAGACAAAAATAGAAAGGAGATGTCTTTACCTTCTTAACATGTTTTGACTGTTAGTGAGTCGAAACATGTTAAGAAGGAAAAGATATCTCCTTTCTATTTTTGTCTTTAATTAGAACGAAAGGTAAATAATTAAAAGAAGACAAAATGAACCTACTTGAGAGAGAATGGGTGTGTCTGGGTGAGTGAGAGTGAGGGAGTACATGTGGGTGTGAAGGTGTGGGGAGGGGTGTGTCTGCGAGACGGGAAGTGCTGGATTAAGGGGGGCAGTGCCTCTCGGCTATGTGGGCTCCCCTGGGCAGGGGGACTTCTTTGGGCATGGGGGTCCCCGGGGTGTGTGGCGGTGGTGCTGGGGGGGCGGGCCCGCTGTAGGGTTTCCTGGGGGGGCTTGCGCCGGGGGGCACAGGCCAGTCTCCGGCCCGGGGACAGGCGTTGGCCCCGCTGGGGGGGTGGGTGGGGTGGGGTGGGGGGGTTGCGGGTCCAGGGGTGTGGGCCCGCTGCATGGGCTGCCTGACAGCCTGGCCTCCCTCGATCGTCCCTCTGGCGGCAGATGCCTTACTTTCTTGGGGCTTGCTGACCTCGGGCGTTTGTGCCCTTTGGGGGTTGATGGTGCTGCCTTGCCTGCTCGGGGTTCCCGGGGAGAGAGCTGCTGCTACCGGCCCCCCGCTTCATATGTTTCCTGACAAACCACTCACATGCACACCCTTATTTTGCATGTGCTCTCATATACATGCACACAGATGCACACACACAAGTGTCTCTCCTTTAACAGGTGTGGAAACCAGACTCCTGTTGAGACATCTTCGGTGGAAGAAGCAGTCTGTCTTCTGTTTGTTTTAGTTGTTGGTTTGTTTGTCTTTTTGTCTGTTCCCCTCCCTTTTCTTTTCCCCTCCACACACCTCCTTTCCCTCTTCCCCATCCTGTCGGGTCCTCCATGGTTAAAATAATTAAAATAAAGTATTAAACGTTATTACAGGAGGAGTTTATAACAATATAAAGTACATAGGTACTGTATAAGCTCCTCTTGGCAAAGTAAATCTGTTTTGGCACAATAAGGGTTAGAGATCCCTGTTCTGCTTACCTAGTTGCCTGACAGGACAAGTTGAAAAAAATAATAATAATAAAGATAAAGACTCTTACATTAGCATGTGCTTTGTTGACTACAGCTCTGCTTTCAACACGGTCATCCCCCACAAACTCACTGACAAACTTTCTTCACTTGGCCTGCACCCCACCCTTTGTGACTAGCTACTGGACTTTCTAACTGGCAGGCCCCAGTCTGTCAGGATGGGTAACAGGATCTCAGCCAGCATCATCACAAACACAGTTGTTCCACAGGGTTGTGTTCTCATCCCCATCCTCTACAGCCGCTTCACCCATGACTGTGTTGCACCCCACAAGGACAATATAATCCTAAAGTTTGCAGATGGCACAGCAATGATAGGACGTGTCACTGGTGATGATGAAGTATCCTACAGGAGGGAGGTGACCAACCTGGTGTCATGGTGTGAGGACAACTACCTCACCCTCAACACAGACAAGACAAAGGAGATGATAGTGGACATGAGGAAAGGGAGGAAGAGACCCCCATCGGCTGCTGTTCATCTGGAAGCTTGAGGTGGAGAAGGAGAGCAGTTTTAAATACCTGGACATCCACATCAGCGAGGACCTTAAGTGGATACACAACACCACAGAGCTGGTTAAGAGAGCTCAACAGCGACTGTACTTCCTGAGGAGGCTGAAGATGTTTGGCATGTCCTCCAGGATCCTCAACAATTTCTACAGCTGCATCATCGAGAGCATCCTGACCAATTGCATCACCGCGTGGTGCGGCAGCACCATTGCCCTGGACCGCAAATACCTGCAGAAAATGGTGAAGGCACTGGAGAAGATCATCAGGACTCCACCCCTCTCTCTGCAGAGTATCTACCACCGCAGAGTCCGAAGGAGACCTGACACCATCCTCCGGGACCCCACCCACCTCCACCACAGACTGTTCACACTTCTACCCTCAGGGCATAGGTACAGAAGTGTGAAATGCAGGACAATCAGACCGAAGGACTCCTTCTTTCCCACTGCCATCAGACTCCTGAATAGATAACTTCCAATCGCCATAACACAGCTTTGCATATAAGAACTCATGCACCGGCTGCTAAATTTGCACTCTGCTCACCTGTACAGTAGATACAGTCCCACCTGTCTGATGTCCATATCATCTCTGCTGCTACTTGTCATGCACAGTCTACTGGTACTACCGTTACAGAAATAATTTGTAATTATACACTGCTCATTGCACAATGCTCATTTGCACACTGTACATAAGTTCATGCCATCTCAGGTTCACATCATCTCTGATATCAATATACCACTATCACTTTAGTCATCCAGTGAATTTTCAATTTTATTCCTCTTGACTGACTGCTTTAACTGTCCAATCTGCCTAGTGTGTGTTATTAGTACACATTAGTTTTAGTATTTACTATCAAGGTGTGCTTAAGGAGTCCTAACTGTCTAACTGTGTGTTGGTGTGTGCGTTATTAGCATCTGTTGGTATTAGGATTGAGTTACTATGTTAGGGTGTCATGACCTTATTAGAATTGTTGTTTCTGTACCTTTTACCTTGGCATTCGTTTAGAGAGCATAGTCAGAATTTCATTGCTCAGGAAATGTAGCATTTTTTAACTGTGCACATGATAATAAAGCCTTTGATTCTTAATGACAGTGATACGAGTATCAGACCGTAGCACACAACAGCAATAATTTGCAGTGAACTGGAGAATGTTGGAATTGATATATGCATGTTGAGTGAAGTTAGATGCCTCGGCTTTGGCAAAATCAAAGAAAGAAGTCACGCAATATTTTGGAGTGGTGGTAACAATTAAACAGCTGGTGCTGGCTTTGCCACCTCTAACAAGTTTAGCCATTTAATGCCAGATCTATTGAATCACCGATTGATGACAGTTCAGATCCAGTTGACAATAATGTGCACCTCACACTGATAAGTGCCTAAGCCCCCACCATGCAGTGAACAAGATTTGAAAAGGAGAGCTTTTGTGAGAAGCAGGGTGATTGCATTGCTAAAAGTGGATTCACACTACAACATTTGATAGATAGATAGATAGCCTTTATTGTCATTATACAAACAAATGTACAATGAGATTTAAGCATCTCCTTCAGTGAAACATATGTAAAAGAGAAAAATAAAAGCATAAAAACAATAAATTCCTACAATAAATAATGTATAATGTGTACAGTGTACGTAATCTAAGATAAAAATAAGTTATATATACAATATAAAAATAAAAATATTAAAAAGACTGCACAGCATTCTGGACCGTAAATGTCAATTACACAGTGATGTGCTTAGAGGTATACTGGGGGGGGGGGGGGGGGGGTCAGGGAGGGTTGGACTGAGAATTCAGAGCCATGATGGCTTTTGGAAAAAAAATGTTCTTGAGTCTATTTGTCCTGGCTCTGATGCACCTGCAGCGCCTCCCTGAGGGCAGCAGGTCAAACAGGTCAGCTCCAGGGTGGTAAATGTTCTTGATGATGTATTGTGCTCTACTAAGGCAGCGGGCGGTGTAAATGTCTGTCAGGGAGGGGAGAGGGCGGCCGATGATCTTCTGTGCTGCCTTTACTACCCTCTGCAACCTCTCCCTGTCTGCCATTGTGCAGTTCCCATACCACACTGAAATGCAGTATGTGAGCAGACTCTCAATGGATGAGCGATAGAAGGTCAGCAGCAGGGTGGAATTGAGGTCGTACTTCCTGAGGACTCTCAGGAAGTGTAGCCACTGCTGAGCCTTCTTAATAATCGCCCAGATGTTATCTGTCCAGGAGATGTCAGAGGAGATAAGGACGCCAAGGTACCGGAATGTGTGGACCCTCTCCACACACTCGCCGTTGATGAAGAGGGGGGCTGGGTCGGTATTGGTCCTCCTGAAGTTGACAATGATTTCCTTGGTTTTCTTGGTGTTCAGAGTCAGGTTGTTTTCTAAACACCAAGTTGCCAACTTCAGGACCTCCCCCCTATAGGTTGTCTCGTCCCCTCCTGAAATGAGTCCAACCACCGTGGTGTCGTCAGCAAACTTCACGATGAGGTTGTTGTTATAGGCCGGACGACAGTCATGGGTGTAGAGACAGTACAGGAGGAGGCTCAGCACACAGCCCTGTGGGGAGCCAGTACTCAGCGTCCGTGTAGAGGAGAAGTGGGAGCCAAGTCTCACAGTCTGGGGCCAGTTAGTGAGAAAGTTCTTTATCCAAGCACATGTGAGAGGTGGGAGACCAAGTGTATTCAGTTTGGTAATGAGAATGTCTGGGATGATTGTGTTGAAGGCCAAGCTGTAGTCCACGAAGAGCATTTGGACGTAGCTGTGCTGCCGCTCCAAGTGGGACAGCACAGAATGGAGAGCTACGGCGATGGCATCTTCAGTAGATTGGTTTTCACGGTATGCAAACTGGTAGGAGTCAAGGTCTGGAGGAAGATGGCTCTTAATGTGCTGGAGAAGCAGTCTCTCAAAGCACTTCATAATTACCGAGGTGAGGGCCACAGGACGGTAATCATTAAGGCTGGTGGTGGGAGACTTCTTTGGTAGCGGGATGATTATGGCAGATTTCAGACAGGACGGGATGACTGCCTGGGCCAGGGAGAGGTTGAAAATCCTGGTAAAGATGGAGGTGAGCTGGGAGGCACACGCTCTAAACACCTTACCAGGAACTCCATCTGGGCCGGCAGCCTTCTTGGGGTTTACTGCCAGGAGCACCTGTCTGACGTCATGCTCACTGACAGTGAAAGTGGTGGTGCAGGAGCTGGGTGGGGGTGGGGGCAGGGCTGAGGCTGATGAGTGCTGCTGTTGAGTTATTTCAAAGTGAGCAAAGAAGCTATTTAGCTCCTCTGCCAGCGGTGCACTCAGGTTCTCTGATGTTGTAGCACAGCCTCTGTAATTTGTGATGTTTTGAATTCCCTGCCACACCTCCCGTATGTTGTTACTGGACAAGTGGGACTTTATTCTCATCTTATAATCTGCTTTAGCTTTTTTAACTCCTCTTTTCAGATCGGCTCGAGTAGACCTATAAAGGTCTCTGTCACCTGATCTGAAGGCAGCATCACGGGCTCTGAGGAGTGTGCAGACCTGGCTGGTCATCCAGGGTTTCTGGTTGGGAAAAACCCTAATATTTTTGACCACAGTCACATTACCGATACAAAACTTAATGTAGCCCAAGGTTGTATCAGTGGATGTTTCCAACTCCTGTTGTCCAAATAAATCCCAGTCTGTCTCTGTGAAACAATCCTGCAGTTTGGAGAGAGTGTTGTCAGGCCAAGTTGTGACAGTCTTTATAGTGGGCCTGTCACTACGTCTGAGGGGGGTGTAGACAGAGGAGAGCAGGAGGGAAAAATGGTCCGACTGGCCAAGGTGGGGAAGGGATATGGCTCTGTATGCGTGCTTGATGTTAGTGTAGACATGGTCTAAAATGTTCTCCCCTCTATTAGAACACTTAACATGTTTAAAATTTGGGGAGTACAGTCTTCAGACTGGCCTTATTAAAATCTCCTGCTACTATGTGGACACCGTCAGGGTGAGCCCGCTGATGTTTGTTAATGGTGGTAAGTAGGAGGGAGAGCGCCGTATTTACATTTACACTGGGTGAAATATACACAGCCGTGATAAACACTACTGTTAGCTCTCTCAGTAGAAAAAAAGGCTGACATCTTACAGACATGTACTCGAGATCAGGAGAGCAATATTTGTCTATAATAGTCCCGTTGTTATACCAGTTATTATGCACATACATACAGAGCCCTCCCCCTCTGCTCTTACTGGAGTCCTTAGTCCTGTCACAGCGTAACAACGTGCAGCTCGCTAGCTGCATACTAGCGCCGGATATGTCCGAATGGAGCCAAGTTTCAGTGATAATCAGAACACAACAGTCACGAACATAGCGATTACCGGCAAGTTGTAATTCCAAGTCTTCCATTTTATGCACCAAGGATCTGGCATTAGAAAGATACAAGCTCGGTAGAGGTGGCTTATGTGGTTGTCTCCTTAACCTTAGCATAACACTGGACCTGCAGCCCCGCTTCTGTTTCCTCTCCCTCCTCCGTCTCTGTCTCCGCCGCCTCCACGACCCGACAACAATCCACGGAGATCCCGGTGATCTTGCTATGTCGACTGGGATGTTATGTGTGTGGTGAAAGACACTCGCGACTGGTGTTTAATGCTGGTCTCCAATCTCAAGAAGTCTCTGACGGGTGTAGCGAATGTTCGCCGAACTGGGAAAGGGTTAGCAAACTTCTCCACATATTCGGCCTCTGCTTCTGCTTGGTTCTCCTTCCCTCTGAAGATAATCTGAACAGCACCCTTGGCCCTCATTTGGACCGACTTTTACTGATGTTTTGGCAAACATCTGGCTCTTTTGGCAAAAGTTAATGATTGCTGGTGTTTGTTGGCAAACGCTGGGGAAAGCTATGTACTTTTAAAATTTTCAGCATGCTGAAAATTTACCAACGTTTGGAAATACATGTTGCTGAAAGTTGTCTCAGTTTGTTAAAGTTCCTGAGTGCAGGGCTAAGTTATGAAGAGTTTACCTAAGTCAGCCTAAGTTAAAGCTGGGTTCACACTATAGCCTTTGGACCGACTTTTACAGACATTTTGAAAATTCAGAGAAATAGCACACGTCAGCTGACATCAGCATCAGGTGACGCTCATATAAAGATCAGCATTTGTTTAGGCCTCCTACCATTCTGGGCCTGCTTCTGGAGTGAACATATCTCCCTTGGACATACGTTTCAGTATTTATTTTCTTTTGATATTCATATGTAGTTACTTCTGCATACCTTTTCCCTGTTCATTCATTCATTAATTCATTTAAAAAAATAATAAAATAATGCTATAGACTCCAACAATAAGTCCATAATTAAAATGTGAATGTGGATGGAATAAAAAAATGTTTAGTAAAACATCATATGATTTGTATTTTTTTTTTTTGTGTGTGTGTGTGTGTGTTTGTCACACTTAAATGTTTCCGATCATCAAACAAATTTAAATATTAGATAAAGGATCAGGCGAGAATCAACGAGCTGGAAGGTTGCAGGGTTTTATTTCCTCCAACATAATGAGGCACACATTGTAGCTAAGTGAGCTACTGTGCTGCTGAGGCATGTATAGCAAGCTCTTTTATACATGTTATACAGACAGAGAGAGAATGCATGGCACATTAGCATAGTGATATACATATCAGTCAATACATATCATTAGCGTGACCAGATGTCTTCTCCCTCATCCAGGGATGTATAAACAACACTCCATTGTTCTGGTTGCCCCCAGGGGCTCTCTGTCCGTATGTGAATTGTCCTCTGTATGTAAATTGTCCTCTGCATCCTCCAGTCCTGCTGAGTGTGAGCAATGTCCATGTAGAGTGTGGTGGGTCACCACAAGACAAAGATAACACAAGTAAACACAAAATGCAGTTTTTAAATGAAGGTGTTTATTATTAAGGGTAAAAAAAAATGCAAATCTACATGGCCAAATGTGAAAAAGTGACCCCACCCCCCTGGTTGAAACATGAATCAACTGTGGTTTATCATATCTCTGGAAAGCTGGGTTCAATTTCTCTAGCCACACCCATGCCTGATTACTGCCACACCTGTTCTGTCATGGATGGCCCTCACAAGCCATTAATAAGATGCCACATATCAGCGGGTGAGTTTGCACAGTTTATTAAAGGAAAGGATAAATGACAAAATAACGAGCCAAGGGGGGCTAAAACACACTATAACGATAACTCAGGCTATGACAAGGAAGAACAGACTCACAATGAAATACACTTACAATAATAGATGAAGGGTAGTTAACGTCTGACCAGGGAAGTTCGGCGAGGAATGCTCGATGATGTCAGATGAGGGGTTGTCCGACGAGACTGCAGCGACGCTCAGCCCTCAGCTGATACCTTAAATAGGGGTCAGGATTGGACAGCTGATGAGGCAATCGCTAATGCAGCTCAGCTGTCAGAGAGCTCATTTCTGACAGCCGGAAGCCCCTCCGAGCGCTGTCACAATAAGAGCTTGGAGAGCCATTGGGGACACACACACCAGCTGGGAGGAAAATACTGCATGGCCCGAGCGCAGACGAAATTGGCACTCGAACCACGACATGTTCTCAATCAAGAAGTTACTAAAATAGGACCTGCATGACAAAATAATGTAGACCAAAAAATCCTCAAAAGCTAGACATCATGCTGCGATACAAAGAAATTCAGAAACAAATGAGAAAAAGTAATTGAGCTCTATCAGTCTGGAAAAGGTTATAAAGGCATTTCTAAAGCTTTTGGACTCCAACGAACCACAGTGAGAGCCATTATCCACAAATAGCGAAATATGGAACAGTGGTGAACCTTCCCAGGAGTGGCCGGCTGACCAAAATTACCCCAAGAGCACAGCAACAACTCATCCAAGAGGTCAAAAAAGACCCCACAACAACATCCTAAGAACTGTAGGCCTCACTTGCCTCAGTTAAGGTCAGTGTTCAGGACTCCACCATAAGAAACAGACTAGGCAAAAATGGCTTGCATGGCATAGTTCTAAGATGAAAACCACTGCTGAGCAAAAAAAAAAATAAAAAATGTGTGTGTCCCATTATATCTGGCGTAAAAGTAACACAGCTTTTCAGAAAAGGAACATCATACCAACAGTAAAATATGGTAGCGGTAATGTCATGGTCTGCGGCTGTTTTGCTGCTTTGGGACCTGCTGTGGTAAATTGAACCATGAATTCTGCTGTCTACAAAAAAATCTTGAAAGAGAATGTCCGGCCATCTGTTCTTGACCTCAAGCTGAAGCGTACTTGGGTTTTGCAGCAGGACAATGATCCAAAACACACCAGCAAGTCAACCTCCGAATGGCTTAAGAAAAACAAAATGACGACTTTGGAGTGGCCTAGTCAAAGTCCTGTCGTGAATCTGATTGAAATGCTGTGGCATGACCTTAATAAGGTGGCTAATGATCGAAAACCCTCCAATGTGGCTGAATTACAACAATTCTACAAAGATGAGTAGCCCAAAATTCCTCCACAGCGCTGTAAAAGACTCATTGCCAGTTATCGCAAACACTTGATTGCAGTTGTTGCTGCTCAGGGTGGCCCAACCAGTTATTAGGTTTAGGGGGCAATCACTTTTTCACACAGGGCCATGTAGGTTTGTTTTTTTAATAATAAACACCTTCATTTAAAAAGCGCATTTTGTGTTTACTTGTGTTATCTTTGTCTAATATTTAAATTTGTTTGATGATCTTAAACATTAAGTGTGACAAACATACAAAAAAAATAAGAAATCAGGAAGGGGGAAAAAACTTTTTCACACTACTGTGTTTTGGCTCTTACAACTCTATCCATTAAAACAAAAAAATCCTGTTAAATGTCATTTACTTTTTGACACCACTTCAGCGCTGTTTGATTCCCACAATGGAAGTGAACCTATTAATCCTGGAGAATTTATCATGTAAATATATCACGAAAGCATGAAAAACTGTTTGTCCCCATCCCGATTTCTCATTTTTTTGTATGTTTGTCACACTTAAATCTTTCCAATCATTAATAAAATATTAATATTAGACAAAGATAACACAAGTAAACACAAAATGCAGTTTTTAAATGAAGGTGTTTATCATTAATGAAAAAAAAATCCAAACCTACATGGTCCTGTGTGAAAAGTGATTTTCCCCTAAACCTAATAACTGGTTGTGCCACCCTTAGCAGCAACAACTGCAATTAAGTGTTTTCGTTAACTGGCAGTGAGTCTCTGACAGTGCTGTGGAGATATTTTGGGCCACTCATCTTTGCAGAATTGTTGTAATTCACCCACAATGGAGGGTTTTCCAGCATGAACCATTTTTTTAAGGTCATACCACAGCATCTTAATTGGATTAAGGTAAGGACTTTTACAAGGCCACTCCAAAGTCTTCATTTTGTTTTTCTTAAGGACTTGCTGTTGTGTTTTGGATCATTGTCCTGCTGCAGAACCCAAGTGTGCTTCAGCTTGAGGTCATGAACAGATGGCCGGACATTCTCCTTCAAGATTTTTTGGTTGATAGCACAATTCATGGTTCCATTTACCACAACAAGTCTTTCAGGTCCTGAAGGAGAAAAACAGTCCCAGACCATTACACTATCACCACCATATTTTACTGTGTGTATGATGTTCCTTTTCTGAAATACTGCATTACCTTTATGCCAGATGTAATGGGTCACACATCTTCCAAAAGGTCATCTTTTGTCTTGTCAGTCCACATAGTATTTTCCCAAAAGTCTTGGGGATAATCAAGATGTTTTTTTTCTGGAAAAGAAGTGAGACAAGCCTTTATGTTCTTTTTTCTCAGCAATGGCTTTTGTCTTTGAAATCTGCCGTGCAGGCCATTTTTGCCCAATCTCTTTCTTTTGGTGGAGTCATGGACACTGACCTTAACTGAGGCAAGTGAGGCTTGCAGTTCTTTGGTGGTGTTATTGGGTCTTTTGTGGCCTCTTGGATAAGTTGTTGCTTCGTTCTTGAGGTAATTTTGGTCAGCCGGCCGCTCCTGCAAAGGTTCACCACTGTTCCACGTTTTCACCATTCGTGGATAATGGCTCTCACTGTGGTTCGCTGGAATCCCAATGCTTTAAGATATGGCTTTATAACCTTTTCCCAACTAATAGATCTCAGTTACTTTATTTCTCATTTGATCCTTAATTTCTTTGTATTGCAGCATGATGTCTAGCCTTTGAGCATCTTTTGATTTATTTAACTTTGTCATGCAGGTCCTATTTAAGTTATTTTTTGATTGAGAACAGGTGTGGCAGTAATCAGGCCTGGGTGTGGCTCGAGAAATTAAACTCAGCTTTCTAAAGATTTGATAAACCACAGTTAATTTATGTTTTAACCGGGGGAGGGGGGGGGGGGTGTCACTTTTTTCACACAAGGCCATGTAGGTTTGGAGTTTTTGTTTACCCTTAATAATAAACACCTTCATTTACCCTGTACGTTCCCCCTTCTGATACAGTACAGCATTCACAATGCTGGTCTGTTAATAAACATAACGATGGAATGTGGAAGTGTAATCAGGTGGTTTTGGTGAACACGTGTGACATTAGTTGTTTGAGTTTGATAAATGCACCCTCAGCCATAGTGGTTTATTTCAAAGGTGATGTCAAGTTTTTGTGTCCTGCTTCCTTAAGGAGGTTACGCAGTGGTTTAATAAGCACAGTGTAATTTGGAACAAATTTCTTCTGTATCTGGTAAGACCTAAAAATGACATAATTTCCCTCAGTGCATGGTTTAGGGTGTGAGAGAATTGATGACCTTTCGGATGGGTACACCGCAGAGTCACCAGATGTGATGAGCCTGCCCAATTAGTGAACTCTGGGACAACAACACTGTACCTTTTTACAATTTAATTTGTAGCCTTTCTGATAGAGGTGTTTCAAGAAGCACTCTTTGGCTGAGAGCACAGAAGCAGCAGTGGGGCCAGCCAATATCAGATCATCAACATACTGCAACAGTTATGTCCCAGGGAACAGGACTAAATGTTGCAAATGTTGGCACACCATGTTATTAAAAATAGCTGGTGAGTCAACAAAACCTTGTGGTAGTCTGCTGTAAGTGTATTGCTGACCCTGGTATGTGAACGCAAAAAGAAGCCTGCTATCTGTATGTATTGGGATACTGAAGAAGGCAATAGATATATTCACTACAGTGAAACACTTACGTTGTGGAGAAATATTATTCAATAGCAGGTAAGCAATTGGAACAGTGTAATTTGTAGGCACCACTACAGCATTAATCGGTCGCAGATCATGAACCATCCTGTAGTCCAGTTTCCCAGGCTTCCCTACAGGAAGAATTGGTGTGTTCCAGGGGGATTGTGATGGTACTAGGACCCCCTTCCTGGAGAGGACCCTGTATTGTCCTGGCTATACCTATTTCTTTCTCCTTTGGGAGAGGATATTGTTCTCGCCATATTGGTTGAGTATTTGGTTTGAGTGAGATTTCTACTGGTGTACAGGTAAGCAGACCAACATCCGCTGAGCCGTCTGACCATAGAGAGGGGGGCATAGAGTCCAACAGTACATCAGAATTTGGGTGATCAGTGATCAGTGTTTTCTCTACCATGTGTTCTGTCAAGGTGCAATCTTTGTGGGTTAGCCTGCATTATAACATTGCTTGATATACGATAGCAATCTGTAGATGGAGAATAGTGTAAATCCCTACACTGTGTGGCAACCCAGTCAGTCAATTTAAGATAGTTTTTAACCATTGGTCCCAATGCCCTTGCCTCCTC
Organism: Pholidichthys leucotaenia; assembly: GCA_020510985.1. Classification (NCBI taxonomy): domain Eukaryota; kingdom Metazoa; phylum Chordata; class Actinopteri; order Cichliformes; family Pholidichthyidae; genus Pholidichthys; species Pholidichthys leucotaenia. The sequence continues at coordinate 220,300,877 of CM035844.1, forward strand.
CCCTGCGGACACCCCCAGTGTCACATGAGGTGCAGCAGTGCCCGAGAGGGCATACAGAGGCAACAAGTCTTTATTCAAACAGACTGCAGCAGCCACTCCTTGTGGGCCAACATAAATGTCTTTGCACACCAATTCCTGAACTCCCACCAAAGTCTCCCACTGATCATCATACAGTTCTTGATCATCATATGAATAGTTCATTGTGCAGTGGAAGGGATCATGTGGGCAGTCATGTGAATGATCAGAGCCTATCCATGGGAACCATCAGGCAGACACACCACAGTTCTAGTAGAAGCAAAGTAGATGTGTGCTTTTACTTTCAGGAATGCATCTCATCCCAGAAGATTTTCAGGACAGTCCCCTTTTTAGTGTGGCTCCCTAGACCCCAACATTGTTGGCTGGGCATTATGTTCTGGTTGGGAGCCATATGACATTGTTGTAGTTGCTGTGGTGCAGAAGATTGGTCAGGCCACACCCCTGGTGCTGGGGGTGGGATGGGTGTGTACATCATCTGTAAGTGCCTTCTAGCAGTAGGCTGATTTCTGTAGTCACGTGCCCAGTGTTCCAGTCTCCCGCACTGGTAACATATGTCTTTTGCAAGGGCAGGTGATTTCATGCCTCCTCTTTATGGTGGGGTAGGTGTATAGGCCATCCAGGCACGTCCTCTACCAGGATGTGAAGCCCTACAGTCATGAGCCCAATGGCCTCATCTGCCACACCTAAGGCACATATTCTGTGGCGGGTCAGGTGATCTTCTGTTTCCTCTTTATGCACCTCTACCATGCCTTGTTTGTGGTGGGTGAGAATACCATGGTTGTTGGGATGCCAACACAAAGGGTTCAGCAGGGACTAGGCCAATAATGCCCTGAGGGGTTGCCACTGTAACGGACAGAGCCTGTGCAGTGTTTTTTTTTTTTTTTGTTTTTTTTTTTTTGCTTTTTGTCTTTATTTAATGCGTCTCTGGCTGCTTTTAAGTGAGCTTTCATCAACTGATTTGACAGATCTGCAGTTTCAACCTGTGTTTCTTTTTGTTTTTTATGATATTGTTTAACATAATAATGCACATGTGAGAGACATGTTCCCCAGGGTTGGGTATTTAAACCAACCACTCCCTCCAGTGCGACCCTTACGGGCGGTGGCACTAATGACTGTATTACATTGTGGAATACCACAAGTGCAGTGGGATTGTTACAAGGGTTTTCTCATCATATCAGTCCAGAGTGCCAAACACCTATCCACATAACCTCCTGCCTCTTCCTCTGGCTTCATAGGTATAGCTGTTAATTCAGCACTTGTGAGATCAGCAAGGAACATTCTCCTCATTACTGTAAAAATTTCTTCACTGTGATCTCTGAATGGTGCTTCATCTGGAACATCAATAGTGCATGCCTCTTCCTCTATGTTTTTAAGCATAGAGAGTGAAGTGTGGCTGGCAACTATTCGTCTAATGCCTGCCATGCACAACCGGCAGCCCACTGTGGCATTTTGCATTGTTCTAATCCAGGGAGAACCTCCTAAAGTTAAAAGAAGCAGTGTGTCACAAATACCTTTAAGGACCTTATATGACCATTGAATATATTGGGCAGATCCATCTTCAGTTGCAATCATAGTGCCTTATTTGAATAGTTTTTCCTCGGTATACCGCCTGTTTTAGTGCGAGTAGTTTTCTCATCTAGATTATCATATGTGGTATCATAAGCATTAAATTTCCAGTTTCTCGGATCAACGTTTTTTATTCCTGGATTCATCATATTCTACAATATGTCTTTTTTCCAACATACTTTGTAGTGTGCTTATATCATCCTCAGACAATTGACTTATCATGTGTGAAACCTCCCTTCCTAATTCACCATTCTCATCCTGTAGATTGTCTTCCTCCACAATATCTTTCGGCGTAGCCTGAAAATATGCTGGAGTTGATGTAGTGAGAGACACCCTAACCTTATCTTGTTGACTTAATCCTGACTGTGATGAGTCAGTGGGCTCACTAAGGGAATGAGTAGCTTTTATTCCATGCATTCCTTTTCCACCATTTTCCTCAGCTGTTATGTGACTTTGTATAATTTGCAAAACTTCCATCAGTATAACTGGTTGGGGCATTAGGTTTTGTCACTCTGGCAAATTTCGCTGATCCTGCATTTCACGTATCTTTGCTGCTTTTGGCAAAGAACTTTAAATTGGTTTAAAATTAGGTTTTTCTGAATAATATGGATTGCTTTGAAGTTAATTTGGAAGCTCGATTTGGTTATAAATCAGCTTAATAGAGTCACGCTTTGTTTTGTTTGGAGGTAAATTTAAGAAAGAATGCAATTCTTACAGTTGACCACAAGATGGAGGCAGTTCCTTCTGCACTCAAGGAGGAGGAGACATAGTGACATTGCTTGGAGGTGGTCTAACTGTTTCAGATCCAAGATGGCGCCCAGGATTTCTCACCCTGGTGAGAACTCTCATGCAACCAGAATCTTACGTGGCCATTTCAGTCACATGTGAATGTGCAATGTGGCCACAATGCCTGTTGACCACAAGCCACGCCTTGTTTTTTCAAAGAAATTGGAGAGCTGTCTCCCTTAAATTTGGTTATATTCATGCAAGAATAATCTTACCATTTTAACTTTGTGTACAATTCAGTGCTGTTACCTCAGACAATTTCCTCTCAATAACTTTTATCATGCTTTTAACACAATTTCTCAGTTCAACGAGTGGGTGAATCACTCCCCCTTTGTAATCAGAGTTACAGACTCTCCTCCATTTCCTGCGCAGTGAAAAGTGGTTTTGATGTTGCCGTTTTAGTTATGTCGCCTATATACAGTATACTATGGGAAAAAGGGTTAGTAGATATTTACAGCCCTGTGGTCCAAACTCTGAATTTCAACTCCTTTCTGGAAATTGCAGCCTCTCTAAGCTTTTACCTGAATCCTAATGAGCCAGACGGGAGAGCACATGGCCTGCAATGCCAGTGGAAATTCTAAATTCTTTGTTTCTCGTTGGCCAAAAAAAAAAAAAAAATGGAAAAGCACTCAGAGAGCGCAAACCTCCGCCAAGGCTCCTTCAGTCTTGCATGGATCACCTCCAAAATGTAATGGGTTTGTGTGTAGGCCTAGAGCCACTTGTGGTGAAAATTGCATCAAAGTCTGTCCATTAGTTTTGGATTATTGTGGCTGACACACTGTGAGAAGAGCCTTGGCTGAGGTATGCATTCCCCGATCATCACCAAAATGTAATGGGTTCCTCTCTAGGCCAAGAACCACCTCTGGTGAAAATTTCCTCCAATCCATCCAGTAGTTTTTGTGTAATCCTGCTGCACAAATACAAACAAAGCCCTTGGTGGAGGTATGCACTCTCAGATCATCACCAAAATCTAATCATCTGTTCCACATGCCATTACACGCCTTTCCTGAAAATTTCATCAAAATCCGTTGATATGTTTTTGAGTTATGTTGGTAACAGACAAACAGACAAACCCTGGTACAAACATTACCTCCTTGCCGGAGGTTAAATATATATATATGCGATACTGTTCAAAAGTTTGGGGTTACCCAGACAATTATTTTGTGTTTACCATGAAAAGTCACACTTATTTACCACCATGATTTGTAAAATTAATAGAAAATATAGTCAAGACATTGACAAGGTTCGAAATAATGATTTGTAATAATAATTTTTTCCTTCAAACTCTGCTTTCGTCAAAGAAACCTCCATTTGCAGCAATTACAGCATTGCAGACCTAACATGATTGCACAAGGGTTTTCTAATCATCCATTAGCCTTCTGACACAATGAGCAAACACATTGTACCATTAGAACGCTGGATTGATAGTTGCTGGAAATGGGCCTCTATACACCTATGTAGATATTGCACCAAAAACCAGACATTTGCAGCTAGAATAGTCATTTACCACATTAGCAATGTATAGAGTGTATTTCTGATTAGTTTAAAGTAATCTTCATTGAAAAAAAGTGCTTTTCTTTCAAAAATAAGGAAATTTCTAAGTGACCCCAAACTTTTGAACGGTAGTGTATATATATATATATATATATATATATATATATATATATATATACAGTATATTTGATAAATGAAAATGAAATAAATGAAAATGTACTTGCCTTACTTCCCAGAGCTTGGTGGTGGCTGCAGTGGGACCAGATGATGTCTCTTCGGGGCTACGACGGTTGTCTGGTGAGATGGGTGGAGCACCGGAGTCAGGGGACACTCCATCTTCGACTCAGACTCCGACTTCAGACTTCGACTCTCCCCCCGCCGTTGTAGATTGTCGGAAAGGAGCCATGGCTTATATTCCAATATCAACTCCGTCTCTGCCTCCAACACCCGCTGGTGTTACTCCAGCACCTCCGCAGAGGGACTGTCGGGAGTCGCAAGGAGATCGTGCCCGAGCTGGGCACAGCTTCGGCACTTTCGCACCCAGGGCTGCTTGCTCAAGTGCCCGGCTGCGCCACAGGGGAGTCCCTCACCTGCTCACTGAGAGGCAGCTGGGAGTCAACCACTGTGGCGAGGAGAGCCGCAAGGCCCTGACAGCTCCAGAGACTGGGACATGCCTCAATCAGCCGGACCGCCCTGTCCATGAACCCCAAAATGACTTTGGGAGTGTGGGTGGCTCGAGCTTTTGAGGCAAAATTCACAATGAGTTCCGCCACCCCACACTCCTCACTCAATACAAAAATACGGAAGTCCATCCATCCATCTTCTTCCACTTAATCCTTTTCGGGTTGTGTGTGTGTGTGGGGGGGGGGGGGGAGGGGGCTGGAGCCTATCCCAGCATCTTTGGGCGAGAGGCAGGGTACACCCTGGACAGATCACTCATGGTGGAAATCACACCAAATCCTCCAGAAAAAAAAAAAAATGTGTGCGGGGGAAAAAAAAAAAGGAAACTCACAGCTGCCGGTGACCCACACTGACAGCACTCTTCTGTCATAAATGCCCTTCAGGGCAGGATTAAAGGCACCAAACGTCGGCTGTGAGTTTGCACGTTTATTAAGGCAGAACACAAAAAAACTACAGAATAATGAAGCCAAGCTAACCAAACACAGAACAAGGGCAGGATTCAACAACGAGAAATAAAATGAGGAACGCTCATCTGAGACAACCAGAGGAAGTGTGGAGCATACGGCGGTTGGATACAGAGGAAAAACACAAGAAGCAAGGTTCAAAGAAGCAGAGAACTTACATTCGTTCGTAGATTAGGGGTGGTGCACCGGACAGTAGTGCACAGCCCCTTAAATAAGGCTAGAAACAAAATGAAACAAGTGATCGCAGATGTGGGTCACCTGAGCGGGCAGGAGAAAGCAAAGAAACAATTTAGACCAGCTGATGAGAGAGGAGAGAGCAGGGTGACAACTGACAGGGTCCCACCCCCGTGGAGCAACAACCCGGAAACGTGACTGACAGCTGTCAACCTAAAGGAAGAACACACAGCCAAATAAGCATAAAAGGAGATGGAAACATAAAGATAAGTTATCTCAAAAATGTGAATAACAAACTATACTGAGCATAAACAGGAGAATAAATCATACTAAGAAGCAATACTGAATACAAGGCAAATCAACCAAGGATAAAATAACAGTAATACAACTCAAAATGACAACACTGTAAAAATATGAAAAGAAAAACAAAAAAACTGAGCCCAGTGGAATTCCCCCCTGCTCAGAGCATGACAAGTTGGTGTGTACAGTAGTGTGGTGCAGTAATTATGAGGTTTTGTTTTTTTTTGGTTTTTTGGGGGGGGATATTCTGGATAGTTTTTGTTATTTGCAGTGTTGGGAGTAGCGCGTTACTGTAACGCCACTACTTTTGCGGTAACGTGCTGTGTAACAAAATTTCTGTTTAAAAATTCAGTAATGGGTTACATACTGAAACTTGATCAGATGTGTTACTCGCGTTACTCATTTTATTAATTTAGAAAGATATTTTTAGCGCAAATAGACTACCATACAACTTGCAGTTGCTAGACACCCTCCTCATCAGCTGCCAACTGCGGATGAATACACAGTTTCGGTGGCTGTTGGCGGGACTGCCATCCCCAGCACCACCAGCAGCCTCAAGCCACTGGCAGTTGTCATGCCAAACGCAAAGGCAAGCAAATCATTTTGCAAGGCAAATCTGTAATTTCCCAGTTTGGGATCAATAAAGTACATCTATCTATCTATCTATCTATCTATCTATCTATCTATCTATCTATCTATCTATCTATCTATCTATCTATCTATCTATCTATCTATCTGTCTGTCTATCTGTCTATCTATCTATCTATCTATCTATCTATAAGCAAATAAATATAAACTGACCCTACCATACCTGACACAGCCATCACACAGTCTCCTCAGCCGGTCCGTTTCCTGTCCTGCCCCAGTTCACATCACAACCCGGTGTAGAAATGACGTGGTGGGGGTGACTTCTCATATCGAGCCCTGATCACCTGTTGTCCAAGCGGTGAGTGGTCCCTACCAGCTCCTACCTCTGTGGTTAAACATGAGTGTTTTTTGAGCAAGGAGCTCACATTTAATGTCCGGATTAGATGCATTTAAAGTTTTCTTATGCACAGAGAAAAAGTGGCTGTGATTTGTTGCAGTAAAGAACAGCTTCTTCTAAGTGGTGAACTTTCATTTTTCTGTGCTTTCTATTTTATTTTATCTCATTCAGTTACATGCTGTTGTGATATGCAACTATTTCATGGAAGTAAATCCTCTAAATATGCATTTTTAATTTGCTGGTCCAGGGGTGGCAAACATATGGCTCATGGGCAAAAAAACGGCCTACCAGGGGGTCCACAATTTTCTCTGTGAATCCTCAGCTTTATTTCTATTAAATTTCTGACTTTCTACTGATTACAATAGTTTGTGTAAATCTGAGACATTTTTTTCTCTGTAAGATGAGACTTTTTTTTTCTCATCAGTTTTCTTTTTCTTTTTTCTGATGAGAACAAGGGGCCCTTGATCTTGCTGTGTGTCCAAGATGATTAAAGTATGCATTTAAAAGTAACGTGAAAGTTACTTTTCCAAGTAACTAGTTACTTTAATCATGGAGTAACTCAAAAAAGTAACTCAGTTACTTTTGAAAATAAGTAACTATTAACTCTAACTAGTTACTATTTTTTAGTAACTTGACCAACACTGGTCATTTGACTTTGGAACATGAAACACTGGAGCCCAGGCATGTGACCCATCCTGCTCCCATGGTGGTCCAGAAACGGAACCAAGAAGTGAAGCCAAATTTCTCAGCCCAAAGGCAAGAAATCCCTGAGCACAGCAGAAATGACTGTGGGGGGTGAGGGGTGGGGGTGAATATATGGTATCACAATACTTACGAAGTTGTTGTATCGTGGACAGTATTGCATCGTGACCTAAGTATCACAATTGTATTGTATTATCAACACAAGCTGCAGTTCAGTATGAAGAAACTGGCTGCATTAGAAAACATCTACGGCCGTGGCACTGCTCCTCTGACGAGCAGTCACTAATTCAGGTTATTTCACCTCGCTTGAAGTGCAAGTGCAGAAGTGAGAGGAATCAGAGAGATGGAGAGGAGCCATCCCCGAGGGAGGGAATGCGGGAGAGGAGAGCAAGGATGCGTCCAGGGAGAGCAGCGAGATGTGAAGAATATGTAGTGGCTGATGAGGATGGTCAGACAGGCAGAGAGAGATGAAGGCTGGAGAGAGTGATGAATTTATAATCGCCTCAAAGTCAGTCTAATATTTGATCATCTGGCACATGAACCATAGGCCTGAATCGAGTAATGTTCTGTTTACTGCCTTCCAAAAATGAAATGAAACACCCACACATGTGGCTGATGTATGTAAACAGGCCACTGGGGTTGCTAATCATCGGAAATAAGCCGTAATTGTTCGCCATTGTAGCACTCAGGTAGCATAATAAAATGCAACTACAGTCCCTTCCAGGACTATTTCGTTTGCTTTATTGATTTGAGTAGTCGTGTGTGAAAACTTTTTTGTTAATGCTTAATTGAAAAAAAGCTATGACATCTTTTTTGTTGGTTTGCCGATGAGCATTTTAAATTGTTGAAAGCATATTTGTTTTTAACTTGAGTAGCAGGCCAGAAATGCAGGAAGCCTTTTCATTTTTAATAGAAAAATTCAGCCTGGGACACATTAGAGGAGCCGTCACATGTTTCAGGTGTAATGAATACAGATTGTAATCTAAAACACATTCAAACAAATTCACAGCCTGTTTGAATACATGCCTCGGTTTTCATAATCAGTGCATCAATTTCTTTCTATTAAATCTACATGCTTTTATGCTAAGGCGCGCCGACGATAAACCAGCAGGTATGGCTTAAAGTCCCAGTAAGCCGCTGATATCCCGCTCACTACGCTGGCTCAAATTTTGCATATGCTTTCAGGGTTTATTTGCAATTTTTATGTGCTTCACTGTTTTTTTTTTTTTATTAAATTCCATGTGTACACAGTGAAAGCAGGGTTTCGAGCTTCTTGGACTCAAAGTTGGGGCAAAGTGGTGGGTGGGGTTAATTCACTGCGTTTCACTTTCACATCCAGACAGTGGATGTCTGATAAAAGCACAACCTTTCTGTGGTTCTTATTTTTCACAAATCCTCTGCCAAAACCAAATTCACTTTAGTTTTCTTTTGCTTTATTTTTTTTCTTTTTTTTAATTCACACATCCACACTGGATGCTAAGTAAAGGGTATGCAGTCCACTTTCATTGGGGTCCAAGATTTTAGGTGCTTTCTAACCAAGTGATGCCCGAACCATTTCAGGAATAAACGCCAGCTGAGAGGGTACTACAGGGATGAAAAATAGACCTTCAAGCTTTTTTAATTTGGCATGGATACACCATAAAATGTGACCTAAATATGACACGAATTAACGTTTTGCAGGTATTTGCCAGAAGTTGTCGAGTGACCCATGAAGTCAGATTTCTGACCATGAATGCGTTCCACGACATTTTCGCCAAAGCCTCTGCTGTGCTCGCTGTGTTAAAGATGCACACTGGTGTAGGGTTGCCAACTTTCTCGCAGCCAACAACTGAAACTCATAGAATATGTTAATATAACGTTTCTACTTCATTTAAAATGATGTGTCTACAAATTAGTGGTTGAAAAACATGATTATTATTATCACAAGATTTATCTCCACAACTTGGCTTAATGAGCACAGTGAAAACCCAATGAATAATAATTAACTTCCCTCAGATATAACCTGCTTCATTTATGGTCCAAAACCAGTGCCACTGGAAACTGGATCCCATATCTGTAAAAGTGACATAAAGATAAAAAAAAAAAAAAAAATACCGGAGACTATACAGTTGACTCACGAGACAATGCACACAGACCCATCTCTCCTGGGAGGAATTCTGTTTGGCAAAATGCCCTCTAATTGAGCCCCAGCTCAATTAGAGGGCTGGGCAATGAGAAGCCCTGACTGCAGACTACTTGGAGGCAACTGGATTGCAGATCCCTGCAGGTGAACCCCGATAGCTGCAGCAGTGACATTTGCAACTGTGTCGGAGTGAAGAGATGTTTCCATAAATTGAAATATCTCTGTTTGGAGATTACAATCTGGAAATTAAAGGCTTCTTCCTGTCTGTCGTGCATAATTTGGATTCTGACAGATTTGGTTTGAAACCATAAATTTTACTTTAAGAATGGAGTGGTATTCAGTGGTGTTTATGCAGATTACCGAGGGCTTTCTTTCACAGCAGTTTTTTTTTTTTTTTTTCAGTGTGTCATCCCCCCTTCCCCCACTCCATCACACTGTCATATAGTGGTACATCTATGGACTTTAACTTTAATGCCATTTTATTTTATTTCAGTCTGAGCCGGCTGCATTAACTGAGGGGTAGGCACAAGCTGTTGCTTCAGCCTACACTCTTTCTGTCCGAAATATGTTGTCTTTTTTCTTTCCTTTTCTTTTTTGTGTTGTTATGGTCTGACAGAATTAAAAAAAAAAAAAAATGAATGAACTGTCATTGTAACATGGTCAGCTCGATAAATTTAGGTTTATTGTTGATTCCGGAGGGTCAGAACAATTTTTTATTTTTTTTTTCTGACCGCCATCTCCGTTATCAACACCTCAGAGTGACACTCGATTAAATTATTATTTTTTTTTTTTTTTATGTTGTTCTTTCCCGCAGGCTTGACAATCACTGTTTGAGAGACGAGTGACGGGGCATTTTCTTCATTTACATAGTCATTAGTGGGAGGAACCGAGGCGGAGTAAAGACATCATGCACGTGCACTGACTTTTTACATGAGGTGGGATGTAAAATGAAAAGGAGTGGAGAATCAGGCGTGTGCACAGTTTTATAAATCTGTTGTTTTGGGGGTTTTTTTGCGCATGTACTTTTCATGCATAAGATCTTGGGGTCTTATTCACGAGTGAGGGGAAAATGGAGCGAGAGATTGACAGATGGATTGAAGCAGCGTCTGCAGTGATGCGGACGTTGTACCAGTCTGTTGTGGTGAAGAGGGAGCTTAGTTCTAAGGCAAAGCTGTCGATTTACCAGTCAATCTACATTCCTACTCTCACCTATGGTCACGAGCTTTGGGTAATTACTGAAAGAACAAGATCGCGGATACAAGCAGCTGAAATGAGCTTTCTCTGTAGGATTGCTGGACTCACCCTCAGAGATAGGGTGAGGAGCTCAGTCATCCGGGAGAGGCTCAGAGTAGAACCGCTGCTCCTCCACATTGAAAGGAGTCAGTTGAGGTGGTTTGGGCATCTGATTAGGATGCCTCCTGGACGCCTCCCACTTGAGGTGTTTCAGGCATGTCCCACTGGGAGGAGACCCCGGGGCAGACCCAGGACTCAGTGGGGAGACTATGTCTCCCAGCTGGTCTGGGAATGCCTTGGTATCCTCTCTGAAGAGCTGGAGCAGGTGGTTGGGGAAAAGGAAGTCTGGGCTTCTCTGCTTGATCTGCTGCCTCCGCAACCCGGACCTCCGGAAAAGCGGTAGAAGATGGATGGATGGATTGATGTACTTTTCAAATTTTGGAGTACGCCATCTTTCAGTATGAAAGCTGCACAATCATGAGGCAATACATGAGGCCCCTGGTCTTTGTCTATGTTTTCTCTGGCAAACTTCGGTCTGGCCTTCATGTTTCTATTAGAGTGCAAAGGTTTCCTCCTTTCACGCCTCCCATGCAAGTTAAACAGTGTGGTGCACATATGTAGTTTCACGGGCTCACATGTATATGACTGTTCATATTCTCTCATGTATATTCCTGTGTGCTTATTTTGGCTTCACGTCTGAAGAGGAACAAAAGGTCTGGACCTCCTGTGGATAAGAGGAGGACGAGAGAGTTGGCCTTTTGATATGCAAAGAGATGGACATGAATGATCTCCTGACCACCCAGGTTTGGGTGGAAGAGAGAGGAACTGCAGGGGGGATGCATTGTGTTTGGGATTTAAAGACAATGGGATTTTGTACTTTAATGTCAGGGGTATAAGACTGGCAGATGTTGGGGGTTTTTCCTTCTTCTGCTTTTGAATGTTGGAGAGTGTGTTGATAATAAAATGGAACCTGAGAAATAACTCTGCCTCATCCTTTCCACACAATCTCCACACTGGTGACCTTAAGACGTATTATGGCCGGAGACGATTCTCCTGCACCGGACTCATCAGGAGCCAGCCAAGCTAATGCAGCTACCACAGTCCAGCTTCCGGACTTCTGGCAGAACAGTCCGCACTCCTGGTTTAACGCAGTTGAGGCACAGTTCCATCTTCGGAAAGTTTCGGTAGACGCCACGAAGTTCTACCATGTAGTTGCAAAGCTGGACAACCACACAGCCCAGCGTGTAGAGAGCCTGATCAACCACCCGCCAGACGACGACAAGTACGGCACTTTGAAGGCTGCTCTCATCCGTTTTTTCACCCCCTCGCTGGGAGAGCGAGCAGAGAAGCTCCTGGCGTTGACTGAGTGTGAGGTCGACAGACCTGCAGACCTGATGGCGAAGATGCTGAGTTGAGAGACGCGAAGATGATGGCTTTATTTTCGCCCACCTTTTCCTCAGGACACTACTGCCAGCGGTGAGAGTTACCCTGGCCAGTTCACGCTCCTGGCCCACCGAGACTACCACGAGCTGGGCCAGGAGGCGCAACGACTCGTCGACGCATAGATGACACACGGCCACAACCGCAACAGCGGAGCTGGGCGCAACATCCGGAGATGGCAGGGGGCCAGAGGCTGCAGCACCAGACTCACCGACGACGGCAGCGACGGGGGCCAGGAGGCGTGGAGCGGACGACGTCCTTTGCTTTTACAATCGCCGTTTTGCCGAGAGGGCACGCAAGTGCATTCCACTGTGCCAGTTCAAGCGCTCGGGAAACGCCAAGACCGGGAGTCGGTAGCAGCTGCGGCTCTCGGTGAGGAGAACAAGCTGCTCTACTTGAGGGACGCGCGATCGGGGAGGCACTTCCTCATGGACACAGGCTCCCAGCTGAGTTTCATCACACTTTCCTACGCTGACCGGCTGGCATCTTCCAGTGGCCTTGTGGTGTCAGCAGTGAACGGCTCGGCGATTAAGACCTTCGGGGAGAAGACCCTGTCTCTGTCGTTACATGGCCGCACATTCGAGTGGACTTTCGTCATAGCGGCAGTCAATTTCAACATGTTAGTTGCTGATTTTTTGTGCTCACATGGTTTGTTGGTCGATCTTGCTAACAGACGCCTGGTTTAATGCACTCTCTTTTTCTTCTATTCCCTGTACAGCACGAGTGGCCCCGCCAACAGCTCAAGCCAACGTCACAGCTGCAGGTGGTAAGTTCCACACACTCCTCACTCAGTTTCCAGCACTCACGGTGCCAACGTTTTCGGCGTCCGTGGCTAAACATGGGGTGGAGCATTTTATTACTACCACCGGACCGCCCGTTTTGCAAAAGCTCGGCGCTTGGATTCAGCTAAACTGGCCATAGCGCGCGAGGAGTTCGCCAACCTGGAAAAATTGGGCATCATCCGACGTTCAAAGAGCCCTTGGGCTTCACCGCTTCACATGGTCCCTAAAACTGATGGCTCGTGGCGGCCGTGCGGTGATTTTCACAGGCTGAACAATGCTACAGCACACGACCGCTACCCAATCCCACATATCCAGGATTTTTCAGTTCATTTGGCGAGGACGCGCATTTTATCTAAGATAGACCTGGTACGCGGTTATCATCAGGTCCCAGTCCGCGCTGAGGACATACCCAAAACAGCGGTAATAACTCCTTTCGGGCTTTTTGAGTTTTTGCGCATGCCGTTTGGGCTTAAAGGCGCAGCGCAGACTTTCCAACGCATGATGGACGCGGTGTTGCACGAAATCCCTTTCGTGTTCGTCTACCTGGACGACATTTTGGTAGCCAGTGCATCCGAAGGCGAACACGAAAACCACCTCACGGCAGTTTTCCGGAGGTGGGCGGAGCACGGGCTAATAATCAACCCAGCGAAGTGTCAGTTCGGGGTGGCGCAGATTGATTTTTTGGGGCATCGCGTCTCTCCCAAAGGAGCAGTTCCTCTGCCTGACAAGGTGCGCGCGGTGGCAAATTTTCCCCAGCCACAAACGGTCAAAGCGTTACAGGAGTTTTTGGGAATGGTGAATTTTTATAACCGTTTCCTCCCCCGCGCAGCGCAGCTCATGCAACCATTGTACGCTGCACTTAAAAAACAAAAGCCCGCAAATAAAATCGAATGGTCTCCCGAGCGGGAGCGCACATTCTCTGAAGTCAAAACAGCCTTGGCAAACGCTGCGTTGTTAGAGCATCCAGTCCCAACGGCCCGCATGGCGCTCACTACTGACGCGTCAGATGTGGCCATAGGGTGTGTGCCGGCGGTGGGGGTTATCCCTGATGCATCCTTGCATGGTGGGGTCGTGTGTTTCCTGGGGCCCGGGTGCCACCCAGGGGCTGGTGCCCGCATCCTGGGTTGCCCTCCCCGTTCACGGGGGTCTGCGGGTGGGGGCGGGGGTGTGTGAGTGTAGGCTTGTGTATGAGCGGATGTGGAAGTGGGTGTGTGTTGAGTGGGCAGGTGGGGTTGTGTGTTTGTGTAGGTGGGTATGTGCGATGGTGGGTGGAGTTATGTGTGTGTATGGAAGCGGTTACTTGTGGGTAGATGTCTAGGGGGCGGATGATGTGTGTATGGGTAGGAGAGCTTTGTTGGGTGGCAGGGGTTGGGCAGTCCATCCAGTGGCATGGGGGCTGGCGTTTCGGGGCTTGCCTGTCCCGGCCGCCCTGCTGTTGTGTTGGGGGGGTGAGGCACTTTGCTACATCGGCCCTGATGTCATTGGCAGCGGGTATGCGTTGGTGCTTGGGGGTGGCTGGGGGGGTCATTGGTGCGGGTTGTTGGCTGTGTTTCCATTGGGTTGTTCCAGGGTGGCTGTGGTTGCAGGGCGGCCTGCAGCTGTCGGTGTGTGTCTGGGGTGGGTGGTCGTGGGCCTGCGTGGGCGCTTGGGTGTGTCGCCTGGCATGTTGGGCGCTGTGTGGGTCCGGCCCATTGTTCACTATTGTGACTGTTGTTGTCCATGTTCGTGTGTGTAAGATGAGTGGTAGTATGTTTGGCTGCCCCGTCATGTTAGTGGTGCTGGAGTGCCGGGACGTGATGCTGGTGAGTCCTGGGTTGTTTCCACTGGCGGCCCTCGCCCTGGGTTGGGATTTGGGGGCAGTGGGTGGCCTCACATGCCAGTCTGCAAGCTGGCTTCTGGTGGGGGGGCGGCCTTGTTTTTGGACCGCCTACCTCCCAGTCTTATTTCCCACCCTCCTCCTCCCCCTGATCTTTTTTGTTACATTTAGGGCTTTGGGGTGGGGGTGTGCCGCACTGTGTCGGTGAAAGGGATACCTTTGCCGTGTGGTGGGGCTGCACTCACCTCAATTTTAATTGCATTTTAGACACTGAGGGCTTGGGGGGATGGGGGCTCTGCTACCCATCACAGTGGCTAACAATGCTTCAATTACTCTCCCCCCAATTTTAATTGCACTTTAGTAGTCCACACATTTATACACAATTATATCATATAACCGACACACATCCACCATGTTCTGTGCAGGGGGAGGAGGTGGGGGTCTTCCCCCACCCCTGTTGCCCTGTCTTGCTGGGGGCGTGGGGGCCTGGTGGGGAGCCTGGGACCTATCATGTTGTAAAAATCCCTGGATGCCACTAATGTATAGATATAACCAAAGAAGTGACGGGGGGGCTGAATATGAGTTTAAGTGTGAGTGAGAGGGTGATGAATGGAGGTGGTGATGGTGGGTCAGTTTTGTGCGGCGCTTTGCATGCCGGGTGGCATCTTGGGGCGCCTGCAGTGGTCTGCTGATTGTTCGCTCAGATGGGCACCGGGGGGTGGGGGTCTGCTTCTGTGGCCTGCGCCGGTGGCTTCCCTGGTCACTGCCGGGCACTGGTGCATGTTCAGGCTCACTGCATCTGCCCACTGCACAGCCGGCTTTTGAAATAAAGGTGTATGAGGAGTGAATTTAAGTGGGTACTGGAGTGAGAGAGAATGGGTCGGTCTGGCTGAGTGAGAGGGGTGTGGCATGGGAACATGTGGGTGTGAAGGTATGGGGAGGGGGTGTGCCTGCGAGTCGGGAGGGGCTGGATTAGGGGGGTAGTGCCTCTCGGCAATGTGGGCTCCCCTGGGCGTGGGGACTTCTTTGGACGTGGGGGTCCCCGGGTGTGTGGCCGAGGCGCTGGGGCGGGACCGCTGTGGGGGTACCTGGGGGGGCTCGCCGCCGGGGGGCGCTGGCTGGTCTCTGTCCAGGGGGGTGGGGTCGCTGGCCTCCTGGTGCCTGGGGCCCGGGGGGCGGATGTTGGCCCCGCGGGGGGGTGGGGGGGGTGGGCAGGCCCGGGGGTGTGGGCTCACCGTGCCGGCCGCCGGGCAGCCTGCCCTCCCTTGATTGTCTCTCCGGGGGTGGATGCTTGGCTTTCCTGGGGCTTGCCGACCTTGGGGCTGGGGGTTGGTGGCGCTGCCTTGCCTGCTCGGGGTCCTCGGGGGGAGGGCTGCTGCGACCGGCCCTCCGCTCGTATGTTTCCTGACAAACCACTCACATGCACACACTTATTTTGCGTGCATTCTCATATATAGGCACACAGACATACATGTACAAGTGTCTCTCCTTTAACAGGTGCAGAAACCAGACTCGTGTTGAGACATCTCCGGTGGAAGAAGCAGTTTGTCTTTTGTTTGTTTTAGTTGTCTCTTTTTTTTGTCTGTTCCCCTCCCTTTTTTCCCCCCTTCACACACTTCCTTTCCCTCTTCCCCATCCTGTTGGGTCTTCCATGGGTAAAACAATTAAAATAAAGTATTAAAAGTTATTACAGGAGGAGTTACAACAATATACAGTGCAAAGTTAGGCACTGTATAGGCTCCTCTTGGCAAAGTAAATCTGTTTTGGCACAGTAGGGTGACAGATCCCTGTTCTGTTTGTCTAGCTGCCTGACAGGACAAAAAAAAAAAAAAAAAAAAAAAAAAAAAGATGTGTCCATAGGGGCGGTTGTGGAACAGTATGTGGCTGGAGCCTGGCAGCCGCTCGCGTTTTTCAGCAAGACTTTGCGCGATAGTGAGCAAAAATACAGCGCATTCGACAGGGAGTTGTTAGCTCTCCATTTGGCTATTCGTCACTTCCAGTTTTGGCTGGAGGGACGTCGTGTCACCGCGTTTGTTGACCACAAGCCGCTGACTTTTGCGACGGCCAAGATTTCGGAACCTTGGTCAGGCCGGCAGCAGAGACAGCTGGCCGCAATTTCAGAGTTCACTACCGATATCCAGCATGTAGCGGATAAACTTAACGTAGTGGCAGACTGCCTCTTGCGTGCCATGGCTGCTCCAGCCCGCGTAGAGGTAGATTTCGCAGCTGTTGCCGCGGACCAGGGTAGCGGCGCAGAAGTGCGCGTGGCCCCAGTCCGCGTAGGGATAGATTACGCAGCCATGGCCGCGGAGCAGGGCGGCAACGCGGACGTGCGCGCGCTCCAGTCTGGACCAACAGGGTTAAGGCTGGAGGACAGGGTGCTGCAAGACGGTATGCCCCCCCTAATTTGCGATGTTTCCACCGGGCGACCCCGTCCGGTGGTTCCGGCCTCGTGGCGCCGCCGCGTTTTTGACTCGATCCATTCGCTGGCGCACCCGGGGGTGCGCACTTCGGTCAAAATGGTAGGGGAGAAATTTGTATGGCCGGGCCTGCGCAAGCAAGTTAGAGAGTGGGCGGCAGCCTGCATCGCCTGTCAGCGGGCCAAAGTGCATAGACACATGAGAGCTCCTTTGAAGCCGTTTCATATTCCAGCTAAAAGGTTTGATCATGTCCATGTGGACCTCGTAGGCCCCCTACCCCCCTCGCAAGGGTGCACACATCTTCTGACAATGGTTGACCGCACCACGCGCTGGCCAGAAGTGGTTCCCCTGTCATCAACCACAGCCGAGGAGGTGGCTCGCGCTTTTTTAACTGCATGAGTAGCGCGTTTTGGAGTTCCGTCGGATATTACGTCTGACAGAGGCCCACAATTTGTTTCCGAACTTTGGTCAGCGGTGGCCCGCAGCCTGGGGGCAACGATCCACCGCATGACCGCATATCAACCCGCAGGCTAACGGGTTATGCGAACGTTTTCACAGGTCGCTGAAGGTGGCTCTCAGAGCGTCGCTTACGGATGCAAATTGGGTTGACAAACTACCATGGGTTCTATTGGGGTTGCATTCTGCACCTAAAGAGGATTTAGATGCCTCCCCAGCGGAACTAGTGTTCGCACAGCCACTTCGGCTGCCTGGAGAATTTCTCCCCGACAACCCAGCGCCAGAGTTCTCCTCGGCTCAGCGGTTACAGAATAGCAATGGCCCGAGTGTCCTACCAGGCCCCGTTTACCACAGTTTTCCACGTGTTTTTGTGCCTAAAGCTTTAAAAAATGCGGAGTTTGTTTTTGTCAGACATGATGCCCACCGCACAGCTCTGCGACCGCCTTACGATGGACCATTTAGAGTGCTAGAAACAGGTGATAAGCATTTTTTGCTAGATTTGGGGGGCAGACAGGAGATGATTGGCATAAACAGACTCAAACCTGCTTTTGTGATGGCTGACGAAACTGTGCAGTTGGCGAGGGCCCCGCGACGGGGCAGACCCCCTAGGGAGCATTCCCCAGTACACTCACAGAGATTGACTAACAGTTTTAATCCCCAGACAGCAGTTCCACAGCAGGAGGACGCCGCGGAAGAGGTTAAGCCCGCCTGCAGCAGATACGGCAGACGGTTGAGACCAAGACGGCATGTGGACTGATGTGTGGCGATTTTATTATGACATGCAATCTGTGTTTGTTTGTTCCATCTTAGACGTTTGGAGGGGGTTATATGTGGTGCACATATGTAGTTTCACGGGCTCACATGTATATGACTGTTCATATTCTCTCATGTATATTCCTGTGTGCTTATTTTGGCTTCACGTCTGAAGAGGAACAAAAGGTCTGGACCTCCTGGAGATAAGAGGAGGACAAGAGAGTTGGCCTTTTGATATGCAGAGATGGACATGAATGATTTCCTGACCACCCAGGTTTGGGTGGAAGAGAGAGGAACTGCAGGGGGGATGCATTGGGTTTGGGATTTAAAGACAATGGGATTTTGTACTTTGATGTCAGGGGTATAAGACTGGCAGATGTTGGGGGTTTTTCCTTCTTCTGCTTTTGAATGTTGGAGAATGTGTTGATAATAAAATGGAACCTGAGAAATAACTCTGCCTCATCCTTTCCACACAATCTCCACAGCAGTCTCTTTCTGATTGTAGAGCCATGTACTTTCACATCAACAGTAGCAAGAGCCTGCTGTAGGTCCCATGATGACATTTTAGGGTTTTTGGAGACCTCTTTTAGCATCTTGCGGTCTGCTCTCGAGGTGAACTTGCTTGGACAGCCAGACCTGGGCATGTTGACAGTTGTTTTGATTGTCCTCCACTTGTAGACTATTTTCCAGACAGTGGAATGGATGATTTCAGATTCTTTTGAGAACATTTTAAATCTCTTATCAGACTCATAAGCTTCTACAGTCTTCTTTCTGAAGGCTGCAGACAGCTCTTTCGATCTCACCATGGTGCTCACTCTCACTCCACCAGTCAGGAGCACACCAAACTAAATGTCTGAGGTTTAAATAGGACAAGACTCTTTCAAAATACTAAGTAACAATGTTCCAATCATGTGCACCTGATGTGATACACCTGTGTGTGATTTTAGCAATTTTAAGTGGGAATAAAATTGGTATTATCCTAACTTAATCCACAACAGAAATTCCATGTTTTAGAATTACATTTACAGAAAATTTAAAAAAAATCTTTTCTTCAGTTTTAAATTATTTAGTTATATTATTTGAATCTCTCAGTATTGTTAAAATTGCTATTAAATATCCATATGTCAAAATATGTAAAAAAAAAACAAAAAACAAAAAAACAGGCTATCATAGGGTGTCCTATTTTTTTCCCATGACTGTAGGTTGCCGGTACAGTAAGAAGAGGCTAGTTTTACTTCTAACAACGGTGGAGGAAAGCCTGACCCTCACTGTAACAAACAACCAGGTATGAATTGAATGAATTTTATTTATTTATTTTATTTTCGGATAATACAGTACAGGTTAAAAGAAACTGTATAATATAACAACAAGGTCAAATTAGACAAAGACTTCTTCTACTAAACAATTCCACGTGAGTTATCCGAAATGGGTGATGGCTGAAGCCGCAGCTTATAAACAACCAGGTACTCTTTGATCTAACGCTAAAATAATACCATGATCAAGATGTGAAAGCAAATGCTTGGAGGAATGTGTTCACATCTGTCGGCGATCATTTAACGACAATCATTTATGAGTATAGGAAACCGTTTGTTGAGCATATCTCTTGAGCTTTACGAAAATAGATGTAAAAATAAATGGAACTTTGACCATAGACTACTCACCTCAGAAAAGCAGATGGGCTGTCTGTAATTAGTCCACATCTGAAATATTGATGGGCTGATGTTCCTTAAATCCAGGTCAAACTGACTCCTAGTCAAATTGATTCCTAGGGCACCATCAAGGCACAACTCCTATACAAGTCAGTGCTACTTTCCTAGCTGTTTCCTAGCTGCTTCCGACCAGTTGATGTCATGTACGCAGACTCTTCTTTTCTTTTCCATGTCATCATATTTTACATCCAGAGCTGTTGCCAATGTCAGATTGTGTTTTGTGGCCATTGTTATTCAGAGACTGTTGATACTGCTATTAAAAAAATAAGTAGAAAGTCTTAATGAGAAAAGCAGAAGTGTTGAGATGTGATTGACAAGCTGTTGCTAGGATACAGCGCACAGACTTTTTTTTTTTTTTTTTCCAGAGCACAGCACACACAAAAAAGAGGTTCAGGGAGGTCCAGCAACAACAAAACATGTTTGATGGACATGCACCTTAAATTTGTGAATTTCATGTTCAGATAATGGTCATATTTCTCTAGCCCCAAAGCAGAAGAATGCAAACTATCCAGAGATAACCTTGAGCATCTCGAGAAGAAGGGTTTTATAAACAGGAGCTAGTTTGCACAAATATAGATTACCACTCTGCCAACTGCTAGTGAAATTCACCTCCAACACAGAGGGAAAAATATGTCATCTGACAAGGTATATTAAATTTTCAGCTGTTTCTTAGCCTGCATGCATGAGAACAATGTATTAGATCTCCTCCAGCAAATTCTACTTTTCCTACATCATTTCTGTGGCAAGCAAAGATGTGTGTGCAATAACTGTGCTGGAGTTATTCTGTAGTGCTTTTTAAAACATCACATTGCCACGTACTGGCTTGGCACGCATACTGCAGCATTTTCTACAGTTTTTGCAGATCCCATGGATGAGGATGTTTCCGTAACAATGTTTAAACTCTTGTGTGGTCGTAAATGAGCATAATGTTATAAAGAACAGTGAAGGCTAATTAGCTTGTTAATTGCATTGGGGGAGTCCTTTACACACCTGTGAATGTGTTACCACCAGCCTCTTATCAGGTTCTTAAATACAGCTTTAGCTTGTCAAGTCGAGATTATGTGGATATCTGTCAGAAGCTAATAGCTACTTAGCTTCTGCTAATTTTAGTGTTAGTATCCATGCATTTTGCCTGCTTTTTCTCTGCATCTTCAGATGAAATAGTCAATTATCGTTTATCATGTAGATAAAGACTGGATTTGTTGTTGTTACATCTTTAACTATGCCGCCCGAGTTCTGCTGCATCTGAACAGCACTGACTGTGATGCTTCTGGAATTACGTCTTAAAGCTGCAGTACATGAAAAGCTCTTCCATACATGCACACAACAGGAAGAGGGGGAAAAACCAAAGAAAAACTGACATGAGCAAGATTACGTCGGTTCTGCACTCCAACCGTCAGTTCCGGTTTTGGACAAAGCTGCTGATAGTTCTTCGTATTGACCATATTCCTGTAGTTGGAGCACACCAAATGTTACCAGATCTTTGCTGGAGTAATGGTGATGTCATTGGAGAGAGAAAAAAAAAACTAACTCAGGCAACCAGTCTGTTGGTTATTGACAACTTTCACTGGAATGACAACTTAAACGGAGGACATTTTGTTCAATATTAAGCGCAAACTAAGCTGCATGAACTGCCAGTAAAAGCCATCATCATCATCATCATCATCATCATCATCATCACCATCATCATCATCATCATCATCATCATAGCAGTCTGTTGTGGGTGACAATGACTATTTCATTTAGGTCTGATCAGGTTCCTCCACGCAGCTCTGTCCTTAGCCTTCCGCTGCCAGGAACTCCTGTCTATATCCAGGTTCTTCAAGTTTCTTTTTACAGTGTCTTTAAATGTGAGCCTTGGTCTACCCTGAGTGCGTTTGCCCTTGCATAACTGTGAGTAGAGTAACTGCCGAGGGAGACGCTGGTGGTCCATCCTCTCAGCATGTCCGAGCCATCTCAGGTTTGTCTGTATTAGCATGTCCTCCATTGATGGTAGACCAGCTCGTTTCAGTACTTCTATGTTGGTTATCTTGTCTTTCCATGAGATGTTCATTATGGCTCGAAGGTGTCTCATCATGTACGTGTGGAGTTTCTTTACCTCCACTCTGTAGACAGTCCAAGTTTCAGCACTGTACAATAAAGTAGCCAGTACTGTCGCTCTGTACACTTTTCATTTCACACTGATAGACGCATGTCGATTGTTCCACAGTCCCTCCCTCAAGTTTCCAAACACAACACTTGCTCTTCCCATTCTGAGAGAGAGTTCATCCTTCAGCCTAGCATCCTCTGAAACAGTACTCCCTAGATACTTGAAAGTCTTGCACTTGACTAGTGGCTCTGTACCAATGCTTATCTCTTCTGGTAGTGATGTTGATAACTGGAACTTTAGTGGTTGATAAAAGCACTCTGTCTTCTTGATGTTGATTTTGAGGCTGAATTGGCTAGCTGCTCTTGCAAATTTCTCCGCTAAAGATTGCATATCTGCCACACTGTGTGCAACTAGAGCACTGTCGTCGGCAAAGAGCATTTCTCTTACTACCTTTATTGATGTCTTACTCTTGGTTTTAAACTCTGCCACACTGAACAAGTTTGCTTCTTTCTTTGTTTGAATGTATACTCCTTCTGAAGTGTCTTTGAAGGCCACCTCAAGCATGGCTGCCAGATATAGTGAGAAGAGTGTAGGCGCCAGCACACACCCTTGTTTCACCCCGTTGCCTACTAAGAAGTCTTTAGATACTGAACCACTCATTGCCACGTTTGCTTGCATACCTGTATGGAGTGCCTCGATCAGGCTGACAAACTTCTCTGTACAGCCAGATTTCTTGAGTACGTCCCAAAGTCCTTGTCGCAAAACGGTATTGAAGGCTTTACTGAAGTCTTTGAAGACTACACAAAGTGGCATGTTCTCTTCGATACACTTTTCTTGAACTTGTTTCAAGGAGAAAATCATGTCCTTGTGCTTCTTCCACTTCTAAAGCCTCACTGGCTTTCCGGTAGTACATTCTGTGAGATGTGTTCATTGAGTATGATCAGTAGTACACGTGAGATAATCTTACCAACAGTGGCTAGTAGTGATATACCTTGGTAATTTCCACATTCTTTCCTGTCACCTTTCTTGAACAAAGGCACAATACTTGCATCCTTCCAGTCTTGGGGTACTTTCTGGGCATCCCATATCTCTTGGATGAGCTTGTGCAGGCAGTTGGTCTGCTGAACACCACCAAATTTCCACATTTCTGCTGGAATTCCATCCCTTCCTGGAGCTTTACCATCCTGTGTTGTCCTGATAGCTGCCATTAGTTCATCAAGATTTGGTGGTTCATCTAGACTTGATACAGCTGGTCACTGCACTAGAGCTTCTTTAGCCTCTTCAGTGAGATCTCCAGGGTCGTTTAGTAGTTGGTCAAAGTGGTCTGCAAATCTGTCCAGGATCTTGTCTTTCTCCTGCAAAACTTTCACCATCCATAGCCTTTAGTTGGATCAATGCTCTTGGTTTAGGGCCATAGATTTCTCTCAAACCTGTGAAGAATGTTTTCATGTCCTTCCTGTCTGCTGCAGTTTGAAGTTCCTCTGCTTTTTCATCCCACCAGTTGGACTTCATCTCTCTGGTGTACTTCTGTAGCTCACTCTGAGCCCTTTGAGTATTTCTTCTTCTTCGACCTTGTGTTAAACTGTAGGTTTTCCTGCCTAGCTGTATTCCTCACTTCTAGTAGTTTCTTCAGATGATCATCGTGCTCATCAAACCAATCTTGATGTTTCCTCTCAGGGTGGCCTAATGCATCACTTATAGTCTGATACACCAAATCCTTCAGTGTTGCCAATTTCTCTTCTATGTCATTCTCTGAGTTGTTGCTGTCCCAGTCTTTCAAGTTTTCATCCATTTCCTGTGTAAGTTCTTCCTGCTTCTTTTGGCCTTTCAGTGCACTAGTGTTTAGCTTCCGTGGTGGCTTCGCACCCGTCCTGCAGTACTGTTTTCGTCTGCAAATCCTTAATCTAGATCTCAGCATAACATGATCAGTACCACAGTCCGCACCTCTCATTGCTCTGGTGTCCCTTATGTATCTCTGCCTTACTATGATGCAGTCTAACAAGTGTCATTGCTTGGATCTTGGCTGCATCCATGTCTTCTTGTGTGTGTCCTTGTGCTTAACACTAGAAGACCCAGAGAGGGGCCATTTGGCCTTTTTGGCTAGAAAACCCATAGGGGGACCATCAAGTGGCCACAAGAGGGCTAATGTCTGGGTCTTCTAGTGTTAAATAGAGTGTTGGTTATCACAAGGTTGTACTCCGAACATAGTGCAAGTAGAGGTTCTCCATTAGCATTGCACTTGCCTACTCCATGACTGCCTAGCACTCCTTTCCATTTCTCGGTGTCCAAACCAACTCTGGCATTAAAATCTCCAACGAGTGTCAGCCTGTCATCAGTCGGTACACGCCTGATAGTCTTACGTAAATCACTGTAGAACTCTTCCTTCGCCTCCTCTGTGTTAGTCATTGTTGGGGCATATACACTGATGAGTGTGGCATACATCTTCCGCTGTAGTGGGAGTCTCATAGTCATTATCCTGTTGTTGATTGGCACCGGTTCCTCATCAAGCATTGCTGCTATCTCCTTTCTAACTGCAAAGCCCACTCCTGCTTCTCTCCTTTCTTGAGTTTATCTTCCACTCCAAAAGAAGATGTACCCATGGTCTTCCCAGCTGGCATATTCAGGCAATCTTGTTTCACTAAGTGCAGCTGTGTCTCCATTGTACCTGTTCATTTCCAGGGCCACAAGCGCGGTCTGTCTTTCTGGGCACTGTGATGTTGTTCTGTCCAACAGAGTGTGTACATTCCATTCTGCTACACACAAGGCTGCTGTTTTCCTCATATTTTGTCTTCCTGACTCCTAGCTTACTTTCCGCTGCCTGTCGGAGTGTGAACAGATCAGAACTAAAGAACAGTTTACTGTCCTTTAATCTGATCTGTCATGGGGTGTTATGACAGATGACACCCCATGGAATCCTCACAGCTGTCATTTAAAAATGGCCAACACACGCCAATTATCACATCCTTTTCCATGTAAATTAGAAACATTCTGTTGTAAATGTGAGGATTTTTTTCATAAATTTGCAGGATTTACCTGCAGTTACAGCCATTTTACTCAGAAATGTGCAGCTTCTTTCTTGAAAATTTGCAGCTTTTTATTATTCATAATTTTGCAGCCTGTAAACTGCAAGCTGCACTTATTGAATTATAATGGTTAATCTAAGTCACAATTTCAGGAAACATAAACTTCAGGGGACACTTAAATCCATGACACATTGTTCTAATTTTGCTGATTTTTGGTTTTTGTTTTTTTTTTTGCTTCTCTTCCAGTCCTTATGGCTACTTTCTGATTGCTTTGAGTTTTTAAAACATCATTTTAAGAATAATGTTAAAAGCCATAAATAGTCCTATTTTGGATAGCTTTGAGTAAGGGTAACATTTTAAAGCTGATTTTGCATGACCAAATATAACACCTTAGAAATATCTGTAAATAGCAAGTTCTTCTTTTATTCAGAGATAAGATTGTTCAGAAAAGGCCATTTCAGGTCTTGCAACAGGCTTTAAATGGGGGTAGAATAAAACAACTTTATGGCCTCAGCAATGGTTGTGCAGTAGAGTTCAGTGAGTGTTCATCCTGGTTTGAAAAGTCTGTAGAAAAGGGGGAAGGAGACTGCCTTTCTGCCTTTTCCCTGAGAAGAATAAAAAAAGTGACTGTTCCTCAGGTCCCCAGTGCTGCTTTGATAAAAAGAATTCAAGCTCCCAGTAAGAAGGAACTGCCACCTGCAGACTTTTCAGAGATGTTATATTTGGTGATGTAAAAAATGTGTTCACGTCACATCCAGCCGGGGCCGAGTTGTACATCTCAACAGGTGTCTAGAGAAGCTGTCCTCCACAATCTGTCAAGGGTGCTGCAGTGGTCTTCCAATTACAGTTGCGAGGAGCCGGTAGCTGTCTCTCGGCTTTTACAGATACCCCCACCACCGTGTCTCATCCTGCATTACACGCGTATAGCTAATGTAAAAATCCCATGTTGTACAGTGGAACATGGGTTTGAATTGCGACATGAGGATTGGAGGATAGCAGGATGGGAAGGGGATTTATTACCCGGTGATCAGAGAGATTCATTAAAGCTGCCTTTAAAAATGATCCCCAGGATGGCGCTTCAGAGCCGGGGCCTGCACAGTGACAGTGTGCTGCCTCTGTGGTGATCACACCAGAATTCAAAAACAGATGCCACTGTCTTGAGGATGGAATGTGTGGGTGTCCAACATGGGTGGGTGTTTCATTTTACTGTTGGAGGGGGGTGGAGGAGGACGATTAACACAACATTTTCTCAAGAAGTAAATATTGAGGGGGACACTACATGTTACTGTTGTGAGGGACATTCCTGGGTTTGGGGGGGAAATATCCAAGATTTTGTAATGGAGAAAAATTCAAAAATGTGGAGCAAAACATATATATATATATATATATATATATATATATATATATATATATATATATATATATATATATATACTACCGTTCAAAAGTTTGGGGTCACCCAGACAATTATTTTGTGTTTTCCATGAAAAGTCACACTTATTTACCACCATAAGTTGTAAAATGAATTGAAAATATAGTCAAGACATTGACAAGGTTAGAAATAATGATTTGTATTTGAAATAATAATTTTTTCCAGATACTCAACCTGCTCAAAGGTAGGTCAGTTTTATAGCTTCTCTAACCAGCTAAACTGTTTTCAGCTGTGCTAACATGATTGTACAAGGGTTTTCTAATCATCCATTGGCCTTCTGATGCAATGAGCAAACACTTTGTACCATTAGAACACTGGAGTGATAGTTGCTGGAAATGGGCCTCTATACACCTATGTAGATATTGCACCAAAAACCAGACATTTGCAGCTAGAATAGTCATTTACCACATTAGCAATGTATATTAGATATTAGAGAGTATTTCTGATTAATTTAAAGTTATCTTCATTAAAAAAAATAGTGGTTTTCTTTTAAAAATACGGAAATTTCTAAGCGACCCCAAACTTTTGAATGGTAGTGTATACATACAGTATATATACGTATATACACACACAGCGGGGAAAATAAGTATTGAACACATCAACAGTGCAATTGACCTCAGAGTTTCACCAGATATCAGTAACAACCCAAGTAATCTATACATTCAAAGAAATCAAGGCAACTGTGTTCACAAAACAAGTTATATATAATAAAGTGGAATGACACAGGAAATAAGTATTGAACACATGAAGAAAAAGAGGTGCAAAAAAGCACAGAAAGCCAAGAAAGCAGCTGAAATCCATCATAATTTAGGAAGCCATCCCATCCTCCATCAGTGCAAATTAATTTCAGCTGGTTAAATCCTGACTGATAGCCTTTAAAAAGGTCTGTGAATATCAGCTTGTCACACCACAAAGAACTCAGGATGGGTAGAAGCAAAGAGCTCTCTCTAGACCTTCACAACCTTATTGTGGAATGACACAGAGAATAAGTATTGAACACACTCGGTGAAATTCATTTAATATTTAGGAGAAAAGCCTCTGTTGGTAATAACAGCTTTCAGACACCTTCTGTATGTAGAAACGCATTGCTCAGGAGTGATTTTAGCCCATTCTTCCACACAAACTGTCTTCAGATCTTGAAGGTTCCATGGGTGTCTTCTGTGAACTCTGATCTTATTTTATTCCATAGATTTTCAATTGGATTCCGGTCAGGTTGCTGCCTGGGCCATTCTGGCAGATTTACAGTATTTTCCTTTTCTTGAGCCAGTTGAGAATTTCCTTGGCTGTGTGTTTCAGATCATTGTCTTCCTGAAATGTCCACCCTCGTTTCATCTTCAGCATTTTGGCAGATGGTACCAGGTTCTTATTGACATGGTTTTATGACCCAGTGACCAGACACAGACTCCAGAACAGATTCAATTAGGTTTATTAGCGTGTAAAATGTGTGAATGTGTGTGTGTAAGTGTGAGCAGAAACTGCAGGGAACAGAGCAGGACACCGTATGGCCTGGCAACCCTAGGAACACACAGAAGCGGGACAGTTAGTGGTAGAAACTGCAAGGAGAGGAACAGTTTAGTCTGAGGCTTACTGTATGCAGGGATGGTGGACAGCTCAGGTTCAGTGCGGTGGCTATGGTCAGGAGGACAGTGTCTGCAAATGAGATACAGCTCCTGCTGGTGTGTGGGCTTGGAGATGGAGGTGTAGATTGGAAGGGAAGGAGAGGAGTCCGCCGCCACAGAGGAGAGGAGAATCCGCCTCCACGGAGCTCTGCCTGTGCACAGGGAACTAGTAGAAAAGGTGAGAAGAATGAATGGGCTTACGTGGGCTGCAGGTGAGGTCCTTCAGACTTTGGTGGCAGCAGGCTTGGAAAAAGGTCAACAATAGGCTGTGGTAATATGTCGAGAATGGCAGATGAAGCTCGTCTGGAGCACAGTGAGCCAACTCCTCACTGAAGCCAGGGCAGTGTGGTATAAATAGGCCAGGTCTAGATGGAGAGCAGGTGTGCGCGCAGCTGATGGCAATAAGCGCAGAGCAGACCATGACACTTATCAAGGATGTCTCTGTACATTAGTCCATTCATCTATCCTTCAATGATGTGAAGTCTGCCTGAAGTCTGCCTGTACCATGTGCTGATCCCCCCCCCCCCACACACACACACACCATGATGGTCCCATCTCCAAACTTCACTGTTGGTGTGGTGTTTTCAGGCTGATGTGCAGTGCGATTTCTCTTCCAAACATGCTGTGTGCTGTGGCATCCAAAAAGTTCAACTTTGGTCTCATCTGACCAGACTATATTCTCCCAGTATTTTACTGGCTTACCCAAATGTTGTGCAGTAAACTTTAAATGAGCTTCAACATGCTTTTTCTTCAGCAATGGAGTTTTTGAGTAGTAAATTAATGAGATAAAATTTGCAAACTTAAGAAATAAATTGCAAATTTATGAGAAAAAAATTGCAAATCTAAAAGAGAGGTTCCAAATTTCCCCTAAATAATTTCAAATGTATTTTGCATGTATCCTTAGCATCGGTGTTTAAATGCATGTTATTTAGTTCTGTAATATAATATAAAAAGGTTTTTGGTGATTCTGAGGGGGAATATTCTCTCTTTTTTCCAGGTTTGCACCTATGGTGTCCAAGACCCTGGTTGTCAGAGAAAAACAGAAGGCCAGGGATGGGGTGGGGGGTGGGGGGCTGTAGAGGGTTTTTAGATCCCTCTGCAATTTGCTTCATGGAAAGAAAGCCTTTAACATCATCACAGGTTTTCCCCTGCATGTTTTGCCTCACGCGGTGGCCTGAATGAAAACAATATCTTCGGTTTTGGCCCCGTGAGGGTCTCCTCATTTTCCAGCCCATAAAAAATTTTGGTTATAGGAAATCATGAATTCGGGGCACACCAGAATACTTCAGCCCACACTGCAGCAGCCGTGTCATTGCATTGAAACACTCGCACGTCCCTCCGAATGTCTCGACACCGGTCCGCGAGTCCTAATTTGACCGAGCTGCTGTGGAAAGGAGCAGGCAAATGATGTTGGAGTGAGATGCAGAAAAGTCAAACAGATACGAGAAGAAAGAGCACAATAATTTATTATTTTTTTGGCATATCAACTGAAAGCATAACACTTTGTTTTTAAGAATAACACCTCCTCACTACACTTTTAGAAAGAGGGGGTCGCATTTGATTATTACTGAAGCACATTTTTTTTTTTTTTAACTGGACAATAAATTTTGTGTTTAGTCATTCAAAAGGAGAGCAACGTTCATCATAATATGGCATCAGTGTTGGGAGTAATGTCATGTAATGCCACTACTGTAATGCCACTGCTTTTGTAGTAATGTGCTGTGTAACAAAATTACTGTTTAAAAATTCAGTAATTCATTACAGTTACTGAAATTGGATCAGATGTTTTACTTGTTACTCTTTTTATCAATATGGATGGACATTTTTAGCGCAAATAAATGAATATACAATCTGACCCTACCATAGCTGAGACGTAGCTGTCAATTGACGTGACCTGTTGCAAAGAGCTGAGTCTTCACCACTGAACGGAGGAAAAGATGAAGCTACTTTGTTTTTATGAAAATAAGATTATTTTTCTTTGTCACGGTTAATGACAAAAGCATATTGGTGGGTTGCAAGCTAAAGTGCCGGTTCAGACCTACTGCAATCTTCAGAAGCGCTTGAAAACAGCAACAAAGCTCTGACAAAACTAGTGCTAAGTAACAGCTAGCTATGCTGACAACACCGTGTTTGTTGATCTACACTATCTGAACTGCTCCAACTGGATGTAAAGTGGAAATACTTTTGTCCCAACAGCCACGGCTGGATTTCAAGCACAGGTATGCATCTGGACAGTTTGTGACCAAGCAAGAATTAAACCGACTGATTGCCAGATATGTCGTTACAGACTGAAGATATGATATAAACCGTGACTTTCTCATCAGACAGCTGAGACTGTGATCCACTGAAGTTAAACGACATTGACTTGCTACCTGGATAAAGATTATTCAAAAATGTTTTTTGATCTCAAAAAAGGAATTTGAGGGAATGGATCATGTCTCTGTCACAGCAGACATTTGAACTGTGGATAATGAACATTTTTTTCTGGATCAGTGCACATCGGATTAAGTCCATATCATAAAGGCAAGGTAAACATGGACAGCTTTATGCAGTGTTGCTAACTCTCACTCCAAAATGAGGAAATTACTGGCAATATCATGTCGATTTTAAGATAAGATAAGATAAGATAAGCCTTTATTAGTCCCACAACGGGGAAATTCCAGGATTGCAACAGCACAGAGATAGCAACACTCAGAGCAACAATCAGAAGGCAAGAAAAAAAAAAAAAAGCAAGCAAGCAAGAGCAGCTAATATACATATGTACATATTACTATAAATATATATATATATATATACACACACAGACACACAGTGTAGAGCATTGTAGCTGGATGGGATAAATATATGAGTATATAAACACACAGTGCGGAGCAATGTAGCTAGATGGAATAATATGTAGATATATAAACACACAGTACGGAGCATTGCAGCTAGGTGGAAAAATTATGTAAATATATAAACACACAGTGCGGAACAATGTAGCTAGATGGAATAATATGTAGATATATAAACACAGTGCGGAGCATTGTAGCTAGATGGAATGAATATATAGATATATAAATATAAACATAAACATAAACACACCCAGTGCGGAGCATTGTAGCTAGATGGAATAAATATATAGATATATAAATATAAACACACCCAGTGCGGAGCACTGTAGCTAGATGGAATAAATATGTAAATGTATAAACACACACAGTGCAGAGCATTGTTGCTAGATGGGATGAAACAGCACAACCGTCTACTTAGTTATCCTACATGGTATGATTATGTGCCCATACATATTCTCACCCTCCGTAGCTACCGGAATTTTCCTAGTTGTATGCCAGAGGGGACCATTGTGTAAGTCTATTGCATCTTTTGCTTTCAAAAAAACTATTAGGTTGTTACGTCTTTTTGCTATCTCTGCGAGCAGCCCTGCTTAGGTTGTACAGTCTGACAGCCAAAGGTAGGAAGGACCTGCGAAACCTTTCGGTTGTGCACCTGGGATGATGTAGTCTGCTGCTAGATGAGCTCCTCAGTGCATTCAGTATGTCCTGCATAGGGTGGAACTCGGACTCCAGCAGAGATGACAGTTTAGCCACCGTCCTTCTCTCTCTTATCTCCTCCACCGGATCAAGGCGCTGCCCCAGGACAGAGCTAGCTTTCTTGATCAGTTTGTTCAGTCTCTTCCTATCGGCTGCAGTAATGCCACTGCCCCAGCAGACCACTCCAAAAGTGATGGCTGATGCCACCACCGTGTCATAGAATGTCTTCAGCAGCGCCCCTTGTACACCAAAAGACCTGAGTCTCCTCAGTAGGAACAGCCTGCGCTGTCCCTTCTTGTTGAGTGCGTCAGTATTGTGTGACCAGTCTAGTTGATTGTTCAGATGAACACCCAGGTACTTGTAGGATGTCACCATCTCAATGTCTGTTCCCTGTATATTTACTGGTGCTGTGAGGGGTTGTCCTTGCCTGCGGCAGTCAACCACCAGCTCCTTAGTTTTCCTCGCGTTGATCTGGAGGCAGTTCCGATGGCACCAGTCCACGAAGTCCTGGATAAGCCCTCTGTACTCAGCTTCATCTCCATTGGAGATGAGGCCAACGATCGCAGAGTCATCAGAGAACTTCTGTAGATGGCAGTGTGTTGTGTTGTGTGAGAAGTCCGCAGTATAAAGAGTGAACAGGAAGGGAGCCAACACCGTTCCCTGGGGGGCCCCCGTGCTACTGATGATCGTGTCGGACACACAGTCCCGGGTTCTCACAAACTGAGGCCGGTTCATGAGGTAGTCCAGGATCCATGATGACAGGTGCTGGTCCACCCCTGCGCGCAGCAGCTTGTCCTTCAGGATCATCGGTTGGATGGTGTTGAAAGCACTGGAGAAGTCAAAGAACATGATCCTCACCACATTCCCGGGCTTCTCCAGGTGGGACAGAGAACGGTGAAGGAGGAAGATCACTGCATCCTCCACCCCAATGCCATGCTGGTAGGCGAACTGGAGTGGATCTATCGCTGGTTCCACCAGGGGGCGGAGGTGAGCCAGGAGCAGTCTCTCCAGGGTCTTCATCAAGTGGGACGTCAAGGCCACCGGTCTGTAGCTGTTCAGGTCTTTGGAGTGGGAAGTTTTTGGTACAGGTACCACACAAGATGTTTTCCACAGCTGTGGTACCCTCCCCAGCTTCAGGCTCAGGTTGAAGATGTACGTCACAATCCCACACAGCTGGTCTGCACAGGACTTGAGGAGCTTTGCGCTGATGCCGTCCGGTCCCGACGCCTTCCTCGCCTTGATCTTCCTCAGCTCCGTCCTCACCTGGGTCCTGGTCAGGGTCAGGATGGGGGGCTGTGTGTTGGGAGTGGGGGGGTGTTGGTGGAGTGGGGAGTGGGCAGCAGGACTTGATGTCTTTACAGGCAGCAGTGGTTGTTGTGCAGTCAGGGGGGAGGGCGGTTGGTCAAACCTATTGAAAAACAAATTCAGATTGTTCGCCCACTCCCTGCCCCCCGTGGCCTGGGGGGAGGTATTCTGGAGCCCAGAGATGGTTTTGAGGTTTCTCCAGACCCCGCTGATGTCGCTTTGTTGCAGCTTGTCCTCCATCTTCCTCCTGAAGCTGTCCTTGCCTTCTCTGATCTTTCTCCTCAGCTCCCTCTGTACGGACTTCAGCATCTCCCTATTCCCCGACCTGAAGATCCTCTTCTTCTCTCTCAGAAGTGTTTTAATCTCAGGGTTGATCCAGGGTTTGTTGTTTGAGCAACACCGTATGGTCTTTTCTTCAGACTTTTCCCCACAATAAGAGCTCTCAAGGCAGGATAAAGCAGACTGAACATGTTCTAAAAGCTCTGTCTGAAACGGTCTGTTTCCAGCCTGACATTAATAAGCCCATAATGTAATCCATTAATTAAATTATCTTGCTATGTGTGCAAGGTGATTTAAGTATGCATTTAAAAGTAACGTGAAAGTTATCTTTCCAAGTAACTATTTACTTTAATCATGCAGTAATTAGTAAAGTACCTCAATTACTTTTGAAAAGAAGTAACTAGTAACTGTAATTAGTTACTATTTTTAGTAACTTGCATATCACTGCTGGACAATTTTTCATCTTTCAATGATCGCTCAACAATATCCACCCTTGTGTAAAGGTGGTGGAAGAGCACTAGAAACCTTTCAAATATACAGTATATACACCTAAAGTGTCAATGGAGGTAACTCACCCCGTATATTCAGTAGATAGATAGATAGATAGATAGATAGATAGATAGATAGATAATGTCATGTGTCTGAGGTCTAATGTCATCCCAGACCTCAGACACAGTTTATTGTTGTATTTTGCATCTGTTTTTGTCTGCTTATTTGTCCAGGTTTGTCTGTGTTTCTGTTTTTCCCCTCTCCCTCCAGACACTCCCACTTGCTATTCACAGTTTTGGCCCAGCTGTAAGCAGCTCTCAATTACTTCACCTGCAGCCAGCTCTTACACCTGTGCCCAATCATGTAATCAGCTCATTTTGTATTTTACCCTGTCAGTTCTGTCACTCCGTCAGTCTACCTGGCTAGATGAGCTGGAGACCCTAGGCCCTAGTCATCCTCCTAGTCTTTACTTCGGCGTTTAGCCTCTTCTCTTGGACTGCATTTGGTGTGGTATTTTCCCGGAGCTCAGCCTCGCCCAGTACTCACTACGTAAGTCTTCTCTCGTCCAAACCAAGTCCATGTTTCTGTGTTTCCTTCTGTGGCTCAGTCCAGTCCTGAGGCATGACGTGGACTTCTATCTACTTGTTTAGCAGTATTATTACTGAACTGTTTCCTGCTGTGCGGCGTTGTTTTCCCAGAGCGGGGTCCCGCTCCACAGCACAGCAGGATCATTAACCTTTTGACATTTTGTGTTTGACACTGTTTGAACTGTTGCCTTTTGTTATCAATAAATGCACAATTCATCCAGCACATGGGCTCATCTCTTTTCCATTTGTGCGCCTCGTAAAGGCGCACGTTCATGACAGATATATAGATCGATAGATAGATGCAGCATTGTTATGACCAGAATTCAACATCAGAGTGAGTTATTGTACAGTGAAATGGCATGTGGCAGGAAGAATTTCCTGTACCTGGCCGTTTGGCAGCAATGCTGTAACAGTCCGCTAGAGAAAGTGCTCTGCTGTCCGCCCAGTGTATGGTGGAGGGGGTGATCAGGATTGTCCATGATGGATCACAGTTTTAGTGTCCTCCTCTCCACCACAGTCTCAAAGGTCTTCATCCTGAGACCAATTTCAGAGCCAGTCCTCTTGATAATCTTGTCAAGTCTGTTGGTGTTGCTGGCTCTGATACTGATACCCCAACAGACGGCAGCAAAGAAAATGGTGCTGGCGACAAGGGCCTGGTAGAAAAGCTCCAGCATCCTGTTGCCCACGTTGTAGGATCTCAGCTTCCTCTGAAAGTAGAGTCTGCTCATGTCCTTCTTGTAAGCAGCATCAGTGTTAGATTTCCAGTCCAGTCCGCTGCTGATCATGACACCCAGGTATTTGTAGTCCTCCACTACCTCCACATCCTCCCCCGCAATCCACAATGGCTGTAAAGGTGTCCTCTTCTTCCTGAAGTCAATCACCATCTCTCTGGTCTTGCTAACGTTCAGCCTCTGGTGATTCTGCAGGTTTCAGTACACAAATCTGTCTACCAATGCCCTGTACTCCCTCTCCTCTCCCCCTCTTATTCACCCAACAACAGCTGAGTCATCAGAGAATTTCTTTATTTTACAATTATTTTATTTGTCTTGCTTGGTCTAAAAATACAGTGTCAGTATTTAAACACTCCCATGTCAGCATAATTACTCCAATGAAATATTTTTTTATTAATTAATGAACTATGCTAACAAGCGTCTATGCCTCATTTTCCATCATATTTAACCAACTCTGCTCATTAACAGTCCAGGCAAGGTTGCGTTCTCTGGTGCAAATTAGTAGTTTAGAGGCGAGCATTGCTTCAGTTAGTGTTAGTTTCTTTGGGAGATGAGGAGAGTGTAATTATCACCAAAGCATGCATGTAACTACATTCATTTTTGAATTTGCAATGTCAGTAATTTTTTTTTTTTTTAACGTCCCCCAGTGCCCACACTGCTTCACCGTCTGACTCCAAAAATAACCCCATCAATGCAGTATGAACAGACATGAGTATTTTTTTCATAGTGGATTTTATACAGTGGAGTATTTAGAATTTTCCTGAAATAATCAAGGAATAAAGGTTTTTTTTTTAATCATGTGTGTTACTGTTAAATCTGAAGACACAAATGAAGACAATAATTATGTATTCAAGGAGATTTTATTGTCATTCTTGTCTACAAGAGAAATAACAAAATTTGTTTCTGGGGTCCCAGTACTGTCACAAGGAATATAATGAGAACAGTAATTAAGAAAATTAAGATAAGCTAAGAGGTACAGAATATAGTATAAAATAAAGGTATAAAATATTATAAAAGTAAATGGTATAAAAATTTAATATATACATGTTTCCAGAAAATATCAGAAACTAGAAAAGCACTCAGAGTGCATACCTCTACCAAGGCTCCTTCCATCCCTTATGGATCACCTCCAAAATGTAATGGGTTCGTGTGTAGGCCAAGAGCCACTTGTGGTGAAAATTGCATCAAAGTCTGTCCAGTAGTTTTGGAGCATTTTTGCTAATGCTCTTTGAGAGGATTTTATGTGTTTCAGCTCCAGTGTTTCCTCAGTGGAGCCCCTTATGCCGTATACTGCTTGACCCATCTGCAGGGGTGTTGGTCTCGTGGGTCGCTCTAGCTTGGGTTGGTGGGGGCTTTATGCTGTTGCCTATAGCTGTGGTATGGGCCCCGGCCTTTCCTGGTTAGAGTGGCCTCTGTGGCATGCCCTTTGGTTGTGGGCTGTGTGTTTTCCCGGCGTGGAGGGGGGCTCCACAGGATGGTTACTCCTTGACATGGTGCCTCAGTGCCGAGCTATGTCTCTTTTATTTTATACAGTATGTGTGTAAGAGAAGTAGGGGGTGGTGTATGTGCCTGTGTGTGTTTTGTGGGTATGTTTATGGGCAGGTTGGAAGGGATGGGATGTATTGTGCAAATATATGTATCTAAATTTGTCTGTTGTTTTCATCTATGTAAAGCACTTTGCACTGCATCCAATGTTTGAAAAGTGCTATACAAATAAAGTTTGATAAGAGCCTTGGTGGAGGTATGCGATATGGAAGTATGTAATGGGTTCCTCTCTAGTCCAAGAACCATGTCTGGTTAAAATTTCATCCAGATCCTTCCAGCAGGTTTTGCGTAATCCTGCTCACAGTCAAACAAACCAACACAGATGACATTAACTCTTTGGCGGAGGTAATTACTGGATGTGCAATTGAATTATTGGATGTGCAAATGAACAGTAGTGAACGGTAATGTGCGAATTCACAGTAGCATGCAGAGCAACCTATAGTACTTTTCCAGTGTTCAACAGTGTGACAGCTTTTGGAAAAAAAAGCCTTTTTTTCATTCCGGTTGTACTGCTTTAGATGCTCCACAGGAAAGAGGGACAAAGTGACTGTGCAGGGTGGGTGGAATCCGTTGTGATGCAGGTGGCATCAAGTGACATAAATATCTGTATTGGTGGTAGGGAGGCTACTCAAAACAATCTTCTGTGCTGCCATGTGGAGAGCTTTTCCTCTCTGCAGCAGAGAAGCTCTGGTACCACACAGTGATGCAGGCGCAGAGGACACTCTCCACTACACATCTGTAAAAGGAGGACAGGAGTGAGTCTCCAAGCCCAGTCCTCCAGTCTCCTGAGAAAGTACAGGCACTAGTCAGCCTTTCTAACCAGACAGGAAGAATTAACTTGGTAGCTGTGTGATTTTAACCAAAAAAATCTGTGTACCTTGAATCCATTTGCTACTTATTGCTTTTTTTTAATCTTATGTTTATACCTCTTTTTTTAATGCCAGCAATGAAATTTAAAACAATTGCAGCATGTCTGTCTCTGCAGTTTTTGCATTAGTTTTGGATTAATTTTTGTCATATTTACCCCACATGAATTTGATTGAAATAACCGGAGAAAGTCACTTGATTGCTCATGTTGTCGCTGTTCATTATTATTAACAAATGAAAATGATGTTGATGCTTTGAGTCAATTGCAGATCTTATTAATTATCTTCCTAATTGCCCTCTACTTGCTGTCCTACAGTGATCGGGCGAACTCTTAACTCCTCAGGGCATAAAAACAAGCTAGATTTTCCAAAGTGATTAATAAAATTAAATTCAAACCAATATCTTTCTTAAGTATACCTATGCAAAAGCCACAGAACAAATAGTAGCAGAGGAAGAATTGTTCCAATAAATGATTACAACTTAAAGCGTCCATCTGATTGACTGTAGTTAACATTGCTGTATTTACATTAAAAGCTGCAGTGTTCATTTCAGTTTTTTGGTCAGATTTAGCTGTCATGACAGTTCACATTCATAATTTAAAGTGACTTATGTGGCACTAATACGAATGAATCTGTCTTCTGAAACTGCACATATCTGCACAGCAACGTGATCACATTGTCTAGGACAAAACATCATACTGTATTTGTGAGCACACTTGTTAATCAGGGTCGGGGGGCATGTCCCCCCAAACCTGGAAAAAAGAGAATTTTCACCCCGTGTATCATCATAAACCTTTTTATATCATGTTACAGAACTGGATGAAATGCATTTTAATGCTAAGGATATGTGCAATACAAATATAAAATCAACAAAACAGAACCCCCTGTACTCCATTTCCCTTGGAGACTTTTATTCAGCTAGTTTAGGTGACTCGCCATGTCCACCATGAAGTGAAACTTCTTGACCTCCATTATTTCCATGTCCTTTTGATATGTAATTGCAGGGAGCCACAACATAAGATAAGATAAGCCTTTATTAGTCCCACAACGGGGAAATTCCAGGATTGCAACAGCACAGGGATAGCAACACTCAGAGCAACAATCAGAAGGCAAGAAAAAAACAAGCAAGCAAGAGCGGCAAATATACATATGTACATTCATTCATTCATTCATCTTCTTCCGCTTAATCCTTTTCGGGTCGCAGATAAAATAAATATACACACACACACAGACACACAGTGCAGAGCATTGTAGCTGGATGGAATAAATATGAGTATATGAACACACAGTGCAGAGCATTGTAGCTAGATGGAATAAATATGTAAATATATAAACACCCACAGTACGGAGCATTGCAGCTAGGTGGAATAAATATGCAAGTATATAAACACACACAGTGCGGAGCAATATAGCTAGATGGAATAATATGTAGATATATAAAAACACAGTGCGGAGCATTGTAGCTAGATGGAATAAATATGTAAATATACACTCACCGGCCACTTTATTAGGTACACCTGTCCAACTGCTCGTTAACACTTAATTTCTAATCAGCCAATCACATGGCGGCAACTCAGTGCATTTAGGCATGTAGACATGGTCAAGACAATCTCCTGCAGTTCAAACCGAGCATCAGTATGGGGAAGAAAGGTGATTTGAGTGACTTTGAACGTGGCATGGTTGTTGGTGCCAGAAGGGCTGGTCTGAGTATTTCACAAACTGCTGATCTACTGGGATTTTCACGCACAACCATCTCTAGGGTTTACAGAGAATGGTCCGAAAAAGAAAAAATATCCAGTGAGCGGCAGTTCTGTGGGCGGAAATGCCTTGTTGATGCCAGAGGTCAGAGGAGAATGGCCAGACTGGTTCGAGCTGATAGAAAGGCAACAGTGACTCAAATAACCACCCGTTACAACCAAGGTAGGCAGAAGAGCATCTCTGAACGCACAGTACGTCGAACTTTGAGGCAGATGGGCTACAGCAGCAGAAGACCACGCCGGGTGCCACTCCTTTCAGCTAAGAACAGGAAACTGAGGCTACAATTTGCACAAGCTCATCGAAATTGGACAATAGAAGATTGGAAAAACGTTGCCTGGTCTGATGAGTCTCGATTTCTGCTGCGACATTCGGATGGTAGGGTCAGAATTTGGCGTCAACAACATGAAAGCATGGATCCATCCTGCCTTGTATCAATGGTTCAGGCTGGTGGTGGTGGTGTAATGGTGTGGGGAATATTTTCTTGGCACTCTTTGGGCCCCTTGGTACCAATTGAGCATCGTTGCAACGCTACAGAATACCTGAGTATTGTTGCTGACCATGTCCATCCCTTTATGACCACAATGTACCCAACTTCTGATGGCTACTTTCAGCAGGATAATGCGCCATGTCATAAAGCTGGAATCATCTCAGACTGGTTTCTTGAACATGACAATGAGTTCACTGTACTCAAATGGCCTCCACAGTCACCAGATCTCAATCCAATAGAGCATCTTTGGGATGTGGTGGAACGGGAGATTCGCATCATGGATGTGCAGCCGACAAATCTGCGCCAACTGTGTGATGCCATCATGTCAATATGGACCAAACTCTCCCAGCACCTTGTTGAATGTATGCCACGAAGAATTGAGGCAGTTCTGAAGGCAAAAGGGGGTCCAACCCGTTACTAGCATGGTGTACCTAATAAAGTGGCCGGTGAGTGTATAAACACACACAGTGCAGAGCATTGTTGCTAGATGGGATGAAACAGCATAACCGTCTACTTAGTTATCCTACATGGTATGATTATGTGCCCATACATATTCTCACCCTCCATAGCGACCGGTATGTTCCTAGTTGTATGCCGGAGGGGACCATTGTGTAAGTCTATTGCATCTTTTGCATTCAAAAAACTATTAGTTTGTCACGTCTTTTTGCTATCTCTGCGAGCAGCCCTGCTTAGGTTGTACAGTCTGACAGCCGTTGGTAGGAAGGACCTACGAAACCTCTCGGTTGTGCACCTGGGATGATGTAGTCTGCTGCTAAATGAGCTCCTCAGTGCATCCAGTATGTCCTGCATAGGGTGGAACTCGGACTCCAGCAGAGATGACAGTTTAGCCACCGTCCTTCTCTCTCCTATCTCCTCCATCGGATCAAGGCGCTGCCCCAGGACAGAGCTAGCTTTCTTAATCAGTTTGTTCAGAGCTGTAGGTTGCTGACCCCTGCTCTAGCGTCTATATAAACATGCACTGAATATGGATATATGAATTTTTATTATTTTTTCTAATAAAAATTTAAGTAAAACCAAATTTTAAAGGACATTCACTGCACTAAATATATATATATCACAATATACAGTATATTATGTATCATGATACAGAGAAATTATTTTGATACTTTTTTTCTTCTTTTTTTTTAGCTATATCACTCAGCCCCACTCTGTGTCAAGAATGACCCACAGGAGCGGAATGGAGACCCAAGCACTGGACTGAGAGTTGCAGGTGATTTAATAAAAACACAAAATATTACAGAGGCAGGATACAGGAACAGAGACGGGACAAATTCCCAACAAGGCGAATAGCACTCAGGCTAAGGCGTTCGATAGACAAAGTAGCATAGACATAGGACTCACATCTGGAGACAAAGTGTAGGACGTCGCCCCGAGCTGTGAGGTGGCGTCCCTTAAATAGGACAATGAGAGATGAAACAGATGATAAACAGGTGTGGGAAACAGGAGCAAGGATTATAAATCAAGATATACAAGTAAACAAAGACCCTTGTCAAAATAAAAGCACAGGAGGAATAATGTTTAAGGTAAGTAACTATAAATCTGAAATGATTACAAAACAAGATTCAAACCAAATAATACAATACTAATAAAAACCCAAGTTACAAAAGGGAGAACTGAAGGCAAAGGCGGAGAAGGCTCAGATATAAACACAGGAAGATATCATTTTTAATGCAAAACAAGATGGCCAAAGAGTCATATTAAAAACAGAAAAAACTATAACTAACCTAAGATAACGATAACAGCACAACTCAAAACAAACAGAACCAAAGGGCAAACTCAGTAAACATAATGCAAACAAAACCATACTCAAATACTAAAATAAAACTGAGATGAAGAAAATGCAGAAAATAATCAGAAATAACTGAAAGCGTGAGCACGGTTCTCCCATCGTGCTTAGCATTATGACACTTAGGCCTTTTCCACCAAGACGGTTCCAGTGCTTAACCCTCTGAATGTGTATGTTGCCAAACTGTGACATAACCCCTAGTGGTCAAGAGTAGTAAATATTTTTTTGTCAATAAAATGGTTCAGATTTCCAAGGCTATAACTTGAAAGTTGCAAGAGATATTGGCTTACTGTCAATTAGAAAGATGTAAAATATGATCCAAAGTTTCATATAGGAATAAATTTATTCATCTAATTTGCATAATGTCGCAGCACCTCTTTAAATTCCATAACTCAGTGAAAAGTGGCCTTTGGACATATTTACACAAAGAATTGTTCAGTCTTTTGACAGTTGAGTTTTTACAGAGGTACCTCATCATCTTATCTTCAAAGTATATGAACAAGAAATCAATACATTAAAAAAAACCCTGAAATAAGTCACTCACTGTTGACAAAGGGGGGCTGGCTGGCTGGGTGAATGGCTGGCTTGCGTGGTCACTGCGTTTTCACACATCATGGTCCATATTTTGCATTCTGTTGGTAATTTAAAGTCAGTACCACATCTACAAAGTCTTATGATTATCCCACATAAATTTTGCGTGTATCCCAAAGCTGAAAAAGTGACGTTAGGGCGCATATATTGTATCCATATTCCCCACATACACCTAGTAGGCATGACGGTGCATATTCTAGAAGCTTCACGTCTTAATGGACAAACAGGACCTGACCCTGCAGGGACCTACGTGAGGTGTGAAATTGGCCTTGCAGGAGATGGGAAGTTGGAGAGAATGTCCCAGCAGGAGCCCCGGAGGCTAGAAGGTTAAGAGACAATGGAGACGCCAAGGAGCCTCGGGGGCTGGATGTTTACTAAAGGACTGTGGGTTGGGGGT
Source organism: Pholidichthys leucotaenia (assembly GCA_020510985.1). Lineage (NCBI taxonomy): Eukaryota > Metazoa > Chordata > Actinopteri > Cichliformes > Pholidichthyidae > Pholidichthys > Pholidichthys leucotaenia. The sequence continues at coordinate 220,343,331 of CM035844.1, forward strand.
GTGTGATTTGATGTTGGGGGATTTGTGACTTTGCAGGATATAAGAACTGTGTGAGACGATTGCTCTCTCTCTTTTCTGAGATTCTGTGCTTGTTGGAGGATGTGACCTCAATTAACCAACCCTGAGAAATAAACTCAGTCTCGTTTGTGAAAGGCATCCTCTACACTGGTGACCTACGACAAACTATGGCTGGTGGCGACGATCTTCCCGCACCGGACTCTTCAGGAGCCAACCGGGTTAACGCAGCTACCACACTACAGCTGCCCGATTTCTGGCAACATAACCCGCGCTCCTGGTTTACCACTGTGGAGGCGCAGTTCCACCTTCGGGGAATCTCAGCGGACGCAACGAGGTTCTACCATGTCGTCACGAAGCTGGACAGCCTCACAGTGCAGCGGGTGGAGAGCCTGACCAACCACCCGCCCCAGGACAAAAAGTATGGCGCACTGAAAGCCGCCCTCATTCGAGCTTTCGCTCCCTCGCAGGGAGAGCGAGCAGAGAGACTTCTAGCGCTAACAGAAGGGGAAGCAGACAGGCCAGCAGATCTGATGGCGAGGATGATGAACCTGAGAGGCGAAGATGACGACAGTTTTATCTTCGCCCACCTCTTTCTCAGAACACTACCGCCAGCAGTGAGTCACCCTGGCCAGCTCACAGCTGCTCAACCACCGCGACTACCACGGGCTGGGCCAGGAGGCGCAGCGGCTCGTCGACGCCCATAGACGACACGCAGCCACGACGGCGGCAACGGAGCTGAACGCATCGAGGGGAGACCAGAGGCCGCAGCACCGGACCCACTGACGTCAGCAGCGGCAGAGACCAGGAGAAGCGGAGCGGATGGCACCCTCTGCTTTTACCATCGACGTTTCTCAGAGGGCGTGCAGATGCATCCCACCGTGCCGATACAAGCGCCAGGGAAACGCCAAGACCGAGAGTCGGTAGCAGCTGCTGCTCTCGGCGCAAAGAACAAGCTGCTTTTTGTGACAGACGCAAATTCAGGGAAGGATTTCCTGGTGGACACAGGCTCCCAGCTGAGTTTTGTCAAGCCTTCCTACGCGGACCTGCTGGCGCCTTCCAGCGGACCCCTGGTGCTAGCGGCAAATGGCTCGACGATCAAAACCTATGGGGAGAAGACACTCCTTCTATCCTTCCACGGGCGCACCTTCGAGCGGACTTTCGTCGTAGCTGCAGTTAGCAACAACATGCTAGGTGCTGATTTTTTATGCTTAAACAGATTATTAGTTGATCTTAGTGCATTTACCATATGTCTATTAGTATCTCCTGTACAGCTCGGGTGGCCCCGCCTTCTGCACATCCCAATGTCACAGCTGCAGGTGGTAAGTTTCATGCACTACTCAATCAGTTCCCAGCACTCACGGTCCCAACATTTTCAGCGTCAGTAGCCAAACAGGGGGTCAAGCACTTTATAACTACCTCTGGCCCCCCTGTTTTTTGCAAAAGCTCGGCGATTGGACCCAGCTAAACTGGCCATCGCGCGCGAGGAATTCGCCAACTTGGAAAAACTGGGCATTGTTAGACGCTCTAACAGCCCTTGGTCGTCACCCCTGCATATGGTCCCCAAGGCTGACGGCTCGTGGCGGCCTTGCGGTGATTTCCGCAGGTTAAATAATGCTTCAGCACACGACCGCTACCCGATTCCGCACATCCAGGATTTTTCGGCACATTTGGCGGGGGCGCGCATCTTTTCCAAAATAGATTTGGTACGCGGTTATCACCAAGTCCCAGTCTGCGCTCAAGACATACCCAAAACGGCAGTAATAACCCCCTTTGGGCTTTTTGAGTTTTTGCACATGCCTTTTGGCCTCAAAGGCGTCACACAGATGTTCCAACGCATGATGGATGCGGTGTTGCATGGCTTCCCTTTCGTGTTCGCCTATTTGGATGATATTTTGGTAGCCAGTGCATCCGAAGTCGAACACGAACGCCACCTCACAGCAGTTTTTCAGAGGCTGACAGAGCATGGGCTGATAATTAACCCAGCGAAATGTCAATTCAGGGTAGCGCAAATCGATTTTTTTGGGCCACCGCGTTTCTCCAGAAGGAGCGGTCCTGCTGCCCGATAAAGTACGCGCGATAACGGAGTTTCCCCAGCCGCAGATAGTTAAAGCATTGCAAGAATTTTTGGGGATGGTCAATTTTTATAACAGTTTCCTCCCCAGCGCGGCACAGCTCATGCACCCACTGTACGCTGCACTAAAGAAACAAAAACCTGCAAATAAGGTCGAGTGGTCCCCGGAACGGGAGCGCGCTTTCTCCCAGGTCAAGTCGGCCCTCGCGAACGCTGTGTTGTTGGCACACCCGGTGCCAGCAGCTTGCATGGCGCTAACCACGGACGCTTCCGACGTAGCAGTTGGGGTGGTTGTCGAGCAACTGGTAGCAGGGAGCTGGCAACCGCTTGCGTTTTTCAGCAAAACATTGCGCGATAACGAGCGGAAATACAGCGCGTTCGATAGGAAGCTTTTAGTCCTGCATTTGGCCATCCGCCACTTCCAGTTCTGGCTGGAAGGGCGCCGTTTCATCGCGTTTGTAGACCACAAACCATTAACATTTGCAATGGCTAAGATTTCAGAACCTTGGTCGGGCCGACAGCAGAGACAGCTGGCCGCGATTTCGGAGTTTACCACCGACATTCAACACGTGGCGGGCAAACACAATGTAGTGGCAGATTGTCTCTTGCACGCAGTTGCAATGCCAGGCCCCCAGGGGGCAGACTCGGTGGCCGTGGACACGGGCCAGGCTTGCGACGCGGAAGCGCTCGCAGCCCCGGTCTGCGTGGGCTTAAATTACGCAGCCATGGCCGCTGAGCAGGTTAACGATGTGGATGTGCGCGCACTCCAGTCTGGGCCAACAGGGCTAAGGCTGGAGCACAGGGTGCATCAAATAGGTATGCCCCCTCTAATCTGCGATGTCTCCACGGGGCGCCCCCGCCCCGTGGTCCCAGCTGCATGGCACCGCCGCGTTTTTGACTTAATCCATTCGCTGGCACATCCGGGCGTTCGCGCATCGATCAAAATGGTGGGAGAAAAATTTGTTTGGCCGGGGCTGCGTAAACAGGTCAAAGAATGGGCCGCAGTGTGTCAAAGAGCAAAGATACACAAGCACATGCGGGCCCCTCTGGAACCTTTTCACATCCCGGCCAAACGCTTCGACCACGTGCATATCGACTTGGTGGGACCCCTCCAGCTGTCGCAAGGGTTCACACATCTTCTAACCATGGTGGACCGCACCACGTGCTGGCCAGAAGTGGTCCCCCTGGCGTCAACTACAGCAGCAGATGTTGCGCGCGCGTTTTTAACGGCTTGGGTCGCGCGTTTTGGAGTCCCGTCTGACATAATGTCTGACAGAGGACCCCAATTCGTTTCCGAGCTCTAGTCATCCATGGCACTCGGTCTGGGGGTGAAAATTCACCGCACGACCGCATATAACCCCCAAGCCAACGGTTTGTGCGAACGCTTTCACCAGTCATTGAAAGCAGCCCTCAGAGCGGCTCTCACGGACACAAATTGGGTTGATAAACTTCCATGGGTTTTATTGGGGTTGCGTTCAGCACCTAAGGAAGATTTGCAAGCCTCTCCGGCTGAGCTAGTTTTTGCCCAACCCCTCCGGTTACCATGCGAATTCCTTCCAGAGAACCCCGCACCAAATCGCCCCCCCCCCCGCTCAGCTGCTGCAGAGCGACGCAGGATCAAACACCCTCCCCGGCCCAGTTCATCAGTTTCCCACGCGTTTTTGTGCCTAAAGCCTTAAAGAGCGCAGAATTTGTCTTTGTCAGACATGACGCTCAGAGGCCAGGTTTAAGACCACCTTATGATGGACCGTTCAGAGTGTTGGAAACTGGGGAAAAACATTTTTTGCTCGATTTGGGAGACAGGAGGGAATTAGTCTGCATTAACAGACTCAAACCCGCTTTTGTGTTGGCTGATGAACAAGTGCAGTTAGCCAGGGCCCCCCGCCGCGGCAGGCCGCCGGGGAGACACTCTTCTAAGCTTTCACAAGGATGTGCTAACGACTCTAATCCACAGATGCAAGAAACGGCTACAGGCAGATCGAAAGCTGCTTACAGCAGTTATGGCAGGAGATTGAAGCCCAAGCAGTCGGAAGTGTGATATGTTGTGCCTTTTTGCTGTTCTGTGTCTTATGACATGATTCTATGCATGTTGGGGTGTACTTTGTCCTTATTTAGACGTTTTTGGGGGGGTTATATGGCGCATATTTAGGGCGCATATATTGTATCCATATTCCCCACATACACCTAGTAGGCATGACGGTGCATATTCTAGAAGCTTCACGTCTTAATGGACAAACAGGACCTGACCCTGCAGGAACCTACGTGAGGTGTGAAGTTGGCCTTGCAGGAGATGGGAAGTTGAAGAGAATGTCCCAGCAGGAGCCCTGGAGGCTAGAAGGTTAAGAGACAATGGAGACACCAAGGAGCCTCGGGGGCTGGATGTTTACTAAAGGACTGTGGGTTGGGGGTGTGTGATTTGATGTTGGGGGATTTGTGACTTTGCAGGATATAAGAACTGTGTGAGACGATTGCTCTCTCTCTTTTCTCAGATTCTGTGCTTGTTGGAGGATGTGACCTCTCAATAAACCAACGCTGAGAAATAAACTCAGTCTCGTTTGTGAAAGGCATCCTCTACAGCGTGACGATTGTGGACATATTAGATTTCTGGGCTAAATGCTAGAACAGGAAATGAGGAGTTCTTCTTCTTTTGTGTATAACATGTCATCCACTGAGTCCTCCAACGGATGTCTGCCACCTTTTGAAACTGGCAAATCAGTACAAATCCCCAAGGCAGGCGATCATGTCAGTGAGAAGACAGGTGCAGTGTCATGCTCTGCCACTAGGGGCACAAAAATTCTCACTCAAAGAGTTAATTGGAGCAAGAGCCTGATTTGCACCAGTTCTTTGGTTTTCCACCACCTGAAGCACCATTCCAAGGCTCTCAAAAGTGGGGCTGTCATGGCCCAAACTCCTACCTGGGCAAGCGGCAGCACCAGTTTACATTGGGTGCTTCCACAGCCATGGGTGTGGTTAACCAGCCAGCTTCAAACCATTACTGACTGCCATGTTGCATTCCAAACAGCAGAGCAAGTAATGGATTCCAAAACCAAACAGATTTGCAGCGAAGAGGAGACACATTTCTTGGCTCTATGGACATGAGCAGAAGTACAAGATAAGCTGGAGGGGACCACTCATCTGAAGAACTGTTTTGGGGGACAGGCCAGCCATCGTAACTGCCGTGGATGAGTCCGTATAACAAACTGCTCAAAACACACTGGTAAGTGTATTGTCTTTAAAATGCCAAAAGTTAATGAAAACATATACATATACTGTATATCTGCTTGTATTGATATGTAACAGCCAAAGTGCGGAGATATATATATATAGTATACTAAAATACTATATTTTCCGTTAGCTATGCTAACAAGTTAACAGTGCTTTTACTACAACCAAACGTTTGTCCTCACCATGAAGAAATGAACAGGCCGTCTCTGCTGACAAATGTATATTGCTTGTATTGATATGTAATGGCCAAAGTGCGGATATTTTTTTTTAGTCACTCTTGTGCCTATAGTATTTTTGGTTAGCTATGCTAAAAGTGTTTTTACCACGAACGTTTCTCCTCGCCATAAAGAAATGTGCATTTGAGAAACTAGAACAAAAATCTTAGCGTGTAGCGCCCATAATGGTAACATTATGTAGCTCACATATTTCACGCAGACATGCGCGCGCTCCTGTCTGGACCAACAGGGTTAAGGCTGGAGAGCAAAAGTTTACAAACCGGTTCACCCCCTCTAATCTGCGACATATCCGCCGGGTGACCACCCCCGGTGGTACCGGCCACGTGGCGCCGTCGCGTTTTTGACGCGGTGCACTCCCTGGCACACCCGGGAGTACGCGCTTTGGTGAAAATGGTAGCGGAGAAGTTTGTTTGGCCGAGCCTGCGCAAGCACGTGAAAGAGTGGGCAAAAGCCTGCATGGCTTGCCAGCGGGCCAAAGTCCACAGGCACACGAAGGCCCCTTTAGAACCGTTCCACATTCCAGCTAAGAGATTCGATCATGTGCACGTAGACCTAGTGGGCCCCCTGCCGCCGTCACAAGGGTTCACACATCTCTTGACAATGGTGGACCGAACCACACGTTGGCCGGAAGTGGTCCCGTTAACGTCGACCACAGCGGCAGAGGTGGCTCGCGCTTTTTTAACAGCCTGGGTAGCGCGGTTCGGGGTTCCGTCGGATATTACGTCCGATAGGGGACCTCAATTTGTGTCAGAGCTGTGGTCAGCAATGGCCAACGGCTTGGGAGCGGCAGTCCACCGCACTACCGCTTATCACCCCCAGGCCAACGGTTTATGCGAGCGTTTTCACAGGTCTTTGAAGGCAGCCCTCAGAGCGTCGCTCACGGATGCAGATTGGGTAAACAAACTACCATGGGTTTTATTGGGGTTGCGTTCGGCACCCAAAGAGGACTTAGATGCCTCACCCGCAGAATTGGTTTTTGCGCAACCTCTCAGGCTGCCCGACGAGTTCCTACCAGCCCATGCGGCACCAGGGCGCCCCCCGGTGCGGGGACCTCTGATTGGCACGGGAGCAGAAATGCTGATGATTCTGTTTGATGTGCGGGTATAAATGTATGTGGGTTTACCGCAGCTCTTCCTCTTTTTTCCTGACTGAGAGAGAGCTGGGGACTTGAGATGAATAAACCATACTGAGAAATTATCCAGTCTCATCATTTCATGATCCCCACAAGCGTCTTACAGAATACTTTGTTAGATATCCAGTGCAAAATACGCTGTTTGTTCAGTTTCAATACTGCTTATTGTTGTCTCAAATGACGTTAGTGGCGTCACCATATATCTTGAAATGCTCATTTGAGAGAAAACAAGAACAAAGATCTTAACGTCTTACAGAATACTTTATTTTTATAAAGACATCCAGCTCAAAATATGTTTTTTGTGGTATCAATACTGTGTATGAATGGGTGCCTTGCATTGTGTTATGGGAGATTTTTCTACCAAAGACACTAGTAACGTCATCTTTTTTACTATTTTGGTAATATTTCCATAATCTTGGGCCATTTTTTTTTTAAAATTTCACTCGTGTTTAATTGTGTGTTGTGTAACCGTGTTTTATCTAATCCTTCTCTTACTTTATTGCGCAGTAGCCTGGTGGAGCACCTACAATTTCATTGTACTGTACAATGACAATGAAGCCTATTCTATTCCTATTCTTCTATTCCATAATCAGACATGTAAGCTTTGCTAATATTAAATTAAATCACCCTTATTGTCATTCAACTGTACAACCAATCATGTACAGCAGAACGAGATTGTGCTTTACCTATCTACAGTGTAAATCACATACACCCCAAGTGCAGAATCAGAGGGCCGCTGCCATGCAAGGCGCCACCACAGAGGTCCCTCCTCCATTCCATTTATTGCTGAGCACCAAGATGGATGGCAGGAAGTTCCGCTTTTATATGGTCTTCGGCATGACCCGGCCGGGATTTGAACCCCTGCCTCCCGGGTGTGGTGCGGATGCTCTACCAACTGAGCCACCACTCCGGTAAATATTGATATTGAATAAAAATTGCCTTCTATGTCTGCATATCTAATGGAAGGCTTAAGTTGTACATTGCACAAACTAAAACACCTTTTTTGTATTTACAGATTTATCACACCTGGATGATGAGGGAGAACCAGCCAGACCTGTGGTTTCCAGCTCACCTTCATCAAGCTTGTCCTCCTCCTGCTCTTCCTATTCTCATCAGACCAGATTAGGTCATATATTTTCAGATCATGACCCATTCACACAAAGGAGGGAGTTAATTAAATCAATTATACACTTGAATTGAATGTTGTGATGCCACTAACAGTAAATGCATGTTGAATAGACACTTTCAATCTTGGATTGACGACTCCTACATTTTTCAGTGTGTGGTTATTTTATATTGCTTATTTTTGTACTTTAAAACAGGGAAACAGAAGTGGGACACAAACATGGACCTCCTTCTTGACTACCTGGAGAGGTCAGAGGAGAGACAGCAGGAGCAGAGCAGGAGGGAGGAGCAGCTGACTTCTGCTTTGCGTCAAAGCATCCAGAAGATGGAGGACAGGACCAACACCCTTGTTGGACTGATGGGACACGTCGTCTGTGCTTGAGGGACTGCAAACAAACTAGCTATCACATCATTGGTATTTTTGGCTGTGTACAGAATATTTCTTATGTAGCAGTCTTAAGTTTTTGCACATTTTGTAAATAAAAGCTTTGTTTCCTTAAGTGTTTTTCTGCTTCTGCATTAAGTAATTGTTATCCTCACACCAAACATATGCATGAAATGTAAAGCTGTTTAGGACAAACAATGCAAATCCTGCATTACTGCACTTAAGTTCATTTTTTTAAGGTATGGGACAATATATCAGGTATTTGTGGACTTACTCATATTTTTGACAACTTTTTTTACATTTTCTAAATAACATGCAACAACAAACTTTAAATCTATGCACTTTTTCTGTGGAAAATGTTCCAAGTTGCCAGCTTCAAAAATGATAGAGTTTATATTGTTTTGACAGTGTACCACATGACATTCTGTCAGCTCTGGACAAGATCATTTCTGGGGAAAGTACTTTTAACTTTTACACTTTACAGTCTGTCTCTGGTTACCCCTACATGAATAAAAACTTGAATCAGTACTTTAACCAGAATAGATGACATACAAGTACAGAAGGCATATACCTTTAACAACTCTGTAAATATGCCTATAAATACTTTAAAACAGAGTACACTGAGGACTGATTGTCAGCTGAATGTTTTATTCATTAATTATTTTGAACTACTTCACATACGTTAGATTTTGTAAATGATATGGTAGGCATTAAACAGGTTATTGCTCCCCACTGTTAAAATACTCCATTAAAGCTGCCCTAATGTCATTCTACACTGGCATGGTCAGGTAGTGGTTGAACTGGAGGCTGACTGTGACCAGGTGTGTCTGGGAGTCAAAAGTTGTCACCATGTTCCTCACAAATATTATCAAATATGCAGCAGGTGAGCACCATTTTCTTGCTCAGCTCCAGTTTGCAGTCATTCCTTGTCACAAGGGACCTCCATCGTCCTTTCAAGCCGCCGAAAGCCATTTCCACAACTGAACGTGCACAGCTCATCCGGTAATTGTAGTTATGTTGTTCAGGGGTAAGTCTGCCTGTGTCCGAAAAGGGTTTCATCAGCCACTTCTGCATGGGGTCAGCTGGGTGGTGAAATCCGATGTTGTGCCAAAAAGTGATCACCGTCTACAGGAGCCAGGATTGCCTGCTTGTTAACCACTTGCACTCCGGGCAATTTTCCTAAAAATGCCCAAAAATAACGTGCCCAAAGTAAATTGAAAGCTGTTATTCAACCCTTTGCAGCATCTTCATGGGGTTGGTCTCATTTAAAAGAAAACACTTTGAATTTTTTGGCAAAAAAAACATAATCTCTCTACGTGCTCCGGCCACTGAGTTACAGTCATCTAAACATACTGAACTTGAAGAAAAAAAAATTGGACACAGTGTTTTTTTGGATACAAATGCTTGTAAATAACACACAGCTGTCCGATCCGGCTGGAAAATGCAACAGAAATGTAGAACCAAGTGTTATCCAGCTGAGATCCAAATTTGGTAACAATACCACCAAAAATGAATATTTTACACAGCTTTGTTCTCAGGCTGTTCCCAGGCGTTATGGAACTGTGCCAAATTGTGCCAAATGGCACAGTTTGGAAAAACGTCTAACTTTTGAATAATTCAATGTAGAATCTTCATTTTAGGCTCTAATGAAAGGTCACACTCAGGGCTGTGTCTGTGTGTGTGTGTGTGGGCGGGGGGTCGTTCCCCCCCCCCCTGCTACCAAGGACCAAATTCGGCCCTCGCTACATGACGGAATACACTCTTTTTTTTTTTTTTTTTTTTCCTTGCATGTTTTCGCAGCGGCTCCCCCCCCCCCCTCGCTACTGTGTGTGTGTGTGGGGGGGGGAACCGTGAACGGACCGTGAATGCCCCCCCCCCCCTCGCTACAGAAGAGGGCCATCGCTACATGATGGAATAGACTGATATGCTTCCCCCCCGCGGACCGGGGAGCGTTCGGACCGTGCCCCCCCCCCCCGCTCCTCTTCTGCAGCGGGGGCAGGGGGGGCGTTCACGGTCCGAACACGGCAAATGAACCATTTATCGCGGCGCACGCACTTCGTATTTCGTGCGCAGTACAGTTGTAATTTACCGATCGGTCAAAAGTCATTTTTGGATTACAGTTTTCAGGGATAAATAATAATTTAGCTTATAACACCTTACCTCTTCAAAGCAGCAGAGTCGTGGCGAACAGCTCTTCCCACGCGTCAGACGAACGCGATGCTGCTCCGCTCGTGGATCCCGATCAACATAATTCCATTATTGCCGTTTTGGCGAATGATTTACGACTTTTGTCGTCGGCCTCCATCTATTCTGCTGGAATGAGTGCAGGTCCCACTTGTGGGTGTTCTCCATGCTGCTGGGTGAGCCTGGGTCTGTAGGAGATTTGTACAGAGTCCTTCTGCAGCAGTAAATATCGCTTCACCCAGCCAGAATTTCTGTGCTTCAATTGGCTCCTGCGTTCACAGTAGGCGGGTCCTCCTTCCTAGATTTTCATTCATTGGTTCTTCAAGGTTTCAGAAACCCAATTCAAGGCTCTTATTAGTCGAATGAGAGGTCAATCAGATGAACTAATCTGTTTGCGGCTGTCTCTGCAGTTTTTTTTTGAGTGGCGCTTGGACGCTACTACATCACCATCACCACCATCATGCGTCATGCGCACGAGGGCGCACGAGCGCGCTCTCGCGCGCCCTCGTGCGTCAAAGGACGCAGAGACTTGCCCGCCCGCGGAACAACGGAGCGCAAGTGGTTAAAGGTGTCCTGCCTGGTCTCGGTCCACCTACAGTGTGTCTAAATGTTTTGAGGGTTTATCACATCTAAAAAATTAGTGTTGGCCAAAGTGTTTCAGTTTGGAAAACAACATATAGAATTTATCTGACTGCAATATTTATGTGCAAAAACATCGTTGTTTGGAGGTACATAGAATATATATTGATTCAGTATCTTCATGTTTATATTATGCATTTTTTCCATGTAAGCTTGTGAATGCATTATTTTAATTGCTTTTAATCCTAGATCAAGTTTGTTTCGGGTTCAAAATGCATCATAAGTGTTAACTGTATCTTGTTATACCTAACTAAGTACTGTTTATCTGTTGAAATATATATTTAACGGCTAATATAAACCCATAACAATATGGCCCCTGGCGATCATTTTTTGGGCAGCTGATCACTTTTTGGCATGACATAACAGGCGACCTCCGTCTCATAATGTGCCATAACACCATCTATTACAGAACTGACATAAATATTATGTTTAAAAGTGCTCGCTAGCTGAGCTACAGACTTGAGCTAACAACGGCTGATAACTGAAATATTGATAATTACCGGTCTCCTTAAATGTAGCCACCGTTCTCTGCGATTAAGAATAAAACTGTTTTCAGGTTTGGAATAATAAAAGCAGCGCTCCCAAAGAGACAACAAACTTCTTATGTTGACAAGCTAGCACTGCTAATTCTTCTTCTAACTAACTAACTACTAACTAACTAACCTGCACTTATATAGCGCTTTTCTAGTCACAAAGACCACTCAAAGCGCTTTCATTAATACTAACCCTCTATTCTAAGGGCCTATAGGAAACAGATATCTAGGGACAATTTAGAACAGCCAATTAACCTAACATGCATGTTTTTGGCATGTGGGAGGAAACCGGAGAATTCCCGGAGTAAACCCACGCAACACGGGGAGAACATGCAAACTCCACACAGATCACTGTTGGTCGGGGGCTGGGATCGAACCCACGATCCCACGATCCCCACAATCCCCCGGCCAAGGGTAAACTGTGCTGCCGCAGTGCTAACCACTGCGCCACCGTGCAGCCACCTGCACTTCTGTAGTGCATTTCTAGTCACAAAGACCACTCAAAGCGCTTTCACTAGCACTAACCCTCTATTCTAAGGGCCTATAGGAAATAGATATCTAGGGACAATTTAGAACAGGGGTGTCAAACTCACTCCATGGAGGGCCAAGACCCTGCAGGTTTTACCTCCACCCAGTGGCTTCAACAGGTGATTTCACTGAATTTCTTCCCACTGATTGCTGGTCAGTGAAAACACCTGCTGAAGACACTGGGTGGAAATAAAACATGCAGGGTCTTGGCCCTCCATGGAATGAGTTTGACACCCGTGATTTAGAACAACCAAACATGCATGTCTTTGGATTGTGAGAGGAAACCGGTGCCCCCAGAGTAAACCCACGCAGCACAGGGAGAACATGCAAACTACACACAGAAAGGTTCCAACCCCTGCCAGCCTGGGGATTCGAACCAGGAACCTTCTAGCTGTAAGGCAAAAGTGCTAACCACTGTACCACCATGCTAATATCCCAGGTGCGCAACCGAGAGGTTTCACAGGTCCTTCCTACCTACGGCTGTCAGACTGTATAACCTAAGCAGGGCTGCTCACAGAGATAGCAAAAAAACGTGACGACCTAATAGTATTGAATGCAAAAGACGCAACAGACTTACACAAATGGTCCCCTTCAGTATACAACTAGGACAATATCAGTCGCTACGGAGGGTGACAATATGTGTGGGTACATATTCATACTATGTAGGATAACTAAGTAGACGGTTATGCTGTTTATTCCATCTTGCTACAATGCTCCGCACTTTGTATATATATTTATATTTGTGCATATGTATATTCACTGCTCTTATTTTATTTTCTTATCTTCCAAATTTTTGCTCTGAGTGTTGCTATCCCTGTGCTGTTGCAATCCTGGAATTCCCCCATTGTGGGACTAATAAAGGCTTATCTTATCTTATCTTATCTTAAATTATATCTGCCCTACAATGGACTGGTGATCTGCCCAGCATGTATCCTGAGGTTCCTACTCACACATGTGGTTATTTAAGACAAAACAAACTACAATAGTGGACTGGCCACTTTATTAGGTACACCTGTCCAACTGCTCGTTAACACTTAATTTCTAATCAGCCAATCACATGGCGGCAACTCAGTGCATTTAGGCATGTAGACATGGTCAAGACAATCTCCTGCAGTTCAAACTGAGCATCAGTATGGGGAAGAAAGGTGATTTGAGTGACTTTGAACGTGGCATGGTTGTTGGTGCCAGAAGGGCTGGTCTGAGTATTTCAGAAACTGCTGATCTACTGGGATTTTCACGCACAACCATCTCTAGGGTTTACAGAGAATGGTCCGAAAAAGAAAAAATATCCAGTGAGCGGCAGTTCTGTGGGCGGAAATGCCTTGTTGATGCCAGAGGTCAGAGGAGAATGGCCAGACTGGTTCGAGCTGATAGAAAGGCAACAGTGACTCAAATAACCACCCGTTACAACCAAGGTAGGCAGAAGAGCATCTCTGAATGCACAGTACGTCGAACTTTGACGCAAATGGGCTACAGCAGCAGAAGACCACGCCGGGTGCCACTCCTTTCAGCTAAGAACAGGAAACTGAGGCTACAATTTGCACAAGCTCATCGAAATTGGACAATAGAAGATTGGAAAAACGTTGCCTGGTCTGATGAGTCTCAATTTCTGCTGCGACATTCGGATGGTAGGGTCAGAATTTGGCGTCAACAACATGAAAGCATGGATCCATCCTGCCTTGTATCAATGGTTCAGGCTGGTGGTGGTGGTGTAATGGTGTGGGGAATATTTTCTTGGCACTCTTTGGGCCCCTTGGTACCAATTGAGCATCGTTGCAGCGCTACAGCCTACCTGAGTATTGTTGCTGACCATGTCCATCCCTTTATGACCACAATGTACCCAACTTCTGATGGCTACTTTCAGCAGGATAATGCGCCATGTCATAAAGCTGGAATCATCTCAGACTGGTTTCTTGAACATGACAATGAGTTCACTGTACTCAAATGGCCTCCACAGTCACCAGATCTCAATCCAATAGAGCATCTTTGGGATGTGGTGGAACGGGAGATTCGCATCATGGATGTGCAGCCAACAAATCTGCGCCAACTGTGTGATGCCATCATGTCAATATGGACCAAACTCTCTGTGGAATGCTTGCAGCACCTTGTTGAATCTATGCCACGAAGAATTGAGGCAGTTCTGAAGGCAAAAGGGGGTCCAACCCGTTACTAGCATGGTGTACCTAATAAAGTGGCCGGTGAGTGTATATTTATATACAGTGGGGAAAAAAAGTATTTAGTCAGCCACCAATAGTGCAAGTTCTCCCACTTAAAAGATGAGAGAGGTCTCCAATTTTCATCATAGGTATACCTCAACTATGAGAGACAAAATGAGGAAAAAAAAAATCCGGAAAATCACGTTGAATGATTTTTAATGAATTAATTAGTAAATTCCTCGGTAAAATAAGTATTTGGTCGATAACAAAAGTTCATCTCAATACTTTGTCATTGCCAACAAAGGGTATATAACAGAGGTCAAACGTTTTCTGTAAGTCTTCACAAGGTTTTCACACACTGTTGCTGGTATTTTGGTCCATTCCTCCATGCAGATCTCTTCTAGAGCAGTGATGTTTTGGGGCTGTCACTGGGCAACACGGACTTTCAACTCCCTCCAAAGATTTTCTATGGGGTTGAGATCTGGAGACTGGCTAGGCCACTCCAGGACCTTGAAATGCTTCTTACGAAGCCACTCCTTCGATGCCCGGGCAGTGTGTTTGGGATCATTGTCATGCTGAAAGACCCAGCCACGTTTCATCTTCAGTGCCCTTGCTGATGGAAGGAGGTTTTCACTCAAAATCTCACGATACATGGTCCCATTCATTCTTTCCTTTACACGGATCAGTCGTCCTGGTCCCTTTGCAGAAAAACAGCCCCAAAGTATGATGTTTTCACCCCCATGCTTCACAGTAGGTATGGTGTTCTTTCTCCTCCAAACACGACAAGTTGAGTTTTTACCAAAAAGTTCTATTTTGGTTTCATCTGACCATATGACATTCTCCCAATCCTCTTCTGGATCATCCAAATGCTCTCTAGCAAACTTCAGACAGGCCTGGACATGTACTGGCTTAAGCAGGGGGACATGTCTGGCACTGCAGGATTTGAGTCCCTGGTGGCGTAGTGTTACTGATGTAGCCTTTGTTACTTTGGTCCCAGCTCTCTGCAGGTCATTCACTAGGTCCCCCCGTGTGGTTCTGGGATTTTTGCTCACCATTCTTGTGATCATTTTGACCTCATGGGGTGAGATCTTGCGTAGAGCCCCAGATTGAGGGAGATTATCAGTGGTCTTGTATGTCTTCCATTTTCTAATAATTGCTCCCACAGTTGATTTCTTCACACCAAGCTGCTTACCTATTGCAGATTCAGTCTTCCCAGCCTGGTGCAGGTCTACAATTTTGTTTCTGGTGTCCTTTGACAGCTCTTTGGTCTTGGCGATAGTGGAGTTTGGAGTCTGATTGTTTGAGGTTGTGGACAGGTGTCTTTCATACTGATAATGAATTCAAACAGGTGCCATTAATACAGGTGTTAGAAAAATACCCGATTCTTTGATTGAAAGGTCCAAGAACAAACCGGAGATTTCTTCAATTTAAAGGATGGTACATTTATTTAGAAGTCACATGTAAAGCAAGCAGCGCTGGATGCAGCGTGACGCAGCTCCCTCTGGAGCTGGTCAGACTGAACCCCGACTTCCGGGTGCAGGTTACAATTATCCCCTCGGGTTGGGCGAGCCAGTACAATGGGATGGGCTTGTACGTGACTATCTGATTGGCTAATCTACCTATGGCGGGAACAGGCCATCCACTGAACACGCCTCTTCATTCTAGAATGTGCTATCAACAGTGTGCGTGGGTGTTGGGTTTGGGTGTGTATCTAATGTGAAAGACCTGACTTAAAAGAGAGAGAAAAGACAGAGAGGGCTCTATACCTTTGTCTCATTCCTGTTATCAATATACCATAACATAACATAATTGTTCATAAGCAAACAGAATTTGTATGGAATATGTGTAGGGCATAATGGGAGATCACCTACAGAATTATTATTCTGGCACTAACTATACATTAACCCTTTCAATCCCCCCTTTGACATGATTTTATCATGTCAACCATGTATGGTGTGAGAGACTCTAGCAATTAACAGATGGTGAATAAGGCAGGTCCCTGCATTGTGTGTCAACCCAAGAGGCTTGCACCATTGATTCTGCTACCCGTGCCTCCCCCCTTGTGGACACCTTAGCACAGTGCAGCGATGTCTCAGAGGTGAACTGTCACCAGGTCCTGTACCCCCTCGAGGTCTCCTCATGATCATTGTTCTTTGTCCAGTGGAGTGGACCATGTAGGGGTCACAGGGTCGAATAGAATCAGTCCACAAAACCTTTGTCCACCGGTTGACCCTTGCCAGGGCTCACATCATTCAGCTGCACTCATCACACGGTTGCGACAGAGGTTTGACCTTCCTCTGTGTCTGCTTCCCGTATCTGCAGCTGTGGAGCACAGTTCCATCTTGGTGACACAGGAACGAAACAACTGTGTCCCCGCTCTCAGAGGCACACCTCATCCCATGAGGTCTACAGGACGGTCTGGTGGGTGCAGCAGAGGGTATGTAACATCCAGTCCAGCCAGTGAACAGCTCAGTGATGCTGTCCCAGGGATGTCACCCCCCTGTCGCTGGAAAGAGGTGGACACGCTGGTGTTGGTAAGGCTCGAGCTCCTGGCTCCACCCTGGATGCTGGAGGTGCGGTGGATGCGCTCGGGTACCAGTCCATTCTTCTTCTGGGGACTGAAGTCATACAGTCACTCGCCCTACGACCTTTTCAATGTCACGGGCACACGTCGTGATGGTCTGGTGCTCTCCGGCGTGCATTTTCCCTCTACCCTACACCTTTGGTCAAGTGTCGACACAAAGGGCTCAGCTGGGGCAGGACCAATAATGGTCTGAGGGGTTGCCATCACAATGTATGGAGCCTATACAGTTTTATCCTTATTCACTACACCTGTAGTAATCTATGTGTTGTTGTAAGTTATCTCCCAGTAGCCTTGAGTGTGTGATTGTTGGCTATGTGAAATCTGCATGTGGTGTTTGTGTTGTGGTGTGTGTGTTGGGTGATGGGGCCTATATGTTCAGTGGGTAGGTAGTAAACAATATTATTCAACGTTAGGAGACATCCATGCATTGTTGTATTCAGAGCTTCTAACCTTCTCCCTTATTCAGATTACCTAACCGTAATTAGCATGATGGAGATAAATAACGCAAGAACCCTATAAGTCTCACACCCCTACATCCGTGTGGTGAGCTATGTATGATTTATGTATTATCATTAGCACACTGTGTTTACAAATAATCTGTGATGGCAGAATGGTCTTCCTCGTCATCATCTTTCGTCTTGGGGTCCTCAGCTCTTCCTCTCGACCCAGCAGTTGGTCTAAGACTTGCTGACGACTCCCACTGTGGAAAATTGCATTTGTTAACGCCCTTCTGGGCTTCTGAATATATGGCCTATAGTGTCGTACTCTGCTCCTTTTATTAGATCTGCATTTGGTTATCCCTTTACCATAACCAATTTGGAATTTGATTCAAATTTTCCTCATCCCCTCATTTGTTAATGAGAAAAGATTGGTCATATAGGAGATTTCTGGGCATCTTTGTGCCGCCTTTTGTGCTGATGCTTATGGTTTTATTTTGGGAGAATATTCTATGTTAAGGTCAGGTATTGGTTTTCCATGGATGGCTCTATTCTGCACTAGAGATGACAATATGTCCAACATTTTCCAATCCATGTGTTTGGGTCTAACCAGCGGGATGTGTGGAACCCCCCATTGGTTGAAATGCCTCTTATCCTCTTCAATTAGGACAATGGATGCTTCCACACATTTCCTTGTTTATCAGTCTAATTTTATGACCAATCTAGAGGATGGATTTACAAATGATGGTAGTTCACAATTTGGATCAGATCCATTCAATTGTCTATAGTACATTGGGTACAATGCTAATTTTACAGATGTTGATAGGTGTTCTACTGGTAGCTTGTCATTTGCAGAATTTGATCATTATTTTTCTGACCCTGAAGCGTCCTGTATGTCATTACCCAGAGTTCTTACTTTACATGCAATAATTTAATTTTGCTAATTTTCTGCATACGTGTAGAAGTGAGTCCACTTATCTGTTCTAGTCTTTAAGTATGCAGTCCAGTTTTCAGTGGTGGAGGTGGACGCCTCTCCTGCCAGCAGCGGCCATTGTGGGGCGTGCTCCCTCCTCCTCGCTGTCCTCCCCCCTTGTCCTCCTTGGCCTCTCTGCTGGTGTGCTCAATTGTTCCTCTTTTGATCCATTGTGTTGCTTTCTTTGATTGCTGGAGTGGGACAGCGAAGTGGAGGGAGGAGGGGGTCACTGATGGCGTGAAGGAGGAGGCAGCTGCTGGGGGAGGGGTCGTCCACAGCCAACACTGTCTCAAATTTAATGGAGAGAAACAAGCTATTAAACAGCGTGTTTTTGTCCTTTTCTGTTATATCGTGTTTATTGATTATTTTGCATTTGTTCTCACCGTTGCAGCATAAGTCTCTTATTCTTATGTTTTTCTTTCCTCCAATCGTTTCTCCATATTTTTTTTGTCTTGCGTCCTGCACAAAACTTTAACATTTCATCAGTTTTCAATTTTCTTCAAAAACAAATTTCTGTTTCCATATTCTGCCCACTCTCATCTCCACAACAATAACTCCCATTTACTTCATTCATTCATTTTAGTTTATTGTATGTATTCAATTATTTTGTATTTATAATTTAATTCATTTATATATTTCCTTATCTATACCAACCTGCAATTTTTCATTTAAATTCTCTCACCTTTATATAGTGTCCACCTAGGATTTCCTAGTTTTGTTGAGGAATAAATCTCCTTATTCTCCAGTTTTATTGTAAACCTCCTCCTGCCTAATTTAAAATTGAACCTTTCATCTCTCCAAGCCGAACGGGTATGCTTTGCCTCATTATGGGCAAACCTGCATTTTAGCAGGTCCCTGAGGTCTTTTGTTTTTTCACCATGCATGGAATTTTTAAAGCCTTCCTTTCAACCAGAGAGATAAAGTTCCAGATTTATTCTTAAGGTTTTAAGTTTTGTTGGCAGTAATTTCGTGAAATAGTGCACTTCCTATATTTGGCCACACGATGGAGGCACTGTGCCACAGCTTGAAGGTGATTCAAAATGGCGCCCTCGCATGCGCAGTAAATGGGACACGTGCAAAATGGCCCCTGAGCCTATTGTTCACAAACCATGTGCTTTGCTTTTTTTTTTTAAGTTTAAGAAAAATGGAGCACTGCCTCCTTAATCCCAGCTATACACACACTACCACAGCTTTACAACTTTAATTTAGCGCTTCATTTTAATGCTGTTACCTCAAATAATCCTCAGTAACCTGTTTTACCAATTTCACCTCCACTCGGTGGTGGGTCCATTCCTTTGTTCTGACCATGCGGTCCGGAGCCCGCCATTAGTTAAATCATTGTGGGAAAAAATTTTACTAAATATTCTCAACTCACGGTATTTTCCCAAACCACACTTTTATCCCCTAGATACACAAAATTTTACAGAAATCATTTTACTTATGAATGCATTCACTATTGTTGGAATAAAAGAGTCTTATGCAATCCTGTAAGTTATTATTTTTATATTTATGAGCAGGCCCTCACTGGAGGTGGAAAAAGGATTTCTTGCGGCTGCCTGTTATGTTACTCATACTGTAGTCTGAGATTCTTATAACATATTAAGAGTACCGTACCTATATATATACTCACTACTGTAACCGAAATCAGGCTACACCTGGATGGTTAATTTGGGAGACGTCTAAGTCTCTTATTCCAGCACAGACTGTAACTGAAATTTGCCTTTAATTTGGGAGACAAATGCGGCTGATCCCGCAGTTCTCTAAGTCTCTTATTTATTTCGCAACAGACTGCTCCGAAATACTTCACCAACATGGCATCGTTTTTTAACGGCATCGGGTCGATTCTTTAACCCCCCCGGCATCAGGCTTAACCCTGGAGATCAATTTGGGAGACGAATGCAGGTGATCCCGCTATTCCCTAAGTCTCTTATTTATTTCGCAACAGACTGCTCCGAAATACTTCACCTACGTGGCATCGTTCCTTTTAACGGCATCGGGTCGATTCTTTAACCCCCCCGGCATCAGGCTTAACCCTGGAGATCAATTTGGAAGACAGGCACGGCCGTTGCCTCCTATTGTCTTATTAATTCTGGGTACAGACTGCAACCCAGAATCTCGCCGATCCATTTAATCTTTTGTTAAACAGAGGCTACTTTCACAAAGGCTTCGGCAAGTCCCCTTGTACAAGCGGTAGCGTGATTAACTCTAATCACAGCGGACACTTTCCCTCATGGCCTCTTTTCGACTACGAGAACAAGCGGTGTCTTGTGTTTAGCAAATTAAATGATCGCGGCTTCACTCCCAGAGTGGCATCGGGTCGAACGCTTCCATGGCTCCCCCCGGCATCAGGTTGCTAAAACCTGGCTCTTTTCATTTGGGAGACGAACCTGGGTGATTATTAGTCACCCTGGCATCCTAAGTCTCGTCATTTTGGCTCAGACTGAATCCAAAACGTTTTAAAATTTGGCGGACCATGCACCCGTCATACATGTCCAGGGCCGCGGCCGTTCTATCTCAGACTGAACATAGAACACGTGCACTCTCTTTAACTTTTCAAACTATTGTTTAAACTTTTCAAACTATTAAACTTTACATGTGACTCCCAACCAAATGATAAATTTCGAGATCGGATATACCCCTTAATCAGACGACTGTAAATTTAGAATGGCCAAACTGCAGAAATTTGCGTAAAAAGGCTTTCTGCTTACCTTTTTGTTTCATTCAGGCGTCGCCACAGTCGACTAAAAAGGGTCCTTCCGATGTAGTTTTTTCAGGCTCGTCTCGGAATACGTGATTCAATCCGGGTCACCGGCACCAATTTGTTAGAAAAATACCCGATTCTTTGATTGAAAGGTCCAAGAACAAACCGGAGATTTCTTCAATTTAAAGGATGGTACATTTATTTAGAAGTCACATGTAAAGCAAGTAGCGCTGGGTGCAGCGTGACGCAGCTCCCTCTGGAGCGTGGTCAGACTGAACCCCGACTTCCGGGTGCAGGTTACAATTATCCCCTCGGGTTGGGCGAGCCAGTACAATGGGATGGGCTTGTACGTGACTATCTGATTGGCTAATCTACCTATGGCGGGAACAGGCCATCCACTGAACACGCCTCTTCATTCTAGAATGTGCTATCAACAGTGTGCGTGGGTGTTGGGTTTGGGTGTGTATCTAATGTGAAAGACCTGACTTAAAAGAGAGAGAAAAGACAGAGAGGGCTCTATACCTTTGTCTCATTCCTGTTATCAATATACCATAACATAACATAATTGTTCATAAGCAAACAGAATTTGTATGGAATATGTGTAGGGCATAATGGGAGATCACCTACAGAATTATTATTCTGGCACTAACTATACATTAACCCTTTCACAGGTAACGAGTGGAGGACAGAGGAGCCTCTTAAAGAAGAAGTTACAGGTCTGTGAGAGCCAGAAATCTTGCTTGTTTGTAGGTGACCAAATACTTATTTTACCAAGGAATTTACCAATTAATTCATTAAAAATCCTTCAATGTGATTTTTCCTCATTTTGTCTCTCTCCCACTGTATTTATGTGTACGTATGTATATCCACTGCTCTTATTTATATTTTTCATATCTTCTTAGTTATTGCTCTGAGTGTTGCTATCCCTGTGCTGTTGCATTCCTGGAATTTCCCCATTGTGGGACTAATAAAGGCTTATCTTATCTTAACACAACATATTTGTTCATAAGAATGCAAACAGAATATGAATAGAATATGTGTAGAACATAATGAGAGATTACCTACAGAATTATTATTTTGGCACTCTAACTTTTCATAACTCTTTCATGAGCATGGTGGGAGGACCATGCTCATGCGCTGCCTTCGGCACGGCAACTTTCACAATAACTCACTCATGTTCTTGTTCAGTTTCATGTTTACGTCTGTTTGCTTTTGTTAAATAAATCATGCCACGGAAAAGAGAGCCTGTGCATGGGTCCAATCCTTTGCCTCGGAGAGGTTGTCATGACAAGTTTCCCAGTCGTTCTCAAGTATGACATGACAAACATAAGTTCTGCTTTTGATGGCTGATGTCTGCTAAAGAGTTCCAAAGGGCTGAGAAGTCACAAAGAGGTCACCACTTTTCTTCTGACAGGTAAGGTAACCAGTATTAGCTATGATGGTAACTAGCTCCATTTATCTTCTGCTGTTAATCTGATGGTTAGGGTTGTTAGGGGATGGGGGTGGGGTATCAGTCTAAACTCTATGTAACCAACTAAATTTTATTTCTAATATGTTCATATTGAGTGTATGATAATGTCAGGCGCTCCATACCAAGGTGACACGTATCACAGGTTTATGATATGATCAACATTTATATCTATGAATGTAACAGGACATACTAATTGTGCAGCAGCCATGTTTTACATAGTTTTTTTTTTTTTTAAATGATCAGCTTTGATGTAAAGCTTTGATGCAATTTGGTGTACAGTGAAAAAAAAAGTTAGTTGTTTATTGTTATTACAGTTTAAGATAATAACGTAAAACTTTATTGATCACCATGGTGGAAATTTGAGGTTAAAAAATAGTTTAAGTTGTAATAATCAATCAATCAAACTTTATTCCAGACTCATGGTCCATCAAAATAAAAACAGACAAAAACAAGACAATTAAAACAGAAACAATTAAAAACAATTAATAAAGAAGTACAAATACAGTGCAGACTTTATAAAGACAACTGTACCAACGCCTTCTAAACTGTGACTGACAGCGAATAGAACTGAGCTTAATGCTAGACATAACCTGGATGATTTCATTTCCAGATACATAAGATTCCTTATTACTGCATGCAGTGTATTAACACGTGATGATACAAATAACTCAGATGCACTGCACCATTGAGGCTTTTTAAGTAAAATTCTTAAAGCATCATTGTAAGCAGTCTGTAATCTCTGCATGTCACGACTCGCCGCTCATCATCCGCCTCAGCTGCGCGCACACCTGTGCCTTGTCAGCCACGGGCTATTTAGCCCACGCAGCCCTGTGCAGCGGTCTGGAGCCGTCTGTTCGCATTGGCACTCTCTCCCAGCTGGATCGTCTCTCCACGTCAGCTGAACTACGCTTCCACGTAAGCATCATTACCCTTACCTCTTTGCAAGTCTTCTCCCCTGTGGACAGGTGGATTCCTTGGCGGCGGATAACCCTGTCATCGCCATCCCTTTCCTCATCGTCGTCACTGGCTCAGCAGGACGCTGTCTCCCGGGCTTCTCCCTTGGCCAACGCCAGCCACCCGTCACCTACAAGTAAGCAGCACTCCGCTCATTATACCTGTCTAGGTGTGGTGCCCTTTACCCTTGTCCTCTGCTCTCTCCATAGGGTTGCCTGGCTGTACGGCGTACTGCTCTGTTTTCTGTGCATTGGCGTTCACCCGCATCACATACCCATACCTCATCCATCCATCCATACACACCTGCTTGTTGAATAAAGCTATTAAACCTTCCCTGAGCCTGCGTGCGTGTTTCCTGAGCCGGGCATTATGTCAGTACGGCTCCAGCAGAGCGGCTCAGCAGACAGCGGGCTCGCACGCCGCCTTTCCACCCTCGAGGCTCGGGTGGATTTAATAGCCCACCAACAGCAGGTGATTTTTAATCAATTAACAAACATTACTCACCGGTTAGACCATGTGGACCCCCAGCAGGTGTTCCCCCCCTGCTCGTCAGGGAGAGGCAGCTCCAGCCGCTTCCGTGGCTGGCCAGCCTGCCGCGGGAACTCCAACCCGACTCACGCCAATTCCAACCCCCGCCCGCTTCAGCGGTAAGCTCGGCGGAGCCCGGGGGTTCATCATGCAGTGCGAGTCGGTGTTTCTGCGCTTTCCCGGGGATTTTCCCTCGGACCACAGCCGAATTGGTTATATAGCTAATCTCCTGGAGGAGCGAGCGCTAACTTGGGCTTACGCCGTCATGGCGAAGCCCAGTTACGCAAACCTCTCCTACGACCAGTTCGTGCAGTTTCCTCGAGGTATTTTATCATTCCCGGCGTGATAGCATCCTCCCTGACCATCTCCTTGGCCTCCAACAGGGAAGCCGGTCAGCGGTGGATTACGCTATCGACTTCCGGGTCGCAGCGGAGGAGGTAGGCTGGGGTGAAGCGTCACTCTGTAGCATCTTCCTCCGCAGCCTCAACTCTGGTCTGCGGGATGACTGGCCAGCCGAGACCTTCCGGGAAGGCTGTCGGAGCTAATCTCCCTGACAATTAGCTTGGACAACAGGCTGCATGAATGGTCCGCCGAGCGGAAGTTAGTTGGCCGCTCGCGTGGAGGTTCCGTCCGCACGCCTCAGGCTCGCCCCCTGGTGTTACCCGCTCCGGAGCCCTCCAAGGAGTCAGAGGCAATGGTAGTTGGTCGGTCAACGCTCCCCCTAGCGGAGAAACAGCGCCGTCGGGAGCTGGGCCTTTGCATGTATTGCGGAGGTGATCAGCATACCGTGGAGCATTGTTCGGACAAGCCAAACGGGGGGGTCCGCGAGTCACTGTAGGGGGCCTCATGGACTCTAACCGGTCGAATCCCCTCACAAGTTTGTCGCTGCCCATAGGATTCTGTCACAATTCCACAGGGCACCTCACACACGCACTGGTGGACTCAGGAGCAGAGCAAAGTTTCATTTCTAAGAGCCTGGCAACCCAATTGGGCTTACCCTGCCACCCTCTGGCCGCTCTTCTCAGTCTCGTCACCCTCTCCCATGCGCCTCTTGGACAAGTGACTCATCGCACCCAGCCGATCCCCGTAATTATCTCAGGTAATCACCAGGAGGATCTTACCCTGTATGTCCTTTCATCTTCAGTGTCACCTGTCATCTTAGGCTACCCCTGGTTGCGCTTGCACAACCCAGTGCTGGATTGGCAGACAGGAAGAATTGCCGCCTGGAGCTCCTTTTGCATGGGCACCTGCCTCCAGTCCGCAGCTTGCGCCCCGTCCTCCCCTCCTCCGGCCTCGGATGCCGTGCCTCCGTACCTCACCCTGGTGCCCTCGGAGTTCCATGACCTGGGCCTCGTGTTCAGTAAGTCCAGGGCGATGTCTCTCCCTCCTCACCGGCCCTACGACTGCGCCATCAACATCCGCCCGGGGGCTCCCTTGCCATTCGGACGCCTCTACAGCCTGTCAGCGCCGGAGCGGGAGGCCATGGACAGTTATATCAAGGAGTCTCTCAATGCAGGTATCATCCGCCCTTCTTCGTCTCCTCTTGGCGCAGGGTTTTTCTTCGTCTCGAAGAAGGATGGGTCCCTCCGCCCCTGTATAGATTTTTGGGCACTAAACGACATCACGGAGAAGGACCGCTACACTCTGCCATTGATGGACACCGCTTTCCACTCCCTCCAGGGGGCGATCTGGTTCACTAAGTTGGATCTCCGCAGTGCTTATCACCTCGTCCGGATCCGGGAGGGGGATGAGTGGAAGACGGCCTTTTGAACGCCTAGTGGTCACTTCGAGTATCTGGTAATGCCGTTTGGGCTGACCAACGCCCCTGCCGTGTTTCAACGCCTCATAAACGACGTCCTACGTGATTTCCTGGGTCTCTTCGTGTTCGTGTACCTGGATGATATTCTCATCTTCTCCAGGTCATGGGAGGAACACCAGGTCCATGTGAGGCGGGTCCTACAGTGGCTGCTGGAGAACAGGCTGTATGTTAAGGCCAAAAAGTGCGAGTTTTATGCCAAGACCACTTCCTTCCTAGGGTTCGTAATCTCGCACAATCAAGTCCTTCCCGACCCCACGAAGGTTAAGGCGGTGGTCGAGTGGCCCATGTCGACCTCCAGAAAGCAGGTGCAGCAGTTCATCGGGTTTGCCAATTTTTATCACCACTTTGTTCCCAACTTCGGCGCCATTGTTGCCCCTTTGACCCGCCTCACCTCTCCCAAGACCCCCTTCCGGTGGACCGAAGAGGTTGCAGCGGCTTTCGAGGCATTGAAGACGGAGTTCTCCTCCTCCTGGGTCCTGACCCAGGTTGACCCCGCGCTGTAGTGCCTGGTCGAAGTCGACGCGTCTGATACGGGAGTGGGGGCGGTGCTTTCCCAGCGATCACCCACCGATGGGGTCAAGCGACCCTGCGCCTTCTTCTCACGGTGCCTGTCTCCGGCTGAGTGCAATTACGACGTCGGGGACAGGGAGCTACTTGCCATCAAGCTCGCACTGCAGGAGTGGCGCCACTGGTTGGAGGGGGCTGCCCAGCCGTTCGTGGTGTTAACGGACCATAAGAACTTGGAATATTTAAGATCTGCCAGACGACTGAATGCCCGCCAGGCGCGCTGGTCCCTGTTCTTCGCCCGGTTCCGTTTCACCATCACCTACCGCCCTGGTTCTAAAAATGGCCTGCCCAATGCCCTTTCTAGGCAGTTTGCCCCTGAGACCCCGTAGGAGCCGGGTCATACCATCCTGCCCAGCTCGTGCGTTGTGGGGGCGATTTCCTGGTCCATCAGGGACAAGGTCCGGAGGGCGCAGGAGACCGAACCAGATCCTGGCGGCGGACCGGAAGGGAAGCTCTTTGTTCCATCGGCTGTCCGGGGGGAGGTCATTCATTGGGTTCACACCTCCAAACTCGCCTGTCACCCTGGCGTCTCCCGGCTAGTGGATCTCCTCCAGCATTCCTTTTGGTGGCCGGGTCTCCAGAAGGACATCGCCAACTACGTCCGGGCGTGCCCTGTGTG
Source organism: Pholidichthys leucotaenia (assembly GCA_020510985.1). Classification (NCBI taxonomy): domain Eukaryota; kingdom Metazoa; phylum Chordata; class Actinopteri; order Cichliformes; family Pholidichthyidae; genus Pholidichthys; species Pholidichthys leucotaenia. Next base: position 220,370,216 of record CM035844.1, read on the forward strand.
TGCCACCGGCAAGGCTGCTAATTCTCCCCCCGCGGGTCTGCTCCAGCCCCTGCCGGTCCCGGGCAGGCCCTGGTCTCACATAGCCCTCGACTTCGTCACTGGTCTCCCGGTCTCTAACACCTACGACGCTGTGCTGACCATCATGGATCAGTTCTCCAAGGCTGCCTACTTCGTGCCGCTCCGGGGTCTCCCTACGGCACGGGAGACGGCAGACCTTCTAGTCCAGCACGTAGTCAGGCTGCATGGGATATCGGTGGACATCGTCTCTGATTGGGGGCCCCAATTTGTCTCTGAGGTATGGAGGTGTTTCTGCAACGCTCTGGGGACCACGGTAAGCCTCTCCTCCGGCCACCACCTGCAGTCCAACGGTAGTGTGAGCGTGCCAACCAGGAACTGGAAGCTGCCCTATGCTGCGTCACCTCCTCCAACCCGTCGTCCTGGAGCGTGCACCTGGCCTGGGTGGAGTATGCCCACAACACGGCATGGTCTTCTGCCACGGGGATGTCCCCCTTTAAGGCATCCTTGGGGTACGACCCACCTTTGTTCCCTGAGCAGGAGGGCGAGCTGGCCGTTCCCTCCATCCAGGCTCACCTAAGACGCTGTCGGAGTCTGTGGACCAGAGCACGCGATGCGCTATTACGCACGCCGGCGCACAACAGCTCGACGGCGAACCGCCACAGGAGACCGGCCCCTGCCTACCAGGTGAGCCAACGAATCTGGTTGTCCTCACACGGCATTAACCTCAAGGCTGAGAAGAGGAAGCTGGCCCCACGCTTCATTGGCCCCTTCACCATCTCTAAAATTGTCAACCCGGTGGCTGTGCGTCTGGCTCTCCCCCCCTCCTTCCGTATATGTCCCACCTTCCACGTTTCGAAGATCAAGCCCGTGGTCTCTGACCCACTCTGTCCCCCTCCCAGGGCGCCGCCCGCGCCTCTGATGATGGACGGCCATCCGGCCTGGAGAGTCGCCTCCATCATGGACTCCCAGCGCCGAGGTCGCGGACTGCAGTACTTGGTGGACTGGGAGGGATTCGGTCCTGAGTGGAGGTCCTGGGTGCGCTCTTCCTTGGTGTTGGACAGGAGTCTCATCACGGAGTTCCACCGGGTGCACCCGGACAAGCCAGCACCAGCAGGTGCTGCTGGGGGGGGGGGGGTACTGTCACGACTCGCCGCTCATCATCCGCCTCAGCTGCGCGCACACCTGCGTCTCGTCAGCCACCGGCTATTTAGCCCACGCAGCCCTGTGCAGCGGTCTGGAGCCGTCTGTTCGCATCGGCACTCTCTCCCAGCTGGATCGTCTCTCCACGTCAGCTGAACTACGCTTCCACGTAAGCATCATTACCCTTACCTCTTTGCAAGTCTTCTCCCCTGTGCACAGATGGATTCCTTGGCGGCGGATAACCCTGTCATCGCCATCCCTTCCCTCATCGTCATCACTGGCTCAGCAGGACGCTGTCTCCCGGGCTTCTCCCTTGGCCAACGCCAGCCACCCGTCACCTACAAGTAAGCAGCACTCCGCTCATTATACCTGTCTAGGTGTGGTGCCCTTTACCCTTGTCCTCTGCTCTCTCCATAGGGTTGCCTGGCTGTACGGCGTACTGTTTTGTTTCCTGTGCATCGGCGTTCACCCGCATCACATACCCATATACCCATACCTCATCCATCCATCCATACACACCTGCTTGTTGAATAAAGCTATTAAACCTTCCCTGAGCCTGCGTGCGTGTTTCCTGAGCCGGGCATTATGTCACTGCATGCTTTGTTTCCTATGATTTATCCATAAATGAGCAGTATATAAAGGTGTACAACAGGTTTTAAAAAGAACCGCCTTCACCTCATCTGAACAAAAGCCAAACCTATGTGCAAGAGCATTTGCTTGCATGTAGATTTTGCAGCGCTGTCTGAGAAAATCATCATCATCAGTCATTCTGTCATTAATAAAATGTCTCAGATATGTTACTTTATCCCTGACAATTAATTCCCTGCCTGCCAAATGGAAAACAGGGAATTTCATTATCAAATCTTCTCTAGTACGGCAAATCAGCACACAACTCTTATTCGTATTATTTTTTTTGTCATTTTCATCTCCATAAGCAGTACGTACTCTTAATAACTCCTGAAGACCAACACTACTGGGACTGAGAACAACTAGATCGTCAGCATACATAAAATGATTCAATAACTTATTCCCTATTAAACCCTCAGTTTTACAGGCATTCAGTTGCTTTGACAAATCATCCATATAAAGATTAAACAGGACAGGAGACAATATACTGCCTTGTCTAACACCACTGCTCACACCAAATGGGAATGAGTGACTCTTGCCCCAGTTCACCTGCATCTTCTGATGTGCATATCAGTAAATCAGGATACGTACTAAGTGCTTGGGAACCCCCCCTATCAGTCATTTTACTAAACAATTTTCTGTGATTAACACGATCAAACGCCTTAGAGGCGTCAATAAAACACAAAAAAAACTGATGAATTTTGACTTCTATATTTACCTATAGTTTATTTTAAAGCATATATGCACAGATCTGTTCCATGATGGGGTTTAAATCCAAATTGATAATCAGTAGATTTAATGAATACATTTAATTTTTGAAACCGTATTCTTTCCAGCACTTTAGATATTATTTTGGCTATAACTATGGGCTTATAATTGTCTAGGCTGCACAGCTTGCCAGCTTTATCTTTAATGACTGGTAACAACACATCAGACAATAATGATTCTGGTAACATCACATGAATCATGAAGCTGGTGAAACAGATTGCAAGAAGAGGAACAATTCATGAGCTAGCATATTTAAGATGCTCAGTGAAAATACAGTCTAGACCATTTGCTTTATTATCAGACAGCTCTCTGATGGCTTTGGTCACCGCATAAGTATCAGTCAAGAACGAATCGTCCCTCTCTACTTTCCCTACTTTATAAGTTTCATCCTTAGTTAAATTAAACAAGAAATAAAAATGCTGCCGCCATAAATCAACAATACTTTCTATGCCTGAAATGCCTTCCAGAGTACAGGGTAAATATGTTTTACAATTACTAAGCCGTCTAAGCTAATTCCAGAAATCTGTGACATTCTTATCTAACAGTTTCTTGGCCAAGGAATTACTTCTCATTAGCTGCTCATTTTTAGAAATATAACGGATAGCATACTTAAACTTTGCATTTGTACGTTTCTTCATCTCAAACTCTGGCCCTTGTCTGGGTTCTCCCAGCCACCATCCATGCTTTATATGCATCACGGGCTTCAGAATAAGGCACAGCTACAGCCTCAGTCCAGCCAGGTCTTACATTATATGTCTTATATATCTTCCTATAAAAAGGCTTACTGTCCTTATACAGGGAGTTAACTATAGCATCGCACATACTACAAAGCTCTTCTTTATGCGCAACATTGCAACAATTCACATCGCTGCAAATCACAGCATCTCTAGGAAGACATACTTAACTCAAGGATTTATCTGTACGGACATAATATTCAACAATTTCTTCCTTAGAGTGGCCCAGTCTAATTTTTCCATCTCATCCTGACTGACATTCTGACATAGTGCAGGTAGACAATCAACATTAATTATCATCTCAGGTTGGTAAAAGGTATATGATCAGACATTGTTAGGCCATAATAAATACCCATGCCACCCAAAGAGGCATGTGCATCACCAGTGCTGAAGCAAAGGTCCAGCCAGGACATAGTGTGCCAAGCCTCAGTTATATAGGTATAACTATCAGGAGGCATTAACACCTTACTTGACAAAATTAAGTTATTTTCATAACAAACATGATACATATGTTTTGCAAATAAGGAGTCAATGTCAGATATGTCCGCATTCTCTGGGCTGGGCTGGGCTGCACGGTGGCGCAGTGGTTTAGCACTGTGGCAGCACAGTTTTACCCTCGGCCGGGGGATCGCGGGGATCATGAGATCGTGGGTTTGATCCCAGTCCCCGACCAACAGTGAGCTGTGTGGAGTTTGCATGTTCTCCCCGTGTTGCGCGGGTTTACTCCGGGATTTCTCCGGTTTCCTCCCGCACACCAAAAACATGTAGGTTTAGGGCGCTCGCGCACGCAGCGACCAGCAGCCGGTGGCTTGTCACCAGACAGCAAACCAAGTCTACCTACGGGTACAAATAAGTAACAAAAAAAAAAAATAAATAAATAAATTCAAGTCCCCTATAATAAAGATACAAGTATTATTACTGTATAATCTTGCATAAAATAATTAATAAAAGCAAGCTTATTTAGTCATCCTTATTCTGTTGACATTCAAAGGGCATATATCATTAATAATAAGAAATTCCTTATCATTAGACTGCACACCAATACACCAATCTACACCAAGTCTGTCCACTTTTATCAGAGTCCAGCTTCTTTCTCCAAAGGATAGCCACACCTCCAGGTATCCTACCCCTGATAATTCCCTTGCTGAGGTCAGTTGTAGACTCCCCAGCACCATGGAAATCAGGGTTAAGACACTTCAAACGTTCCAAGTCTTGTTTAGAAAGAAATGTCTCCTCAAGGCACAAAATATCACAAGTGTTCAATAAATTGTCAATAACTATCCGGCGAGCTTTCTCCCCAGCACTTTGCCCCAAGTTAAGGCCATGACAGTTGTAAGACATGACCTGAAAACCCATCAATTAAAAAAAAATTAAGAAGGATCACTATCATCCGTGGGTTCCCGCATATTCTCCACAGCAGCTGCTCCACTAACTCCAGCCCTCCCAGCCCCCCGGGGCTCATAATATTGCCACACCAATGCGCCCTCTGGCCAGAACTCTGGCTGGTACATGTCCCCGACCTCAGAGCATCTCGCTGTTACTTTAAATGAACCAACCCTACCGTTCCCAGTGAAGATTTTCTGACAGATAACTTCTCATCTAAGCTTGTCTGTAAGATATGCAGCTAAAGTATCAGCTTCCAAATCAGAATGAAAATGTGTAACAAACCCACTCACCATCTTAGTCCATACAGTTTTAATATTACCAGAGCCCGTACCAACAACAGTAGCTGCGTTACTGGCTTGATTCCTACGGCTGATTGAAGCAGAGGATGGCTTGGGTTTAGCCATAGCATGCTCAATTCGTCGTCCCTTTTTCACCACTTGACTCCATTTTGGAGAGCCTGGTGAAGATGCTACTGCTCCGGAATTTTTCCCAGTTATAGGCTGAACCACTGGGTCCAGATTCACCACCAAAACCTTCTCTCCAGCTGTCAAATAAGATTCCCGTGCAGCTCCAGACATTGCATCAATCCTCGGGCAGACCCCATCCTCCGCTCTGACATCTGCGGGACCGACAGGCCCTCCCAGAGCAGGTGCATCGTTATCCACGCCCCGTAAAGCAGATTACTCCAGGCCACTTACACGTCGGGTAATATCTAAAGTAATAGTACGCAGATCCTCACTGAAGTTAGTCTGTAACAGAATGACTTGTTTCATAGCACAAACCTCTGCATATACAGGCGTGGACAAAATTGTTGGTACCCCTCTGTTAATGAAAGAAAAACCCACAATGGTCACAGAAATAACAACATAATTATTTTAAAAAACAAACTCATGAAACAAGCCTGGACAAAAATGATGGTACCCTTAACTTAATATTTTGTTGCACAACCTTTTGAGGCAATCACTGCAATCAAACGATTTCTGTAACTGTCAATGAGACTTCTGCACCTCTTAGCAGGTATTTTGGCCCCCTCCTCATGAGCAAACTGCTCCAGTTGTCTCAGGTTTGAAGGGTGCCTTCTCCAGACGGCATGTTTCAGCTCCTTCCACAGATGCTCAATAGGATTTAAATCAGGGCTCATAGAAGGCCACTTTAGAATAGTTCAATATTTCACTCTTAGTCATTCTTGGGTGTTTTTAGCTGTGTGTTTTGGGTCATTATCCTGTTGCAAGACCCATGACCTGCGACTGAGACCAAGCTGTCTGACACTGGGCAGCACATTTCCCTCTAGAATACCTTGATAGTCTTGAGATTTCATTGTACCCTGCACAGATTCAAGACATCCTGTGCCAGATGCAGCAAAGCAGCCCCAGAACATAACAGAACCTCCTCCATGTTTCACAGTAGGGACAGTGTTCTTTTCTTGGTGTGCTTCATTTTTGCGTCTGTGAACATACAGCTGATGTGCCTTGCCAAAAAGTTCCAGTTTTGTCTCGTCTGTCCATAGGACATTCTCCCAGAAGCTTTGTGGCTTGTCAACATGCAGTTTGGCAAATTCCAGTCTGGCTTTTTTGATTTGTTTTCAACAGTGGTGTCCTCCTTGGTCGTCTCCCATGAAGTCCACTTTGGCTCAAACAACGACGGATGGTGCGATCTGACACTGATGTACCTTGACCTTGGAGTTCACCATGAATGTGTTTAGAGGTTGTTCTGGGCTCTTTTGTTACATTCGTATTATCCATCTCCTCCTGTGGCCACATCCAGGGAGGTTTGCTACAGTCCCTTGGATCGTAAATTTCTGAATAATATGTGCAACTGTAGTCACAGGAACATCAAGCTGCTTGGAGATGGTCTTATAGCCTTTACCTTTAACATGCTTGTCTATAATTTTCTTTCTAATCTCCTGAGACAACTCTCTCCTTTGCTTCCTCTGGTCCATGTTTAGTGTGGTACACACCATGTCACCAAACAGCACAGTGACTACTTGTCACCCTTTAAATAGGCCGACTGACTGATTACAAGTTTGTAGACACCTGTGATGTTAATTAGAGGACACATCTTGGTTGAACATGTCCCCTATGGTCACATTATTTTCAATCTTATCTAGGGGTACCATCATTTTTGTCTAGGCCTGTTTCATGAGTTTGTTTTTTAAAGTAATTCTGTTTAACCACAATCCAAAAGCATTGTCTGATTTTCATTGATTAATTTTCATAGAATTTTTATTTATTACCACTCTTGCCAGATTCAAGTTATTTCTGTGACGATTGTGGGCTTTTCTTTCATTTACAGAGAGGTACCAACAATTTTGTCCACGTGTGTAAGCACAGATGGGTGTTGGGACAATGCCATCATGATGCAGCAGAGAAGAGCTCCACCAAACAGTGACTGGAGAGAGGGTCAAAAGCTTCTGAAGCCCTCATTGATGTGATGGACCAGTGGTGGTTTAGGAGAGAAGATCAATATCTGACCTTTAGGTGAGTATGATGCAAAGATTTAAATGTACAGTGCTTCTGGAAAGTCTTCACAGTGCTTCACTTTTTCCACATTTTATGTTACAGCCTTATTCCAAAAGGGATTAAAATATTTATTTCCTCAAACTTCTGCACACAATACTCCATAATGACAATGTGAAAAGGTTTTTTTTTTTTTTTTAGATTTTTGCAAATTTAATAAAAATTAAAAAAAAAAAACAAAACTAAGAAATCACATGTAGCTACATAAGTATTCACAGCCTTTGCCATGAAGGTCAAAATTGAGCTCAGGTGCATCTTGTTTCCATTGATCATCCTTGAGATGTTTCTACAGCTTAATTGGAATCCACCTATGGTAAATTCAATTAATTAGACATGATTTGGAAAGGCACACACCTTTATATATAAGGCCCCACAGTTCATGTCAGAGCACAAACCAAGCATGAAATCAAAGAAATTGTCTGTAGACCTCAGAGAAAAGGATTGTCTCGAGGCACAATTCTGGAGAGGGGTGCAGAAAAATTTCTTCTGCTTTGAAGGTCCCAATGAGCACATTGGCCTCCATCTTCTGTAAATGGAAGAATTTCGGAACCACCAGGACTCTTCCTAGAGCTAGCCAGCTGTCTAAACTCAGTGACTGGGGGGAGAAAGGCCTTAGTCAGGGAGGTGACCACAAACCCGATGGTCACTCTGTCAGAGCTCCAGCGTTCCTCTGTGAAGAGAGGAGGACAACCATCTCTGCAGCAATCCACCAATCAGGACTGTTTGGTAGAGTGGCCAGAGGGAAGCCACTCCTGAGTAAAAGGCACATGGCAGCCCACCTGGAAGTTTGCCAAAAGGCAGCTGAAGGTCTCTCAGACCATGAGAAAGAAAATTCTCTGGTCTGATGAAGACAAGGATTGAAGTTCTTTGGTGTTTGTCAGGCATCATGTTTTGGAGGAAACAAGGCATCGCTCATAACCACACAAAGGTGGTGAGAGCATCATGCTGTGGGGATGTTTTTTCGATGGCAGGAACGGGGAGACTAGTCAGGATAGAGGGAAAGATGAGATGCAGCAATGTACAGAGACTTCCTGGAATGAAAACCTGCTTCAGGAGCACTCTTGACCTCAGACTGGGGCGACGGTTCATCTTCACCAGGACAACAACCCTAAGCACACAGCCAAGATATCAAAGGAGGTGGCTTCAAGACAACTCTGTGAATGTCCTTGAGGGCCCAGCCAGAGCCAAGACTTGAATCCACTTGAACACCTCTGGAGAGATCTGAAAATGGCTGCTCACCGATGCTTCCCATCCCACCCGATGGAGCTTGAGAGGTGCTGCAAAGAGGAATGGGTGAAACTGCCCCAGTTGATAGGTGTGCCAAGCTTGTGGGCATCATATTCAAAAGACTTGAGGCTGTAATTGCTGTCAAAGGTGCATCAACAAAGTATTGAGCAAATGCTGTGATACTTATGTACCTCTGATTTCTTAGTTTTTTTGGTTTGTTTTTTTAATTTTTAATAAATTTGCAAAAAAGCTCAAAAAAATGTTTTTCACATTGTCATTCTGGGGTATTGTGTGGGAGAATTTTGAGGAAAAAATGAATTTAATCAGATTTGGAATCAGGCTGTAACATACTAAAATGTGAGAACAGTGAAGTGCTGTGAATACTTTCTGGATGCACTGAAAAAAGGTCACAAAAAAGGACTATTAATATGATTGGTGTTCTCATAGATCAACATTTAAAAACCAACATTCTGATGATGTCAGCAGAAGCTTCTCCTCCGCCCCACCTGTGTATGAGGCCTGGGACTCTCATTTGCAGGTCAGGACCACAACCACCAGAGAGACCGTGCAGGGAGGAAGACAGTCGGCAGCACACCAATGTAAGGTTTTGGTTTTATCAAAAATTTTTTTTACACATGTTTAATTTATATAAAGCCAAATACTTAATTTTTGAATTTTTAAATGGTGTTTGTTTAGGAGATTTTTTTTTAACTGTTCTTGAAATGTTAAGAAGGGTTATATATGGATATATGGATTGTTTTGCCAAAAGTAAGGTTGCAACAGAGATTTTGTTTTGTTTTTTGAATAACTTCTCAAGACAACAGTCCAAAATGTAGCAGTTAAAATGTCTTGGACTTTTCAGTTTATTATAAAACCACAACCACCTGTATACTTGAGTGTTCCAAGAATGTGGAATAGAAAAAAAAATGTTTTTCCTCTCTTTAATCAGGTCCAGTCTTGAACAGCGGAATGAATATACAACACAGCCTTACATCCATCTTCTACGGCTTTTCTGTGGTCCAGGTGGTGGAGGCAGCAGTCAGTCAGGAGAAGGCCAGACTTCCCTCTCCCCAGCCACCTCCTCCATTTCTTCAGAGAGGACACCATGATTTCTCAGAGCCAGTTGGGTGACATAAGCCATGTTTACATGAACACAAGGTAACCAGGTTAAAAGCCTATCAGAATAAAAATGCTTCATGGAAACACACCAATCTGAATATTCTGACCCGATCACACTCAGTTGGATGATAATTTCCTTCCATTGAGACGGGGGTAGTGATGCCAATTGTTAATCTGATTGGTGCGCATATAAACACTTATTCCAAAGTTTGGGTAGAAAATATGTTTACTGCGCCTGTCTGTATATTAGCCACACGTCAATGTGACGTATTTCAGCCTTTACAGCAGCTACAGGAAGACATGGCGGGCGTAAAACAAATCTGGTCTGTATCATCCTGCTGTCTCCCTCTGTTTGTCATATGCAGAAGTATATACTGCTGGGCTTGTAGCTTCATTACGGTGACAACAGAAGGCAAAAGGAGCAGTCTGAATAACACAAAACAGGTTCCATTTCAAAAAGAGAGACACAAAGTGGGGGTTTGTTTACATCGGAAGATGCTTCTTCTATTTCCGGAATGTTGGATAATTGTGAGCATGTCAAAATGATTTAGTTCGCTCAAACGTGTGACACATGGAAACGCATGTCCTAATCGGATCAGCTTTTTTAGGATCCATGTAAACAGTCAAGTTCTGATCTGAATGGTAATCAGATTGAAGAAATTTTGCACATGTAACCGTGGCTAATGTCTCTCTAACATATCCTGGGTCTGCCCCGGGGTCTCCTCCCTCCTCCCACAACACACACATAAAAAGTAATTCCTTTTCTGTACCTGCTCTTTCCTTCACCTACAATATATTATAATTCAGATTATGTAGACCAAGCAAACTCATAGCAGCACTGCTGTAGTCCTAAAACTGTCTACTAGTTCACATATTGTAATGTTTTAATGCTGTTAGTCGGTGATGACGCTTTCTTAGAGACTGTACTTTTTTACTTCAACAGTTTGTGCCTGACTACAGTGAAGAAAAAGATCAACACTGACTATGGGGACAACAAAAGCTTTCCAGAGTGTCTTGTGATCTTGATTTAATGAATTTATCTATTGCTCTCCCAGATCTGCTCCATGGACCCTGCATCTGGACTGTATATTTTTTAATAAATATTTTCCCCAAATGAATTCTGTTTTGGTTATATGTTGACTTACTTGATTTGAAGTGATTTTCTTTTACATTCTACTCATGTGCCTCCAAAAGTTGAATATAGTGGCAAATTTATTTTTAGAAATAACTCAAGTCTAAAAAGTAAAAGTTTCATACTTTACAATCATCATCATCATCAAAGCAGTCTGTCGTGGGCGACAATGACTGTTTCATTTAGGTCTGATCAGATTCCTCCACACAGCTCTGTCCTTAGCCTTCCACTGCCCAGGGAACTCTGTCTATATCCAGCTTCCTTCAAGTTTCTTTTTACCAGTGTCTTTAAATCTGAGCGTTGGTTCCACCCTGATTGCGTTTGCCCTCACATAACTGTGAGTAGAGTAACTGCCGAGGGAGATGCTGGTGGTCCATCCTCTCAACATGTCCGAGCCATCTCAGGTTCATCTGTATTAGCATGTCCTCTATTGATGGTAGACCAGCTCGTTTCAACACTTTTATGTTGGTTATCTTGTCTTTCCATGAGATGTTCATTATGGCTGGAAGGTGTCTCATCATGTACGCATGGAGTTTCTTCCCCTGCACCCTGTAGACAGTCAAAGTTTCAGCACCGTACAATAGAATAGCCAGTACTGTCGCTCTGTACACTTTGCATTTAACACGGATAGACACATGTCAATTGGTTCAACAGGTCTCTCCCTCAAGTTTCCAAACACAGCGCTCGCTCTTCCCATTCTGAGAGATAGTTCATCCTCCAGCCTAGCATTCTCTGAAACAGTACTCTCTAGATACTTGAAAGTTTTGCACTTGACTAGTGGCTCTGTAGCAATGCTGATCTCTTCTGGTAGTGATGTTGATAATTGGAACTTTGGTGGTTGATAAAGGCTCTCTGTCTTCTTGATGTTGATTTGGAGGCTAAATTGGCTGGCTGCTATTGTAAATTTCTCCATTAAAGATTGCATATCTTCCGCACAGTGTGCAACTACAGCACTGTCGTCCGCATAGAACATTTCTCTTACTACCTTTATCGATGTCTTACTCTTGGCTTTACACTGTGCCACATTGAACAACTCGGCTTCTTTCCTTGTTTGAATGTATACACCTTCTGAAGTGTCTTTGAAGGCCACCTCAAGCATGGCTTCTAGATATAGCGAGAAGAGTGTAGGTGCCAGCACACACCCTTGTTTCACCCCATTGCTTACTGAAAAGTCTTTAGATACTGAACCACTCATTGCCATGTTTGCTTGCATACCTGTATGGAGTGCCTCAATCAGGCTGACAAACTTCTCTGTACAGCCATATTTCTTGAGTACGTCCCAAAGTCCTTGTTGCGAAACAGTATCGAAGGCTTTACTGAAGTCTTGAAGACTAACATAAAGCGGCATGTTCTGTTTGATACACTTTTCTTGAACTTGTTTCAAGCAGAAAATCATGCCCATTGTGCGTCTTCTCCCACTTCTAAAGCCGCACTGGGGTTTCCAGTAGTACATTCTGCGAGATGTTTCATGTGAGTCTGTTCAGTCGTACACGTGAGAGAATCTTACCAACAGTGGCTAGCAGTGATATACCTTGATAATTTCCACAATCTTTCCTGTCACCTTTCTTGAGCAAAGGCACAATACTTGCATCCTTCCAGTCTTGAGGTACTTTCTGGGCATCCCATATCTCTTGGATGAGCTTGTGCAGGCAGTTGGTCAGCTGAACACCACCAAATTTCCACACTTCTGCTGGAATTCCATCCCTTCCTGGAGCTTTACCATCCTGTGTTGTCCTGATAGCTGCCATTAGTTCATCAAAATTTGGTGGTTCATCCAGACTTGGTACAGCTGGTCTCAGCACTAGAGCTTCTTTAGCCTCTTCAGTGAGCTCTCCAGGGTTGTTTAGTGTCACAGCCCGCTCACGCCTGTCATCCGCCCCAGCTGTGCGCACATCTGCACCTCATCTGGCCGCGCCTATTTAGCCTGCTCTGCCCAGGGCTTCGGCCTGGAGTCGTCAGCTCTCCTCCTTGTGATGTTCTGTGTTCGCCTACTCCTACGGCCAGCGCTCCTCTCGTCCTTTGCACGTAAGGTCATCCACTCACCTGCTCTCTCAGTTCATCCCTTGTGCACAGGTGGACCCTCCTGGCGGCGGCAGTCCTTCCTCATCGCCGTACCTCTCCAACCCTCGACCCGTGGAGCTGATCAGAGCGTTGTCTCCCAGGCGTGAGATGGTCTTGCCAACGTCAATCACCAAATCCCTGCAAGTAAGCCACACTCATTACTCATCATACCCCTGTGTGTGTTCATCTCACCCTTGTCCTCTGCTTGTCCTTAGGGTTGGCTGGCTGTACGGTGTTCTGGTCCGTTCTCGGCGCTCCTGTCCCCAACAAGACATCCACATTCCACATTCACGCATTCATACACCTGCTTGTCAATAAAGACTCTGAAATCTCACCCGAGCCTGTGTGTGTGTTCCCTGGGCTAGCCTAACATGTCATTTAGTAGTTGGTCAAAGTGGTCTGCAAATCTGTCCAGGATCATGTCTTTCTCCTGCAAAACTGTTTCACCATCCATAGCCTTTAGTTGGAGCAATCCTCTTGGTTTAGGGCCGTAGAGTACCCGGCGTGGTGGCTCAGTTGGTAGAGCATCCGCCCCACACCCGGGAGGCAGGGGTTCAAATCCCGGCCGGGTCATGCCAAAGACCATATAAAAGTGGAACTTCCTGCCGTCCAGCTTGGTGCTCAGCAATAAATGGAATGGAGGAGGGAACTCTGTGGCGGCGCCTTGCATGGCAGCGGCCCTCTGATTCTGCACTTGGGGTGTGTGTGATTTACACTGTAGATACGTAAAGCACAATCTCGTTCTGCTGTACATGATTGGTTGTACGGTTGAATGACAATAAGGGTGATTTAATAATTTAGATTTCTCTCAAACCTGTGAAGAATGTTTTCATGTCCTTCCTGTCTGCTGCAGTTTGAAGTTCCTCCGCTTTTTCATCCCACCAGTTGGACTTTATCTCTCTGGTGTACTTCTGTAGCTCACTCTGAGCCTTTGAGTATTTCTTCTTCTTCAACCTTGTGTTACACTGTAGGTTTTCCTGCCTAGCTGTAATCCTCGCTTCTAGTAGTTTCTTCAGGTGTTCATCATGCTCATCAAACCAATCTTGATGTTTCCTCTCAGGGTGGCCTAACACATCACTTGCAGTCTGATACACCGTATCCTTCAATGTTTCCCATTTCTCTTCTGTGTCATTCTCTGAGTTGTTGCTGTCCCATTCTTTCAAGTTTTCATCCATTTCCTGTGTAAGAACCTCCTGCTTCTTTTGGCCTTTCAGTGCACTAGTCTTTAGCTTCCGTGGTGGCTTCGCACCCGTCCTGCAGTGCTGTTTTCGTCTGCAAATCCTTAATCTAGATCTCAGCATAACATGATCAGTACCACAGTCTGTGCCTCTCATTGCTCTGGTGTCCAATACATCTCTTATGTCTCTCTGCCTGACTATGATATAGTCTAATAAGTGCCAGTGCTTGGATCTTGGGTGCATCCATGTCCTCTTGTGTGTGTCCTTGTGCTTAAATAGGGTGTTTGTTATCACAAGGTTGTACTCCGAACATAGTGCAAGTAGAAGTTCGCCATTAGCATTGCACTTGCCTACTCCATGACTGACTAGCACTCCTTTCCATTTCTCAGTGTCCGAACCAACTCTGGCATTAAAATCTCCAATGAGTATCAGCCTGTCATCAGTCGGTACATGCCTGATAGTCTCAGGTAAATCACTGTAGAACTCTTCCTTCGCCTCCTCTGTGTTAGTCATTGTTGGGGCATATACAGTCATGAGTGTGGCATACATCTTCCACTGTAGTGGGAGTCTCATAGTCATTATCCTGTCGTTGATTGGCACCGGTTCCTCATCAAGCATTCCTGCTATCTCCTTTCTAACTGCAAAGCCCACTCCTGCTTCTCCCCTTTCTTGAGTTGATCTCCCACTCCAAAAGAAGATGTACCCATGGTCTTCCCAGCTGTCATATCCAGGCAATCTTGTTTCACTAAGTGCAGCTGTGTCTCCATTGTACCTGTTCCTTTCCAGGGCCACAAGCGCGGTCTGTCTTTCTGGGCGCTGTGATGTTGTTCTGTCCAACAGAGTGCGTACATTCCATTCTGCTACACACAAGGCTGCTGTTTTCCTCTTCTTTTGTCTTCTACATAATCCCATAAAAATTTAGCTGTTTTAAGATGAGCTTTTATTAGTCCAACAATGGGGAAATTCCAGGAGATTTTTGGAGATGCAGTACTGTTTTTACAAAATATTGTTTGAAAAAAAGATTATTATTCCATAATAAATTATTTCTAACTTCACTAAGGATTATTGATGACAATGTTATGTATATATCTAACAGTATATTTTAGGTTGTTGTTTATCACTACGTTATACAAAGGTTGAAAATAATTTAGTTTTGCAGAGGTGAGGTAAACCATTACTTTGTGAATCTGTCACACTGACTAAACAATAGATTTCATCTACAGGTAACTGAAAAGGTACAAATGAATTCAGACATCTAACATTTCACAATGTTTACTGATATATTTTAAAACAAAAACAAAACACATTTACAACCTAAAATGATCTGGAACTGACATATGTAAATGACTGCTGGAACTTAATAGCAACAACTGTTTTTTTTTTTTGTTGTTTTGTTTTTTGTGTGTGTGTGTGTGTTTTTTTTAAGCATGCATAGCTACAACGGATGAACATAAATAGACCATAAGTGTTTTTCAGCATTTTTACAGAAACCACACAACAACTAACAGCAGTCAAAGTCCTTCCTGTCATGTGTCTGAACATGTGTTTCACAGAGCTCAGACTCTCACCTTATTTCTAAGTTTTGTGTGTCTGTTATTATTATTATGTTGTCAGTTTTTGTATATTTTTTTGGTTTTGCGACTAGAGCCTTTCCTCTTTCTCCAGACAATCCCCACCAGCTGCTCACTGTCTGCTCCTCTGCCATCTCAGCTGTGAGCAGTTGTAATTAGGTCACTGGCTCACTCAGTGGCACACACCTGTCATTCATCTATTTAAGGCTGCCTGCACATTCTGTCAGTGAGGCAGCATTGTCAATTCTCAGTAGTCAATTGTCTGTCTATGGACTATTGGCCTTATTTCTCCTCCCTTTTCGCAGTGCGATCTCAGACCTGGAGAGCTCCCCGCTGTAAGGTACTTTAAGTTTGCTTTTTTGTGTTCCGTGCACAGTTTTTGTATTTTCTGTTCTTGTTAATAAATATCACTAAACAGTTCAGTGCCTGGGTCATTCTCTTTGCCCCATAGGGGCCAATTCATGACACTTACAATCTGATCCAAAGTGTTGTCATAATTACATTATCAAAACTAGAGAGCTATCTGGTTTGATCACTGCTGTGCTACATTAGCATTACTGTCAATAACACTATACAATATTATTTAAAAAAATGTTTACCGGAGATGTGCATCAGAGAGGATTATGTTAAATTCACGATTCTATACCACAAGAGTCCTCGCTTGACACGCTGTCTGGGTCATAATTACCAAAGGTCTGAGATTTTAGCAGTCTGCAGTATATTGATGTTAGCCTCCAAGTGCTGTTTATCTCTACCTGGTAACCGGTACGAGATTATAGTGAGTCAACAGTGAATGTGACATCTACTGGCCAGGAGGTCAGAATGTTATGTCTTGTACGTTTAAGCTGGATTGAATGCTGAAATTCCCTCTTATGAGCTTTGATCACTCAAGTTATGAACTTTTAAGACTGTTTGTCTATGCTTCAAATTTCACCCCACAGGAGCAAAACAGGACAGAATCCCAAAAGCGCCTAGGTGCATTCCGGAGATTCAAGATTCAAAGATTTTATTTGTCAATACTACTAATCCTACAGGACATACAGAACAATTGAAATGCTGTTTCTTTCTCTTCAGTTGTGTGCATAATAGAAATATAGCTATAAATATAGCAAAAAAAAGGAATAAGGCTGGAAAAAAAACAGCATTCTATGTACAGTAATAGAATAGAATAGGCTTTGTTGTCATTGTACTGTTGTACAGCACAATGAAATTGTGGGTGCTCCACCAGGCTACTGTGCCATAAAGTGAGAAGAATTTGAAATAAAGCAGTTACAGAACACACGGTTAATCAAACGACTGAAGTAGAAATAAAAAGTAAAAAATAATAAATAGACTAATGGTATATACATACACAGGTACAGTAGTGTCTTTGCGGGTGGAACTATGTACATAAGAGTGCTGGGTGCAGAACACATAATTGAGTAAAATGGCCCAAGGATTAGGGAAAATATGTACAGGAGTGGTTTCACGGATGGGTCAAAATACATGAAAGTGAGGAGTGCAAAGATCAACATGTTATTGTGATAGTTAAAAGGTCTTCAGTTCTGTGCATGAGAGTGTTCAGAGGGAGGGGGATGGGGCCTCTGACTGCAGTTTGGATGGCCCAAAGAAAGAAACTCAGTCTGGATGTGTGGGACCTGATCGATCTGAGCTGTTGTCCAGAGGGAAGAAGGTCAAACAGGTGGTGGGCGGGATGTGAGAGATCTCCTGTGATGGCCTTGATCCTTCTGAGACAGGAGGCTCTGGAGATGTCTTCCAAGGAGGGCAGAGGGATGCCAATAATTTTTTGGGTGGTGTTAATGACCCTCTGCACAGCCTTCCTGTTCTCGGCCATGGATCTGGAGTACCACACACCCAAAAAGTAGGTGAGCACGCTCTCCACTGAGCAGCGATAGAAGACCAGCAGCAGCTTCTTGTCCACGTAATGGCTCAAGTACGTTCATTTTGTCTTCTTTTAATTATTTACCTTTTGTTCTTATTAAAGACAAAAATAGAAAGATGTCTTTACCTTCTTAACATGTTTTGACTGTGCACTGCAGCCTTCGTCAGAAGAGTCAGCTGATTGCTGCCAGGTGACATTTAATCAGCTGACTTTCATAGGCGGGGCCAGCTCAGCAGACCTGTCAGATCCACCGAGCCGGCCCCACCTTCCGCCTATCAGATGGTCTCTGGAGAATGTGATCCCAGGTGTGGGAAAGCATAAAGGCCCCCTCATCTCAGTTCATGGTGTCTTTTCCCCGCTTCCTGATTTCTATGGCCTCCTTGATCCAGCGTTTGTGTCTGTTGTTCTCTGATCCAATAATTTTTGCGTTGTCCCAGTCCATGATGTGATTATTTCTTTTGCAGTGATCTGATATTGCTGATTTTAATGTTTCTTGTTCTGCCTTTTCTTTTTGTGATCTTGTGAGTCGTCCTTGTGTTTCCTTCTCACATTCCTTCTGGTGTTCTTTTTTACTTGTGGTGAATGATCTTCCAGTTTCTCCAATGTAGGTTTTGTTGTATGATCTACATGATATTTCATATATTACATTGCATTTTTTGTCTTGTTCTATTCTGTCCTTGGGGTGTACTAATAACTGTCTTAATTTTTTGTTTGGTTTTACTGCGGTGTTTATTTTGTATTTTTTCATGATCCTTTGAATTGGTTCCGTGATCCCTCGGATGTATGGTATAGTTATGGTGTCCTTGTTTTTGATTTCGGCTTTTGTTCTGTGTCTTATTTCCTGTTTGTTTTCTTTGTTTTTGACTTGCTGTTTCCCTTTGTTTATGGCCCATACTGGATATTGGAAGCGTATAAGTGCATGTTTTATGTGGTTTTCCTCCTGTTGTCTGTCTTCTTGGTCTGTGATGATGGTGGCCCGTTCATATAACATCCTGACAACTGATAGTTTGTGTGCTGTGGGGTGTTCTGATGTCCATAGTAGGTATTGATCTGTGTGGGTTGGTTTCCTGTAGACGGTGATTTTTTATGCTGCCCCGCCTACGAAAGTCAGCTGATAAATGTCACCTGGCAGCAATCAGCTGACTCTTCTGACGAAGGCTGCAGTGCACAGTCGAAACATGTTAAGAAGGTAAAAACATCTCCTTTCTATTTTTGTCTTTAATAAGAACAAAAGGTAAATAAGCTTCTTGTCCAGGTTGTGCTTCCTCAGGACACGGAGGAAGTGTAGCTGCTGCTGGGCTTTCTTCACCAGGGACTTGGTGTTGACAGTCCAGGAGAGGTCAGAGGAGATGTGGGTGCCCAGGAACCTGAAGGCGGGGACGTTTTCCACGTGGTCGCCATTTATGAGGAGCGGCGGGTGGTCCTGTCTGTTCTTCCTGAAGTCTAGAATGAGTTCTTTGTTTTTTTGGACTTTCAGTTTCAGGTTGTTTGCTTGGCACCACAGCAGCAGATCCTCTTCCTCTTCCCTGTATGCCTTCTCATCGTCATCAGTGATGAGCCCAACCAACGTGGTGTCATATGCATATTTCACAATGACGGTGGTTGGGTGGGATGGAGTACAGTCAAAGGTGTACAGGGAGTACAGTAGATGGCTTAGCACGCAGCCTTAGGGGGAGCCAGTGCTGAGAGACAGTGTGAAGGAGTGGTGGGGGCAAAGTCTGACTGTTTGTGGGTGGTTGTTGAAAAAACTTCTTTATCCAGGAACAGTTTGGTGGGGGGTGGGGGGTCTGGAGGAGGTGCAGTTTATCAGGATGTCCCGGATGATGGTGTTAAAAGCTGAGCTGTAGTCCACAAAGAGCATCCTCATGTAGCTCTTTGGGTTCTCCAGGTGGCTTAGCGCTCTGTGGAGAGTGGTGGCAATGGCGTCTTCGGTAGACCGGTTCTCCATGTAAGCAAACTAATGGGCATCTTGGGGGGGGGGGGGGGACAGTCCCTGATGTGCTGGGACACCAGTCGCTCAAAACATTTCATGACTTAAAACATTTCATGACTCTCTCTGCTACCCATACTGCAAATAACGACAAAAGATAAAAACCCATAGTGCAAATAAAGATAAACGATAAAACTCAGCAATCCTATATACAGAAAAAGGTAGAGCAGTAATTATCAGACTTGAAAGTTCAATGCAGTAGTGTAGGTGCAGACAATGACAGACTGGACTGCACATGATCAATATTGCAATAACAGACAGCAGCAGTTATGGCATTTGTGCAAATGGTTGCAGTAAGGTGCAGAGACATACACCAGCAGATGTAGTACTGTTGGTGTGCCAGTCTTTCTGTGCAAACAGCTGAGGTAATTATTGTGCGGGTGAGTGTGTCACAGTCTGGGGGTGGGGGAAGTGGACAGAGTTCAGGGTCTAAATGGCTTGGTGAACAAAACTGTTTAGCAGTCTTGTGGAGCAGGCCCAGAGGCTCCAGTACCTTTTCCCCGAGGGCAGGGGGCTGAAGAGGGAGCATGAGGGGTGGGAGGTGTGGATGCAATGTTTATGGCTCTGCGGGTGAGATAGATGTCCGAGAGGGGAGCAGAGGGGCACTGATGATCTTGCAGGCTGCTTTCACTGTGTGTTGTAGTGTCTTCCGGCAGGAGACGGTGCAGCATCTGTACCACACCGTGATGCAGCTGGTGAGGATGGTCTCAATGGTGCCCCGGTAGAATGAGCACATGATGGGGGATGAGACTCATGCTCTCCTCAGTTTGCAGAGGAAATAGAGGTGAGTTTGAGCCTTCTTGGCCAGTGATGTGCTGTTGTTGGAGCAGCAGAGGTCCTCAGAGATGTGCACCCCCAAGAACTTGGTGCCACTCACCCTCTCCACAGCTGCTCCATCGATGATCAGAGGGGGATGCTGTGTGTGTCCCCTCCTGAAGTCGACCACAATCTCCTTGGTTTTTCCTACGTTCAGGAAGATATTGTCTCTACACCGCTGGACCAGTTGGCTCACCTAATTTCTGCAGCTGGCCTCCTCATTGTTGGAGATGAGGCCCACCACAGTTGTCATCCACAAACTTGATGAGATGGTTGGTGTTGTAGGCTGGTAGACAGTCATGGATCAGCAGGGTGAAGCGCAGTGGGCTGAGCACACACCTTGGGGCCCCTGTTCTCAGTGTAATGGTCTTGTAGGTGTTGCTGCCAACTTGCACATTCTGTGGCCTCCCTGTGAGAAAGTCCAGCTCCCAATAACAGAGAGAGGTTTTGAGTCCCAGTGTTTAAAATGCTTCAGTTTTTGTATTAGGTACTGGGGGATGATTGTGTTGAATGCTGAACTGAAGTCCAAGAACAACATTCACACATAGGAGTTATTTAAGTCTAGGTGGGTGAGGGCTGGATGGAAAGCAGCAGAGATGTCGTCTTTTGTGGATCTGTTTGACTTGTATGCAAACTGAGATGGGTCGTGGGAGGAGGGAGGACGAACTTGATGTTCTACAAGACCAGCCACTCGAAGCACTTCATTATGATGGGGGTCAGTGCTACTGGTATTATGGAAGCAGTTTTGAAACATGATGGGACAACAGCTTGACTCAGGGAGATGTTGAAGATGTCGGCCAGGACATTCATGAGCTTCTTCACACAGCCCTTCAAAATGCAACCTGGTACAGTCTAGCCCCTTTTCCACTAGTACCTTTTTAGCCCGGTACAGCACAGCACAGTTTTATTCAGTTCAGCCCACTTTTGTTTCCATTACACCAGAGTACCGCTTGATGTGGGTGGGATTTGTTGCAGGAAGGCAGTGCAACCCTCCCATGACGTAAAGCACGCGACACACAAGCAACACAATATCAAAACACAAGATGGAGGATTACGAGAGGATGGTTTACTTACTGCTCACTCTGTGGCTTTTTGTCACAGAAAAGGCCAAACAGGAGAGCTAGAGAAGGCTATGTGCTTTTGTATTATGAAAATAAAATGTCTTGTACCCTTTTCAGGTATGTCTTCTCTTTTGTTTATATGGATTATTTGTGAAGGTAAGAGTGATTAAATGCTAAAAGACAAGGGAAGCCATCTACGAGTAATCAAGCAGTTAGATATATCACTTTTGGTTTGATGCAAGTCTGTGAACAGAATTATGAATCATGTGTTGAAACACTTTAAATCCCATGTAACCCTATCCCATTATACTGAAAAACTTAAATGTTTTGTTTACCTTTTCTTACCCCTTAGCATTCCTGGCAATTTTCCAGTGTGGAAAAGTAGATTTTTGCTTAAGAAAGATCTTTCATTATTCACCATTACACATAGATAACATGAAAACATTGCACGGCTGGATTAGATAGAATAGATAGATGTACTTTATTGATCCCAAACTGGGAAATTACAGTGTAACAGCAGCATGACAGTTGACAGCCAAACAACAGAAACACACACGGCAGACAAAGGAAACAGAATTATAAATCAGAGTTGGAAAGCAAGATGGCAGCAAATAAACTTGGTTCGGCCTGGGCCAGTATGAAAACTATTGCAGGCCTTCAGAGCACAGAGCGCAGTAATCGTGTGTTTTTAGATGGTTTTAGTTCAGACACAGAGCTGGCTAATGCTCTTAATTGTTTTTATGGTCGTTTTGACTCCTTTGATTTTAGCACAGAAATCCAAGATTTGAAACAGAAACTCAAAGACAATCAGCACTTTAATATTGAGGTGCAGGATGTTAAAAGGGAGTTCCGCGCTGTAAAGGTGAACAAAAGTCAGGGCCCTGATAATATATGTGGGCGCCTGGTAAAGTCCTGTGCACATGAACTGAGTCCTATATTTCATTACATTTTCAATAAGTCCTTACAGACACAACATGTGCCTAAGATCTGGAAAGATGCCGTGGTTGTTCCCGTTCCAAAATCCAGCTGTCCTAAAACGGTAAATGACTTTAGACCAGTTGCTTTGACTTCAATTTTAATGAAAATTTTTGAAAAACTGGTCAGATGTGAGGTCCTAAGGCAGACTGAACATGCATTGGATCCTCTGCAGTTTGCCTATAGGCCTCACAGAGGAGTGGAGGATGCCACTGTCACTCTGTTTGACATGCTTTTTAAACATCTGGATTTTAATCGGACACACGCCAGGCTTTTATTTGTGGACTTTTCTTCTGCCTTTAATACAATCCAACCTCATATTTTAGCTGAAAGGCTCCTGCAACAATTTGATTTAAGCAATAATCTGGTGGGTTGGATTCTGGATTCTTAAACCAACAGAGCAGAGAGTAAGGGTCAATGGCACATTGTCTGAACCTAAAGTGCTCTTCTACTGGCTCTCCCTCAGGGGTGTGTGTTGTCTCCACTACCTGTTCATCCTGTACACAAACATGTGCTCGGAGCAGGACAGGACAACAGACACATTATAAAGTATTGCTGATGACTCAGTCATTGTCAGTCTCCTCCAGGATGGTGAGAGTGGGACCACGGCCCAGTAGTTGATGACTTGGTTCACTGGTGTGAGGATTCCTTACCTGCAGCTGAATACAACAAAAACGAAAGATATGATTATTGACTTTAGGAGGAAAACTCCCAGCACAAAGTCACCATACTAAAAGGCCAGCCACCGAATGTGTACAATCGTACAAATATCTTGGGACGATTATTGATAGTGGATTGAACTTTGAGGTGAACTGTGAAAGGGTGTGCAAAAAGGGTCAGCCAAATTTGCATTGTTTGAGGAAACTTGCACACTTCCAAATTGACCGAACCATAATGACTATGTTTTATCGGGCTTTTATTGAATCTGTTTTATCCTTTTCTTTAATGTCATGGTTTGGACAGATAAAACTGAAACAGAGGAAATCCTTGGATCAGGTAGTCAGATGGTCCAGTCGTTTGCTTGGTGAGTCACAGCTCAGCCTGACATCTCTGTACACCAGACAAGTACAGAGGGATGGCCGACTCGATTTTAAATGATGACTCCCACCCTTTGCACTGCAACTTTCAGCTTCTTCCCTCCAGACGGAGGTTTGCTGTCCCAAAAAGTAGAACCCAGCGCTACAAAAACAGCTTTGTCCCTGCTGCTGTCAAAGAGTTGAACAAGCTATAAAAATTATATTGTACATATTTTATATTTACCTATTTTGTAAGATGTGTGCCTGTGTTTGTGTCTATGTTGAATGTAATTAGTGGCTTGTAAATATGGATGTCACCAACTGCAAAACAAATCTACCTACGGGTACAAATAAAGTAACCTGAACCTGAACCTGAACCTGCCCATGGAAAGTAAAAAAGAAACTAACACGACTATAGAACCTATATACATCATAGCTTAATATATGATGACCCGTATAAACACATGAATCATCCCATTGCACAAAGAAGGACTATCAGGAGCAGAGTGAAAATGTGATGTACCAGTTAGTCTGTAAGGTGCAGTGTGGCAGCATAGCTATGACCAGAATACAACATCATAATGAGTCATTGTACAGTGAAATTGCATGTGGCAGGAAAGATTTCCTGTACCTGGCCATTCGACAACGAAGCTGTAGTAGTCTACTGGAGAAAGTGCTCCGCTGCCTATCTAGTGTGTGGTGGAGGGGATGATCAGGATTGTTCATGATGGATCGCAGTTTATTTAGTGTTCTCCTCCTCCACCACTGTCTCAAAGGTCTCCGGTCTGAGACCAATTACAGAACCAACCCTCTTGATAATCTTGTCAAGTCTGTTGGTATCTCTGGCCCTGATACTGCTACCCCAACAGACCGTAGCAAAGAAGATGGCGCTGGTGACAACAGTCTGGTAGAAAAGCTCCAGCATCCTGCTGCACACATTGAAGGATCTCAGTTTTCTCAGGAAATAGAGTCTGCTCATCCCCTTTCTTG
Source organism: Pholidichthys leucotaenia (assembly GCA_020510985.1). NCBI lineage: Eukaryota > Metazoa > Chordata > Actinopteri > Cichliformes > Pholidichthyidae > Pholidichthys > Pholidichthys leucotaenia. The sequence goes on from CM035844.1 coordinate 220,394,423, forward strand.
TGCGCAGCATCGGTGTTGGATCTCCAGTCCAACCCGCTGCTGATCCTGACACCCATATATTTGTAGTCTTCAACCACTCCCACATCCTCCCCCCTAATCTGCAGTGGCTGAGAAGGAGCCTTCCTCTTCCTGAAGTCAATCACCATCTCCCTGGTCTTGCTGACATTCAACCTCAGGTGATTCTGTTCCGTCTACTCCACAAATCTGTCTACCAGTGCCCTGTACTCCCCCTCCTCTCCTCCTCTTATACACCCCACAACAGCTGAGTCATCAGAGAATTTTTGCAGGTGACGTGACTCAGTGTTGTACTGAAAGTCCGTGGTGTATAAAGTAAAAAGAAAAGGAGAGAGCACAGTCCCCTGTGGCGCTCCCGTATCACTAGCCACCACTCCAGACAAGACACTGCCCAGCCTGACAAAAAACTGTGGTCTGCCTGTGAGGTAGTCGGTAATACAGGAGATCACAGAGCTGTCAACCCCCATCCCCCGCAGCTTCTCACCCAGCAGCAGTGGCTGGATGGTGTTAAAGGCACTGGAGAAATCAAAAAAAGTGATTCTCACAGTATCTCCTCCACCATCCAGGTGCTGATGGGCTCGCTCAGCAGGTAGATGACAGCATTACCACAATGTGTCTAAATATTTTTTAACTACAATGTCAGGATACACTGCATCACAAGATTTTGTTGTTCCAAAACTGCACCCACAACCTACACCAACACCCTATATTAGCCTGTGTTTTTTTGTAACTTATTTGGACATATAAATATTAAATATCAATGTTAAAAATACAGGGAGAGTCATGTAATACAACTAAACAATTGAAAATGAATTAGACTTTTTTAAAATTTTCTGTAAAATGTAAATCTAAACAAATAGTGAGGAATAAATTAGGACACCCCCATCTTTTTGAGGACATCCCCACATTCATTCCCACTTAAAATGTCTAAAATAAATGTTTTATGCAAATATAAACAAAAACAAGGTTAGACAAAGATGTGAACATTTCTTAATACAGAATTGAATAGTTAATGAGGTCCTAATTTTTTCATGACTGTACATCTTGACCTTGATCTATTGTCTTTTAAAGGATGTGTCAGTAATTATTAGACTCCACCATATACTCCAATAAAATTGTCTACCAACCCTTTTTTGGGGGAAAACTTTGGAGAAAATTGGTAATAACAGACAAAACACAATCATGATGCAAACAGTCACTGATTTATTACAAGTTGCAGCCCAATTACTCATTATTTTGTTTTGCACGTATACATGTTAAAAAGACACTTGTGCGGCGACTGGGTTACACACACCGGCCACTCGTTGCGAGGTTGCCCAGTACCGCCAGGAAAGCCTGATGGAAGGAAGCAGTTTGCTGAAGGAAGCAGTTGAAGCTTCTTGCTCCCTTGCTTCATGTGCTTCATCGGCAAGCCGGTTGATGGTCTGCATGTGCTGGGTAAAGCTTGCTTCATGCTACACCTCTGCTGTCCACGTACATGTAGCCGGAAACCTCGTGTGATGACATTTACTTCATCGTCTCCACTCCGCTAGTGTCCGCAGTGCTCGACCACGGACAACCGCGTGCAGCCCAAATTTTGTGACCGCGCCGCCTGCCCACGACCTGAATGCGTTGAAAAGCGCGTGCGCAAGACTGAACATCCCATTCACAAGGTGGCGATATCAACACAGCATACCAAGCCAAAGAGACGAAGAAGACAACAAGGAGGCGGAAAATGAGAATAAAAGCATATATGAATCATACATACATACTTTCTTTTATAGCAGCAGCAGCATCTTCGTGGAAAAGGAGTAAAAACTGGGAAGTCAAACAGCAGAAATGGACTCTGTATTTGAAGAGAAATTGTTGTTGATGTGTGTTGTTCTTGTATTTCTTCATTTGTGAAAATCCTGCCATGTCAGCGCATTGGCGCTACCTATTGGGCGGGAGTGAAACTACAAATGATGGTTGTGCGCATGAGTCAACCACTTGGCCTGGATAGATGAAAAAAGTGAGCATGAACAGTGCCATGTGTGTGCTGGGCTCATCCAAAGATAAGATAAGATAAGATAAGATAAGATAAGCCTTTATTAGTCCCACAACGGGGAAATTCCAGGATTGCAACAGCACAGGGATAGCAACACTCAGAGCAACAATCAGAAGGCAAGAAAAAAACAAGCAAGCAAGAGCGGCTAATATACATATGTACATATTACTATAAAATAAATATATACACACACACACACAGACACACAGTGCAGAGCATTGTAGCTGGATGGAATAAATATATGAGTATATGAACACACAGTGCAGGGAAAAGCCAGTGTGAACACACAGTGCAGAGCATTGTAGCTAGATGGAATAAATATGTAAATATATAAACACCCACAGTACGGAGCATTGCAGCTAGGTGGAATAAATATACAAGTATATAAACACACACAGTGCGGAGCAATGTAGCTAGATGGAATAATATGTAGATATATAAAAACACAGTGCGGAGCATTGTAGCTAGATGGAATAAATATGTAAATATATAAACACACACAGTGCAGAGCATTGTTGCTAGATGGGATGAAACAGCATAACCGTCTACTTAGTTATCCTACATGGTATGATTATGTGCCCATACATATTCTCACCCTCCATAGCGACCGGTATGTTCCTAGTTGTATGCCGGAGGGGACCATTGTGTAAGTCTATTGCATCTTTTGCATTCAAAAAACTATTAGTTTGTTACGTCTTTTTGCTATCTCTGCGAGCAGCCCTGCTTAGGTTGTACAGTCTGACAGCCGTTGGTAGGAAGGACCTGCGAAACCTCTCGGTTGTGCACCTGGGATGATGTAGTCTGCTGCTAAATGAGCTCCTCAGTGCATCCAGTATGTCCTGCATAGGGTGGAACTCGGACTCCAGCAGAGATGACAGTTTAGCCACCGTCCTTCTCTCTCCTATCTCCTCCATCGGATCAAGGCGCTGCCCCAGGACAGAGCTAGCTTTCTTAATCAGTTTGTTCAGTCTCTTCCTATCGGCTGCAGTAATGCCACTGCCCCAGCAGACCACTCCAAAAGTGATGGCTGATGCCACCACCGTGTCATAGAATGACTTCAGCAGCGCCCCTTGTACACCAAAAGACCTGAGTCTCCTCAGCAGGAACAGCCTGCGCTGTCCCTTCTTGTAGAGTGCGTCAGTATTGTGTGACCAGTCTAGTTTATTGTTCAGATGAACACCCAGGTACTTATAGGATGTCACCATCTCGATGTCTGTTCCCTGTATATTTACTGGTGCTGTGAGGGGCTGCCCATGCCTGCGGCAGTCCACCACCAGCTCCTTAGTTTTCCTCGCGTTGATCTGGAGGCAGTTCCGATGGCACCAGTCCACGAAGTCCTGGATAAGCCCTCTGTACTCAGCTTCATCTCCATTGGAGATGAGGCCAACGATCGCAGAGTCATCAGAGAACTTCTGTAGATGGCAGTGTGTTGTGTTGTGTGAGAAGTCTGCAGTATAAAGAGTGAACAGGAAGGGAGCCAGCACCGTTCCCTGGGGGGCCCCCGTGCTACTGATGATCGTGTCGGACACACAGTCCCGGGTTCTTACAAACTGAGGCCGGTTCGTGAGGTAGTCCAGGATCCATGATGACAGGTGCTGGTCCACCCCTGCTCGCAGCAGCTTGTCCTTCAGGATCATCGGTTGGATGGTGTTGAAAGCACTGGAGAAGTCAAAGAACATGATCCTCACCATATTCCCGGGCTTCTCCAGGTGGGACAGAGAACGGTGAAGGAGGAAGATCACCGCATCCTCCACCCCAATGCCATGCTGGTAGGCGAACTGGAGTGGATCCATCGCTGGTTCCACCAGGGGGCGGAGGTGAGCAAGGAGCAGTCTCTCCAGGGTCTTCATCAAGTGGGACGTCAAGGCCACCGGTCTGTAGCTGTTCAGGTCTTTGGGGTGGGAAGTTTTTGGTACAGGTACCACACAAGATGTTTTCCACAGCTGTGGTACCCTCCCCAGTTTCAGGCTCATGTTGAAGATATACGTCACAATCCCACACAGCTGGTCTGCACAGGACTTGAGGAGCTTTGCGCTGATGCCGTCCGGTCCCGGCGCCTTCCTCGCTTTGATCTTCCTCAGCTCCGTCCTCACCTGGGTCTCGGTCAGGGTCAGGATGGGGGGCTGTGTGTTGGGAGTGGGGGGGTGTTGGTGGAGTGGGGAGTGGGCAGCAGGACTTGATTTCTTTAGAGGCAGCAGTGGTTGTTGTGCAGACAGGGGGGAGGGCGGTTGGTCAAATCTATTGAAAAACAGATTCAGGTTGTTTGCCCACTCCCTGCCCCCCGTGGCCTGGGGGGAGGTATTCTGGAGCCCCGAGATGGTTTTGAGGTTTCTCCAGACCCCGCTGATGTCGCTCTGTTGCAGCTTGTCCTCCATCTTCTTCCTGAAGCTGTCCTTGCCTTCTCTGATCTTTCTCCTCAGCTCCCTCTGTACGGACTTCAGCATCTCCCTGTTCCCCGACCTGAAGATCCTCTTCTTCTCTCTCAGAAGTGTTTTTATCTCAGGGTTGATCCAGGGTTTGTTGTTTGAGTGACGCCGTATGGTGGGAACGGATTTGTCCACACAGAAGCTGAGATAGTCCGTGAAGGTGTGAATGAGGCCATCGATGTCCTCACCATGTGGATCGCAGAGCTGCTTCCAGGCGGTGGCTTCAAAACAGTCCTTTAGAGTGTCCATTGTCTCCTCAGACCATAACTCCACAGTGTGCATGGCCGGAGGTTGTCTGTGCACTAGGGGTTTGTACACCGGCCGGAGATGAACCAAGTTGTGATCCGATCTCCCGAGTGGGGGGAGTTGTGATGAGGTGTACGCCTCCTTAGTGTTTGCGTAGAATAAATCCAGTGTTTTATTGTCTCTAGTGTGGCATGTGACATACTGGGTGAACGTGGGTAGAATGGGAGATAGTGAAACATGGTTGAAATCGCCTGAGATGAGGAGAAGAGCATCTGGGTGTTCTCTCTGCAGCCTGCTGGTTACTGAATGGATGACGTCACGCGCTGTCCCAGCGTTCGCCGTCGGATTTGCATAAACAAAGCGTCCATGGACCAAAGCGGACTAGAGGGGAAATGTAGCATTAAGCAGGCTTAAGTGCTTCACGGTGCTGTTCATGCCGCTGTTCAAGCTGCAGCTCGTGGAACCGTACCTCGTCACCGTTCATCTGGGCAAACACAGTGGCAAGCTCTGCTGTGAGGTGGCTCCTTTTCCTCTTGCCTACACGAAAAATAGAAATGGGTGGTGGTTAGTTAAAGCAAGTTCAAAAACATATATACGGGAAATACACTTGTGAAACCCAAGTGGTGGGGTGTGGCAATAATGCTTTGTTGTTGTATATAAGCACAATTTGCATGTTGCTGTGCCTCAGTTGAGCAGATTTTGCAAGCACCAGGTTATGTTTAAAATAATTCGTTTTTATTGAGGCCTCAGGAATCTGAATGAGTTAATACAGTCAGTTTACTTGAATCATTTGAATGAAGCATGTTGACTGCAAACACATACAGAAGTGAGTTCTTGTGCTACATCAGTTTTTCAAAAACAATAATTTTATTACTACTTCCTCTACCACAGCTAAAAATGGGACCAGGTTGTGGACCGCTGACAAGTGAGCACCCCAGGATCCACTCTGTACATGTACATTTTCAGGCCAGTGATTCATGGTTGAAAAGAAACAGCACGGCAACACTGTTGTTGGAAAATCCACAGAATCGGTATGTGGGTCTATTATGAGGCTTTATGGAATTATATGAATCATTTTATAAATCTCTGGTTTGAAAATGCAGTTGTATATGTTGAGATTTTCATTCCTGGGGTCCATTTGACCTGTATCCATAAACAAAACAGGGTTTTAATCTTTTGTTTATTTTACCAGTACGTGAACGTGACATGCCACACATTGATGGAGCTGTTGCTGGTGATGGGGCTGGTACCAGTACCCCTGGCATGTGGAAACAGATTCTAGAAAAAAAATACACACACAACTTAATGCACAGCACAAAAGTGCAACACGTACACAAAACCTTTTAACCAGGATTAGCATATGTCATTGTTTTGCTCTCACAAGCGAATAATTCAGACACAGCAAGTGCAAATTTCGTTACCTTGTATTCATACATGTGTAATGACAATAAAGTTGAATCTCATCTCATCTCATCTCATCTCAAATCAGCTGTTGGCTAACTAGCTAGCTAGCGCTAGCGCCCCTGGCTAACACTCGCTAGCCAGGAGAGAACAGTGTTGTTATGGCTCAAAAAAGTGATTGTGGCACCAATAGGCTAAATAAGTGAAAAGATGCATAATATCACAAAACACTCACCATCCATGGTTTGTAACAATAATGTGGCCGGGTCGACTCCTATCTCCCTCCCATTACTGGCCGATGACTGTAAATGGCAATCATTTGGTCGAACCACTTCCACTGTTTTCTGTTCACCCCACTTCGACCATTGCGGTCCTTGATGACCCGGTAATCGCATTTCATTTTCTTCAGCTTCTCCCTACATTGATTTACTGTGCGATTGTTTCTGCAGGCAGACAACTGCTCCGTGACCTCCTAGAAAATTTTCTCATTGCGGTGCACTCCATCTAACTCTCTCTGGATTCTATCGTCGGCCACTATGCACACAAAAGTCTGCATCTCCTCGTTGGACCAGGGTGTAGATTTCTGTGAAGCCGAAGACATCTCTACTGTTTAGAGTGATTACTTGCTGAATAATTTTTGCAAATGGCTGTTGTAGATTCAGCAGAAGACTAGCACTCTCATGATGTTACGCCCGGACCAATCAGTGGCCTGAAGTTTTTTGACGTCACATGTTCCGGTCGGAACGGACCGCTTCGAACCAGTCTGGAGTAGGTCCAATTTTTCAGGACCGAAACCATTACAGTTCGTAATGGAAAAGCCTACAAAGCGTGCCGAACCAATCTGAACATTGCCAAACAGGTACTAGTGGAAAAGGGGCTTATGTTGTCTTGTCCAGCTGCCTTGCGTGGGTTGAGCCTATGTACCCCCAGGGTCTCTCTCTCTCTCTCTCTCTCTCTCGTGCGCATGCGTGGGCGTTTGTGGGAGCAGGGGTGTGGAGTGGTGTCGAGTGAGTACTTTAAACTTTGTATTTTCTAACTTTTTCTCTATCTTGTGTGTTTGAGGTGTATGTGTTTAATATAGTGGGTTGAGTGTGTGTGTGCTGGGGTGTGAGTGTTGGAGTGGGTGTGTTGGGGAACGGTAGCTTCTGCTGCCGGTTTTTCCCGGCCGGCATCATGCCGGTGATTGATGGTGGTGTGGAGTTTGAGCGCTTAACCCGGCGTCATGGTGTGAGAATCCTCCCGACAGTTCCCTGTTCTGTGGAGGAGGCCAGCCTCGCTGTAGGACAGGTGGTTGGGCATGGCAGCATAAAATCAGCATCGAGGATGAACAGCGCAATTGTGATCTTTCTGGATTCGACTGAGAAAGCTGATCAGGTGGTGGCACAGGGAGTGGTCATAGGTGACACTTTTACTCCCGTTTTACCGCTGGCGAATCCGTCTAGGAGGATCACCATCTCAAACGCTCCTCCTTTCGTTAAAACTGATCAGCTGATTAGAGAGTTGTCCCGTTTTGGCCAGGTTGTGTCCCCTATCAGAATGGTCTCTCTGGGTAGTAAATCACCCCTGCTGAAGCATGTTGTATGTCATAGGAGGCAGTGTTTCATGGTGTTGAAAGACAGCTCTGCTGAACTGAACGCGTCTTTTAATTTCAGGATTGACGGCTTTAGCTACTTGGTGTTTGCAACATCTGAAACCATGAAGTGTTTTGCGTGTGGCGCAGAAGGCCATCTTATTAGGTCATGTCCTGAAAAGGCAAACACAAAGAGCACTGGCGGTAAGAAAGGTGACGCCGCTGTTTCTGGTGGTCCGGAGGGTAGCGCTACATGTGGTGCGGCGGATGCCGCTGCGGCGCCCGTTTCTGCTGGGGTGGTCGCGGGCGCGTCTGCGGCCGCATCCGCGTCCGCAGCCGCGTCCGCTTCTACTTCTGCGGGGGCGTCCGCGTCCGCGTCCGCATCCGCGTCCGCGTCCGCGTCCGCGTTCGCTTGTGCTGGGGCGGCCGCGGCCGCCTCTGCTGGGGTGGCCGCGGCGGGCGCGGTAGTTGCCCCCCCAAACAGTGATGGTGGGGAATTTCTGTCTGATCATTGTGACGAGCCTGTCGCCCGGGGTAAACAGGTGGAGGGTGTAAGTAAAAGTGCAGTTAAACGAAGGAACGTGAATGAACAGACTTTGCAGGCGGGGGAGGAACGGTTTGAGGCTGTAGCGGACACAAAGAGCAAACACTGCATGACAAACGTTGCGTTTCATGAAGAAATGCAGGAATGTAGTTTTGTTGAAGAGGATCCTTTTAAAGCTGCACAAAAAAGGAAAAGTGCGGAAAACTTGCAGAGCTCTGCTAAATCTAGTAGGGTTGGGAATTTAGATTTACTGAATGAGAGCGTTTCTGACGAAAGTGGAGATGAGTCTGAACTGATGCAGACGCAGACGCAGGAGGAGCAAAGCTCCTATTGTTTTACTAAAATTAGGCAATTTCTCCAGGTGACTAAGGGGAGCAGAGCTGTGAAAGTGGAAAATTACTTTCCAGATCTGGAGTTATTCGTGGCATCAGCTCGCCACGCTAGTTTGTTTCTTCCCTTTTATGCTATGTGTGTGTTTTTTTACTGTACCCTATTTTTATCCTTTTTAATGCCCCACCTTAGAATTGGCACTCTCAATATTAATGGGGCCAGGGATGATGTAAAAAGGGCCTCTTTATACAAGCTTTTTAATTTAAAGAAACTTGACATGCTGATGGTCCAGGAGACTCACAGCACTGTGGACATTGAGAGCCATTGGAGAAAAGAGTGGGATGGCTGCATTTTTTTTAGCCACAAATCCAGTAGCAGTGGGGGGGTGGCTGTACTTTTCTCTAGGGGTTGTGTGCCTGTCTCTTATGAGGTAGAAGAGGTGGTGAGAGGTCATTTCCTCTTATTAAAGGTACAGTTTGAAAACGTGAACTTCGTTTTTATAAACGTGTATGTGCCAACACAGAGAGCAGAGAGGATCAGGGTCTTTGACGTGCTTTTGGATACGGTTAAGTCCTGTGATCCAAATAGTTTTTTATTTCTGGGGGGTGATTTTAACTGTACATTAAACCACAGACTAGACAGGAACCATCAGGAGCCTCACCCTGCTTCTGCCAATAGGCTGAGAGAACTGGTGAAAACACATGAAATGGCCGATGTGTGGAGATCACATCATGGGGACCAGAGGCAGTACACCTGGAGCCATGTCAAAGATAACCTTTTATCTATGGCTAGGTTAGACCGTTTTTATGGTTTTAAACATCAAATGAGTGTTTTTAAAAATAGTTGTATCTGTCCTGTTGGTTTCACTGATCACTGCCTGCTGTTTTGTTCTGTGTTTATTGAAAATGTAAAGTGTAAGAGTGCTTTTTGGCATTTTAACAATACACTTTTAAATGATGTGTTTTTTAAAGAGGTTTTTTCATGATGTTTGGAAGTCACACAGGGAACAAAAACCCTCTTTTAGTTCTCTCCAATTGTGGTGGGATTTTGGTAAGGCCCAGATAAAACAACTCTGCCAACAGTACACTCAAAATGTCACTCGTAGCTTGACCCAATCCTTGAAAGTTCTGGAGACTGAGGTGGTAGAACTAGAGGAGTTGCTCAGTTCTACAGGAAAACAGGAGCACTTAGAGGCTCTCAAGTCAAAAAGGTCAGCCTTGGCTAGCTTGCTAGGGGTCAGTGCACAGGGTGCTCTGGTCCGCTCACGCTACATGGATGTAGCTCTGATGGACTCGCCCTCCCAGTACTTTTTTGGACTGGAGGGGAAAAATGGACAGAGAAAGCTCATTCACTCCTTGTTGGGCGATGACGGGAGAACAATCTCCACAGCAGCAGAGATCAGGAAACACGCTGCTAGCTTTTACAGTGAATTGTTTAGAGCAGAGTGGAGGGAGGACACGTCACTGGGCCAGGTTTTCCTTGATGGTCTTCCAGTGCTCTCAGAGGACCTTGTTGCCGGCTTGGATGCTCCACTGTCTCTGTCTGAGCTGCATACGGCGCTAATGAGCCTCCAGAATGGAAAATCACCAGGCATAGATGGTCTCTCTGTGGACTTTTTTAAGGAATTCTGGCCCCTGCTTGGTCCAGACCTGCTGGAGGTTCTCCAAGATAGCTTGGAAAGGGGGACCCTACCCACGACCTGCAGGAGGGCCATCATCACACTGTTGCCGAAAAAGGGGGACCTCCAGAGCCTAAAGAACTGGAGGCCAGTCTCTCTGCTCTGCACAGACTACAAGATTCTCTCAAAAGCTCTGGCCCGAAGACTGAGAAAGGTGATGAGCGAGCTCATTCATGTAGACCAGACTTACTGTGTGCCTGGCAGGCTGATTAGTGACAACGTCACTTTAATTCGGGATATTTTGGAGGTCTCTGGTTCATTGGCGGTAGAAACTGGTTTGATTTCAATTGACCAGGAAAAGGCGTTTGATCGGGTTGAACACCAATATTTATGGACAGTTTTAACAGCTTTTGGGTTCAGCCCAGGCTTCATAGCCAGGATACGGGTCTTGTACAGTGACATTGAGAGTGTGCTGAAGATAAATGGGGGCCTGTCTGCCCCTTTAAAAGTCCAGAGGGGGGTTCGGCAGGGCTGCCCTCTCTCAGGGATGCTGTACTCCCTCGCCATAGAGCCTTTGCTTCACTGCCTGAGAAGGGATCTATCAGGAGTTACTTTTCCTGGCTGTGACACCACGTTCAAGCTGTCGGCCTATGCAGATGATGTAGTCATTCTGCTAAACAAGCAGAGTGACATTGACGTTCTGGTTAGGAGTGTCAATCTTTTTGGCCAACTTTCCTCTGCAAAGATAAACTGGGGAAAAAGCGAGGCTCTGATGGTGGGGGAGAAACTAGAAAATCAGCTTACGCTGCCGGGTGGGTTGATTTGGAAAAAAGGAGGTTTTAAGTATCTTGGTGTCTTTATTGGAAATCAGCAGTTTGAGCAAAAAAATTGGGATGGGGTCATAGAGAAGATTAACGGGAGACTAAACAAGTGGAAGTGGCTAATGCCAAGACTATCTTTTAGAGGAAGAGTGCTCATTTTAAATAATCTTGTTTCCTCATCCCTGTGGCACCGCCTCATGTGCATGGACCCCCCTGCTGGTTTGTTGTCCAAAATTCAGTCTGTTTTGGTGGACTTTTTTGGGGGGGGGTGGACTCCACTGGGTTCCTCAAGCCCTGTTATTTCTTCCCAAAGAGGAGGGGGGGCAAGGAGTGATTCATTTAGCTAGTAGAGGTGCTGCTTTTAGACTGACTTTCATACAGAGACTGCTGATGGGCCCCCAGGACCTGGTATGGAGGCCTTTGGCCTGTGTTATTTTACAGAGAGTCCTTGGGCTTGGGCTAGACCTCCCTGTGTTTTTAATGGATTTTAAGAACTCTAATGCACTGTCTTTACCCAGTTTTTACCGCAGTCTCTTTTCAGTGTGGACTCTTTTTAAAAAACAAAGAGGGCCATGCGATTCCCTCTACTGGTTGTTGAGGGAGCCGCTGGTTTTTGGTGGTCGCCTTGGTGTCCTGCCGGGAGTTGGAAGGACCTTCCTTGATAGGCTGTGTTCCAGGAACATTCTCACTCTGAAGCAAGTGGTGGAACTGGCTGGTCCTGGCCTCAACAACGCCTCAGCTTTAGCAGCTCATCTTGGTGTCAGGTCGAATCGTTTCATCGATGGTCTTCTTGCACACTGGAAACAGGAGCTTCATGGACTTGAGCACTCCCTACTCTTGGACTTTAGCAATGGCACGCTGCAGCCAGAAAGCACTGACCCCTTTCCCTCTCTCACGCTCTATATGGACTTTGACGTCGCTCCTTGCTCCTTACTGGCATTCTGTGCTCCCACTGGTGTGGACTTTGGAGGAGCCAGTGGTAAGGCACTCTACAGACTGGTGGTGATGGCACTCAACAAGGACCGATTGAACACCTGTGTGGACACTCCTTGGAGAGCCTATTTTAAACTAGGAAAAGGGCATCGGCCTGCCTGGAGGGCTCTTTACAAAGCCCCTCTCCCTAAGAGGCATGGAGACTTACAGTGGAGGGTCCTGCATGGTATTATAGCTGTCAATGCTTTTGTTTCTGTGATTAACAGCAGTGTCAGTGATCAGTGTGTTTTTTGTTCCTCTAGGGAGACTGTTTTTCATTGTTTTATTGAATGTCAGCGCCTGAGTGGCCTCTTTGAACTTCTCACAAAACTTTTTCATATTTTTAAGGAAGATTTCTCTAAGCAGGTTTTCATTTGTGGTTTTATGTACAATCGTCGTTTTAAGCAGAAGTGTCAACTACTGAACTTTGTTTTAGGGCAGGCAAAGTTGGCTATCTATGTAAGCCGGAGAAGAAAACTTGAAAATGTTGAGAATGATGTTGATGTCAAAATTTTATTTGTGAGGCTACTTAAAGCCAGAATCAGGCTGGACTTTCAGTTTTTTATGGGGAATGGGGATGTGGAAGGTTTCAGGACCCTCTGGTCCCTGGAGAATGTCCTCTGTTCAGTTCATGATGGACAGCTTTTTTTGGGGCGTTTTTTGGGGGATTAATTTTCTGTGTAACATAGCATGATATAGAAATTGTATTGACTGATGGACAAGTGTGTTTATTAAAGATCCTTTAAAAATCAAAATCTCTCTCTCTCTCTCTCGTGCGCATGTGTGAGCGTTTGTGGGAGCAGGGGTGTTGAGTGGCGTTGAGTGAGTACTCTAAACTTTGTTTTTTTCTAACTTTTCTCTATCGTGTGTGTTTGAGGTGTGTGTGTTTAGTATATAGTGGTTTGAGTGTGTGTGTGCTGGGGTGTGAGTGTTGGAGTGAGTGTGTCGGGGAACGGTAGCTTCTGCTGCCTGTTTTTCCCAGTCGGCATCATGCCGATGTTTGATGGTGGTGTGGAGTTTGAGCGCTTGACCCGGCGGCATGGCGTGAGAATCCTCCCGACAGTTCCCTGTTCTGTGGAGGAGGCCGGCCTCGCTGTAGGACAGGTGGTTGGGCATGACAGCATAAAATCAGCATCGAGGATGAACAGTGCAATTGTCATCTTTCTGGATTCAACTGAAAAAGCTGATCAGGTGGTGGAACAGGGAGTGGTCATAAATGACACTTTTACTCCTGTTCTACCACTGGTGAACCCTTCTAGGAGGATCACCATCTCAAACGCTCCTCCTTTCATTAAAAATGATCAGCTGATCAGAGAGTTGTCCCGTTTTGGCCAAGTTGTTTCCCCCATCAGAATGGTCTCTCTGGGTAGTAAATCACCCCTGCTGAAGCATGTCGTGTGTCACAGGAGGCAGTGTTTCATGGTGTTAAAAGACAGCTCTGCTGAACTGAACGCGTCTTTTAACTTCAGGATTGACGGCTTTAGCTACTTGGTGTTTGCAACATCTGAAACCATGAAGTGTTTTGCGTGTGGTGCAGAAGGCCATCTCATTAGATCATGTCCTGAAAAGGCGAACACAAAGAACACTGGCAGTAAGAAAGGTGACGCTGCTGTTTCTGGTGGTCCGGAGGGTAGCGCTACATGTGGTGCGGCGGATGCCGCTGCGGCGTCCGCTTCCGCTGGGGCGGCCGCGTCCGCTTCTGCTGGGGCGGCCGCGGCGGGCACGGTAGTTGCCCCTTCAAACAGTGATGGTGGGGAGTTTCTGTCTGGCGGCAGCTCTGATCATTGTGACGAGCCTGTCACCCGGAGTAAAGAGGTGGAGGGCGAAATGAGTGCAGTTAAACGAAGGAACGTGAATGAACAGACTTTGCAGGCGGGGGAGGAGCGGATTGAGGCTGTAGCGGACACACAGAGTAAACACTGCATGACAAACGTTGCAGTTCACGAAGAAATGCAGGAATGTAGTTTTGTTGAAGAGGATCCTTTTAAAGCTGCACAAAAAAGAAAAAGTGCTGAAAACTTGCAGAGCTCTGCTAAATCTAGTAGGGTTGGGAATTTAGAAATACTGGATGAGAGCGCTTCTGACGAAAGTGGAGCTGAGTCTGAACTGATGCAGACGCAGGAGGAGCAAAGCTCCTATTGTTTTACCAAGATTAGGAAATTTCTTCAGGTGACTAAGGGGAGCAGAGCTGTGAAAGTGGAAAATTACTTTCCAGATCTGGAGTTATTCGTGGCATCAGCTCGCAAGTTTATGAAACTGAATGATGGGAATGAGACTTTCACTGATCAGGAAATACATCGTTTAAAGAAACTGGTTGTTAAACTGAAATCGCAAATTACTAACAGTCATGTTGACTCTTAGTTTGTTTCTTCCCTTTTATGCTATGTGTGTGTTTTTTTACTGTACCTTATTTTTATCCTTTTTAATGCCCCACCTTAGAATTGGCACTCTCAATATTAATGGGGCCAGGGATGATGTAAAAAGGGCTTCTTTATACAAGCTTTTTAATTTAAAGAAACTTGACGTGCTGATGCTCCAGGAGACTCACAGCACTATTATTTATTATTTAGCGAATGCAAAGTCCTTAAGCCAAGCAGTTGCCTCCTGGTTTGCTGTATGGAGGGTGTGTAATCCTCCTTCCAGTCTTTGGAGCGGGCAAGCCTCTATGATGTGTTCCATTGTTTGCTCCTCTCCACATGCGCACAGAGGGCTAGGGCTACTGCCCCATCTGTAAAGGCTGGCCAAGCAGGGGCCATGTCCAGTCCTGAAGCGATTGAGTGTAGACCACTGTCTCCTTGGGAGGTTGGTGCCCGGGACCTGTTGGTTGGGGTTTATCACCAGCTGTTTGTTTGGGACCTCCTTGGTCTCCCATTCCTCTTGCCAAGCTGTCTGGATGGTAAAGTCAGCTGGGGGAGGGTTTTTCCAAATCGGCCGTCTGGATGAAAGTCGGGCAGTGGGTGGAGTGTAGATATCTGCATGGATTGGTAAGTGAGGAGAATCTTTAACTTTTTGGAGCATCCTTTGAGTTAATGCTGCTCGCCGGATGTGTGGAGGGGCTATGTTTGACAGTACAGAGAGCCAGGGGAGTGGTGTTGAGCGGATTGTTCCAGTTATAGTTCTCATGGTTGTGTTGAGCTGGGTGTCTACATGGTGTGTGTAAGATGACCTGGACCAGACAGGGGCACAATATTCTGCTACAGAGTATGAAAGGGCCAGTGCTGAGGTGCGCAGGGTGGAGACTGCCGCCCCCCATTTTGCACCAGCGAGCTTGCAGAGCAGGTTGTTTCGTACCTTCACCTTAGCAGCCGTCCCCTTTAGATGTTCCTTGAAGGATAAGGTCCTATCAAGGGTCACTCCAAGATAAGTTGGATTTGGGGCATGCTTAAGCTTGAGTCCGCTCAGGTGGATGTTTAGTTCTCTGGCAGCTTTTGCATTGTGGAGATGGAATACACTGGAGACGGTTTTTGCTGGGCTTGGTTTTAGACGCCAGATTTTGCAGAACTGGTCCAGTTTGGCAAGATCTTCCGTGAGCACCCGTTCCAGTGGTTCAAAGTCTGGTGCTTGGAATGCCAAACAGATGTCGTCTGCATAGGTGAATTTGCGGGATTTTGTAGTAGGCAGGTCGTTTATGTAGAGGTTGAACAGAGTTGGAGCTAGAACTGAGCCTTGTGGGAGTCCGTTTTTCTGCATTCTCCATGCACTTGTCTTCTGACTGAGGTGGACTCTGAACCTTCGGTTGGTCAGCAGGGTTTTTATAATTGCTGTTGCCCAAGCAGGGATCGCCTTTATAAGTTTCAGGAGGAGGCCTTTGTGCCAGACCGTATCATAGGCGGCTGTAAGGTCGAGAAACACAGCCCCTGTCTTCAGTCTGCTCTCGAAGCCATTTTCGATGAAGGTGGTTAGGGCCAGTACTTGTTCTCCTGTACTGCGGTCCTTGCGGAAACCTGCTTGATCCACACTTAGAATATCCTCTACCTCTGGGGAAATGCGTTGCAGAATTAGGCGCTCCATGATTTTGTAAGGAACGCTGAGTAGGGAGATTGGGCGGTAGCTTGCTGGTAATTTGTGGTCTTTGCCAGGTTTTGGGGTGGCAATGACCTTTGCTGTCCGCCATTTCTTTGGGATCGAGTTTGTTTGTGTGATCCTTGTGTAGAATTGTGTCAACCAGGTTAGGGCTCGGGGGCCAAGATTTTTCATGAATTCTGGGAAGATGTTATCGTATCCTGCTGCCTTTCCACATTTCAGGCTCTGTAGGACTTTCTCCAGTTCAGCAGCCTCGAAGGGTTCAGGGTTCGTTTCCTCTACAGGCATTTTTTGGTGTTTTTTTAGCTCAGTTGTAACTGCTCTTTTGGTGTCTTTGTCTTGGGGTGCTTTGGCGATAGTCAGTAGGTGGGATGCAACTTGGTTGGGTGTGACGGATGCTCGGCTTTGGCTAGGGGGCTTCTGTGCAGCTCCTAGGCGACGGATGAGGCTCCAACATTTCCTGCTAGAGTGGGTAAAGCTCCGGTCAGCAACTGTCTCCTCCCATTTCTTTCGCCGAGCTGTATTTAGCGATTCAATGAGATGGTCTGCTATCTCTGGGTCCCCTGATGTTTGATAGGATTGTAGGAGGGCAGCACTTTCTCCGTCCAAACATGGGACATAGAGGGGTCGGTAGCCTCGTGGGATTGCAGTATGGGCAGCCTTGAAGATTGCGCTGCAGAAGCGGTTGTATGCTTCATCTACAGTGATGGTGTGGAGTGGGATGGTAACAACGCTCCGGTCCAGAGTTTCACTGAATTTCTTCCAGTTGGCTTTGCGGAAGTTCCAGCGCATCTTCCTTGGGCTGTATATGACTGGAAGTTGTAGGCCAATGTGTACAAGCAGGGGCCGGTGTTGGCTGTGTGGAAAATCATCAAGAATGAGGATCTGTGTAGGATATGGCTCCCCATTCAAAGAGCTGACCCAACACAGGTCAGGAGAATAGTCCTTCTTCCACCTAGCAGAGTGGAAGGTTCCTCTTTGTTTGGGGTCGTATATCAAAGCGAGGTCATTTCTGGATGCCCAGTCTGAAAGTGCCTTCCCATCACTGTCCACTGCTGGGTACCCCCAGTCAGGGTGATGGCTGTTAAAGTCCCCCACATAGATGGCAGGGTGGGGTAGGGTGGGTAAGACCTGCAGATCCCAGTTGGCATTAGGGGGCTTGTACACATTGACAATATGGAAGCCACCAATGATTATGGTGTCTGAGAAATGTGTTGTTATCAGGTGATTTGCTTCAACTATGTCAGAACGCACATAGGTGGCATGTCCATGTTTAGCATGTAGAACATAGCACAGGAGGTCAAAGCCTTTGATGGTGAAGCGGCCAGCTTCCTCTGTGCCAATATGAGTCTCTTGGAGGCAGATTACGTCAATCGAATGTTGGAAGGTGAGGACTTCGATAAGGCTTCGCTTGGCTGCAGATAGGCCTTCAACGTTTAGTTGTAATATGCGAAGGGCCGATCCTACCACAAAGTGCTCTTGGGGCTGTTTGCTTTCGGCTTTAGGACTGTGACTAGGATTCTACTTTGACTTGGCACAGAGGCGTCGTCTCTTCGAATTTAGTCTGCTGGTAGGATCATTAGCTTCCCCAGGCGAGCCCGGGTACTGGCGGAGGGCGCGACGAGAACGCTGATCCATTGCCCCCCACAGCACTGTAGACATTCACACAGCACTCACAGCACTGTAGACATTGAGAGCCATTGGAGAAAAGAGTGGGATGGCTGCATTTTTTTTAGCCACAAATCCAATAGCAGTGGGGGGGTGGCTGTACTTTTCTCTAGGGGTTGTGTGCCTGTCTCTTATGAGGTAGAAGAGGTGGTGAAAGGTCATTTCCTCTTATTAAAGGTACAGTTTGAAAACGTGAACTTCGTTTTTATAAACGTGTATGTGCCAACACAGAGAGCAGAGAGGATCAGGGTCTTTGACGTGCTATCGGATACGGTTAGGTCCTGTAATCCAAATAGTTTTTTATTTCTGGGGGGTGATTTTAACTGTACATTAAACCACAGACTAGACAGGAACCATCAGGAGCCTCACCCTGCTTCTGCCAATAGGCTGAGGGAACTGGGGAAGACACATGAAATGGCTGATGTGTGGAGATCACATCATGGGGACCAGAGGCAGTACACCTGGAGCCATGTTAAAGATAACCCTTTATCTATGGCTAGGTTAGACCATTTTTATGGTTTTAAACATCAAATGAGTGTTTTTAAAAATAGCTGTATCTGTCCTGTTGGTTTCACTGATCACTGCCTGCTGTTTTGTTCTGTGTTTATTGAAAATGTAAAGTGTAAGAGTGCTTTTTGGCATTTTAATAATACACTTTTAAATGATGTGTTTTTTAAAGGAGTTTTTCATGATGTATGGAAGTCACACAGGGAACAAAAACCCTCTTTTAGTTCTCTCCAAATGTGGTGGGATTTTGGTATGGCACAGATAAAACAACTCTGCCAACAGTACACTCAAAATGTCACTCGTAGCTTGACCCAATCCTTGAAAGTTCTGGAGACTGAGGTGGTAGAGCTAGAGGAGTTGCTCAGTTCTACAGGAAAACAAGAGCACTTAGAGGCTCTCAAGTCAAAAAGGTCAGCCTTGGCTAGCTTGCTAGGGGTCAGTGCACAGGGTGCTCTGGTCCGCTCACGCTACATGGATGTAGCTCTGATGGACTCGCCCTCCCAGTACTTTTTTGGACTGGAGGGGAAAAATGGACAGAGAAAACTCATTCACTCCTTGTTGGACGATGACGGGAGAACAATCTCCACAGCAGCAGAGATCAGGAAATATGCTGCTAGCTTTTACAGTGAATTGTTTAGAGCAGAGTGGAGGGAGGACACGTCACTGGGCCAGGTTTTCCTTGATGGTCTTCCAGTGCTCTCAGAGGACCTTGTTGCCGGCTTGGATGCTCCACTGTCTCTGTCTGAGCTGCATAGGGCGCTAATGAGCCTCCAGAATGGAAAATCACCAGGCATAGATGGTCTCTCTGTGGACTTTTTTAAGGAATTCTGGCCCCTGCTTGGTCCAGACCTGCTGGAGGTTCTCCAAGATAGCTTGAAAAGGGGGACCCTACCCACGACCTGCAGGAGGGCCATCATCACACTGTTGCCGAAAAAAGGGGACCTCCAGAGCCTAAAGAACTGGAGGCCAGTCTCTCTGCTCTGCACGGACTATAAGATTCTTTCAAAAGCTCTGGCCCGAAGACTGAGAAAGGTGATGAGCGAGCTCATTCATGTAGACCAGACTTACTGTGTGCCTGGCAGGCTGATTAGTGACAACGTCACTTTAATTTGGGATGTTTTGGAGGTCTCTGGTTCATTGGCGGTGGAAACTGGTTTGATTTCAATTGACCAGGAAAAGGCGTTTGACCGGGTTGAACACCAATATTTATGGACAGTTTTAGCAGCTTTTGGGTTCAGCCCAGGCTTCATAGCCAGGATACGGGTCTTGTACAGTGACATTGAGAGTGTGCTGAAGATAAATGGGGGCCTGTCTGCCCCTTTAAAAGTCCAGAGGGGGGTTCGGCAGGGCTGCCCTCTCTCAGGGATGCTGTACTCCCTCGCCATAGAGCCTTTGCTTCACTACCTGAGAAGGAACCTATCAGGAGTTACTTTTCCTGGCTGTGTCACCACGTTCAAGCTGTCGGCCTATGCAGATGATGTAGTCATTCTGCTAAACAAGCAGAGTGACATTGACGTTTTGATTAGGAGTGTCAATCTTTTTGGCCAACTTTCCTCTGCAAAAATAAACTGGGGAAAAAGCGAGGCTCTGATGGTGGGGGAGAACCTAGAAAATCAGCTTACGCTGCCTGGTGGGCTGATTTGGAAAAAAGGAGGGTTTAAGTATCGTGGTGTCTTTATTGGAAATCAGCAGTTTGAGCAAAAAAATTGGGACGGCGTCATAGAGAAAATCAAGGGGAGACTAAATAAGTGGAAGTGGCTAATGCCAAGACTATCTTTTAGAGGAAGAGTGCTCATTTTAAATAATCTTGTTTCCTCATCCCTGTGGCACCGCCTCATGTGCATGGACCCCCCTGCTGGTTTGTTGTCCAAAATTCAGACTGTTATGGTGGACTTTTTTTGGGGGGGTGGACTCCACTGGGTCCCTCAAGCCCTGTTATTTCTTCCCAAAGAGGAAGGGGGGCAAGGAGTGGTTCATTTAGCTAGTAGAGGTGCTGCTTTTAGACTGACTTTTATACAGAGGCTGCTGACGGGCCCCCAGGACCTGGTATGGAGGCCTTTGGCCTGTGTTATTTTACAGAGAGTC
Organism: Pholidichthys leucotaenia; assembly: GCA_020510985.1. Classification (NCBI taxonomy): domain Eukaryota; kingdom Metazoa; phylum Chordata; class Actinopteri; order Cichliformes; family Pholidichthyidae; genus Pholidichthys; species Pholidichthys leucotaenia. The sequence continues at coordinate 220,414,675 of CM035844.1, forward strand.
CTTGGGCTTGGGCTAGACCTCCCTGTGTTTTTAATGGATTTTAAGAACTCTAATGCACTGTCTTTGCCCAGTTTTTACCGCAGTCTTTTTTCAGTATGGACTCTTTTTAAAAAACAAAGAGGGCCATGCGATTCCCTCCACTGGTTGTTGAGGGAGCCGGTGGTTTTTGGTGGTCGCCTTGGTGTCCTGCCGGGAGTTGGAAGGACCTTCCTTGATAGGCTGTGTTCCAGGAATGTTCTCACTCTGAAGCAAGTGGTGGAACTGGCTGGTCCTGGCCTCAACAACGCCTCAGCTTTAGCAGCTCATCTTGGTGTTAGATCAAATCGTTTTATCAATGGTCTTCTTGCACACTGGAAACAGAAGCTTCATGGACTTGAGCGCTCCCTACTCATGGACTTTGGCAATGGCACGCTGCAGCCAGAAAGCACGGACCCGTTTCCCTCTCTCACGCTTTGTATGGACTTTGACTTCTCTCCTTGCTCCTTACTGGCATTCTGTGCTCCCACTGGTGTGGACTTTGGAGGAGCCAGTGGCAAGGCACTCTACAGACTGGTGGTGATGGCACTCAACAAAGACAGATTGAACACCTGTGTGGACACTCCATGGAGAGCCTATTTTAGACTAGAAAAAGGGCATCGGCCTGCCTGGAGGGCTCTTTATAAAGCCCCTCTCCCTAAGAGGCATGGAGACTTACAGTGGAGGGTCCTGCATGGCATTATAGCTGTCAATGCTTTTGTTTCTGTGATTAACAGCAGTGTCAGTGATCAGTGTGTTTTTTGTTCCTCTAGGGAGACAGTTTTTCATTGTTTTACTGAATGTCAGCGCCTGAGTGGTCTCTTTGAACTTCTCACAGAACTTTTTCACATTTTTAAGGAAGTTTTCTCTAAGCAGGTTTTCATTTGTGGTTTTATGTACAATCGTCGTTTTAAGCAGAAGTGTCAATTACTGAACTTTGTTTTAGGGCAGGCAAAGTTGGCTATTTATGTAAGCCGGAGAAGAAAACTTGAGAATGTTGAGAATGATGTTGATGTCAAAATTTTATTTGTGAGGCTACTTAAAGCCAGAATCAGGCTGGACTTTCAGTTTTTTATGGGGAATGGGGATGTGGAAGGTTTCAGGACCCTCTGGTCCCTGGAGGATGTCCTCTGTTTAGTTCGTGATGGGCAGCTTTTGTTTGGGCGTTTTTTGGGGGAATAATTTTCTGTGTAATATAGCATGGCATAGAAATTGTATTGAATGATGGACAAGTGTGTTTATTAAAGATCCTTTAAAATTCAAAAAATCTCTCTCTCTCTCTCTCTCTCTCTCTCTCTCTCTCTCTCTATCTCTATCTCAACCATGCAGACTTTTCACACCTCAGTGCGATCAGCTGGAAGAGCAAATGACTCAACACTGAGACTTTGTTTTATGACTGCACCTATTCCAGAACTGCCCCACTGAAGAACAGAAAAGTTCTTGAGACACTTCCTGACTGTCGTTCTGTGGTTTTGTTGTTATAAATATTTTTTTTTTATTTGTGTATGTTTTTTACCTCAGCCAAGGGAGGAGGTAATGTTTTTGGAATCGTTGGTTGGTTGGCTCTGTCTCTCTTTTAGCAACATTACTCTAAAAGTTATGAAATGATTTTGATGAAATTTCCAGGAAAGGTGTGTAATGGCATGGGGAACAGATGATTAGATTTTTGAGGTGATCTGAATCACGATCTGGATCCAGGATTTTTTTGAGAAGTTGCCACGCCACGCATAACCATGCCACAGAGCCATGCACCTCTGCAACCCAGAAGCTCTTTGCGTTCTTGGATCATCACCAAAATGTAATGGGTTTGTGTGTAGGCCACAAGCCAGTTCTGGTGAAAACTGCATCAAAGTTTATCCAGTAGTTATGGAGGATTCTTACACACTGTGAGCAGATTGGCGTACATGCGGATGTAACTCCGGCTGGCAGACATGAATGTCGTTCCGAGCCATATGACCCACACGGTATGTAAACATCATCAACATTTTTTTTTTTTTTTTGTGAAATCACAATAGGCCTGTTCTGTTGTGGTCCTTTACTTACCACTGCAGTGATATGATACTTCACTGTTGTGTAATATTACTTAATAATTATGATCCTTGTCGGTAAACTATAAAAGAAAAGGGGGGGGGGGCGACCTAACAGATTCAATAAACCATGATGCTGATTTAAGGTGGAATTGCCCAGCTCCAATGTATGATCAATACAATTATGACAGTCTGGTTATTATAATGTAGTTATATTGTTTTTGCTGTCGTTTCTCTGTCTGTTACCAGGATCATGCAAAAACTCCTTGATAGATTTGGATGACATTTTCACCTGAGGTTCAGGTTCAGGTTCAGGTTCAGGTTACTTTATTTGTACCTGTAGGTAGATTTGTTTTGCAGTCTGGTGACATCCATATTTACAAGCCACTAATTACATTCAACATAGACACAAACACAGGCACACATGAAGCTGACTATAAACATGATAAAAATACTCAAGGCTCCATCAAACAGGGTATAAAAAGACAAAGAGATGAGGGAGAAACCAGAGGTAAGAGAGAAGGGTCATATTAAAGTTAAAAGTTAAAAACTAGTCAGAGGTTAAAAAACTCAAAGGTCTAAAACCCAGTAAAATATTTAGAACCCAAGTGACATCATACAAAATAAGTAAATATAAAATATGTACAATATATTTTTATAGCTTGTTCAACTCTTTGACAGCAGCAGGGACAAAGCTGTTTTTGTAGTGCTGGGTTTTACTTTTTGGGACAGCAAACCTTCGTCTGGAGGGAAGAAGCTGAAAGTTGCAGTGCAAAGGGTGGGAGTCATCATTTAAAATGGAGGTAGCCATCCTCTGTACTTGTCTGGTGTACAGGGATGTCAGGCTCAGCTGTGACTCACCAAGCAAACGACTGGACTGTCTAACTACCTGATCCAAGGATTTCCTCTGCTTCAGTTTTATCTGTCCAAACCATGACACTAAAGAAAAGGATAAAACAGATTCAATAAAAGCCCGATAAAACATTGTCATTATGGTTCGGTCAATTTGGAAGTGTGCAAGTTTCCTCAAACAATGCAAATTTTGCTGACCCTTTTTGCACACCCTTTCACAGTTCACTTCAAAGTTTAAATTACTATCAATAATCGTCCCAAGATATTTGTACGATTGTACACATTCGGTGGTCTGGCCTTTTAGTATGGTGACTTTGTGCCTGGGAGTTTTCCTCCTAAAGTCAATAATCATATCTTTCGTTTTTGTTGTATTCAGCTGCAGGTAGGAATCCTCACACCAGTGAACAAAATCATCAACTACTGGGCCGTGGCCACTCTCACCATCCTGGAGGAGACTGACAATGACTGAGTCATCAGCATACTTTATAATGTGTCTGTTGTCATGTCTGCTCCGACACATGTTTGTGTACAGGATGAAGAGTAGTGGTGACAACACACACCCCTGAGGAGAGCCAGTAGAAGAGCACTTTAGGTCAGACAATGTACCATTGACCCTTACTCTCTGCATCCTGTTGGTTAAGAAATCCAGAATCCAACCCACCAGATTATTGCTCAAATCAAATTGTTGCAGGAGCCTTTCAACTAAAATATGAGGTTGGATTGTATTAAAGGCAGAAGAAAAGTCCACAAATAAAAGCCTGGCATGTGTCCCATTAAAATCCAGATGTTTTAAAAGCATGTTAAACATAGTGACAGTGGCATCCTCCACTCCTCTGTGAGGCCTATAGGCAAACTGCAGAGGATCCAATGCATGTTCAGTCTGCCTTAGGACCTCACATCTGACCAGTTTTTCAAAAATTTTCATTAAAATTGAAGTCAAAGCAACTGGTCTAAAGTCGTTTACCATTTTAGGACAGCTGGATTTTGGAACGGGAACAACCACGGCTTCTTTCCAGATCTTAGGCACATGTTGTGTCTGTAAGGACTTATTGAAAATGTAATGAAATATAGGACTCAGTTCAGGTGCACAGGACTTTACCAAGCGCCCACATATATTATCAGGGCCATGACTTTTGTTCACTTTTACAACGCAGAACTCCCTATAAGCATCCTGCACCTCAATATTAAAGTGCTGATTGTCTTTGAGTTTCTGTTTCAAATCTTGGATTTCTGTGCTGAAATCAAAGGAGTCAAAACGACCATAAAAACAATTAAGAGCATTAGCCAGCTCTGTGTCTGAATTAAAACCATCTAAAAACACACGATTACTGCGCTCTGTGCTCTGAAGGCCTGCAATAGTTTTCATACTGGCCCAGGCTGAACCAAGTTTCTTTGCTGCCATCTTGCTTTCCAACTCTGATTTATAATTCTGTTTTGCTCTTAAAATTTCGGACTTCAGCTCCTTTGTGGCAACCTGTAGCTCAGAAACAGACCCCTGTTTAAAGGCAAGTGCTTTCCTCTGTAAGCAGGATTTAACTGATTTAGTAACCCATGGTTTGCTGTTGGGATATATTTTGACACGTTTATGTGGAACAATCTTATTTTGACAGAAAGCCATGTATGAGCATGTGAGCTCAGCCAGAGAGTCCAAATCATCCCCGCAGGTCAGTGTGAACATCTCCCAGTCTGTACAGTCAAAGCATTCCTGGAGGTGGTTCTTGGTCCAAAGATGAACTCATTAGATGTTGGAGGTGGTCCGTGAGTGCATACCTCTGCCAAGGCCCTATCTCACAATGTACAGATGGATGGCGATATGGATGGTCAAAGGGACGGAGGGGAGGACAAAGGGATGGATGGATGCAGCCTTGGCGGGGATATGTGCTCTTTGAGTGCCCTCTGGTCTTAAATATGAATCCTCATAAATTCAAAACTCAGATAAAGGTGTCTAGGGGGAAAAGGAGCTTCTGTGCTTCCTCCCCAATAATCTGAAGCTGTAGCAGGTGCCTCTCAGCTCAAGGACATCAAACTCATTCAGGAAAGAGTCTAGAGCACATTTTCCAATTTACAGCCTCTAACTGTGTACAGACTGATGTTTCACTAACTGTGTCTTCTTCAGAGTCACATACAGCTGAAAAAAAATTGCTGCCATTAAACAGACACAAGACCATGTGTGAGAAACTCATTTGATGGTTAAAACCATAAAAGTTCTACTCCATTGGGTGATGGAGTGGAGTGGGTGTTGTCACACACCCGATCCACCCCAACCAATGATAGACACACACACCTTGCAGCAAAAATAACATGACATAGCATGACATCTATGGCATTTTTTAAATATTTCAAAATGTATAAAAACAGATTCAATAGTTTAAAAACAGATTCTCAAGAATCTCTTTTACGTATATTATTTAAAATATTTAAAATGTTATGTCATGCTATGTCATGTTATTTTTGCTGCTAGGTGTGTGTCTGTCATTAGTTGCGGTGCACCTCTGCATCCAGCCTAAAGAGGTTAATTAATATTAGAAAAGCACTCGGAGAGCGCAGACCTCCGCCAAGCGCCACAGTTACCCCCATACAGTGTTTGTGTGTATGTTTTCAGATTCCTTGACCATGAAAACATATGACTAGCAATTGGATTCACAATGATAGGATTAGTGGTTGAGTAGTTATTCACGAAAATCACATTTTCCGTAATGGCGGTTTTCTTCTGGACGGTGATGCGGATCACCACCAAAATGTAATCATCTGTAGGATACCCAATTTCGGACAATCTGTGAAAATTTCATGAAAATCCGTCCATAACTTTTTGAGTTATCTTGCTAACAAACAGACAGACGGACAGACAAACAGACAGACAAACAAACAGACAGACAAACCAACACCGATGAAAACATAACCTCCTTGGCGGAGGTAATTATAACAGGTTTAAAGAGAGGATCATTTCGTGCAAAAGTCTTGTCTTTCCAACTCCTTAGAATTCCACAGGGAATGAGTGGCCAAATACTACCCTGCCATAAGAAAATGCATTAGTTACTTGTTGATTATAATTCCGAGTGTGCCTGAGAAGATGTGTATAGGTTATTTTGAGGTCCCAATGGTTTTGATAATGAGGAAAGGAAAAAAATCAGCAAATTTTTTTTCTACAAATTTCGTGTCTGGAAGTCTCGCTCCATCACAAGGGCACTTCATCTGAAACCATGTTGTGTTTAAAGTGATGGGACATGCTCCGCTCAGCTGGTATTTCACGAAATCACCAAAGTTCAACACTGGTCGATCTATATTTTGCAGCCATGCCGATGAGAGGGAGAAATTGAAATTGATTCAGATCCGGGCTATGGCTTTTGCCACATTGGTTTCTTAAAAGTAATTATAGGAATGTTGTATGGACAAACACTGCGTAAAATACGAACCTCTACAGCAGAAAAATAAAGAAAAAAAAAAACATTTTTTTAAACCCAGCAGCACTTTGATGGAAATGTGAACATGAAGGAATTAGATTTTTAATGTTTCCTGTGTCCCTAATGCAATGTGCTCAGATTTCATTGGAGCCCTCCTGATCTTTAACTGCTTTTCCCCCACCTTCTAACATGAGGCTCACTGGGGTACATTTGTAAATTCTATGATAAACACATAAATAAACATATTCAAATCAGCGGCAAATGTCCTAACCTTATTCCCTCTACTGAAGAAAGCTAATGAGTTTTTTTTTATTTGGTTATACAACCATGAGGTTCATGTTTCTTTTTTAAAGATTCAACCTTTGATACCCATTAAAATTCACTGTTTTGCTGAGTGTCAGAAATCATTCATGAATTATGGATGCCAGTTTAACCAGCCAAGATCAGTGTCAGGTTTACATATGCATCATGCATAGATTTTTTTTTTTCTAATATTGCACACTGTGAGGCTTCTGTTTTCCAAAACAGCATTGCAGATGTGTTGTCAGTGGGGTGGCAAATGTGAAAGATCTTCCTTTGTGGGAGAAAACGGGATGTTGTCCACTGGGTGCATGATTCTGGGATTATTTGACCAATTATAAACCGGTCCATAATGCTCAGTACAGAAACAGGTGTAATTTCTGTGGAAGTTGATTGGCCGGGTCAAGTTGTGCCCGAGACAACACACCACCTAAACATATACAGTGGGGAAAATAAGTATTGAACATGTCAACATTTTTCTCATTAAACATATTTCTGATGGAGCCATTGATCTGAGATTTTCACCAGATATCACAAACAACTCAAGTAATCCATACAAAGAAATATGTTCACAGAACAAGTTATATTTAATCAAGTGGAATGACACAGGGAATAAGTATTGAAGACGCTTGGTGAAATTCATTGAATATTTACTAGAAAAGCCTTTGTTGGTAGCAACAGCTTCCAGATGCCTTCTGTATGGAGAAACTCGGCACAGGCATTGCTCAGGAGTTAATTTTAGCCCATTCTTCCACACAAACTGTCTTCAAATGTTGAAGGTTTTGTGGGTGTCTTCTTTGAACTCTGATCTTTAGTTCGTTCCATAGATTTTCAATTGGATTCAGGTCAGGTGACTGACTGGGCCATTCTAGCAGTATTATTTTCCTTCTCTGAAGCCAGTTGAGAGTTTCCTTGGGTGAGTGTTTGGGATTATTATCTTGCTGAAATGTCCACCCTCATTTCATCTTCAGCGTCTTGGGCAGACAGCAACAGGTCTTATCAAGGATGACTCTGTACATTTGTCCTCTCATCTTTCCTTCAATTATATGAAGTCTGCCTGTACCATGTGCTGAAAAACACCCCTACACCATGATGCTCCCACCTCCAAACTTCACTGTTGGTATAGCATTTTGTGGCTGATGTGCATTGCCATTTCTCCTCCAAACATGCTGTGTCTTGTGGCATCCAAAAAGTTCAATTTTGGTCTCATCTGATCAGACTATATTCTCCCAGATTTTACTGGCTTGCCCAAATGTTGTGTAGCAAACTTTAAACGAGCTTCAACATGCTTTTTCTTCACCAATGGAGTCTTGCCAAGATTTGGGAGTCAGACTCCATCTCTTTTTTTAAGACTAGGGTTAAAACCTTCCTTTTTGACATAGCCTATAGTTAGGGTGGCATCAGGTGACCCTTAACCCTCTCTTAGTTATGCTGCTAATAGATTTAGACAGCTGGGGGACCTCCAATAGTGCACTGGGCTTCATTCCGTTCTTCACTGTCAATGAAATATTTTTGCTGATCATTAGCATCTGTTTGTTCTCTCCCATAGATTGAGTTCTCGTCATGCTGTTTACTCTCTACATGCCTGTTCTTTTCATCTTCTTCTCTATCCCCTCACCCCACAGCAAGTCACAGCAGATGACTGCCCCTCCCAGAGCCTGGTTTTGCTCGAGGTTTCTTTCTGTTAAAAGGGAACTTTTTCTCTCCACTGTTGCCAAGTGCTTGCTCATAGGGGATCGCCTGATTGCTGGGGTCTTTCTGCAATTGTGGGGTTTTCCCCTACAGTTTAAAGTGCTATGGGATGACTGTTGTTTTGAAATGGTGCTATATAAATAAAGTTGAATTAAAATGAATTGAACTGTGATGTGAGTGGTCATAGAGCCCATGTCATTTGTAAAAATTAATTTTGGACAGGTAGCAGAATCTTTTCAGTTAACCAATAATCCCAGAAGAAATATCATTTCTCAGCTGAACTTTTATTGAATCACACAGGAAGTCAAACATGGCTGTGGGTCTCAGCAGCTCAAACTGGTTAAGACCCCGAACAAAGGAATCCCCTCCCACATATAGCTTGTGAGTTGATGGGCGTTCCCAGCAACTCTCCAACAATCATTGTCCATTGTCAAAACTGGTCCAAACCGGTCTTCTTAGTGTCCAAAATAGTTCCACAGCCTTCCTCTCAGCACTACAATGGCTTCAGATGTCTCCTCCTTATGGTCCCTCTCAGCAGATGTCTCCTCTTTAGTTCTTTATGGCATCCTGTTGTTTAGCCCATGCAACCCCATGCCCATATATGGAAGCAGGAAACAGAGACTAGAGCTTTTATATGTGTGCTTGTATGTGTGAGCTTGTGTGTGTGTGTGTGTGTGTGTGTGTGTGTGTGTGTGTGTGTGTGTGTGCATGTGTATGTGTGAGCTTGTGTGTGTCTGGTGTGGTGTGTGTGAGAGCACTTTGTGTAATATCTAACTAGCTAGTCTTCACTATTTATTTATTATAAGTCGATAACTATGGCAAGCTCAATAATAAACAGTTATCAGACGCTTGATATTATTTTCTTGTGATATGTGTAATTTCTTTACTCGTTCAGTACATATTCACAGGTGAAAATTCTCATCTCAGACCCCACTGCCCTTGGCGGCCATTTTAGAAACTTCATTAACACATGTTATATCAAAATAAATGTATGCAAAACAAAACATTTCAGTTAAAAAATTTATTTTCTGCATGTTGTGTCTGAGCCTCAGTACCTGCCACATAACAGCGCTTTAAACCTTCTAATTCTATTTTAACTACATGACCACAAATAGCACAATGTTTTGAAGATACCTGCAAGAAAACAAAGGAAAAGGAAGGGGCCAGAGGTTACTAGCACATGGCCCACCACAAGAGGGTGCCTTCAGTGCACCCCCTTTTCATGTAAGATTACACTGGTAAACACCAAATTTATTGTCTAAGTTTTTTTTTAGCTGATTTTGAACAATTTTGAGGCGCTGAATCCAAAAATCATATTGGTTTTGTGCAATCAGGTCAGCTTTTTGAATTATGGCCACATGTTTGGGGGTTTTTTTACATTTTTGTTTACATGTACGGGTATTTTCGCTTTATATGATGCAAAATAATTTTTTATGTCTTGAAATTCTCCGAATTTTGAACAATGATGACATAACATTCAATTTACAGTGGGGCAAAAAAGTATTTAGTCAGCCGCCAATTGTGCACGTTCTCCCACTTAACCCCTTGCACTCTGGTCAATTTCCCTAAAAACGCCTAAAAATAATGTACCCAAAGTAAATCAAAAGCTGTTCTTCAACCCTTTGCAGCATCTTCATGGGGTTGGTCTCATTTAAAAGAAAACACTTTGATTTTTTTGGCAAAACAGTCATAATCTCTCTAAGTGCTCCTGCCACTGAGTAACAGTCATCTAAACATACTGAACTTGAAGAAAATAAAATTCGCCTGGGTGTTTTTTAGGTTACAAATGCTTGCGAATAACACACAGCTGTCAGATACGGGCTGGAAAATGCAACAGAAATGTAGAACCAAGTGTTATCCAGCTGAGGTCAAAATTTTGTAACAATACCACCAAAAATGAATATATTACACAGCTTTTTCCTTAGGTTGTTCCCAGGCATTTTAGAACTGTGCCAAATTGTGCCAAATTGCACAGTTTGGAAAAACGTCTATAACTTTTGAATGATTAAATATAGAAACTTGATCTTGGGCTCTAATGGAAGGTGACACTCAGGGCTGTGTGTGTGTGTGTGTGTGTGGGGGGGGGGGGGTTGTTTATTCATTCATGAATGAATGAATGAACAAACAAGCCCCCCACACACAAAGAAGCATGCCACGTAAAAAATGTGGCCTTTTTTTTTTTACAAGAAAAAATAACCTACAGTGCACTAAAAATTATACTAAAATATCTGCAATGTAGAGGATAACAACTCCCCCCCCCCCCCCGCTACAGAGTCCGGTCCGTGCGCCGCGGTCCGTCATGTGGCGATGACGCACAGTTGTAATTTATCGATCGGTCAAAAGTCATTTAGATTACTATTTTCAGTGATAAAGGGGCGCCTTAAAACCAGATGCTTCGAGTAGATGGTGGCTCGTCAACCTGGGAAGGTAGCCCATCTAGGGGAAGGTAAACCCTGATTTCAAACCTCCGCTGCCTTGCGGCACACCCGGTCACGGGAAAGGCTTCGGGAGTCAACCCTGAGGGAAAAATCCAGAGTTGGAGCCCCTAAGGCAGTTCTCTGTTGTGCTCAACATCGTTCTGGCAGCTCCTGCAACGGCACTGGTGCCAAACTATAGCAGCCCTGCTGTTCCTTTGGATTCATCAGTGACGTGGAGAGGGGGGACATGCTGCATGGGTAACATCTTGTCCTCCATATCTTCCTGCCCAGGCTTGAATCCTACCAACGCCCAACGCTGGAAGGTAGAACACCGGTGCGCATCGGCCTGTTCAGTCACAGGCGGTGTTGTTCCAGCAGAGTAGACGTTTAGGATTCTCTTCCATGGTCATCATAGACCGACGGAGGCCGATGACTCAGTGATAAAGAATAATTTAGCTTATAACACTTAACTGTCCACAACAGCAGTGTTGCTGGTGAACATCTGTTCCTCATTGACAGACGAACATGATGCTGGTCCGCTTGTTACGACTCGTGGTTCTGGTCACGCGACCCGGTCAAACCATGATTCCATTATTGCGGTTTTGCGCTTCCATGATTGCGGTTTTGGCGAGCAATTTTTCAAAACAAATAAGAACAGTAGTAATAAAAAAAGACTGGTGAACGCTACCATTACACACAGCGGCATACACAAAACAGATTTTACGCACAGGACGCACGCTTTCAATCGTCGAACTTCTCTGCTTCAATTGGCTCGTTGTATTCGCAGCCATTGGTAGGCGGGTCCTTCTTGCTAGGTTTTCAGTCATTGGTTCTTCAAGGTTTCAGAAACCCAATTCAAGGCTCTTATTAGTCGAATGAGAGGTCAATCAAATCTAAACCAATAAAGCACTCCTTTGGCTTTCTGTTCGCGGCTGTGTCTGTAGTGGAAGAACGGAAATGCAGCTTTTTTTTTTCAGTGCGCACTAGGACGCAGAGACGTGACCGCCCGCAGTATCCCGGAGTGCAAGAGGTTAAAAGATGAGAGAGGTCTCCAGTTTTCATCATATGTATACCTCAACTATGAGAGACAAAATGAGAAAAAAAAAATCCAGAAAATCACATTGAAGGATTTTTAATGAATTAATTGGTAAATTCCTCGGTAAAATAAGTATTTGGTCAGTCCCAAAAGTTCATCTCAATACTTTGTTATATACCCTTTGTTGGCAATGACAGAGATCAAACGTTTTCTGTAAGTCTTCACAAGGTTTTCACACACTGTTGCTGGTATTTTGGCCCATTCCTTCATGCAGATCTCCTCTAGAGCAGTGATGTTTTGGGGCTGTCGCTGGGCAACACGGACTTTCAACTCCCTCCAAAGATTTTCTATGGGGTTGAGAGCTGGAGACTAGCTAGGCCACTCCAGGACCTTGAAATGCTTCTTACGAAGCCACTCCTTCGTTGCCCGGGCAGTGTGTTTGGGATCATTGTCATGCTGAAAGACCCAGCCACGTTTCATCTTCAGTGCCCTTGCTGATGGAAGGAAGTTTTCACTCATGTGTCTCATAGTTGAGGTTAACCTATGATGAAAATTGGAGACCTCTCTCGTCTGACATAATGCACGGCTCAGGAGACACACACGCAGGCTCAGAGTAGATCCAATAGCTTTATTAACAACAAGTGTGTATGAATGTGTGTCTGCGAGATGTGAATGTATTGGTGGTGGCATCTGCGTCGGGCACGGAGGCAGGAGACCGTACAGCCGGACAACCCTATGGGAGAAGCAGAGGGAGAAGGGTGACGGGCACACACCAACACAGGAGATGTGAAAATAGTGATAAGCTTACTTGGAGTAGCAGGTGGCTGGCACAGCAAGGACGAGGTCCGGTAGACAGCGACCTGGAGCGCCCGGTGCAGCAGCGAGGGAATGGAGACGGAGAGGAATGGTCCGCCGCCGGGAAATCCACCTGTGCACAGGGGAGCAGACTTGGAGAGGAAAAAGGTAAGGGCTTCTTACCGAGATGTTTGCTGAGTGGTAGAGGTTACTCACAGCAATCGTGACGAGTGAAGTCTGACGGCTTCAGGCCGAAGCCCAGGGCGAGGCGGCTTAAATCCCTCGCCGCTGATGAAGTGCAGGTGTGCGTGCAGCTGGCGCCGCAGATGGGCGGCGAGGCGTGACAGTACTCCCCCCTCTAGCAGCGCCTCCTGGCGATGGTTTCTCCGGGTGCGCTCGGTGGAACTCAGTAATGAGGGACGGGTCCAACACAAACGACGAGGGTACCCACTGCCGATGTTCAGGCCCATATCCCTCCCAGTCCACCAAGTACTGCAATCCGCGACCCCGGCGCCGGGAGACCAGGATGGAGGAGACAGGCCAGGCCGGATGGCCATCAATCATCCGGGGCGCGGGTTGCGCAGCAGGAGGAGGGCAAAGGGGGTCGGAGACTGCCAGCTTCACCTTGGATACGTGGAAGGTGGGATGGATGCGGAGGGAGGGGGGAATAGCTACACGCACAGCCACCGGGTTGATAATCCTGGTGATGGGGTATGGGCCCATAAAACGCTGTGCCAGCTTCCTCCTCTCGCCCTTTAAAATGACGTCCTGGGTTGACACATAGACACGCTGACCCACCTGGTACGCTGGGGCAGGTCTTCTGTGCCGGTCCGCTGTGGTTCTGTTGCGCTCCGCCGTGCGTAAAAGCGCATTGCGCGCTGACGCCCAGATGGAGCGGAACTGCCTGAGGTGCGCCCGAACTGAGGGAACCGTTACCTCACTCTCCTGCGCTGGGAAAAGAAGGGGGTCGTAGCCCAGGGACGCCTTAAAGGGAGACATCCCTGTAGCAGAAGAGCGGGCGGTGTTGTGGGCGTACTCAACCCAGGCGAGATGGTTACTCCAGGACGTAGGTTTGGACGCAGTGACGCAGCGGAGCGCAGCCTCTAGCTCCTGGTTGGTCCGCTCGCACTGCCCGTTGGTTTGGGGGTGATGGCCGGAGGAGAGGCTCACCTTGGCTCCCAGGGCGTTGCAGAATGACCTCCAAACCTCTGAGGAAAATTGGGGCCCCCGGTCCGAGACCACGTCCACCGGAATCCCGTGCAGCCTGACCACGTGCTGGACTAGGAGATCCGCCGTCTCCAGGGCGGATGGAAGACCTCGTAGCGGGATGAAGTGCGCTGCTTTGGGGAAGCGGTCTACGATGGTCAGGACGGTGTCGAAGGTGTTTGAGACTGGGAGTCCGGTGACGAAATCCAGGGCGATATGCGACCAGGGCCTGCCAGGGACGGGCAGAGGCTGGAGCAAACCCGCTGGAGGGGCATTACCTGACTTACTGGTGGCACATACTGGGCAGGCCCGGGCATAGCGGGCAGCGTCCCTCCGCAGGCCCGGCCACCAGAAGGACCGTTGAAGGAGGTCGATCATCCGGGAGGAGCCAGGGTGGCAGGTGAGCTTGGATGTATGTAGCCAGTGGATGACCTCCCCCCGAACCGTGGATGGCACAAACAGCCTCCCCTCCGGTCCGCCGCCAGGGTCAGGTTCCACTTCCTGCGCCTTCCGGATCTTGCTTTCTATGTCCCAGGTGATGGCTCCCACGATGCACGACCTGGGCAGGATGGTGTGGACCGTGTCCTCAGACTACTCAGGGGCAAACTGCCTAGAGAGGGCATCGGGCAGGCCGTTCTTGGAGCCAGGCCTGAAGGTGATGTTAAAACGGAACCTGGCAAAGAACAAGGACCAGCGCGCCTGGCGGGCGTTCAGACGCTTGGCAGATCTCAAGTACTCCAAGTTCTTGTGGTCAGTCAGGACCACGAACGGCAGGTCCGCCCCCTCTAGCCAGTGACGCCACTCCTGCAGCGCGAGCTTGATGGCGAGGAGCTCTCTGTCCCCCACGTCGTAATTCCGTTCCGCTGGGGACAAGCGCCGAGAGAAGAAAGCGCAGGGCCATTTGACTCCATCACCTGGCGACCGCTGAGATAGAACCGCCCCCACTCCTGTGTCCGAAGCGTCCACCTCCACGATGCACTGCAGCGCCGGGTTGACTTGGCTGAGGACCCGGGAGGAGGAGAACTCCGCCTTCAGCGCCTGAAAAGCAGCCGCGGCCTCTTCGGTCCACCGGAACGGGACCTTAGGGGACGTGAGGCGGGTCAGAGGTCCGACGATGGTGCCAAAATTAGGGACGAAGCGGCGGTAGAAATTTGCAAACCCGATGAATTGTTGCACCTGTTTTCTCGATGCAGGTGTAGGCCATTCCACCACCGCCTTCACCTTCACTGGGTCCAGAAGCACCTGGTCGTGGGAGATGATGAACCCGAGGAAGGATGTTGCCTTAGCGTAGAATTCACATTTTTCGGCCTTCACATACAACCGGTTCTCCAGCAGCCTTTGGAGGACCCGCCTCACATGGACCCGGTGCTCGTCCCTGGATTTGGAGAAGATGAGGATGTCATCCAGGTAGACGAACACAAAAAGGCCAATGAAATCCCGGAGGACGTCATTAATTAGGCACTGAAAGGCGGCTGGAGCATTGGTCAACCCGAACGGCATCACCAGGTACTCGAAGTGGCCGTTCGGGGTACGGAAGGCTGTCTTCCACTTATCTCCCTCCTGGATCCGGACGAGGTGGTATGCGCTGCATAGATCCAGCTTGGTGAACCAAGTCGCCCCCTGGAGGGAGTGGAAGGCGGTGTCCATGAGTGGCAGGGTGTAGCAATCTTTCTCCGTGATATCATTTAGGGCGCGATAGTCGATACAAGGACGGAGGGACCCGTCCTTCTTGCCCACGAAGAAGAATCCTGCCCCCAGTGGTGATGACGAGGGACGGATAATTCCAGCACTCAGCGATTCCTTGAGGTAGGAATTCATGGTCTCCTTCTCCGGCGCCGACAGGCTGTAGAGTCGCCCAGAGGGTAAGGGTGCCCCCTGGCGGATGTTTATCACACAGTCGTAGGGCCTGTGTGGAGGAAGAGACATCGCCTTGGACTTGCTGAAAACCATACCCAGGTCGTGAAATTCTGATGGCACCAGGGAGAGATCCGGGGGCGCAGCGTCCATAGGAGTTGGGGAAGAGGACGGAGAGCAGGCAGCGGACTGCAAGCAGGTGCTCATGCAGAATGTACTCCATGCCGACACCCTGGCGGACTTCCAATCCAAGACGGGGTTATGGAGGCGGAGCCAGGGGTACCCCAGGATGACGGGCGACACAGAGTTGGGGAGGACGTAGAAGGTTATCTCCTCCCGGTGGTTCCCAGAGATGATCACAGGTACAGGGACGGTCTGATGTGTTACTCTCCCCAGGGAGACATGGGAGAGGTTGACCAGGGCGAGGGGAGATCTAAGGGCTTGGCAACGGATGCCCAATCGGGTTGCCAGGCTTTGTGAAATAAAACTGCCCTCCGCGCCCGAATCCACCAGTGCGTGAGTGAGGTGCCCAGTGGAGTTGTGACAAAATCGGACGGGCAGCTTCAATTGGGAGAGGGGATTTAACCGATTGATGTCCGCGAGGCCCCCTACAGTGACTCGCAGACCCCGCCGTTTGGCTTCTGTGGACAAAGCTCCACCGTGTGTTGACTGTCTCCGCAATATATGCAGAGACCCAACTCACGGCGGCGTTGTCTCTCCGCAGGGGGGAGCTTTGTCCAGCCCGTCACCATCGGCTCCGACTCCTCGGGGCGCGATGGTGGCGGCGCCGCCAGGGGGCGAGCTTGGTACAGGCGTGACGAGGCACCATGAGAGCGAGAAGAAGACGACTTCCGCTCCGAGGAGCGCTCGCGCAGCCTGTTATCCAAACTGATGGCTAGGGACGTTAGCTCCGCTAGAGTCTCCGGGATGTCCCGCCCAGCCAGTTCATCCTTCAGATCATCATTGAGACTGCGGAGGAAGAGGCCACAGAATGAACGTTCATCCCAGCCCAATTCCTCCGCCGCTACCCAGAAGTCGATCGCGTAGTCCGCTGCCGACCGGCTTCCCTGCTGGAGGCTGAGAAGCCGGTCGACCTGGACGGTCTCGGTACGAGAATGATCAAAGACCTCCAGGAATTGTCTCACGAATTGGCCATAGGTGAGGGTGGCGTAACTGGGCCTCGCCATTACGGCGTAAGCCCAAGTTAGAGCTCGCCCCTCTAGGAGATTCCCTATGTAGCCAATTCGGCTATGATCTGAGGGAAAATCTCCGGGCACACGGTGGAACACGGACTCACACTGCATTATGAACCCCCGCGCTCCGCCGAGCTTACCGCTAAAGCGGGCGGGGGTCGGAATGGGTGTGAGCCGAGCCGGTGCTACCGGAGCCGGCTGGACGGCCGCTGGAGCAGCAGGAGCCGCGCCGCCCTGACGAGCCGGGGGGAACGGCTGTTGGGGGTCCAATCGGTTAGTGATAATGGTTAATTGATTTAAAATCACCTGTTGCTGGTGAGCTATTAGATCCACTCGAGCCTCGAGAGTGGAAAGTCGGCGTGTGAGCCCGCCGTCTGCTGAGCCGCTCTGCTGAAGCCGTACTGACATAATGCACGGCTCAGGAGACACACACGCAGGCTCAGAGTAGATCCAATAGCTTTATTAACAACAAGTGTGTATGAATGTGTGTCTGCGAGATGTGAATGTATTGATGGTGGCGTCTGCGTCGGGCACGGAGGCAGGAGACCGTACAGCCGGACAACCCTATGGGAGAAGCAGAGGGAGAAGGGTGACGGGCACACACCAACACAGGAGATGTGAAAATAGTGATAAGCTTACTTGGAGTAGCAGGTGGCTGGCACAGCAAGGACGAGGTCCGGTAGACAGCGACCTGGAGCGCCCGGTGCAGCAGCGAGGGAATGGAGACGGAGAGGAATGGTCCGCCGCCGGGAAATCCACCTGTGCACAGGGGAGCAGACTTGGAGAGGAAAAAGGTAAGGGCTTCTTACCGAGATGTTTGCTGAGTGGTAGAGGTTACTCACAGCAATCGTGACGAGTGAAGTCTGACGGCTTCAGGCCGAAGCCCAGGGCGAGGCGGCTTAAATCCCTCGCCGCTGATGAAGTGCAGGTGTGCGTGCAGCTGGTGCCGCAGATGGGCGGCGAGGCGTGACATCATCTTTTAAGTGGGAGAACTTGCACAATTGGTGGCTGACTAAATACTTTATTGCCCCACTGTACATGTCCTTTCCTTTATATAAAGGTAAGTACATGCACAGTACTAAGTAAGTACTAAGTAAGTACAGGTTTTTACTTAGCACCTGATTGAGAGAAACAGATGTTATATTCTATTCATTGTGCAAAATTGTCTTAAATCAGTTGAAAAAACAAAGACAACTTACAAAAAAATTATTTTTGTAGCCCTGTGTTTATATATATATATATATATATATACTATATATATATATATATATATATATATATATATATATATATATATATATATATATATATATATATATATATATATATATGGCCAGTGTTGGATGTTTGGACAGTAAATAGAACAGTGAATAGCAGAAAGACACATTATATGCATTTCAAACAATGGCCTCTCCATCACTGTCAGTACCAAATTCACAGTGGTCCTTGTTGTGGAGGAGAGCCCTAGACTCCTCTTGGGAGTGGACCTGAGCCATCATCCTCTGGATTGGCTCCTTGGATAGGGCTGTGATTATGCATCTCTCCAGCAATTCTCTCAAACATGGGATGCAGCAAAACCCCACCCCGAGTATCACTGCTAGTGAGATGACTACAATAAGGATTACTGAACGTATCACACTCGCCCAACGTCCAAAGATGGATTAGAGCCAAGTTGTGAAAGCATCTGGCTCATATCCAATATTTTTGCCAAATTCTGTGCGTAGGCCTTCCAATGCCTCTATAGCATGTGTGATACTTCTCTCTTATGGTGCAGTTAAAGCAGTATAGGTGACATCATTGCTATTTGCACTGACTATGTCAGCAACAATCTGCAGTAGAGGTTGATTTGGCTCAACAGCTCTAGCACAATGTGTCAAATAAATACAATTGCCGAGTTTTCCTTTGTTTTTTTTTGTTTGTTTGTTTTGTTTTTTATTTTTTGTTTTTTTTCCACAGTTGTACTGCATGTGAGGTGGCTTTTATTATTTTAAAAGGACCTGTGCTGTGACAGTTCTACAGTTTGGCTATTCCTGAGTGCTCGGGGTAAGGTAGTAAATTGTAAATAGCTGGCATTTTCTCCCTCTTAACAACTTAAGGGGAATCAGGTAGACCGTCATATTGGGAGTGGATTGCAGTGCCATCAGTGCTATTGGCAGTGCATACACCTATGCCACACCTGTTCCCATATATTATTTGGCTATCACTTGCTTTAAAGTGCCACTTGCCGATACTGAACCAAAACTATGCTTTATGCCTAGAACTTGTTCCATTTCCTTCAAAGGTTTATTGGCAAAATGACTTCCATTGTCTGATCTGATTGTTCTGGAGAAACCATGTCTAGGAATCACTTCTGCTATTAGCCACTTTATGACTTCTTTTGCACTCTCATTTTTACAAACTTTGGCTTCCACTCATATTGCAAATGTGTCTACACAGACCAACAAATATCTATAATCCCCACACCTATTTTGGGGCCCATATATATATTGCCATTTCACAACAACAGTCCTCTCTTAGCACTTTCAACTGTAAGGGAAACCCTCACAATTGCAGAAAAACCCCAGTAATCATACGTAAAACCATGCTCAGGGAGAGGCAGTCATCTGCTACAACTGGCTGTAGGGTGTGGGGATAGAGAAGAAAAAGAAAAGAACAGACATGTAGAGAGCAAACAGCATGATGGGACTCAGTCTATGGGAGAGAACAAACAGATGTTAATAATCAGCAAAAACATTTCATGTGAAACCCAGTGCATTATTGGAGGTCCCCCAGCTGTCTAAACCTATAAGGAGCATAACTAAGGGAGGGTTGGGGGGATATGATCCCACCCTAATTATAAGTTATAGCAAAAAAGGAAGGTTTTAACCCTATTCTTAAAAACAAGGATCAAGTTTAACTCCGGAATCCAGATTGGGAGCTGGTTCCACAGGAGAGAAGCTTGATAACTCAAGACTACCTCCCATTGCACATATTACAAATAATCTTGCATTTTGGGAATGTAGTGTTCTATTAGGATGGTAGGGTAGTATCAGATCTTTTAAATAAAAAGGGGCCTGATTATTTAGGGCTTTAAAAGAAAGCGAGAAGGATTTTAAACTTAATCCTAAGGGAGGCCAGAACCAGAGAGATATGATCTCTCTTTCTAGTACCTATTAAAACTCTTGCTGCAGCATTTTGGATCAGCTGAAGGGTTTTTTTTTTTTTTTTTTTTTAATGTTTTAGGACAGCCTGATAATTAAGAGTTACAATAATCTAATCTAGAGCTATCAAAAGTGTGGATTAGGTTCCCAGCATCACTTTCAGACAAGATGCTCCTAATGTTGACAATATTACACAAATGATAGAAGGCAGTCTTAGAAACAAGTTTAATATGTGAATTAATAACAGATCTTGATCAAAAATTATCTGTGAAAAAAAAAAATCACTATTTGTTTCCATGGCTCTTTAGGGGCAGGGAATGCACCAAGGAAGGCCTCCCATGTGTACTTTGGGTTGACCTTGTGACATGCTTCACACTAGATTAACCTTTGATATGTGACCTCTCTCATGTGCCTCTTTGCATAACAACTACACTTTAGCAGGGGCTACTACTCCTGTGTCTACAGTTTGAAATGGACCGGTCCTCTCATCATATTTTACAACTGCATATGAGGCACTCAGAGACCCATCTGCTCTCCTGTAGCAACAATCACAAAAAAGGTTCAAATTTAGATGTTTGATAGGTTCAGATTGAAGATTAGGGACAACTTTCATATCAACCTCCACAGCTGCTTGACAGTCCTGAAGTTCACCTGTAAGCATGTCCCCGACCGTATTTGTCCCTTCACTTGTGTAAATGACATTTGGTGCCTGCAGTATTCTTTTCAACCTTTGTGTTCTTTTAGCTGAGAGTGTGAACAGTACACTTTGTAAGTAAGAGGCTACTCCATGCATTGTGTGTACAACCACAGTGTGCTCCTTTGTGATGTGAGAGTTTTTTTTCGAGAGGTTTTTTTCTAATGCTTTAGCTATTGCTGCAATATGACATGTGCATAGTGGGTGTCCTTTCTCTGTTGTCTAATGTTGAGCTGTAATACATAAGAACTGACTTTGACCCTGTACTTTCCCCCTTCTGATACAGTATGACATTCGCAACGCCATTCTCTTCAGAAACATCTAGATGAAATGGTGAAGCGTAATCAGGTGGTTTGAGTGAACATGCATGTGACAGTAGTTGTTTTAGTTCAATGAAAGTATCCTCAGCTGAAGTAGTCCATTGCAATGATGTGAGATTTTTGTGTTCTGCTTCCTTTAGAAGGTCGTGCAGTGGTTGAATAAGTACACTGTAATTTGGAACAAAATTTCTGCTGTATCCAGTAAAACCCCAAAATTACATAATTTCCCTCACTGTGTATGGTTTAGGGTGTGAGAGAATTGATTACCTTTGCGACGGAGACACTGCAAAGTTGCCAAATGTGATTAGCCTGCCCAAATAGTAAACTCTGGGGCGACAACACTGTACTTTTTTGCGGCTCAATTTGTAGCCTTTCTGGTAAAGATATTTCAGGAGGTGCTCCATGGCTGAAAGCACAGAAACAGCAGTGGGGCCTGTTAATAGCAGATCATCAACATACTGCAACAACAATGTGACAGGGGGCAGGACTAAATCCTGCAAATGTTGATGCAGTACATGATTCACAAAACTTAACGTGGAATCGGTGTGTGACTTTGCCAAAACGATGTCTGCCTCTGTAGTATTCTCTGGTCCCCTCCCCAATCTGACAAGTGATGACATGTTTAGTTGCTTGTCATCCTTCAACCGCTTGCTGTCTGTGTGGTGTCCTGCAAACAATGCGGGCTACATAAATTGAAGCTCATTTTGGGGAAAACCTGGTCTTATTAGACGAGACGGTGTCCATCCCACTTTGGATGGTGCGTTTCATTTATCTAACAATCTGGCATCATTTTTATCCAAATATCCAAAACCTTGACAACTCAGAGTTGGGACCAGGAAGCAGAGTCATAGTCTTACAGTGCATGCCTTTCTGCAGCTCCTCTTCATCCTCCACCCCTCAACTTAGCCCCTGTCTTCCCCATCAGAGAATCATTGTCTGCTCCCTCCAAAGTAAATAAAAATATAATGTATAAACATCCCAAAGTGATTAAACAAAAAGTTGGTAAAGCTCAAATTAAACATGAAGCCTCTAAATTGAATGATTTGGCCTCTGTTCCTCCTCATAATTTAAAAATTAAATGCAGTTTGTTAAATATTAATTCTCTAACTCCCAAGTCTCTGCTAGTACATGATCTGTTAATTGATCATCAGATTGATTGAATATCCCTTACAGAGACTTGGTTCAGGCAAGATGATTATGTTGGTTTAAATAAATCAACTCCCTCTGGTTATTTAAACTGTCAAAATACCAGAAGTTCTGGTCATGGAGGAGGAGTAGCAACAATTTACCATTCCAAATTATTAGTTAATGTAAAGCAAAAAACAGGTTATCATTCCTTTGAGGGCCTGGTCCTCATTATTGGGCATTTTAACAATTTTAGGCTAAACCAAATTTTATTTGCCATAGTTTATCGTCCTCCATCAACCTACTCAGAGATTTTATCCGAATTTGCTGAATTCTTAGCTGATTTAGTGCTGAAATCAGATAAAATTATTATAGTAGGGGACTTTAATATACATGTAGATGTAGATAGTGATTTCTTAATATGGCATTTAATTTAATATTAGACTCGATGGGGTTTTCTCAGAAAGTCGGAAATTCTACCCATTATCTCCACCATACGTTGGACCTTGTTCTGACATATGGCATAGAAATAGAAAATCTGGTAGTGTCTCCTCATAACCCTGTACTGTCAGACTCAGAACTCAGAACTCAGAAAAGATTTATTGCCAAGTACATTAACAGATAACTGATAACATACGAGGGATTTGACTTGACACAGAAAACGACCTGCATTCCCGGTGACACGGCTGCATCTGTGAACGCGCCTGCCAACAGAAGGGTACAGGAAGCATGGGAAAGGGTAATACAATAGGAAGGAGCAAAAAAATCATTGATTTCAGAATAGTGGTCATATATGATCAATATTATGATTACAAGAAAAAAAAAGCCCTCAATGCACAGTCAGCAGACAAAAAAGATCACAAGACACAGAGAGAGCAGTGAGTGAATCATCTTTATCATCAGTTTTATGAATCAGTATGAGTGTAATGTTGAAAGTAGGTGTTGTATCAGTTAAGAACAACAAGGACTCTTTGGCAGGAGATGTTTTGTCTGGCTGCTGGCATTGTCCTTGGAGCCATGCAGCTGCCTGTCCGAAGGCCATGAGCTCAATGTTTTGAAAACAAAGACTGCAGATGATCAGGAGGATTTTTGTGAGGGAGTCAGATTTCGTCGAATAGTACTGATCACAGAGAGAAAAGAACTTTATATTCTCTTACAGATTCAGTACTTAATCCTTCATTGCTGGACGTTGAATCCATCGTGGATGGCCCTAAGCGTAATCATGATGTAATCCACCTTCCGAGACAGTTCTCCATTTGCCGCTATCAGGGTCCTCTCCATTTTTTCAATTTGATGGATGCACCTCGCCTGGCCAGCATTTTGATAGGTTGTATCCATCGTCAACAATTTGCGGTACACCAGGACAATCCCAGATCCAGTCAGAACGATCCCAATCACCATTACTATGAAGACGTATAAATCTTCTACATCTTCGATAAAAAGATCAGTCAGGCACAAGAGTTTCCAATTACTTGTTTCCTGTAAATAGCCCGCAGCAGTCGTTCCTGCAGGGCAAACAACCTCCCCCGGGGCACTTTTCCTCGTTGAAAAGATAGTGTCAATTGCGTTCAAAGCCCAGCTTATTAATTCCATAATTTCTTTCGATAATCAGCAGTAAAGACGCAGACAGACGACAGCAAGCTGGGATCCAGTTAGTTAGGGGAGGAGGAGATAAGTCAGAGCAGGAGAGAAGAAAAAAGCGTCTGCTCTCTTTGGAGGGCGGAAGTGAAGAGAGACCATTGTCTGTTAACCTTTGATTTTACGATTTCTGACTATTTGGCTCCTAAAGAAAAATTTTACTACAGTAAATGCCTCTCAGATGATGTTGTAACCAAATTTATGCAGATTGTTTCCTCTATGCCATGCGTCAACACAACGGAAATGAGCTATAGACAGCTTGCTCCTTCTGTAATTGATAGCATGGTAGATAACGTTACAGCTTCTCTGCATCAGACTCCAGACATGGTGCCCCCTTTAAAAAAGAAAAAGTCTAATCAGAGATTTCTAACTCCTTGGTTCAACACAGAAACTCGTAGCTTAAAACAGAAAACTCGTCAGTTAGAAAGAAAATGGCACTCCACCAATTTAGATGAAATCTATTTGCTTGGAGAAATCATCTTTTAATTTATAAAAAATCTCTTGAAAAAGCTAGAACGAGTAATTATTCTGCATTAATAGAAGAGAACAAGAATAATCCCAGGTTTCTTTTCAGCACTGTAGCCAGGCTGACAAAGAGTCAGGACTCTGTCAATCCTAGCATTCCCTTAGAACTTAATAGTCAGGACTTTATGAACTTTTTCAATAATAATAGATAGAAAAATCTATCTGCTTCCGGCGCCACACAAGTAGGCTGCCTTTTTGCAACAGCGGATCAGTTTCTTCCTATTTCTATTTACTATCTGGCACTCTTGCTAATCTTTCTGATTCAGCGACACCTTTATCCATCACAGATACGTAGATCGCCCAAATGTCTCCTGAGCCAGCGGATGGAGCCACTGTTTCTTGCAGGAGGCAGTACAATAGAGACCAGCTGTTAGCACTTAACCGGCCCACGATGCTAATGCAAAAACTTGACATACCGGGAGAAATAAGACGGAAACGGCGTAGATGTCGAGCTGGAGTAAGACGGCTGGCGAGGAATATAAGGTACAGACCCGCCCTCCCATCCGTTATTATGGGGAATGTGGAATCGCTACTCAATAAAACAGATGAGCTAGCGGCTATCTCCCGCTACGAGAGCGTGTACAGAGAGAGTAGTTTGATGCTGTTTACGGAGACGTGGCTAACAGAACTAGACAACACATGCTAACATTGAACTGGAGGGTTTCCACGCAATACGGGAAGACCGAACACCAGACAGTGGGAAAGCAAGGGGCGGAGGAGTGAGTGCAGACCGGGACATACAGTATCATGGTTAAACAACAACACTGCAACAAAGACATGGAGTTGCTAGCTGTTAGCATGCGGCCTACATATCTCCGGAGGGAATACTCACACGTGATCTGCATTGTTATTTATGCAAATCTGATGGCGAACGCTGGGACAGCGCGTGACGTCATCCACTCAGTAACTGGCAAGCTGCTGACAGAACACCCAGAAGTTCTTCTCCTCATCTCAGGTGATTTCAACCATATTTCACTGTCCCCCATTCTACCCACGTTCACCCAGTATGTCACATGCCACACTAGAGACAATAAAACACTGGACTTATTCTATGCAAATACTAAGGAGGCGTACAGCTCATCACCACTCCCCCCACTCAGGAGATCTGATCACAACTTGGTTCATCTCCTGCTGGTGTACAAACCCTTAGTACACAGACAACCTCCGGTCATGCGCACGGTGAAGTTATGGTCTGAGGAGGCAATGGACGCTCTAAAGGACTGTTTTGAAATCCCTGCCTGGGAGCAGCTCTGCGATCCACATGGTGAGGACATCGATGGCCTCATTCACACCATCACGGACTACATCAACTTCTGTGTGGACAACACCGTACCCACCAAGACCATATGGTGTTGCTCGAACAACAAACCCTGGATCAACCCTGAGATAAAAACACTTCTGAGAGAGAAGAAGAGCATCTTCAGGTCGGGGAACAGGGAGATGCTGAAGTCCGTACAGAGGGAGCTGAGGAGGAAGATCAGAGAAGGCAAGGACAGCTTCAGGAAGAAGATGGAGAACAAGCTGCAACAGAGCGACATCGGTGGGGTCTGGAGAAACCTTAAAACCATCTCTGGGCTCCAGAATACCTCCCCCCAGGTCACGGGGGGCAGGGAGTGGGTGAACAATCTGAACGTGTTTTTTCAATTTGTTTAAATTGTCCAAGCGTTGTACATGATTTTAATTCAGGTCCAAAAGCGTTCCACAGTCTGACTCCTTGCACTGAGACACAGTGTTGCTTGGTGGTAGTTCTCACTGAAGGTTTTTGAAATATACATGTTCCTCTGAAATGATATTGTTTCTCCCTTATTTGGAACAGCTTTTGGATATTTGCGGGCAGTGATAGATTCTTAGCTTTAAACATTATTACTGCAGTTTTAAAGTCAACCAGATCTTTCAACCTGAGAGCTTTTAATTTAAGAAAAAGTGTGTTTGTTGGTTCCCTGTAAGCAGCTTTGTTTATTATTCTAATAGCTCTCTTCTGAAGCATAACGACTGGATATATATTTTATATGTGTTTCCCCATACTTCAGTACAATATGTCATGTATGGGTATCGGTATCCTCTGAAGAGCTGGAGCAGGTGGCTGGGGAGAGGGAAGTCTGGGCTTCTCTGCTTGAACTGCTGCCTCTGCGACCCGGACCTCCGGAAAAGCGGTAGAAGATGGATGGATGGATGTCATGTATTGGGGTATTAATGAATGATACAAAGTCTATAGTGTGGGTTGATTCAGCAAATATTTCACTCTGTGCAGTATTGCGATTGATTTGCATATTTTACCTTTAATATAATTAATGTGACTTCCAACACAGTTTTTTATTGATTATTATGCCAAGGATTTTAATTTTGGATACCCTTTCAATATCTACACCATTTATACTGAGTTGTTGTGATGGTGTGAAATAACGTTATCAATAAAAGTTTAGCCATCGCTGTGTGCCCTGGTTTCAAGTGTGGCTGGTGTTTTGTGCTTGTATTTGTCACCATGGGATGAGATGCCGTCTCAGCGCTCAGCCCATGTGTCCCTTCATCCCTGCTTCTCATTGAGCAGCGTCTCAGCAGGCTCCCAGCTGGCAGCATTACGGACGGCTGGGGCCAATTAATCCTCATCAGCTGGGGCGCTGCCAATGAGAATAAATAGGAGCAGCCTCGATGACTCGGGGCTGCGACATAAGCACTGCTAGGCTGAAGCCCCTTCGTCTGGTGTCAGCCTCTACTCCCCTTACAGCATTCCTGTGATTGTAACCCGCTGTGAGTATGTACGCCTTGTTACCCCTATGTCCGGTACGAGCTCCCTGCTCCTGCGCTGTGCAACCTGTGAGTGTACTTCTGTATGAGTATCTGTGCTCTCCTCATCCCTCATCCCTCACCTTTAATAAAACATCACGACTCACTGGCTCGCCCCTGGCTCTTATTGCGTGGCTCCCTAGAGCCGTGCGTGACAGTATGTCGCAGCCAGACGAGTTACCGGCGGCCGTGAGTCACTGTGGAATTGTACCTTTCTGTCCGGGTGTCAGCGCTGCTTGCATGCCGTTTCCCAGGAGTCACTCCCGGCGCCAGGGCGACGAGCTGAGGTCCATCTCGGGGGCTGTCGACGGGACGCTCTTCACCCTGCACAACGCCTCCAACGCGAGACGCTGGCATCCGGGCCGTGCTGAGGAACTCCTGGACTGTTACCCTCATTCTGTGTTCCATCTCGAGGACAGTGCAAGGATAGACGCCACAGGTACACAGCGAGAGAAGCTCCGCGGGTTGGATGGAAATCCTGGCAGGAAGCCGAAGTGGATGACGTTGCCCCCCGCTTCGGGATCCCATTCCTGCTGCCATTCCAGTCCGGGAGTTCGCGCCAACCAGAGGACTTCCCCCGACCTGCGCCACGTCACTCGGGATTCCCTTCAAGGAGCCGCAGCTGACAGCAGTTATGTCTGGGGCCGAGTGGCTGTCGCGAGCTCCACTGTGTGTCCTGTCACCATCTTCAGGCATGTGGCGGCGGCAGTGAGATTGGTGGAGAGGACTCCAGGGCTACGAAGCTTTCCTGTGCTCGACGCCTTCCTCGCCTCGATCTCCCATCAGGAGCGGCGATTCCTGGGTTCCCCCCTCGCTTCGTCCCCTGGGAATAGCCGTCATCACATCGCCGAGTCACCTCTGCACAAACCTCGTCCGGATCCAGTTCTGGGCTGCCGCCAGGACCGTTCCCCCCACGCAGCTGTCACCTCTTCGTCTCGTCAGCGTGGA
The DNA here is from genome assembly GCA_020510985.1 of Pholidichthys leucotaenia. Lineage (NCBI taxonomy): Eukaryota > Metazoa > Chordata > Actinopteri > Cichliformes > Pholidichthyidae > Pholidichthys > Pholidichthys leucotaenia. The sequence goes on from CM035844.1 coordinate 220,442,637, forward strand.
GTTTTCACAGCCTCGTTCCCTGAGCCTCATTCCCCCACTGTCATTCCTGGACATTCGGGCTGGCTCACCCCGGCTGTTTTCCCCTCCTCCTCGACGCGCTTCCTGACTGTTGTGTGTGCCTGGAATTCCGGCCTGGTGAGCTCTCTGCTGGAGACAACGCGAGCGATCCTCAGACGATTTCCCGGGGGGTCCTCCGTTATCGCCGGGCGGGGAGAGGAAGAAGCAGTATCCACCACAGCAGGCGATATTCAACCTCCAGGAGGCAGGCAAGTCATAGTTTTTTCACATCTGCTTAATGGTTTGCTCTGTCACATTCCTGGAGGAGGAGTTCAGGGTTCGCAGCTCCCTGCACTCCCCCCACCTGCTGTAACCTGTGTTCCTAATCCCGCATCCTCTGTGTCTCTCTCCGCCGAGCGATCCCCGGCTCCGGGTCAATGTGGTGGGATAAGGAGAGGGCCTGTGGTTCCGCAGCTACGTTGCGGACGGAGGAGGGGGACTGACTGCTGTGTGGAGTCTGCGCCGACGACTAAGCGTCCCCGGGTCTCCACGGAGGAGCGGTTCGGTCCAGCGGGACGAGATTCTTCTGGCTTCACGCCGAGTGGGTCGTCGGCGGAGTTACCGGAGCTGGAGGAACCTCAAGCTGCGCTGTCCATCGTGCTGGCTGCGGGGCCCGACGCGGCTGGATGGGAGCCTGACAACGACCTCCTGACGACGGATCCTGGATCTTCGCAGTCCTGGACGGCGTCAGAACCCGAGATCAGGCGAGTGCTCTCCTTTCTTTTCTCCCTTTATTTCTTTGAGCACTTTAGCCTGTCTCTAGGGGAGACGAGCCGAGTGCAGCCGCTCGCTGCGTCTGAGCTCGTCTCGCCGGGTTCTGGCGCTGCCGGTGATCCTGATCCCGGTTCTGTTTTTTCTTCTGAGCCTTCTTCCAGGGTCACCGGCGAGGAGTTGCTGTTCCTCGTGGTGCTGGAAGGTCCAGGTTCAACGGTGGAGGTCGGTTCTGGTGCGGTGTCCAGCGTGGGCTCACCCGAGACCCAATCGGGGTCCAATGTGGGTGCTGCTCCAGCGGCGTCCAACGTGGGTTCGCCCGAGACCCAATCAGGGTCCGACGTGGATGCTGCTCCAGCGGTGTCCGACGTGGGTTCGCCTAAGGCCCGATCGGGGTCCGACGTGGGTGCTGCCCCAGTGTTGTCCAGGTCCGGTGAGGAGGTGGTCGCTTCCCTGCGGCCTGACGCTCATCGCCCTCGTCACCGGCTCTCCCCTGAGCCTCTTCCACCGGGACCCGCTTTGACCCTTCGTCCGTCTCAACGGTCCTGGTGGTTGAGTGATGCGGGTCGACGACCCGACCCGCAAAACTTTCGGTTCGGTGATCTGGTTCCCCCCGCTGATCTGTGTTTGCCTTTGGGTGGCCTGGTTCGGCTGCCGGTGGACTGGATTCCTGGGATCTGGGTCCGGAGTTCGCCGTCCGAACATTTCCCTTTCCCTGGTTTGCCAACTGGACAATGGGCGGGGAGATCTCCGGAGCCATCTCGGCCATTTTTGGACTCTTCCTGTCATATTCCTCGGGTGCCGCTTATTTTTGTTATGGTCACTCGGGTGAAATATTTTGTCCTTTTGGTAAATACATATTCATAGTGCTGTGTATTGTTTTGTTTTTTTCTCGTATTAACCGTACTCAGCATTTTATCCCATTGTTATCTTATATCCCTGTCACCGTTATTCTCCTAGGTGTCCCTCTTGGTATTTGGCGCCAGGTATTCTGTTATCTTTTTATTTACCGGTGCATGTCATTCTCATTATTTTTGTCCTGTTGTGAACATATACTCATAGTGCTGTGTGTTTTCCATTATCTGTACTCAGCATTTTCCTTTTTGTGCCTTGTTTCTTAGCTTTGGCTGTGCATTATAGGGTTATGTGTTTTGTTTCCCGCCATACTCTGTAATTGTCCGTTTGTCCCAGTCACTTTCTCTCCTTTAGGTGACGGTGCTGTGTATTGTGGGTTTTTTTTCTCCCCCCTTTTCATTATCCGTACTCAGCGTTTTTTATCACTCTTGTCCTGTTCTTAGTTTTGTCTGTGCATTATGGAGTAGTGTTTGTTCTGTTATCCATACTCTGTAATTGCTTTATTCGTTTTTGTCATTCTTTTGGTGGATTGTTCTGTTCCCGTGTTTTGTATTCTCTCCGTCTGTGCCCTGTTTTTTTTTTTTTCCCTTTTTTTTGGTGCAATGTAGAGTAGCGTATTTGTTTTTTTTTTTTTTTCTCTGCCCTGTTACCCTACATTTGTCTACTGGTGTTGTCCTTCCCTTTGCTTCTTCCCCTCCGGTCCTGCCTCCCTTCCACCCACCCTAGGTGGGGGGTGGGGGCTGGGATGTTCCTGGTCGTTCAGGAGCCCGACCTTGAGGGGGAGGCTCTGTCACCATGGGATGAGATGCCGTCTCAGCGCTCAGCCCATGTGTCCCTTCATCCCTGCTTCTCATTGAGCAGCGTCTCAGCAGGCTCCCAGCTGGCAGCATTACGGACGGCTGGGGCCAATTAATCCTCATCAGCTGGGGCGCTGCCAATGAGAATAAATAGGAGCAGCCTCGATGACTCGGGGCTGCGACATAAGCACTGCTAGGCTGAAGCCCCTTCGTCTGGTGTCAGCCTCTACTCCCCTTACAGCATTCCTGTGATTGTAACCTGCTGTGAGTATGTACGCCTTGTTACCCCTATGTCCGGTACGAGCTCCCTGCTCCTGTGCTGTGCAACCTGTGAGTGTACTTCTGTATGAGTATCTGTGCTCTCCTCATCCCTCATCCCTCACCTTTAATAAAACATCACGACTCACTGGCTCGCCCCTGGCTCTTATTGCGTGGCTCCCTAGAGCCGTGCGTGACAGTATTGCTAAAATATAAAAGGAAGCACTACAATGGGTCTCAAATATTTGTAATGTGTTCTTTTACTGCATGAGTTTAAAGATGAAATACTATAGACTACACATATAAACTAAATTCTAATGATGACTGATCAGCTCCCATTCCCCAAAGTGCAAGATACACTATTATGACTATAACTCATAAAGGATCACAGAAGTGATCTGATAAAGAAATAAATAAACAAGCCGTTTATTTTATGGCGGCTATTATTGGATGTGCCATTCATTTTCAATTACTCTGTAATTAATATTCACACAAATAAATCTCAATTCAGTCCCTTTCATATTAAGTGGAAATTGTGCTACTTTAAATTTGGCACTTTACCTATACTTTAACTTAAAAAGCAAAAGATTTGACTGTAAATATGATGTGTTGTTTACCTGTCACAATACATCGGTGTCAAAATGTCGCCATTCCAAGCAGATACTGTTTGGACTCTACAATGAAATACACACAAATTAAGTACATACACTGCACGAAAGTGTCACAACCCGCTCTCGCCTGTCTCCTGCTCCAGCTGCGCGCACACCTACGCCTCATCAAGCCCGGGCTATTTAGCCCGCTCCGCCTGGAGCCTTGGTCTGGAGCCAACTGCTCTCCAACGATCGTGCTACCCGCACTCGCCTACTCTACTTCTACGTTCCTGGACCAACCAACCTTCTCCATTCACGTAAGCCATCATTCGTCTCACCTTCTCTCCAGTCTTTCTCCCCTGTGCACAGGTGGATTCCCTGGCGGTGGATCCTCTCCTCGTCGTCATCTTCTCCTCACCCGCAGCGCCGAGCGCGCATTGGAGCGCTGTCTACCAAGCAGGAGAACTGCAGCTCGCTGACACCAGCCACCAAGACCACCTGCAAGTGAGCCACAGTCCTAATATTATTCCACTGGGTGAAACTCAGCAGCTAGCCTCTTATCTGCTCTGCCCTAGGGTTGCCTGGCTGCACGGTGCGCTGCTTCGCCCTCGGCGCACCCTGTCCTCCAGCATCACATCCACACTCACTCTCACGCATCCACACATGCTTTGCATTTAATAAATCATTGTTGAAATTGACTCGAGCCTGGGTGCGTGTTCCCTGGGCCAAAACTCATATCAGAAAGTGCGACATGTAAAAAAAAACAAAAAAAACAACACCTTTTTAACCAGGATTACAACTAGCTTATTTCATCAGATATTGACAACACAAAAAAGCACCATACAAGGACGGACGTAGCATTGAGCTAGGTCATTGTTTAAACACGATTAAGTTTTCGTCTGTCCTAAGTGAACTTTCCACTGCTGGAAAAAAAAATAACGTAAAACATGAATATCATATCACTCACCGTCCTGTATATCACAATATCACGGCTTCAACTGCTGAAGTTGGGTGAGTCGCGGCTGTACGTTCAATTCAATTCGGGTGGCTGGGTCTAATTCCCGGTGCGTCTCCATCTATTTTCTAGTGCGTCTGCTTGTGCTCCCCACTGCAAGCTCAGTCTGCTTCCCTCTGCATTCGATCATCAGCCGAAACACACAGGAAACTCTGCTGGACCGCTGTGTTAGATTTCTGCTGATTTCTGTTAAGCCATTCTATCATTGTTGTTTATAATATCACTTGTTTCTGGGCTCATGGATGAAAAATTGCAAATGGCGGCCAGCTAGCTATTCTGGAAAGTCAGCGTAACGCCCACTCGCATGAGGTTACGCCTGGACCAATCAGTGGCCAGCAGTGGGTTGACGTAACAGTGTCGGTACCCTTCGGACCAGCTCTCGAGTGGGGCCGATAAAACTGGCATTGTTCCAAAAAAACAGAACTGTTAGGACATCGGGTGCGAATGGAAAAGCGGACAAAGGGTGCCGAATCGTACCAAACTGTGCCAAACTGACCCAAGTGGAAAAGGGCCTTTACTTGAGAGGTGCTGGATTGAGGGAGGTAATGCTTCTTGGCTACGTGGGCTCCCTTGGGTGGGGATGGGGGACTTCTTTAGGTGTGGTGGTCCCCAGAGTGTGCGGTGGTGGTGCTGGGGGGAGGGCGCTAGGGGGTGACTGGGGGGGCTTGCCCGGGGGGCGAGGGCCGGTCTCCGGCCTGAGGGGTGGGGATCCTGGCCTTCTGGTGCTTGGGGCCTGGGGGCTGGCGTTGACCCCACTGGGCGGTGGGGGGTGGGGGTTGGTAGGCCCGGGGCTGTGGACCCGCTGCACCAGGCAACTGGTGGCCTTGCCTCCCTCGGCCGTCCCGCTAGGGGCAGATACCTTGCATTCCTGGGGCTTGTCAGCCCTGGGCATTTGTGCCCTGTGGGGGTTGGTGGCGCGTTGGTGGCGTTGGCGCGTTGGTGGCGCGAGCAGGCAAGGCAGCGGCCTTGCCTGCTCGGGGTTTTCAGGGTGGCGGGGAATTGCCGTGACCGGTCCCCCTCTCTGTTTGTTTTCTGACATACCACTCACATACACACACTTATTTTGCTCGCGCTCTCATATACATGCACACGGATGCACACGCACAAATGTCTCCCCTTTAACAGGTGCAGATAATGGACTCGCGTTGAGACCTCTTTGGTGGAAAAAGCAGTTTGTCTTCTGTTTGTTTTAGATGTTGGTTTGTCTTTTTTGTCTGTTCCTCTCTTTTCTTTCCCCCTCCGCACACTTCCTTTCCCCATTCCACATCCTGTAGGGTCCTTCATGGGTAAAATAATTTAAATTAAATATTAAAAAATTTTACAGGAGGAGTTTGCAACAATATATAGTACATAGGTAATGTATAAAGCTCCTTTTGGCAAAGTAAATCTGTTTTGGCACAATAAGGGTAACAGATCTCTGTTCTGCTTACCTAGCTGCCTGACGGGACAAGGTAAAAAAAAACAAAAAAAAAAAAAACAAAAGAGAACTTTAAAGCACTTAATAACTCAATGGATCAGTATTTGAATAAAAGAATGCTGTATTTTCTTATTTCTAAAGCATTGCAGTGCATTGTTTTCTAAGCTATCACTCAGGCTTGTAGCATTTATTTCCATCTGCCTTTTCCCCACACATCTGTGCCACCTGTGTGGGTGGGGGATGAATGTTCACAAGAACCTGTTTTCTATTGTTCCCGACTTCTCCGTTACATGAGCAAATCTCACTGTATTATGTCTGAAGACAGTTAGCAATGGCGCCCATTCCAGCAAACGCCCGTCTGCATGAAGAGCCCGTGATACTGAACATGATCTAAAGAGTAAAAAATGGGCTGATAAAACAGAGAGAAAGGGTCATTAAGCACCAGGTTGGGAGACAGACAGAGACAGCTAGGGAGACGTAGAGTCCCAACTTCATCAAGATTAATCACTGGCATCTGGTGCCTTGGAGGACCTAGTTAGTAACCCTCTGTTTTCCCCCTGGTTGGGTGTGAATCATCGATGGCAGGCGGAGACGGAGGAAGCTCAGCCCCGGATGCCTGTTGTAGCTTTTGTCACACTGAGTGACAAAAGTGGGTAATGAATGGTGGAGGAGGAGGTAAAGTGCATGCCAAAACCCTTTTATTCAGATGGTACCACTGCCATATATCTTCATAAATAATTTCGTAATGGGGTTGAATACAGTATTCATCCCGGAGTGGATATTAATTTCACCACTATAGCAGCTTCTGTTGACAGACTACAGATGTAGTGATGCATAGAGGTGTTTGATTGAGCCTTATTGTTGCACCTTATTAAAATTTACATAAGTGACAATATACGACAAGGACACTCATAAATCCTAGATGTGCAGTACTGTATATGCATTCAGTTTAATTAGAAATACAGTTTGGCTACATTTCCCTTCCTCAGGTCTGCATAATCCACCATGATCACCGATGTAAAGCTCATAATTTGATGAAAATCCAATCCATGCAACGTGGCAGGTGGTAAAAGCAAGCGGGCATATTACCATTTTACACCAAATAGAGAATGAATAAATACAAGGTGGGAATCCTTTACACCTATTTGTTGATTTAACAGAGTCCTGCTTACAGACTGCATGGAGGGAGATGAATTGATGGCTAGATGAGGATAGACAGAGAAGGTCATGCGCAAGTGGGAGTCGGGAGAGGATAAAAAAGCGGTGTGAAGGAGCACGAAGTCAAGTTCTGTATTAACTGGAGACCTGGAGGAGGCTTGGGTTACTAGCGCCCTATTCTGGCTACGTTGCATCATTATGATCAACCCTGGCCATGGGCTCCAGCTTATACAGCCATGGACAAAATTGTTGGTACCCCTCTGTTAATGAAAGAAAAACCCACAATGGTCACAGAAATAACTTGAATCTGACAAAAGTGGTAATAAATAAAAAGTCTATGAAAATTAACCAATGAAAATTAGACAATGCTTTTGAATTGTGGTTCAACAGAATTATTTTAAAAAACAAACTCATGAAACAGGCCTGGACAAAAATGATGGTACCCTTAACTTAATATTTTGTTGCACAGCCTTTTGAGGCAATCACTGCAATCAAACGATTTCTGTAACTGTCAATGAGACTTCTGCACCTCTCAGCAGGTATTTTGGCCCACTCCTCATGAGCAAACTGCTCCAGTTGTCTCAGGTTTGAAGGGTGCCTTCTCCAGACGGCATGTTTCAGCTCCTTTCACAGATGCTCAATAGGATTTAGATCAGGGCTCATAGAAGGCCACTTTAGAACAGTCCAATATTTCGCTCTTAGCCATTCTTGGGTGTTTTTTGCTGTGTGTTTTGGGTCATTATCCTATTGCAAGACCCATGACCTGCGACTGAGACCAAGCTGTCTGACAATGGGCAGCACATTTCTCTCTAGAATACCTTGATAGTCTTGAGATTTCATTGTACCCTGCACAGATTCAAGACACTCTGTGCCAGATGCAGCAAAGCAGCCCCAGAACATAACAGAACCTCCTCCATGTTTCACAGTAGGGACAGTGTTCTTTTCTTGGTATGCTTCATTTTTGCGTCTTTGAACATAGCGCTGATGTGCCTTGTCAAAAAGTTCCAGTTTTGTCTCGTCTGTCCATAGGACATTCTCCCAGAAGCTTTGTGGCTTGTCAACATGCAGTTTGGCAAATTCCAGTCTGGCTTTTTTATGATTTGTTTTCAACAGTGGTGTCCTCCTTGGTTGTCTCCCATGAAGTCCACTTTGGCTCAAACGACGACATATGGTGCGATCTGACACCGATGTACCTTGACCTTGGAGTTCACCATGAATGTGTTTAGAGGTTGTTCTGGGCTCTTTTGTTACCATTCTTCATCAAGTTTCCTCCTGCGGCCACGTCCAGGGAGGTTGGCTACAGTCCCGTGGATCTTAAATTTCTGAATAATCTGTGCAACTGTAGTCACAGGAACATCAAGCTACTTGGAGATGGTCTTATAGCCTTTACCTTTAACATGCTTGTCTATAATTTTCTTTCTAATCTCCTGAGACAACTCTCCCCTTTGCTTCCTCTGGTCCATGTTTAGTGTGGTCCACACCATGTCACCAAACAGCACAGTGACTACTTGTCACCCTTTAAATAGGCTGACTGACTGATTACAAGTTTGTAGACACCTGTGATGTTAATTAGAGGACACATCTTGGTTGAGCATGTCCCAATGGTCACATTATTTTCAATCTTTTCTAGGGGTACCATCATTTTTGTCCAGGTCTGTTTCATGAGTTTGTTTTTTAAAATAATTCTGTTGAGCCACAATTCAAATGCATTGTCTGATTTTCACTGGTTAATTTTCATAGACTTTTTATTTATTACCACTTTGTCAGATTCAAGTTATTTCTGTGACCATTGTGGGTTTTTCTTTCATTAACAGAGGGGTACCAACCATTTTGTCCACGTGTAGAAAGAGTCTGGCCCACATCTACACAGACATTTCCGTGCACCTATCAGATCAGTTATCCTTTGTTATCCATAGGCAGAGCAAGGGAGGGATGGATGTGTGTAGTAGTGAAGCAAAGAAGCAAGTCGATGGTTTTATAAAACATATGACTGCAATCAGCTTTGGTTATTACCCAGCCAGCATGTATGTGGGCCCCACCAAAGGTTAAATTGGGCTTACTTATGAGTCCCATGTGGGTTTGTCCATGGATTCCATGTTGGCCCTATCTGTGTTTGCCCACATGGACTTTATCTGTTTAAACAGAATAATAAAGAGCGATGGCAAGAACCAAGCAGACCGCCCGTAAAATCTACTGGAGGAAGAAGCCCCCCAGGAGACAGCTAGCCACAGGGCTGCTCGGAGAGGCGCTCTGGCCACCGGCAGAGTGAAGAGGCCTCGCCGTCACAGGTCCGTGGCTCTGAGAGAGATCCGTCGCTACCAGAAATGCCCGTCCAGCGCCTGGTGAGGGAGATCGCTCAGGACTTCAAGACCGTCCTGCGTTTCCTGAGTTTCGCCGTCATGGCTCTGCAGGAGACCAGCGAGACCCACCTGGTGGTCTCTTCTTCGCTAAGGGGGTCACCATCATGCCCAAAGACTTCCAGCTGGCCCGCTGCATCCGCGGAGAGAGAGCTTAGACTTTCTGCTGCACATCCACCAGCCATAATGCTCTGCACTGTGTGTCTATATATATACATTTATAGTAATATGGACATATGTTTACTAGATGTTGTTTTTTCTTGCCTTCTGATTGTTGCTCTGAGTGTTGCTATCCCTATGCTGTTGCAATCCTGGAATTTCCCCATTGTGGGACTAATAAAGGCTTATCTTATCTTATCATAATAATAATAAAGCTGCAAGCAGCTGTAAGCGGACCTTCATTCCCCCACCCCCCCCGTGCAACCGCGTACCCCAGCGCCCGTCGTACCTAGCTGGCTCTGAAAATTTCCCATTGTCGCGGCAAGCGCTGTGTAAATAATAAAGTAAACCGTTTGGTGCAGTACTTCCTGTGAGCAGTAGGTGGTGCTATAACTTTTGTCAATCATTTTTATGTAGGAGTGTGTGGGGTGGGACTAATATCTATCATAGAAAATTTGGTGAAAATCAGACAAAGTTTGTCCAAGTTACAACTTTCCAATGTTCCATGGCAAGGAGTCAGTCTTCACCATGGCAACTCTACCCTCTCAGTTATGTGTTGCCCATGCATATAGGACTACATATGACAGTCACCTCAACCTATGTTCCAGATTTCATGACTCCAGGTCGTTCCCAACCATCCCAACAAGATCATGGATTGAATGGTGAGGAGGGCGTGTCCATGGTAACAGCAGTGACGCCATGCTAAAGGTGATGTGCAGTTATGATCAACCAGATGGTGTGATAAACCTCAGAAAATTGCACGTCATTCTGGCAAGCGGCGCATGAGTATGGCATGTGAGTTATCGCAACTTCCTGTCCATTGGCGATAGAGGGCGCTGTCGCTCTGTGTCATTCTTTATTATAGAAACTATCAGTATTGGCTACCTATTCACCACACAAAATTTGTTTGAAATCAGTTAATGTATGCCAGAGTAAAAGCTACTTGAATGGTGATGGCGATACTGCAGACTTGGCCATGCCCCTTCTGCCAAACCGTAGGGCATTTGGAAAAATTTTCAACAGCTTTTAATGGCACATGGGTATAGATGATTGTCACCATTAATGGTACCAATCAGAATATTTATTTCAGACATTTTGAAGAAAACCTTTGGTGTAACCTTCATGTCTCCAAGAGAGGGTGCTATTCCTACTCATGAATATTCATAGCTGTAATTGTTCGGAGGCATACCCATATACATCATACCTATCTTGGTGCCAATCCGACATTCCTTCCTGAGGTATTAAAAAAACAACATGATGCAAACTTTCTGATACAAAACTTTCTGCCTCCTATAGGTGGTGCTGTAGATTTCTATGAATATCGTTCTATAGATCTGTTTTGAATTCATCTGATATCCATAATATTGAATTTGGTTGAAATCTGACAATGCATACCAGAGTTGTTGCCGTCAGAATGGTCATAGAATGATCATGGCGAGGCATCAAACTTTGCCACGCCCCTACACCCAAACCGTCAAGCTTTTGGAAAAGTTTTCAATAACTTTTAATAGCACATGGGTATAGATGATTCTCATCACAAATGAGCTCAATCGGACTAAAACCCTAGGACGAGTTTGATCAAATGCGCGAGGTGGAAATCAGGTCACCGCCACTTCCTGTCAAAACAGCCGACTTCCTGTGGGTGTAGACCATCACTTCTATGGAGTTTTTCCTCACCAGAATTTCGTCTTTCTACACAAAAGTAAGCGTGTGCCACTCCCCATTGACTTCACATTTTAGGTGGCGCTGTAGAGCCATTTTTGTGGGGTCATTCATATTTCCTCCAAAATATTAAATTTTTGCCAGTCTTGAGATCCCTGCAAGAAATGATGAGTTTTCATGCACACTGACTACCCCAAAAATGAGATCTTAGATCGAGAAGAAAAAAAAAAGTTCTAACAATTACAATAGGGCTCTCGCCCACTGACGTTGTCAGTGGTTCGGGCCCTAATAATAGATTAGATTTATATGGCGCTTTACACATCAAGTGACATCTCAAAGCGCTTACAGTGAGTCCATTATTCATTCACTCCAGACAGACAGCGGTAGTGGTAAGCTACTTCTGGAGCCACAGACGCCCTGGGCAGACTAATGGAAACATCACTGCCCATCTGCGCCAACGGCCTCTCCGACCACTACCGAACATTTATACACATTCATACCCAGTGTCATGGACACTGGAGGCAAGGTGGGTATAAAGTGTCTTGCCCAGGGACACAATGGCAGGATGGCTCGTGAGAGCGGGATTTGAACCACCAACCCTCCGGTTATTGGAGGGTTGGAAATTTGGAACTTTCTCAAAAATTTTAAACTCTTTTTTTTTTTTTAACTGTGAACTTACAGCTTTTTCTCATAAATCTGGGACTTTTTCCTCCTAAATTTTCAATTTATTTATTTCAATTAATATTTCAATTTATTTATTTATTTGCTATTTTTTTGTTTGCAACTTTTTCTAATTTTTTTCCTCAAAAATGTGAATTTTTTCTTGTAAATTTGCAAAAATTTTTCTTGTAAGTTTGTAGCTTTTCTGGTAATTTTACATTTTTTTTTCTTGTAAATTTGCAACTTTTTTCTCCTGAATTTTCACTTTTTTTCTCATAAATTTGTGACTTTTTCCTTGTAGATTTGTGATCTTTTTTCCATGATAAATTTGCTTCTATTTTTTGTGAAGTTTTCACATTTCTCTTATTAATTTTCACATTTTTCTCGTAAATTTATGACTGTTTTGCATAATTTTGCCTATGGCACAAGTGTTACTGAAAGTTGCTCACCCATGTTAAACCCATGTGGGGACCAGATGGGTTTCAAGTCGGTAAATAGATTACCAGCTCACCTGCACCACAGGTAAAAGTCCATGTGGGCAAACACAAATGGGGCCAACATGGAACCTGTGGACAAACACACATGGGACCCATAAGACAGCCCAGTTTAACCTATAGTGGGGTCCACATTGACATGTTGGCTGGGTAACAGTGATTTGGAAGTTATGCATAACAAAGTAACAGGGTATTCAGATTTAGCAAAATGTAATTTAGTGCATTACTATTAACATGATAGAACTCTGCTCTGAAAGTCTCCTGAACCTCCTAGGTGCCATTTCCACTTGTTTCCAATATTTATTCCTTTGAAACTGCTTGTTTTCACAGATTGAGTTGCTTGCTTCTCTTGAAAAATCTAGCAACACTGCTGTGCCTTTGTCTACTGATGTCATTTGTGTGTAGCAGGTTTTAAAACAACCCAGCCGTTCGAAGTTGACAAAGTTTTCTCCTTTATATTTTGCCACGATCATACCCCTGACCTAATGACAGGTAACAAAACAGACCAACAGAGATGCAAGGTTTTGTATTTTTAGTAAAACAGTAAGTGGTGGTTCTGGAATAGATTGTGTGTACTGTCTGATAGTGGGTTCACACCGAATGAAAAGTGAAAATTATCATTTCTCATCTCCTGTAACTACTACTACAAGAGATAAGAGCAACAAGTGATAATTCCATGATTTTTGTTGCTGTCTTGTCTCTGCTGTGGAAGCTCCAGAAATACTCAACTACCATTGTGTTGGGTTTACAAAATTATCCTGCCACACATAGTTTTCACTTCCTTCTCTCAGTGCTAACTGAGGCTAACCAATGTCCAGTTTGATGAGCTTCTGTCAAGGATACAAAGTAGAGGCACTATTTCAGCTACGGGACACTTATCAATCTGATTCCAGTGAGTGTCATTTTCATTTTCAAATTTAGTGACAGTTTATCCTACTTTATTGAGGAATATCAACCCTGACTGGATATCGAGACCATGCAAAAACTAAAATGTTTTGCCCAAGTTGAGCAAGCCTCAAGTCACATGGATGTGGATTGGCTTGGGTTTGCATTGCTCAGAGTGTTTCCATGTCTTTCTTGACTTTGTGTGAAATAAGTGTAATCAAGTGTGAACACGTCATAAGATTTATTTGTTATTGGTGTTAATACAATTTCAGATCCTTACTCAAAAAATCAATACTACTTCCAGCAAAACGTATATACAGCGTTACATTAGCATTAGTAAATAAACCTTGTGTACCAGTTATTTTATCCAGAGCTACAGTATGTGGAAGCCTCTTTGTGGCCCATAAACACTTATTAGATTTTATTCAGGCAGGATGCCAGACAATGGATATAAAAGGTCATTACAGCAATTCTACCTGAAGATTGGAGGGGGCAAATGTCCTTTCTATGATGATCTGGCTAGCATTCTAGCAGTCGCCCACCTACCAAGGTGGTGGAATCTTCCATCAGCTTTAACTTGAAATACTGATATGCCCAGAGATACAGAAAACACCTTAAAGGAAACCTGTACTGATCATTAAAACAACATTAATCTTGCTTTAGGTATTGCTTATAAACCAAAAATGTGTTTATTCAGTAAAAATAACCCCCTAGAGTCAGTATACTGAATAATTTTATCCCATGAAAACCGCTCGGTCAAAACTAATGGGAAGCAACCATCGCCAACCAGAAGTGATGTACAATCATTGTTTCCGGCCTTACACCGGAGAATAAAAGTGTTCAGCAGATGCTCAGTGGGTTAAGATCTTAGTTGAAAATGGCACAAAATCTGTACGGATATATACTGCACAAAAAAACCTTGGAAATGACCTTTATTGAAGGCATGATCTGCAGGTATCTCCAGGGACCAGCAGCTGAAGGGGACCAGACAAAAAGACAAGTTCCCAGACAAGTAACTTCAGAATACATTGAATAAATCGTGATATACTAGAATTTAATTTCATTAAAATATATACGGGCAGATTTGCTTGTACATGGTTGTAAAAAATTACATAAAATTCTGATGTCAACTTTGTTGATTGCTATACTGCAGCCCAGTCAGTCGTACAACGCAACGATTGTGCATCATTACTGTGCTGAAACTGGCCATGGAGGAGACAAGATGTCCCTGACCATGACTGACTGAGAGATCAGTGATTTGAAACTCGCATGTATTTGAAAAGGAATCATGACCAAAATTCCAGGACGGAACCACTAGTATCATATTTGATCCTTTGAAATAGCTTTTGATTAAAATTCACTACAGGTACCCTATAAAAGGGTGAATATCTACTGCTACCAACTACCACATATATGGGCTAACTACACTGTAATGTCCGTAAAATGTGGAACAATAATGAGGCGAGTGGTGAACTACACAGGACTTTATTACACTGGTCAGCACCAAATTTATTAAGTTTATTTAGCTGATTTAGGACAATTTTGATGTGCTGAATCCAAAAATCACATTGGTTTTGCTCAATCAGGTCAACTTTTTGAATTATGGCCACATGTTGTTTTATACATTTTTGTTTACATGTACGGGTATTTTCGCTTTATATGATGCAAAATTATTTTTTTTGTCTTGAAATTCTCTGAATTTTGAACAATGATGACGTAGCATTCAATTTGCATGTACTTACCTTTATATAAAGGTAAGTACACGCACAGTACTAAGTAAGTACTAAGTAAGTACAGGTTTTTACTTAGCACCTGATCGAGAGAAACGGATGTCATTTTCGGATTCAGTGGTGCAAAATTGTCTTAAATCAGATGAAGAAATACAGATAACTTACACCCTGTGTTTTGCACTCACAGAACAACACAGCCTAGCTCCCACTAGGCTGAGAGGTGGTCAAAGAGACCGCCCCTCGACCATACAGCCCTCTTATACTCTGGGTGATGTCACCACCCGTGTTACACTATAATGTGCTCTAAGAACAACACAACATTTCCCCCCCTCTCAAAAAGGTCAAAAACACACATACAATCAAGGCCCCCACTAATTTGACACATGAATCACACACTATCATTAAACAGAAATATACCAGGGCCTATAGCATTCGCACAAAACATCTAAGGCTGTAGGAGGACAGGTGGACTATTGTCCCACCCCTACACGGCTAGACGGATTATTCTGCCACCTTACTCAAATGGAGTCTCTCAAACACAAAAATGCCGTGCTCCTAAAATAACTCAAAACAATCCCCTTTTATGAACACATATACAAAAGATTATGTCTTGTCACTTTAGTATCAAACATTATTCACATAAACACCATGCAGAACACATTAACTTGGGCAATCAAATATAACATATATTAAACACATTGCCCCCCAAATTATCAGCCAGTTACTGCAGAGAGCCCACCCCCCGGAGACCAGTCAGGTGGGTCCCGGCCAAAGCATCTCCTTCTCTTGGCGCCCGCAGATGATCTACTTCGGTGCCGAGACACCTCTCTCTCCTCATAGACGTGCTGTAGCTCGTTGGGGTGCCTCTCTGTACCATCGGACAGTTGAAGATAACAGTCCTCTGGAAAAGCCACCACCTGCAGCAGCCCCTGCTCCTGCCATTTTCGCTTCCTGTGAACCCCTCTCAACCGGGCCTCCTCTCTGGGTTGGATCAAATCAGCGACCCCCAGAGGAGCCCTACTCAGCTTCTAGTGTTCCTCAGTGGCACGTCGTTTAACCGTGTCAGCCGGTCCTGCCCCACTTGCTTTCATTGGAGACACTGGCGAAGCCATTGTGAATCCCTGTTTCTCGGTTCCTCCCAGCTGAACTCCAGAAGCAGGATAAGTCATCCACTCTAATCCATCCACCATCACAGGCGTCCCACGGCGTCGCCCAGTCCCCTCGGCTAAGGCAACTTGGGCTCTGGCGCTGGAACCCTCCCGCAATGGCCCTGGATGGGGTTGGTCCTTCTCACCTTCTAGACTGCTAGACCAAGGTTTGTCCAATACTTCATCATCCACCACTCGTGGAACCGGTCGGTCCCACAAACCACAGCCCCATCACTCCTCACCAATGCCACTGATGGAAAACACCAGTCGATAGAAGAGCCCATCACATTCTCATCACTGCCAGTCAATATAAACTACAGGTTGACGACCACCTCTGACTTGTATTGGGCCGTCAGCTCCAACAAACCCACAATGGGCAGCCTCCTTCCTCTATAGCCGTATAACGGCTTCAAATGACCTCTCACCTTATAGTACAGGAAGAAACTCCTCACAGTGGGCCAACTCAACACTGACCTCACTGCCCCTGTGTCAACCAGTAATGGTACCTCCACTCCGTTCAGTTTTACTGTACAATACGTATGGCTGTCGGTGTCCGGGGAAACGGTGTGGATAACCATGGGAGTTGGAGCAGGGGTGTGTGCTTTGTGTCACCGTTCCCCTCTCTCGAACCAATTACAAGCCCTGGCAAAGTGATGCAGGAGTCCGTACTTGCCACAGCATTTACCTTTCGCTGGACACTCTCTAGCCTTATATCGGTGTCTAGTGGACCCACAACCCGAACATCTGGGTGATCCCGGGGCGGACTTCATCTTCACAGCTGCAGCACATTCCTCTTGCTCGCTGTCTTTGCTGTCTGGGTCCACAGCTTGAATCGTAGATTGTGAGTCATAGCGGCATAGCGCAGCTCTTTCACCGAGGTCGTGTGATAGCTTGTCCGCTGCTTCACACTGTTGAGCTATTTCCACGCCTATGGCTAGAGTCAATTCACCGGAGTGTGTTAATAATCTCGACTGTGCTGACGAGCACAGCATGTGCTCCGCCAACTGGACAGACCATGATTTGGAGGACCATTTCTTCCTCCAAATCACCAAACTGGCAGTTTCCAGCCAGCTGCCACAGGTCCGCAACATAGTTCTGTACTGACTCACCAATCTGCTGGTGGCGCTGCAGAAACTGGATCCTCCTGATGATGACGTTTGTAGGCACACGAAAATGTCACGCCATTAGCTCAACCACGTCCTCAAAGCTATTGCTAGCCCACAAGGTGGCAAGGATATGCTATCCTTCCATAGCCAAATTATGGACTAAAATTGCCCGTGCTCGTACCTTCTTTAATTCGCCATGGTTCAGTCTCACCAAGTAATTCTGAAAAGCGGTGAACCACCTCACCCAAGGAACCAGAGGGTCTCCCGGAGACTCCAAAAACGGACAAATAGAAGACACAGCAGCATCCAAAACTTTATCCTCATCACCAAATGTTATGTCCGTAAAAGGTGGAACAATAATGAGGCGAGTGGTGAACTACACAGAACTTTATTATGCACTCACAGAATATAAATAGATGCTCCCGCCAGGCTGAGAGGTGGTTGAAGAGACCAGCCCTCTACCACACAGCCCTCTTATACTCTGGGTGACGCCACCACCCGTGTTACACTATAATGTGCTCTAAGAACAACACAACGTACACAACAGTCATCATGGCAGCAGGACTTGTGGTGCATGTCAAAGTAGGAGTGTTTTTATGTTAGGACAGTGCATCTCCTTCCAAGCTTGGAGCCGATAGATGTGTGAATGGGGCATAACCAGCGGAGTCATGGGAAATAATTGACATATAGCATCTGCTGCTTGTCCAAGGACATGGGCTACACCTTATTGTCTAATGTGTCTATCCATTGGGTGCACTGTTCAAGAAGTTTGCTATATCCATAATGGCAGCTGGCTAGAAAACCTTCTCCTATATCATCAAAATTTTACTGAAAACAATTGAGGCTAGAAATAAATGGATGATATGCTGAACATGTGTTTACTTTTCACAAGCAACATCTAATTTAGACATTAAGCTCAAGCATTTGCCTTGACATGCATACTTATCCTTTGCAAAAATTAGAGAGGACATCAATTTCATGCTAATAAAAACAATGAAAAAATAATGCCATTGCTTGCAATTCCAGATACATCATTGCCAGGATGTACTGTGAAGTATTCTACATATAGAGTGAATGGGAAAAGGGGAATCACAAACATGAAAGTTGGTGCAGACACAAACAAATCATTGGATGCATCCCTCCCTTGGGATAATAGTTTAAGGCTTATAGACAAACAAAAAGCACAGCTTTAAGATTCATAGCATTATCAGACAGTTTGAACTTAATTTAAACTAAGGACATCTCTCCCACAAGAGGTGAGAGTGGACATTGTACCGATCTTGCAGACATTGTATTGGTCTGTTGTGGTGAAGAGGGAGCTGAGCTCAAAAGCAAAGCTGTTGATTTACCAGTCAATCTACATTCCTACCCTCACCTATGGTCATGAGCTGTGGGTAACGAACGAAAGAATGAGATAACGAATACAAGTGGCTGAAATGAGCTTTCTCAGTAGGATTGCTGGACTCAGCCTTAGAGATAGGGTGAAGAGCTCAGAGTAGAACCGCTGCTCCTCCACATCGAAAGGAGCCAGTTGAGTTTGTTTGGGCATCTGATCAGGATGCCTCCTGGACGCCTCCCACTTGGTGTGTTTTGGGCACCACCACCCAGTGGGCAGACCCAAGATACACTGGAGAGACTATGTCTCCCAGCTGGCCTGGGAACACCTTGGTATCCTCTCTGAAGAGCTGGAGCAGGTGGCTGGGAAGAGAGGGAAGTATGGGCTCCTCTGCTTGAACTGCTGCCTCCGTGACCCGGACCTCCAGAAAAGTGTTAGAAAATAGATGGATGTATGGATGGACATCTCTCCCAGGACAACACTGACCACCTCCCAATAAATTTAATCAGATACACTTCCTTTCAACATGTTAATGACTGTGTTTTGCCCAAAGATGTCAATAGTGACTTTGATGGATTCCAGATCCATTCCAGTCTCCCAAGTGGGTAAACTTTCACAACTTCATGGATCCACATTGTCACCTAACGGTCAAAAAGGGATCTTTCACTCTGACTGAGGTAGTCCACTTTATTGTCCCATGACAGTGCTGTTGATAATTAATTTCTTCATTTTTCTGGTTGAAGAATCATCTCAAAGTCAGCAGTGCTACTGGATAATTATTTTCTGAGTGTGCTGGACTTCTCTGGGTTTGCCAATGTCTTATTGATCTGCTCACAAGTATTTCTATGCATGCCTGCACTTTTAAGAAATTTCCTTATAATAACATGTGCACACTTTGTAGTCTTTCTTTTATTATCATGGAAACACAGATAGGTGACTATCTAGACTGCAGATTTATCATGTTAGATTTCTACTTACTGTATCTGTTCTAAGAATAAGTCATTTGAGCTTCCCTACAAGTAATTCTGTTTTTCTCAATTCATAGACACATTTCATGTAATTTCTTACCTTCTGATCCAATATATTTTTTTTATATTTATCCTCATGTGCAGATGTTCAACCGACATGCCAGAAATAATATACAGTGCAGAATTAAGGTTACTTTTAGCCTGAAGCTCTTCACCTCAACTGCGCAAAGTAGTTGCCAGATAATAAACCACAACAGCACTCTGAGTATTTTTTTGTATGTGCATTGTTGGAGGGGGGGAGGCTGACAAACAATCGGCGAACATCTATCGATCTTCCCGAACAGTACTCGCACTCAAAATATTTGGGTTTGCTGACAGCTTTGAGTGTAATTCAAACAAAAATCCACTCACGTTTTAATCTGGTTTTGAAAGCCCCTCTTCCTGCGCGGCCTCAACAAATATAATATCCTATTTGAGTCATCCATCCCACACTTCCAAGGGCGTCGTCTCATTATTGATCGGAGGAAAGTGAGGAGATATGGATATTACGGGGCTGAAGGCCGTGGAGGCACCGGAGGTGATTCATGAGAGGGTCTTCCTCATAATTCACACCCTGGACAAATAGTTCATTTCCAACAGTGTTGGCATTTGAAGAAATCAAATTCTTGAGGTGAATTTAAAGCAGGGCTAGAGGCGGATCTGTTCCCCCTGTGCGCACCTGCTCGACTCCTTTGAGGTCCCGAAGTTATCTTTCAATTACAAGCGCAATACATTTCCCCACCGCGCACACAAACAAACGCCCTCCCTAATCCACTGTACAGTGCGGCATGGCTAGTAAATGCTGCTCTCCTTCCCTATTTTTACTTCTTTTACTGCAATCAGTGTGGCATATTTCATCATAATGGTTGCTATTGTTGCACAAAATCACTAGAAGATTATCGTTTTGCAGATGGGGATGAAAGAATAGCTCTCCTGGTGCTGTAGGGACCGACCATTATCATTTTCTCCTGACCGTGCCCTTTCTGGTAATTCTCCTCCATATAGCCACAACCTTTCTTATGGCTGTCAGTTGTGGAGAGCCAATTAACATATCGTGTCCGAGGGAGTCGTTCTTCCCAGCACTCCTCCCCCCTCCCCATCCCTGTTGTTTTCGCACTGCTAGCTAGTGGGCAGAGTCACACAAATTAGCAGTGTGGGCTGGAAGGCTCAATTGCCTTTTAAGGACTTTAGAGGTAGCCTGTGTCCGTGTCAGCCTGTCTGAGAGCTTCCTCCAACCTGCCTCGATAAGGGCATGAAACAAGAAGCAGAGAGGAAAAGGGGGGGAGCAGAAGGAGAGGAGCAATTGGTGTGCAGTGGTTGAATTTCTAAATGATCTAATTTCTTTGTCTGCACAGTGTCTCACTGTTGGCATCCCGTTTCCTTTTACAGACAATGGCAACTCTCCCCGTCTCATCAGCCCACCTCGGTCTCACCTCAGCTTTCTCTTTCTTTGCCCTCCCACACCTTTCTCCTCCGTCTCCATTTGTGTGTGCCACCGCGAGCAAGTGGGGGACAGCCGGCAGAAAGTCCATTTGAATACGATGGCAGGGGTGTACTCTCAGAGGAGAAGGCACTGCTCTGCGAGCTGTGCCAGGCCTGGCCTTGTTATCCATCTGTGACCGTGTAATGGAGATGGATACTGTACCACTGGCAGGCTGAAACGGAGGAGATGCATGGGGCCTGTTGATACCGAGCATCTCAGACACTGGGAGGGGTGCGAGCGTTGGAAATGTAAAGCGCAAGGCAAGTGTGTAAGAGCTGTGATGTGTGAGTGCTGTCATATCACTGGAACTGAAAAGGTGCTTATAGGTGAATTATGACTTCTGAAAGGGAGAATGGAGACTTTTCTATTTTTTCTTCTTGGTTCTACATAATAGGATACTTAGTTGCTGTGGGAAACAGCAGCATCACTACAACAAATTCATAATTTCAAGGCAACACAGATAGTTTCCTGGTACGCCAGATAAACCTTTAGGGCCATATTACAGTGGCACAGTCCACAATCGTCTGAGACATCAGGTGCATCTTTGGGTGTTTCCAAGTTCGTCTCGCTGTTCCTCCCACAGCATGTGGGACACCATGTGGTGTATGGGGCAGCGCCTATCTCTGTTTCATAGAGAAGCCACACAGCTACTGTAAGCAGTGAAAGCTACAGTGGGGGATCATTCCTCTGGTAGGTCTGTGAGTTAAGCCTCCTTTGCCCATTCTATTATGCTGAACACTAAGCTAGAAGGCGGAAAGTACCATTTTAATATCGTCTTTGGTATGACGTGGCCGAGATTTGAACCCACCACCTCCCAGTTGTGGGGTGGATGTTCTACTAACTAGGCCACCACTCATTTCCCTATTACAGCAGTGCAAAAATGAGCATATCCACCCAACCTGGAAAAAAAGAGAGAATTGTCCCCCTAATATAACCCTTTTTATATTATGTTACAGAGCTGAATAAAATGCATTTTAGGCAAGGCAAGGCAAGTTTATTTGTATAGCACATTTCATGTACAAGACGATTCAAATTGCTTTACATAAAAAATTTAAAGCATTACAGCAAGTTGGAAAAGGAATACATAAGAATTTAAAAGCAAACTAAAAAAGTAAATTAAAGAGAAACAAAAACAAGCTAAAATAGAATATGACAGAAACAAAAGTTACAGTCCATTGTAGGAGATTAACAATTGTTCTACTGAAAGGCAGTGGAAAATAGGAAAGTTTTTAACCTGGATTTAAAGCTGAGAGTTTCAGCAGCCCTGATGCTTTCAGGAAGTTTGTTCTTCATGTGAAGGGCATAAAAACTGAGGACTGGAATTATATGATCCACTTTCTTGGTCTAAATGAGGATTCGAGCTGCAGTGTTCTGAGCCAACTGCAGCTGTCTGATGGACTTTTTAGGGAGACCTGTGAGGACAGCATTACAGTAGTCCAGTTTACTGAAGGTAAATGCATGGACAAGTTTTTCTAGATCCTGCTGAGACATCAGACCTTTAATCCTCACTATGTTCTTAAAGTTATAATAGGCTGACTTCCATTACTGTCTTAATGTGGCTCTAAAAATTCAGATCTGAGTCCAGAACCATACCCAGATTCCTGGTTTGGCAGCTGTTTTTTAGCATCATTGATTGAAGCTGAGTACTAACTTTGAGTCTTTCTTCTTTGGCTCAAAAAACTATTATTTCACTTTTGTCTTTGTTGAAGTGAAGAAAATTCTGGCATATCCACTCTTTAATATGACCAGTGCATTTTATCAGGGTTTTAAAAGGATCATAGTCTCCCGGTGAGACTGTTATGTAGATTTGTGTATCAGCTAAATAATGATGGTAATATATATATATATATATATATATATATATATATATGGTTCCAAGGTTGTCATAGCCAAGAGCGGCACTGGGGTTAAGCTCCCAGTGCTCATAAAATGCTCCTTATGGCGTGCGTCTCGAAAAGCCTCTGACAACAAAGTCCAACTCCTAGCCTGCCCGTGTGGTTTAGTCTCTAAGCCCAGCGGAACTGCTTTTACTAATAGGAGAAGGGGCGAGGGCGGATATCTGGCGCCTTAAAACCAGATGCTTCGGGTAGATGGTGGCTCGTCAACCTGGGAAGGTAGCCCATCTAGGGGAAGGTAAACCCTGATTTCAAACCTCCGCTGCCTTGCGGCATACCCGGTCATGGGAAAGGCTTCGGGAGTCAACCCTGAGGAAAAATCCGGAGTCGGAGCCCCTAAGGCAGTTCTATGTTGTGCTCAACATCGTTCCGGCAGCTCCTGCAACGGCACTGGTGCCAAACTGTAGCAGCCCTGCTGTTCCTTTGGATTCATCAGTGACGTGGAGAGGGGGGACATGCTGCATGGGCAACATCTTGTCCTCCATATCTTCCTGCCCAGGCTTGAATCCTACCAACGCCCAACGCTGGAAGGTAGAACACCGGATCACTGGAGAGGACACTCCAGCTTCGCCTTTGGCGTAGACAAAACACAGGGAATGACAGTTACCGGTTATAAGCCACCGCTCAATTGGCGTAGAGCGCGGCGCCAGGGGTTGTTCCCGACGGTGGGAGGGATCATCGGATCTCACTGGACAGCTACCGCCCGCCTCAAGCTGGGCAGCCCCCAGCCAATAAGGTGTTGTCCCGCCACAGCTTGCTTTCCTCATTGAGTGCATGGGGATGAGGAGAAGTCCGAACAGCAGGCTGAGAACCTTCGCACCAGGCAAGACAATAAAACAAAAGAGACCAACTCTAAAACTGGGAACTTGGAACGTCCGCACTATGATGACAGGACTCGCTGCTAACCTCAAGGACATCAACGACACCAGGAAGACTGCTATCATCAATAATGAGCTGAAGGGACTGGGAGTGGATATCGCCACTCTCCAGGAAACACGGTTGGCTGACGCAGGCACACTGAGAGAGAAGGACTACACGTTCTACTGGTAGGGAAAGGGCAGTGACAAACACAGGGAACACGGAGTGGGCTTTGCAGTGAAGAACACCTTGCTGAAGATGGTGGAACCGGGCAGCACTGGCTCTGCACGACTCCTCACCCTCCGCCTGAACACCACTCAAGGCCCAGTCACCCTCATCAGTGTGTATGCCCCAACACTGACAGCCACACCAGAGGCAAAAGATGAGTTCTACGAGAATCTCGCAGCAACTGTCAGGATCATCCCCAACTCTGAACAACTCATTCTCCTTGGAGACTTCAATGCCAGAGTGGGTGCTGACCACGACTCCTGGCCCTCCTGTCTTGGACCTTTTGGCGTGGGCAGAATGAACGACAACGGACAGCGGCTGCTCGAGTTCTGCACATATCACGATCTGTGCATCACAAACTCGTTCTTCAAGACCAAGCCCCAACACAAGGTTTCCTGGCGACATCCGCGCTCAATGCACTGGCACCAGCTGGACTTGATCCTGACCAGGCGCACCTCACTGAAGAACGTGCTAATCACCCGTTCGTTCCAGAGTGCAGATTGCGACACAGACCATTCATTGGTGTGTTGCAAGGTCAAGCTGCAGCTGAAGAAATTCCATCATGCTAGACAGCCTGGAAAGGTATGGATTAACACCAGCAAGATGGCTCAACCAGAACTTGTTGAGCAGTTTGCCTCCACCTTTGAGAAGGAACTTGGTGTACCACAAGAAGGAGAATCTGCAAAGCAGAAGTGGGAAGAGCTGCGAAACACCATCCACCGCACAGCCTTGGCTACCTTTGGGAGGAAGACCTTGAAGTCACAGGACTGGTTTGATGCCAAGTTGACCGAGATGACCCCCGTCATTGAAGCCAAGCACTCAGCACTTGCTGAGTACAAGAAGTACCCAAACGAGAAGAATCTCCAGATTCTCAGGGCTGCGAGAAGCAAAGTTCAGCAGACTGCTCGGCGCTGTGCCAATGAGTACTGGACTCAGCTCAGCCAAGACATTCAAACCGCTGCCATAACAGGGAACATCCGTGGTATGTACGATGGCATCAAGAAAGCACTTGGTCCGGCTCAGAGCAAGACGGCCACCCTCAAATCCTCCACTGGGGAGATGATCACAGAAAAGAACAAGCAGATGGAGAGATGGGTGGAACACTACTCCGACCTCTACTCCAGACAGAACACCGTGACACCGTCAGCCCTTGATGCCATCGACTGCCTGCCATCCATGGACGAACTTGACGCCGAGCCAACCATCGACGAACTCAGCAAGGCCATTGATAGCTTGGCCGCTGGCAAGGCACCCGGCAATGACGGCATACCCACTGACCTGATCAACCACTGCAAGACCACCCTACTGCTGCCATTGCATGACATCCTCTGCCGGTGTTGGAACGAAGGTGCTGTACCACAGGACATGAGGGACGCCAAGATCATCACCCTCGACAAAAACAAAGGGGAGAGAAGCGACTGCAACAACTACAGGGGCATCTCCCTCCTCAGCGTTGTTGGCAAAGTCTACGCACGAGTTGTTCTCGTTCATCTACAGAAGCTTGCCGAACGTGTCTACCCCGAGTCTCAGTGTGGCTTCCGCGCTGAGCGATCGACGGTAGACATGATATTCTTCATCTGCCAACTCCAGGAGAAATGCAGAGAACAGAACATGCCCCTGTACATTGCCTTCATCGACCTCACCAAAGCGTTCGTTCTGGTCAGCAGAGAGGGCCTTTGCAAGATCCTGCCAAAGATAGGATGCCCACCAAAGTTGCAAAGCCTCATCGAATCGTTTCACACCAACATGCAGGGGATAGTGCAGCACGATGGCAACGTCTCAGAGCCATTCAACATATGCAGTGGAGTGAAACAGGGCTGTGTACTTGCGCCAACCCTCTTTGGGATTTTCTTTGCTATGCTCCTGAGGCATGCCTTCAGCACAGCAACAGAGGGAATCTACCTGCACACAAGATCTGACGGCAGGCTTTTCAACCTCGCCCGCCTGAAAGCCAGAACCAAAGTATGCGAGGCTGTCATCAGAGACATGCTGTCCGCAGACGATGCTGCAGTCGCAACCCACACACAGCAGGAGCTTCAGACCCTGATGGACCGCTTCTCCCAGGCATGCAAGGACTTCGGGCTTACCATCAGCCTGAAGAAGACTAATGTCTTGGTGCAAGGCACGGAAGCACCACCAACCATCACCATCGACGACTACGAGCTAGAGGTCGTGAATCAGTTCACGTACCTGGGGTCCACGATCAGCAACAACCTCTCCCTTGATACAGAGATCAACAAGAGGATTGGAAAATCAGCCTTCACACTCGCTCGCCTCACCACACGAGTGTGGGAGAATCCCAAACTCTCTGTCAAGACGAAGATGGCAGTGTACAATGCCTGTGTCATCAGCACACTGCTCTATGGGAGTGAGATGTGGACAACATACGCCCGGCAGGAAAAGAGACTAAACTCCTTCCACTTGCGCTGCATTCGCCACATCCTGGACATATCCTGGCAGGACAAAGTGCCCAACACAGAAGTTCTGTCTCGCACCGGCCTTCCCTCCATGTTCACTCTACTCAGGCAGCGCAGGCTCCGCTGGCTAGGCCACGTTCACCGTATGGAGGATGGCAGAATCCCCAAAGACGTCCTCTACGGAGAACTGGCAACTGGCAGGAGAGACGTTGGCTGCCCACAGCTGCGCTTTAGAGACGTCTGCAAAAGAGACATGAAGGCACTGGAGATCAACACAGAGCGCTGGGAGGACCTTGCAACGGACCGCTCCAAATGGAGAGGCACCCTGACCAGATAGCTCAAGGCAGGTGAAGAGAGACTGACTGCTGCAGCAGATGAAAAAAGGACCCGCAGGAAGAACCGCCACAGACCCAGCAGCACGGAGACCACCCACAAGTGCGACCTGCGTGACAGGGACTGCCATTCGTGCATCGGCCTGTTCAGCCACAGGCGGTGCTGTTCCAGCAGAGTAGACGTTTAGGATTCTCTTCCATGGTCATCATAGACCGACGGAGGCCGACGATATATATATATTTTGTTATTTGAGCTAGTGGGAGCATATAGATGTTGAAAAGCATAGGTCCCAAAATGGAACCTTGGGGAACTCCACAGGTTATTTTTGTTTACTCAGATTTGTAGTTACCTATAGACAAAATAGTCTCTGTCTTTTAAATAGGACTCAAACAAGCTAAGTGCTGTACCAGAAAGTACCACCCAGTTTTTCAGCCGGTCTAGCAAGATGTTTTAGCCGACCCTGTCAAATGCAGCACTGAGGTCCAGTAGAACCAAGGCTGAAATGTTACCATTATCTGTATTGGAGTGGATGTCATAAAGGACCTTAACCAGAGCTGTCTCAGTGCTGGGGTGTGGCCAAAAACCTGACTGGAAGACACCAAAACAGTTATTTAATATCAGGAAGTTGTACAATTTTTTAAAAACAGTTTTGTTTTGTTTGTTATAATATTTTACTAAGAAAGGGGAGGTTTGATATGGGCGTATATCTGTTCATGAGTGAGGTGTCTAGGTTGCTCTTTTTTAGAACTGGCTTGATAACAGCTGTTTTAAAACACCAAGGGAAGACAGCTGAATGCAGAGACATATTTAGGATCTGTAGGAGATCTGAGGCCATACAATATGAAACATTTTTTAAAAGTCCTGTTGGGAGAGTATCAAGGCAGCATGTAATGAATTTCAGGTGGTGTATGATGTCATCCAAGATTTTATGATTGATTGGAAAAAAAATTGCAATGGTGTTTATATCTTCTCTATGTGGACACAAAGGAAGCACATTTCCAGCACCTGGCACAGGAGTGCTAACTGACTGCCTAATTGTCTGAATTTTGTCAGTAAAGAAAAAGATAAAGTCACTGCAGGCATGGTTCAGGAGCTACTGACACAGGGGGATTTGTTAGCCTGTCAACAGTAATGAACAAGGTGCATGCATTATTGTTGTTTTTAGCAAAGATGTCAGAAAAATATGCTTGCCTTGCATTTCTCAGCTCCATATTATAAATGCTCAATCTCTCATTATAGATTTCATAATGAACCTGTAATTTCGTTTTTTGCCACCTGAATTCAGCTTTTCGACACATTCTTTTTTTTAGCTCTTACTAGTTTGGCATTTCTCCATGGAGGTTTCTTTTTAATAAGGACCACCTTCACCTTGATGGGGGCAATGACATTGATAATATTTGTAATTTTACCATTGAAATTTTCTGTATGCTCATTTACAGAAGGTGAAGAGGGGGGTGAGGAAGAGAAAGCTTCGATGAATGTTTCACTGCTATTATCTCTGATGTACTGTTTTTTGATGACCTCCGTCTAGATATTTCTGTTGACATTAGTAGGACTCTCAAAGAAAACACAAGAACGGTCAGACAGAGCAATGTCCATAACCATAACCTTAGCGATGTTCAGACCTTTGGAAATGACCAAGTCCAGACTGTGTCCTCTGTTGTGTTTTTTTTTTTTTTTTTCGTTACATGCTGAGTCAGTCCAAAGTTATCAAGGACAGAACAAAATTCTTTGAGGTCCCTCATCCCTGATGGTTGTCAACATGGATGTTAAAATCACCAACAATAACTACACAGTCAGAGTAAATACAGAAAATAGAAAGCACCTTTGCAAAATCATCAAAAAAGGTTGCTTGGTGTTTAGGTGTTCTGTAAACATTAAGAAACAACACACGAGAGGATGAATTCAGCTGAAGAGCCAAATTCAAGTGATGTAAAATTATCATAAGATATCTGCTTGCATTGGAGGGAATCATTAAACAAAACAGCTGCTCCTCCTCTGTTATGCAGCCTGGGTTCACTTATAAAGCTGTAGTTGGGAGGGGCTGCTTCGATAAGCGATCCACTGTTATCATCTAACCAGGTCTCTGTTAAAAACACAAAATCCAGTTTGTGTTTTATAATGAGATCATTAATTATTTTTTTCCTGCCAAAGACCTAATATTTAATAAAGCTAGTTTCAGTGTATTAAGAGCATCATCTGCCAGATTTTTGTTTTGTTTAAGCTGTTACTGGTGAGAAATGAACACTAGATTTGATACATTTACAGGATGTATAGGATGGATCTTGTTTATCTGTAAATTTACTACTTCCATACCAGACAGCAGCTTGTCTTGGAAAAAACCATGAGTACCAGTGGTATGAGAGCCTGGACATCAGTACATATCATACCCAGCTTGCGTTGTTATCAGGTTGTGGATTTCGGTTTAGCTGTGAGGGTCAGAGTGGTGGTGGGTACCGGGACTTTGGCATTTGTGTCAGAGGAATTGCTGAAGGGGGGTGGGTGGAGTGCAGGATGAAGTGAGAGGTTTTGGGGTTGAGAAAATTGGACTAGGGCATGGGGTCAGTTTTTTGGCCACAGTGACCAGCTCCTTAATCTGGTCAGTGAAGTTGAGGAGTAGGACGGATGGGGAAGAGGAAGCTGAAGAATACAATGACCTGGAGGGGGTGTGCGGTGGTAGAGGAGGTGGGTCCTCACTGGCAGCTTTTGGTGAAGGAGGGGTCTGCACAGGTGGGGGCTGAGGCGACTTTATCTCACAGTTTCTGTCGGGCTTTATCTTATCCTGTTGTTTTGGTTCCTCTTGTCTCTTGTCCTTGTCCTGGGAAACATTTTAATGTTAAGAATACATGATTTTTTTAATTTATTTTTTTTTTTTTGGGGGGGGGGTACTACTTTTCTTATAGATTTCCAATTTTTTCCTCATCAGTTTGCTTTTTTTTCCATTTGTTTGGAACTTTTTTTCTCATGAAGTTGTGTGATGCTCAGACAAGTGTGCTCCCTCTCCCCTCCTGTTCATATTTTCCTGGCTCCAGAGTCATCAGCACACCTACATGAGTCTCTGCGCCTGCTGCTCTCTGGGATGTCAGTGTTTTTAAGATCCAGTGTGTGGATGCTCACCGCTGGACCGTTGGGTATTGCTGTCAAGCAACCACTCAGTTATATGTTGTTTGGTGTTATCTCCTCATTTTCTCACTTCTGTGTTCTCATCTCCTCAGGTTTGCTGCCATCTCAGCGGTGTGTTCTCCAGGGCTGGCCACGCTCGGCTGAACCATTCACCTGTCAAGACAACGAACTGTCCAACTAGGTCTACCTGTCCGTTTCACCATCCTCTCCACTCTCCTTGTTCCATGCAGGAGTACCCTGCCGGGCCCTCAGCTTCATACAGTAAGTGCCCTTCTCTCATCTCCACTTTCCTTTCCCTTCAGTGCTTCTTATCACTAAAAATCTCTCTGTTCTCTTCCCGTAGGCTACGTGCGCTCCAATGTGCTCCAGTGGTTTTGTGTCAATTTAAGTTTGTGTCGCTTTTGCCTTATTCTGTATTGTTTCTGCTTTATTTAGACTCATGCATTCTGAGTTTTGTGTTTTCATTAAAATCGTGTTAATTTTCATCAGTTGAGTCAGAGTGTTCATCTGGTGTGGTTGCTCTGCATTTGAGCCTCTCTGGTGTAAATCATGACAGAATGGTCCAGCCATGATCGAGGCTCAGTGAATGCTTCACCAGGTGACCAGTCGGCACTCGCATGCTTGGATGCCATGGAACGCCAGGTCATGTTCTTATCTGACCAACTTCAATTTACTAACCCACAATTGGCTACCATTACCGAGCATTTGTGTCGGCTTCCTGGTGCGACGGGTCCTCCTGCACCTGCTGATTTGGCAGCCCCTCCCATCCGCAGAACCACTTCCGTTCCCTTGTCTGCCCCCTATGCGGGGGAGGTAGAGGGATGCAAGGGGTTCTTGCTTCACTGCTGGCTTTATTTCCAGCAAGTGAAGGGGGAATACAGGGAAGATTCGGCTAAAATTCATTTTATCACCCTGTTTCTTCGGGACAGGGTGCTCAAGTGGGCACAGTCCATCTTTAGTGCCCCGGATGGGCCCCATACACATTCAAATGGTTTGTGTGGGAATTCTCACAGGCTTTTGTTCATACAGAGAGTGAAGGCAATATCGCTAGTCAGCTGATGGGACTCCGGCAGAGGAATCGGTCCGCAGCCGATTTCTCCACCAAGTTCCGGGTCGCTGTGGTGGACTCCGGATGGACTGATGTTGCCTTACTCAGAGTCTTCCTCTGGAGTCTAAATGCTAATCTCCGCAATGAGCTGGCTATCCGTGCTTCTCCCTCTTCTCTGGATGAGCTTATTCTGCAGGTGGTGGCCCTCCATAACCAGTTTAGGGAGTGCACGAGGGAGTAGAAGACCTCTGCATCCTCGTCCACTTCTCGGCTGCCCCCTGTCCTCTGATACTGCTCCGTCTGCATCATCACCGGAGCCGATGGCCCTCGGTAGGGCTCTTCTGACTCTGTAGGCACACCGAAAGAGGGTGGGGGCTTGCATATATTGCAGAGTCCCTGGCCATGCAAAATCGAAATGCCCAATTTGACCAAAAAAATCCGGCCCATCAGTAACTATGGGGTGTCTGGTGGGAGGATCTTCCCCAAATCCTCCTAACCGTTTTGAACTCCCGGCCCTCATTCAATTACCAGGGGCTGAGTTCAAAACAGCCGCTCTGATTGATTCTGGGGTGGAGAAGAATTTCATTCATCAAGGGTTGTTCCAGAAATTTAAGATTCCCACCAGGAACCTCACGACACGGTTGAATGTCTCAGCCCTATCTGGCAGTAGGATTGTGACGGTTACCTCACAAACGGAACCCATTTTGGTCATTTTGGCCGGTAACCACCGCAAAACCGTCCAGTTCTATGTACTGCCCTGATCATCTACTCCCGTGATCCTGGGGTATCTGTTGCTCCATAATCATAACCCCAGAATTAATTGGAGTCAGTGCCCCATTTCCTCCTGGAGCCCTTTTTGCCTCACTGCATGTCTCGGCTCAGCCACATGCTTGCCCTCTCTCCCAATCTCCTGCCCTTCGGCTGAGCCGACAGATCTCAGCTCTGTGCCTGAGGTCTATCATGACTTAGGGGAGGTCTTTAGGAAGTCAAAGGCCCTTTCTTTACCACCTTATAGGGCCTATGACTGTGCTATTGCTCTCCTTCCGGGTGCGCAGCTACCATCCAGCCATCTCTACAGTTTATCTGGGTTGGAGAAGGAGGCGATGGAGACCTATATCAAAGACTCCCTGAGCTCCGGTCTTATTTGTCCATCCCTCTCGGCACTGGGTTCTTTTTTGTAGGAAAAAAAAAAACGGACGTTGTGGCCATGCATTGATTACCATAAATTCAACACTATTACCCATAAGGATAAATACTCATTGCCTCTTATTAATTTGGCTTTTGGACTTCTCCAATGGGCGCGTTATTTCAGCCAACTCAACCTCCGTAATGCGTACCACCTGGTTCGCATTTGTGAGGGAGACGAGTGGAAGACGGCTTTTAAAACACACTTGGGCCAGTTTGAATACTTGGTCATGCCATTTGGGCTGACCAATGCCCCTGCCGTCTTTCTGTTGTTGATCAATGATGTCCTGCAGGACGGGGAAAACCAGTTTGTTTTTGTTTATTCTGACGATATTTTGATTTTTTTCTCTCAGGCTGGAGGAAAACGTAGTCCACATCCGGGCTGTCCTACAGTGGCTGCTGGAAAATAAGCTTTTTGTTAAAGCTGAGAAGTGCGAGTTCACCACCACTCCTTTCTTGGGGTTCATTATTGCCGAAGGCACGTTAAAGGCCAATCCGGAGAAAATCAAGGCGGTAGTAGACTGGCCGACCCCCCAGTCCAGGAAGCAACTCCAACACTTCCTGGGCTTTGCCAACTTCTACCACTGTTTTATTTGCAATTACAGCAAGGTGGCACAAGCTCTGATGCAACTAATGTCTACCAAGAGTCCGTTCAAGTGGTCCGAGGCTGCTGAAAGGGCTTTTGTGACTCTTAAAGGCCTCTTCACCAACGCGCACGTTTTGGTGCAGGTTGACCCTTTAGCACAGTTTGTGGTTGAGGTGGATGCTTCTAATTTGGGGGTGGGCATTGTTCTCTCCCAGTGCTTCCACTCTGATCAGAAGCTCCGTCCGTGTGCGTATTTCTCTCAGCGGCTGATGCCAGCTGAGAGGAATTACAATGTGGGAGACCGCAAACTGTTGGCTATCAAGTTGGTGTTGGAGGAGTGTAGGCACTGGCTCAAGGGGGCTAGCAAATCATCATTATCTAGACAGATCATAAAAATTTAGAATATCTTAGATCTGCCAGATGGTTAAATTCTCGGCAGGCTCAGTGGGCCCTGTTCTTTCTTAGATTCAATCTCTCCATCTCATACTATCCAGGGTCCTGTAATGCCAAGGCTGATGCCCTCTTGCGTCAATTCTCTCCTGACTCCTCCTCCTCCTCCTCACCCTCTGTAGCTGCTGCCTCTCCGCAGGAGACCATCCTTCCCTTTTCCTGCTTTCTTGGGGCTCTCTCGTAGGAGATCGAGCAGAGGATCCGGCAGGCCCAGTCCTCCAAACCTATTCCGGAGGGATGTCCGCCCGACTGACTGTTTGTGCCCCTGTCTTTATGCAGTGAAGTCATCAAGTGGGGGCACAGCAGTTTTTTTTTTTTTTTTGCCTGCCATCCCGGAATCTCACGGACTGTTGAGTTGCTGCAGCGAATGTTTTGGTGGCCTATGCTCAGAAGGGATGTGCAGGAGTATGTGAAGGCCTGTCACGTCTGTGCCACTAATAAAACTGACTCTTCTCCTCCAGTGGGCCTCCTCCATCCTCTCCCGGTGCCAAGTCGTCCATGGTCCCTTATCGCCGTGGATTTCGTCACGGGCCTCCCTCCATTCCAGCGTAATTCTGTCAACCTTACCATCGCTGATCACTTCTCCAAAGCCATCCACCTTGTTCCCCTTCCCAAATTGCCCTCAGCTGCAGAGACAGCCCATTTACTCACCATCCGTGTCATCCGCCTCCATGGGAATCCCATAGACATTGTCTTGGACCATGATCCTCAGTTTACATCACAGGTGTGGAAGGCATTTTATTGTTCCCTGGATGCCGCTGCCAGCCTCACATCAGGATACCATTCCCAGACCAATGGTCAGGTCGAGCATGCCAACCAGTCCTTGGAGGCAACCCTGAGATGTGTGGCATCCTGCAACCTGACTGCCTGGAGCTCCCACCTGACCTGGGTGGAGTAAGCCCACAATACTGCCGTCTCCTCCGCTACTGGGCGGACCCCTTTTGAGGCCTGGATGGGGTTTACTCTGCCTCTGCTACCTATGGCGGACAGGGGGATCACTGTCCCATCTGTGGAGGTCCACGTGTACCGCTGTTGCCATCTGTAGAGAGCCACGAGAGCTGCCCTCCTCCGCTCAGCTGAGCTGAACCAATATTACGTTAACCACAGATGTGCACCGGGGCCAAAGTACACAGTGGGGCAGAAGGTCTGGCTGTCCGTCGAACAGATTCCACTGAAGACAGAGTCCCGGAAGCTGTCGCTGCACTACCTGGGTCCATTCACCATCTTGCACATCATTAATGATGTCACTGTCACTGGATCTGCCACCATCGCTGCGCATCCATCTGACCTTCCATGTATCCCGAATCAAACCTCTCTCCGCTAGCCCTCTCTGTCCTCCTCCTGACCCCCCACTCCCCCCCCCGGATTATCGATTGCCAATCCACCTACACCGTTCAGAAGATTCTGGACGTCCGTCGACTGGGCCATGGTCTCCAGTACCTTGTGCACTGGAAGGGGCACGGTCTGGAGGAGAGGTCCTTTATCCTGGGCTCATTCATCGTCGACAAGGGCATGGTGCGGGCATACTATCGAGAGCACTCTCAGAAGCCCAGTGGGATGCCAGGAGGCGCCACTTGAGGGGCAGGCACTGCAATGATCAGGCAAGTGTGCTCCTCCTCCCCTCCTGTTGCTGTTTTCCCGGCTCTGGAGTCATCAGCACACCTGCGTGATTCGCTGCACCTGCTGCTTTCTGGGCTGCCAGTGTATTGAAGATCCAGTGTGTGAATGCTCACCGCTGGACCGTTGGGTATTGCTGCCAAGCAACCACTCAGTTATATGTTGTTTGGTGTTATCTCCTCATTTTCTCACTTCTGTGTTCTCATCTCCTCAGGTTTGCTGCCATATCAGTGATGTGTTCTCTGGGGCTGGCCACGCTCGCCTGAACCATTCACCTGTCAAGACAACAATCTCTCCACCCAGATCTACCTGTCCATTTCCCTGTCCTCTCCACTTCCCTTGTTCCATGCAGGAGTACCCTGCCAGGCCCTCAGCTTCATACAGTAAGCACCCTGCTCTCATCTCCACTCTCCTTTGCCTTGAGTGGTTATCACTAATAATCTCTCTCTTTTCTTCCCGTAGGCTATGTGTGCTCCAGTGTGCTCCCGTGCTTCTGTCAGTTTAAGTGTGTGTCTCTTTTGCGTTATTCTGTATTGTTGCTGCTTTATTTAGAGTTGTGCATTTTGAGTTTTGTGTTTTCATTAAAGTCGTGTTCATTTTCATCACTTGAGTCTGAATGTTCATCCAGTGTGGTTGCTTTGCGTTTGAGCCTCTCTGGTTCAAATCCTGACAAAGTCCCAACTATTTTACATAAATTTGCAACTTCTTTACTCATTACTTTGCAACTTTTAATCACAAAATTGCATCTTTTTTATGTAAATTTGCAACTTTTTTCTTTGCAACAATTTTGGACATTTTTTTTATGTGAATTTGTCACTTACCTCACTTTTTCTCGTAAATTTGCAACTTTTTCATTAATCTGAAACAATTTTGTACATTTTTTTTGTGAATTTGTGACTTTTTTCCTAACTTCTTTCATCTAAATTTACAACTTTTTCTCATTAATTTGCTATTTTTTTCTCATTAATTTACAAATTTTTATGTAAATCTGAAACTTTTTTCAGGTGAATTTGCATCTTTATTTTCATTAATTTGGAACTTTTTATGTAAATTCACAACTTTAATGGAAATTTGCAACATTTTTTCATTACTTTGAAATGATTTTGGACATTTTTTTCTTGTAATTTTTTTACTTTTTTCATGTAACTATGCAACTTTTTTCCACATTAATTTGCACCAATTGTTTGATTTTTTTTCTCATTACTTTGCAAATTTTTATGTACATAAATCTGCAACTTTTTTAATGTGTCCACAATTTTGGACATTTTTTCTTGTAAATTTGTCACATTTTTATTGACATTTTAATTTAAATTTGCAAATTTTTCCCTGATTACCTTGCAACATTTTTTGACATTTTTTTCATGTAAATTTGCAAGGTTTTTTTCTATATTTGCAACAATTTTGGATATTTTTGATGTAAACTTGCAGCTTTTTTGTTAATTTGCAATAATTTCTGACTTATTTTTGTAAATTTGCAATTTTTTTTTCAATTTGTGACTCTTTTGTAACATTCACATGGATGCTGTTTATTTTTTTCTGTGTAATTGATATTTTTTTTTGTTTGTCTACACAATGACCCCATTTTATTTTATTTAAGATATATAGAGTGGATATGAAAGATCTACACACCCCTGTTCAAATGCCAGGTTTTTGTGATGTAAAAAGTGAGACCAAGACAAATCATTTCAAAACTTTTTTCACCATTAATGTGTCCTATAACCTGTACAACCCAAATGAAAAACAAACTGAAATATTTTAAGGGGAAAAAAATACAATAACCTGTTTGCATAAATATGCACACACTGTTATAATTGGGGATGTGGCTGTGTTCACAATGAACCAATCACATTAAAATTCATGTTAAATGGGAGTTAGCACACAGCTGTCATCATTTCAAGCGCCTCTGATTAACCCCAAATAAAGTTCAGCTGTTCTAGTAGGCTTTTGCTGACGTTTTTGTAGTCTCATCTTACAGCACAAGCGATGGTCCGCAGAGCACTTTCAAAGCATCAGAGGGATCTCATTGTAGATAGATAGATAGATAGATTAGTTTATTTGACAGGGACAGTGCAATAAACATAGACAATTAATCAATGACAATCAATCTGATGTGTTGCACATGGAGTGTATAGCTATTAGCTAATTTGCAACTCTTGTCCCTGGATGGGCTTTAGAAAAGAGAATCAAGTAAAGAAAAGAAAAGAAATAAAGAAAATACACAATAACCACATACATCAATGCAAAAAGATTATAAATACACAATTATAAATATTATAAATATTATAAATACACAAATAATATTGTTCAAACGTATCAGTCAGGAGAAAGGTACAAAAGAATTTCCAAAGCATTAAATATACCATGGAACACAGTGAAGACAGTCATCATCAAGTGGAGAAAATATGGCACAACAGTGACATTACCAAGAACTGGATGTCCCTCCAAAATTGATGAAAAGACAAGAAAAAAACTGGTCAGGGAGGCTGCCAAGAGGCCACCAGCAACAATGAAGGAGCTGCAGGAATTTCTGGCAAGTACTGGCTGTTTAGTGCATGTGACAACAATCTCTCATCTTGGTTGGAAAGGACGGGAGCCTGATCTTACAAAGAAAAACATCAAAGCCCGGCTACATTATGAAAAAACACATTTGAAATCTCCCAAACACATGTGGTGAAATGTGTTATTGTCCAATGAAACCAAGGTTGAACTTTTTGGCCATAATTTCAGAAAGTATATTTGGTGCAAACACAACACTTCTTCATCAAAAGAACACCATACAGTGGTGTGAAAAAGTGCTTGCCCCCTTCCTGATTTCTTTTTTTTATTTTAATGTTTGTCACACTTAAATTTTTCACATCAGACAAATTTTAATATTTGAAAAAAATAACACAAGTA
The DNA here is from genome assembly GCA_020510985.1 of Pholidichthys leucotaenia. Classification (NCBI taxonomy): domain Eukaryota; kingdom Metazoa; phylum Chordata; class Actinopteri; order Cichliformes; family Pholidichthyidae; genus Pholidichthys; species Pholidichthys leucotaenia. The sequence continues at coordinate 220,480,157 of CM035844.1, forward strand.
AACAAAAAATGCAGCTTTTAAATGAAGGTGTTTATTATTGGGGGGGATCAAAACCTACATGGTCCTGTGTGAAAAAGTGATTGCCCCCTAAGCCTAATAACTGGTTGGGCCACCCTAAGCGGCAACAACTGCAATCAAGCATTTGCAATAACTGGCAATGAGTCTTTTACAGCGCTATGGAGGAATTTTGGCCCAGTCATCTTAGCAGAATTGTTGTAATTCAGCCACATTGAAGGGATTTAAAGCATTAACCACCTTTTTAAGGTCATACCACAGCATCTACTGTAAATCGGTTTCAGGTAAGGACTTTGACTACGCCACTCAAAAGTCTTCATTTTGCTTTTCTTAAGCCTTTAAGAAGTAGACTTGCTGGTATGTTTTGGGTCATTGTCTTGCTACAGAACCCAAGTGCGCTTCAGCTTGAGGTCACGAACAGATGGCCGGACATTCTCCATCAGGATTTTTTGGTAGACAGCAGAAATCATGGTTCCATTTACCACGGCAAGTCTTCCAGGTCCTGAAGCAGCAAAACAGTCCCAGACCATCACACTACTACCACCATATTTATCTCTGCCAAGGAGGTTATGTGATCATCGGCGTTGGTTTGTCTGTCTGTCTGTTTGTTTGTTTGTTTGTTTGTTTGTTAGCAAGATAACTCAAAAAGTAATGGATGGATTTTCATGAAATTTTCACAGATTGTCAGAAATGGGGTATCCTACAGATGATTAGATTTTGGTGGTGATCCGGATCACCGTCCATAAGAAAACCGTCATTACGCAAAATTTTCGTGAATAACTACTAAACCACTAATCCTATCATTGTCAATCCAATTGCTTGTCATATGTTTTCATGGTCAAGGAATCTGAAAACGTACACACAAACACTGTATGGGGGGAACTGTGGCACTAAACCGCCATTACGGAAAATGCCATTTTCGTCAATAACTACTGAACCACTAATCCTATCATTGTGAATCCAATTGCTAGTCATATATTTTCATGGTCAAGGAATCTGAAAACGTACACACAAACACTGTATGGGGGGAACTGTGGCGCTAAACCGCCATTACGGAAAATGCCATTTTTGTCAATAACTACTGAACCACTAATCCTATCATTGTGAATCCAATTGCTAGTCATATGTTTTCATGGTCAAGGAATCTGAAAACGTACACACAAACACTGTATGGGGGAACTGTGGCGCTTGGCGGAGGTCTGCGCTCTCCAAGTGGTTTTCTAGTTTACTGTTTGTATGATGTTTCTTTTCTGAAATGCTGTGTTACTTTTATGCTGGATGTAATGGGACTCACACCTTCCAAAAAGTTCAACTTTTGTCTCATCAGTCCAGAGTATTTTCCCAAAAGTCTTGCGGATCATCAAGATGTTTTCTGGCAAAACTGAAATGAGCTTTTATGTTCTTTTTGCTCAGCAGTGGTTTTCGTCTTGGAACTCTGCCATACAGACTATTTTTGCCCAGTCTCTTTCATATGGTGGAGTCATGAACACTGGCCTTAACTGAGGCAAGTGAGGCCTGTAGTTCTTTGGATGTTGTTGTGAGGTCTTTTGTGATCTCTTGGATGAGTCATCACTGCACTCTTGGGGTAATTTTGGTCGGCCGGCCACTCTTGCAAAGGTTCACCACTGTTCCATGTTTTTGCCATTTGTGGATAATAGCTCTCACTGTGGATCACTGCAGTCCCAAAGCTTTAGACGTGGCTTTATAACCTTTTCCAGACTGATAGGTCTCAATTACTTTGCTTCTCATTTGCTCCTGAATTTCTTTGGATCGCAGCACGATGTCTAGCTTCTGAGGATCTTTTGGTCTATTTCACTTTGTCAGGCAGGTTTTATTTGCGTGATTTCTTGATTGAGAACAGGTGTGGCAGTAATCAGGGCTGGGTGTGGCTAGAGAAATTGAACTCAGCTTTCCAAAGATGTGATAAACCACAGTTAATTTATGTTTTAACTCCTTTTCTGTCTATGGCGCAGCAATGCTACCGTCAGCTCACCACCCCCTGGCGGTCATTTTTTTTTTTTTTAAGAAAATATTCAGTTAGATATGACAAATCCCAAAGGCTGTAACTTGAAAGTGGTAAGAGATAATTGCTTATTGTTAATTAAAAAGATGTAGAATATGATCCAAAGTTTGAGATAGGAGTAAATTTACGTATCTAATTTGCATAATGCGATGGCAGCCGTATCGAATTACATAACTTTTGGTCAAAAGTGGACTTTGGACATATTTACACAATGGATGGTTTTGTTTTTTGTCTTTGTTTTTGGTTTTACGTTATCGTATCTTTAATGTATATGAACCAGAAAATCAGTAGAATGTACACAAATAAATACATCAAACCTAACGCTCACGATGTCTTCATTCATCCATTGTCGTCATCCTCGTTTCTTATTTTGTCTTTTGCCATTGATTTTTGCTGTCTCTCCCACTTCCAGAAACTCTCAAATATATATTATGATTTATTACACCTCAATTTCGGTTACATAATGCCGCCGAACCGGCACTATTGTTCTCTGTCGTCACGTGCAGCTCCATCGATGGCAGACTAAAGTGTACATGCTCCAGACCATCTTCTGCTGTCACAAAAGGTAAATATTTCCCTTCAGAAGCTAAAAAATCTCTTTTTAGAATCATAGTTGGAAAAATTTGGAGGAAATGATTCCTCTGTGTGGAAATATACAGTGGAGAAAAAAGTATTTAGTCAGCCACCAATTGGGCAAGTTCTCCCACTTAAAAGATGAGAGAGGTCTCCAATTTTCATCATAGCCATGATTTTTTTCATCATTTGTCTCTCTACTATGAGAGACAAAATGAGAAAAAAAAATCCAGAAAATCACATTGAAGGATTTTTAATGAATTAATTGGTAAATTCCTCGGTAAAATAAGTGTTTGGTCAATAACAAAAGTTCATCTCAATGCTTTGTTATATACCCTTTGTTGGCAATGACAGGGGTCAAACGTTTTCTGTAAGTTTTCACAAGGTTTTCAAACACTGTTGCTGGTATTTTGGCCCATTCCTCCATGCAGATCTCCTCTAGAGCAGTGATGTTTTGGGGCTGTTGCTGGGCAGCACGGACTTTCAACTCCTTCCAAAGATTTTCTTTGGGGTTGAGATCTGGAGACTGGCTAGGCCACTCCAGGACCTTGAAATGCTTCTTACGAAGCCACTCCTTTGTTGCCCGGGTGGTGTGTTTGGGATCATTGTCATGCTGAAAGACCCAGCCACGTTTCATCTTCAATGCCCTTGCTGATGGAAGGAGGTTTTCACTCAAAATCTCACGATACATGGTCCCATTCATTCTTTCATTTACACAGATCAGTCGTCCTGGTCCCTTTGCAGAAAAACAGCCCCAAAGTATAATGTTTTCACCCCCATGCTTCATAGTAGGTATGGTGTTCTTTCTCCTCCAAACACGACAAGTTGAGTTTTTACCAAAAAGTTCTATTTTGGTTTCATCTGACCATATGACATTCTCCCAATCCTCTTCTGGATCATCCAAATGCTCTCTAGCAAACTTCAGACGGGCCTGGACATGTACTGGCTTAAGCAGGGGCACGCGTCTGGCACTGCAGGATTTGAGTCCCTGGCGGCGTAGTGTGTTACTGATGGTAGCCTTTGTTACTTTGGTCCCAGCTCTCTGCAGGTCATTCACTAGGTCCCCCTGTGTGGTTCTGGGATTTTTGCTCACCGTTCTCGTGATCATTTTGACCTCACGGGGTGAGATCTTGCGTGGAGCCCCAGATCGAGGGAGATTATCAGTGGTCTTGTATGTCTTCCATTTTCTAATAATTGCTCCCACAGTTGATTTCTTCACACCAAGTTGCTTACCTATTGCAGATTCAGTCTTCCCAGCGTGGTGCAGGTCTACAATTTTGTTTCTGGTGTCCTTTGACAGCTCTTTGGTCTTGGTCATAGTGGAGTTTGGAGTCTGACTGTTTGAGGTTGTGGACAGGTGTCTTTTATACTGATAACGAGTTCAAACAGGTGTCATTAATACAGCTAATGAGTGGAGGACAGAGGAGCCTCTTAAAGAAGAAGTTACAGGTCTGTGAGAGCCAGAAATCTTGCTTGTTTGTAGGTGACCAAATACTTATTTTACCAAGGAATTTACCAATTAATTCATTAAAAATCCTTCAATGTGATTTTCTGGATTTTTTTTTTCTCATTTTGTCTCTCATAGTTGAGGTATACCTATGATGAAAACTGGAGACTTCTCTCATCTTTTAAGTGGGAGAACTTGCACAATTGGAGGTTGACTAAATACTTTTTTGCCCCACTGTATGTTGGGATGGAGCCTTTGTTTACATTCTGTTCTTCGTGTTTCCAGAAATGATGTTTGAGGTGGTTTGTTTGGGTGAAGTCCTCCAGTCCTCCAGTGAAGAGCAGTAAGATGACATCTTGTGATGTGAAATGAAATTTTCTGGGCTGTTTGGAGACATCATGTGACAGGCACAGACCTGTGACATAGGTAGCAGGTGATGCACATGTTTTTTGACAGCTGGACATTTAAAGAGTTTTAACGAGGGGGGGGGGGATCACTTTTTTCACACAAGGCCATGTAGGTTTGGATTTTTCTTCCCCTTAATAATAAACACCTTAATTAAAAAACTGCATTTTGTGTTTGTGTTATCTTTGTCTCATATTTAAATTTGTTTGATGATATGAAACATTTGTGACAAACATACAAAAAATGAGAAATCAGGAAGGGGGTAAACATTTTTTTCACACTACTGTACCTACAGGGATGCATGGTTGTGGCAGCATTATGCTTCTGGCTGTTTTACTTCAGCTGGATCTCAGACCTTAGTCAAGGTGAGGGAATTATGAACAGTTCCAAATACAATTCAGTGTTGGCACAAAACATTCAGGCTTATGCAAGAAAACTGAAGATGAAGAGAAACTTCATCTTTCAGCATGACAATGATCCAAAGCAAAAATCCAAATCAACAAAAGAATGGCTTCACCAGAAGAAGATCAAGGTTTAGGAATGACCCAGCCAGAGTTCAGACCTGAATCCGATCGAACATTTTTGGGGTGATCTGAAGAGGGCTGTGCACAGGAGATGCCCTCGCAACCTGAAAGATTTGGTGTGTTTTTGCAAAGAAGAGTGGGCAAATATTGCCACATCAAGATGTGCCACGCTGATAGACTTCAACCCAAAAAGACGGAGTGCTGTAATAAAAGCTAAAGATCTTGCAACAAAGTATTTGTTTAAGGGTGTGCATATTTATGCAACCAGATTAATGTGGGGTTTTTTTTTGTTGTTGTTGTTTGTTGTTTTTTTTAATTTTTCCCCTTAAAAGATTTCAGTTTGTTTTTCAATTGGGCTGTACAGGTTATAGGTCACATTAATGGTGAAATTTTTTTTGAAATGACTCATTTTTTTTTTCATCACAAAATACTGGCATTTGAACAGGAGTGTGTAGACTTTTTATATCCATTGTGTATATATGTATATATATATATATATATATATATATATATATATACTGCTCAAAAAAATTAAAGGATGTGGTGCTGTGAAAATGACGAGACCGAGTTCTCTCTCAAAGTCAGCTTTTATTCACAACACCATCATCTCACAGCAGAGAGAAAAAAGAGAATGAAACAGTAAACTCTCGTCCTTAAATATCAGGGACTTCACACTTCATAGATCACATGTCACACAGACCACTTTGCATTATAAAGACAGTCACAATGCATTTCTCTCCATGATATCACTTCCACTGTCTCCAATGCAATCTTCCTTAATCCTTTAATGACTCAGGTCTTGCATACCAAAGCTAATATTCCTGCAGCTTCCTGCCTTTGTTCTGACCTAAAATGTGAGTCACAAAATCTCCATGAATGTGTCCACCACACAAAGCCCCCCCCCCCCGCCCAGCATTTTAGACAAACAGAACGACAAGAGAATACACATCAGTCCACATGCTATATAGGCTTCAGCCTCCTGCCATATCTGCTGAAGTTGGGGTTCAACGTCTCTGCGGCGCTGTCACGCTGGGGGTTTGCCGTCTGGGGGCGAAAACCCTTTGTCAGTCTCTGCGGGTGTTCTGGGGAAACATTCTTGTGAGAAACATTACTGTGTGAAGCCCCCCGTGGTGGTCTACCTCTCCGCGGGGCCCTTGCCAACAGCACTTGCTCGTCTGCCGCCACAAAAGCGGGTTTAAGTCTGTTTATGCCAATTTTCTCTTTCCTACCCCCCAAATCTAGCAAAAACTGCTTGTCCCCTGTTTCTAGCACTCTGAATGGTCCGTCATAAGGCGGTTGCAACGGGGTTCGATGCGCATCGTGTCTAACAAAAACAAACTCTGCATTCTTCAAAGTTTTAGGCACAAAAACGCATGGAAAACTGTGGTGCGCAGGGTCGGGCAGCGTGCCTGATTCTATGTTACTCCGCAACAGCTGAGACGGGGAGGCGTCTGGCGCAGGGTTATCTGGGAGAAACTCCCCAGACAGCCGGAGTGGCTGCGCAAACACGAGCTCCGCTGGGAAGGCTTCTAGATCCTCTTTAGGCGCAGAACGCAGCCCCAGTAACACCCATGGTAACTTGTCAACCCAATTTGTATCCATCAGTGACGCTCTGAGAGCCGCTTTCAATGACCTATGAAAACATTCGCATAACCCATTAGCCTGCGGATTGTACGCAGTTGTGTGGTGAATTGTGATACCCAGGCTGCGGGCCATTGTCAACCAAAGCTCGGACACAAATTGAGGGCCTCTGTCGGACGTAATGTCCGACAGAACACCGAAGCGCGCCACCCAAGCTGTTAAAAACGCGTGCGCCACCTCCTCGGCTGTGGTTGATGCCAGCGGGACCACTTCAGGCCAGCGCGTGGTGCGGTCCACCATTGTCAGAAGGTGTGTGCACCCCTGTGACAGCGGGAGGGGTCCAACGACGTCCACATGAACGTGATTGAACCTCTTGGCCGGAATGTGAAACGGTTCCAAAGGAGCCCTCGCGTGCCTGTGTACTTTGGCTCGTTGACACGCCGTGCAGGCTGCTGCCCACTCTTTGACCTGTTTGCGGAGGCTCGGCCACATAAATTTCTCTCCCACCATTTTGACCGACGCGCACACTCCAGGGTGCGCTAACGAATGAACCGAGTCAAAAACGCGGCGGCGCCACGCGGCCGGTACTACTGAACGCGGCCGTCCAGTGGAGACGTCGCAGATTAGGGGGGGCATACAGTCTTGCAGCACCCTGCTCTCCAGCCTTAACCCTGTTGGTCCAGACTGGAGCGCGCGCACGTCCGCGTCATCAACCTGCTCCGCGGCCGTGGCTGCATAATCTACCCCTACGCTGACTGGGGCCGCCACGGCGCGCGAGAGGCAATCTGCCACTACATTGAGTTTGCCCGCCACATGCTGAATATCAGTGGTAAACTCTGATATGGCGGCCAGCTGTCTCTGCTGCCGGCCTGACCACGGTTCAGAGACCCTGGCCATCGCAAATGTTAGCGGTTTGTGGTCAACAAACGCGGTGAATGCACGTCCTTCCAGCCAGAACTGAAAGTGGCGGATGGCCGAATGGAGAGCGAGTAGCTCCCTGTCGAATGCGCTGTATTTACGTTCGCTATCGCGCAAGGTCCTGCTGAAAAAGGCGAGGGGCTGCCAAACCCCGGCTACATGTTGCTCCACGACCGACCCTATGGCCACCTCTGATGCATCAGTGGTGAGCGCTATGCGGGCCATTGGGTCTGGGTGTGCCAACAACGAATCCTTTGCCAAGGCTGCTTTCACCTCCGAGAACGCTTGGTTCCGCTCCGGGGGCCACTCGATCTTATCCGCGGGTTTCTTTTTTTTGAGCGCGGCATACAACGGCTGCATGAGTTGCGCCGTGCGGGGGAGAAAACGATTATAAAAATTCACCATTCCCAAAAACTCCTGCAACACCCTGACCGTCTGCGACCGGGGAAAATCTGCCACAGCGCGCACTTTGTCAGGCAGCGGAACTGCTCCTTCGGGGGAGACGCGGTGTCCTAAAAAATCGATCTGCGCCACCCCGAACTGACACTTCGCTGGGTTGATTATTAACCCGTGATCTCCCAACCTTCAGAAAACTGTGGCCAGGTGCTTTTCGTGTTCATCTTCGGACGCGCTGGCTACTAAAATATCGTCCAGGTAGACGAACATGAAAGGGAGATCGCAAAGCACCGCGTCCATCATGCGTTGGAACGTCTGAGCAGCCCCTTTAAGTCCGAATGGCATGCGTAAAAACTCGAATAGGCCAAACGGAGTTATTACCGCTGTTTTGGGTATGTCCTCAGTGCGCACTGGGACTTGGTGGTAACCGCGGACAAAGTCTATTTTAGAAAAAATGCGCGCCCCTGCCAAATGAACGGAAAAATCTTGGATATGTGAGTGGGATTGGGTAGCGGTCATGCGCTGTAGCGTTGTTTAACCTGCAGAAATCCCCGCAAGGGCGCCATGATCCGTCAGCTTTCGGGACCATATGTAGGGGGTAAGCCCACGGACTGTTTGAACATCGGATAATGCCCAACCTCTCCAGGTTGGCGAACTCCTCGCGCGCTATGGCTAGTTTAACTGCATCCAACCGCCGAGCTTTTGCAAAAACGGGCGGTCCGGTAGTGGTAATAAAATGCTCCACCCCGTGCTTAGCGACTGTTGCCGAAAATGTGGGGACCGTGAGTGCTGGGAACTGAGTGAGCAGTGTGTGGAACTTACCGCTTGCTGCTGTGACGTTGGCTTGTGCTGTTGGCGGGGCCACTCGCGCTGTACAGGGGATAGAATCAAAAGAAAGTGCATTAACCAGGCGCCTGTTAGCGAGATCAACCAACAAACCATGTGAGCACAAAAAATCAGCCCCCAACATACTGAAATTTACTGCTGCTACAACAAAAGTCCACTCAAATGTACGGCCATGTAGAGACAGAAGCAGAGTCTTCTCACCAAAGGTCTTAATCTCCGAGCCGTTCGCTGCCGTCACCCGGGGACCTCCGGAACCAGCTGGTCTGTCCGCGTAGGAAGGTGTGATGAAGCTCAACTGGGAGCCTGTGTCGACGAGGAACTGCCTCCCCGAGCGTGCGTCCGACAAGTAGAGCAGCTTGTTCTCTTCCCCGAGGGCCGCGGCTGCTACCGACCCCCGGTCTTGGCGTTTCCCGAACGCCCAAACTGGCACGGCGGTACACATTTGCGTGTCCTCTCTGCGAAGCAGCAATGGTAGAAACAAAGGACGTCCGGTCCATGTTCCCTGGCCCCTGCCGCCGCCGTCATCGGTGAGTCTGGCACCGCTGCCTCTGGCCTCCTGTCGTCTCGGGTCGTCGCGCCGAGTTCCGCTGCCGCGGCTGCGCGCTGCTTGGTGGCGTTGACAATCCGCTGCGCCTCTCGGCCCAGCGCGCGGTAGTCCCGTAGGGCCAACAGTGGCGAACTGGCCAGGGTCGCTCTCGCTGCTGACGGTAGAGTCCTGAGGAAGAGGTGGCTGAAAATGAAGTGATCATTGTCAGAGTCTTTCAACCTCAACAACTTCTCCATCAGGCTCGCGGGCATGTCGTTTTCCCCCTCTGTCAGCGCCAGGAGCCTCTCTGCTCGCTCCTCCGCCAAGGGGGTGAATTGCTGGATGAGTGCAGCCTTCAACGTGCCGTATTTGTCGCTATCCGGCGGCTGGTCGATCAGGCTCTCCACATGCTGGGCCGTGTTGTTGTCCAGCTTTGCGACTACGTGATAGAATTTCGTGGCATCTACCGATATCCCCCGGAGGTTGAACTGCGCCTCAACCGCGTTGAACCAGGAGCGCGGATTGTTCTGCCAGAAGTCCGGTAGCTGGACTGTAGTGGCATTCGCTTGGCTGGGGGCTCCTGACGCGGCTGGCCCGGGGGAATTTTCGTCTTCCATGATACGTCTCGGGTCACCAGTGTGGTGCTGTGAAAATGACGAGACAGAGTTCTCTCTCAAAGTCAGCTTTTATTCACAACACCATCATCTCACAGCAGAGAGAAAAAAGAGAATGAAACAGTAAACTCTCGTCCTTAAATATCAGGGACTTCACACTTCATAGATCACATGTCACACAGACCACTTTGCATTATAAAGACAGTCACAATGCATTTCTCTCCATGATATCACTTCCACTGTCTCCAATGCATCCTTCCTTAATCCTTTAATGACTCAGGTCTTGCATACCAAAGCTAATATTCCTGCAGTTTCCTGCCTTTGTTCTGACCTAAAATATGAGTCACAAAATCTCCATGAGTGTGTCCACCACAAGGAACACTTTTTAATCTGAGTAAACTGGACTAGCCTGCCACAGTTTCTTCATTTTAAGTTTTGGAGTGTTTTCATTTCCATCAAAAGACGTGGCATCTTTTCATTCTTAACACATTATCCAGTCCATATCAGTGTAGATATCCAGCTTATTTTTTCCCATTAAAATCTGATGTGTTTTCAAAGTGTTCCTTTAATTTCTTTGAGCAGTATATATATATATATGTATATATATATATATATATACACTACCGTTCAAAAGTTTGGGGTCACTTAGAAATTTCCTTATTTTTGAAAGAAAAGCACTTTTTTTCAATGAAGATAACTTTAAACTAATCAGAAATACACTCTATACATTGCTAATGTGGTAAATGACTATTCTAGCTGCAAATGTCTGGTTTTTGGTGCAATATCTAGATAGGTGTATAGAGGCCCATTTCCAGCAACTATCACTCCAGTGTTCTAATGGTACAATGTGTTTGCACATTGCGTCAGAAGGCTAATGGATGATTAGAAAACCCTTGTGCAATCATGTTAGGTCTGCAATGCTGTAATTGCTGCAAATGGAGGATTTTTTGACAAAAGCAAAATTTGAAGGAAAAAATTATTATTTCAAATACAAATCATTATTTCTAACCTTGTCAATGTCTTGACTATATTTTCTATTCATTTTACAACTCATGGTGGTAAATAAGTGTGACTTTTCATGGAAAACACAAAATAATTGTCTGGGTGACCCCAAACTTTTGAACGGTAGTGTATATATATATATATATATATATATATATATATATATATATATATATATATATATATACTACCGTTCAAAAGTTTGGGGTCACTTAGAAATTTCCTTATTTTTGAAAGAAAAGCACTTTTTTTCAATGAAGATAACTTTAAACTAATCAGAAATACACTCTATACATTGCTAATGTGGTAAATGACTATTCTAGCTGCAAATGTCTGGTTTTTGGTACAATATCTAGATAGGTGTATAGAGGCCCATTTCCAGCAACTATCACTCCAGTGTCCTAATGGTACAATGTGTTTGCTCATTGCCTCAGAAGGCTAATGGATGATTAGAAAACCCTTGTGCAATCATGTTAGGTCTGCAATGCTGTAATTGCTGCAAATGGAGGATTCTTTGACGAAAGCAAAGTTTGAAGGAAAAAATTATTATTTCAAATATAAATCATTATTTCTAACCTTGTCAATGTCTTGACTATATTTTCTATTCATTTTACAACTCATGGTGGTAAATAAGTGTGACTTTTCATGGAAACACAAAATAATTGTCTGGGTGACCCCAAACTTTTGAACGGTAGTGGATATATATATATTGTAGTGGTGTTGACTTTATCGTGTTAATCACCCATTAACGCTTTGCCCCCATTAACGCTGATAAATTTTGTGATCGCGGTTAACGGCAGAAACCGCAAACAGTACTTTTTGGCCTAGCGGCTCTCTGTACCAAAGTCACTCTGGCCACAGACATGGTGTGCACCATACAGACATTGCAACGTCAAACAAGCTGGATTACAGCCATGGAAATCCCCAAAGTGCTTTCATGTTTAAGTTGACAAATAAGAGCTCCCACCTGCATAACTGTTCCAGCCTCCTCCAAAATGTTGCATGAATGTTGGGCTGTTCTTCTTCTGTGGAAGCTGACTAGCTTACTCGTAGCTACATGCTAGGTTATAGCTGACCTCCAGCAGCTGACACGGACAGAAATTTGCCTGTTTTCATCATCATAGCTTTGGGTCCAACTGTTGGTGAGTACCAGTCTAAAAAAATTCTCAAGCTGTGTTCGTAATGTGCATTAATTTTGCAGCATGGTGGGGTGTCATCACGAGCAAGATAGTTATTTGTTTATGTTTGCAATTTTTCTGCTAAAAGGAAAACTGTGTCTCTTGTGACACATGAGGTCCATGGTTTTGTGTTGATCTGCTTAAAAGTTGTGGACGTTTGCTATGGGAGAAAGAGCAAATTCCATTTGTGGCTGCTGGCTGGTTGGATGCTGAGTTGTGTTGCAGTGACGTTAATGAGCCCTGGCATTCCATTGTTTGCACATGCAGTCTACTTTTGAGATTTTTCTGGAGAATATTCTAGATAGTTTTTGTAATTTTGGATATGTTGAGAGTTTTAATAAACCTGCAGGTGAAGACAGCAAGCATATTTGTCCGCTCCCATGTTCATAACAGTATGACAAACTTGAAACATTGCTGACTTAAGGTACATTGTATCTGTATGGAAAAAAAAATGTGAGAAATGTGTTATTGTTCACAATTCACTCAGCATCCCACAATATTAATTGTGATTAAAAATTGTAATCGTCCAACAGTACTTATATACGTATATATATATATATATACTGTATATATATACAGAGAAAGACAGAGCGAGAGAGGTGGTGGCGGGTTTCCCCACATTTTATAAAGTTTATAAAGTTTGAATTCTTCTCCATTACAAAATCTTGCATATTGCCTGCCAAAACTTTGGGATGGTCATGAGTACAAAAATACTTATAGTGTCCCCTCAATATTTTCTTTTCCTTTTACATGAAAAAAATGGAAATTTTAAAGAAAAAAATCACAAAAAGGTCACAAATTTATGACTTAAACAGTCTCAAATTCAAAAGAACAAAAGTTGGAAATTTAGGAGAGAAAAAATTGTTTATTTACCTGAAAAAAAGTATCAAATTTACAAGAAAAACAAGTGAAACCTTTATAAAAATAAAGCCATGAATTAATGAAAAAAGCTGCAAATCTACAACATAAAAAGGTACAGATTTGTGACAAAAAAGTTTGAGAATTCAAGGCAAAAAAGCTGTAATTTTTAATGGAAGAAAGGTTCAGGTAGCACATTTATGAGAAAAAGTTGCAAATTCACAAGAAAAAAGTTAGAGATTTACCAGAAATATCACAAATTTATGAAAGGAAATATTTCAAGCTTGCATGAAAAATTGCACATGTAAGAGAAAAATAATTCACAAATGTATTTTTTGCATACTTTTACTTATCCCAGAGGGAAATTCAGGGCATCCATGTGGATGGATGAGGTAGCAATTATGAGATCAAAGGTTGCAAATTTATTATGAGATCAAAGGTTGCAAATTTACTAGAAAGAAATGGTAAATTTATGAGAAAACCTTTGCAAGTTTAAAAGAAAAAGCTGTAAATTTGCAATTGCATACTCTGCTTTATAGCCAGAAACAGCTCTGGTAAAAGTGTACCATAAAAGTAACATTACCACATACTGATCCATAAGTCATGTTCATGGAATTTAAAGTTATAGTAGTACAATTTATTTAATTTTGGTATTTAACCCTTTTTTAAACACTGAAAGTATGAAGGAAACAAAGAATGCATCACTGTTTAAAAGATGCATATTTAATTTTTTTTTTGTCTTGCAAAATTTACATGCTAGTCCATTGAGCATCTTTTAGCTTTCCTGCAAACAAACAAACAAGCAGATCATGTCTTTGGCAGACATAAAAAAGATCCAATTATCCTTTTGTCATACAGTGACACATAAACCCTCAAAGATGATGACAGAGTAAATGCAGAGCGTATGAAAAGCACCGTCTCAGCAGTAAAAGCACATTGAGCATGTATTGCTCAATTTTTGTATGACAATATATCAGTTAAACATTGTTTACCGCCTCGGGTTCATTCCGATAAAATATACTTTTGTTATGCTCAAGCTCACCGAGAAGTCACAGTCAGCAGTTAAATTCACACATTACCCAGGATGGCAGGTTACATTTTATTTATTGATATGTTTATAAGTCCAAGGCTCATGTATTATACATGTAGTCTTAAGGTCCATATAAATCTTTGCACAACAGAGGGGGCAGCGAGATGAAAGAACTAGAAGCACCAGAAAAAGGTAGGCACGGCCGTGATCAGTGGGAGCCTATTAATAGAGGAGCCAAATCAAAAAACATATTAGCATATTTATTTGCATGGAATGTTTAGATTGTGTTTGTTGTTGAATCAAACACAGTCGGGCTAAATATAAGACTCGGTCCTCCCTTACTTACTCACAGCCTCTGGAAAAGCACATTTCATTGCTTAAGATTAGACATTCCTCATGTACTGTAAAAATTGTAAAGTGATATTATAAATAAGTAATAAGTAAATAAGTAATAAATAAAGTAATATTGTAAAGAAGGGATGGGCAACTTTGGTGGTAATGAGGGACACATTTTTTTTTCCTCATTTCCCAAGGGCCAGATTTAAATCTGTTGTGGACGGAGAGGCCGTTGGCGCGGATTGGCAGCCATGTTTCCGTCAGTCTGCCCCAGGGCAGCTGTGGCTACAATGGTAGCTTACCACTACCATTGTATGGATAATGTATCCATCGTAAAGCATATTTGGATGTCTATGAAAAAGTGCTATATAAATCTGATGCATTATTATTATTATTATTATTATTATTATTATTATTATTATTATTATTATTATTATTATTAAACCTTGGGGGGTATTTTCTTCAAAGTCAAAAGTTTCACAATTAAAACTGAAAATGCAAATGAAAATAAAAGTTGCTCAGTGTTTTATCATATTAGAATTTAAATTACTGATAAAATGTTATCATAACCTAATTTTAAAAACTCTCCATCAAAATAGGATAAGATAAGCCTTTATAAGCATTTATTAGTCCCACAGTGGGGAAATTCCAGGATTGCAGCAGCACATGGATAGCAACACTCATAGCAATAATTTAAAAGATAAGAAAATAAGAGCAGTAAATATACATATGTACACATAAATATATAAATATGTATACACAGTGTGGAGCATTGTAGCTAGATGGAATAAACAGCATAACAGTCTATTTAGCTACCCCACATAGTATGAATATGTACCCATACATATTGTCACCCTCCGTAGCGATTGACATTGTCCTAGTTGTATACTGGAGGGGACCATTTTGTGTAAGTCTGTTGCATTTTTTGCATTCAATACTATTACGTCGTCACGTTTTTTTGCTATCTCTGCGAGCAGCCCTGCTTAGGTTATACAGTCTGACAGCTGTAGGTAGGAAGGAAAATTGAAAATGATGAGCAAAGAGAAATTCTGGATGGTAAAAAATAATAAAAAAAAACAAGAAGAAAATTAAATATGATGATGAAGAACAATGTTTTTTAAAATATTAGAAGAAAATGATCAAAGTCCAAAATAGTTTTACTAATAAATATGCTACATTTATTGTTTTAATTAGCCATTTTTTTGCAAATCTACACTACCGTTCAAAAGTTTGGGGTCACCTCAGACAATTTTGTGTTTTCCATAAAAAGTCACACTTTTATTTACCACCATGAGTTGTAAAATGAATAGAAAATATAGTCAAGACATTGACAAGGTTAGAAATAATGATTTGTATTTGAAATAATAATTTTTTCCTTCAAACTTTGCTTTCGTCAAAGAATCCTCCATTTGCAGCAATTACAGCATTACAGACCTAACATGATTGCACAAGGGTTTTCTAATCATCCATTAGCCTTCTGAGGCAATGAGCAAACACACTGTACCATTAGAACACTGGAGTGATAGTTGCTGGAAATGGGCCTCTATACACCTATCTAGACATTGCACCAAAAACCAGACATTTGCAGCTAGAATAGTCATTTACCACATTAGCAATGTATAGAGTGTATTTCTGATTAGTTTAAAGTTATCTTCATTAAAAAAAGTGCTTTTCTTTCAAAAATAAGGAAATTTCTAAGTGACCCCAAACTTTTGAACGGTAGTGTATATTTTATTTTATTATTAGATGTTCAAGCATCTACTGATAAATTTGCATCATTTTGTTTTAAAATTTAGAACGTTTAAGTTCTACTGTTTTTTTTCCAAATTAGTGAGTTTTTCTGTTGTAAATTTGCCGTTTCTTATATAAATTGCCTTTCAGTTTGAAACGTGTTACTGTAAACACTCCTTGGCGAGGAGCTGTAGCATTTATTGTTGTTTAAAAGCAACCTACTCTGTACATTTATTGCTGTTCACAGCCTATTACTGCGGTCTCAGCACGCAACACATACAGTCATGTGAAAAAATTAGAACACCCTGTATAAGCCTGTGTGTTTTTAACATATTTAGACATATGGATATTTAATATCAATGTTAAAAATACTGGGAGATTCACGTAATACAACTAAACAATTAAAAATGAATTAAAGACTTTTTTCAAATTTCCTGTAAAATGTCATTCTAAACAAATAATGAGGAATAAATTAGGACCCCCCCCCCCATCTTTTTTAGGACACCCCCACATTCATTCCCACTTACAATGTCTAAAATAAAAAAATAAAAAAAAATCAAATAAAGACAAAAACAAGGTTAGACATAGATATGTTAACATTTCTTAACAAAGAACTGAATATTTAAAGGGGTGTCCAAATTGTTTCACATGACTGTACATACAGTACCTTAAAAGACGTATTCCGGGGTACACTGCTCCCTCTATCTGTGGCTCCCACACTCTCACTCGACCACTTGCACTGAGCGGCACCTAGGTTTCGATTAGAGCTCCCTCTGCTTGCAGAGTCTATAACTGCTTTTAAGAATGCAGTTCCAAAAAACATTCAAATGGATACAAAATAAATAATTGATTTTTGGAAATGGATTGGCAGGCCGCAGTGGATGGTATGGGGAGCTGCATGCAACCCACGGGCTGCCGGTTGCCCAGCCCTGTTGTAAAGTATAGTAAATATTGAGAGGGGTGGGGGCACTCCAAATGTTATTGTAGTCAGAGCCATTCCTAGGTTTTAGGTGCAATTTGCAAGATTTTGCAATGGGGAAGAATTCAAACCCTATAAAATGTGGGGAAAAAGCAACTCTAGTTTATTTAGTTTATTTTATGTTTGTCCAAATAAACATAAAATTAAAAAAAACACTTTACCATTACACAGGCCAGCTATGTCATTTATGAGGAAAAAAAAGTCAGAAATATACAAGAAAAAGTTACAAATTTGCATTAAAATTTTTTCCAAAATGATTGCAAATTGAGAAAAAAGTTGCAAATTGATGTGAAAAAAGTGAGGGAAAAGTTACAAATTTACAAGAAAAAATTGCAAATCTAAAGTTAAAAAAAATGCTTGCAAATTAATGGAAAAAAGTTGCAAATCTACATGAAAAGAGTGAGAAAAAAGTCACAAGAAAAAATGTCTAAAATGGTTGCAAATTAATGAGAACATTTTATAAATTTACATGAAAAAGTAGCAAATTTGTGTAAAAATTTGCAAATTTGCAAGAAAAATTTTGCAGATTTACTTGAAAAAAGTTTAAAATTAGCATGAAAAAAGTTTAAAATTTACTTGAAAAAAGTTGCAAAATTACGTGAAAAAATGAGTGAAAAAGTCACAAATTTAACAGAAAAAAAGTCCAAAAATATCACAAAGAAAAAGCTGCAAATTTACATGAAAAAAGTTGCACATTAACAAGAAAAACATTGCAAATTTACATAAAAAATTCTTAAATTTAGATGATAAAGTGAGGAAAAAAAGTCACAAATTTACAAGAAAAAAAGTCCAAAATTGTCACAAAGAAAAAGTTGCAAATTACAAATTACATGAAAAAAATTGCACATTAATAAGAAAACTGTTCCAAATTTATATGAAAAAGGTTGCAGATTAAATACAAAAAACTTGCAAATTTAAATAAAAAAAGATGCAATTTAATGTAAAAAAAGGAAAAAAAATATGAGAAAAAAAATTACAAATCTATAAGAAAAGTTGCAAATTTCCCCACAAAAATATTTTTTTGCATGTATCCTTAGCATTAAAATGCTTTTTATTCAGTTCTGTAACGTGACATAGAAAGGTTTATGATGATTTTTTTTTTGGGGGGGGGGTCCAGATTGGGGCGACATGCCCCCCCCCTTCCCAGAGTTACAGCTATGTCTGAAACGTTTCACTATTTATCCAAATGGCATTGTCAGTCAGAAATGAATGTGCAGAAGGATGCAAACAGACATTCACTATACTACCAGTAACTGTCGTAACTATGGTGACAGCAAACAGAAAAAAATATTTGAAAAATAAACAAAGCATCATGTACATTTTCTACAATAATAAAAGTGTAGGCCTATAATAGAGCTGCAAGTGGCAATCATCGGGTTCCAAGCAGGTGTAGAATTCAAGGTCTTGTATTGTTTAGCAAAAGCATTTAAATCCTAAGGTCTACTACACATTAGTTTTTAAAGCAGCATGTAATTTTCTTGTTCTTTGTAGGAACACTGAAAAGGTCACAACCACGGTGACCATGACCCCAGTCCCAACAGCCAACCACAGGGTTTTTTGTTCTTAGCTGTCGGCTAAAGTCATGCCTTGTGATTCGCTGCTGGGACTGAGGCCACATCTGTACTTCAGTTGTTGTTCAGAAGAATAAAGCTATGTTCGGAATGTTCACTCACTCACTGCCTCCCTACTCGCTATATAGTGAATTTAGATATAGTGGACTATATAATAAACTCAATATAATAATAAAATTATAAGATTTTGGACACTACTGACCTTGTTTTTGCGCAGTGATTAATGATGTCATCATGGTGAGACAGTAAAATGTAATGGTGGTAAAAAATGAAAACCTGCATGTAATTTGTAGTAAATGTGTATTAAATCAAATAGTTTTTCCTGAATTAATAAATATAAAAAAACTTAAGGTAGTTTCCATTGTGATGTGAAGCTCTGCTCTCACTGCTCCATTGGCTGTGCATTGCATTATGGGATATATCAGCTAATGTAGTGACTATTTGTTGTACACTACTTTCAGTTAAGATTTCAAACAGCACTACAAAATGGCTGATTCACTATATGGAGAACAAGTGAACATTTCGAACACAGTATAAGACTTCCTGACAAGAGTCAAACCTGGAACCTCCAGCATACCAAGCTATCACCTTAATCACAGCACCACACAGCTGCTTTAGCTCACAATCTAAATTTCTCAAATGCTAAATGTTTATTTAAAACTTAATGTGTGCTCACACATTTAGGTTTTCAAATGCACGGAAGGATGTTCTACTTCAGAAGAACAAGACTTCACCCAGAGGATTTGAACCCCAGACACTCACATGAAAGATAATCATCTTAACCCTTACACCTCACTTTTGCTTTGGGTCACACACTGACTTTGTCACACACTAACAAAATGTTCCATTGACAAGAAACAAAGGCTTACTGACATTTCATAAACATGATTTTTGGA
Source organism: Pholidichthys leucotaenia (assembly GCA_020510985.1). Taxonomy (NCBI): domain Eukaryota; kingdom Metazoa; phylum Chordata; class Actinopteri; order Cichliformes; family Pholidichthyidae; genus Pholidichthys; species Pholidichthys leucotaenia. The sequence goes on from CM035844.1 coordinate 220,499,606, forward strand.
ACATTAACAGAATTGCATGAAATTTGGAGTTTTGCTGAAGAACTCTGTTGTGATTGTGAAATTTCATCAGATTTGAATTACAGTGCTACATCTGAAGTTCATCATCATGTCTTGGGAGAATACTGAAGTAGTGATTCCCACCACTTTCTTCAGGTCCTTTTAGTTGCCTCTTATGACAGGCAGGACATACCATGGAAAAATTCTAACCCCCTCTTCACAGGGGTAAATTGAAAATCTCCTGGTTTTGACCAGATTCCCGCCAAACTCATTAAAGCAAGCGGTGAAGAAGGTGTATCAATTATGCATAAGCTATGTTGCCAAATCTGGAACACCAAACAATGGCCGGAAGATTGAAGAAGAGCAGTTTTGGTCACTATACCAAAAAAGGGAGATCTCTTGAACTGCAGTAACTACCGTACAATATCATTAATAAGCCACACAAACAAAATAGTTTTGAAAATAATAAATAGAAGAATTGAGATGCTAGAGATGGAAATTAGTGATACGCAAGCAGGTTTTCGCAAAGGTAAAGGGACTAGAGATCAAATCTTTGCACTTTGTATCATAATTCAGAAATTTAGAGTCAATGTATTTAAAAAAAAAATAATATAAAAAAATAAACAAAACAAACAAAAAATCTTATGACTGACTTGAGTAGACATCAATTATCCCCAGTTGGAGGAAGTCATTTGACACAGAGTGAGGAAATTCAAACTCTGAAAATATGCCATTATGCTGAACATAAACTACAAGAGATGGAAAATGATATTGATCCTGATAACCACTTTTTCAATAATATTCATAATCATTGTGAATATTACACCGAAAAGCAATTCAAAAGTCAAGTGCAACTAGATGGTAAACTATCAATAATACACTTCAACACCAGAAGTCTTAACAAAAACTTTCCACAGATTCAGGACTATTTAAAACAGCTAGACAGAAAATTTACAGCTATCGCAGTCTCTGAAACTTGGCTTAATGAAGAGCAGGCTCCCCTGATGGCAATAGAGGGATATCAGATGTTTCATATTAACAGATCTCAAAAAAAAAGGGTGGTGGTGTTGCACTGTATATTGATGACCTGTATAGGTGTAAACTTGTAAATGGTATGTCCTTTGCACTAACAGGGATTTTGGAATGTGTTACTGTTGAGAGTGACTGAGATAAAACAAAAAATCTAATTATAAGTTGTATATATAGAAGGCCGTGAACATGCATTGAGACATTCAGAGATAAATTAGTCGAGCTGTACAATGATATTACTAGTAAGAAAATGGTAGTAATTTGTGGAGATTTCAATATTGATTTACTAAATCCATATCAACAAAATGTAATTACAGAGTTCATGAATTCTATGTACAGCATGAGTCTACATCCCACAATAACACATCCCAGTAGAATCACAGTCCACACTGCTACACTTATTGACAACCTGTTTGTTAATATTATTGATAAGAAAATAGAAAGTGGATTATTGATAAATGATACAAGTGACCATTTGCCAACCTTTGCACTTATCCATGGCCACACGGGGGCCAATACAGAAAAAATAAATAAATAAAATCGTTCAGATACAAATCACAAAATGCAATCAGTTCTTTTAAAGAAGACTTGCTGAAGCAAGACTGAACAAAAATCTATGTATCAAATGTAAATGAAGCCTATGACACATTTATAAACATTGTAACCACTCTTTATGGAAAAAAAAATAAATTGTCCATTAGTAAAGAAAAAGCTTAAACATAAATTTGCCGATAAGCCATGGTTAACCAAAGGATTACAAAAGGCGTGTAAAAAGAAAAAAATATTACAGTGGGGTAAAAAAGTATTTAGTCAGCCACCAATTGTGCAAGTTCTCCCACTTAAAAGATGAGAGAGGTCTCCAATTTTCATCATAGGTATACTTCAACTATGAGAGACAAAATGAGAAAAAAAAAAATCCAGAAAATCACATTGTCTGATTTTTAAAGAATTTATTTGCAAATTATGGTGGAAAATAAGTATTTGGTCACCTACAAACAAGCAAGATTTCTGGCTCTCACAGACCTGTAGCTTCTTCTTTAAGAGGCTCCTCTGTCCTCCACTCGTTACCTGTATTAATGGCACCTGTTTGAACTCGTTATCAGTATAAAAGACACCTGTCCACAACCTCAAACAGTCAGACTCCAAACTCCACTATGGCCAAGACCAAAGAGCTGTCAAAGGACACCAGAAACCAAATTGTAGACCTGCACCAGGCTGGGAAGACTGAATCTGCAATAGGTAAGCAGCTTGGTGTGAAGAAATCAACTGTGGGAGCAATTATTAGAAAATGGAAGACGTACAAGACCACTGATAATCTCCCTCCATCTGGGGCTCCACGCAAGATCTCACCTTGTGGGGTCAAAATGATCACGAGAACGGTGAGCAAAAATCCCAGAACCACACGGGGGGACCTAGTGAATGACCTGCAGAGAGCTGGGACCAAAGTAACAAAGGCTACCATCAGTAACACACTACGCCGCCAAGGACTCAAATCCTGCAGTGCCAGACAAGTCCCCCTGCTTAAGCCAGTACATGTCCAGGCCCGTCTGAAGTTTGCTAGAGAGCATTTGGATGATCCAGAAGAGGATTGGGAGAATGTCATATGGTCAGATGAAACCAAAATAGAACTTTTTGGTAAAAACTCAACTTGTCGTGTTTGGAGGAGAAAGAACACCATACCTACTGTGAAGCACGGGGGTGGAAACATCATACTTTGGGGCTGTTTTTCTGCAAAGGGACCAGGACAACTGATCCGTGTAAAGGAAAGAATGAATGGGGCCATGTATCGTGAGATTTTGAGTGAAAACCTCCTTCCATCAGCAAGGGCATTGAAGATGAAACATGGCTGGGTCTTTCAGCATGACAATGATCCCAAACACACCGCCCGGGCAACGAAGGAGTGGCTTCGTAAGAAGCATTTCAAGGTCGTGGAGTGGCCTAGCCAGTCTCCAGATCTCAACCCCATAGAAAATCTTTGGAGGGAGTTGAAAGTTCATGTTGTCCAGTGACAGCCCCAAAACATCACTGCTCTAGAGGAGATCTGCATGGAAGAATGGGCCAAAATACCAGCAACAGTGTGTGAAAACCTTGTGAAGACTTACAGAAAACGTTTGACCTCTGTCATTGCCAACAAAGGGTATATAACAAAGTATTGAGATGAACTTTTGTTATTGACCAAATACTTATTTTCCACCATAATTTGCAAATAAATTCTTTAAAAATCAGACAATATAATTTTCTGGATTTTTTTTTCTCATTTTGTCTCTCATAGTTGAAGTATACCAATGATGAAAATTGGAGACCTCTCTCATCTTTTAAGTGGGAGAACTTGCACAATTGGTGGCTGACTAAATACTTTTTTACCCCACTGTATATAAAGCTTTTCTAAAGAAAAGGACGAAAGAAGCAGAGCAGCGATATAAAACATACAAAAATAAGTTAACATATATAATAAGATGTAGTAAAAGAGACTATTACAGTAAAGAACTGGAGAAAAACAGAGACATTATTAAAAATACATGGACAATACTTAACAATATTCTTGGAAATAAAAACAGAAATACAAGCTACCCAACCAATTTTTCAAAAAATAATAAAACGACTCAGAGTGTGAATGCAGCTTCACCTGCAGATGAATTTAATAACTTTTTTGTTAACATTGGTCCTAATTTGGCTCGAGAAATACCCATTACGGCACCTACAGGTGATACAATAAGCAAAAACACTGCTATAAAAGACTCCATTTTCATAAAGAGCACAGACGAGAGAGGTCATTGAAATTGTTAAATCGTTTAAAAGTAAAACATCTACGGACTGTGATGGTATTGACATGCTCTTAGTCAAAACTATTATTGAATGTTTAGTGAAACCACTGACGTATATCTGTAACCTGTCTCTCCAAACAGGTATATTTCCCAATGCAATGAAAATAGCTAAAGTAATTCCGATATACAAGATGGGTGACAGAGGGGAACTTTCAAACTATAGACCAATTTCACTATTGTCGCAATTTTCCAAGATACTTGAAAAAATATTCTATGAGAGAATTGACAACTTCATACTGAAGAATAATTTATTGTGTGAGCAGCAATATGGGTTCAGACACAAGAGGACAACTGCATTTACTCTAATGGAATTTATAGAAAAAATATCAACTGCCGTTGAAAATAAAGAGTATTCAGTTGGGGTATTCCTGGATCTTAAAAAAGCATTTGATACAGTGGATCATAACTTATTATTAAAGAAACTACAAAATTGTGGTATTAGGGGAGTAGCACTGTCCTGGTTATGTAGTTACTTAAAGAATAGATATCAGTATGTATGTGTTGGTAACAAAAACTCACAGTTACTGAAGGTTACTTGTGGAGTCCCAGAGGGTTCAGTTTTGGGGCCATTGTTATTCAATATGTATATTGTGGGCACATATGTTGGTTACATATGCTCCACAAATATATTGCTGTGTGTTTATTGTGTGCTGCACGTCTCAGGGAACAAAGGGACTGAGCCTCCGAGAGACAACGGGAGAGTGTGAGATTTGGCCTTTGTTTCAAGGAGATGACCTGGAGAGATTTCCGGACCACCGCAGACTTAAGGACAATGGTGTGAAGATCAGAGGGGTTACATTGTGACTGGGATTAAGTACCATGTGACTGTATGTTTGATTAAACACCATGTGACTGCAGTTTCGATGTCCAGGGTATAAAAGACAGATGTGAGATTATTCTTCCTCTTTTCCTGCTTTGAAATTGTTGGAGTATGTGATTTGTGAATAAAGCTGAACCTGAGGAATAAACTCAGTCTCATCCTTCCACACATTCTCCACACTGGTGACCTTACGACGAAGCATGAGCAGAGATAATTCTCCCGAGCAGGGCTCGGCAGAAGCCAGCCTGATGAATGCCGCCACGTTCCAGCTGCCGGACTTCTGGCAGCATAGTCCGCGCTCCTGGTTTAGCGCGGTCGAGGCGCAATTCAACCTCCGGAGGATCTCGAGAGACGACACGAAATTCTACCATGTGGTGGCGAAGCTGGACAGCCACACAGTCCAGAGGGTGGAGAATCTGGTCAATCACCCACTGGACAGCGACAAATACAACGCATTGAAGGCTGTGCTTATCAGCCACTTCCCCCCCTCGGTGCAACAGCGAGCAGAGGGGCTCCTAGCGTTGACGGAGTCGGAGAACGACAGACCCGTAGACCTGATGGTGAAAATGCTGAGGCTGAGAGACTCCGAGGATGGCGATTTTATCTTCGCCCACCTTTTCCTCCGGACCCTGCCGCCAGCTGTGAGAGTTACCCTGGCAGGCTCACCTCTGTTGGCCCGGCGAGACTACCATGAGCTGAGCAAGGAGGCGCAACGACTCGTCGACACCCACAAACGGAGCGTGGTTTCGGCCGCGGCAGCAGAGCTAGGCGCAACGTCCGGAGACGGCATGGGGCCAGTGGTTGCAGCACCAGACTCACCAACGATGGCAGCAGCAAGGACCAGGTGACACGGAGCGGACGACGTCCTTTGCTTCTATCATCGCCGCTTTGCAGAGAGGGCACACAAGTGCCTCCCACGGTGCCACTTCAAGCGTTCGGGAAACGCCAAGACCGGAGGTCGGTAGCGGCTGCGGCCCTCGGGGAGGAGAACAAGCTGCTCTACCTGACGGATGCACGCTCAGGGAGGCATTTCCTCGTGGACACAGGCTCCCAGCTGAGCTTCATCACGCCTTCCTACGCGGACCGGCTGACGCCGTCTAAGGGTCCCCGGGTGTCAGCAGCCAACGGCTCAGCAATTAAGACCTTCGGTGAGAGGACTCTACTTCTGTCCTTGCAGGGCCGTGCATTTGAGTGGACTTTTGTTGTAGCGGCAGTCAATTTCAACATGTTAGGGGCTGATTTTTTGTGCTCACATGGTTTATTGGTTGATCTTGCTAACAGACGTCTGGTTAATGCACTCTCCTTTCACTCTATTCCCTGCACAGCTCAAGTGGCGCCGCCAACTGCACAAGCCAACGTCACAGCTGCGGGTGGTAAGTTCCACGCACTCCTCACTCAGTTCCCAGCACTCACAGTCCCAACGTTTTCGGCGACAGTGGCTAAACATGGGGTGGAACATTATATCACTACCACCGGCCCACCCGTTTTTGCAAAAGCTCGGCGCCTGGACTCAGCTAAACTGACCATAGCGCGCAAGGAGTTTGCCAACCTGGAAAAACTGGGCATCATCAGGTGTTCGAAAAGCCCCTGGGCTTCACCACTGCACATGGTCCCAAAGGCTGATGGCTTGTGGCAACCTTGCGGTGATTTCCGCAGGTTGAATAATGTCACTGCACAAGACCGCTACCCAATTCCGCACATCCAAGATTTTTCGGTTCATTTGGCGGGGGCGCGTTTTTTCTAAAATAGATTTAGTACGCGGTTACCATCAGGTTCCAGTGCGCACTCAGGACATACCCAAAACAGCGGTAATAACTCCTTTCGGGCTTTTTGAGTTTTTGCGCATGCCTTTTGGACTCAAGGGAGCAGCGCAGACGTTCCAGCGCATGATGGATACGGTCCTATGCGACCTCCCTTTCGTGTTCGTCTATTTGGACGACATTTTGGTAGCCAGCACGTCCGAAGACGAACGTGAAAGCCACCTCACAGCAGTTTTCCGGAGGTTGGCAGAGCATGGGTTAATAATTAACCCAGCGAAGTGTCAGTTCGGGGTGGCGCAGATTGATTTTTTGGGGCATCGCGTTTCGCCAGAAGGAGCGGTCCCTCTGCCCGATAAAGTGCGCGCAATAACAGATTTTCCCCAACCTCAAACAGTCAAAGCATTACAGGAGTTTTGGGGAATGGTTAATTTTTATAACCGTTTCCTCCCCAGCGCAGCACAGCTCATGCAACCTTTGTACGCTGCACTAAAAAAACAAAAACCCACGAATAAAATCGAATGGTCTCCCGAGCGGGAGCGCGCATTCTCTCAAGTCAAATCAGCCACACACACCCAGTTCCAACGGCCCGCATGGCGCTCACCACTGACGCGTCCGATGTAGCTTTAGGGGCAGTCGTTGAACAGTATGTAGCTGGGACCTGGCAACCGCTCGCGTTTTTCAGCAAAACCTTGTGCGATAGCGAGCGAAAATACAGCGCGTTCAACAGGGAGTTGTTGGTTCTACACTTGGCCATCCGCCACTTCCAGTTCTGGCTGGAAGGGCGCTGTTTCACCGCGTTCGTGTACCACAAACCGCTGACTTTCGCGATGGCCTAGATTTCGGAACCTTGGTTGGGCCGGCAGCAGAGACAGCTGGCCGCGATATCAGAGTTCACCACCGATATCCAGCATGTCGCAGGTAAATATAATGTAGTGGCAGACTGCCTCTCACGTGCTGTGGCGGCTCCAGGCCCCATGGGGGCAGACTCTGCAGCCATGGCCGCGGGCCAGGGTAGCGACGCGGAAGCGCACGCAGCCCCGGTCCGCGTAGGGTTAGATTATGCAGCCATGGCTGCGGAGCAGGTTAGCGATGCGGATGTGCGCGCACTCCAGTCTGGACCAACAGGGTTAAGGCTGGAGGACAGGGTGCTGCAAGATGGTATGCCCCCCCTAATCTGCGATATCTCCACTGGACGGCCACGTCCGGTGGTACCAGCTGCGTGGCGCCGCCGCGTTTTTGACTCGATCCATTCTCTGGCGCACCCGGGGGTGCGCGCATCGGTCAAAATGGTAGGAGAGAAATTTGTATGGCCGGGGTTGCGCAAACAGGTCAAGGAATGGGATACAGCCTGCGTAGCTTGTCAGCGAGCCAAAATACACAAACACACTAGAGCTCCTTTGGAGCCTTTTCACATCCCGGCTAAGTGCTTTGATCATGTGCATGTCAACTTGGTAGGCCCCCTTCCGTCATCACAGGGGTACACACACCTTTTGACAATGGTGGACCGCACCACGCGTTGGCCGGAAGTGGTCCCACTGGCATCAACCACAGCCGAGGAGGTGGCGCGCGCGTTTTTAACTGCTTGGGTAGCGCGCTTTGGAGTTCCGTCCGACATAACGTCCGACAGAGGTCCTCAATTTGTTTCCGAGCTCTGGTCATCAATGGCCCGCAGCCTGGGGGTAACGATCCACCGCACTACCGCGTACAACCCCCAGGCTAACGGTTTATGCGAACATTTCCATAGGTCATTGAAAGCAGCCCTCAGAGCATCGCTTACGGATACAAATTGGGTAGACAGGCTTCCATGGGTTTTATTGGGGTTGCGTTCTGCACCTAAGGAGGATTTGCAAGCCTCCCCAGCTGAGTTAGTTTTTGCACAGCCTCTCCGTCTGCCCGGGGAATTTCTCCCGGATAATCCTGCACCAAATTGCCCCCCCCACTCAGCGGTTGCAGAGCGACACAGGATCAAACATGCTTCCTAGCCCGGTTCATCACAGTTTCCCACGCATTTTTGTGCTGAAAGCTTTAAAAAATGCGGAGTTTGTTTTTGTCAGACATGATGCCCATCGCCCAAACTTGCGGCCGCCGTACGATGGACCGTTTAGGGTGCTGGAAATAGGAGAGAAGCATTTTTTGCTAGATTTGGGAGACAGAAAGGAGGTAATTGGTATAAACAGACTCAAACCCGCTTTTGTTTTGGCGGATGAAGCAGTGCAGCTGGCGAGGGCCCCCCGTCGCGGCAGACCCCCTAGAGGGCATTCTCCAGAACACCCACAGAGATTGACTAACAGTTCTAATCCACAGGCAATGGTTCCACATCATGAGGACACTGCAGAGGCAGTAAAGCCGGCTTACAGCAAATACCGCAGAAGACTTAGACCTAGGCAACTGGTGGATTGATATGTAGTAATGTTATTATGTCATGTATCTCTGGTTATGATTGTTCCACCTTAGACGGTTGAGGGGGGTCATGTGGGCGCATATGTTGGTTACATATGCTCCACAAATATATTGCTGTGTGTTTATTGTGTGCTGCACGTCTCAGGGAACAAAGGGACTGAGCCTCCGAGAGACAACGGGAGAGTGTGAGATTTGGCCTTTGTTTCAAGGAGATGACCTGGAGAGATTTCTGGACCACCGCAGACTTAAGGACAATGGTGTGAAGATCAGAGGGGTTACATTGTGACTGGGATTAAGTACCATGTGACTGTATGTTTGATTAAACACCATGTTACTGCAGTTTCGATGTCCGGGGTATAAAAGACAGATGTGAGATTATTCTTCCTCTTTTCCTGCTTTGAAATTGTTGGAGTATGTGATTTGTGAATAAAGCTGAACCTGAGGAATAAACTCATTCTCATCCTTCCACACATTCTCCACAATATAAATGATATATGTAAAGTTTCAGAAAAAATGCATTTAATATTGTTTGCCGATGACACTAATTTATTATGCAGTGGAAGCAATTTGGAACAACTTTTGGATACACTCGGAAAGGAATTAGGAAAGCTTAAACTGTGGTTTGATTCAAACAAATTAATGTTCAATTTAAGTAAGACAAAATTTATAGTTTTTAACAACCATCACAACAACTTAGTATCTAAACTCAGTGTAAAGGGTGTAGAGATTGAAAGGGTAACCAAAACTAAATTTCTTGATGTAATAATTGATAATAAACTGTGTTGGAAGTCACATATTAATTATATTAAAGGTAAAATATCCAAATCAATTGCAATACTACGCAGAGTGAAATATTTGCTGAATCAACCCACACTATATACCTTGTATCATTCATTAATACTCCCATACATGACATATTGTACTGAAGTATGGGGAAATACATATAAAACAAACATATATCCAGTCTTTATGCTTCAAAAGAGAGTTATTAGAATAATAAACAAAGCTGCTTACAGGGAACCAACAAACCCACTTTTTCTTAAATTAAAAGCTCTCAAGTTGAAAGATCTGGTTGACTTTAAAACTGCAGTAATAATGTTTAAAGTGAAGAATCTATCACTGCCCGCAAATATCCAAAAGCTGTTCCAAATAAGGGAGAAACTATATCATTTCAGAGGAACATGTATATTTCAAAAACCTTCAGTGAGAACTACCACCAAGCAACACTGTGTTTCAGTGCAAGGAGTCAGATTATGGAACAATTTTGGACCTGAATTAAAATCATGTACAACGCTTGGACAATTTAAACAAAAATTAAAGGAAGAAATATTCCAAACATATATACAAGATGACATAAAATCACATAAGGATTGTCATATCCAGTCTGCGTTGTGTTGTTGCTTATTTTTTTGTTTTTGTTTTTGTTTGTTTTGTTTTTTGTCACATTTTGTCTTAGCTTTGTTCTGAATTGTAATCGCGCTTGTTTGTTTTTCTTTTGAATTCTTGGATGGAATATGGGTGGGGAATATAAGCTGCGGCTTCAGCCATCACCCATTTCGGATAACTTATGTTGAACTGTATAATCAGAGGAGTTATTGTCTAATTTGACCTTGTTGGATTTTCTCTTTGTTATATTATTCTGTTTCTTTTAATCTGTACTTTTAATCTATCCGAAATAAAGATTGATTGATTGATTGAAAGTCTGTACGAGAACCAAAAGTCAGCAGTAAGAATGGTTGTGGGTATAATGCACTGGTTCAAAGTGAAGAAAGGAGTGTGACAAGGTTGCTGCCTTTCGCCTCAGTTGTTTAACATCTACACTGAGCAGATAATGAGAAATTTCTTAGCAGAAGAAAGTTATGACGCAGTCAAAATCAGTGGAAGAGCAATATCCAAACTGAGAAACACTGACAACACAGTTGTCCTATCGACCAGTGATGATGGGCTATCCAGACTCCTGGAAAGCAACAGATTGCACAGTGAAGAAGCGGGAAACTGATAAACAAGAGTAAAACAAAACTCACGAGACTGGAGAAATCACCAAGCATGATGGGAGTAACATTGGATGGCCAACAACTGGACGGGGTATCTAGTTTCAAATACCTCGGGGCGTAAATTCAAAACAACAGGGACAATTTTCAAGGAATTAGAAGAAGAACTGCACTCGGTATGAAAACTGTGCATCAACTCCAGAGCTTATGGAAGGACACTGATGTGACAATGAGAAGGTAAAGGTAAAGCAAAGGTAAAGTCAACTTTATTGTCATTCAATCCATACAGCCAATCATGTACAGTAGAACAAAATTACGTTTCTCTTATCTACAATGTTAATCACGTCTAGAGTCAGAGGAGTCGCTGCCATGCAAGGTGCCGCCACAAATTTCCCTCCTCCATTCCATTATTGCTGAGCACCAAGCTGGACGGCAGGAAGTTCCACTGTTAAATGGTCTTCAGCAAGACCCGGCCGAGAAACAAAATTCTGAAAACCATCATTTGTCCAGTCACAACGTACGGCTGTGAAGCATGGGTGTTTACCAAAGGTGTAGAAGACAAAATCACCACATTTAAAAACAAGTGCCTAAGAAAGATTTTGAGAATACCATACACTAAACAAGTGACCAACAAGGAAATCAGGAAAACATGCAAAGTCAATGGCAAGGAATTACTGAGAGCAATGAAACAAAGGAAACTGAGTTTTTTTTGTCACACAGCATGACATGACCGTCTGTACCGAACGATTCTGCAAGGAGGAACAACGGGTCACAAAGGACGAGGAAGGCTAAGGCAATGGCGGGAGGATGACATTCGTCAAACGATGGAAATGCCCCTCTGTTGCTTGGGACAGCTGGCTAAAGACAGAAATAGATTCCAGACAGCCATCATGACTGCTACGCCAAGTCTGGATGAGCACACACACCCACACATCTGAAGTTAAACCAAAAACTGCATGCCAAAGAGAAACTGTCCAATTTGATTGGGCAATATAAATCAAAACGGACTGACATTTTTGGACAGTTTTAAAAACTTTTCATTTGTTAACATCTGTACATGATCTCTGCTTAAATTCAAGCAATTTGGATGAATGGCCTAGTAGGATTTCATTTTTTCACTTGCACATTTTTGAAAATATGGTGCAGAAAACTTAATTTTTAAAGCATAAGACCAGGAGGACGGAAAAGGACTCTAGGCCCAGCCGTTCTTGAGATATTAGGAAAATGTAAAACTGTTTTTGTTTCTGAGTAGTGGGAAGAATTTCTGATTGGACTGCACAATTTCATGTGTCTACTTGTTGACATTTTTGCTCTCCATGCACTTTTAACAGAGAAAAATAAGAAGAAGAACAATTACCACAGGTTTCCCACAGTACAGCTGCTTGGAACCATAAATACATAAGAAACCAAGAAATGCATTAAGATGCACACAATTCTTCAGAAAAAAACATAAATTTTTGAGGAAACATCACGAGATTGCATGAGAAAAGTAGCATTTAAAAGGAAAAAAAAATTTAAAGAAAAAAATAACAGAAAGAGATAAGGGGGACAATGCTGACAAGTCACGATGTTAGTAGAAAAAATATGAATTTATAGCACGGAAGTCACAAATTTAAAAAAAAGTATCAAAATTTTTTGAAAAAAATTGTTAATTATAATAAAATGAAAAGATGAAAAATAATCTCAAAAATGACCAAAAAAGTAACCAATTTATGAAAATGTTTCATAATAACTTATAAACTTTCCAAATTTATAGTGGAAAAAAATCCAAAATTTGAGAGAAAAAAAAGTCATAGATTTAGAATGAAAAAGTTCCGGACTTCCTATCATACAGCGCAAAAAAAATTTGAAAGTGTCAAAGTTACATGAGAGAAAATGTAAATTTACTAGTGGTGTCACTTTAATTGTGATTAATCGTGCTTGATCGTGGTTAAAAATTCCACTGTGGCACACATATATGCACATATGTGTAGAGGAGCTTGAAATAACGAGGCGATGTGATTCATAAACCCAAGTTTATTATCAGCTCCTCTAACAAGTCTCATCTAGGTGCAGCAGCAGAAGAAGTAGGAGGAAGAACACCTTCGGCTCTACGAACTTATACTTGCACATAACAAAAGACATGCATATCAAAAGCTGACATCCCTCATTATCTTAATCCCCCCATTGTCTTCGTACTCCTCCGCCTGGCCCTGGGGGGTCAGGGCAACCCATCCGGTCTCCACCGCAGTGCCTTGGATGCTCTTTAATCTTCACTGGCGGTTGAGACTCTTTGTCCTGTTCTGAGGTGTGAAGTCGCCTTACATATGTAATCACCAAACACTCTCACATGCTTAAACATATGTTGGTTATGGAACATATGATTAATATAGACCACAGCCCCCCCCCCCCCCAAATGACTAAGAAAAGGACAATAGAAAAATTCACAGTTTAAGATAATTATTATGGCATACTAACTGCTACACCTCTTGCCACAGAAGAAACTTTCCAGCAGCCATGCTCCTAAGAGAGTTCAGTGGTAATCATAACAGCATAGTAAAATCACAAGGCAGTCCTAAACTGTTACAGCACAATTAGTGAACAACTGTTGAGTAGTTTGCTTCAGTCCCTGTGCCGTCTGGGTTTTAATCTACTCCCGAATCTGCTGTGGGTCCGCTTGGGCGTCCTGCTGGGACCTTCCTGTAAGGAATCTGCAGCTTGGGGAGGAGAGTGATTATTTGTTCCCTGCAGGGGGGCTGAGTCTTTTCTCTTGGGGGGTCTACCCCGCCGAGGTGCTCTCGCCAACCGTGCAGGCTCGTCTCTCAACAAGAAGGCAGGTTTAAGTCTGTCAATGCTGACTGTTTCTTTTCTATCCCCAAAATCAAGCACAAAGTGTTTATCACTAGGTTCCAGCACTCTGAATGGCCCATCGTATGGTGGGCGGAAAGTTGGTTTTAAAGCTTCATGCCTAACAAAAATGAATTCAGCGTTTTTTAAAGCTTGGGGGACAAAAACCCGTGGAAAAGAGTGATGTGTCGGCCCGGGGAGAGAGTCCGGTCTGTTGCTGCCTAAAAACCTCGGGGCTGGAAAATGCCCTGGCTCTGGGTTCTCTGGTAAAAATTCACCTGGGAGCCTGAGAGGTTGTGCAAAACTAATTCTGCTGGAGAGGCGTCTAGATCCTCTTTGGGCGCAGCACGCAACCCCAATAAAACCCAGGGAAGTTTATTTACCCAATTTGTATCCGTTAGTGAGGCTCTGAGGGCGGCCTTTAAAGATCTGTGAAAATGCTCGCATAACCCATTAGCCTGAGGGTGATAAGCGGTGGTGCGGTGAATTGTTGCCCCTAAGCTGCTGGACATGGCTGACCAAAGCTCCGAGACAAATTGAGGCCCCCTATCGGACGTGATGTCCAATGGGACGCCGAAACGCGCCACCCAGTTTGTCAAAAAAACGCGAGCAACTTCCTCCACTGTGGTTGACGCCAGAGGGACTGCCTCTGGCCAGCGCGTGGTGCGGTCTATCATTGTTAACAGATGTGTGAAACCTTGGGAGGAAGGTAGTGGCCCCACGAGGTCGACATGAACGTGGTCGAACCTTCTAGCAGGGATTCGAAAAGGCTCCAGAGGGGCTTTTGTGTGTTTGTGTACTTTGGCACGCTGACAAGAAATGCAAGTCTTTGCCCATTCTTTTACGTTTTTGCACAGGCCAGGCCACACAAACTTTTCGGCGACCATTTTAACTGAAGCGCGCACACCTGGGTGCGCGAGGGAGTGAATCGAGTCGAAAATACGGCGGCGCCATGCAGCTGGGACTAACGGGCGAGGTCGGCCGGTTGAGATGTCGCATATTAGGGGGGGCACACCGTTGCGTAGACCCCTTTTCTCCAGCCTTAACCTTGTTGGTCCAGACAGGAGTGTGCGCACGTCCGCGTCACTACTTTGCTCCTCCGCCATGGCTGCATAATCTATCCCTGCATGGATTGGGGCCACGTATGTGTCCGCGTTGGTGAAGAGTTCCGCGGCTGAGGTAGTATAATCTGTCTCCTCGCGCTCTGGCGATGTCACAGCGCGAGAGAGGCAGTCTGCTACCACGTTAAGTTTGCCTGCCACATGTCGAATGTCTGTGGTGAACTCTGAAATCGCAGCTAGCTGTCTTTGTTGCCTGCCTGACCACGGTTCGGAAATTTTAGCCATAGCAAAGGTGAGCGGTTTGTGGTCTACAAAAGCCGTAAAACGCCGCCCCTCCAACCAGAACTGGAAGTGGCGGATGGATAAATGAAGCGCCAGCAGCTCCCTGTCAAAAGTGCTGTATTTACGCTCAGTTTGGTTTAGCGATTTGCTGAAGAATGCCAAAGGTTGCCAGATTCCGCCGACGTGTTGCTCTACAACTGCCCCTATGGCCAGGTCTGAAGCATCTGTGGTTAGCACAATGCGGGCCGAGGGATCGGGTTGAACCAACAATGTGGCATTAGCTAGGGCGCTTTTTACTTCCGCGAAGGCGCGTTTGCGCTCCGGGGTCCATTCGACCGCGTTGGAAGGTTTTTGTTTTGCGATGTCTCCATGGGGCGACCGCGCCCGGTGGTGCCGACCACGTGGCGCCGCCGCGTTTTTGACTCGATTCATTCTCTGGCGCACCCGGGGGTGCGCGCGTAGGTCAAAATGGTAGGAGAGAAATTTGTGTGGCCATGCCTGCGCAAGCAAGTCAAGGAGTGGGCAACAGCCTGTGTGGTTTGTCAGCGAGCCAAAATACACAAACACACTAGAGCTCCCTTGGAGCCTTTTCACATCCCGGCTAAGCGATTCGATCACGTGCATGTCGACCTCGTAGGCCCCCTCCCGCCGTCACAGGGGTGCACACACCTTTTGACAATGGTGGACCGCACCACGCGTTGGCCGGAAGTGGTCCCAATGGCATCACCCACAGCCGAGGAGGTGGCGCGCGCGTTTCTAACAGCATGGGTAGCGCGTTTCGGAGTTCCGTCGGACATTACGTCTGACAGAGGTCCTCAATTTGTTTCCGAGCTCTGGTCAGCGATGGCCCACAGCCTGGGGATAACGATCCACCGCACTACCGCATACAACCCGCAGGCTAATGGTTTATGCGAACGTTTCCATAGGTCATTGAAAGCAGCCCTCAGAGCGTCGCTTACGGATGCAAATTTCGTGGATAGGCTACCATGGGTTTTATTGGGGTTGCGTTCTGCACCTAAAGAGGATTTAAAGGCCTCCCCAGCTGAGTTGGTTTTTGCGCAGCCACTCCGGCTGCCCGGGGAGTTTCTCCAGGATAATCCTGTGCCAGAGTGCACCCCCGCTCAGCAGTTGCAGAGCAACATGGGAGCGAGCACGCTTCCTAGCCCAGTTCATCACAGCTTCCCGCACGTTTTTGTGCCTAAAGCTTTAAAAAATGCGGAGTTTGTTTTTGTCAGACATGATGCACACCGCCCACCCTTACGCCCACCTTATGACGGACCATACAGAGTGCTGGAATCAGGGAACAAGCATTTTTTGCTAGATTTGGGGGGCAGAAAAGAAATGATTTGTATAAACAGGCTCAAACCCGCTTTTTGCTGGCTGACGAAGTGCTGCAGCTGGCGAGGGCTCCTCGACGCGGCAGACCCCCTAGAGAGCATTCCCCAGAACACCCACAGAGATTGACTAACAGTTCTAATCCTCACACAGCAGCTCCACAGCGGGAAGACGTCACGGGGGTGGTAGAGCCCGCTTACAGCAGATACGGAAGGCAACTGAGGCCCAAGCAACATTTGGACTGATGTGTATTAATGTGACCATGACTTGCAAACTGTATTACATTTGTTCCATCTTAGACGTTTGGGGGGGGTCATGTGGCACACATATATGCACATATGTTGATTTCAGATGCTCCACAGATATATCACTGTATGCTTATTGAATACTTCACGTCTCAGGGGAACAAAGAGGCTGAGCCTTCCAGAGGTAACGGGAGGGTGTGAGATCTGGCCTTTTGTTTCAAGGAGATGGCCTTGAGAGATTTCTTGACCACCGGAGACTAGGAGGTGGATGGTGTGAAGATCGGGGGAAGTTACATTGTGACTGGGATTAAGTACCATGTGACTGTATGTTTGATTAAGCACCATGTGATTGTATGTTTGATGTCCTGGTATAAAAGGACAAATGTGAGAAGATTCATCCTCTTTTTCTGCTTTTGAATGTTGGAGAATGTCATTGTGAATAAAGCTGAACCTGAGGAATACACTCAGTCTCGTCCTTCACAACTCTCCACACCACCATTATTCATTACACACATGATATGTTTCAAGTAGGATGTAGTGTTAATCGCAATTAATCGCATTAATTTGCATCTCACGCAATTATCTCACCCTGATGTGATTAATCGTGATCAAAAAACATTAATCGTGATTAAAGTGACACCACTAAAATTTACTTGTATAAAATAAGACTTTATGGAAAACGTCACAACAGTTTCTTTTCTTCTTCCTGACTGGCAGTTCAAAGACAGCTAATGGACCATTCCCCGGGCAACAATAGCTCGAACCTGTGCACACCACTGTCACATGGTACACTTACTCCTCATCCTTTTAAGCACCCATCATTTAATTTCAACCACTCCAAACATACGTTACGCAACTAGACCCCACTAGCTTGCTTGTCGTCTGAGTATGCGTTTGATTAATGAACTTTCTCGCTGGCTCTAATCCATAAGTGTCTGCCGTGCCGTTCTAAAATTTGAAGAACACACTGTTGTTTTGGGGTTTTTTTGTCTTGTGAATGTGAAGTAATTCGCTCATTACCTATTCCTGTCAGAAACCCCTCCTGCAGCTGTTCCTACTGTATCACCGTGTGCCATTGTAATGAGCAGCATCCACGCTTCGTCTTAGCCGCTGGTGTACGGTGTGGGAGGTGCACAGAGATGAGAGATTTTTCACATGCAGCTCTGGTCCTGCTCTGCCCGTCCAAACCTCTGTTCTTTGTGTGTGCGGCTTGGGAAAGGGGGGGTGACAGCTAGAATGAGATGTGTGTTTATTTGAATTTCAAAGGTTGTCTTTCACCTTGGCTTTCAGCACCCGTTATCCACTTGATGATGCCATCTTCAGCTAAACGTGTGTGTAGATGATGGTTTTGGGTGCATGCTGCTATTAGAAAGAATGTGTGTGTGTGGAGGGGGGGGGGTGCATGGTGAAGCTACAACGCCCGTCTTTGTTGTCAGGGAACTTTGATCCTCCACCAGGGGTCACTGTCGTGCAGCGAGATTGATCTCAGACAACCACCCCCCACCCCCCACCCCAACCTCCTGAGAAGATCAATGAGTCCGAGCCTCTGTGGCACCACCCCCACCCCGTGCAACTCTGAGTGCCTCCGTGTGTGCCTGTGCATGTGAGCGAGCGAATGCTTGTGCACGTATGAGAGAGGGTGAAAAGAAGCTGTTGTTTCATTATCACGAGTGCGGCGAGAATGTGTCGAGCTGAGTAGCCACGGGGCGGAGCGAACCACTGAATGTTAAAGTGGTCCTTTTTGCGCTGCGGCCTTGCGCCGGGGTTGCCAGGATGGATCTGGGTATGGGTCTGGAATGTGAAATGTCCCCTCTCCGTGTGGTGCAGTGCCCCCCCCCCCCCCACACACACGGTCAGGAGGTGTTAGCCGTGTCACTCCTGTAATCATTCAGCCATTCATAATGCTTATTTTATGGCCACATATTTGCATAACACCCCTTTTTTATTGTACCACCTGTGTTATCGCCTCTGCAAATAAGACTTTATATTGCTTTATCTATTTGTGGTTAGACAATTTTGATGAAGCGAATATTCCCTCTGTATCGCCGTGTTCAAACTAAACTATTAGCATAGTTAGCACGAATTGTTCACAGCTAATTCAGACTGCTGTTGCTAAAAGAAATGCTGTCACGTTTAAAGTAGCTGATGTTAGCATTGTTAGCAAAATGACCCCAAATCATCCCTCTTGTTAAACTGCCACCCGGTCCCCATTCACTGGTGTAAATCGAGGGGGGCACAGGGGGGATGCTACCCCTCCCAACCTGGAAAAAAAGAGAATTGTCCACCCTCAATATCATCATAAGCCTTTCTATATCCAGTTTCATAACTGAATTACATGACTTTGATTCTAAGCATTCATTCATTCATCTTCTTCAGCTTAATCCTTTTTGGGTCGCGGGGGGGCTGGAGCCTATCCCAGCATCTTTGGGTGAGAGGCAGGGTACACCCTAGACAGATCGCCAGTCCATCGCAACCCACGCAGACACGGGGAGAACATGCAAACTCCACACAGATCACCGTTGGGCGGGGGCTGGGCTCAAACCCAGGATCCCCCGGCCAAGGGTGAGCTGCTGTGCTGCCGCAGTGCTAACCACTCCGCCACCGCGCTGCCCTCGATTCTTTTTTTGATTCTAAGCAGAAAAAAATAATTAATCATCTTTCAAATTTTTGAGAAAAAAGTTGCAAATCCACAAGAAAATGTTAAAAATTTGACTTTTTTTCTCCTAAGTTTGCTACTTATTTCTCATAAATATGTGACCTTTACTTCAAAAATTTGCAACTTTTTTCTCAGTTTAAATCTGGAATTCTTTTCCTCTGAATCTTCACCATTTTTCTCTTAAGTTTGCAACTTTTTTTTAACAAAAATTGTGACTTTTTCTCCCATTAATTTGTAGCTATTGTCTCATAAATCTGCAACTTTTTTCTCATAAATTTTACTTTTTTTCATTAATTTGAAATTTTTATTTCATAAATCTGCAGTTTTTTTCCTATAAATTTTCTGCATTTTTCTCCAAAATTTTCTCCTAAAAAATTTGTGACTTTTTTCTTTCAGAAATCTGCAGCTTGGATCTGATAAATGAGATTTTTTTTCTCATAAATATATGACTTTTGTCTCATAAATCTACATTTTTTTTTCTAAAAACTCTGTAACTGTAAAATTTTAATGTTTTTTTTTTCTCATAAAGTTGCAACTTTTTCTCATAAATTTATAGTTTTTTCTTTTGAATTTTCAATTTTTTCCTGTAGGTTTGGACATTTTTTTTTTAAAATTTGTGACTTTTTTCTCTCATAAATTTGCAACTATTGTCTCAAAAATCTGAAACTTTTTCTAAAATAAGTAAACTTTTCTCACAAATTTTTAACATTTTTCTCATGAATTTGGCACTATTTTCTCATAAATTTGACTTTTTTCTTATAAATTTATGGCTTTTGCCTCATAAATCTGTAACTTTTTCTTCAAAATGTGTAACTTTTTTCCTGTAAATGTTCAACTTTTTTTCTCACAAAGTTGCAACTTTTGCTCATAAAGCTGCTCTTTTATAAATTGAAAAAAAAAATTCCTGTAAAATTTCATCTTTTTTCTGGTAGGTTTACAACTTTTTTCTAGAAATATTCGTTACTTTTTTCTCATAAATTTTTTTTCTTATAAATTTGCAATTTTTTCAAGAAAATTTTAACCTTTATATATATATATATATATAAATTTGTGACTTTGTCATGGGTGGCTCTCGCGAGCCACCATAAGACGCCACACAGTCACCAGTGAGTTCAGTGAGTTTTATTTAAGGTCAGAAGATACAACACAGGCTGCTGAGACAATGACACTTAGTCTTAACACAACAGGAGGCATAGGGCTATACAGCTCACTACAGGTCCAGAGGATGAGACGGTCAAGTACAGACAGACGAGGTTGGTAATAATAATTACACCGGCTGCTAAGGCAGAGACACACAGGGATCGAAACACACCGGGAGGGGTAAGGCTATACAGCACACTTACTAGTCCAAGGGCACGACGGTCAAACCAAGAGCAGACGTGGTAGGAATTAATCCTAAGCTTCCGTAGCGTGACGGAGTGCGAACAGACACTGCTGCAAGGATGTGATCGCCAGCGAGGGTAGAAATAGTCCTAGCACTAACGACCACAAATGCAGCACAGCTGTTCAGGGTTTGACAGCTGAGCGGAAGCCTCCCCGAGCACTATCACAATAAGAGCTCGGAGAGCTAGAATAATAATGCCGCTATCAAACCCTGACAAGAATAACCCGAGCACCAAGACCTAGTGCTCGGGTCATGACAGTAGCCCCCCCTCACTTGACGGGCTCTGAACATCTAGTAACACCTGCCCCCTCCCCCCCCAACCACAGGGCAAGTGGATTGAGGAACAGGCAAGGAGGGAGCCAACAAAACCTAACACCCTAAACAGGAAAAGAAACGAATACATCACTTGACATATCCATCCTATTTCCCCCCAGAACAATGACGAAAGAAGAAAAAACAAAACAAGACCTGACTACAAAACAAGGAGAACACAATCATACAAAGCAAAAAACACTTGACCCTGAAAATTTTCCCACCGAGGCCACAGACAACCCATCTAACCCCAGTGTACATAACCTGGCCCAAAAAAATAAACCCTGAACACACAGTAACTATAGGAACAAAACAAGAAATAAATGCAAACACATAACCATGGCAAAAAAGGAAAAAATTACATGACGGTAACTATGGAAACAAAACAAAATGCAAACACAAGATAACTATGGCAAAAAAAAAAAGGAACCAGAAATACATGACGGCAACTATGGACACAGAACAAGAAATAAATACAAACACATGGTAACTATGGGGACAAAAGACGTAAATACAAACACATGAAGACTATGAGCAAGAAATGCATACTAACACATGGTAACTATGAAAGAAAAACAAGAAATAAATGCACACATGGTAACTACAAAAAAAACCCACAAGAAATAAGTGCTAACACACCGTGACTGTGGAAAAAACAAACACACACGAAACCAGAAATACATGTAAACACCTGGAAACTATGAATGAGAACACCATACTATGGCCCCTCAAGAAGAAGAGGGGAACAAAACAAAAAGCAAAACACGGCCATAGCCCCTCAAAGGAAGAGGGGAGGACAAAACAAGAAAAAAAAAACAAAATCCAGACTAAGGACTACAACCCCACATGAGGCAAACAAAATAACTTTACATAACCTAACCAGACTATGGATACAAAAACTCATGAGGCAATCTAAATTGCTTAACATAACTTGACATAACCAGACTATGGATTTCAAAACACATGAGGCATTCAAAAATTGCTTTGCATAACTTGACATAACCAGACACCGTATGGGCCAAAACAAAAAATGATCAGCGGAGATCCAACGCCCCCCAGGCAGAGCTCCGGCGACCTCCCTGCCTCCGATGGCCCACGGATAGTCCCACAAAACAGTACATGGTCAGGCGGCCTGCCCCAGTCCCAGGCCCCCAGAAGCAAATCCTCTGGTGGCCGAACCAGGTCACCCAGTACCAACCACAGTTTATCGGGCGACCAACCCAAGACGCCGAACGCACAAAGCAGTTCCTCGGGTGGCCGACCCGCATCTCACAACCACCAGGACCGTGGAGGAATTGCATGCAGCAGCCCGCCTAATGACGACAAGACATGAGAGCACCAGTCTGCCAGACAAAAACCTCCAACGGCCCCCAGCTGGTGGCTCCTGAGAGGGGAACAACCAAGAACTTGGACTCCCTCGAATCCTGATTGGGTTGCAGCCGCACCTGCGCTGGACCCCTACTAGACCTCGTCGGACCCCGACTGGGTCATAGCTGCACCCGCGTCGGACCCCGATTGGGTCAACTGGAACCCTGATCGGGTCGCAGCCGCACCTGCGCTGGACCCCGACTGGGTCACCTCGGCCCACGCGTCGGACCCCGACTGGGTCACCATGGCCCACGCGTCGGACCCCAACTGGGTCTCCTCGGCCCACGCGTCGGACCCCGACTGGGTCACCTCGGCCCACGCGTCGGACCCCGACTGGGTCGGCACTGCACCGGCGACGACCTCCATCCCCGAACCTGGAACCTCCAGTCCCATGACCTTGACAGATTCCAGACTGGTAACGCTGTGGAGAGGCTCAGAGAACAAAAGAGGACCGGGATCAGTTTCACCGGCAGCGCCAGAGCCCAGCGAGACGAGCTCGGGTGCAGCAGACGGCTGCCCCTCGATCGCCTCCCCATGAGGCAGGCAAAAATGCTCTAACACACCATAAAGGAAAACAAAGAAGAGCACTTGCCTGCACTCGGGCTCTGGAGCCGTCCAGGACTTCGTCGATCCAGGTTCAGACAGACGCTCGTCGTCGGGCTCCCACTCGGCTGCGTCGGGTTTCACAGCCGGCCTGATGGTTTCTGCAGCTGGATCCTCTCGCGCTGACGTCCACACCAATAACCCGTATGGCATGGGGGCAGAGGACCCTTGACCTGCTGACTCGGGCTGCATCTCTGAGGAACCCTGGGGACGCTCACTCGTCGGCTCTGGCTCCTCACCGCAGTCCATTCTCCTCCTCTGTCCAACACAAGGCTGCAGGGCCGGGATATCTCCCAGAGCCGCAGGCCTCCCCCTCATTCGACGGCGTGGGACTGACGCCGAGGACCGCTCCGCAGGAGGAAACACAGAGGCAGCAGGTTCAGAATAACTGGCTTCAGCTGGAGAAGGAAACTCGGGGAGCTGCGAACCCCGAGCTTCACCCCCAGGAGTCAGACAAGACAGATCACCATAATGACTAGGAAAGTGAAATTGAACTTGCCTGTCTCCCGAAGGTAAGATGGTGCCAGCTGAAGAGGACGTTGCTCCTTCCCTCGCTCACTGGATGGTAACATAGGACCCATGGACGGAGCTCACCGGCACAGGACTCAGATCACTCTCAGCAGCTGGCTGATTGAGTGGGTCATTCTGGCGGCCCGGAACTGGATCCGGAGCAGGAGCTTGCTGAAGACGTACTTGACCGCGGCGTCGACGCCTCCGCCGGCCTCCCGGTGGTGCGAACTCCAGGACTGGATCGAGGATGGGATCAGGATCCGTAGGCAATGGGCAGGAGTGCCTCCTCTCCTGCTTCACGCCACGCTCCTCCTCCAGCATCAGGAATATCTCGCGTTGCGCAGCGATATCCACCCTCCTCGCGTCGACTTCCGGGTGGTCGGCGTAGCGGGGAGAGAGATGCCGAAGAACGTCTTCAGCAGCGTCTAGGTACCAATGTATGCCGTGATGGTAGTCCAGCAGGGAAGCGGAGATGAGCAACTCATCCACGACTTCCAGGATGCCTGGAAGTCATGGATGCCACGTGCTCGTGGCACGGGCTCCCAACGCGGCCCCTCCGCGACGGCATTCCTTCCACACACGCAGTACCCAGACGGAAACAGCAACTGTCCAAAAACTCAAACTCACTGGTGAGTTGGCGTCACCTTGGCCTCAAAAAAACTCAAACTCCTCGAGTTGGCGTCACCGTAAACGCCATTTTGGCAGTAGTGTAGTGTCATGGGTGGCTCTCGCGAGCCACCATAAGACGCCACACAGTCACCAGTGAGTTCAGTGAGTTTTATTTAAGGTGAGAAGATACAACACAGGCTGCTGAGACAATGACACTTAGTCTTAACACAACAGGAGGCATAGGGCTATACAGCTCACTACAGGTCCAGAGGATGAGACGGTCAAGTACAGACAGACGAGGTTGGTGATAATAATTACACCGGCTGCTAAGGCAGAGACACACAGAGATCGAAACACACCGGGAGGGGTAAGGCTATACAGCACACTTACTAGTCCAGGGGCACAACGGTCAAACCAAGAGCAGACGTGGTAGGAATTAATCCTAAGCTTCCGTAGCGTGACGGAGTGCGAACAGACACTGCTGCAAGGATGTGATCGCCAGCGAGGGTAGAAATAGTCCTAGCACTAACGACCACAAATGCAGCACAGCTGTTCAGGGTTTGACAGCTGAGCGGAAGCCTCCCCGAGCACTATCACAATAAGAGCTCGGAGAGCTAGAATAATAATGCCACTATCAAACCCTGACAAGAATAACCCGAGCACCAAGACCTAGTGCTCGGGTCATGACAGACTTTCTCTCATGAATTAGCATGTTTTTGTAAATCTGCAACTTTTTTCTCATGTTTGTCACCTTTGTTCAAGGAACAAAGGTGACAAACTTTGACAAACTGACAAACTTACTTTTTTCCAGTAAATTTGCAACTTTTTTTCTTAAAAATTGGCTTGCCTTTTCATCTTAAATTTTTGATTCTTATACTGTAAATTTGCAACATTTTTAGTATTTTTTTCCCTTGTAAATTTGCATTTATTTTCCTCATAAATCTGTGACTTTCTGTTGTAAATTGGCAATAATTTTTTTTGTAAATTTGCAATTTTTTTGTAAGTTTTTCGGTAAATTTGCAACTTTTTGTGTCATGCTTTGAGCACGGGGGGATTCTGCCAGTCTCAGTCTTTTTGCTTTTTTTTCATATTTGTACAGTATTGTTGTTTTGAGTTGCAGCTCCTGTTATTTTATCCTTGGATGATTTGTCATATATTCCGTATTGTTTCTTAGTGTGATTTATTTTCCTGTTTATGTTCATTAAAGTTTTGTTATTTACAGATCCCCTTGTTACAGTCCCCTTGTCCCCTTTGTTATCTAGATCCCCTTCCAACCATTCTCGTCAAAGCATCTCTGTCCTCACTTGCACCTCTTATTACTCATATCATCCACTCCTCCCTCACTACTGGTCTAGTCCCCTCACCCCTAAAAACAGCTGCCATTACCCCTATACTCAAGAAGCCTGGTCTGGATCCCAACAATCTAAACAACCTTCGTCCCATCTCCAACCTGCCATTTTTGTCTAAGATTTTGGAAAAATCTGTAGCAGCCCAAGTCCACTCCTACCTTTCCTCTAATAACATTTATGAAGAGTTCCAGTCCGGTTTCCGTCCCCACCACAGCACAGAAACGGCCCTTCTTAAAATCACAAATGATTTGTTAATGTCAGCAGACTCTGGGCTCCTCTCCATCCTCATCCTTCTTGACCTGACTGCAGCCTTTGATACCATTTCTCACCCCATCCTCCTCCATAGACTGGCATCTCTTGGTTTTTCTGGTACTGTTTTAAACTGGTTCACATCCTACCTTTCTGATCGCCCCCAATTCATCCAGTTAAAATCATACACATCCCAGCCATCGTCCATCTCTTCTGGTGTCCCCCAAGGTTCAGTCCTTGGTCCAATTCTTTTCATCATTTATCTTCTTCCTATTGGTCATATTTTTCGTAAATTTAATATTCAATTCCATTGTTACGCTGATGACACCCAGCTATATCTTTCCTCCAGACCTATTTCCAACCTCCCTTCCACCTCCCTCTGTGACTGCCTCCATGAACTCACTTCCTGGTTTTCTTCCAACTTTCTTAAACTTAACAGTGATAAAACAGAAGTCCTTTTAGTCGGTTCAAAATACACCATTTCAAAGTCAAACAATATCACCATCACTATTGATAATACAGTGATCCCTCGCTACTTCGCGCTTCACCTTTCGCGCCCTCAGTGCATCGCGGATTTTTCAAAAATATTCATCAAAAATTCAAAATTGAGAAATAATGGGCGGGCGCTAGCAGAAGGCAGGGAGACTACATTAGACCATCAGGTGTCAACACGGAGAGCCGCACAACTCTCTGTTCGCTGTTCTCGTGTTTGCTCGGCTCGGAAATCTCGCAAGCTGATTGGCCGAGACGTTTCACCCCGCAAGCTGATTGGCCGAGACGTTTCACCCACCTCCTCTCCCTGCCAAGCACCCATGAAGGGAAGGAAGACCGCATTCATTGCTTTTTAGCGCTCGTGTTACTTAGTCTCGCCGCGTGGAACTTTTTGCTGTTCTCTTGTGCCATTTTGTGCGAAATAGTCTTCCCGTCGAGCCACTACGCCGCCTCCTGCAGCTTCAGCTCTATCGGAAGCTGCCCTTGATGATCCTGAGCCTCCAGCACCTCACGATGAGGCGTCACCTGAGGAGCAGTAAAGCTCTCATTAACCTGTGCAGTAAATCATTTTGATGGTGAAGACGTAAACAAGTTACGTATCTTGTTATAAGAATAAAAGAGTTCTAAAAACATATTTATGTACACTTTGTTTACATCTACGTATGTATGTACACGTACACACACACACGTATCATATGAGAGAGAGAGAGTGGGAGAATGAACGTACGTATTATTTATGGATGGCGTCATTAGGGGTGACGCTACTTCGCGGTTTTTCACTTTTCGCGGTCGGTTCTGGAACCCATTAACCGCGATAAGTGAGGGATCACTGTACTACTGTTTCCCCTTCCCCTCAAGTCAAAAACCTTGGGGTAATCCTGGACACCACCCTCTCCTACAAATCCCATATTAATAATGTCACCCGGTCAGCATTTTTTCATTTACGTAACATCAACCGTCTCCGTCCCTCCCTCACCCCTGCCAGCACCGCTATCCTGGTCCATTCTCTTGTTACCTCCCGTCTGGATTATTGTAACTCTCTTCTTTCTGGTCTCCCCCTCAAAACGCTTAAAAAACTTCAACTGGTTCAGAACGCTGCCGCCCGGATCATTACTAGAACTCTATTCACCCATCATATCACCCCGGTTCTGCAGCACCTCCATTGGCTCCCCATTAAACACCGCATTGACTATAAAATCATCCTTCTCACTTACAAAGCCCTCCATGGCCTCGCCCCCCCCCCATACTTGGCTGCACTCATCTCCGTTCATATACCATCCAGAACTCTTAGATCAGCAAATACCATCAATCTCATTGTCCCTTCTGCACGTATGACCACCATGGGCCTTCGATCATTCAGCTGCACCGCCCCCCACCTCTGGAACTCCCTCCCACCGGACCTAACTAACTAACTAACTAACTAACCTGCACTTATATAGCGCTTTTCTAGTCACAAAGACCACTCAAAGCGCTTTCATTAATACTAACCCTCTATTCTAAGGGCCTATAGGAAACAGATATCTAGGGACAATTTAGAACAGCCAATTAACCTAACATGCATGTTTTTGGCATGTGGGAGGAAACCGGAGAAATTCCGGAGTAAACCCACGCAACACGGGGAGAACATGCAAACTCCACACAGATCACTGTTGGTCGGGGGCTGGGATCAAACCCACGATCCCCACAATCCCCCGGCCAAGGGTAAACTGTGCTGCCGCAGTGCTAACCACTGCGCCACCGTGCAGCCCTAAGGAATTTAAATTCACTCTCCACCTTCAAATCCCATCTCAAGACTTTTTTGTTTACTAAGGCTTATTCTGTGTGATTTTTTGTACTTGTGATGTGTTTTTAAATGTTTTATTCTTTGTTTTTATTGTACGGCGTCCTTGAGTGTCTTGAAAGGCGCCTCAAATAAAATGTATTATTATTATTATTACATTTTTGAGGTTACTTGTCTTTATTTTGCCATCTCATTATATTTTTATTATGTTGTGTTCTCCCTCTGGGTTGACAGCTGTCAGTGGCACTTCTGGGTTTTTGCTCCATGTGGGCAGTGTCCCTGTCAGCTGTCAGCCCACTCTCTCCGCTCTCATTGCTCCCAGCTGGTCTAAATTGTGTCTTTGTTATCTCCTGCCCACTCATGTTACCCACACCTGTTATCACTTGTTTCATTTGTTTCTAGCCTTATTTAAGGGCTGTTAGTTTCATTTCTCTTGGCTGGAGTCTTGAGTTTCTCTTTCCTCGTCTCCACCAGAACACAGCCCTTGTTCTGGTGCACTCTACTTGTAAGTTTGCTTGCTTGTTTGAATTTTGTGTCAAAGCATTGTTGTGGACTTTGTGTTTTGTTGTTTTCAATAAATCTCACAAACTGCAGTCCAGCGCATGGGTCTCTCCTTGCTGCCCCTAGTGGCATTCATGACATTTTTGCTCCTGAATTTGTGACTTTTTGTTGTAAATTTGCAACAATTCTTTTGCAAAATTTCAACATTTTTTGTAACTTTTTCTTGTAAATTTGCAACTTTTCTTCTTTTCATTTTGAAACTTCCATCCATCCATCTATCTTCTTCCGCTTAATCCTTTTCAGGTCGGGGGGGGGGGGGGCTGGAGCCTATCCCAGCATCTTTGTGCAAGAGGCAGGGTAAACCCTGGCCAGATCGCCAGTCCATTGCAGGGCTAACACAGAGTGTTGGTCGGGGGCTGGGATTGAACCTGGGATCCCCCAACCACAGGTGAGTTGCTGTGCTGCCGCAGTGCTAACCACTCCGCCACCGCACTGCCCACTTTTTTCGTGTAAATTTGCAACTTTTTCATGTAAATTGGCAGCTTTTTTCCCTCATAAATTTGTGACTCTTTGTTGTAAATTTACAACTAATTTTTGTAAATGTGCAACTTCCTCTTCGTATTATAAAGCTGCTTAAAGTTTTTAGTTTTAGTTTAGTTTAAGCATATTCTGTTTGGTTTCATAATATATAAAACAACAAAAAAAATATGAGAGAAGATATAAAAAAAGAACAACAAAAACTGAAAATCGAAAAGGTGTAGGTAGAAGCAGAGCTTATATAACCTACCTCTTTTACCATTACAAAATCTTGTGCATCATCAACCTCTACAGAGGGAAAAGCCCCAAAAAGCAGAAATTCATGCCAAGGCAAAAAACAAACAAACAAAAAACAAAACAAAAAACAACTAATGTCATATTCTAAACAGATACATGATACTGAAAAAAGTAGATTCACCTTGTACATTTTTCTGTTTTTAAGAATAGGGTAAAAACCTTCCTTTTCGATATAGCCAACAATTAGGGAGGGATCATGTGTCTCTAAACCCTCCCTTAGTTCTGCTGCTAATAGATTTAGACTGCCGGGGAACCTCCAATAATGTACTTGGCTTCACTCCTTTAATGTTTACTCTCTATAAGTCTGTTCTTTTCATCTTCTCTATCTCCTCACCCCTCAGCCAGTCGCAGCAGATGACTGCCTCTCCCTGAGCCTGGTTCTGCTAGAGGTTTCTTCCTGTCAAAAAGGAGTTTTTCCTCTCCACCATCGCCAAGCGCTTGCTCACAGGGGATCGCCTGATTGCTGGGGTCTTTCTGCAATCATGGGGGTTTCCTCTAGATTTGAAATTGCTATGAGATGACTATTGTTGTGAAATGGCACTATATAAAAAAAGTTGAATTGAATTGACTTAAACAGTTTGTTCTACAGATTTTAATATTGTCAGGACAATTGGTCCAGAGTTCAACACCCTTATCAGAAACACATTGTTGGTTTGTATTGGTTTTGTGTCCAAAACGAACATCGGCAGCACGGGGGCCCCCCAGGGAACGGTTTTGGCTCCCTTCCTGTTTACCCTTTATACTGTGGACTTCTCACACAACACAACACACTGCCATCTACAGAAGTTCTCTGACAACTCTGCGATCATCGGCCTCATCTCCAACAGAGATGAAGCTGAGTACAGAGGACTTATCCAGGACTTTGTGTACTGGTGCCATCGGAACTGCCTCCAGATCAATGCGAGAAAAACTAAGGAGCTGGTGGTGGACTGCCGCAGGCAAGGACAACCCCTCACAGCACCAGTAAACATCCAGGGAACAGATATTGAGATGGTGACATCCTACAAGTACCTGGGTGTTCATTTGAACAATAAACTAGACTGGTCATACAATACCGACACACTCTACAAGAAGGGACAGCGCAGGCTGGTCCTACTGAGGAGGCTCAGGTCTTTTGGTGTACAAGGGGCACTCCTGAAGACCTTCTACGATTCGGTGGTGGCATCAGCCATCACTTTTGGAGTGGTCTGCTGGGGCAACAGCATAACAGCAGCGGACAGGAAGAGACTGAACAAGCTGATCAAGAAAGCTAGCTCTGTCCTGGGGCAGCGCCTTGACCCAGTGGAGGAGATAGGAGAGAGAAGGATGGTGGCTAAGCTGTCATCTCTCCTGGAGTTCGAGTCCCACCCTATGCAGGACGTACTGAACGCACTGAGGAGCTTATTTAGCAGTAGGCTACATCATCCTAGGTGCGCGACTGAGAGGTTTCGCAGGTCCTTCCTACCTACGGCTGTCAGACTTTATAACCTAAGCAGGGCTGCTCGCAGAGATAGAAAAAAAAAAACCCCAAAACGTTACGACCTAACAGTATTGAAAGCAAAAGACGCAACAGACTTACACAAAATGGTCCCCTCCAGTATACAACTAGGACAATATCAATCGCTATGGAGGGTGACAATATGTATGAGTACATATTCTTACTATGTGGGGTAACTAAATAGACGGTTATGCTGTTTATTCCATCTAGCTACAATGCTCCGCACTGTGTATATATATTTATATATTTATGTGTACATATGAATATTCACTGCTCTTATTTTCTTGTCTTCTAAATTATTGCTCTGAGTGTTGCTATCCCTGTGCTGTTGCAATTCTGGAATTTCCCCATTGTGGGACTAATAAAGGTTTATCTTATCTTATCTTAAAATGAGGTTTTACAAAACCAAGAGTTCCTCATAAATCGTATGCATTTTTTCTGATTTTAAACAGCTTCTGGATATTCGGTGGTAACTGTCCATTGTTTGCCTTATACATTATTTGAATTGTACTGTAATCTACCAAATCAGGAAATTGTCATGCACGTAATTCAATAAATAGTGAATTTGTTGGCTCATGATAAGGATTATTGGTTATGACCCATATAGCTTCTTTTTGTTGTAAAAAGATTGGATGGATGGATGTTTGTTTTTTAAGTATTTCCCCAAACTTCTATACAATAGCACATATATGGAACAATGAGTGAATTGTATAAAATACATAATAAGACTTTTGCTTTATTTAGTATAGCTGTTGATTTGGCCATTTTGATTTTGACATAATTTATGTGAGTTCTAATTTAATTTACTATCAACAATATCTACTAGAAATTTCGTTTCCAGAACAGTGTTGATTTCAACATCATTTATTTTGAGCTTTTTCTTGGTGTTTATTGTGGAATTTCCAAATATTACACATTTAGTTTTACCGAGATGAAGAGACAGTATGTTTAAGTCAAACCATTTCTGAATAATCTGTAATTCATGTTCCACTGTATCTAGAAGCTGCTCATAATGTTCACCATTACAAATAAAAGTCATGTCATCTGCAAACAAAATACACTTCATTGACTTGGAAATCAAACATAAATCATTAATATACAAAATAAACAATAATGCGCCAAGCAGAGAGCCTTGTGGCACACCACATTACCTTCAGCAAAGTTGAGTCAGTGTTGTTAATGTGAACATATTGATATTTGTCTTCCAAGTAATTGCATAACCAATCGTAAGCCAGTCCTCTGATACCATACTGCTGTAATTTACCCAAGAGTAGTTTTTGATTAACAGTATCAAAGCCTTTTTGTATGTCTAGAAAAATTGCAAGAGCATGTTTCTTACTTTTGATTGTATTTGAAACTTGTTCTAAGCAATCTAAAAGGGCAAGCAATGTAGTACTTAAAAAAAAACACATATCGCTGGCCACAAAGTAAATTATATTTAGCGATGAAATTTTCCAACCTTATAACAATTTTTCAAAATTTTGTAAAACTGCGGTAACAGGGAGATTGGACTATAGTTTGAGAATATGTGCATATCACCATTTTTATGCAAAGGAATTATTTTAGCATCTTTCATTTGTCAAGGAAAGTTTCCCAACTTCAGTGATAAATTACAAATGTATGTAAAAGGCTTGACAATACAATTTATTATATTTTTAATCAGGAACATGTCATGACCGTTACAGTCTAGAAATTTTTTTATTTTTTAATTTATGAGCAATATTAAGAGTCTCTTTTTAATCTAAGATTCAAAGATTCAATGGCTTTATTATCATGTGCACAGTTAAGAAATGCTACATTTCCTGAGCAATGAAATTCTTACTTTGCTCTCCGAACGAATGCCAAGTTAAAAGGTACAGAAACAACAATTCTAACAGGTCATGACACACTAACACAGTAACTCAATCCTAATACTAATGGATGCTAGCAACACACACACCAACACACAGTTAAGCAGCAGAGGAATGAAATTGAAAATTCACTGGATGACTAAAGTGATAGTGGTATATTGATATCAGAAATGATGTGAACCTGAGATGGCATGAACCTATGTACAGTGTGCAAATAAGCATTGTGCAACCTGATGTGAACCTGAGGTGGCATAGAGGTATGTACAGTGTTCAAATGAGCATTGTACAACAAGCAGTGCATAATTACAAATTATTTCTGTAACGATAGTACCAGTAGGCTGTGCATGATAAGTATCAGCAGAGATGATATGGACATCAGACGGGTGATACTATATCTACTGTACAGGTGAGCAGTGTGCAAATTTAGCTACCGGTGTGTGAGTTCATATATGCGAAGCTGTGTTACAGAGTTATGGGAGTTGTTATCTGTTCAGGAGTCTGATGGCAGTGGAAAAGAAGGAGTTTTTCAGTCTGGGTGTCATGCATTTCACACTTCTGTACCTCTGGCCTGACGGTAGAAGTGTGAACAGTCTGTGGTGGGGGTGGGTGGGGTCCTCCAGGATGGCGTCAGCTCTCTTTTGGACTCTTCGGTGGTAGGTGCTCTGCAGAGAGGGGAGTGGAGACCTGATGATCTTCTCCGCTGTCTTCACCACTCTCTGCAGGAGTTTGCTCTCCAGGGCAATGGTGCTGCCCTGTGTTGAGCTCTCTTGACCAGCTCTGTGGTGTTGTGCATCCACTTAAGGTCCTCACTGATGTGGATGCCCAGTTATTTAAAACTGCTCACCCTCTCCACCTCAAGCTTCCGGATGAAAAGTGGCTGGTGGGGTCTCGTCCTCCCTTTCTTCATGTCCACTATCATCTCCTTTGTCTTGTCCATGTTGAGGGTGAGGTTGTTGCTCTCACACCATGACACCAGGTTGGCCACCTCCCTCCTGTAAGATGCTTCGTCATCACCAGTGATGCATCCTATCACTGCTGTGACATCTGCAAACTTTAGGATGATATTGTCTTTGTGGGAGGCAACACAGTCATGGGTGAAGAGGCTGTAGAGGATGGGGCTGAGAACACAACCCTTTGGGACACTTGTGTTTGTGATGATGCTGGCCGAGGTCCTGTTACTCATCCTGACAGACTGGGGCCTGCCAGTTAGAAAGTCCAGTAGCCGAGGAATGAGGGAGCGGATCCGGAAGTTGACGCTGTGATTGCGAGAGACAATTGCGCAATAATTTGAACGGCGACTGCTGTCACCAAGATTGAAACAAACTTCTCCACAGGTAGTTTTTTTTTTTTTTTTTTTGTAATTAATTCATTAATTAATTGTCTGTGTCTTTCTTTTTTTTTACGGAGCTGGAGGATTTAGAAAGTTATAGCGATGCATTTTACGACCGTTTTTGTGTCATGGAGCAGGCGAGTGTGTGTTCTGCTGCTGCTTCTCAGTCTAAGCGACCGGGACCCGCAGATTCACCCAAAATAACGCCCGAGAAATCACAGCAGGGCACCGAGGTTAGCGATATCCTTCTCTCTAGTGAGAACAAACTCACCAGCATGGATGGTAGACTGGCGCTGGTTGAACTTCTTCACAAAGAGTTCCAAAATTTGCGGGAGAGCCTTGAGTTTAGTCAGACGCAGCTCGTCTCTCTCGTGGAGGAAAATAACAGCCTGAAAAAGTCAGTCACCACACTAACCGCACGGCTTGGCGTTGTTGAGGGAGAAAATCGGAAAATGAAGGAGACAGTTCTCAGTTTGCAGTCACGCAGCATGAGAGATAACCTCGTTTTTTCTGGAATTATTGAAAAAAATAATGAAAATCCAGAACAGCTGGTCCGAGAATTTATGTCATCACAACTAAAACTATCCCCCGAAGTCACAAACTCAATTACTTTCCACCGAGTCCACCGAATAGGGCAAAAAAATTCCCAGAATAAACGTCCCAGACCTATTGTTGCCAAATTTGAACATTTTAAGCAAAAAATTTTGGTACAGAGGCAGGGTAAGCAGCTTAAAAACACCAATTATGGTCTAAATGATAAATTTCCACAAGAAATCTGTGAAAGGAGAAGGAAGCTTTTTCCCATTAGGAAGCAATACATCCAAGAAGGTAAACGTGCTATTGTTTCTGTGGATAGATTGTATATAGATGGCAAGCTGTTTATGGATGAAACTATAACTCCTTGGTTATTCTAGAGCCCTTTTTTTTCATTTTTTTCATTTTTTTTTTAAGCTACAGGTGGAAAAGAGAGTGGGATTGTGCGCAGGTCTCTTACTTGATTTCAGTTTAATATGTTAACATTTGTCAAAATGTTTATTTCTTTGTTGTTGAGGTTGTTGTTTGTTTGTTTGTCTGTTGTAGGTTTTTTTTTTTTTGGAGTTTTTAGGTCATTGTTGTATGTTGTCTGCATTTTTCCACCACTTACTAACCTTCATGTCTGTTTTTTCTCATACTTCTGGTTTATAGGAAATAACTTGAAATACATGTACCCCATTTGCTTGCAATTGCAGGCAAATGGCACAGAGACATCATGCACGCACACCCAATTATATATACATAGGTGTATACACACAACATATATATACATATATATGCATACATTACAGACATATCACATAGGCACATATAGTTTACATATTTAGTTAGTCTTTAGTACACAACCAGTTAGTGAAAACATGTCTTCATTTAAGTTTGTCACGTGGAACGTACGTGGAACTGGAAACGGGGAGAAGAGGCTAAAAGTTTTTAATCGATTGAACGATCTACAGGCAGACTTTGATTTATTGCAGGGGACACATGTCTCTAAGTCGTCTGTAGATGCGCTCATCTCACCAGAATTCCCCCATATGTACTCAGCCGGCTTTAATTCTAAGCAAAGGGGGGTAGCTATACTGGTAAATAGAAGAATACACTTTGTTATGAATAACACCATAATAGATCCAGAAGGTAGATTTATAATACTAAAAATTTCAGTCCAAAATTTGGATCTATGTATTGCAAGCGTTTATGGCCCAAATGTTGATGACCCATCCTTTTTTCACACTTTTTTCACTTCTCTTTCTGAGCACTTGGACACCACACTTATAATAGGAGGGGACTTCAACCTGGTATTAAACCCTGCAGTCGACAGGCTCAGTACATCGGGGGTTTACCGAAAATGGCTGGCTACTGACACTCTCAAACAGTACATGAATGATTTTGGTCTTTGCGATGAATGACGATCTCTTCACCCAACTCTTCGGGAATATACCTTTTTTTCATCAGTTCATAGTTCATATTCGCGTCTAGATTTCTTCTTAGCCAGTAACTCTATTGTGAGGGACATCATAGACACTGAAATATGTTCAAATCAAGCTATTAGCAATCATCATCCAGTTTCTCTTACACTAGTAAATAGTGAAGCTACAAGGGAAACTAGGAGCTGGAGATTTAATATATCACTACTGAAAGATGAAGACTTTATTAATTATTTTAATAAAGAGTGGGAATCATATCTGGAATATAATGATGTGCCAGGAATATCCCCAGGTGTTCTTTGGGAAGCAGCAAAAGTGGTCATGCGAGGTAAAATAATCTCTTACTGTTCATACAAGAATAAAAAAGAAAAAGCACTGATACTGGATTTAGAACAGAAGATTAAATCACTGGAGACAACTTGTGCCATTTCCCCACAGGAACAGGCACTTAACGATTTGAGAAAATTAAAGCTGGAATTAAAAGAAATTACAAACCAAAGAGCACAGTTTTTAATACAAAGACTGTGTCTTGAGAATTTTGAACACAGTAATAAATCAGGGTGATATCTTGTGAACCAGCTTAGATTGAATAAAGAAAAAACAACTATCCATTCTATCAAGGATATGACTGGAAATATCACCCATGTGCCTGAAGAAATAAATAACTCCTTCAGAAAGTTTTATGAAAATCTCTACTCATCACAGGTTAACCCATCAGACTCAGAGATAAATACATTTTTGGACAATATTAACCTACCACAATTAAATAATGAACAGATTGTGGCTCTGGATGCACCTCTTCAGGTGTTTGAACTCCAGGAGGCACTTAAGCACATCCCAAACAACAAAGCCCCAGGCCCAGATGGTTTTCCAGTAGAATTTTATAAAGAATTTTGGCCATTGATGGCACCTACTTTTTTTAAAATGGTGAACCAAATCAAAGAAGATAATGTAATTCCTCCGAATATGAATTTGGCTAGTATTATCCTGCTCCTTAAACCTAGAAAAGAACCCACGCTTCCATCCAGCTACCGTCCCATCTCGCTTATGAATGTCGATCTCAAAATAATTTGCAAAGCTCTCGCCAAAAGACTGGAAAGGATAATTCCGTTTATTATACACCCAGATCAAACAGGTTTTATCAAGGGTAGGCACTCGGCTGATAATACACGCAGGCTATTTAATTTAATAGACTACTGCAAGATCAATAATGTAGAAACTACAATCTTGTCCCTGGATGCAGAGAAAGCCTTTGACCGGGTTAACTGGAAATTTCTTTTTATGGTGTTAAACAAGTTTGGGTTTGGTTCATCTTTCATAAACTGGGTTAAAACACTATATAGATGTCCAGTTGCATCTGTCCGAACAAATGATCAGACTTCCCGAAGCTTTAATCTTCAGAGAGGTACTAGGCAGGGGTGTCCACTCTCTCCCTCACTTTTTACCATCTTTATTGAACCATTAGCAGCAGCCATATGACAAAATGTTGATATCAGTGGTATTCAAACTGGAGAAAAGGAACATAAGATAAGTCTTTATGCTGATGATGCATTGATTTTCCTTGAAAACTCAGAAAGATCTCTTCTTCAGACAGTGGCGCTCATTGATAAATTTTCATCATTATCAGACTACTCTATTAACTGGGTAAAATCAATAGCTTTACCCATAAATTGCAATTTCCCAAATACATCTACTATTCCGATACAATCAGGGAATGTTAAATATTTAGGAATAGATATTTCTCCCAGGCTCTCAGAGTTATTGCGACTAAATCATATCCCCCTTTTAAAAAAGATACAAGACGATCTTACGCGCTGGAGGACACTACCTTTATCATTAATGAGAAGAGTCGCAACCATTAAAATGATGGTCCTTCCTAAAATTAACTATTTGTTCTCAATGATCCCTACCCAACCATCAATGGCCTGGTTTAAGTCTCTAGACTCAAATATAAATAAATTTTTATGGAAGGATAAACCATCACGGATTAGTTTAAAAACCCTCCAAAAAGCGAAAGAGTGCGGAGGCTTAGATTTACCAAATTTTTTAATTTTTTTTTAGCCAATAGATTGCAGTTCATTTCAAAATGGACAAAATCAACCCCATTAGGGAACCCATGGTTAGATGCTGAACAGGCTCTCTGTGGGTCGCTAAATATCTCTGACTTACCTTTTATAAGTCCCTCTATTAAACGCCATGAGTGTTTTAAAAGTATTAATATTAGTTCCTCTCTGACGGCTTGGTGGAAATTTTTAAAAATAACAGGGTCTTCACTTGTCCCCTGTAAACTCACGCCCATTTGGAATAATCCTGATATCCTGCAACAAAAGAGGACATTAAAATTTCCACTATGGCAAGAGAAGGGAATAAAGAACTTAGAACATCTTATTCAAGGTGGAAATTTTATCCAATTTCAGGATCTAGTGTCACAACACGAAATCAGTGATAAAAAGTATTTTGAATACCAACAGCTTAAATCCATAATAAAAGCAAGATTTATTCTTAATCAGACAGATTTAGAAGTACCAGTTAAGGTGGCAGAGTTTCTAAATCTCCGTTCCCCAAAATTGATATCGAAAATGTATAGACTATTATCAAAGTTGGATGACTCCATATCTCTTCCAATATCAAAATGGGAGACAGACTTATCGATTAATAAGGAGGAAAGTTTCTGGACACAAATATGTTTAAACACTTTTAAGATGACTAAAAACTCTAACTTACAACTTATACAATATAAAGTTCTACATAGAATTCATTATACAGGACAAAGGATGTTCAAAATGGGCCTGAGTCACACAAATATCTGCCCTCACTGTACTAGCAATGTCCCGGATAGCTATATGCATGCTATGTGGTCCTGTGCACCGGTTCAAAAGTTCTGGCAGAAGACATGTGAAGACCTGTCGGCATGGCTTGGGTATAGTGTCCCACCCTCACCTACACTTTGCATATTAGGTGATTTAAGTGAAATAAATATAGATGCAAGGATGTCACACATGGTTCTCACTGCCTTATGCATCGCAAAGAAAGCTATCCTCATGAACTGGAAAACAAGAAATAACTTATGCATGACTTACTATAATAACTTACTATTGGATTATATTAGCCTGGAAAGAATGTCAGCCTCCTCAAATAATCAATTGGCGCGATTCAATTCTCTCTGGTCTCCGCTTATTAATTCTATAATCTGAGGGGTGGCGGGCAGTGACTCACTCTCCTTGGCACCTCTGGCGGCTGGCTGCGCCCCAACCGCAGGTGTCCGGGGGGCCTGCTCCGGGGTGGCGGTCTGTCTGGCCCTGGGGGGGGGGGGGGGTTTGGTGGGGGGGGGCTGTAGGGTGGGCCGGGGGGGTTGGGCTGTGGCCCCTGGCCGGCTGGCCTCGCCCCTCGTGGGGGGTCTGGGTCTGGCCCTGGGCCCCTGGTGCTGGGGGGGAGTCCCCCCGCCCCGGGACGGGGTCGGGTGTGTGCCGGCGGTGAGGGTTGTCCCTGATGCATCCTTGCGTGGTGGGGTCGTGTGTTTCCTGGGGCCCGGGTGCCACCCAGGGGCTGGTGCCCGCATCCTGGGTTGCCCTCCCCGTTCATGGGGGTCTGCGGGTGGGGGAGGGGGTGTGTGAGTGTAGGCTTGTGTATGAGCGGATGTGGAAGTGGGTGTGTGTTGAGTGGGCAGGTGGGGTTGTGTGTTTGTGTAGGTGGGTATGTGTGATGGTGGGTGGAGTTATGTGTGTGTATGGAAGCGGTTACTTGTGGGTAGATGTCTAGGGGGCGGAGGATGCGTGTATGGATAGGAGAGCTTTGTTGGGTGGCAGGGGTTGGGCAGTCCATCCAGTGGCATGGGGGCTGGCGTTTCGGGGCTTGCTTGTCCCGGCCGCCCTGCTGTTGCGTTGGGGGGTGAGGCACTTTGCTACATCGCCCCTGATGTCATTGGCAGCGGGTGTGCGTTGGTGCTTGGGGGTGGCTGGGGGGGTCATTGGTGCGGGTTGTTGGCTGTGTTTCCATTGGGTTGTTCCGGGGTGGCTGTGGTTGCAGGGCGGCCTGCAGCTGTCGGTGTGTGTCTGGGGTGGGTGGTCGTGGGCCTGCGTGGGCGCTCGGGTGTGTCGCCTGGCGTGTTGGGCGCTGTGTGGGTCCGGCCCATTGTTCACTATTGTGACTGTTGTTGTCCATGTTCGTGTGTGTAAGATGAGTGGTAGTATGTTTGGCTGCCCCGTCATGTTAGTGGTGCTGGAGCGCCGGGACGTGATGCTGGTGGGTCCTGGGTTGTTTCCACTGGCGGCCCTCACCCTGGGTTGGGATTTGGGGGCAGTGGGTGGCCTCACAAGCCAGTCTGCAAGCTGGCTTCTGGGGGGGGGGGGCTTGTTTTTGGACCGCCTACCTCCCAGTCTTATTTCCCACCCTCCTCCTCCCCC
This sequence comes from Pholidichthys leucotaenia, assembly GCA_020510985.1. Classification (NCBI taxonomy): domain Eukaryota; kingdom Metazoa; phylum Chordata; class Actinopteri; order Cichliformes; family Pholidichthyidae; genus Pholidichthys; species Pholidichthys leucotaenia. The sequence continues at coordinate 220,539,839 of CM035844.1, forward strand.
TGATCTTTTTTGTTACATTTAGGGCTTTGGGGTGGGGGTATGCCGCACTGTGTCGGTGAAGGGGATACCTTTGCCGCGTGGTGGGGCTGCACTCACCTCAATTTTAATTGCATTTTAGACACTGAGGGCTTGGGGGGATGGGGGCTCTGCTGCCCATCACAGTGGCTAACGATGCTTCAATTACTATCCCCCCAATTTTAATTGCACTTTAGTAGCCCACACATTTATACACAATTATATCATATAACCGATACACACCCACCATGTTCTGTGCGGGGGGAGGAGGTGGGGGTCTTCCCCCACCCCTGTTGCCCTGTCTTGCTGGGGGCGTGGGGGCCTGGTGGGGAGCCTGGGACCTATCATGTTGTAAAAATCCCTGGATGCTACTAATATATAGATACAACCAAGGAAGTGACGGGGGGCTGAATATGAGTTTAAGTGTGAGTGAGAGGGTGATGAATGGAGGTGGTGATGGTGAGTCGGTTTTGTGCGGCGCTTTGCATGCCGGGTGGCATCTTGGGGCGCCTGCAGTGGTCTGCTGATTGTTCACTCAGATGGGCGCCGGGGGGGTGGGGGTCTGCTTCTGTGGCCTGCGCCGGTGGCCTCCCTGGTCACTGCCGGGCACTGGTGCATGTTCAGGCTCACTGCATCTGCTTCGCAGTCGGCTTTTGAAATAAAGGAGAATGAGGACTGAATTTAAGTGGGTACTGGAGTGAGAGTGAGAATGGGTCGGTCTGGCTGAGTGAGAGGGGTGTGCATGGGAACATGTGGGTGCGAAGGTATGGGGAGGGGTGTGCCTGCGAGTCGGGAGGGGCTGGATTAGGGGGGTAGTGCCTCTCGGCAATGTGGGCTCACCTGGGCGAGGGGACTTCTTTGGACGTGGGGGGTCCCCGGGGTGTGTGGCCGAGGCGCTGGGGCGGGACCGCTGTGGGGGGTACCTGGGGGGGCTCGCGCCGGGGGGCGCTGGCTGGCCTCTGTCCTGGGGGGTGGGGTCGCTGGCCTCCTGGTGCCTGGGGCCCGGGGGCGGATGTTGGCCCCGCTGGGGGGGTGGGGGTCGGGCGGGTCCAGGGGTGTGGGCTCACCGCGCCGGCCGCCGGGCGGCCTGCCCTCCCTTGATCGTCTCTCCGGGGGTGGATGCTTGGCTTTCCTGGGGCTTGCTGACCTCGGGGCTGGGGGTTGGTGGTGCTGCCTTGCCTGCTCGGGGTCCTCGGGGGGAGGGCTGCTGCGACCGGCCCTCCGCTCGTATGTTTCCTGACAAACCACTCACATGCACACACTTATTTTGCGCGCGTTCTCATATATAGGCACATAGACATACATGTACAAGTGTCTCTCCTTTAACAGGTGCAGAAACCAGACTCGTGTTGAGACATCTCCGGTGGAAGAAGCAGTTTGTCTTTTTTTTTTTTTTAATTTAATTTTATTTATTTATTTTTTTTTGTCTGTTCCCCTCCCTTTTCTTTCCCCCCTTCACACACTTCCTTTCTCTCTTCCCCATCCTGTTGGGTCTTCCATGGGTAAAACAATTAAAATAAAGTATTAAAAGTTATTACAGGAGGAGTTTACAACAATATACAGTGCAAAGTTAGGCACTGTATAGGCTCCTCTTGGCAAAGTAAATCTGTTTTGGCACAGTAGGGTGACAGATCCCTGTTCTGTTTGCCTAGCTGCCTGACAGGACAAAAAAAAAAAAAAGAAAAAAAAAAGAAAGTCCAGTAGCCAGTCACAGATGGTGGGGTGCAGGCCAAGTGAAGACAGTGTGTCAGTGAGTTTGTGGGGGATGATCAATCAATCAATCAATCAATCTTTATTTCGGATAGATTAAAAGTACAGATTAAAAGAAACAGAATAATATAACAAAGGGGGAAAGAAAATCCAACAAGGTCAAATTAGACAATAACTCCTCTGATTATACAGTTCAACATAAGTTATCCGAAATGGGTGATGGCTGAAGCCGCAGCTTATATTTCCCACCCATATTCCACCCAAGAATTCAAAAGAAAAACAAACAAGCGCAATTACAATTCAGAAAAAAGCTAAGACAAAATGTGACAAAAAACAAAACAAACAAAAAAAAAAACTAAGCACCAACATAACGCAGACTGGATATGACAATCCTTATGTGATTTTATATGTCATCTTGTATATATGTTTGGAGTATTTCTTCCTTTAGTTTTGTTTAAATTGTCCAAGCGTTGTACATGATTTTAATTCAGGTTCAAAATCGTTCCATAATCTGACTCCTTGCACTGAAACACAGTGTTGCTTGGTGGTAGTTCTCACTGAAGGTTTTTGAAATATACTTGTTCCTCTGAAATGATATTGTTTCTCCCTTATTTGGAACACCTTTTGGATATTTGCGGGCAGTGATAGATTCTTCACTTTAAACATTATTACTGCAGTTTTAAAGTCAACCAGATCTTTCAACTTGAGAGCTTTTAATTTAAGAAAAAGTGGGTTTGTTGGTTCCCTGTAAGCAGCTTTGTTTATTATTCTAATAGCTCTCTTCTGAAGCATAAACACTGGATATATGTTTGTTTTATATGTATTTCCCCATACTTCAGTACAATATGTCATATATGGGAGTATTAATGAATGATACAAGGTATATAGTGTGGGTTGATTCAGCAAATATTTCACTTTGTGTAGTATTGCAATTGATTTGGATATTTTACCTTTAATATAATTAATATGTGACTTCCAACACAGTTTATTATCAATTATTACACCAAGAAATTTAGTTTCGGATACCCTTTCAATCTCTACACCATTTACACTGAGTTTAGATACTAAGTTGTTGTGATGGTTGTTAAAAACTATAAATTTTGTCTTACTTAAATTGAGCGTTAATTTGTTTGACTCAAACCACAGTTTAAGCTTTCCTAATTCCTTTCCGAGTGTATCAGGTTCAGGTTAAGGTTCAGGTTACTTTATTTGTACCCGTAGGTAGATTTGTTTTGCAGTCTGGTGACATCCATACTTACAAGCCACAAATTACATTCAACATAGACACAAACACAGGCACACATGAAGCTGACTATAAATATGATAGGAATACTCAAGGCTCCATCAATCAGGGTATAAAAAGACAAAGAGATGGGAGAAAAACCAGAGGTAAGAGAGAAGGGTCATATTAAAAGTTAAAAACTAGTCAGAGAGGATAAAAACTCAAAGGTCTAAAACCCAATAAAATATTTAGAACCCAAGTGACATCCTACAAAAATAAGTAAATATAAAATGAAGTTAATAAATAGGTACCTAAATTATGTACAATATATTTTTACAGCTTGTTCAACTATCCAAAAGTTGTTCCAAATTGCTTCCACTGCATAATAAATTAGTGTCATCAGCAAACAATCTTAAATCCATTTTTTCTGAAACTTTACATATATCATTTATATGCATATTGAATAACAATAGCCCCAAAACTGAACCCTCTGGGACTCCTCAAGTAACCTTCAGTAACTGTGAGTTTTTGTTACCAACACATGCATACTGATATCTATTCTTTAAGTAACTACATAACCAGGACAGTGCTACTCCCCTAATACCACAATTTTGTAGTTTCTTTAATAATAAATTATGATCCATTGTATCAAATGCTTTTTTAAGATCCAGGAATACCCCAACTGAATGCTCTTGATTTTCAACGGCAGTTGATATTTTTTCTATAAATTCCATTAGAGCAAATGCAGTTGTCCTCTTATGTCTGAACCCATATTGCTGCTCACACAATAAATTATTCTTCAGTATGAAGCTGTCAATTCTCTCATAGAATATTTTTTCAAGTATCTTGGAAAATTGCGGCAATAGTGAAATTGGCCTATAGTTTGAAAGTCCCCCTCTGTCACCCGTCTTGTATATCGGAATTACTTTAGCTATTTTCATTGCATTGGGAAATATACCTGTTTGGAGAGACAGGTTACAGATATATGTCAGTGGTTTCACTAAGCATTCAATAATAGTTTTGACTAAGAGCATGTCAATACCATCACAGTCCGTAGATGTTTTACTTTTAAACGATTTAACAATTTCAATGACCTCTCTCTCGTCTGTGTTCTTTATGAAAATGGAGTCTTTTATAGCAGTGTTTTTGCTTATTGTATCACCTGTGGGTGCCGTAATGGGTATTTCTCTAGCCAAATTGGGACCAATGTTAACAAAAAAGTTGTTAAATTCATCTGCAGGTGAAGCAGCATTCACACTCTGAGTCATTTTATTATTTTTTGAAAAATTGGTTGGCTTTCTTCTTCCGGCTTTCAGAGAGAGCAGACGCTTTTTCTCTCCTCTCCTCCTTCTCCCTCCCTGACTGACTGAATCCCAGCTTGCTGTACTGTCTGTGTCTGCGTCGCTCTTCTACTGGCTGATTCTTGATCCAAACGGAAAATTATGGATTTGCTAAGCTGGGCTTTGAATACAATTGACACCGTCTTTTCAACTAGGAAATCGGGCTCGGGGGAGCCCAACTGTCCTGCAGGTACTGCTGCTGCGGGTTATGTGAGGGACACATACAATTGGAAACTTATGTGTCTGTGTGACCTTTCGATCGAAGATGTGGATGACATCTACCTGTTTGGCATCATGATCTCAGGACTACTACTGATCGGCTTTGGTGTGGTCCTGGTGTATCGAAAACTAAAGAAGATGGACAGAGCTAATCAAAATGCTGACCCAGCGAAGCTCTTTCATCAATTTGACCAGTTGGGGAGGGCTCTGATAGCGGCTAATGGCGAACTGAACAGGAAGATTGGTAACATCTCGATGTCGCTAGGAGCTCTCCAGGAAATGATTTTAAAGCCTGGAAATGTACATGGAAATTATGAAGCACTGAATTGCACGAGAGATGAAAATTCCTACTCTGAGTGAACTGTGCTTATTTGACCTTGTTTCGGCTCCCTGCAGCACTCACTCCTCCTGGATGAAGATAAGGCAGTAGAAAGTTTTGGCTTGACTTCTCTCTAACATAAACAACCTGGCGTACAGTAATCTGAACTCTCAAGGACAGCGCCATGTGACTGGCTTAGAAATTCCATCGGACATGCACTGAGAGTTGATCTCTGGAGGACATGCTCTAAGTTTCAGACACTAAGTCATAACATCTGCTGAAAGAGGATTTTTGCTGTTCACCAGTCTGATACACACATTGCTCACAGCACCATATGACTGATACACATACACTGACTATCATACACTCACACTGCCTCTCTCAACTTGCTGTTTGTTAATGTGTGATCCATTGTCTGCTAATTGTGCATAGAGGGTTTTTTTCTGTGTAATCACAATTTGGCTCATTCGAGCTTTATATGAGCTTATACGAGTATTATTTTGATAACTATGTTTTTTCTCTCTGCCTATTGTGTTCTCCCCCTCCCCCTCCCCCTCTTTACCCTCCACTGTATGACAGGCGCCGCGTCATGGCTGCCGCGTCATTGGGATGCGCCTATCGTGCGCGCCCAATGTCAAGTCAAATTCCTCGTATGTTTACTTGTAAACGTGCTTGGCAATAAAGCTCATTCTGATTCTGATTCTGATTCTGATCTGATTCTGATTCTGGTACCTTGTATTTCTGTTTTTATTTCCAAGAATATTGTTAAGTATTGTCCATGTATTTTTAATATTGTCTCTGTTATTCTCCAGTTCTTTACTGTAATAGTCTCTTTCACTACATCTTATTATATATGTTAACTTATTTTTGTATGTTTTATATCGCTGCTCTGCTTCTTTTGTCCTTTTCTTTAGAAAAGCTTTATATTTTTTTCTTTTTACACGCCTTTTGTAATCCTTTAGTTAACCATGGCTTATCGGCAAATTTATGTTTAAGCTCTTTCTTTACTAATGGACATTTTTTTTTTCAGAAAGAGTGGTTACAATGTTTATAAATGTGTCATAGGCTTCATTTACATCTGATACATAGACTTTTGTCCAGTCTTGCTTCAGCAATTCTTCTTTAAAAGAACTGATTGCATTTTGTGATTTGTATCTGAACGATTTTAATTTTTTTTTCTGTATTGGCCCCCGTGTGGCCATGGATAAGTGCAAAGGTTGGCAAATGGTCACTTATATCATTTATCAATAATCCATTTTCTATTTTCTTATCAATAATATTAACAAACAGGTTGTCAATAAGTGTAGCAGTGTGAACTGTGATTCTACTGGGATTTGCTATTGTGGGATATAGACTTATGCTGTACATAGAATTCATGAACTCTGTAATTACATTTTGTTGATATGGATTTAGTAAATCAATATTGAAATCTCCACACATTACTACCATTTTCTTACTAGTAATATTATTGTACAGCTCGACTAATTTATCTCTGAATGTCTCAATGTAAGTTCATGGCCTTCTATATATACAACTTATAATTAGATTTTTTGTTTTATCTTGGTCAATCTCAACAGTAACACATTCTAAAATCCCTGGTAGTGCAAAGGACATACCATTTACAAGCTTACACCTATACAGGTCATCAGTATACAGTGCAACACCACCACCCATTTTTTTGAGATCTGTTAATATGAAACATCTGATATCCCTCTATTGCCATCAGGGGAGCCTGCTCTTCATTAAGCCAAGTTTCAGAGACTGTGATAGCTGTAAATTTTCTGTCTAGCTGTTTTAAATAGTCCTTAATCTGTGGAAAGTTTTTGTTAAGACTTCTGCTGTTGAAGTGTATTATTGATAGTTTACCATCTAGTTGCACTTGACTTTTGAATTGCTTTTCGGTGTAATATTCACAGTGATTATGAATATTATTGAAAAAGTGGTTATCAGGATCAATATCATTTTCCATCTCTTGTAGTTTATGTTCAGCATAATGGCATATTTTCAGAGTTTGAATTTCCTCACTCTGTGTCAAATGACTTCCTCCAACTGGAGATAATTGATGTCTACTCAAGTCAGTCATAAGTTTTTTTGTTTGTTTTGTTTGGGTTTTTTTTATTTTTTTTAAGTACATTGACATGGTATGTCAAAAGAACTATTATTGCCATGTTGTGTGGATATGGATTTTTATAGTCTCTTAATTTTCTTAATCAGTGTTCATCTGTATTTATTTAAGTCAGAAACATCCCTGATTATTATACTCTTTGCTTCCTCAGGTGTTCCATTTAGTTTGATCCAAACTCTACAATTTCTTGTCCATGTTGCCTGTATCTTATTTTGTCTTTTCAGCATCCGTGCTTGCTGTGCTATTTCAGCATTAGTTTTTGTTAGATGTTCATTTAGGTAAACTTCTGTTCCCCGTAGCTTTCTGGCCTGCCTCAGTATGTCATTCTTTACCCTTCTGTTCACAAAGCGCATCACAATTGATTTCTTTGTTTTATTATCTTTTCTGGGTAAAGCATGACAGGCTGAAATTGCATTTGCTTCGACCTTTATATCTCTACTATCAAGGAACTGAAGCACCTGGTTTTCCAGGGAGATTGATTCACTCAGGGGAGCATCCTCTCTCAATCCTGCTGTAGCATGAGCATATGAATGATATTTAATGTCTAGTCCACTTACAATTAAATCAACCATACGAGAATATTGTTCAAGATCCTCGATGCGTTGCTCCAAGTCTGTAATTTTTTTTGACTTTTTCCTTAATTGTTAATTTTAATTCTCGGACTTCTTCCATTAGCTCTATTATTTTAGCCTGCTGACAAACCACTTTGGTCAGTTCTTCTGACAAGAAGTTCAGAGATTTTTTGATCTCTTCCATTTCCTCCTTCTTTGGTGGCATTTTTACTGACCTGTGGATAGTAAAACAATCTCTGCTGGTGTCGCCGGTATCCGATCCAACCGACCTCAAATCCAGCTGGGCCTCAGCTAGCCCCCTCCGCTGCTAGTCCCGCTGCTTACCGCCGCCGTAACTGAGCTCCTGTCCAGCTTGGGGTACCGGAAGCTCCTCCACCGAGTCCCACCGCCCACCGCTGCTGTAGCCGAGCTCCGATCCTGCTTCTGTCCAGCTGGGGTCCCGGTAGATCCTCCGCTGAGCCCTGCCACCTACCGCCGTCTGCCTCAGCAGTTCCTCCGCCGAGCCCCGCCGCTGCAACTGGGCTCCAACTCCGGCTGGGGCCCGGGTGGTCCTCCACTGGCCCCCGTCTCCCACCACCGCTGCAGTTGAACTCCGATCCAGCTCCCGTCCAACTGCTGCCTCGGCTTGTTCCTCCGGCGAGCCCCAATCACCGGGGACAGAGTCGCTTCTCCGTGTCGGTGTTAGGTGCTACGATTAGCTATGGCGTTAGCTATACCTATGATCTATAATCTATGATCTTGTTGAAGGCAGAACTGTAGTCGACAAAGAGCATCCCAATGTACAGTAGGAGTCTTTATCTTCCAGGTGGGAGAGAGAATAATGGAGTGCTGCAACGATAGAATCTGAGGTGGACCTGTTTGTCCGGTAGGTGTACTGCAGGGGGTCCAGGGTGCGCGGTATGCTGTCCTGAATGATGGGGCAGCACCACTGTCTCAAAGCACTTCATGATGATTGGAGTGAGTGCTACCAGTCTGTAATCATTCAGAGAGGCTGCTGGGCTCCTTTTGGGGAGGAGGATGATGGTTGTCATTTTGAAGCAGGAGAGGACTATGTTCTGGTTGAGGGAGAGGTTGAAGATTGCTGTGAGAACGTCAGTCAGCTCTGCAACACATGTTCTGAAGGCCTGCCCAGGTATGTTGTCTGGCCCTGCTGCCTTATGGGGGTTGATATTCCTCAGTGCTTTGTTTACCTGGCCTGGTGAGACTCTTAGTGGGTGGGGGTGTGGGGGTGTGAGTGTGTGTCTCTTGTCTGTGCTGTGGCTGGTGGTCTCGAAGCGGGCATAAAATATGTTGAGATCATCTGGCAGGCTGTCTGTAGAGCTAGTGGTGCTGCTATTGGTCCTCTTTGTCATGAACTCCCCCGTGTGCCCTTCATTGCGCACGGTGGAGAGAAGGAAGAATGAGGATTTAACTGCAGGGTTACACCAAACACACATTTATTAACCCCTTGCACTCTGATCAATTTCCCTAAAAATGCCAAAAAATAACGTACCCAAAGTAAATCAAAAGCTGTTCTTCAACCCTTTGCAGCATCTTCATGGGGTTGGTCTCATTTAAAAGAAAACACTTTGAATTTTTTGGCAAAACAGCCATAATCTCTCTAAGTGCTCCTGCCACTGAGTAACAGTCATCTAAACATACTGAACTTGAAGAAAATAAATTTCGCCTGGGTGTTTTTTTGGATACAAATGCTTGCAAATAACACACAGCTGTCAGATCCGGGCTGAAAAACGCAATAGAAATGTAGAACCAAGTGTTATCCAGCTGAGGTCAAAATTTTGTAACAATACCACAAAAAATGAATATATTACACAGCTTTTTTCTTAGGTTGTTCCCAGGCGTTTTTGAACTGTGCCAAATTGTGCCAAATGGCACAGTTTGGAAAAACGTCTGTAACTTTTGAATGATTCAATATAGAGAGCTTCATCTTGGGCTCTAATGAAAGGTGACACTCAGGGCTGTGTGTGTGGGGGGGGGGGCTGTTTATTCATTCATTCATGAATGAATGAACAAACAAGCCCCCACACACAAAGAAGCATGCCACGTAAAAAATGTGTGGTTTTTTTTTTCACAAGAAAAAATAACCTACAGAGCACTAAAAATTATACTAAAATATCTGTAATGTAGAAGATAACAACCCCCCCCCCCCCCCCCCCCGCTACAGAGGACGGACATCGCCCATCGCTACATGACGGACCGTGGGGACGGTGCGCCGCGGTCTACTACGCACAGTTGTACTAAAATATCTGCAATAATATCTGCAATCCGCTACAGAAGAGTAGCGGGGGGGGGCCTTCACAGTCCGTACGCGGCGCACGGACTGGACCCATGTGCCGCGGTCTTCATGTTGCGATGACGCACAGTTGTAATTTACCGATCGGTCAAAAGTCATTTTGATTACAATTTTCAGGGATAAAGAATAATTTAGCTTATAACACTTACCTGTCCACAACAGCAGTGTCGCTGGCGAACTTCTCTTCCTCATTGTCAGATGAACATGACGCTGGTCCGCTTGTTACGGACTTGTGATTCTGGTCACGTGACCCGGTCAAACCATAATTCCATCATTGCAGTTTTGCGCTTCCATGATTGCGGTTTTGGCGAACGATTTTTCAAAACATATAAGAACAGTAGTAAGAAAAAAAGACTGGCAAACGCGTGTGTGTCACCCAGCGGCTTACACAAAACAGATTTTACAAGGGACGCACGCTTTCGAACTTCTGTGCTTCAATTGGCTGGCTGTATTCGCAGCCATTGGTAGGCGGGTCCTTCTTGCTAGGTTTTCAGTCATTGGTTCTTCAAGGTTTCAGAAGCCCAATTCAAGGCTCTTATTAGTCAAATGAGAGGTCAATCACATCTAAACCAATCAAAGCACTCCTTTGGCTTTCTGTTCGCGGCTGTGTCTGTAGTGGAAGAACGGAAATGCAGCTTTTTTTTTTTCAGTGCGCACTAGGATGCACAGTGTGCGTCCTAGGGCGCCCTCGTGTGCCCTAGGACGCAGAGACATGACCGCCTGCGGTACACCGGAGTGCAAGAGGTTAACACAAAATGACACATACAACAGACACAACAGCTCGGGTACGCTAAAGAGTCCGTCAGGACGCCCTACACACATACCGGAGGATAAACTGGGCAAACAGCCACGGCGTAGCGGCTGTGCTGCACAGGGGAATGCTGCAGACAGTGAGGCAGCACAGGGGCGAAAATACACACTGCAGTTTACTCACGGTGAGGGGGGGGCTGTCCGAGAAATCCCAAGATTCCAGCAAGCACACACAGAACACTGTCCTTCATAGACGTGGTGGTTAGACAGCGGAGAACGATCGTCTAACACTCACAATGAACCAGTGACGTCTGTCTAGCAAAAGGCTGCTTTTCAACAGATGCCGCTGGCGTGGCAAATGAGGTACACCTGGGCAAGACGCGGGGAAGATGATTACCGGGATAGGAAACAGCTGATGGAGTCAAGGGAGAGCGAGGGGGCGTGGCCGGACCAACAGACTGTTAGTAGCATGGGAGAAAGTAGATCACAATGCTGACTAACAGCTGCCGGTCAGGCAGTGGCTAGGATATGGAAGTTATAGTACAAATACACCAAAAATGCACATAACCAGTAAACCAAACCCCCCAAAAGAGAGCAAGATCGAGCCGGGGAAAACCCAGCCGACTCGGCTCGTGACACTCTTGTAGTCTGTGATGTGTTGCAGGCCTTGCCACATGCGCCCTGGGTCAGGAGTGGAGTAGAGGCTGTCCAGATTTTCTCTGCACTGCCTCTTGGCTGTTGCTATATCCTCTCTCAGTCCATACATTGCAGCTTTGTACTCGACCTCACTTCCTAATTTAAATGCACAAGAGCGAGCATGCAACATCTGACGTACCTGACTGTTGATCCTGGGCTTCTGGTTGGGGAACTTTCTGACCTGTATGGTCAGGAAGGATCTGTCTCCTTGATAAAGATAGAACGAGTATTTATATGTAAAATGTTGTACTTATCAAGACATTTTACATGATAAGTAAAATGTTATCATTTTACACAACAATGAACTGTGATGATTTTTTTTTGTCTGTTTATCTAAACTTTGTCTCCAGTTTATTTATTTATTTTTTATGTTTTGGATGGGAGGGAAGATTCTAATTTTAAATAGTTTGAACTTGTCTCCATTGCAAAAAAATGCGCCCCCAAACATAGTGTTGCATTGGGCCCCAAAACTCTAAAAATGGCCCTGCTGGCAGACTTGTGTTATGTCAGTGCAATGCATCATTTACCGGTATATCCGGTATATTCAACTGCATATGTGCATAGAAATGTGTATTGTATGTACTCCATATTGTATATAAGTATATTCATCCATACTGTATATGATTATGCATTGATGTGTATTTGCACTAATAATTTTGCTCTGTTCTAATCTTGGCATTCATTGGGGAAGAAAAGAAAGAATTCCGCCGCACACAAAGCTGCAGAGACAACAATAACAACCTCTAATACTACATCTTCATGATTCTTTTTCAAATCGTCAGCCTTTCTAAACAGTGGCAAAATGGGAATTATGACCTTGATATCTGCCATTAAGATCTTAATGGCAATCTGCAATTACAGCATAGTGTATGTTGTCAGCTTCATTGCTGAACTGCAAAGGGGAGCCATATATATATATATATATGATTGTGAGAAGAAAAACAAAAGAAAACAGCACTGGTCTTGTATTTTTTTTTCTTTTAATGCCAGAGAGCTGTTATTGTTTTTATCCCACATGACCGTCTCACAGAGCATCTCTTGTTTCTTTTTCTATCACTTCCACTTCCACGGCTGTGCTCCAGGTGACTTTGTGTGTGACATAAGTGTGAACTGCAGCTATTTATTACAGTTGATAAATGTGGCAGGAAACAGAGTTCATAAACCACTGCTCAGGAACGACGGCGGCGTTCAGTGTGTGAAACATACGTTCATGCTGTGTCATGAGCCAAGAGCTGGAGATTTCCGCCAGGCTCGGTCTCATGGCCTTTTCATTTTATTTACTTACTTTGTTGTATTTTATGCTTTTTGGGTTTTTGTATTCATGTACTGTTTGCCATCTTCCCTTTTGTGTTCTAGTTTTGCTACACATTTATTTTGTATTAATTTATATTTTATTTTTCTGTTTGGGTTGATATTTTATTCTTTTTATCTCCACTGTTGTTCTTTTTCTGGTTGACAGCTGTCAGTGGTGTTGTGTTCCCTGTGGGCGTTGCCCTGTCAGCTTTGGTTTGCTCCTCTCTCACTGCCCCAGCTGGTCCTAATTATGTTTCATTTGCCTTCTCCTGCCTGCTCAGATGCCTACACTTGTCATTGATTGTGCAAATGGTTTCGGTTCCAACTTAAGCGCTGCAATTTTATTTTTTCCTCGCCACAGTCTTGTTTGGACTCTCCTCATCTCCACCAGAGCCCCGCCCTGCTGTAGGTGCTTTATCTGTAAGTTTTCTCCCTCCTTTGTATTTTGTGTTTTGTGCATCGTATTGAACTTTATGTTTGTTGCCTTTTTGTTCAATAAACTGCCCAAACTCACTGTTCAGCGCATGGGTGTCATCTTCCTGCCCCAAAGGGAATTCATGACATGCTGTGTGTCTGTGATTGCACTCCTCATTATTTTACTGTTTTCAAGATGATAAACTGAATCTCCTGTGTCTCTTATACAACCAATGATATGATATTGTGAGGATGAAGCTTTTTACTAAAGGAATTTATTAGAAAATTTTACATTTTTAACTTCTCTGCTGTCTTATTTAAAAGTCCACTCCGGTGGATCCAAAACTACTTCAAACCACCTCAAAAACAAATATGTTGTCATGAATTATCTGCCGTTTTAAGGCAGAAATAACAAACTGATAGAAAAATTCCATATTATCCATATTATTATTACATTATTATTTTTGTATTATTCCATGACTTTCCCATTTCATGTCTGATGTTTATATGTGCATTCCATATAGAATAAGTTCATATATTCCTTTATATTATTCTTTCATATTATATGTCTGATATATTTTTGGTGTTTTTCTGTGAGCAATTGTCTATCTGTGGCCTTCAGTGGTTGTGCGTGTGAGTGCTGAGACTGCAGGTCAGCAGAGACGTATAGGATGACCTAGATAATCTCTGTCTTTTGTTTTGTTAACTTGCTCTGCTAAGTTTCTGTGACCAGAGGAATGTGCTAAAACTTTCAGTTCTGTAGATTAGATTTATAGACACTTAGACTGCCTTAAGGAGATGTGTCCAAGACCCCTCAAGGACTTCTCTCCTTTTTTTTTTTTTTTTTAATCAATCCTGAAGGGCTATAAATACCAGACACAGAAAATGTATGGTCAGAGATTTGGTGTGTGTGGACTGAAGGCCATGCTCAAGTAATCTCTCCCCCAGTGGCCATGGAGTAAACAAATGTACTTACATTCAAATATTCTGCCTGATTTTTGACTCAGAATTATTATGCTGAAAATTATTCTATCTTTTGGCGCACTGAACAGCGGATCTAGATAGCTCCATCCTTCTGGCGCCTCTGCCCAATTTCAGCGGGTGCACAGCTGACGAAAGACCTTCCCAGGCTGAGTACAAGATTCAGTGTTTCTACAGTGAGGGCATTTCGGAACTGAGGAGCTGGAACGGACTGGTTGACGGGTCCAAGAACTCTAAAGGTGGCTTCATTGTGAGTACATTTATTTGTAACCTTAAGGTAACAAGTAACCTTAACCGGGCAGGAAACCACCCCAGTTCATGACATATATATTGGCAAAAATAGTATATTGTGGGGTTTTTTACACAAAAAAAAACAAAAACTTTCATTGCCTTAGTTCCACCCATACTCCCACCCACTAGTATTGTATGCTGCGAGGCCAGCCCTCACTCCCCGTCTGACCACCAACTGCTTCACTAAACAATGGCCAACTCAACTCTCTCCTCTGGAGGCAACGGGGAGAAGGGGTTGATGTCTCCTCCATCCTCCCTTGCAGGTGGTGAATGAAGCGCCCGGGGGTGCCCCCCCCCCCAAAAAAAAGAACCCTTCTGGTTCAGCTTTCTGACCGTGTGCCTACCATTCCTCTGTGGGCACCTCCAGCAGCTGGTGGACTCTGGTCTCTGAGCTGAACCTGCCCTGCTTGCGCTGTGGAGCTTCGGAATATGGTAGCCCCAGCGGTGCAAAACGGCGGTCACGGTGAGTTCGCGCCATCCCCAGGAAAGCCTACCCCCCCCCCCCCCGGCCTCTCATGCACTCTCTCTCTTCCTGCTCCTCAGCTCCTCTCTCTTCCCCCGAGAGAATCAAGTAGGGGTCTCAGTGCTTAGTCTGATTGGTTAATGTTATAACCAATCACACTAAGCAGGAATGCTTATGTAGTGAGAAACGGTCTGTCCAAACTCCCCTGTTTGGGAGCGGGTGGGGAGGTTCCCCAACTGGAAATTCACAGAAGAAAAACTCAGACTTGGGACTATGGTCAGGCTTTGCATTGGATTTGTCTTGTAAGTCACAAGAAACATGTTACAGACATGTTAACAACAGAAAAAAACTTGTGGGCAGATTTACTAAGGCAGGGCAAATTAGCGAGTGCACAAATTATACAGAGCACCTAAGGGAGTGGCCAATTTTTGCCAGTGATCTAGTAATAACACACAAAAGTATGAGTATGAACATAGATGCAGACACTTCATTTCAAAAATGACCACCCATCCACCAAGAGCACATCAAAATTGCACACAGGCACACGTGAGGAAGCAGGTCATCAACACTGGCACAGCCAGTTCAGTGGAGCATAGTACATAAATGTCATGTCCGCTGCATGATCTGCAGTGAACATATGAATGAATGTGAGCCCAACATGCAGTAATGTAACGTGTTTATTAATGAAAGGGGAAAATGTACACAACATCCATATATCAGTCACCAGTAGAAGAACAGACAACCGGCTTCTAGCTTAGTTGGCGGGGGAAGAACAGCCAAGCGAGCTCCAGACGGAACTGGAGCGGCAGGAAAGGCAATAATAACAGGACTTACATACGCGTAGGAGCAGAAGGGCTCGGGAGTAACTACACGGTTCAGTCCAGGGGAAAGCCAACAGTCTGCAAGCCAGGATGTCCAGTGTTGACTGAAGCTGCCACACTGAATGCACACACTGCCTCCCTTAAGAATACAATATACTAACGAGGGCAAGTAGGCACAGCCATGTGGCAAGCAGGTGTGTAGTTAATTGGATGAATGTGTGTATGCGTGTGTGAGTGTGTGTGTGTGTGTGTATGTGCATGAGTCAATGTCTGATTCTCTGCGTTTTTCCATTGTCTCAGAGCTTGAAAAGAATGCCTGTTTCTCAGTGTAAGATTAGGCTGAGCAAGATTGTAAATAATGACGAAGGTTTTTTGTTTTTAATATACCGCAAATATCCAAAAGTTGTTCCAAATAAGGAAGAAACAATATCATTTCAGAGGAACATGTATATTTCAAAAACCTTCAGTGAGAACTACCACCAAGCAACACTGTGTTTCAGTGCAAGGAGTCAGATTATGGAACGATTTTGGACTTGAATTAAAACCATGTACAACCCTTGGACAATTTAAACAAAAACTAAAGGAAGAAATACTCCAAACATATATACAAGATGACATGTAAAATCACATAAGGATTGTCATATCCAGTCTGTGTTGTGTTGTTGCTTAGTTTTTTTGTCACATTTTGTCTTAGCTATGTTCTGAATTGTAATCGCTCTTGTTTTGTTTTTCTTTTGAATTCTTGGAAGGAATATGGGTGGGCAATATAAACTGCGGCTTCAGCCATCACCCATTTCGGATAACTTATGTTGAACTGTATAATCAGAGGAGTTATTGTCTAATTTGACCTTGTTGGATTTTCTTTCCCCCTTTGTTATATTATTCTGTTTCTTTTTTAATCTCTACTTTTAATCTATCTGAAATAAAGATTCATTCATTCATTCATTCATTCATTCATTCATTCATTCATTCATACCGAGCTGTTCTGTTCAGAATACCCGAAGTTAGGTTGACCAGGTCATGTAAAGATCATAGCAGAATGTTCGGTGCTGTCCATAGATTAGAAGCAGTCTCGGGGAAAGATGGCTCCAGCCGTCTTTAGGTTTAGATAAGGTCAGGGACGCCTGCCCAGGGTATAAGGAGCAACGCCCTTGAACACATGTTAGGGAGTTGGTGTGAGCAAGCTCTGAGAGATGTTATGCTGTGACCGATTGCCTCCTTTTGCTGATCAGAAAGAGAATAAACTCAGAACTTGGCTCAGAACTTGGAAACCGCCTATTGATTATTGATTCAGTCTCAATCAATTCATTTTTGATCTAACAGTATGTGTGCATGTGTGCATATGGTGATCCCACACAGCTGGTGAGTGTTTGGTAAGAGGAGGAAGGCGTGACTGTAGGACTGGCAGAGAGCAAGGCTCAATCAATTAATGAGAAGTAATCAAAACCTACAGCCACAGGTCATGGATGGGGTTAAACGACCCCAAACATGACAATAAAGCTTTTTTTTAAGCTTTTGTTTAAGTGAAAAACCCAGTAAAATAGTTTATTTCTGTTCGTTATATTTCAAAGTTTTGATTTTCATTTCACATGGCAGACTCCTTTTTTTTAATGTGTATAAATTAAAGGTCTGATGACACGTTTTTGAATTTATCTAATTTTTCAACACATAATACAATATGACAAAATAGGTTAGGCTGTGCAGTTCTAAGTCAAACAGGCTTTTTTTTTCACGCAAATATCCAATGTTTTCATGAGCGCCACATCACCAATTGCGTCAGTGGCTAGAAACCCCCCCAGCCATATTGTAGCATCACCGACAGAACACAATGGCTGCCCATTGTACACACAGGATGGAAGCGGTAGAAAACATTGACAATGGTTCCAGCACATGTAGTCTGGAATTGGTTTGTGTTGTCCAATCTTTAGATGATTATAGTTCAGAAGAATGGCATGACAATGAAGAATCTGGGGGCATCAGACCGTATAGGTTTGAGCCGTGCCAAGCGGGCATTGTGCCAAGCAAGTCAGACTCAGAGAGTGACGGTGGAGAGGCACACATGGCCGGTGCAGGAGCAGCGACAAACACACGGCAGGGGAACACCGAGTGTTATGCTTTTGTAACAGATATTGCAACAAATTATTTGTTCATAAATGTAATTTATTTAAACTTGATTTTTCAATAAAATCATAGCAGTGTATTCTCCGTGACTCAGGCATCGGGCTTATTATGTATTATATTTTGAGTTCTTGTTTTTTTTGTTTTGTACATGTGTACATGTGCAAAAGTGTTTTGTGTACATCATCTGCCGTCTTGTCAGCCAGCCAATATTGCTAACACTATCACATCGTGTTAGCCACTCCACACTGACATGGTTTGGTTGCGCTTCTTGAAGCGATGTCGGCCCTGGGGCGCAACCGTGGTTAACACGTCTCCTCTCCATGCGTTCGCTGGGCGATGTCAGCCCTGAACACCAACTGTAAGTGTTTCTGTTTATTTTTGTAAGTCTTCACCTTTTTGGGAACTGTTGTCATCATTCTTATGTTCAGTACATGTGCTGTGGTGAATTATGCGCATAAATCCATTCATCATGGCCTTCCGTGCGCTCTTACACAGGGCACGGAGAGGGAGGATGAAAAAACGAGGATTTTCGTCCAGGGTTCACCACAGCACATTTAATACAGAAAAACAGACAATTCCCAAAAAGGTGAAGACGTACAAAAAACACAAACACGCTTACTGATGGTGTTCGGGGGCCGGCATCGCCCAGAGAATGAATGAGAGGAGACGTGTTTGCCACAGGTGCATCCCAGAGTCGACATTACTTCAAGGACGCACGAGAGCCACGGCGAACATGGAGTGATTAACACGTCGTGTTATTTTATCTTCATAGTATATGAATCACAATATCAGTACAATGTAAAGAAACAAAGAAATTTGTCACTTACTGTTGGTGGAAAGGGGCTCGCTGGCTGGCGTGGTCACTGTGTTTTCGTTGATCGTGGTCGTTATTTTGCATTCTGTCAGTCATTTAAATCACCCTTTATTGTCATTCAACTGTACAACCAATCATGTACAGTAGAACGAGATTGTGTTTTACCTATCTACTGTGTTAATCACACACACCCCAAGTGTAGAATCAGGGGGCCGATGCCATGCAAGGCGTCGCCACAGATTTCCCTCCTCCATTCCATTATTGCTGAGCACCAAGCTGGACGGCAGGAAGTTCTACTTTTATATGGTCTTCGGCATGACCCAGCCGGGATTTGAACCCCTGCCTCCCGGGTGTGGGGTGGATGCTCTACCAACTGAGCCACCACTCCGGTTTTGGCGCTCCATTCCATCCCCGCCAGGGAGGATGGAGGAGGAGACATTAAACCCCCCGTGCTCCCGCCGGAGGAGGGAGGAGGGTTGGGTACCCAGAGGCATGGGGCGCGACAGCCGGGGTGAGGCCGCGTGCCGCGCTTAGGTCGGAGTTCCGCAGCGGCGGGCGCACCGGACCGCCGGCCCCCAGCGAGCTCCATGACGGGCACCCGTCAGCCCCCGGGAGGGACCGCCCGCGACGGAGCTCGCTTGGACGGGGGACGGCGGCGGCCAGGACGCTGCGCCGGCCGGCCCTCTTCCTTCCCTCCCGGCGGAGGGACTCGGACAGAGAGCCGGGCAGAGTCTCGGGAGACTCCCCCCTCCCCTGTGTGGGGGAGGGGGGAGTCTCCCGAGCAATTTATGCTCTCTACTACATCTACAAAGTCTTATGATTATCCCACGTAAATTTTGCTTGTATCCTGCAGCTATTTTCCGAAGCTGTTTATGCGACGGTCCATGACAGTGCATGGTGGCCATATTTGCTTTCTGGGCTCAAAGAAGTAAAACAGGAAAAGTAAATAAGGATTTCTTCTTCTTGGGTGTATTACATGTCATCCATGAGTTCTCCAACACGTGCCTGCCACCTTCTGAACTGGCAGATCAGTACAAATCAGTACAAATCCTCAGTACAGCCGGGGTCGTCAGAGTGAGTTGACAGGCACAGTTGCTGCGCTGTGCTACTGGGGGTGCATGAAATCTGATAGGTTAATACATGCTTTTTTGGTCCATTAAATCCTGGTGCTTTTAGCAGGAGATTGACAACCACAAAGCTTAGTAAATCACCTTGCACCAGTTATTTAAATACTCTCTTCCCTCAAATTTGCACTTTGACATGACAACTCCTACAAATACATATGCAATGAGGCCAGGCAAAAAATTAACATAGTCCACCCCTTTGACTTTGCTCTGTGCCCTTTAGTAAATCTCAACAACAGGGTTTTGCAATGGTGCAGCATGTTTCTCAATCTGGCCCTTTTTGCCGGAGTGTCACTTTAAACGTAACTATCTTAAACTTGTGTATGTTATTTATCTTGTTTGGTTGCTATTGTTTCTTCTTCATATACAGTATAGCAGGGGTCATCAACTACATTGATCCAAGGGCAAGAATTTTTCTCGGCTGACACTGTGAGGGCCAGATGCTCTCATACAATAAAATAAAATAAATATTTTTTTTCTAGGTGCTATATTATTATTTGATATATTAATATTCCCTACAAATTTATATTATTGTTTTAGGCTTTATCACTGTTAACAGGCTCATATTACCTGTACAGTTCGCTGTTGTGAAATTGTCAGGACAGGACGGTGCTCAGCCAAGAAAACCACACATGAATAGTTTGACCAGTGAGGTTTGATCCTTGGTCATTTTCATTTACACAAACGCACTTAAATTATTAGGGGTGAGTTCAAAAGATCAATCCAACAATTCAAATTGATCCACGTTTGACTAAGCCGATATCGATCCACAAAATATGTGGATCAGTATTTGAATATAATGCTTTTGCAGTCTGTGAAACACAAAACACAAACAGCTGGCTGAAGTCTCATGTGTTGAACAGTCACATGAGAGTTCCCTTCGCTGCATGCTCACATTACTTCTGTGCTTACATGGCAGCCACATAGTGGACTTGCCAACGTTAATTTATCAACAAAAGTCACGGCTAAATACTGTGCTCAACAGTTCCCAAATATTTTTCATAAAGTGGGGGTAAACGGTTTTGTACTATGTGCAGCGTTGTGTTGGAACATAAAAATCGACGATTGATGACCAATTTTCAAACAGAAAGCACACGGAGAACAGGCAACAGACCAAAGAGGGAGACTGTTGCAGCTGCTGGGGTAAGTAAAATGTTGTTGTTGTTTTTTTAAATTTGTGTCGTAAATTAATAATTCATCCAGGATGATGGTGTTTTCTTTTACAGACTATGGAAGTTAGTTACCCATTGGTTAAGCACTGTAAATAAATGCAGAATGAAGAAATAGTTTTAGTCAGGACTTCATGACGGAGGCAGCTGCCTTTAACCCCTTGCACTCTGGTCAATTTCCCTAAAAACGCCAAAAAATAACGTACCCAAAGTAAATCAAAAGCTGTTCTTCAACCCTTTGCAGCATCTTCATGGGGTTGGTCTCATTTAAAAGAAAACACTTTGAATTTTTTGGCAAAACAGTCATAATCTCTCTAAGTGCTCCTGCCACTGAGTAACAGTCATTTAAACATACTGAACTTGAAGAAAATAAATTTCGCCTGGGTGGTTTTTTGGATACAAATGCTTGCAAATAACACACAGCTTCAGATACTGGCTGGAAAATGCAACAGAAATGTAGAACCAAGTGTTATCCAGCCAAGGTCAAAATTTTGTAACAATACCACAAAAAATGAATATATTACACAGCTTTTTTCTTAGGTTGTTCCGAGGCGTTCGCAACATGACGGACCCGGACCGCTCCGCACAGTTGTAATTTACCGATCGGTCAAAAGTCATTTGGATTACAATTTTCACTCACCCCCAGAGATAGGGTGAGGAGCTCAGTCATCCGGGAGAGGCTCAGAGTAGAACCGCTGCTCCTCCACATTGAAAGGAGTCAGTTGAGGTGGTATGGGCATCTGATTAGGATGCCTCCTGGACGCCTCCCACTTGAGGTGTTTCAGGTACGTCCCACTGGGAGGAGACCCCGGGGCAGACCCAGGACTCGGTGGAGAGACTATGTCTCCCAGCTGGTCTGGGAACGCCTTGGTATCCCCTCTGAAGAGCTGGAGCAGGTGGCTGGGGAGAGGGAAGTCTGGGCTTCTCTGCTTGAACTGCTGCCTCCGCGACCCGGACCTCCGGAAAAGCGGTAGAAGATGGATGGATGGATGGAAAGAATAATTTAGCTTATAACACTTACCTGTCCACAACAGCAATGTCGCTGGCGAACGTCTCTTCCTCATTGTCAGACGAACATGACACTAGTCCACTTGTTACGGACTCGTGGTTCTGGTCACGCGGCCAGGTCAAACCATAATTCCATTATTGCGGTTTTGTGCTTCCATGATTGCGGTTTTGGCGAACGATTTTTCAAAACAAATAACAACAGTAGTAAGAAAAAAAGACTAGAGAACGCCTGTGTGTCACCCAGCCTTACACAAAACAGCTTTCGAACTTCTGTGCTTCAATTGGCTGGCTGTATTCGCAGCCGTTGGTGGGCGGGTCCTTCTTGCTAGGTTTTCAGTCATTGGTTCTTCAAGGTTTCAGAAACCCAATTCAAGGCTCTTATTAGTCGAATGAGAGGTCAATCACATCTAAACCAATCAAAGCACTCCTTTGGCTTTCTGTTTGCGGCTGTGTCTGTAGTGGAAGAATGGAAATGCAGCTTTTTTTTTCAGTGCGCTCTAGGACGCAGCGCCCTCTTGCGCCCTCGTGCACCCTCGTGCGCCCTCGTGCGCCCTCGTGTGGTCTAGGACGCAGAGACATGCCCGCCCGTGGTACACCAGAGTGCAAGAGGTTAAGTAACATTTGTATTTAATGACACATTTAATTTTGAACTTCTAGTACTTAAGTGAGAGATTTGAACATAATAATAATCATAATAATAATAATAATAATTACAACAAAATGAAAATGGCAGAATTAATAAAGGCTCCAGTACAACGAACCATGTTTAATTCAATTCAATTCCAATTCAACTTCATTTATATAGTGCCATTTCACAACAACAGTCATCTCATAGCACTTTCAACTGCACGGTGGCGCAGTGGTTTAGCACTGTGGCAGCACAGTTTTACCCTCGGCCGGGGGACCGCGGGGATCATGAGATTGTGGGTTCGATCCCAGCCCCCGACCAACAGTGAGCTGTGTGGAGTTTGCATGTTCTCCCCGTGTTGCGCGGGTTTACTCCGGGATTTCTCCGGTTTCCTCCCGCACACCAAAAAAACCATGTAGGTTTAGGGCGCTCGCGCACGCAGCGACCAGCAGCCGGTGGCTTGTCACCAGACTGCAAACCAAGTCTACCTACAGGTACAAATAAGTAACAAAAAAAAAAAAAAACTGTAGGGGAAACCCCCACAATTGCAGAAAGACCCCAGCAATCAGGCGATCCCCTGTGAGCGAGCACTTGGCGACGGTGGAGAGGAAAAAATTCCCTTTTAACAGGAAGAAACCTCCAGCAGAACCGGGCTCAGGGAGGGGCAGTCATCTGCTGCGTCTGGTTGGGGGGTGAGGGGATAGAGACGATGAAAAGAACAGACATGTAGAGAGCAAACAGCACGATGGGGACTCAATCTATGGGAGAGAACAAACAGATGTTAATGACCAGCAAAAAATATATAGTATATATATTTCATTGAGAGTGAAGAAAGGAATGAAGCCCAGTATAATTATTGGACGTCCCCCAGTTGTCTAAATCTAATATCAGCATAACTAAGGGAGGGTTCAGAAACACATGATCCCTCCCTATTTATAGGCTATATCAAAAAGGAAGGTTTTAACCCTATTCTTAAAAACAGAGATCGAGTCTGACTCCTGAATCCAGATTGGCAGCTGGTCTCACAAGAGAGGAGCTTGATAACTGAAGGCTCTGCCCCCCATTGTACTTTTGGAGATTCTAGGTATTACGAGTAATCCCGCATTTTGGGAGCATAGTGCTCTGTTGGGATAATAGGGTAATATCAGATCTTTTAAATAAAAAGGGGCCTGATTGTTTAGAGCTTTGAAAGTGAGAAGAAGGATTTTAAACTTAATTCTAAACTCTATGGGAAGCCAATGATGGGAGGCCAGAACCGGAGAGATATGATCTCTCTTTCTAGTACCTGTTAAAACTCGTGCAGAAGCATTTTGGATCAACTGAAGACTTTTTATAGATGTTTTAGGACAACCTGATAATAAAGAGTTACAATAATCTAATCTCGAGCTAACAAAAGCGTGGATCAGTTTCTCAGCATCACTCTGAGACAAGATGCTCCTAATCTTGGCAATATTATGCAAATGATAGAAGGCAGTCTTAGAAACAAATTTAATATGTGAATTGAAAAACAAATCTTGATCAAAAATAACTCCAAGGTTCCTCACAGAGCTAATAAGAGAAAGAGTAACCATATCCAAACTAAAAGTTTGATTTGGAAAGGTATTTCTAAGGTTTTTTTGGACCAACAAGAATGACTTCAGTCTTATCTGAATTTAATAGCAGGAAATTACAAGTCATCCAAGCTTTGATTTCCTTATGACAGGCTTCTAACTTGGCTAATTGATTACTATCATCTGGCTTCATTGACAGGTATAATTGTGTGTCACCTGCATAACAATGAAAATGTATACAGTGCTTTCTAATAATGTTGCCTAATGGAAGCATATATAAACTAAAAAGAGCAGGGCCTAGCACAGATCCCTGTGGAACTCCATGACTGACCTATGAGTGGAAAGAAAACTCATTATTCACATGAACAAACTGGAACCTATCAGATAAATAAGATCTAAACCACTGCAATGAAGTTCTATTAAGTCCAACATAGTGTTCTAATCTATCAAGTAGAATATTATGATCGATAGTATCAAAATCTGCACTAAGGTCTAAAAGGACAAGTACAGAAACAAGTCCATTATCAGATGCGATCAGGAGGTCATTAGTGACCTTCACTAAGGCTGTTTCGGTACTATGATGGATTCTAAACCCAGATTGAAACTCTTCAAATAAACCATTTCCCTGCAAGTGGTCAAATGATTGCGTGGCAACAACTCTTTCTAAGATTTTTGAAATGAAAGGGAGATTAGAGATTGGTCTCTTCTCTCTCTCTTGGTTGTCCATCGATCCAATGATGACCATCCCTCATGTGTTAAGTCCTCTTCTTGCATGAGCACGGAGATGGCTGTTTACGCCGATCCTTGATCGGCAGACACGGCTGCAGTAGGGGCAAGGAAACTGCCCAGGTAATAACGCCTTTCTTCATGCCTTTGCTTCAGCTACATCAGCTCGCCTCTTCTCTTCAAAGTATTCTCGCGCCTGGGTAGTGAGGGCACGCCAGCCTGGCCTGTCCATAGCCCACAGCTCTAATTGTTTGGGAAGGATGCCAGTGTGTCTGATGTTGAGCATCACGCAGTTTTTGAATCTTTTGCATGGTCTGCCTTGGTTTCGCTTCCCAGAGCAGAGTTCACCATACATGAGCTGCTTGAGCAGTCTGTGGCCATCCATCCGGATCACATGACCAACCCATTGGAGCTGGGCTTTCAGAATCATGACCTCAATGCTGGTCATCTAAGCTCTGTCCAGGACCTCAAGGTTTGTGACCCGGTCTTGCCAGTGAATGTTCATGATCATCCATAGACTTCTCGTGTGGAGCTTCTCTATCTGCTTCAGGTGTTTTTTGTACACGGTCCACGTCTCACATCCATAGAGAAGGCTGGTGAGGACAACGGCCCTGTACACTTTGAGCTTCGTGGACAGCTGGATGTTGTGCTGGTTCAGGACGCGAGAGCTTGAATGGCCTTGCAGATTCTGGCATTGATCTCCTTATCCAGGCTGCCATCGTTGCTGATGGTGCTGCTGAGTCAGCTGCTGAGTTGTCTACCGTCTTCAGTTGGGTACCCTCGATGGAGATAGAGGGGGGGTAGGACAGTGAAGGCGGGTGCTGTTTGGAACAGTACCTCTGTCTTGCTGAGGCTGATGGTAAGACCAAAGAGATTGGTCTATAGTGAGCTAAAACTCCTGGATCCAGCGTTGGCTTTTTGAGTAAGGGTTTAATTACAGCAGTTTTAAAAGCCTGCGGTACATGGCCTAAAGTTAATGAAGAATTGATTATATGAAGAATAAAGCTACCAATAAATGGGAAGACTTCTTTAAATAACCTGGTAGGAATAGGGTCTAAAAGACAAGTTGAAGGCTTGGATGAGGAAACTATTTTGGCTAACTCTAAAAGGTCAATTGGAGTAAACTGATCCAAACAGATGTCAGTTGAAGGAGTTGTAGTAGTTACTGTATTTAAGTTAATGGTGGGAAGAATCTGACTGATTTTATCTCTGATAGAAGAAATTTTATTATTGAAAAAAGTTCATGAAGTCCTGAGGAGTAAACTCTAAGGGAATGCTAGGACTGGCAGAGTCCTGACTCTTTGTCAGCCTGGCTACAGTGCTGAAAAGAAACCTGGGATTATTCTTGTTCTCTTATATTAATGCAGAATAATAGCTTGTTTACTCAATAGAACTAAACTGAAATGATCAAATTTTCCAGGAAATTAATTGAAACCCTTTTTCAAAACTTGAAAGTTAATTTGTAGTTAAAATATAAACAAAAAAGAAAATAAATTATTAAATCCTACTGTGGTTTGGGGATCTAAAAATATGATTATTAATTGATTATTAATGTTTTAAAAAATATCTTCTCCTTTTCATCACCCCTAAAGTTCTGTGAAGACTGGGTTTCCACTTTAAGATCCATCCTGCACTGAGACCTTCTGAAGGGAAGACGTTGTCAGTGGAGGAGCCATCCCTGCTTCCTTGTGGATTTCAGCACCAAAGAAGACCTCAAATTTTTCAGGGGTCCATCCATCCATCCATCCATCCATCCATCTTCTACTGCTTTTCCAGAGGTCCGGGTCGCGGAGGCAGCAGTTCAAGCAGAGAAGCCCACACTTCCCTCTCCCCCGCCACCTGCTCCAGCTCTTCAGAAAGGATACCAAGGCATTCCCAGACCAGCTGGGAGACATAGTCTCTCCACCGAGTTCTGGGTCTGCCCCGGGGTCTCCTCCCAATGGGATGTGCCCAAAACACCTCAAGTGGGAGGTGTCCAGGAGGCATCCTAATCAGATGCCCATACTACCTCAACTGACTCCTTTCAATGTGGAGGAGCAGTGGTTCTACTCTGAGCCTCTCCCAGATGACTGAGCTCCTCACCCTATCTCTGAGGGTGAGTCCAGCAATCCTGCGGAGAAAGCTCATTTCAGCCGCTTGTATCCGCGATCTTGTTCTTTCGGTCATTACCCAAAGCTCGTGACCATAGGTGAGAGTAGGAACGTAGAGTGGCTGGTAAATCGACAGCTTTGCCTTAGAACTCAGCTTCCTCTTCACCACAACAGACTGGTACAACGTCTGCATCACTGCAGATGCTGCTCCGATCCGTCTGTCAATCTCTTGCTCCATTTTCCCCTCACTCATGAATAAGACCCCAAGATACTTATACTCCTCCACTTGGGGCAGGAGCCTGTCCCCAACCCAGAGAGGACAATCCACCTTTTTCCGGCTGAGGACCATGGACTCAGACTTGGATGTGCTGATTCTCATCCCAGCCGCTTCACACTCAGCGGCAAACCGTCCCAGCAAGAGCTGTAGGTCATTGCTGGACGAAGCCAACAGGACAACATCATCTGCAAACAACAGAAATGAGATCCTTTGGTCACCAAGCATGACGCCCTCCATTCACTGGCTGCGCCTAGAAATCCTGTCCATAAAATTTATGAACAGGATTGGTGACAAAGGACAGCCCTGGTGGAGTCCAACTCTCACTGGGAATGAGTCTGACCGAGTGTTGGCAATACGAACCAAACTATCACAACGGTTGTACAGAGACCGAATAGCTCGTAACAACAAGCCCGATACCCCATACTCCCGAAGCACCCGCCACAAAAAACCACGAGGGACGCGGTCAAATGCCTTCTCCAAGTCCACAAAACACATGTAAACTGGTTGGGCAAACTCCCACAAACCCTCGAGAATTCTCGAGAGGGTAAAGAGCTGGTCCGATGTGCCACGGCCAGGACACAAACCACATTGCTCCTCCTGAATCCGAGGATCGACCAGCGGCCAGACTCTCCTCTCCAGTACCTTGGCATAGACCTTCCCAGGGAGGCTGAGGAGTGTGATCCCTCTAAAGTTGGAGCACACTCTCCGGTCACCTTTTTTGAAGAGAGGAGCAAACACCCCGGTTTGCCATGCCAAAGGCACTGCCCCCAACCTCCACACAATGTTGCAGAGGCGTGTCAACCATGACAGCCCTACAACATCCAGGGCCTTGAGGTACTCAGGGCGAATCTCGTCCACCCCTGGGGCCTGGCCACCAAGGAGATTTTAAACCACCTTGGCGACCTCAGCCCCTGTGATAGGCGAGTCATCCCCCTCATCCACAAACCCTGCTTTCTCTGTGGAAGGCGTATCAGTGAGATTGAGGAGATCCTCGAAGTATTCCTTCCACCGCCCGACAATATCTCCAGTCGAAGTCAACAGCGCCCCATCTGCACCATACACAGTGTGGACAGGGAGCTGCTTTCCCCTCCTGAGCTGCCAGACAGTTTGCCAGAATCTCTTCGAGGCTGACCAAAAGTCTTGTTCTATGGCCTCACCGAACTCCTCCCACACCCGGGTTTTTGCTTCAGCAACCACCCGAGCTGCACTCCGCTTGGCCTGCTGGTACACCTCAGCTGCTTTGGGAGTCCCACAAGCCAACCAAGCTTGATAGGACTCCTTCTTCAGCTTAATGGCCCCCCTCACTACTGGTGTCCACCACTTAGTTCGGGGGTTGCCACCACGAGATGCACCGACCACTTTGCAGCCGCAGCTCTGGGCCGCCGCTTCAACAACAGAGGTGGAGAACATGGCCCATTCAGACTCCATGTCTCCAGGCTCCCTCGGAATGTGGTTGAAGTTCTTCCGGAGGTGGGAGTTGAAGACCTCCCAGACAAGGGCCTCAACCAGACGTTCCCAGCACACCCTCAATATATGTTTGGGTCTACCAGGTCTGAATGGCTTCCTCCCCTGCCATCGGATCCAACTCACCACCAAGTAGTGATCAGTTGACAGCTCTGCACCTCTCTTTGCCCGAGGGTCCAAGACATACGGTCGCAGGTCTGATGACACGATAACAAAATCGATCATTGACCTGCGACCTAGGGTGTCCTGGTGCCAGGTGCACATATGGACACCCTTATGCTTGAACATGGTGTTCGTTATGGACAAACTGTGGTTAGCACAGAAGTCCAATAACTGAACACCACTCGGGTTCAGACCGGGCAGGCCGTTCCTCCCATTCACTCCCCTCCAGGTTTCACTGTCATTGCCCACGTGCGCATTGGAGTCCCCCAGAAGGACAATGGAGTCTCCGAGAGGAGCACCCTCTAGTACTTCACTGTACATCCCATACTTCATTCCTCACTGGAACTTTACTTCATTCTCACTGTACTTCAGTCCTTATGTATACATGCTTCATGCACTGAAGTTGTTTACTGACTCTGGGTTGCTAACTTGACACTACACACCCTTTGCACTAAAGAAAGCACTTGTGAGCACTTTGTGAAATCATAAGTTAAATAATGAAAAGTGCATTATTACCCACACCAAGGAGGTAATGTACATAATCTGGGTGGTTTGTCTGTCTGTCTGTCTGTTAGCAGGATTAAGCAAAAACTCCTGTATGGATTCTGATTAAACTTTCACCAGAGGTGAAAATCCTTGGGCCAAGGATGAACCCATTAAATTTTGGTGATGTGAAGGTGCATACCTCCACCAAGGACCTTGTTTGTATTTATGCAGCAGGATTACACAAAAACTACCAGAAGGATTTCGATGAAATTTTCACCAGCAGTGGTCCTTGGGCTAGAAAGGAACCCATTACATTTTGGTGATGATCCCAGAATGCACACCTCCACCAATGCTCTTATCTTTTCAGTGTGTTAGTAAGAATGCTCCAAAACTACTGAATAGACATTGATTCAATTTTCACCAGAAGTGGCTCTAGGCCTACAAACAAACCCATTACAGTTTGGAGATGATCCATGAAGGGATGAAAGGATCCTTGGCAGAGGTATATGCTCTCTGAGTGGTTTTCTAGTTGTAACTGATTTGGGGTCAGTTCTTGTGATAATTTATGTATTAACAAAGTTAGAGTATTCCCGGTCCAATTTGCAGCATTAGGTCTCTAAGATTTTATTTTTTTTTTTTTGTCCTCACAAGTAAAATAGCTATTAAAATGGTAATTTCCCTGATTTAATTGGGATTGGATCGGATCAAATTGAATCAGAACTGAACTGATTCAGAATCTCAAGAATCGGTATCGAATCAATTCTGGAAATTAGTGATGATCCCCAGCCCTGTAAATTATATAGTCAGAGCTGGGTAGAGTAGTTTGAAATTGAAGCCAAGTAAAAGTAGTGATACCTTATATTAATTACTCAAGTACAGTATAAGAGTAGCAGTGACCCCAAAAAATTACTTAAGCAAAAGAAAATACTGTATCGACTTAAAAAGTGACTTGAGTTGTTATTTTGTCTTGACAGTTTGAAAGTTTTTTTCTCCTAAATTTTTAATGGCAGTTTTCTTGTAAATTTACTAATTTTACTGCTTTTTTTTAAACTTCTTTTAAAATTTTAATTTTAAACTTTTTTCTTCATTATTTTTGTTTTTGCCCTTATAAATTTTGGACTATTATACATTTGAGATTTTATTCTCATAAATTTGTGAAATTTTCTCAAAATCTCAGTCAGTTTTCTTGTAAATGTAATGCATTTCTCATTGATTTGTGGGGTTTTATTCCTAATTTTTCTCTGCTTTATAATGAATTTATTATGTTTTTTTTCCTGAAGTTTGTGGTAAAATTGTGACTTTTTTCACATATATCTGAATGTGAATTTGCAAGGCCAGAACAAAACAATGCATTTAAGCTTCAAGATTCAAAGATTTTATTTGTCAATACTAGTGTACATACAGGATGTACAGGAGGATTAAAATGCTCTTTCTCTCTCTTCAGTGGTGTGCATAATATAAAAAAATGCAATGATGCTGGAAAAACAACAACAGCAGTCTATGTACAGTAATGCTACCCATAGTGCAAATAGCGACAAAAGATAAAACCCAGACATCTCATAGTGCAAATAAAGATAAACGATAAAACCCAGCAATCCTATATACAGAAAAACTAGAGCAGTAATACTTGAAGTTGTAAGTTTGATGCGGTAGTGTAGGTGCAAACAGTGACAGATAGGACTGCACATGATCAGGACTACAATAACAGAAAGCAGCAGGTATGACATTTGTGTAAATGTTGTAGTAAGGTGCAAAGACATACAGCAGCAGATGTATTGTATTACTGTTGGTGTGGCAGTCTTTCTGTGCCAACAGCTGAGGTAGTTATTGTGCGGGTGAGTGCGTTCTGGGCTGGAAGGATGGGGGTGGGGGGTGAACAGAGTCCAGGGTCCTGATAGCCTGGTGAACAAAGCTGTTTAGCAGTCTTGTGGAGCGTGCCCGGAGGCTCCGGTACCTTTTCTCCAAAGGCAGGGGGCTGAAGAGGGAGTTTGAGGGGTGGGAGGTGTCGCCTGCAATGTTGATGACTCTGCGGGTGAGGTAGATGTCTGAGAGGGAGAGCAGAGGGGCACCGATGATCTTGCTGGCTGCTTTCACTGTATGTTGTAGTGTCTTCTGGCAGGAGGCAGTGCCACACCATGATGCAGCTTGTGAGGATGCTCTCAATGGTGCGCCAGTAGAATGAGCACATGATGGAGGAGTGGTACTCATCCTCTCCTCAGTTTGCGGAGGAAATAGAGGTGAGTTTGAGCCTTCTTGGCCAGTGATGTGGTGTTGTTGGACCAGGAGAGGTCCTCGGAGATGTTGAGTCCCAAGTGTCTGAGTTTTTGTGTTAGGTGCTGGAGGGATGATTGTGTTGAATGCTGAACTGAAGTCCAGGAACAGCATTCGCACATAGGAGTTCTTTGAGTCCATGTGGGTGAGAGCTGGATGAGGAGCAGCAGCGATGGCATCTTTTGTGGAACTCTTTGACCTGTATGCAAACTGAAATGAGTTGTGGGAGGGAGGGAGGGTGGACTTGATGCTCTGCATGACCAGCTGCTCAAAGCACTTCATTATGATGTGGGTGAGTGCTAGGGGCCGGTAATCATTGTAGCTGGATGGGACGGGCTTCTTTGGGACTGGTATTATGGTAGCAGTTTTGAAACATGTTGGAACAACAGCTTGACTCAGGGAGATGTTGAAGATGTCGGCCAGGATATTCTTGAGCTCCTCCACACAGTCCTTCAGAACGTGACCTGGTATGTTGTCTGGTCCAGCTGCCTTGCGTGGTTTGATCATGGAGAGAGTCCTCGTCACACTAGCTGGATTCAGGCTTATGGTCAGCTCATCTGAAAGAAGTGTGGTCTTCTCTGCTGATGTGCTGTATTGTGTTTCAAAGCAGCCAAAGAAGTCATTTAAGTTGTTAAGCAGTGTGATCTCACTTGCACAGGTCTGAAGTGGAGGTTTGTAGTGGTGAGGGTCTGTATGCCACGCCAGAGAGAATGTGCATCTCTAATGTTGCTGAAGTGTCCGAACATTTTCTTGCTGTACTTCCATTTTGGTTCCTTGATGCCACGGGACAGGTTGGCCCTAGCTGTTGTTAGTCCCGCAGTGTTGCCAGCCCTGAAGGCTGCATCCCAAGCCCTCAGGAGTCTGTGGACCTCTACTGTCATCCATGGCTTTTGGTTGGCGTGAACAGTGATGGTTTTGCAGTGAGTGACATCATCAATGCATTTAGCTATGTATGCTATAGTAACCTCAGTGTACTCCTGTATGTTTGTGTATCCATTGTGAGTGGCTGCAAGCTTGAAAGTGTCCCAGTCTTAAGTGCTGAAGCAGTCTTTCAGAACATCCGATGACCCCTCTGGCAGCAAAATATTTTCTTTTTTGTTGATCTGATTGTTTTCACTCTGGGTCTGTATGCAGGCCTTAGCAAGATGATGATGTGATCAGAGAGACCCAGTGGGGAAGGGGGGGGAGCTCTGCATGCTTTCTTGTGAGTTGTGTACACCAGGTCCAGCAAATTGTCTCCTCTTGTTGGAAAGTCCACATGTTGTAGTTTTGGTAGGAGGGCCTTTAAATCTGCATGATTGAAGTATCCTGCTGTGATGAGGAATCTGTCTGGATGCGCTGTTTGTGTCTCACTTATAGCCTGATGGAGTTCATTTAGTGCTTTCTCCTCTTGCCAATGGTGGTGGGTGGGACATACATACATGACGACTAGCAGGACAGATGTAAATTCTCTCGGTATGTAAAAGAGACGGCACTTGGTGATCATAAACTCCACCAATGGAGAACAATGTTTATGCACAACAGTCGCATCTTGGCACCAAGCGTCACTGATGTAAACATACACGTCTCCCCCGTGGGTCTCCCCTCCTTCCATGAACACCCTATCAGCACAATAGCATGTTAGGCCTGCTAACTGAATGACAGAGTCCAGGATATTGTCATTTAACCACATTTCCGTAAAGATAAAAACACAGCAGTTCCGCTCATCACGTTGCGTAGTTCTCAGGAGCTGTATGTGGTGTATTTTGTTGTCAAGTGAGCGTATGTTGGCCAGAATGAGTTTACCTCTGATCTTGAATAAAATTATGAATAAAACTGTTTAATTCAATAAAATTCATTAAAATGACCAACAATGCAGTCACTTCTGTTGTACACTGCCGACAAAAAGTGTTCACCCCCTTGGATCTTTCAGCCTTTTATTACTTTTGTAAATTAAATCATGGTCAAAATAATTTGGCTTTTTTTGCAAAAAATTGCATTGCAAAAAAAGCTTCTTTCATGTCAAAGTGAAACAGATTTTTACAAACAACTGTCAGTTAATTAAAATTATATATGGTAAAGTAATTGATTGCATAAGTATTCATACTCTTCAAGTCAGTATTTAGTAGATGAACCTTTGGCTGCAATCACAGTGCTGAGTCTGTGTGAATAAGTCTCAATCAGGCTGGCACATCTGGACACTGCAATTTTTCTCCATTCTTCCTTGCAAAACAGCTCAAGCTTTGTCAGGTTGTTCGGGGATTGGGTGTGAGCAGCATTTTTCAAGTCCAGTCACAAATTTTAAGATCTGGGCACTGACTTGGCCTCTCCAGAACATTCACCTTGTTGTTTTGGAACCATTTCTCTGTAGCTTTTGCTGTATGTTTAGGGGTTGTTGTCTCACTGGAAAAGAAATCTCCTAAGTCGTAGTTCTCATACAAATTAGCTGTGGAGAAGCATCTCCAGAGTATGACATTGCCACCACCATGCTTCACAGTGAAGATTGTGTGATTGTGGTGATGTGCAGTGTTTGGTGGTCACCAAACATGGTATCTAGTGTGAAGGTCAAAAAGCTCAATTTTGTCTGATCAGACCAAAGAACCTTCTTCCAATTAACCTTGGAGTCTCCCACATGCCTTTGGGCAAATTCCAGGTGAGATTTCATGTGAGCTTTTGTTAACAGTGGCTTTCTCTTTGCCACTCTCCATACAGCTTGGACTGGTGAAGAACTCTGGCAACAGTTGCTGCATTTACAGTCTCTCCCATCTGGGCCACTGAAGCTCTCAACTCCTTCAGACTGGTTGTAGGTGTCTTGGTGGCCTCCCTCACCAGTCTTCCTCTTGCTCAGTCACTCAGTTTGTGAAGATAGCGAGCTCTAGGCAGATTTAGACAAGTGCCATACTGCTTCCATTTCTTAATGATGGATTTAACTGAACTACGTGGGATGCCCAGTGAGTTGGAAATATTCTTGAAGCCATCTCCTGTATTATACTTTTCAACAGTCTTTTCTCTGAGTTGCTTGGAGTGTTCTTTTCTCTTCATGCTGCAATTGTAGCAGGAATACTGATGAACCAGAGACTGGACCTCCCAGACACAGGTGTTTTTATACTACAAACACTTGACACACACTAACTGCACTCAAGTGATCTCCATTTCACTAATTATAAGACTGCAGCATCAACTAGCTGGACTTCTGTTGAATTAGATCAGTCAAAAGGGGTGAATACTTATGCAATCATTTAATTTACCTTATATAATTTTAATTAATTAACAGTAGTTTGTAAAAATCTGTTTTTATTTTGACATGAAAGGAGCTTTTTTTCAAATTTTTGTCAAAAAAGCAAAATTATTTTGACCATGATTTCATTTTATAAACCAATAAAAGCTTGAAACATCCAATGGGGGTGAATACTTTTTATCGACATTGTAATATTATGTTATAGCGTAATAATTTTTATGGTCCTCACCCCTCGCCCTTAGTCAAAACCTCCTTAAAAGTTAGTAGCCTAAGCATCTTTTCTCTTATAAATTCAGACAGTCCCAAAAATATTCAACATCTTGCACAATAAAAAAAATAAAAGCCAAGGTTTGCATCATTAATTAAACGTTGACATGGTTTGTACAGACGATCCAATGGCAGATACCGTAACAGAAATATACAGAGACTTAAATGCAAGGTTTTGAGTTTTCTGGACGGGATCTGACCTAGGGAAGGAGGAGAGAACAGGATGCAAGTTATGGGCAGGGTTAAGAATGATGATGAGGAGGTGAGGAGAACTACTTCTGGGTGAGTATTGGCAGGTTGGTTTGGACGAAGGATCCAGTAACAATGAGTTTCAAGAGAGGTGAGCACAGAAGTACCCCGGGCCCGGGGGCTTTCCTGTGATGATATGGGTTTTTTTTTGTTTTGTTTTTTTTGATTTTGTGTACTTTAGTGATCCCCACAGGGGAAATTGAGGGCATCCACCTGGATGGATGAAGCAGCCACGGTATGGCTCTATCCCTTAACCATTCACACACACATTCACACCTAGGGCCACTTTAGAGTCTCCAATTAACCTATCCTGCATGTTTTTTTGGCCTGTGGGAGGAAACCGGAGAAATCCCGGAGTAAACCCATGCAGATACGGGGAGAACATGCAAACTCCACACAGATCACTGTTGGTCAGGGGCTGGGATCGAACCAGGGATCCCATGGCCAAGGGTGAGTTGCTGTGCTGGTGCAGTGCTAACCACTGTGCCACCGCACCTTGTTTGTGGAATGTTGCGTGATAAATCAATCTCACTTGTTTTTCCTTTTCCAGGTGGATGCAGGCAGATGTGGACCATTATTAATTTGCAGCCCTTTTATTGTAAATCTGCAGCTTTTTGCTCATAAATTTAAAACTTTTTTCATAACTTTTTTCTTTAAAATCTGCATCTTTTTTCTTGTAAATTTGCAACTTTCCTCTCAGAATTTTTCCATTTATTTCTTGTAAATCTGTAACTTTTAAATCTAAAAATTTTCTTGTAAATCTTCAGCTTTTTTTCTTCATGAATTTGCTGTTTTTCTTCAGAAATTCACTGCTTTTTTGTCATAAATCTGCAGCTTTTTCTTGTAAATCTGCAACTTTTTTCTCATAAATTTGCAAGTTTTTTCCTTTAATTCCATATTTTTTTCTATAAATTTAAAACTTTTTTTCTCATAAATTCAGAGCATTTTTATTCTAAATTTGCAACTTTTTCTCATTGCAAAATTTTTATTGCAAATTTGCAGTTATTGTCTCATAAAACTTGCAGCTTTTTATTGCAAATTTGCAGCTTTTTTCTCATTCTTTTTTCTTGTAAATTT
This sequence comes from Pholidichthys leucotaenia, assembly GCA_020510985.1. Classification (NCBI taxonomy): domain Eukaryota; kingdom Metazoa; phylum Chordata; class Actinopteri; order Cichliformes; family Pholidichthyidae; genus Pholidichthys; species Pholidichthys leucotaenia. The sequence continues at coordinate 220,576,063 of CM035844.1, forward strand.
GAATCTTTTTTAAATCAGCATTCTTTTTTCTTGTAAATTTTCCACTTTTTTCCCTTGTGAATTTTATTACTTTTTCTTCAGAAATTCACTACTTTTTTGTCATAAATCGGCAAATTTTTCTTGTAAATTTGTGTATTTTATTCTTCTAAATATGCAACGTTGATATGGACACTGGATTAATTTTTAATTCTGTGTAACTGATTAAATTTTCTTTGTTCATCTGGCTAAAGATTTTATAATGTTTTTGTTTTTCAGGATTTGAACTCTTTTCTCTTACAAATATAGGGGGCCCTAAACACAGTCTTTATAGGGCCCTGACTACAGCAACACCGATAGTGTCCCCCTCAATATTTTATCTTGAGAAAATGATCCTTTTATTGTCCCCCAACAGTGAATGTGCTGCATGGAAAACTGTAGAAATAAATCAATTTCACCAACATATTGTGGTTAATTTGACTAAAGTGACCACTGGAAATATTCTAGATGGATGGATGGTTTTTATGTACCTTGAGTGTGGAAATTATGTGAGCATACGAGTTTGTGTTGTCATGCCCACAGCAAATGTGCAATGCCTCTGAAAAATCCACACTGTAGTTAAGGCCCAAAGTGTTTGCAAACACTTTCGTTTATCCATGGCTTTAATGTGCAATTTTTTTTTTTTTCGGTTAAAAAATAGCATTTGCTCCAAAATGGACCACAACTTACTGTAGGGAGACACGGTGAAGTCACCACATGGAAACACTGAGCTGAGTGTTAATAATACATATGTCTGTGGTTTCCTTAAACGCCGGCGAACCATCTGTCCCAAGCAGCCTGAAGCCTCCCTGATCTAATTGTCCCGTCTGTGGTGTTTGATATGCATAATTACACTTTTAATAATCTTTGCTGTGTAGGTGATGTTTGCCAGGAGTTCACAGAGATTTGTATCTCTGCACGGGTTGTGAGGGATATTATGAAGCCGCAGTTACCTGTGTCCTAATCAGTCAGAGACGCCACATGCACACAACTTTACATCTACACGCTACGGTGAGTTTACGGTGAACCATAAAGCTATTTTTGCCAGATAATTAAAAGAAACAAGAATGAAACTAAAAATATACTGTATCGGCCTGTCAGTAAATGTCCCTTTTTATGCCGTTTCCATTGATTAATTTTAAATGTTGACATTGTCAGTGACATATAGATGTCACTTTATAGACTGAAAATTGTTTCTGTTGTTTTACAGCTCATTAGAAATCATCTTCTGTGTCTCTTATTCTCAAACTCTCCATTTTCTTCCAGCTCTTTACTATTCATGAGCCTGTGGAAGAAAGGAATCAGACGAGACACAAGCTGATGACACAAAACTTTATTTCCTCCAACCAGCAGAACAGACTGTCTCTGAGTGCCACAGCGGACTGTTTTATACATTTTCTTCCCGCCTATGGCTGTCAGCATAAACACATTTACATACCAGTTACCAAGTGTGAGCACACATCCACATACACATTAACACATTCGCACCCCCTGCGTTTTAAGGTGTGAGCCTGGCACAGCATGGGTGAAAGGCACATCTTTATCTACTACATACCCTCCGGTGCTGTGGCGCCCCTGGCTAGCACCTCCAACACCCTGAAGTACTGGGTGGAATGTGATCTCCTTTGTGTCACCACACAGCGCCCCCCCCCCCCCCCCGAACACCCAGAAGGGGTCCTAACCCTCTGGACCTTTGGGATTGAGCAAGCACCCGTAGCGGCTGTAACGTGGGCTGGTCAAAGCCCCTTCCTGTTGAGGAGGGTAGAAAAAAGGCTTGGTCTCTGGAGGGGGAAAAGTTGGGGATGGGAAAAAGTCCTCTTTCGGGGGAACACTAACCTGCGGACCCACTGTAGGAGGGTGCCCGCGCCGGGGAGCTTAAGCCAACATCACCTGCTCATCTGCCAACATGTAAGCGCGCTTCAGCCTCTCTATGCAGACGGTTTCCTTACGCCCCCCCCCCCCCCCAAAGTCTAACACAAAATGTTTCTCCCCAGTTTCCAGCACTCTGAACTGGCCGTCATACCGCGGACGGAGCGGGGTTCTGTAGGCGTTATGCCTGATGAAAACGAATTTGGTGTTCTCTAAGTGCTTTGGAACAAAAGTGCAGGGAAAACAATAGTGCGCCAGGCCCGGATCATTGGCAGCCCCTGTACCGGAAAAAAAGTGTGTGGGCAGATCGGTACTGGCCGCGGGGCTCTCTGGCAAAAATTCCCCGGGATCTGCAACGGCTGAGAAAAAACGAGTTCTGCTGGGGAGGCTGCCAAATCTTCCTTAGGTGCAGAGCGCAACCCCAATAGGACCCAAGGCAGGCATCCGTTAGTGAGGCTCTGAGCACTGCTTTAAGTGACCTGTGAAAATGCTCACATAAACCATCAGCCTGTGGGTTGTAAGTGGGGGTGTGGTGGATTTTGACCCCAAGGCTGTCGGCCATCATGGACCAAAGTTTCAAAACAAATTGCGGACCCTTGTGGGAAGTGATGTCCGACAGGGATCCGAACCGTGCAACCCAAGATGACAAAAACACACAGGCTACCTTGGCTGACATGGTGGAACTCAGCTGAACCACCTCTTGCCAATGCGTACTGTGGTCCACGATTGTTAAAAGGTGTGTGAATCCCTGCAATGGCGGAAGGGGACCCATAAAGTCCACATGAACGTGGTCGAACCTCCTGGCTGGAATTTGAAAAGGCTTGAGGGAGGCTTTGGTGTGCTTGTGTACCTTAGCCCGTTGGCATGCAGTGCAAGCTGCAGCCCATTCTTTCACATCCCTGCGTAAGTGAGGCCTGTCATAGTGAAAGAATGGTCAGCTCATGTGCAGTGTGCCATCCCAGAGAAAACACACATGACACAGAAAAGCTAAGATTAGACAATTTATTAATCCAAAAAGTCAGCACAGTTAGGGAAAAATGTCACTCACCAGAGGAAGACTCAGCCTGTGGGGAGGAGATGAGAGCTGATTAATAGGATGAGGGAGATTGGGAAGAGTGGAAGACAAATTGCCACTTACGGAAGCTAAGCAGAGAACCCGACAGAGAGATTCAGCAGGAATAGATGAACCAGCGGGATGAGGCTGGCAGTGAGTAGGGAAGGAGAGGAGCTGGAGACAGTGTCTGACCGGGTGGAGACAGGCAGCTGAAGTGGAGGTGAGGATGATGGAGCAGGTGAGTGCACAACAATCCCCGGAGATACACCTCACGGATAGCAGCAACCTGAGAGGAGAAAAAGAGAGAGGAATTAAATACAGCTTCCTCAAGTTTGAGTTCAAAAGGCACTTGCTTGTTAACAGGCAGTATACCCAACGAGCCAGCGCTGAAGCATTCACATGATGATTCTTTAATTCGCTGGCAAGGCAGAGGCAACAGGTGCGTCCATTCATGCAGGTGTAATGATTACCTGTGGAGCCGGGGAATCTCTCACAGGAAAGGAGGGGGCGTGCGCTCACCTGAACATGACAGATGCCAAATGAATTTGGACCCCACTAGTTTAACTGCGGCTCGCATGCCGGGATGTGAAAGGGAGTGGACTGACTCGAAAACGCAGCGGCACCAGGAGCTCGGAACCACGGGGTGGGTGCGGCTGGAGGAGATGTTGCAGAGCAAGGGGGGACACCCTTGCTGTACCACCCTATTCTCAAGTTTTAATCTGATAGCTGTGGACTGGAATGCACAAATGTCTGCGTCCCCGGTTTGGTCGGCGGCCACTGCGGAAAAATCAATGCACATGTTCACCGGAGAGACCAGCGCACATGACAAGAAGTCTGCCACAACGTTCAATTTACTGGCTACATGTTGGATGTCGGTCGTGAACTCCGAAATTGCAGCCAAGTGCCGTTGTTGCAGAGCTGGCCATGGTTCCGAGACTTTGGACATCGCATAGGTCAGTGGTTTATGATCAACAAATGTGGTTAAATCACGATCCTCAAGCCAGAACTGGAAATGACACGTAGCAAGGCGGAGATCCAACAGCTATACTTACGCTCGTTGTCACGCAAAGTACGACTGAAAAAGGCAAGGGGCTGCCACGAACCAGAGACATACTGTTCCACTATGGCTCCCACCAGAATGTCAGACGCGTCAGTGGTGAGCACTATCCACATTGATGGGGCTGGGTGGGCTACCAAAGCTGTGCTAGCGAGCATCATTTTGGCATTTGTGAATGCCTGGACCCGTTCGGGGGTCAAGGCGATGCGATCCACAGGCATCTTTTTCTTGAGTACACTGTGCAGCAGCTGGGCTGTGTGGGTGAGGAAGCGGTTGTAAAAACTGACCATCCCCAAAAATTCCTGCAGCACCCTCATGGTCTGTGGACGTGGAAAATCCGACACTGTGCACACTTTATCCGGTAATGGGATCGTGCCATCTGGCAAGATGCAGTGGCCAAAAAAGTCGATTACCAGCAGCCTGAACTGACCCTTCACTTAAGTGGTTTGAATCCTACCTTTCTAATAGAACTTTACTGTAATGATTGGTGACATGTCCTCTTCTAGTGCCTCTCTCTCCTGTGGGGTCCCACAGGGCTCTATTCTTGGCCCTATTCTGTTTTCATTATATATGCTGCCACTCGGGTCAATAATAGCCAGGCATAACATGTCTTTCCACTGTTATGCAGACAATTTGTAGCTTTATTTACCTTTGAACCCAGAACAAACTAACTCACAAAGTGTTCTATTGGATTGCATCATTGATATTAAGTTGTGGTTAAGCCAAAATTTTCTCCACTTAAATGAAGAAAAAACAGAATGTATTGTGTTTGGGGATACTGTAATGGCTGGCTTTGGTAGGCTTTAAGGTTCAGTTCAGCTGTCAGAAATTTGGGGGTGATTTTTGACAGCCATTTAAAATTTGATAAACAGATTGACAATGTAGTCAAGATGAGCTTTTATCAATTACGTTTGTTATCCAAAGCCAAACCTTTCCTGAGCCAACATGATCTTGAGATAGCCATCCATGCTTTAGTCACGTCTCGACTTGATTACTGCAATGCACTTTATGTTGGCATCTCTCAGTCTTCTCTCGGCCGCCTTCAACTTGTGCAAAATGCAGCGGCCCATCTTTTGACCAACACACCTAGGCGAGAGCACATTACTCCGATCCTTTATTCACTTCATTGGCTTCCAGTCCATTTTAGAATTAATTTTAAACTTTTGCTTTTTGTTTTTAACGCTCTTAATGGCCTTGCTCCGGTTTATATGTCTGAGACTTTGACTGTCCATGACCAAGGCAGGGCTTTGAGGTCATTCAATCAGCTTTTGCTGGATGTGCCTAGGTCAAGGTATAAACATTGGGGTGACCAAGCCTTTTCTGTTGCCGCCCCCAGGCTCTGGAACAATCTCCTCCCTGACCTACGTGCTATCTCTGACCTGGCCCTTTTAAAATCAGAACTTAAGACATATTTGTTTAGGATGGCTTTTAATACCCAGTAGTGGTGATATTTGTCTTGGCATTTGTTTTTATTTTATTTTTAGGTTGTTTTTGTTTATGTTATTTGTTTTAATGCTCTGTGTGTTTTTAATGCTGTTTATTTTCTGTAAAGCACTTTGGTCACCTACGGGTTGTTTTAAAGGGCTATATAAATAAAGTACATTACATTACACATTACATTACTTTGCTGGGTTAACGATCAGCCCATGTGCTTCCAAATGTTGGAAAATTTTTTTGATATGGGCGAGGTGTTTGTCCTCTGATGTGCTGGCCACCAAAATGTCATCCAAGTATCCGAAAAAGAACGGCAAGTCCAGGAGCACTGCATCCATCATCCTTTGGACAGTTTGTGCTGCGCCCTTTAACCCGAACGGCATGTGCAAAAACTTGAAAAGACTAAAGGGGGTTATTACCACTGTTTTGGGGACGTCCTCTGCGTGCACCAGGACCTGGTGGTAACCATGGACCAGATCCCCTTTTCAAAAAATGAGTGTCCCGGCCAGGTGCACGGGATGTGAAGGATAGGGTAACGATCATGCTCTGTGGCATTGTTTAAGCGTCGGAAATCACTGCACGGCCGCCACGACCCTTTGGACTTGGGCACCATGTGCAGCGGGGATGCCCAAGGGCTGTTGGAGTGTCTAACAATGCCTAAACATTCTAAGTTAGCAGACTCCTCATGTGCCATGGCTAGTTTAGCCCCATCCAGGTGATGAGGACACACAAACACTCGTGGACCTTTCATGGTGATAAAATGCTTGATCCTGTGCTTGGTTACCGTAGCGGAAAAAGTGGTCACTGTGAGTGCTGGGAACTCTGAAAGCAAATGCTGATATTTACCCCCTGGAACTAGAATATTTGCGTGTGTTGGTGGCCCAATTCCCCGAGCTGTGCAGGGCAAGGAGGATAAAGATACAGCATCAATAAAATGCCTGTTGGCAACATCAACAAATAGTCCATGAGCACACAAAAAATCAGCACCAAAGATGGGGACCGAACATGCAGCTACCACGAAGTACCACTGGTAATTGCATCCATGTAAACATGCAGGTTACATGGTTCCAAGGTTGTCATAGCCAGGAGCGGCACTGGGGTTAAGCTCCCAGTGCTCATGAAATGCTCCTTATGGCGTGCGTCTCGAAAAGCCTCTGACAACTAAGTCCAACTCCTAGCCTGCCCGTGTGGTTTAGTCTCTAAGCCCGGCGGAACTGCTTTTACTAATAGGAGAAGGGGCGAGGGCGGATATCTGGCGCCTTAAAACCAGATGCTTCGGGTAGATGGTGGCTCATCAACCTGGGAAGGTAGCCCATCTAGGGGAAGGTAAACCCTGATTTCAAACCTCCACTGCCTTGCGGCACACCCGGTCATGGAAAAGGCTTCGGGAGTCAACCCTGAGGAAAAATCCGGAGTCAGAGTCCCTAAGGCAGTTCTCTGTTGTGCTCAACATCGTTCTGGCAGCTCCTGCGACGGTGCTGGTGCCAAACTGTAGCAGCCCTGCTGTTCCTTTGGATTCATCAGTGACGTAGAGAGGGGAGATATGCTGCATGGGCAACATCTTGTCCTCCATATCTTCCTGCCCAGGCTTGAATCCTACCAACGCCCAACGCTGGAAGGTGGAACACCGGCTCACTGGAGAGGACACTCCAGCTTCGCCTTTGGTGTAGACAAAACACCGGGAATGACAGTTACCGGTTATAAGCCACCGTTCAATTGGCGTAGAGCGCGGCGCCAGGGGTTGTTCCCGACGGTGGGAAGGATCATCGGATCACACTGGACAGCTACCGCCCGCCTCAAGCTGGGCAGCCCCCAGCCAATAAGGTGTTGTCCCACCACAGCTTGCTTTCCTCATTGGGTGCATGGGGATGAGGAGAAGTCCGAACGGCAGGCTGAGAACCTTCGCACCAGGCAAGACAAAAAAACAAAACAGACCAACTCTAAAACTGGGAACTTGGAACATCCGCACTATGATGACAGGACTCGCTGCTAACCTCAAGGACATCAACGACACCAGGAAGACTGCCATCATCAATAATGAGCTGAAGAGACTGGAAGTGGATATCGCCACTCTCCAGGAAACACAGTTGGCTGACGCAGGCACACTGAGAGAGAAGGACTACACGTTCTACTGGCAGGGAAAGGGCAGTGACGAACACAGGGAACACAGAGTGGGCTTCGCAGTGAAGAACACCTTGCTGAAGATGGTGGAACCGGGCAGCACTGGCTCTGCACGACTACTCACCCTCCGCCTGAACACCGCTCAAGGCCCAGTCACCCTCGTCAGTGTGTATGCCCCAACACTGACAGCCACACCAGAGGCAAAAGACGAGTTCTATGAGAATCTCGCAACAACTGTCAGGATCATCCCCAACTCTGAACAACTCATTCTCCTTGGAGACTTCAATGCCAGAGTGGGTGCTGACCACGACTCCTGGCCCTCCTGTCTTGGACCATTTGGCGTTGGCAGAATGAATGACAATGGACAGCGGCTGCTCGAGTTCTGCACATATCACGATCTATGCATCACAAACTCGTTCTTCAAGACTAAGCCCCAACACAAGGTTTCCTGGCGACATCCTCGCTCAAAGCACTGGCACCAGCTGGACTTGATCCTGACCAGGCGCACCTCACTGAAGAACGTGCTAATCACCCGTTCGTTCCAGAGTGCAGATTGCGACACAGACCATTCATTGGTGTGTTGCAAGGTCAAGCTGCAGCTGAAGAAATTCCATCGTGCTAGACAGCCTGGAAAGGCACGAATTGACACCAGCAAGATGGCCCAACCAGAACTTGTTGAGCAGTTTGCCTCCACCTTTGAGAAGGAACTTGGTGTACCACAAGAAGGAGAATCTGCAAAGCAAAAGTGGGAAGAGCTGTGAAACACCATCCACCGCACAGCCTTGGCTACCTTTGGGAGGAAGACCTCGAAGTCACAGGACTGGTTTGATGCCAAGTTGACCGAGATGACCCCCGTCATTGAAGCCAAGCGCTCAGCACTTGCTGAGTACAAGAAGTACCCAAACGAGAAGAATCTCCAGATTCTCAGGGCTGCAAGAAGCAAAGTTCAGCAGACTGCTTGGCGCTGTGCCAACGAGTACTGGACTCAGCTCAGCCAAGACATTCAAACCGCTGCCATAACAGGGAACATCCGTGGTATGTACGATGGCATCAAGAAAGCACTTGGTCCGGCTCAGAGCAAGACGGCCACCCTCAAATCCTCCACTGGGGAGATGATCACAGAAAAGAACAAGCAGATGGAGAGATGGGTGGAACACTACTCCGACCTCTACTCCAGACAGAACACCGTGACACCGTCAGCCCTTGATGCCATCGACTGCCTGCCATCCATGGACGAACTTGACGCCGAGCCAACCATCGACGAACTCAGCAAGGCCATTGATAGCTTGGCCACTGGCAAGGCACCCGCCAACGACGGCATACCCCCCAACCTGATCAAGCACTGCAAGACCGCCCTACTGCTGCCATTGCATGACGTCCTCTGCCAGTGCTGGAAGGAAGGTGCCGTACCACAGGACATGAGGGACGCCAAGATCATCACCCTCTACAAAAACAAAGGGGAGAGAAGCGACTGCAACAACTACAGGGGCATCTCCCTCCTCAGCGTTGTTGGCAAAGTCTACGCACGAGTTGTTCTCGTTCGTCTACAGAAGCTTGCCGAACGTGTCTACCCCGAGTCTCAGTGTGTCTTCCGCACTGAGCGATCGACGGTAGACATGATATTCTCCATCCGCCAACTCCAGGAGAAATGCAGAGAACAGAAAATGCCCCTGTACGTCGCCTTCATCGACCTCACCAAAGCGTTCGATCTGGTCAGCAGAGAGGGCCTTTTCAAGATCCTGCCAAAGATAGGATGCCCACCAAAGTTGCAAAGCCTCATTGAATCGTTTCACACCAACATGCAGGGGATAGTGCAGCACGACGGCAACGTCTCAGAGCCATTCAACATACGCAGCGGAGTGAAATAGGGCTGTGTACTTGCGCCAACCCTCTTTGGGATTTTCTTTGCTATGCTCCTGAGGCATGCCTTCAGCACAGCAACAGAGGGAATCTACCTGCACACAAGATCTGATGGCAGGCTTTTCAACCTCGCCCGCCTGAAAGCCAGAACCAAAGTACGCGAGGCTCTTATCAGAGACATGCTGTTCGCAGACAACGCTGCAGTCACAACCCACACACAGAAGGAGCTTCAGACCCTGATGGACCGCTTCTCCCAGGCATGCAAGGACTTCGGGCTTACCATCAGCCTGAAGAAGACTAACGTCTTGGCGCAAGGCACGGAAGCACCACCAACCATCACCATCGACGACTACAAGCTGGAGGTCGTGAATCAGTTCACGTACCTGGGGTCCACGATCAGCAACAACCTCTCCCTTGATACAGAGATCGACAAGAGGATTGGAAAATCAGCCTTCACACTCACTCGCCTCACCACACGAGTGTGGGAGAATCCCAAACGCTCTGTCAAGACGAAGATGGCAGTGTACAATGCCTGCATCATCAGCACACTGCTCTATGGGAGTGAGACGTGGACAACATATGCCCGGCAGGAAAAGCGACTGAACTCCTTCCACTTGCGCTGCATTCGCCACATCCTGGACATATCCTGGCAGGACAAAGTGCCCAACACAGAAGTTCTGTCTCGCACCGGCCTTCCCTCCATGTTCACTCTACTCAGGCAGCGCAGGCTCCGCTGGCTAGGCCACGTTCACCGTATGGAGGATGGCAGAATCCCCAAAGATGTCCTCTATGGAGAACTGGGGACTGGCAGGAGAGAAGTTGGCCGCCCACAGTTGCGCTTTAGAGACATCTGCAAGAGAGACATGAAGGCCCTGGAGATCAACACAGAGCGCTGGGAGGACCTTGCAACGGACTGCTCCAAATGGAGAGGCACCCTGACCAGACAGCTCGAGGCGGGTGAAGAGAGACTGACTGCTGCAGCAGATGAAAAAAGGACCCGCAGGAAGAACCGCCACAGACCCAGCAGCACGGAGACCACCCACAAGTGCGACCTGTGTGACAGGGACTGCAATTCGCGCATCGGCCTGTTCAGCCATAGGCGGTACTGTTCCAGCAGAGTAGACGTTTAGGATTCTCTTCCATGGTCATCATAGACCGACGGAGGCCGATGACGACTTAAACATGCAGTAACCATCCTTTCTCCAAACTTCTTGATGTGGGATCCATTTCCATACGTTAAAGACAGCCTACAGCCTTGTGCCAGCCTGTTTGCGCTGACTAGCAAAATGAGGCTCTTCTGGGATCCAGTGTCTACCGGAAAATGTCTCGCCGAACCTGTGTCCATGATGAAAAGCAGCTTCTCCCTGTCGCCAGTGGTCGTAGCTGCTACTGACTGCTGGCCGGTCCGTTTCTGCGTCCTCTGGAAATGGCACAGTGGCAGACAACTTTGTGCGTCGCGCCAAAACGCTGATGATGAAAACATGCCATCTCATTCCTGTGTTTCCAAGTGGCCGTCCCAGCCACCACCTGTGGCTCCTCAACCTCGTTGGAGTCCATCGACTATCCGGGTCTCACTGCCTAGATGCCGAAACTCCTGTTAGCCAGGATGATGCGGTCTGCTTCCTCTGCCAGCGCTCGGTAGTCCTTGGTCACCAGCAGCTGCGAGTTGGCCAGAATTCCCCTTGCCAAAGCTGGTAGCTTCTTCAGGAAGAGATGGGCGAAGAGGAAATATCCGTCATCTGCACCCAGCAAAAACAGCATACTCGCCATTAACTCCACGGCCGATTCACCTCCTAATTCTGTGTGTGAGAGAAGTATATATCTACATATTATTCCATCTAGCTACATTGCTCCGCACTGTGTGTTTACATATTCATATATTTATTCCATCCAGCTACAATGCTCTGCACTGTGTGTCTGTATATATATATTTTATAGTAATATGTACATATGTATATTAGCTGCTCTTGCGTGCTTGTTTTTTTTTTTTTTCTTGCCTTCTGATTGTTGCTCTGAGTGTTGCTATCCCTGTGCTGTTGCAATCCTGGAATTTTCCCGTTGTGGGACTAATAAAGGCTTATCTTATCTTATCTTATATTATAATGGTACTTTGTGTCATCCTTCGAGACTCTGCAGAGAGCAAACTGGGCTTCCATGTGAATGAACCAAGCGGCCAGGTCATTGAGCCAAAAGTCCAGGAGTTTGTCCGCCACAGCAAGCTTAGCGGGGGGAAAACCAAGCATGGATGTTCACACGGAGGTGCTCGGTCCGTCTTCCATTTTCATGTCTCAGGGTCACCAATGTGGAGGAAAGGAATCAGACGGGACACGAGCTGATGACACAAAACTTTATTTCCTCCAACCAGCAGAACAGACTGTGTGAAAGGCACATCTTTATTTACTACATACCCTCCAGTGCTATGGCGCCCCTGGCTAGCACCTCCAACACCCCAAAGTACTGGGCGGAGTGTCATCTCCTTTGTGTCACCACAAGCCCATTTTTTGTTTGAGCAAAGTTTTGTTTTGTTTTGCGAGAGTGAAACGCAGTAAGGCCAATCAAAAGTAACAACCAACTGCTAACTTACTGCTAACTGCTAACCCTAATGGCCCTCTCATCACAGATGGTACTTATACCAAGACAAGGACAGTACCATTTATAACTTTAAAAAATATACCCCCCACCAGAATAATCAAAGATAGCAAAGCATATACATTTTCCCCTTATTTCAGTGACATATCAATGTTAACCCCCTCCTAGAATCTCCACCTTATCATGGTGGATGGGCTTGCATGCCCCCAGTGATCCCATTACCTGTGTTGTCATTTTACAGTACCCCATTAAAATACAGTGAGATGTTCTGCGACTGTTGCACAATAATCCAAAATGGCGACTTGCGTCAACCAAACAAAAACAAACTTTTCCACATTTTGCTTTTTTTCTGTAATTAATCCATTAATTGATTGCATGTCTCTTTCTTTTTTGTTTGGAGCAAGAGAAACTTTAGAAATATATTGACAAGTTTTATTATTGCTGCTGTGACATGGAGCAAGCGACTGTTTCTCCTGTTCCATCTTCCCTGTCTAATCAAACCAGAACTGCAGACTCACCAAAAATACAGCTGGACAAAATTGTTGGTACCCCTCTGTTAATGAAAGAAAAACCCACAATGGTCACAGAAATAACTTGAATCTGACAAAAGTGGTAATAAATAAAAACTCTATGAAAATTAACCAATGAAAATCAGACAATGCTTTTGAATTGTGGTTCAACAGAATTATTTTAAAAAACAAACTCATGAAACAGGCCTGGACAAAAACGATGGTACCCTTAACTTAATATTTTGTTGCACAACCTTTTGAGGCAATCACTGCAATCAAACGATTTCTGTAACTGTCAGTGAGACTTCTGCACCTCTCAGCAGGTATTTTGGCCCACTCCTCATGAGCAAACTGCTCCAGTTGTTTCAGGTTTGAAGGGTGCCTTCTCCAGACAGCATGTTTCAGCTCCTTCCACAGATGTTCAATAGGATTTAGATCAGGGCTTATAGAAGGCCACTTTAGAATAGTCCAATATTTGGCTCTTAGCCATTCTTGGGTGTTTTTAGCTGTGTGTTTTGGGTCATTATCCTGTTGCAAGACCCATGACCTGTGACTGAGACCAAGCTGTCTGACACTGGGCAGCACATTTCTCTCTAGAATACCTTGATAGTCTTGAGATTTCATTGTACCCTGCACAGATTCAAGACACCCTGTGCCAGATACAGCAAAGCAGCCCCAGAGCATAACAGAACCTTCTCCATGTTTCACAGTAGGGACAGTGTTCTTTTCTTGGTATGCTTCATTTTTGCATCTATGAACATAGAGCTGATGTTCCTTGCCAAAAAGTTCCAGTTTTGTCTCGTCTGTCCATAGGACATTCTCCCAGAAGCTTTGTGGCTTGTCAACATGCAGGTTGGCAAATTCCAATCTGGCTTTTTTTATGATTTGTTTTCAACAGTGGTGTCCTCCTTGGTCGTCTCCCATGAAGTCCACTTTGGCTCAAACAACAACGGATGGTGCGATCTGACACTGATGTGCCTTGACCTTGGAGTTCACCATGAATGTGTTTAGAGGTTGTTCTGGGCTCTTTTGTTACCATTCTTCATCAATTTTCCTCCTGCGGCCACATCCATGGAGGTTGGCTACAGTCCCGTGGATCTTAAATTTCTGAATAATATGTGCAACTGTAGTCACAAGAACATCAAGCTGCTTGGAGATGGTCTTATAGCCTTTACCATTAACATGCTTGTCTATAATTTTCTTTCTAATCTCCTGAGACAACTCTCTCCTTTGCTTCCTCTGGTCCATGTTTAGTATGGTACACACCATGTCACCAAACAGCACAGTGACTACTTGTCACCCTTTAAATAGGCCGACTGACTGATTACAAGTTTGTAGACACCTGTGATGTTAATCAGAGGACACATCTTGGTTGAACATGTCCCTATGGTCACATTATTTTCAATCTTTTCCAGGGGGTACCATCATTTTTGTCTGTTTCAGACAAACCTGTTTCATGAGTTTGTTTTTTAAAGTAATTCTGTTGGACCACAATTCAAAAGCATTGTCTGATTTTCATCAGACTCATTTTCATTTTCTTCATTTTTCTTTCATTAACAGAGGGGTACCAACAATTTTGTCCACGTGTGTAACTCCCGAGAAATCAGGGGACAGTTCAGAGGTTAGTGACATTCTCTTCTCTATTGAAAATAAACTTACCAGCATGGATGGTAAACTTGCATTGGTCGAGTTGCTCCATAAAGATTTCCAGAGTGTACGAGAGAGTCTGGAATTCAGCCAGGCGTAGCTCGTCTCTCGCTTAGAAGAAAATAACAGCTTGAAAAAGTCAGTAAACACTCTAACCATGCAACTTGACATCGTTGTGAAGGAAAACCAGAAAATGAAGGAAACAATTCTCGACTTGCAATCACGCAGCATGAGAGATAACCTAGTTTTCTCCAGAATTGCCAAAAAAACCCAATAAAAATCCAGAAAAGCTGATCTATGAATTCATATCTACGCAGCTGAAAATGCCCTCCAGCGTTGTGTAATCAATTACTTTTCACCGAGTCCACCGCATTGGACAGAAAAATCCCCAAAACAAACGTCCCAGACCAATTGTTGCCAAATTTGAACATTCCAAGCAAAAAATTCTGGTACAGAGGCAGGGCAGGCAGCTTAAAGGCACAAATTATGGTCTGAATGATCAATTTCCATAGATTAATTATGGAAAGAAGGAGGAAGCTTTTTCCCATTAGGAAACAAAAAATCCAAGAAAGTAAACAAGCTATTATCTCTATGGATAAATTGTTTATAGATGACGACTGTTTATGGATGAAACCATAACTCCCTGGCTATTCTAGAGTCTAGTTTGTTTCCATAGCTACATGAGAAAACGTGTGTGATTGTGTGCAGGTCTCTTATTCAATCCCTGTTTAATTCGTTAACGTTTGTCTAATGTTTTTTTTTTATTTTTTCATTTTTGCTGTGGTTGTTTGTTGTAGCTAATCTTGTTGATGTTGTTAGGTTGTTGTTGAATATTATTGACATGGTTACATGACCCAGTGACAAGACACGGACTCAGAATTGATACAATTAAGTTTATTAACAACAAGTATGGTGTTGGTGCGTGTGAGTGTAGGCTGGAACTGCCGGAGACAGAGCGGGACACCGTACGGCCTGGCAACCCTAGAAACACACAGAGAAAGGGGATTACTGGAAGTCATGGCTGGAGGTAAACAGTTACACTGTGCTTACTGTGGGCGCAGATGGTAGTGGCTCAGGTTCAGCGTGGTGACTGCAGCCAGGGAGACAGTGCCCTTCCGTGGGTGGTGCGACTCTGGCAGGTGAGTGTCCAAGTGGAGTTGGTGAGGAGGGAGTGCGGGGGAAATCCACTGCCGGGAGGATAGGAGGAGGATTCTGCCACCACAGACTCCGCCTGTGCACAGGGGATCTGAAGGCAAAGGTGAGTAGGAATTGGTGAGCTTACGTGGCCAGCTGGAGGGATTCTCCGGCGGCGATGAAGCAGGCTTTGGCTGGAACTTCGGTAGACAGGAGGAATTGGCGATGAGCTCATCAGGAGCGTTGAGAGACATCTCCGCACTGCCGTGACGGGCAACGTGGAAGATATAGGCCTGGCGTAATGAGGACCAGGTGTGCACGCAGCTGGGAATGACGAGCAGACCAGACCATGACAGTTATTGGCATCTTCTCACCAATTATTAACCTTCATGCCTGTTCTCTCTTGCACATTTGGCCTATAGGATATAACTTTAGGTACATGCACTCCCACTCATTCTTGCAAATGCAAGCAATGCAAGCAAATGCAACAGAGACATCATGCACGTGCACCCATGCACATACATATAGGTATATATTATACACACAACATACATAGGCCTACGCACACGTGCATACACAGCCATACAACATGCACAGGCCATACACGCACACACACACATACACTACGGACATAAAAACATATAGGCACACTTAGCTCGCCTTTAGCACAGAACCAGTTAGAGAAAACATGTCCTCATTGAAGTTTGTCACGTGGAACATACATGGAATCGGTACCACGGAGAAGAAGCTAAAAGTTTTTAATCGACTGAAGGATCTACAGGCAGACTTTGTCTTATTACAGGAAACACATGTTCCTAAGTCGTCTGTAGATGTGCTCACCTCCCCTGAATTTCCCCACATGTACCCAGCTTGCTTTAATTCCAAACAAAGGGTGTAGCTATATTAGAAACAGAAGAATACATTTTGTTGTGAATAACACTATAGCAGACCGAGAAGGTAGATTTACAATATTAAAAATCATATTTCAAAATCTGGAGCTATGCATTGCATGTGTTTATGGCCCAAATGTTGATGACCCATCCTATTTTCACACATTCTTCACTTTTCTGAGCACTTGGACACCACACTCAAAACAGGAGGAGACTTCAACCTTCAAATCGGGGAGATATCTTTCTAACCAGCTTAGACTGAATAAAGAAAAATCAACTATCCACTCTATTAAGAATATGACTGGAAATATCACCCATGAGCCTGAAGAAAGAAATAACTCATTCAGAAAGTTTTATGAAAACCTCTATTCATCTCAGACAAATCCTTCTGACTCCAAGATAAGTGAATTTCTGGACAATGTTAATTTACCACGATTAAATAATAAACAGATTACAGCTCTGGATGCATCTCATCTAATGTCCGAACTCCAGGAGGCACTTCAGCACATTCCGAACAACAAAGCTCCAGATGGTTTTCCAGTAGAATTCTATAAAGAATTTTAGCCTGTGATGACATCTACCTTCTTTAAAATGGTGAACCATATTAAAGAAGATAATGTAATCCCTCCAAATATGAACTTGGCTAGTATTATCCTGCTCCTTAAACCTGAAAAAAGAAACTATGCTTCCATCCAGCTACCATCCCATCTCACTTATGAATGTTGATCATAAAATAATTTGCAAAGCTTTCGCCAAAAGACTGGAAAGGATAATTTTGCTTATCATTATTAGAATTGTTGTTTCTGTACCTTTACCTTGGCATTCGTTCGAAGAGCAAAGTAAGAATTTCATTGCTCAGGAAATGTAGCATTTCTTAATTGTGCACATGATATTAAAGCCTTTGAACCTTGAATCTTATACACCCAGATCAAATAGGTTTCATCAAGGGTAGCTTCTCGGCTAATAATACACACAGGCTATTTAATTTAATAGACTACTATATGATTAATAACTTAGAAACCACAATTTTATCTCTGGATGCAGAGAAATCCTTTGACCGTGTTAAATGGAAATTTATTTTTATGGTGTTAAACAAGTTTAGGTTTAGTTCATCTTTTATAAACACTATATAGCTGTCCAACTGCATCTGTCAGAACAAATGATCAAACTTCTCGAAGCTTTAATCTCCAGAGAGGCACCAGGCAGGGTTGTCCACTCTCTCCCTCACTTTTTACCATCTTTATAGAACCATTAGCAGCAGCCATATGACAAAATGTTGATATTAGCGGTATCCAAACCTGAGAAAAAGAACACAAGATAAGTCTTTATGCTGATGATATATTGATTTTCCTTGAAAACTCACAAAGCTGGCACAGTGGTTTAGCACTGTGGCAGCACAGTTTACCCTCGGCCGGGGGATCGTGGGTTCGATCCCAGCCCCCGACCAACAGTGAGCTGTGTGGAGTTTGCATGTTCTCCCCGTGTTGCGCGGGTTTACTCCGGGATTTCTCCGGTTTCCTCCCGCATACCAAAAACATGTAGGTTTAGGGCGCTCGCGCACGCAGCGACCGGCAGCCGGTGGCTTGTCACCAGACTGCAAACCAAATCTACCTACGGGTACAAATAAGTAACAAAAAAAAAAAAAAAAAAAGCTTTCTTCTTCAGACAGTGGTGCTCAAGGATAAAGTTTCATCATTATCAGACTACTCCATTAACTGGGGTAAATCAACAGTCTTACCTATAAAATTTTAATTTTTCAAATATATCCACTATTCCAATACAATCAAGTAATATTAAATATTTAGGAATATATATTTCCCCCAGGCTCTCAGAGTTGCTGCGACTAAATCACATTCCCCTTTTAAAAACAATACAAGATGACCTTACATGCTGGAGGACATTACCTACATTATATCACTAATGGGAAGAGTCGCAACCATTAAAATGATGGTCCTTCCTAAAATCAACTACTTATTTTCAATGATTCCTACACAACCATCTATGGCCTGGTTTAAGTCTCTAGGCTCAAATATAAGTAAATTTTTATGGAAGGAAAAACCATCATCACTTTAAAAACTCTTCAAAAAGCAAAAGAATGTGGAGGTTTAGATTTACATTTTTTAATTACTTTTTAGCCAATAGACTGCAGTTTGTTTCTAAACAGACAAAATCAACCCCACAAGGAAACCCGTGGTTAGATGCTGAACAGGCTCTCTGTGGGTCGCTAAAGATCTCTCACTTACATACCTTTTTGAGTCCCCATTTCAAACGCCATGACTGTTTTAAAAGCATTAGCATTAGCTCCTCTCCGACAGCCTGGTGGAACTATTTTTTTTTTAAATAATGGGGTCTTCACTTGTCCCTTGCAAACTCACACCCAGTTGGAATAATCCTGATATCCTGCAACAAAAGAGGACGTTAAATTTTCCACTATGACATGAGAAAGGAATAAAAAACTTAGAACATCTTATTCGAGGTGGAAATTTTATCCAATTTCAGGAACTAGTGTCACAGTATGACATCAGTGATAAAAAGTTTCTTGAAATCCAACAGCTTAAATCCATAATAAAAGCAAGATTCAATCTCAACTAGACAGATTCAGAGGTACCAGCTAAGGTGACAGAGTTTCTATATTTTTGTTCTCCTAAATTGATATTGAAAACACACAGACTATTATCAAAACAGGATGAGTTAGTAGCTCTTCCAAAATCAAAATGGGAGACAGACCTATCAATCTATAAAGATGAAAGCTTCAAAGATGACTAAAAACTCTAATTTACAACTTATACAGTAGAAAGTTCTGCATAGAACTCATTACACAGGACAAAGGAGTCACACAAATATCTGCTCCCACTGCACCAGCAATATCCCGGACAATTTTTTATTAGAAAAAATTACAAATTTAAACAAAACAGTTGCAAATTTAAAAGAAAAAAAGTGCAAATTTATAAAAAAAGGTAGTAAATTTATGAGGAAAAAAAAGTAGCAAATTTATAAGAAAAAAAATCCACAATTAGATTTTTTACAAAGTTGCAATTTTACAACAAAAAAAAAATACAAATTCTTGAGAAAAAAAGTTGTACATTTGTAAGAAAAAAAGTAGCAAATTAAGAAGAAAAAAGTCACAATTTGATCAAAAAAATTGCAACTTTAAAACAAAAAAGGAGCAAATTTATGAGAAAATGTTGTCATAATCACCCCTCTGGGGCGTGAAGAGTGGCACAATCACTGGGCGGACTTAACATAACTTATTGTGAAAATAATACAGCACAAGGGTTGGAAACAGAAAATAAAGCCATAACGGCAGACACACAGGATAACAACAATGGAGTGATGTGGCAGTAATGACTGGTGAAATGATTTGAACGGTGTACAGAGGGTAGGGAGTGAGAAATGTCAGTAGAGCAGGGAATGATTACACAATCCGGCACAGCTGTAAAGAGCTACAACAAAAGACCAACCAACAAAGAACAGGAAATAAGGGCACTCAAAATAACAGTTAATACAGGATGATGGGCTGGAAAAGAATAATGACAATGAGAATACAATGGATAAACACAACTAAAGTTGAAACATAACAGAAAGCGAAGACATGAGCTCAGCTCATGCCCTGATCATGATAGTATCCCCCCTGTCAGAGGCGGATACCAGAAGATGTTGAACAAACAAAAGATGACCCTCGCAGGGTGGGTGGTGGGGTCCAAGGCCAGGCAGGCCGAAACACAATCTTACCCCCCCACACACACCGAGTCCAAAACCAAAACATGGTTGTGGGGCCAAACAAAGTCCACGACCCCCAAAAATAAACCAAGGTGGTTGGGTGGTCTGTCCAAGTCCACTTACCACTGGACCAGGCAATACAGTGGGCCAGGGGGCCTACCCAAGTCCATGGGCCCCCTGGACAAGGAGAACAAGGTGGGTTGGGAGGCCTACCCAAGTCCATGGGCCCCCAGAGCAGAATGCAGAATAGATCAGGCGGCCACAGGAGCCGCCTGATCCGCTGTCACTGTCCTTAGGCCACTGGATCACAGAGCAAGATGGGACAGCAGCCGCAGGAGCATAGTGCCAGAGGCACCGGCCTCTGGAACAAATGGCGAGGGTGCATAAACCTCAGGAGTGGATAACTGAGGTGCACCAGCCTCAGAAGCTGATGCTTGGAGAAGTGCAATTTAAGGGGGCGCCAGGGAGACATGCCCCCCCCCCAACCTGGAAAAAAGAGAAAATTGTTCCCCTAATATGGGGTGGTGCGGTGGAGCAGTGGTTAGCACTGCACCAGCACAGCAACTCACCCTTGGCCATGGGATCCCTGGTTCGATCCCAGCCCCTGACCAACAGTGATCTGTGTGGAGTTTGCATGTTCTCCCCGTATCTGCATGGGTTTACTCCGGGATTTCTCTGGTTTCCTCCCACAGGTCAAAAACATGCAGGTTAGGTTAATTGGAGACTCTAAAGTGGCCCTAGGTGTGAATGTGTGTGTGAATGGTTAAGGGATAGCGCCGTACCGTGGCTGCTTCATCCATCCAGGTGGATGCCCTCAATTTCCCCTCTGGGGATCAATAAAGTACACAAAATAAAAAAAAAAATATATCACCATAAACCATTTTATATAATGTTACAGAACTGAATAAAATGCATTTTAAGCACCAAGGATACATGCAAGGATACATACATACAGTTAGGCCCAAAAATATTTGGACAGTGACACAAGTTTTGTTATTTTAGCTGTTTACGAAAACATATTCAGGATACAATTATATAATCAATATGGGCTTAAAGTGCAGACTCTCAGGTGTAATTTGAGAGTATTCACATCCAAATTGGAGCAAGGGTTTAGGAATTACAGCTCTTTAATACATAGCCGCCTCTTTTTCAAGGGACCAAAAGTAATTGGACAATTGACTCAGAAGGCTGCAAAAAAAAAAGGAGACGACGTCAGTCGGGATCCCATGTAGCCTGACAACATGCTGGACCATTAGGTCGGCTGTTTCCCACGCTGTAGGGAGGCCTTGGAGCAGCACGAAGTGGGCAGCCTTAGAAAACCGGTCCACGATGGTCAGGATGTTGTTGTAGGAGTTGGATGTGGGAAGACCGGTGATGAAATCCAGGGCTACATGAGACCAGGGCCTTCCAGGGACCGGCAGGGGATGGAGGAGCCCCACTGGGGGGAGAGGTCGAGGTCTTGTTCGTTGCGCACTGGGGGCAGGCACGGACGTAATTGGCGACATCATTCCGAAGTCCGGGCCACCAGAAGGATTGTTGGAGGAGCTCCACCAGCCGGGAAATTCCAGGGTGAGAAGCGAGCTTAGAAGTGTGCGCCCAGTAGATGACGTCACCTCGGACGGATGATGGCATGAACAGCTTCCCAGTTTGGCCACCGCCAGGATCAGGTTCGGCCTCCTGTGCCCTGATAGACCATGAAACGGCCCCCATGACGCACGAGACTGGCAGGATGGTGTGGTCTTGTTCTTCCGGGGCCTCTGGGGAAAACTGCATGGACAGCGCGTCCGGTTTGCCGTTCTTGGAGCCAGGGCGATAGGTGATCGTGAATCTGAAGTGGCCGAAGAACAGAGACCAACGCGCCTGGCAGGCATTCAGACGCTTGGCCGTCGTTAGGTACTCCAAATTTTTGTGGTCCGTCCAGACCACAAAAGGTTGCGCTGCCCCCTCCAGCCAATGACTCCACTCCTGCAGCGCGAGCTTCACTGCCAGGAGTTCTCTGTCGCTGACGTCATAATTCCGCTCTGCTGCGGACAAGCACCGGGAGAAGAAGGCGCAGGGGCGCACCACCCCGTCCACCGGAGAGCACTGAGACAATACTGCCCCCACCCCCGTGTCGGATGCGTCCACCTCGACCAGGCATTGTAGTGTTGGGTCTACCTGGGTCAGGACTCCATCTTCAGCATCTCAAAGGCCGACGCCGCTTCCTCCATCCACCAGAACGGCACCTTGGGGGAGGTGAGGCGGGTCAGGGGAGAGGCGATGGAGTTATACTTTGGTACAAAACGGCGGTAGAAGTTGGAAAATCCTAGGGATTGTTGCACCTGTTTCCTGGACGAGGCAGTGGGCCACTCAACCACCGCTTTGACCTTGGCAGGGTCGGGGAGAAGCTGGTTGTGGGACACGACGAAGCCCAAGAAGGAGGTCTTGTTGGTGTAGAATTCGCATTTCTCCGCCTTCATGTACAACCTGTTCTCGAGGAGCCGCTGGATGGACCCGCCTCACGTGAGCCTGATGCTCCTCCCGAGACCGGGAGAAGATCAGGATGTCGTCCAGGTAGACGAATACGAAGACCCCCAGGAAGTCACGAAGAATGTCATTTATGAGCCGTTGGAAGACGGCCGGAGCGTTGGTGAGCCCAAACGGCATGACCAAGTACTCGAAATGGCCGCTGGGCGTCCGGAACCCCGTCTTCCACTCATCGCCCTCCCGGATCCAAACGAGATGGTATGCACTGTGGAGGTCCAGCTTGGTGAACCAGGAGGCCCCCTGGAGGAAATTGAAAGCGGAGTCCATGAGGGGCAGCGTGTATTTATCTTTCACAGTGATGTCGTTTAAGGCCCGAAAGTCAATACACGGCTGCAGGGACCCATCCTTCTAGGAAATGAAGAAGAATCTGGCTCCGAGTGGGGATGAGGAGGGGCGGATGATGCCTGCGCTGAGCGACTCTTTAATAGAGGTGTCCATGGCTTCCCGCTCTGGGGCAGAGAGGCTGTAGAGACGACCAGATGGCAAGGGTGCCCCCGGGTGGAGATTTATGGCGCACTCATATGGGCAGTGGGGGGGAAGGGACAGCGCTTTGGACTTGCTGAAGACGAGCCCCAAGTCGTGGAACTCCGGGGACACCAAGGAGAGGTCTGGCGGGAGTGAGTCGGAGGCAGGGAGAGGCACTGAGACGGCGCAGGCAGCGGACTGGAGGCAGGTGCCCAAACAGAAGGTGCTCCAGGAGAGGACGCTGCCAGACTGCCAATCGAAAGCTGGGTTGTGGAGATGCAGCCATGGGTAACCCAGGATGACGGGAGCAGCCGAGGTGGGCAGGACGAACAGGCTTAAGTCCTCTCTGTGATTGCCAGAGATGTTGACTGAGATGGGTTTGGTTTGATGGGTGACCCTCTCCAGAGGTGTGCAGGAGAGAGTGACAAGGTTAATGGGGGCTGGCAGCGCTTGGCACGGGATGCCCAGGCGGGTTGCCAGGCTCTTGGAAATGAAGTTCTGTTCCGCCCCCGAGTCCACCAGTGCGTGAGTGACATGCCCGATGAGATTATGACAGAACCTAATTCGAAGGAGGCATTTGGAGAGGGGATTTGACTGGGTTTGCTTCCGCGAGGCCCCCTACAGCAACTCACGGACTCCCCCTTTTGGCTTAATCGGGCAGGCCTCCACGGAGTGCTGGTCATCTCCGCAATACATGCAGAGACCCAGCTCCCTGCGGCGCTGTTTCTCCGCCAGTGGAAGCTTGGTCCAGCCTGATTAGTATAGCCTCGGATTCATCGGCGGACTGCGGAGCGGGTAACGCCAGGGGGCGAGACTGAGAGGCACGGGCGGAAGCTCCGCTCGAGTGGCTGTAAGTCTTCCTCTTGGCGGCCCGCTTCCTCAGCCTGTTGTCCAGACTAATAGCTAATGAAATTAATTCAGATAGCCGTTCTGGCTGATCCCGGCAGTCCAGCTTGTCCCGTAGACTGGAATTCAGACTGCGGAGGAAGATGCTGCAGAGGGCAGCATCGCCCCAGCCAACTTCCTCCGCTGCCACCCGGAAGTCAACAGCGTAATCTGCTGCCAATCGACTACCCTGGCGAAGACTGAATAGCCGATTGGTTAGCACGCTGTCACGATCCGAGTGATCAAAGACTTCGTGAAAGTCGCGCACGAACTGGGCATAGGTTAGGTTCGCGTAGCTGGGCCTCGCCATTACAGCGTAAGCCCAAGGTAACTTTCGCCCTTCCAGGAGGTTGGCAACATACCCAATCCGGCTATGATCAATCAGAAAGTCCCTGGGGACGTGCTGGAATACCGACTCACACTGGAGGAGGAACCCGCGCGCTTCGCCGAGTTTCCCGCTGAAGTGTGAGGGTGTCGGAATAGGGGTGAGCCGTGTTGGCGGCCCCGGGTTAGCCTGGTTAGCTAGGGGAGCGATGGGAGCTGGCCCGCTATGCTGAGCTGGAGGGAATACCTGCTGAGGATCCAGGCGGTCCAACCGGTGAGTGATCTGGGTGAGTTGGTTGAGAATTACCTGTTGCTGATGAGCTATTAAATCCACCCAAGCCTCGAGGGTGGATAGTCTGCGTGCGAGCCCGCTGTCCGCTGGGCCGCTTTGCTGGAGCCGTACTGACATAATGTCGGGCCCAGGGAACACGCACACAGGCTTGAGTGTGATTCAAAAGCTTTATTGAACAGCAACAGGTGTTTGGATGCGTGAGTGTGAGATGTGGATGGATTGCAGGAGGACAGGGAGCACCGAGGGCGGAACAGTTCGCCGTGCAGCCAGGCAACCCTAAGGGCAGAGCAAAGACAAGGGTGAGTGAAGGGTTTCCACCCCGCAGGGTTAACACTCAGTGTGTTGCTCACTTGCAGGTGTCGAGGTGGGTGGCATTGGCTAGTCGTAGGTCTCCTGCCTGGAGGACAGCGCCCAGATGCGTGCACGGTGATGCAAGGAAGGGATTCAATTCAATTCAATTCAACTTTATTTATATAGCGCCATTTCACAACAACAGTCATCTCATAGCACTATCAACTGTAGGGGGGAACCCCCACAGTTGCAGAAAGACCGAGGATGAGGGATGAGCGAGGATGAGGCGAGGGAGAGGGAAATCCGCTGCCTGGAGGTTCCACCTGTGCACAGGGGAGAATACTGGAGAGCAGGTAAGGAAATAACAGCTTAGGTGAGTGAGGAACGAAGGTGGAGGCCGGGAAGGAACGGTCGTGCGCTGGAGTTGGGAGCGTAGACGAGCAGACGGCTCCAGGCCGAGGTTCCAGGCAGAGCGGGTTAAATAGTCAGAGGTTGATGAGGCGCAGGTGTGCGCGCCGCTGAAACAGATGACAGGCGAGAGCGAGTTGTGACAGTTTGATTTTATTTAAGTCATATATACACATACAGTATAGACAGAGATTTTTTCCACACTTTATATTATTTTAATTCTTACCCATTACAAAATCTTGCATCTTTCCCCTCAAAACTGAGGAATGGCTCTGACTACAATAATTCTTATAGTGTCCCGCTCAATATTTATTCTTGAGAAAATGTTCTGTTTATTGTCCTCCACAACATGGAAATGAAATATCCACCCTTGACTTAGGCCTATTTTTAGGTTAAAGTACTTTTGGATAATGCCATCTTTGTTACTCTGAGCAGGTTTTTGGTGAAACCACCATAAACAGGTTTTACAAGGAACTAAAAAATACTGCCAGCTGCTAGTGGTACTCCTCAGCCTGCTGGTATGAAGAGCACTGGCTGGCTGAATTTTTGTGCAACATCACCCGGAATCATCCTAGATTGTTCATAGATGCAACTATGGTGTCAATATGAAAAGCCTGTCATTTCATTCACAAGTTATCACATTTACAAGATGTTTTGAGAGTTGACCTCTGACCGTGTCCTGATGTCAAAGTCGCCAAAATTCAAAGTGACCCCAGATTTTTTTCAAAGATAGAACTATAGTATGAATGAGAAACATATACATCATTTCCTTTCTGTGTTACGATGTTTACAGTAGTTTTGGAAAAAAATTGACCTCTGACTTTGACCTTGAGTTCAAGGTCACCCAAATTCAAACTTGTCTGAGATGTGTCATAAATACACCTATGGTATCAATATCTAAAACCTTCTTCATTTCCTCTCAAGTTATCATGTTTACAAGAGTTATGGAAATATGACCCCTGACCTTGAGGTTAAGATCACCCAAATTCAACCTCATCTGAAATTTTTCATAAATATAGTATATCAATGGTATGAGTATGAAAAGCGTACATCATTTCTTCTCTACCAATCATGTTTACAAGATTTATGGAAAAACAGACCTGGGATCTTGAGTTCATGGTCACAGGTCTGTTCAAGGTCACCCAAGTTCCAACTTGCCTGAGATTTCTCATAGGTACAGCTTTGGTATCAATATCAAAAGTCTCCCTCATTTCCTTCTTGAATTATAATGCTTATAAGATTTAGGGAAAACCTGACCTCTGACCTTGACATCAAGGGTAAGGTCACAAAAATTCAAGCTGCTCCAAGATTTTTCTTTGATTCAACTATGAGGGGTAAAAACAGTTCTCCAGTGGGAAAAAGACAAAAAAAAACCAAAAACATTTACTTCTACTTTGCAGATTTGTGTAAGGGTGCTTTCACACCTCACCTGTTTGGTCTGAACTTATGGCCTTTTCAGTTTGATTGGGACCAAATTTTAGGTGTGTGCTTAAGATTTCCTTATTTTTTTCAATTAATATGACACTGTGTACCTGTTATTATGCTTCTAGACACAGTATATCATGTTTCTTCCTTAGACATTGAGACTCTGGCCTGTCAATGTCAGTTCCAGGAGACAGCGAGGCTCCACACTCCCACAGAATGTTCTCATAACATCCAGTATTATCTTTGCTTGTTCCAAAGATCTTTCCGCACCATTTCCACTCTGAACATTTCTGCTGAATTGCTGCATAAACCTTTCTCTTGATCAAGACTAAATACCCAGAAAAGTCATCTTTGAATCTGTATACAGAAAATTTCCAACATGAAACTTTCGCCAAACCACAGCCCAGACCAAAGAGTCATAATTTGAGTCTTCCCCATGTTCAACTTACTGATGTGTACAGAGCTGCAGAAAACACTCTAGAGCAGGGGTGGACAATTATGTGCCATGGAGTGCCATTCAACTGCAGGTTTTCTGTTCCACCCAGTCTCTTCAGCAGGTGTTTTCAATTATCAGCAATCATTGAAGCTGATCAGAGCTAACACCTGCTGAAGAGACTAGGTGGAACAGAAAACTTGCAGTGGAATGGCCCTCACTGCCCACCCCTGCCTTAGAGGGTGAGTAGCATGTTTGCTAACTACCGCTTTCTGCTAACCACAGAAACATTGTTATGACAACAAGACGGTAGGTACAACACATTAAGTTGTTTTGTTCGCTTAGAAAAGGAGCTGTGTGAAACCAAACCTATCCAGACCAAATGAAGACAAAATACCACAAAATATCACACCAAGGTCCGGACATTCAGGTGTCAAAACACCCTGAGAATCCATGTTCAAAAATACAAAAATATGTATGCATATCAAAAGAAATTTAATCCTGTTTGAAGGTATTGACCAGGTGTGTAACCGGGGGTGGGGGGGTGGGGGGTGGGGGGGTGCAGGCTGATAAAATGAATGGCTGTACACGTACTCCTGGCCCCCTGTGGAGTGATCAAATTGTATTCTGACAATATGTACAGTAAAAATTATAAAGAAATAAAATGTTTCAACTTCTTCTTGTCTCAGTTACTGGCAGATAGCAAACAACTGAAAGGTGCATACTGCCACCTACTGTACAAGAGTGTGTAACATTATGACATTTGAGCCTGACCCCTAAATTCTGACTTAATCCTGTATTATAGGAGATATATATATATATATATATATATATATATATATATATATATATTAGAAGATCTTGTAGTGTCTCCTCATAACCCTGTACTGTCAGACCATTGTCTGTTAACCTTTGATTTTACTATTTCTGACTATTTGGCTCCTAAAGAAACATATTATCACAGTAGATGCCTCTCAGATGATGCTGTTTCCAAATTTATGCAGATTGTTTCCTCTATGCCATGTGTCAACACAACGGAAATAAGCTATAGACAGCTTGCTCCTTCTGTAATTGATAACATGGTGGATAGTGTTTCAGCTTCTCTGCATCAGGCTCTAGACTTGGTGGCCCCCTTAAAAAAGAAAAAGTCTAATCAGAGATTTTTAACTCCTTGGTTCAACACAGAAACTCGTAGCTTAAAACAGAAGACTCGTCAATTAGAAAGAAAATGGCGCTCTACTAATTTAGATGAAATCTATTTAGCTTGGAGAAATCATCTTTTAATTTATAAAAAATCTCTTAGAAAAGCTAGAACGAGTTATTACTCTGCATTAATAGAAGAGAACAAGAATAATCCCAGGTTTCTTTTCAGTACTGTAGCCAGGTTGACAAAGAGTCAGGACTCTGTCAATCCTAGCATCCCCTTAGAGCTTACTAGTCAGGACTTTATGAACTTTTTCAATAATAAAATTTCATCCATCAGAGATAAAATCAATCAGATTCTTCCCACAGTTAACTTAAATACTGTAACTACTACAACTCCTTCTATTGATGTCTGTCTTGATGAGTTTACTCCAATCGACCTTTGTGAGTTAGACAAAATAGTTTCCTCATCCAAACCTTCAACTTGTCTTTTAGACCCTATTCCTACCAGGTTATTTAAAGAAGTCTTCCCACTTATTGGGAGCTTTATTCTTCATATAATCAATTCTTCATTGACTTTAGGCCATGTACCGCAGGCTTTTAAAACGGCTGTAATTAAACCCTTACTCAAAAAGCCAACGCTAGATCCAGGAGCTTTAGCTAACTATAGACCAATCTCTAATCTCCCTTTCATTTCAAAAATCTTAGAAAGAGTTGTTGCTACGCAATTATTTGACCACCTGCAGGGAAATGGTTTACTTGAAGAGTTTCAATCTGGGTTCAGAATTCATCATAGTACTGAAACAGCCTTAGCGAAGGTCACTAACGACCTCCTCATTGCATCTGATAATGGACTAGTTTCTGTACTTGTCCTTTTAGATCTTAGTGCAGCTTTTGATACTATTGATCATAATATTCTACTTGATAGATTAGAACACTATGTTGGACTTAATGGAACTTCGTTGCAGTGGTTTAGATCTTATTTATCTGATAGGTTCCAGTTTGTTCATGTAAATGATAAGTTTTCTTTCAGCTCAAAGCTTAGTCATGGAGTTCCACAGGGATCTGTGCTAGGCCCTACTCTTTTTAGTTTATATATGCTTCCGTTAGGCAACATTATTAGAAAGCACTGTATACATTTTCATTGTTATGCAGATGACACACAATTATACCTGTCAATGAAGCCAGATGATACTAATCAATTAGCCAAGTTAGAAGCCTGTCTTAAGGAAATCAAAGCTTGGATGACTTGTAATTTCCTGCTATTAAATTCAGATAAGACTGAAGTCATTCTTGTTGGTCCAAAAAACCTTAGAAATTCCTTTCCAAATCAAACTTTCAGTTTGGATGCAGTTACTCTTTCTCTTAATAGCTCTGTGAGGAACCTTGGAGTTATTTTTGATCAGGATTTGTCCTTCAATTCACATATTAAATTTGTTTCTAAGACTGCCTTCTATCATTTGCGTAATATTGCCAAGATAAGGAGCATCTTGTCTCAGAGTGATGCTGAGAAGCTGATCCACGCTTTTGTTAGCTCGAGATTAGATTATTGTAATTCTTTATTATCAGGCTGTCCTAAAACATCTTTAAAAAGTCTTCAGCTGATCCAAAATGCTGCAGCAAGAGTTTTAACAGGTACTAGAAAGAGAGATCATATCTCTCCGGTTCTGGCCTCCCTTCATTGGCTTCCCATAGAGTTTAGAATTAAGTTTAAAATCCTTCTTCTTACTTACAAAGCTCTAAACAATCAGGCTCCTTTTTATTTAAAAGATCTGATACTACCGTATCATCCTAACAGAGCACTACGCTCCCAAAATGCAGGATTACTTGTAATACCTAGAATCTCCAAAAGTACAATGGGAGGCAGAGCCTTCAGTTATCAAGCTCCTCTCCTGTGGAATCAGCTGCCAATCCGGATTCGGGAGTCAGACTCGATCTCTGTTTTTAAGAATAGGGCTAAAACCTACCTTTTTGATATAGCCTACAATTAGGGAGGGATCATGTGTTTCTGAACCCTCCCTTAGTTATGCTGCTAATAGGTTTAGTCAGCCGGGGGACCTCCAGTAATGCACTGGGCCTCACTCCTTTCCTCACTCTCTATGAAATATTTTTTTTTTTGCTGGTCATTAACATTTGTTTGTTCTCTCCCATAGATTGAGTCCCCATCGTGCTGTTTGCTCTCTACATGTCTGTTCTTTTCTTCTTCTCTATCCCCTCACCCCCCAGCCAGTCGCAGCAGATGACTGCCCCTCCCTGAGCCTGGTTCTGCTGGAGGTTTCTTCCTGTTAAAAGGGAGTTTTTCCTCTCCACCGTCGCCAAGTGCTTGCTCACAGGGGATCGCCTGATTGCTGGGGTCTTTCTGCAACTGTGGGGGTCCCCCCTACAGTTGATAGTGCTATGAGATGACTGTTGTTGTGAAATGGCGCTATATAAATAAAGTTTAATTGAATTGAATTGAATTATTATTTAAAAAAAGAGAAAAGAGCCCTTCTCGTGATTCTTAGTGCCTCTCCATCTCCATCTGTTCCCAGAATCCCAGTCAAATCCCATTCCCTACCGACCTTTCGAACTTCATTTTTCATTCTCTCTTTCATTTCCATACTTGTGACAGTGTAATAAGATGTGCTCGACATTTTCTTTTACTCCACATTCTATACATTTGTCACTTTTGCTTTT
This sequence comes from Pholidichthys leucotaenia, assembly GCA_020510985.1. Classification (NCBI taxonomy): domain Eukaryota; kingdom Metazoa; phylum Chordata; class Actinopteri; order Cichliformes; family Pholidichthyidae; genus Pholidichthys; species Pholidichthys leucotaenia. Next base: position 220,606,830 of record CM035844.1, read on the forward strand.
CCCCATGGTGAATAAAGTGTCATTTAAACCAGTATGATCCAGTCTGAGTCTTGCCATAATGATGTCTTTCCTCCTGTTTGTTGCTTTATAATTCTTGCAATAGATTTTTGTATTTTGTAATACAATCCTACTTTATGATCTTCATTCCATCTTTTTTGCCATAGCTCAATTCCTGTTTCTTGATTACTGCTTTCCCTTCACCTTTTCCAAGAGACAATGGTTTAGTTATCTCTTATCCAAGAGCACTTTTTGAGTAATTTGTCTGCACAGTCATTCCCTTTCAACCCTTCATGTGCAGGAACCCAACAAAACTGTTACGTATGGCTCTCGCGAGCCATACAATGAGAGCTGAGGGCAGACCAGTGAGTTTGCAATGTTTATTATAATAAGGGAAAAGGAACAAAGGAACAGGGCCTCGTGGGGCCAAAACACAAATGATGATACAAGGGCATACACTTACACAAGATGCTGAATGACGAGCGGGTGGCTGGCGCCAGACGAAGGGGTTCCAGCCTTACCCACGCCAGAGAAAAGCGTGGATAATCGTGCGAGGTCACAGCCCCGAATGATCGGAGCTGCTCCCTTTTATAATGGTTGACAGCGCCTCAGCTGATGAGAGGTAATTGGGCTCCTGCCATCCCGTAGAGCTTGACAGCTGGGAGCCCGCTGAGACGCTGTCACAATAAGAGCTGGGCTGAGGAGGAATATGACCTGAGCGTCGGATAACACGGCGTCTCGCCCATATGACACAGCCCCCCCCTCACGGCCGGACTCCGAACAGCAAGTAACACCCAAGCCCCCCCCCCACACACACACACCTAGGGTGGGCGGATGGGGCGTAGGCCAGGAGGGCGTAAATGGGAAGAGAAAAAAAACCCAACGTAAACAGGGAACCAATGAAGCACTTAGAGTGTGAGGAAAAGAAGCACAATACCCCATAAAATGCTAATGTGCAGCCTGAGAAAAAAAAAAAAGGAGAGAATACGATATTGACAAGGGATACATGAAACCATTACAGAGCATGGCGGAGAACACCACACAATACTCTAAAACAGGCAATCACATGCGGATGGAGGGAAAAAAAAAAACCACACTACTTAGGCTGGGAACAAATAAAGTAATCACAGAGCATGGGAAAGAGGACAAAAAATAAAAATAAAACCCAATACTCCATGGAATGCCCACAACAATATATATACAGACTCAAAGAAAATCAACCCAGGGGACCTTGAAACGAGAGCAGAGGCTCCTAGGGCGAAATCTAACAGATACACGGCGTCCCTCAAACAGGAGGGGAAGGAAAAAAAGGCACGCAAAACGTGAAATAAGAAATTACATGGCTGTACCCTCACAAAAACACAAGACTAGGCACAGCAGAGATAATTCAGTTCGGGGGGCCTACCCGAATCCCAGGCCAGAAAAAGCAGTATCTCGGGCGGCTGGACCAGATCGTCGAACAGAAAGTCCAATAGGTCGGGCGGCCGAACCAAAGAGCCGAATCGAGACGGCAGTCCCTCTGGCGGCCGACCCGCATCGCCCAGCCACCAGGCCCGTAGGGGAGAGAGGGGCAACGGCTTCCCTGTGGAGAGAGATAATGAGGGCAAGCCGGGCCTACAGTGAGAGGTCCATATGGGCCCTGGTGGAGAAGGCTTGGGGGAAGATGAGAGTGATTCAGGTGACGATGGTGAAGAGGGGGATGACGATGATGATGAGCCGGTCCAGTGTCCGATGGCAGGGGATCTGCAGCTCCCTCACTGGACCTGGATACCTCTGGTGCTGCACCCTCATTGGACCCCGATTGGGTCGCGGCTGCTCCCGCGACGGACCCCGATTGGGTCTCGGTCGCACCCGTGACAGACCCCAATTGGGTCGGCGCCACACCAGAACCGACCTCCAACCCCAAACCTGGAACCTCCGGCACAGCGGGCGACAGCAGCTCCTCGCCGGCGACCCTGGGAGAAGGCTCAGGAGAGAGAGAAGAACCGGGATCAGGATCACCGGCAGCGCCAGAACCCGGCGAGATTAGCTCGGACGCAGCAGGCAGCTGCACCCGGCTCCTCTCCCCTAGAGACAGGCTAAAATGCTCTAATGTGTGAAGGAGAAAGATAAAGTAGAGCACTTGCCTGATCTCGGGTTCTGACGCCGTCCAGGACTGCAAAGATCCAGGTTCAGAGGGTAGAAGGTCGTCCTCAGGCTCCCACTCAGTTGCGTCGGACTCCGCAGCTGGCATGATGGTGTGCACAGCTTGTGAGTTCTCCGGCACTGGTGCCCACGCCGATGGCCCACACGGCGTGGTGGCAGGAGAACCTCGACCCGCTGGACCGGACCGTTCCTCCGTGGAGACCCGGGGACGCTTCATCGTCGGCGCTGGTTCCACGCTGCAGTCCGCTGTCCTCCTCCGCCCACGGCGTAGCTGCAGAACCGGAACCAGGCTCTCCAGAACTGCAGGCCCCCTCCTCATCCCATGACGTTGACCTGGCGTCGAGGACCGCTCAGCGGAGGGAGACACAGAGGATGCGGGGTTAATAATTACAGCCACAGCAGGTGGTGGGAGCTCGGGGAGCTGCGAACTCCGAACTCCACCTCCAGGAGTCTGACAGAGCAAATCACAATGAGAGTATGAATTAACTGGGACTTGCCTGTCTCCTGGAGGCTGGATGGTGACCGCTGTGGCGGACGTTGCTCCTCCCTTTTCCCGCCGGACGGTAACGGAGGACCCCCTGGAAGGACGTCGGGGAGCCGCTTGTGATGATTCCGGGATGGAGCTCGCCAGGTCAGGACTCTGGGTGCACACAGTAGCCGGGAAATGCGTCAAGAAGGAGGGGGCGTCAGCCGAGATGAGCCGGGCCCGGAGTGCTGAAGTAACAGCGAGGGAAGATGGCTCGGGAGACGAGGCTGCGGGATTTCCCCTCTGATGAGGCACAGAAGTGACAGCTGTGTGGGGAATTGAGACCTTGCGGTGGCCCGGAACTGGATCCGGACGGGATTCGTGCTGAGTTGGACAGGCAGTGTGACAACGGCTACTTGCAGGGGGCGAAGCGAAGGTGAGACCCGGAAATCACCGCTCCTGTGCAGAGACAGAGGCGAGGAGGGCATCGAACTCGGGGAAATCACACAGCCCTGGATTCCTCTCCACCAGTCTAACTGCCGCCGTCACATGCTTAATGATTATAGAGGGATGCACAGCGGAGCGAGCAGCAGCCACTCAGTCCCGGACCTTGATTGCTGTCAGCTGCAGCTCCTCCGGGGGAATCCCGAGTGACGTTGTGCTGGATGGAGAAAGACCTCTGGATGGTGCGAATTCCCAGGCCGGAATGGAGGCAGGAGCAGGATCCCGAAGCGAGGGACGGTGTTTCCTCCTCTTCGGCTTCCTGCCGGGATTTCCTTCCAGCCCGCGGAGTATCTCGCGCTGTGCAGCAATGTCCAACCTCCTCGCGCTCACCTCAGGATGGTCGGCGAAGCAGGGGAGATAATCGAGGACCTCCTCAGCTTGGTCCAGGTACCGGTGCACGTCGCTGCTGAAGTCGAGGAGGGAGGCGGTGATAAGGATTTCGTCCACGCACTCGAGGGCGTCAGCGAGGACATCGCTCGGACTCTGAGTGCGGGACCTCCGCGACGGCATGCTTCAGCAACGGTACCCAGACAGGTAAGAGCAACAGTCCAATACTGCTAAACTCACGGTCGCCGGCAACTCGCTTGGCTGTGACCTACTGTTACGTATGGCTCTCGCGAGCCATACAACGAGAGCCGAGGGCAGACCAGTGAGTTTGCGTATTTTATTGTGATAAGGGAAAAGGAACAAAGGAACAGGGCCTCATGGGGCCAAAACACAAATGATGATACAAGGGCATACACTTACACACGATGCTGAATGACGAGCGGGTGGCTGGCGCCAGACGAAGGGGTTCCAGCCTTACCCACGCCGGAGAAAAGCGTGGATAATCGTGCGAGGTCACAGCCCCGAATGATCGGAGCTGCTCCCTTTTATAATGGTTGACAGCGCCTCAGCTGATGAGAGGTAATTGGGCTCCAGCCGTCCCGTAGAGCTTGACAGCTGGGAGCCCGCTGAGACACTGTCACAACGGGCCTCTTCCCACCAAACTGGTTCCAGTGCTAGTTTGGTTCTGGGGCTGGTGCTAGTGCTTGTCACGCCGCGCCGCTCATCAACGGCGCCACCTGCTCACACACCTGCTAATCATCAGCGGCGAGGGATAAAAGCCGCCTCGCCCTAAGCTTCGGCCTGAAGCCGTAGACTTCATCGCCCTTCCATGCGAAGCACCAACTCTTTCTTCAGCATCACGCTAAGCGGTAAGAAGATTCCTTACCTTGCCTTTTCCAGTCTGCTCCCCTGTGCACAGGTGGATTCCTCGGCGGCGGACAACTCCGTCCCTCGTCCTTCCTCGCTGCTGCACCGAGTCCTGCAGGTGACTGTCTCCCGGGGTTCCGTCCTTGAAGTGCCTGCCATCAGTCAAATACAAGTAAGCTTCTCTCCCTCGCCTATTCTCCTCCTGTGTTGGTGTGTGCCCGTCACCCTGTGTCTGTTCTTTCCCATAGGGTTGCCGGCTGAACGGTCTCCTGCCTCTGTGCCCGAAGCAGACGCCACCACCAATACATTTACATTCCGCTGACACACACCCATACATCCCTGTTGTTAATAAACAGTTTGAACTACTCTGAGCCTGTGTGTGTGCGTCTCCTGAGCCGAACGTTATGTCAGTGCTTAACCAGTTCTTCTGGAGTGGCTCATAAGAACCAGTTGGCTTTCCACCGATATGGAGCTAGTCGGGAATTATGTCAGAGCTAAGTCATTGCGTAGTGTGAAGCGCCCAACCCCCGCAGAACACCAGAGAAGACGGAAGGTAGCGGTATGCACCTCTCACTTGTTTGCTATCCGCCAGTAACCGAGAGGAGAAGAAGAAGTAGCAGCGCTAGCTTGTCAACATGTAGGAGTTTGTTGTCTCTTTGGGAGCCCTGCTTTTATTCCAAACCTGTATTACCATCCAAAAACAGTTTTATTCTTAATGGCAGAGAACGGTGGCTACGTTTAAGGACACCGGTAATCATCAATATTTCAGTTATCAGCCGTTGTTAGATAAAGTCTGTAGCGCGAGCATTGACTACACTTTTAAACATAATATTTATGTCATTTCTGTAATAGGTGGTGTTACGGCGCATTACGAGACGGAGGTCCCCTGTTATGTCATGCCAAAAAGTGATCAGCTGTCCCAAAAAATGATCGCCAGGGGCCATATTGTTATGGGTTATATTAGCCGGTAAATATATATATTTCAACAGATAAACAGTACTTAGTTAGGTATTACAAGATATATTTAACACTTACGATGCATTTTGAACCCAAAACAAACTTGATCTGGGATTAAAAGCAATTAAAATAATGCAGTCACAAGGTTACATGGAAAAATGTATAGATTTACTGCATATATACATGAAGATACTGTATAAATGCATATTCTATGCACCTCCAAACTACAGAGTTGTGAAGGGTATACCCTTCTGTACTTGTGTCATCTATTCTGGTTAAAGTACTGATTCAAGTTTTTATTCATGTAGGGATAACAAGAGACAGACTGTAAAGTGTTCAAAGTTCTTTCCCCAGAAATGATCTTGTCCAGAGCTGACAGAATGTCATGTGGTACGTTGTCAAAACAAGATAAACTCATCATTTTTGAAGCTGGCAACTTGGAACATTTTCCAAAGAAAAAGTACATAGATTTAAAGTTTGTTGCTGCTTGTTCTTTAAAAAAATGTGAAAGAAGTTGTCAAAAACATGAGTAAGTCCACAAATACCTGATATATTGTCGCAGTGGTTTAGCACTGTGGCAGCACAGTTTTACCCTCGGCCGGGGGATCGCGGGGATCATGAGATCGTGGGTTCGATCCCAGCCCCCGACCAACAGTGAGCTGTGTGGAGTTTGCATGTTCTCCCTGTGTTGCGCGGGTTTACTCCGGGATTTCTCCGGTTTCCTCCCGCATACCAAAAACATGTAGGTTTAGGGCGCTCGCGCACGCAGCGACCAGCAGCCGGTGGCTTGTCACCAGACTGCAAACCAAATCTACCTACGGGTACAAATAAGTAACAAAAAAAAAAAAAAAAAACCTGGAAAAATGAACTTAAGTGCAGTAATTCAGTACTTGTACTTTCACTTCCCACCACTACAATGTTATAGTGATTTGCATTGTCCTAAATAACTTTATATTTCATGCATATGAAATGTAAAGTCTTTAACTTTTTAATATGACCCTTCTCTCTTATGTTTTTTCTCTTATCTCTTTGTCTTATGTCCTGATTGATGGAGCCTTGAGTACTTTTATCGTGTTTATAGTCAGCTTCATGTGTGCCTGTGTTTGTGTTCATGTTGAATGTAACTGTAGTTTGTAAATATGGATGTCACCTGACTGCAAAACAAATCTACCTACGGGTACAAATAAAGGAACCTGAACCTGAATATGTTTGGTGTGAGGATAACAATGTAGAAGCAGAAAAACACTTAAGGAAAGAAAGCTTTTTTTTTTTTTTTTGGTACTTATTTGTACCCGTAGGTAGATTTGGTTTGCAGTCTGGTGACAAGCCACCGGCTGCTGGTCGCTGCGTGCGCGAGCGCCCTAAACCTACATGTTTTTGGTATGCGGGAGGAAACCGGAGAAATCCCGGAGTAAACCCACGCAACACGGGGAGAACATGCAAACTCCACACAGCTCACTGTTGGTCGGGGGCTGGGATCGAACCCACGATCTCATGATCCCCGCGATCCCCCGGCCGAGGGTAAAACTGTGCTGCCACAGTGCTAAACCACTGCGCCACCGTGCAGCCCATTTTATTTCCATTTTATTTCCAAAATGTGCAAAAACTTCAGACTGCTACATATGAAATATTATGTACACACAGACAAAAATATCAATGCTGTGATAGTTACTTTTTTACAGTCCCTCAAGCACAGACACAACACGTCCCATCAGTCCAACAAGGGTGTTGGTCTGCTTTGCAGCAAAGCGAAGTTCAGCTGCTCCTCCCTCCTGCTCTGCTCTTGCTGTCTCATCTGACCGTAATCAAGAAGGAGGTCCATGTTTGTGTCACACTTCTGTTTCCCTGTTTTAAAGTACAAAAATAAGCAATATAAAATAACCACACACTGAAAAATGCAGGAATCGTCAATCCAAGATTGAATGTGTCTGTTCAACATCCATTTACTGTTAGTGGCATCACAACATTCAATTCAAGTGTATAATTGGTTTAATTCACTCCCTCCTTTGTGTGAATGGGTCATGATCCATGCAGGTGGATGCCCTCAATTTCCCCTATGGGGATCAATAAAGTACACAAAATCAAAATGATCTGAACATAAATTACCTAATCTGGTCTGATTAGAAGAGCAGGAGGACAAGCTTGGAGCTGGTGAAGGTGAGCTGGACACCACAGGTCTGGCTGGTTCTCCCTCATCATCCAGCTGTGATAAATCTATAAAAAAAAAAGTGTTTTAGTTTGTGCAGTGAACAACTTAAGCCTTCCATTAAATGTGCAGACATAGAAGACAATTTTATTCAATATCAATATTAGCAAAGCTTACATGTCTGATTATGGAATAGAAGAATAGGAACAGATGAAACTTCATTGTCACTGTACAGGTGTACAGTACAATGAAACTGTAGGTGATCCACCAGGCTAGTGCGCAATAAAGTAAGAGAAGGATTAGATAAAATATGGCTACACAACACACAATTAAACACGAGTGAAATTTAAAAAAAAAATGGCCTAAGATTATGGAAATATTACCAAAATAGTAAAAAAAAGACGACGTTACTAGTGTCTGGTAGAAAAATCTCCCATAACACAACGCAAGACAGCCATTCATACACAGTATTCATATCACAAAAAAACATATTTTGCGATGGATGTCTTTGTAAAAAAGTATTCTGTAAGATGCTAAGATTTCTGTTCTAGTTTCTCAAACGCGCATTTCTGTATGGCGAGGAAACGTTCGTGCTAAAAACAGTTAGCTTGTTAGCATAGCTAACCGAAAATACTATGGCCACAAGAGTGAGTAAAAAAAAAAAAAAAAAATCCGCACTTTGGCCCTTACATATCAATGCAAGCGGTATACATTTGTCAGCAGAGATGACCTGTTCATTTATTTATGGCGAGGAGAAACGCTTGGTCGTAGTAAAGGTACTGTTAGCTTGTTAGCATAGCTAACCGAAAATACTATGGGCGCAGTCGGGCATCCGGGCATTTGGCCTACTTCCGGTTAGCAACCCACACGGCAACGCCGTACTAGGTGAAAACAATTCAGTGGCGACCTATTCCCAGGCAGCTGCCGTGACCCAGTCAAGCTTGTCCAGCCCGTCGTAGTGCATTATATTCAGCTCATCACGTCCTATATCAGGTAATTGAGTGATATTGTGTTAGTTTAATTAGTTGCCACTTGATGGATCACGTTTTGAAAATGCTAGCCGCCGACACAAGCCTCTCTGTATTGTAAACAGAGACGGACATTTCGTCTATGGAAATGCATGACTGATTCCCTTTTCACTCAACAATACAGACCTCTCTATGTGCAGTCAGCCTGACTAATTTAACTGTAGACTGTAGTAAATAGTGCAACAAAGGGGCAGGCCATTAATGAAAGAGGTGACAAATACGGTATCGCCGTATTTTAATATGGGGAAAATGCAATTTTAGCAAATACGGGCGTATTGCCATTTCTGTACGCCAAAAAGAAAAATATACGGGAAAAGAGAACACCTCGTGTGACTCCCACAGCGAGCTGGCAGAGCGCTCAGCGTGAGCAATTACTGATCGTTATAGAAGTGCCTCGCACCTTCTGCGGCTCTGGAACAGAGAGGAATCCCGGCGCCAGTAATGCTGCGCCTGATATGTGTGACTAATGCAAATGTATATGCTTTCCTGCTGTCTACTGTGATAATGTGCCATGCATGCATTAGCCGGGTATATATGTTGACTGTCTGCATGAAGCACCCTTTTAAACGTCACTCGTGTCCGCCTGCACTTATTTCGATCCAACACAAGCGCACCTAAGCAGTGTTTAGCATCAGTGAACATTTTCTTGTTTAATTATTTCTTTTAAGAATTACTCCTGTGCTGCCCTGATATTTAATGGATTGGTCATGTTACCCATAGGGGCCTTTCCTTAAAAACATTCAAAACATGTAAGAGGGTTAATATGGGTCGAAGCAAATATGCTTACCAGGGGTGTCGATCAAGTAGCTGTACACGTCCGGCCACTGCACAGCTGGCCACCTGGTCGGGTCATTAACCCATTTTCCGGCTGGTAGTTTGTATGGGCAATCTGTCAGTCCACTTGCTGTCAGCTTCTCCAGGTAACGTAGCCTGGCTGACTCATCAAGCTTTTCTACGTAGTCACATGCCATGAGAAAAAGTCAAAAAACTGCACTCGACAATGCTTGGTAACGGGTTGTTTTCACCGAGTTAAGATGGCAGCGATGTGTTACTAACCGGAAGTGACGTAGCCCCGACTGCGCCCATAGCCACAAGAGTGACTAAAAAAATATCCGCACCTTGGCCGTTACATATCAATACAAGCGGATATATATGTATACATATATTGGTTAACGTCTGGCATTTTAAAGACAAATACACTTACCAGCGTGTTTTAAGCAGTGTGTTGTCCAGACTAATCCACGGCAGTGATGATGGTCCGGCTGGCTGGCCTGTCCTCCAAAACAGTTCAGGTGAGTGGCTCCCTCCAGCTGATCTTGTACTTCTGCTTATGTCCATAGAGCCAAGAAATGTGTCTCCTCTTCGCTCTAAATCTGTTTGGTTTTGGAATCCGTTGCGTGCTCCGCTGTTTGGAAAGCAACATGGCGGTCAGTAATGTTTTGAAGCTGGTCAGTTAACCACGCCCATGGCTGTGGACGTAACCAACGTAAACTGGTGCTGCCGGTGGCCCAGCTAGGAGTTGGGGCCACGATAGCCCCACTTTTGGGAGCCCGGGACTGGTGCTTAAGTCGGTGGAAACCCAAAGAACTGGTGCTAATGATGCAATGGCTTCAGTTAAGCACTGGAACCGGTTTGGTGGAAAGAGGCCCAATAAGAGCTGGGCTGAGGAGGAATATGGCCTGAGCGCTGGATAACACGGCGTCTCGCCCATATGACAAAAACTGAACTTCTCCACCACCCCGTGTACCCTAAATAAACTGTGATATACAGTAGCTTAATCACCAAGTCTTCCCTTGCAGATTTTAGTGTCTGTATGGTTTTTAAAGCTGCAAGTGAATCTGTGCACACCACCACCCGGTCCGGTCTGACCTCCTCCACCCACTGGAAACCAATAATTATTGCCACCATCTCTGCTGTAAACACAGATGTACTGTTGGAGAGTCTTTTTGAGATGGTCACTTTAAACTCTGGAATGTATACTCCAACTCCAACAGAGCCCTCTTTGTTCTTTGAACCATCAGTATAGAGCAGTAAGTAGTTATAGTAATTGTTCCTGAGGTAAATGCTTATTTTAACACCAACTTCACTCATATGCCAATCCTTTTTCCTCATCAGCAGACTAATGTCTACTTCTTTTCCCGGAAACAGCCCAGGGGGAGCATTACTCACTGAACTGGTGTTATCTATATCAATAGTGTTTAGTCCATACATTCTGGTTTTTCTTTCAATTGTCCACCCAAACCCATGTCCCTGGAAGTTAGAATATTCCCAGCAGTCTTGTAGTGTTGTTTTTGAAATATTTGCTTCCTCACTTCCTTTCAGCTTGACCCAGTATGATAATGCGAGTTTATCTCTTCTCAAATCCATTGGCATTTCTCCTGCTTCTATTAAAACTGCATTGTTTGGTGTTGTTTTGACGGCTCCTATGCACAGGCAAAGCACTCTATGCTGCATTCTGTCTAATTTTTCCAGAATCGTCTTTGCTGCTGCTCCATAAATCATGCATCCATAGTCTATTGTCAGTCTCATTAGTGCTCTGTAAATGTCAATTATTGCCTGTTTGTCTGCACCCCATTCGTGTCCAGCAACAGCTTTTATGAGATTAATGACTTTTTTGCACTTTGTCTACAGATTTTCAACATGAACTCTCCATGTGTTTGCACTATCAAGCCACAATCCTAGATATTTGAACTCACTGACTTTCTCTATTGGTTGATTATATAATGTTAATGGTTCTGTACCAGTTCTGCGTTTTTTTGTGAAAATCATATAGCAGGTTTTACTGTTTGAAAATGTAAATCCCCACTCATGCGACCACTTTTCCACTCTCTCCATTGCTTTCCTGATGATTTTGAACACAAATTTCTCATTTCTTCCCCTCGTCCATATGGCTCCATCATCTGCATATAGTGCTGTTTTGATGGATCCCTCTTGATCCTCATACATGTCATTAATCATTATGTTGAATAAAGCTGAATTTATCACACTCCCCTGAGGAACACCATTTTCAATTTCAAAGTCATTAGAAACTTCTGATCCTACTTTAACCCTAATTGTCCTGTGTGTTAAAAAATCCATTATCCAATTACACATCCTACCAACAATGACCATTTTAGATAGATAGATAGATAGATAGATAGATAGATAGACAGATACTTTATTTCGAACAAAAAAGTAAAACAAAAACAAGACAAATGACAAGTGCAATAAAGTAACAGTATACAGTGTTCAAAAGGGAGAAGGAAGAAGTGAACACTTATAAATTCCAACTCCTTTTTTCCATAAATACACCCCATGTGAAATATATACAAATTACCACATTTAAAACCCCAAGTAAACAATTAACTATATTTTGTACATATCAACATTAACATCCATCCATCCCAACATACATACAGTCCATACATCAAAACCAGCCCCAAACAACACAGATATACACAGTACTGTCCCACCCACCATTCCATGGTGTCCCAGAGTGAGCATAGTGAATCGTACATATAAATACTACCCTTCTAACATATATTCTTTCAGCAAATAATGTTTATACCTCTTTTTGAATTGATTTCTGTTTGTACATAGTTTCAGTTCCGGCTCCAGACTGTTCCACAAATCCACCCCACAGACAGATATGCACATACTTTTCTTAGTTGTTTGTATCTTGGGTTTTGTAAGGTTTAAGTCTCCTCTCAAATTATAATCATTGTCTCTTTTTTAAATATTTTTTTGTATATTAGTTGGGAGTTGATTATTAATTACCCTGTACGTGACTTGTGCTGTCTTAAATTTAACTAAATCGATGAACTTCATGACATGTGACTTTAAAAACAACGAACTGGTATGGTCTCTATATCCTACATTATTTATTATCCTTATAGCTCTTTTTTGTAATGTGCATATTGACTGTAGGTTGGTCTTGTAGGTGTTTCCCCAGACTTCTACACAGTAGTTAAGATAAGGTAGAAACAGTGAATTGTACAGTAAGAACAATGATATATAGACCAAGATGTGTCTTGTCTTCCCCAGTATGCCTATACATTTTGCCAACTTGGCCTGGATGTGACTGATGTGAGGTTTCCAGCAGATTTTATTGTCTAGCGTCACCCCCAGAAACTTATTTTCCTCTACTGTTTCTATTCTGGTATCATCTATCGTTACCATTATTTAATGATTTAAATTAAATCACCCTTATTGTCATTCAACCGTACAACCAATCATGTACAGTAGAACGAAATTGTGCTTTACCTATCTACAGTGTCAATCACACACACCCCAAGTGCAGAATCAGAGGGCCGCTGCCATGCAAAGGCGCCGCCACAGATTTCCCTCCTCCATTCCATTATTGCTGAGCACCAAGCTGGATGGCAGGAAGTTCCACTTTTATATGGTCTTCGGCATGACCTGGCCGGGATTTGAACCCCTGCCTCCCGGGTGTGGGGCGGATGCTCTACCAACTGAGGCACCACTCCGGTCACCACTTTATTTTATAATTTGCAAACAACATAATCTTTGTTTTTTTTCAGATTTAGAGATAATTTATTTTTGTTGAACCACTGCGTTAACCTTTTCATTTCAGTTGTGACCACCTCTAAAACCTGCTGCAAATTCTCACCAGTGCAAAGGATATTTGTGTCATCCACAAACAAAATAAATTTCAGAATTTTTTATACTTGGCATATGTCATTTATATACAAGATAAAGAGTTTGGGTCCCAAAACTGACCCCTGGGGCACACCACAAGTGATGTCCATGAAGGGTGATTTGTGCTCACCAATTTGTACAAATTGTTGTCTGTTACTTAAATAACTTTCCACCCAACTCAGTCCGACCCCTCTTATCCCATACCTTTCCACTTTCCTTAGTAGAATTCTGTGGTCAGTGGTGTCAAAAGCTTTCTTTAAATCTATAAATACTCCTACAGCAAACTTTTTTTTATCTATGCAACTAGTAAATTCTTCAGTAAGTTCTATCAGTGCCAAAGATGTAGATTTATCTGCTCTAAAACCATACTGGCTGTCTGTAAGGAGGTTGTGTTTTTCAAGAAATCATCCAGTCTCTTAGTGAAGATTTTTTTCAAATATTTTGGAGAATTGTTAGAGTAAAGAGACTGGCCTGTAATTTGTGAAATAATGACTGTCTCCTGTTTTGTATAGTGGTATTACTTTTGCTATTTTAATTTTGTTTGGAAATTTACCAGTTTGAAATGATAGGTTACAGATGTGGGTGAGTGGTTTAACAATTCCTTCAATTACTTTTTTCACTATTGTCATGTCAGTTTCATTCCAGTCTGTTGATTTTTTGTTCTTAAATTTACTCACAGTCTCGATAATTTCCTTTTCAGTAACTGCACCCAAAAAGATTGTGTTTGGATTTCTATCTTCTATTTCATTTACAGAACCACTGTTGTTTGTTTCTGGTGTTACTATTGATTTTGCTAATTCAGGACCAATGTTTACAAAAAATTTATTGAAACCACTGACCACATCCTCCTTATTATTTATCAAATTGCCATTTTCAATAAAATATTCTGGATAATTAGCATTCTTAGGTCAATTACTAATAATCCCATTGAGTACTTGCCATATTCCTCTTAAGTTATTTTTATTATCCTCTAATCTTCTGTTGTAATATTCTTTCTTACAAGTCCTCATTATATTAGTAAGCTTATTTTTATATCTTTTATATTTGATCTCAGCCTCCACTGTTCTGCACTTAATGAATTGTTTATATAATGTATTCTTCTTTTTACATGCATTTAGTAGTCCCTTGGTGACCCAAGGAATATTTTTGTTTTGTTGTCTGTCACTGTATTGTTTTATAGGACAGTTTTTATTGTACAATGATTGAAATATTTGTAAAAAATTATCATATGCTTTATTTATATCATTTTCGTCATAAACTATCTTCCAGTCTTGTATTAATAATTCCTTTGCCAGTAAATACATACAGTAGATTCTTCAGTTCTTATTCTTTTATATTTAATATTTTTGATATACTTTTTCTTCCTATAATCACGTTGATAGACAACAAAAATCGGCAGATGGTCACTGATATCATTCAATAAAAGCCCACTCCTGATATTATTTTCCATAATGTTTGTGAATATGTTATCTATTAGTGTGGCACTGTGTGACGTGGTTCTGCTAGGTCCGGTAATTGTTGGATGTAAGCCCAAACTGTACATTGTGTTGATAAATTCTTCTGTCAAACTATGTTGTTTTGAATTCATAAGATCTATATTGAAATCCCCACAGATGAACATAACTTTATGAGTTAGTTTTGCATACATTTTTTTCCATCCAGTCCTTAAATAAGTCAATGTTTGATCCAGGTGTTCTATATACACAGCTCACTACTATATTCTTCACATTGTCCAGACAGATTTCTATTGTAATACATTCAAATAAATCATCCACAGTTACTGACAGATTTTCAACAACCTTGTATTGCAAGCTCTTGTCAACATAAATTGCAACTCCTCCTCCTTTTTTCACTTTTCTATTTATATAATTTAATTCATAGCCATCCATGGTAAAATCCACTCCTTTCTCTTCACTGAGCCACGTCTCTGATATTGCCACAATATTGAATGGCTCTTTAAACTGATGTAAATAAACTTTAATGTTATTAAAGTTGGCATAGAGACTTCTGCTGTTGAAGTGGATCATAGAAATACTGAAATCAGATGCGACCATTGTGTTAAACTGTTCATCCGTGTAGTAACTACAGTCATTATTGATGGAGCTAAATAAATTATTATCAGGGTCTATGTTATATTCTACATCCTGTGGGTTGTGATCCGTATATTCAAAAACTTTCAGTTCCTGTTGTTCCTGTTTGTTAATCTTTTGTTTCATGTTGTTAAATGTCCTGTTGCAGATGAGTATAATCCTTCAGTGTCCTAAAGTTGTCTCTTGTTGCTGTCGACTCCAGTTCATAATATTCATTGATATTTGTCCAGTTCCATAATATTACGGATGTTAATGACCTTGGCTTCTTCAGGTGATTCATTTAATTTTATGTATATTTTACAGTTTGATGTCCAGGTGTTTTGAATCTTTTTCTGCTTTCTCAGGTATCTTGCTTTTCTGTGTTTTCTTTTGTGAGGTGCTCGTTTATATAGATGTTCGTTCCTTTCAGTTTCCTACCTTGTTTTAGCAGCGCAGTCTTGTGGTTTTTTTTCACAAACCTCATGATCACAGCCGGTTTGTCGCTGTTTTTCCTGGGCAGAGGGTGGCAGGCCTCAATGGTATTACAGTCAAGCTGGATTCCTTTGGACTGCATGAAGGCCGCCACTTGTTGTTCCGTGGATTCATCTTCCAGCGCGTCGAGCCTCCCTCCGCTGTCCACGGCAACCGCCCGAGCATACAATCGGGGTTTAATGTGGAGCCCAGTGATGATCACATCGTTCACCCGAGTGTACTCCTCCAGATCCGACACTCTGCTCTCCAGATACGCCAGCCTCTTGTCCTTCTCAGCGTTCTGGATCTGCAGCGCTTTCACCTCCTCGAGCAGGCCCAGGATGTTTTTTTGCTGCATCTTAACAGCAGAAATCTCTTCAGCCAAGAAGCTGAGCAATCTTTTAATATTGTCCACCTCCTCAGCCTGCTGAGCTTTCTTGGGACCCATGATCCCGGCCGATGTACGTTGATTCAGGCTCTGTGATCGTAGATCATAGAAAAAAAAACATGTGGGAGAAGTCCCTTTGTTCTCCCGGAGTGTGAGGGGACTGATGAATTGCTGAGAATATATTTCACCAACCACTACAATATTAAGTTATGAGACTGGCAATTTCTCTCTTTTTTCGCATGAGCAGGCATGCCGTTTTTATTCTCCAGAGGCAGTGACAAAGCAACAGCTAAAAACACTAGCTCTAAACTGAGTTTTAAAGGAAGATAGCAAAAAATGAACTGGGAGCCTTTACCTGTGCGTCCTCACCTTACATGCCACAACCGGAAGCATTTTATTCAATTTGATAAGAAGTCCATCCCTTCACAGTGAGTCATAAGCCTTTTTAATATCCAGATAAACTATAACCATTACTTCTTTCATTTTGAGAGTCTTTTCAATATTATCACTTACCCTAACTAGAGCATCTACTGTGGATCTTCCTCTTCTAAAACCATTCTGATAGTTGTTTATTGATCGTCTTTGTTCTAGTACATATGAGAGTCTGTAAACTAACACCTTCTCCATCCATTTCCCTAAGTGTGACGTTAATGCTATTGGCCTGTAGTTGCCTGGATGAGCTGGATCTTTTTTCCTTGGCTTATTAAATGGTAAAATTACAGCCTTTTTCTACCCACTTGGGATAACCCCCTCCTTCCATATTCTGTTAAACAATTTCAGCACCAGTTTCACTGATTGCATAGGCAACTGCCAGATCATAGCATAGCTTAACTGATCATATCCTGGAGCTGTGTATCCACTATCTTGCAAAGCTCTGTTAAGCTCTGACATTGTGAGCTCGAGGTCTAACGCAGTCATATCTTCTTTCACTTCTTTAAGTTTGCATTTTCTGACTTTATGCTCCCTTTGCTGTCTATGACTCTCACCAAGATGTTTTCCTCTATGCACTGCTGCAAATGCTGTACCTAGGACTTCTGCCTTTTCTTTGTCTGATACAGCCATCTTGTCCCCATCCACTAGAGCTGGGACTTTAACTGAAACCCTTTTCCCACTCATTTTTTTTTTAAACATAGCCCAGACATCACCTAGTTCTGTTTTCCTACCAGCTCAGAGAGCTACTACCCTTTTCTTTTTATAATCAGAATCAGAATCAGAATCAGAATCAGCTTTATTGGCCAAGTATGCACAACACATACAAGGAATTTGACTTTGGCTAAAAACTTGCTCTCATTGTTCAGGTGGAGGATTTAAATAAGATTTAAATAAGGATTCAATGACAACAGAGTATGCACAGTAAATTACAGTCTGTCCACGTTTCTATAAAAGGATGCAAATATATACAGGACTATATGCAGTTATTTACTCAGACTATCCACACTTTGCAGAAATATATGAAAAATATACAGTCACACAGTATTTCAGTGTGAACTCCGATTCAGTGATATAATGTGAATGAAGTAAAAAGCAGTGTGAGAGTTATGTGCAATGTAAGAATGGATGAAAAGTCATGAGTACAGCAACAGGTAGGACTAGGTGATCTAATCTATTAAGTTTCCACTATTCATATTCTTCCTCAGCTCTCTGAATGCCTTTTTTTGCTTTTTTACTTCAATACTATATTCCTCATTCCACCAGGGTACAACCTTCTTCCTATCCTGTGCTGTTTTCTTAGGTATACTTGCTATTGCAGCATTCAGAATATGATTGGTTACCTGACTTGAACACGCTTCTGTGCCACCTTTTGATGTTACCAAATGACACAAGTGAACACAGTATTGCCTAAATTTTCCCCAGTCTGCCTTGTCAAAACACCATCTTGTAAAACATCTTCCCTCTTGTATATATACTTCAGTTTTAATGACTGTAAGTATTGGGACGTGATCATTTCAAATACACACGTGGACAAAATTGTTGGTACCCCTCTGTTAATGAAAGAAAAACCCACAATGGTCACAGATATAACTTGAATCTGACAAAAGTGGTAATAAATAAAAATTCTATGAAAATTAACCAGTGAAAATCAGAAAATGCTTTTGAATTGTGGTTCAACAGAATTACTTTAAAAAACAAACTCATGAAACAGGCCTGGACAAAAATGATGGTACCCCTAGAAAAGATTGAAAATAATGTGACCATAGGGACATGTTCAACCAAGATGTGTCCTCTAATTAACATCACAGATGTCTACAAACTTGTAATCAGTCAGTTGGCCTATTTAAAAGGGTGACAAGTAGTCACTGTGCTGTTTGGTGACATGGTGTGTAGGTCAAGGTACATCAGTGTCAGATCGCACCATCCGTTGCTGTTTGAGCCAAAGTGGACTTCATGGGAGACGACCAAGGAGGACACCACTGTTGAAAACAAATCATAAAAAAGCCAGACTGGAATTTGCCAAACTGCATGTTGACAAGCCACAAAGCTTCTGGGAGAATGTCCTATGGACAGACGAGACAAAACTGGAACTTTTTGGCAAGGCACATCAGCTCTATGTTCACAGACGCAAAAATGAAGCATACCAAGAAAAGAACACTGTCCCTACTGTGAAACATGGAGGAGGTTCTGTTATGTTCTGGGGCTGCTTTGCTGCATCCGGCACAGGGTGTCTTGAATCTGTGCAGGGTACAATGAAATCTCAAGACTATCAAGGTATTCTAGAGAGACATGTGCTGCCCAGTGTCAGACAGCTTGTTCTCAATCGCAGATCATGGGTCTTGCAACAGGATAATGACCCGAAACACACAGCTAAAAACACCCAAGAATGGCTAAGAGCCAAACATTGGACTATTCTAAAGTGGCCTTCTATGAGCCCTGATCTAAATCCTATTGAACATCTGTGGAAGGAGCTGAAACATGCCATCTGGAGAAGGCACCCTTCAAACCTGAGACAACTGGACCAGTTTGCTCATGAGGAGTGGGCCAAAATACCTGCTGAGAGGTGCAGAAGTCTCATTGACAGTTACAGAAATCGTTTGATTGCAGTGATTGCCTCAAAAGGTTGTGCAACAAAATATTAAGTTAAGGGTACCATCGTTTTTGTCTAGGCCTGTTTCATGAGTTTGGTTTTTTTAAATAATTCTGTTGAACCACAATTCAAAAGCATTGTCTGATTTTCATTGGTTAATTTTCATAAAATTTTTATTTATTACCACTTTTGTCAGATTCAAGTTATTTCTGTGACCACTGTGGGTTTTTCTTTCATTAACAGAGGGGTACCAACAATTTTGTCCACAGCTGTAGTTGTACTGTTCATAACCGTGCATTCACAGGCTCTCACTAAAGAATCAGATACCAGAGTCAGGTCAATACATGATGATGTGCCCCTATGCACATCCACCCTGGTAACCTTCACCACTGTTGAGACAAATTAACTTTCTTTCATCTAACATCTCTTCCACAACATTTCCATTGTAATCTGTATGTGTGCTTCCCCACAAGCTATTATGGGCATTAAAGTATCCACACCATACCTCTTTCATATGGCCTTCCCCTGCCATAACACTGAAAGTATCTGCTGTTAACTTCCTACATGGGTTGTAATAATTAATCAGCTTAATATTTCCTTGCCCATTTGGCCTACATATTTCAATAATATTACACTCTATATCCTCAGGGAAGGGAATCACCCTATATGCCGGGCCATTTTTAATGAAAGTGGCACATCCTCCTCCATTTACACTGTTGATTCTATCCTGTCTGATTGAACTATATCCTGGAATGACAAAATCTAAGTGAGGTTGAAGCCATGTCTCCTGTACACACACTACCTCTGGAACAACTTGTAGTTCGTAAAGATACTTCTTGAGTTTTTGTCCATTTGCTATAAGACTCCCCGCATTCCACTGTAATATGTGTAGTACCATATTCGGATATTAAATTTCAATATGCGGCTCCCCATTTTCAGTTCTCAATAAACCATGAATCTGGTCGGCTTTGATATCTTTCACCTCTAGGAATCTTCCTGCTGCTTCCACAATGGTTTTGATTCTGTCACTTTTCTTCTTTAGCTGTGCTGCAACATTAATGGTGTGGCAGATAAAAGCTACAAAGTTTGTCCTCTTAACTATCAATGTGTCATCATCCATTTTGCATTTGTGAACACAAAAATTCCTTGCAGCGGCATGATCTTGTACTTGTGTGGGATTTGTTGATGGCTGTGCTTCCCTTTGAACTGAATCTTTGAGGAAGGCCTGTTGTGTTTCTGACCATTCCTGCTTCTCTAACTGTCTTTAGAGCTTCCGCATACAAGATTTTTCTTATTATTCTGATTTCCTGGGCTTGTCTAGCTTCCTCTGCACAACACATCCTCCATATGCAGCACTGTGGTCACCCCTGCAGTTGCAACACTTTACTTTGGCGTCCTTTTCACATTTACCATATTCGTGCTCCCCTCCACATCTAGCACATCTTAACTTTCCCTTACATTGCAGAGCAGTGTGACCCATCCTTTGACATTTGTAGCACCTGAGTGGCTTTGGGACGTATTCTCTGACACTGTAATACAGGTATCCTATTTGAACTAATTTAGGGAGTGTTTCCTCAAACTCAATCATTACAGACAGTGTATCGTTCAGTGAACCTTCTCTTTTACTCTTTAGCCTTTTCACATCCTTCACCTTTCCTCCATGGATCTCATTTTTCACTTCTTCCATAGACATGCTCAAAGGGACACCTGATATAACTCCCCTCAAGTTTGCTGTTGAGATATGTGGTTTGTTATGAAATACGGTCAGGGGTAAGATTTCAGAATGGTCATGGTGGTTGGGGTTCAGCCCCCCCCCCCCCCCCCACACACACACACACAAATGCCTGGCTATGCCTCTGTGGACTGTAGGAAGATATTTATATTTTCATTATAGACATTTTGCCTTTTACATAAAGGTAGAAAGCTTTTTTTAAGCCATTATAAACTGGTGTCCTTCTGTTTTCACAATACAGACTTTTATCTCTTTATGTAATCTCGAGAAACTTGTCAAACAAACATTAAACATAAATTAGAACTTTTTTGAATGGATGCTGGAGATGTGGGGGAAAACTCCCCGAACTGTAGATTACACCGCTCACACAACAGGCCCTCATTATGTGTTTGTCATTAAAGTCGTATGTAATGCACACTCTCCACCAAAATTCATCACCACGGTTACACTCCCAGGCTCCCCCCAGAGCCTCATACAAATGTTTCCCAAGGCCACTCTCCTTTACAATGCTGCCTTTTTACACCACCATGCTGTATCTGTTAGAATCTGAACGTGCGGAAGCATAGATGTAAATCGGGGGGGGGGGGCATGCCCCCTCTCAAGAACGTGGAAAAAAAGAGAGACCTGTCCTCCCTGAATATCATCATAAACGTTTTTTATATATCATGTTACAGAACTGAATAAAATTAATTTTAATGTAAAGGATACCTGAAAAAAAAATTGGGAAGGAAATTTGCACCTTTTCTCATGAATTTGAGATTTTTTCTCATTAATTTGCAATTTTTTTGTTGTTAATCTGCAATTTTGTAATATAAATTTACTTGGTGCCTCACATTTCACTCTGCACCTGATAGTCCTGCATTGTACAGCGGGTATAGTTCATGTATCTATATGGGTCATCATCTATTCATCTATGATGTATATAAATTATATAAGTAATTTTACTTTCCATGGGTAATTCCTTTGTCTATATTGCTGTGTTTGTTTCTGTCATTTTGGTCATCTACTGTCATGCTGCTGTTACACTGTAATTTCCCAGTTTGGGATTAACAAAGTACATCTATCTATCTATCTATCTATCTATCTATCTATCTATCTATCTACTCATTAATTTGCAACTTTTTCTCATTAATTTGCAACTTTTTAAGATAAGATAAGATAAGCCTTTATTAGTCCCACAACGGGGAAATTCCAGGATTGCAACAGCACAGGGATAGCAACACTCAGAGCAACAATCAGAAGGCAAGAAAAAAACAAGAGCAGCGAGTATACATATGTACATATAAACATAAATATATAGACACACGATGCGGAGCATTGCAGCTAGATGGAATAAATATATAGATATATAAACACAGTGCGGAGCATTGTAGCTAGATGGACTGAATATATGAACATATAAACACACAGTGCGGAGCATTGTAGCTAGATGGAATAAATATGTGAATATATAAACACACACACAGTGTGGAGCGTTGTAGCAAGATGGAATAAATATATGAACATATAAACACACAGTGCGGAGCATTGCGGCTAGATGGAACAAACATGCAAATATATAAACACACACAGTGTGGAGCATTGTAGCTAGATGGAACAAATATGCAAACACATAAACACACACAGTGCGGAGCACCGTAGCTAGATGGAATAAATATGTAAATATATAAACACACACAGTGCGGAGCACTGTAGCTAGATGGAATAAATGTGTAAATATATAAACACACAGTGTGGAGCATTGTCACTAGATGGAATAAATTTATAAATATACAAACAAACACACACAGTGCGGAGCATTGCAGCTAGATGGAATGAAACAGCATAACCGTCTACTTAGTTATCCTACATGGTATGATTATGCACGCATACATATTGTCACCCTCCGTAGCTACCGGTATTTTCCTAGTTGTATACCGGAGGGGACCATTGTGTAAGTCTATTGCGTCTTTTGCATTCAATACTATTAGGTCGTCTCGTCTTTTTGCTATCTCTGCGAGCAGCCCTGCTTAGGTTATACAGGCTGACAGCCGTTGGTAGGAAGGACCTGCGAAACCTCTCGGTTGTGCACCTAGGATGATGTAGTCTGCTGCTAAATGAGCTCCTTAGTGCATTCAGTGTGTCCTGCATAGGGTGGAACTCGGACTCCAGCAGAGATGACAGTTTAGCCACCATCCTTCTCTCTCCCATCTCCTCCACTGGGTCAAGGCGCTGCCCCAGGACAGAGCTAGCTTTCTTAATCAGTTTGTTCAGTCTCTTCCTATCGGCTGCTGTAATGCCACTGCCCCAGCAGACCACTCCAAAAGTGATGGCTGATGCCACCACCGTGTCATAGAATGTCTTCAGCAGCGCCCCTTGTACACCAAAAGACCTGAGTCTCCTCAGTAGGAACAGCCTGCGCTGTCCCTTCTTGTAGAGTGCATCAGTATTGTGTGACCAGTCTAGTTGATTGTTCAGATGAACACCCAGATACTTGTAGGATGTTACCATCTCGATGTCTGTTCCCTGGATGTTTACTGGTGCTGTGACGTGCTGTGGTGTTTTAATGTAAATTTGTATAATTTGTCTCATTAACTTTTTAATGTAAATTTGCAACTTTTTTATACAAATTTGAAACTTCTTTCTTATTAATTTGCAACTTTTAATGTAAATTTGCAACTTTGTCCATATAAATGTTAAACTTTTTTCTCATTAATTTATAGTTTTTTTGTCATTAATCTGCAACTTTTTAATGTAACTTTGCAAGTTTTTTCTCATTAATTTCCAACTTTTTTCATATAAATTTGCAACTTTTTTCTCATTAATTTGCAAATTTTTTGTCATTAATTTGCAACTTTTAATCTAAATTTGTAACTTTATTCATATAAATTTGCAAAGTTAATTCTCATTAATTTACAACTTTTTTGTCATTAATCTGCTACTTTTTCCATGTAAATTTGCAGTTTTTCTCTTATTAATTTACAGCTTTTTCTCATTAATTTACAACATTTTTCATGTAAATTTGCAGTTTTTCTCTTATTAATTTACAGGTTTTTCTCATTAATTTGCAACTTTTTTCATTAATTTGCAACTTTTTTCTTGTTAATTTGACAGTGTTTTTCATTATTTTGTATCTTTTTATCATTAATTTGTAACATTTTTAAAATAAATTTGCAACTTTTTTGTCATTAAACTGCAACTTTTTCTCAATTTGCACCAATTTGGGACATTTTTTCTTGTAATTTTTGTAACATTTTCATGTAAATTTTAGACTTTTTTCATAAATTTCATAATGTTCACATGAATGCTGGTTAAAACTCTTATTTACTGGTTCATTTTCTTAATATTTGTCTAGACAATGACTCCATTTTATTTTATTTACGTTATATATATACATATATAAATGTTTTTTCCCCACATTTTCTAGGGTTTGAATTCCTTCAGGCAAATAAATCCTCGTTATTAGAAACAGCTGATTAAACTCCACTAACAAACATCATACTGTCACATGCTAAATAAAGCAGGGAACCAGATTAACTGTCACCTGACCAACAGCCATCCATCAGTGACCCCCGGGCTGAAAAGGTCACTGGGTCAGCCCCAGTCGGACTTATTGCCTTTAATTGCTCCCATGTGCAATCAGCCACACTTGGCTTCTCCGAGGGCAATGGCTAACTCACGCTATGTCTGTTCCACTTCCTGCCCCGCTTCATTATGAGATGCAAGAACTCAATTGCAGAGTTGGAGCAAGGTTAAAACTTCTCCCGAGCATAATTAGTTCTCATCAGTTATATAAACAGTTTTGGTGGTGGTGGGGCGTGATTAAATTTCATGCCATTCATCAGGTTGAAGGAGCCGCAGTGTATATGGCCCCCACATGGTCAGCTTTTTTTTGTTTTTTGTTATTTCAGAATGTTTAATTTCAAAAAATCTTTGATTGTACTTTAATGAGCACATTTGTCTCAATCTGCATTTGTTTTGTTTACCAATGATGAAAATTTTAAAGATAATTTGTCACAACGACTGAAGGGGGGGGGGGACTCGTTTAATTAAGGAGATTTTTCAAAAAATAACCGACATGAATAATATTTTGATCAAATCACTTCTGAAGTTTTTTCGTCTCTTTATTTATCCTCTTGTGTAACCGCAGCTATTTTTGTTATTCCCACATAAAGAACGGCTCTGCTTTGTCTTTCTGTTTGTTTTTAACGATCACACCACCCATCAATACATCCTCATGGGTTTAATTTTTATTTAATTTCATCACCTTTCCATCAGTCTAATTTCACCAGTCAGTTCATGTTGCTTCCACCCCCTCCACATGCAGCCCAGGAAGGAAAATGTTATAATGTATAATGAATAAAGTTTTTAAGCTTTCATGAGTGCGGCTCCGATTTTGGCAGCTCTCTGACAAACTTCATAAATCACCAAGCACACCCGATAGATCAGCAGCCCCGTTCCACCTGCACCTTGCAAAACCATTTTTTTAAGATTTTTTAGGCAGTTTTAGGTGTGCAGGGGTGGCGTGGGCACTGCAGTGTGGCCTGTTTTGCTGCCCGAATGGCTTTTCTGAGTTTAACTGCCCGTGAAGCAGCATTGTTAATCTTTGCTGCATTGATGGCTGTGTCTTTTTCTCCACATCAGCAGACACTGAAAAAAAAAAAAAAATTGTCCGGATACAGACTGACCTCATGGGCAAACAAAATAGTTACGTCTGTAGAGGAGCTGGAAATGACGAGGCGATTTTGTATTAAAAACAGAGTCTTTAATGAACAGCTCTCCTATCTTGTTTCATCTGGTGCAGAGCTTGGCAGAAGGCAAAGAGGAAGATTTCTGCTCAGCTCGCTGGTTAAATACAGGCACACATCAAAGACATGCAAAACACAAGCCGACATCCCCCGTTATCTTAATCCCCCCATTGTCCTGTTAACTCCTCCCTTCGTCTTGGGAGGTGATGGGAAAACCTCTCCTCGCCTTAGGGGGTGAAGGTGTCAAGTCTGTCGCCGCCGCGTCCTGTGACGTCATTGATCTTCACACGGCGGTGAGATTCCTTTGTCCTTTCGGAGGTGTGAAGTTCCTTTGCATATGTTGTCCCAAACATTTCCACATGCTCTAACATATGCAGGTATGGAATATATGAGTAATATATACCACAGGCCCCCCAAACAACTAGGAAAGGACACAGAAAGATTCACAGTCTAGGGTAATTACTAAGACATACTACGTGTTACAGCTGTTGCCACAGAAGAAACTTTCAAGCAGCCATGCTCCTAAGAGAGTTCAGTGAAAACATAACAGCATAGTATAATCATAAGTCAGTCCTAAACTGTTGCAGCACAATTAGTGAAAAATTGCAGAGTGGTGTAATCAGTCCCTGTGCAGTCTGGGTTTTAATCTTCTCCCAAAGCTGCTGTAGGTTGGTTTAGGCGTCCTGCTGGGACCTTCTTGTGAGGAATCTGCAGTGTGGGAAGGAGAGAGATTATTTGTTCCCTGCCTGGGGGCTGAGACTTTTCCCTTGGGGGGTCTACCTCGCCGAGGTGCTCGAGCCAGCTGTGCAGGTTCGTCTCTCAACAAGAAGGCAGGTTTGAGTCTGTCAATGCTGACCGTTTCATTTCTATCCCCATAATCAAGCACAAAGTGTTTGTCACCATTTTCTAGCACTCTGTACGGGCCATCGTATACTGGGCGTAACGTTGGTTTTAGAGCTTCATGCTTAACAAAAACAAACTCAGCGTTTTTTAAAGTTTGAGGAACAAAAACTCGTGGAAAGGAGTGATGAGCTGGACCGTGGAGAGAGTCCGGTCCGTTACTGCCTAAAAACCTTGGGACTGGAAGGTGCCCTGGTTCCGAGTTTTCTGGTAAAAATTCACCTGGTAGTCTGATAGGCTGAGCAAAGACTAATTCTGCAGGGGAAGCGTCTAAATCCTCTTTAGGTGCCGCACGCAACCCCAATAAAACCCAGGGAAGTTTGTTTACCCAATTTGTGTCCGTTAATGAGGCTCTGAGGGCGGCCTTTAAGGACCTGTGAAAACGCTCGCATAACCCATTAGCCTGAGGGTGATAAGCGGTGGTACGGTGAATTGTTGCCCCTAAACTGTTGGACATGGCTGACCAGAGCTCTGAGACAAATTGAGGCCCCCTATCTGACGTGATGTCTGATGGGACGCCGAAACGTGCCACCCAATTTGTTAGAAAAACGCGAGCGACTTCCTTCGCTGTAGTTGCCGCTAGAGGGACTGCCTCTGGCCAGCGCGTGGTGCGGTCTATCATTGTTAGCAGGTGTGTGAAACCCTGGGAGGAAGGTAGTGGCCCCACGAGGTCGACAATCAGAGCCGTTGGCTGCCACTGCTCCGTTGCCCCGGGTGCCCATGGCTCGATCTGCGTGGGAGGGCATGACGAAACTCAGCTGAGCTCCCGTGTCGATGAGGAACTGCTTGCCTGTGTGTCCATCCGTCACGTATAACAGCTTATTTTTCTCGCCGAGAACCGCTGCTGTTAACGGCCCTTGGCTTTGGCGTTTTCCCGACATCGTGAACTTGCAGGGGGGAACACATTTGTGGGCTTTCTCGGCGAAGTGGTGGTGATAATAACAGACGTCGATCTGTTTGTTACGCTTGGGCCGTGCCGCTGTCACCGTGGGCTGGGTCTGCTCCGTGGGTTGTGGCTCTCCATGGCTCGGGGCGTCAGTTTTGAGGTCCACGGATGCCGCTGTAGGTGTCCGCTCCTTGCAGGCGTTGATGAGCCGATAAGCCTCGCTGGCCAGTGTGCGGAAGTCTTGGTGGGTGTTGCACTTCGTATTGGCGAGTGTCCCTCTCATGTGTGGTGGAAGCGTGCTGAGGAAAATAAACTGGAAAAGGAAATTGTTGTTGTCCTCCTCCTTAAGCTGCAGCAAATCCTCCATGAGGGCCTTCGGATTGCCCCCTCTGTGGCTGTAGACCGCCAGGATCCTCTCGGCTCTTTCCTCCGCTGGTGGGACATAGTTCGCCACGATGGTCGCCTTGAGCGTCTCATACTTGTCCCGGGCCAGTGGTCGCCGGATCAAGCTCCGCACACACTTCGAAGTGGCGGAGTCGAGTTTGGAGACGATATGGTAGAATTTTGTATCATCTGCTGTGATGCCCGCCAGTATGAACTGGGCTTCAGCTTGTAGAAACCAAGAGGCGGGGTCTTCTCGCCAGAAGTCTGGCAGCTGGACAGCGACGGCGTTCGTGCACACCATCACTGTTGTGCCCGCCGGGTGAGAGTGCCTTGCCTCGGCTCTCACGGCGGTGCTGGAGCTCGGTTGAGCCCTCTCAATTCCTTCTGCCGGAGGGGACAGCTGTCTGTCTGCTCCCTCGTCTGCGTCGTTGCTGGCGTATGTCAGAGTCGCCACGGACGAGTCGCTTGAAGAACGCCTCCGGTCCATACTCGCGTCAAGGTCACCAGTGTAGAGGAGCTGGAAATGACGAGGCGATTTTGTATTAAAAACAGAGTCTTTAATGAACAGCTCTCCTATTTTGTCTCATCTGGTGCAGAGCTTGGCAGAAGGCAAAGAGGAAGATTTCTGCCCAGCTCGCTGGTTAAATACAGGCACACATCAAAGACATGCAAAACACAAGC
Organism: Pholidichthys leucotaenia; assembly: GCA_020510985.1. Classification (NCBI taxonomy): domain Eukaryota; kingdom Metazoa; phylum Chordata; class Actinopteri; order Cichliformes; family Pholidichthyidae; genus Pholidichthys; species Pholidichthys leucotaenia. The sequence continues at coordinate 220,635,165 of CM035844.1, forward strand.
CGGCATCCCCCGTTATCTTAATCCCCCCATTGTCCTGTTAACTCCTCCCTTCGTCTTGGGAGGTGATGGGAAAACCTCTCCTCGCCTTAGGGGGTGAAGGTGTCAAGTCTGTCGCCGCCGCGTCCTGTGACGTCATTGATCTTCACACGGCGGTGAGATTCCTTTGTCCTTTCGGAGGTGTGAAGTTCCTTTGCATATGTTGTCCCAAACATTTCCACATGCTCTAACATATGCAGGTATGGAATATATGAGTAATATATACTAACTAACTAACTAACTAACCTGCACTTATATAGCGCTTTTCTAGTCACAAAGACCACTCAAAGCGCTTTCACTAGTACTAACCCTCTATTCTAAGGGCCTATAGGAAACAGATATCTAGGGACAATTTAGAACAACCAATTAACTTAACATGCATGTCTTTGGATTGTGGGAGGAAACCGGAGCCCCCGGAGTAAACCCACACAGCACAGGGAGAACATGCAAACTCCATACAGAAAGGTTCCAACCCCTGCCAGCCTGGGGATTCGAACCAGGAACCTTCTAGCTGTAAGGCAACAGTGCTAACCACTGCACCACTGTGCTGCCCACAACATATACCACAACGTCTACCATCCCTGTTCTACAGGTAGCCATGTTTACATTGACACAAGTAACCGGATTAAAAGCCTGATCGGTGTGGAGATTGTGTGGAGAGACGAGGCTGAGTTTATTACTCAAAATCAGTTTTATTCACAACACATTCTCCAACATCCAAAAACAGACAAGGGAGAGACATGCCCCCACAGCTGCCCCTTTATACCCCAGGACATCAAAGTAAACAGTCGCATTGTCTTTACATCCCAAATCACAATGCACCCCCCTTCAGGTCTCCTGTCTCCACCTGAAGTCCTGGTGGTCTCCCCTTGCAGTCCTGGTGGTCAGGAAATCCTTCATGGCCGTCTCTCTGCATACAAAAGGCTAGACTTCACATCCTCCTGCAACCCCTAGGAGGTTCAGACCTTTTGTTCCTCTGAGACGTGCAGTAAACAATATGCATACAGTAACAAGCATGTAAAGCATATGGAAACCACATATGTGCCCACATGACCCCCCCCCCCCCCCAAACGTCTAAGACGGAACAACATCACCACAGATTGCATGCCATAATAAAATCACTATACAGTGATCCCTCACTTATCGCGGTTAATGGGTTCCAGAACCGACCGCGAAAAGTGAAAAACCGCGAAGTAGCGTCACCCCTAATGACGCCATCCATAAATAATACGTACGTTCATTCTCCCACTCTCTCTCTCTCATATGATACGTGTGTGTGTGTATGTGTACATACATACGTAGATGTAAACAAAGTGTACATAAATATGTTTTTAGAACTCTTTTATTCTTATAACAAGATACGTAACTCAAGATGAAAATGATTTACTGCACAGGTTAATGAGAGCTTTACTGCTCCTCAGGTGACGCCTCATCGTGAGGTGCTGGAGGCTCAGGATCATCGAGGGCAGCTTCCGATAGAGCTGAAGCTGCAGGAGGCGGCGTAGTGGCTCGACGGGAAGACTATTTCGCACAAAATGGCACAAGAGAACAGCAAAAAGTTCCACGCGGCGAGACTAAGTAACACGAGCGATAAAAAGCAATGAATGCGGTCTTCCTTCCCTTCATGGGTGCTTGGCAGGGAGAGGAGGTGGGTGAAACATCTCGGCCAATCAGCTTGCGGGGTGAAACATCTCAGCCAATCAGCTTGCGAGATTTCCGAGCCGAGCAAACACGAGAACAGCGAACAGAGAGTTGTGCGGCTCTCCGTGTTGACACCTGATGGTCTAATGTAGTCTCCCTGCCTTCTGCTAGCGCCCGCCCATTATTTCTCAATTTTGAATTTTTGATGAATATTTTTGAAAAATCCGCGGGAGGGGGCCTACGAGGTCCACGTGGACATGATCAAACCTTTTAGCCGGGATGTGAAACGGCTCCAAGGGAGCTCTCGTGTGCCTATGAACCTTGGCCCGCTGGCAGGCTGTGCAGGCTGTGCAGGCTGCCGCCCACTCTCTAACTTCTTTGCGCAGGCTCGGCCACAAAAATTTCTCTCCTACCATTTTGACCAACGCGCGCGCTCCCGGGTGCGCCAGAGAATGGATCAAGTCAAAAACACGGCGGCGCCACGCGGCTGGAACTACCGGACGCGGTCGCCCAGTGGAGACATCGCAGATTAGGGGGGGCATACCGTCTTGCAGCACCCTGCTCTCCAGCCTTAACCCTGTTGGTCCAGACTGGAGCGCGCGTACATCCGCGTTGCTACCCTGCTCCGCGGCCATGGCTGCGTAATCTATCCCCACACGGACTGGGGTCGCGCGCACTTCCTCGTCGCTAACCTGCTCCGTGGCCATGGCTGCAGGCTCTACCTCCACGCGGACGGGAGCCCCCACGGCTCGCGAGAGGCAGTCTGCCACTACATTAAGTTTACCCGCCACATGCTGGATATCGGTGGTAAACTCCGAAATCGCGGCCAGCTGCCTCTGCTGCCGGCCCGACCAAGGTCCTGAAATCTTGGCCATCGCAGAAGTCAGCGGCTTGTGGTCAACGAACGCGGTGAAACGGCGTCCTTCCAGCCAGAACTGGAAGTGGCGAATGGCCAAGTGGAGAACTAACAACTCCCTGTCGAATGCGCTGTATTTTCATTCACTGTCGCGCAGGGTCTTACTGAAAAAGGCGAGCGGTTGCCAGGCTCCGGCTACAAACTGTTCCACGACCGCCCCTATGGCCACATCTGACGCGTCAGTAGTGAGCACCATGCGGGCCTCTGGGACTGGATGTACTAACAACGCAGCGTTTGCCAGAGCTGTTTTGACTTCGGAAAATACGCGCTCTCGCTCCGGAGACCATTCGACTTTATTTGTGGGTTTTTGTTTTTTTTAGTGCAGCATACAATGGTTGCATGAGCTGTGCTGCGCTGGGGAGGAAACGGTTATAAAAATTTACCATTCCCAAAAACTCCTGTAACGCTTTGACCGTTTGTGGCTGGGGAAAATTTGTTAGTGCGTGCACTTTGTCAGGCAGAGGGACCGCTCCCTCTGGGGAGATGCGATGGCCCAAAAAATCCATCTGCGTCACCTCGAACTGGCACTTCGCCGGATTAATTATTAACTCGTGCTCTGCCAACCTCCAGAAAACTGCTGTGAGGTGGTTTTCGTGTTCATCTTCAGACGCGCTGGCTACCAGAATGTCGTCCAGGTAGACGAACACGAAAGGGAGATCGCGCAGAACCGCGTCCATCATGCGTTGGAACGTCTGCGCAGCGCCCTTAAGCCCAAACGGCATGCGCAAAAACTCGAAAAGCCCGAAGGGAGTTATTACCGCTGTTTTGGGTATGTCCTCCGCGCGCACTGGGACCTGGTGGTAACCGCCTACCAAGTCTATTTTAGAAAAAATGCGCGCCCCCACCAAATGAACTGAAAAATCTTGGATGTGTGGGACCGGGTAGCGGTCGTGCGCTGTAGCGTTATTCAGCCTGCGGAAATCACCACAAGGCCGCCACGAGCCATCAGCTTTCGGAACCATGTGAAGCGGTGAAGCCCATGGGCTCTTTGAACGCCTGATGATGCCCAACCTCTCCAGGTTGGCAAACTCCTCGCGCGCTATGGTCAGTTTAGCTGAATCCAAGCGCCGAGCTTTTGCGAAAACGGGTGGTCCGGTGGTAGTAATAAAATGTTCCACCCCGTGTTTAGCCACTGTCGCCGAAAATGTTGGGACCGTGAGTGTTGGGAACTGAGTGAGGAGTGTGTGGAACTTACCACCTGCAGCTGTGACGTTGGCTTGTGCTGTTGGCGGGGCCACTCGAGCTGTACAGGGAATAGAATGAAAAGAGAGTGCATTAACCAGGCGTCTGTTAACAAGATCGACTAACAAACTATGTGAGCACAAAAAATCAGCCCCTAACAAGTTGAAATTGACTGCCGCCATGACGAAAGTCCATTCGAAAGTGCGGCCGTGTAAAGACAGAAGTAGAGTCCTCTCACCGAAGGTCTTAATCGCCGAGCCGTTCGCTGCTGACACCCGGGGACCGCTGGAAGGCGCCAGCCGGTCAGCGTAGGAGGGTGTCATGAAACTCAGCTGGGAGCCCATGTCCACGAGGAAGTGCCTCCCCGAGTGCGCATCCTTCAAGTAGAGCAGCTTGTTCTCCTCTCCGAGGGCCGCAGCTGCTACCAACTCCCGGTCTTGGCGTTTCCCGAGCGCTTGAAATGGCACAGTGGAATGCACTTGCGTGCCCTCTCTGCGAAGCGGCGATGGTAAAAGCAAAGGACGTCGTCAGCTCCGTGTTTCCCGGCCCTTGCCACTGCTGCCGTCGGTGAGTCTGGTGCTGCAGCCTCTGGCCCCCTGCCATCTCCGGCCGTCGCGCCTGGCCCCGCTGCTGCAGCCGCAGCCGTGCATCATTTACTGGCGTCAATGAGTCGCTGCGCCTTCTGGCCCAGCTCGTGGTAGTCTCGTCAGGCCAGCAGTGGTGAGCTGGCCAGGGTCACTCTCACCTCTGACGGCAGGGTTCTGAGGAAGAGGTGGGTGAAAATGAAGTTATCATCTTCGGAGTCTCTCAAACTCAACATCTTCCCCATGAGGTCTGCAGGTCTGTCGCCCTCAAATTCAGTCAGCGCTAGGAGCCTCTCTGCTCGCTCCTGCACCGAAGGGGTGAAGTAATGAATGAGTGCAGCCTTCAACGCGCTGTACTTGTCGCTGTCCGGCGGGTGGTTGATCAGGTTCGCCACCCGCTGGGCTGTGTGGTTGTCCAGCTTTGCAACCACATGGTAGAACTTTGTGTCGTCCACCGAAATCCTCCGGAGGTGGAACTGTGCCTCGACTGCACTAAACCAGGAGCGCGGATTGTTCGGCCATAAGTCCGGCAGGTGGACTGTGGCTGCACCCGTCTGGCTGGCTCCTGGCGAGTCTAGCTCGGAAGATTAGTCTCTGCTCATGATACGTCGTAGGGTCACCAGTGTGGAGATTGTGTGGAGAGACGAGGCTGAGTTTATTACTCAAAATCAGTTTTATTCACAACACATTCTCCAACATCCAAAAACAGACAAGGGAGAGACATGCCCCCACAGCTGCCCCTTTATACCCCAGGACATCAAAGTAAACAGTCGCATTGTCTTTACATCCCAAATCACAACGCGCCCCCCTTCAGGTCTCCTGTCTCCACCTGAAGTCCTGGTGGTCTCCCCTTGCAGTCCTGGTGTTCAGGAAATCCTTCATGGCCGTCTCTCTGCATACAAAAGGCCAGACTTCACATCCTCCTGCAACCCCTAGGAGGTTCAGACCTTTTGTTCCTCTGAGATGTGCAGTAAACAATAAGCATACAGTAACAAGCATGTGAAGCATATGGAAACCACATATGTGCCCACATGACCTGCACCTTGCAAAACCATTTTTTAAAAGATTTTTTAGGCAGTTTTAGGTGTGCAGGGGTGGCGTGGGCGCTGCAGTGTGCCCTGTTTTGCTGCCCGAATGGCTTTTCTGAGTTTAACTGCCCGTGAAGCAGCATTGTTAATCTTTGCTGCATTGATGGCTGTGTCTTTTTCTCCACATCAGCAGACACTAAAAAAAAAAAAAAAAAATTGTCCCGTTACAGACTGACCTCATGGGCAAACAAAATAGTTACGTCTACCATCCCTGTTCTACAGGTAGCCATGTTTACATTGACACAAGTAACCGGATTAAAAGCCTGATCGGAATAAAAATGCTTCATGTAAACACGCCAATCTGAAGATTCTGACCTGATCACATTCCTTCAGATCAAAATTTCCTTCTGATCGAGACGGGTTGGTTATGCCAATTGTTGATCCGACTGGTGTGCATATAAACACGAAGTCTGGGTAGAAAATATGTTTACTGCGCATGTCTGTACGTCAGCAACACGTCAACGTGATGTTTTTCCGCCTTTACAGCAGCTAGCGGAAGACATGGTGGGAGTAAAACAGAACTGGTCTGTATCGTCCTGCTGTCTTCCTCTCTTTGTCATATGCAGAAGTATGTGCTGCTGGGCTGGTAGCTTCATTATGGAGACCAACAGAAGCAAAAGTACAGTCTGAATAACACAAGACAGGTCCATTTCAAAAAGAGAAAGACCTGAAGTGGGTTTGTTTACATCGGAAGTTGCGTCTTCTTTTACTATTTCCGGAATTTCAGACAAATTTGTGCATGTCAAAATGATTTAATCCATTCAAGCATGTGATGCACGTAAACGTACGTCAAAATCGGATCAACATGCACATTTAAGCATGGCTATTGATTTGCAACTTTTATCTTTTAAATTAAAAACTTTTTGTAGATTTGCAACTTTTTTGGCTCAAAAATGTTTGAGTTTTTTCTCATAAATCTGCAATAATTTTTTTTTTTGCTTTTAAATGTTCTACTTTTTTTTATAATCTTTCTACTTTTTTTGTAAATTCACAACTTAACATAATATCATGACTTTGACCAATTCTAAGCAAAAAATAATAATAAAAAAATCTTCAAATTCTCTTTCTTTTATTTGTTGTTGCAGATTTCCAAAGTTTTTTCTTCATAAATCTTCATCTTTTTTTCTGGTACATTTGCAACTATTTTCTAAAATAATTGTGACTTTTTTCTCATAAATTTATGACTTTTTTGTCAAAAAATTGAGACTTTTTTCTTATAAAGTTTAAACTTTTTTCCCATAAATCTGCAACTTTTTTTTTAAAAAAAGTGACTTTTTTCTCATAAATTAGCAATTTTTTTCTTGTAAATTTACAACTTTTTTCCTGTGAATTTCCAGGGTTTTTTTCTCATAAATTTGCTATTTTTTTCTTTAAAAAATGTGACTTCTTTTCTGAAAAGGTGATTTGTTTCTCATAAATCAGCTTTTTTCTTAAACATCTGATTTTTTTCTCTTAAATTAACAATTTTTTTGTTGTAAATTTGTAACTTTTCATGAATTTGAAACTTTATTCAGACTTTTTTTAATTGTAACTTTTTGTCTCATGAATTTGAAACTTTAATCTTAAAAATTATGACTTTTTAAAAAAAATTGTCTTTGTTCTCATAAATCTGCAATTCTATTCTTAAATATATGTCACTTTTTTCCTCATAAATTTGTAACTTTTTTCTTAAAAAAGTGACTTTTTAAAAAATTGGCTTTTTTTCTCTCAGAAATCTGTTATTTTTCTTAAAAATTTGTGACTTTTCCCCCTCATAAATCTACTACTTTTCCATAAATTTGCAACTTTTTCCTTAAAATTTTGTGACTTTTTTTTTCTCATACATTTACTAACTTTCCTTGCAAATTTCCAACTTTTTTGTCGATATTTGACTTTTTTTAATCAAAAATTTGCGACTTTTCTATTAATTTTGTGACTTTTTTTAAATTGTAACTTCTTTACTCATAGATTTGTATTTTTTTCTCATATATTGTAAACATTTTTTCCTGTACTATTGTAACTTTCTTCTTATAAATTTGCAACTTTGTTCTCAGAAATCTGCAACACTCATCTAGGTGCATGTTAGATTTTTATTCTGTGTAATTAGATGCAATTGGCAACATATTAAATTTGCATCTTTTATCCTATCTTTGTACCTTTATTCTTGCAAATTTGTACACCATTCCCCTGTTAAAAAATAAGAAATCGCCTGCTGGTCATATGTCTCCTCTTAAGGCTGGATATTCTGAGTTCCTTCAGCAATCTTCAGTAGGTTTCTATATAATCATTCAAAGAACAGTAGAGATATTCCAGCACAGACAATGCACCACCTACAAGAAGAAGAAGACTTACCTTTTCTGTATGTACCCTGTAAAGTCAGCATTTTGTCACAGTACATTAGGAGCAGTGCTTGGCGCAGCAGGCAGAATTATGTTGTTCTGCCGAGAGGAGAACTACCCCTTTGGTGACGTTTACACATAGTTGAAGGCCATCAATCAATCTGTTGTTCAGTGCATCAAACAGTAAAGTATTGTAATTTAGCCTTTTGGTGTGTCTGCCTTCTCTCGGCCTGCCTCATCCACTTCTGCTGCAGGTAGTGATTTCCACCGCCGCAGAATGGTGGTTACCAGCTGCTGTGTGTAGGCAGGCACAGAGAAAGCTGAAATACAGGAAACCGGTTGATTTTTTGCAGAGCAGAAAGGAGCTCTGTGGGATTTAGAGACATCTATATTATAACAAAAAAGCATTCTATATGCAGATCATAAATAAAGGATAACAAGAGAATTGTTGCCCCTAATATCATCATAATCTTTTCTATATCATGATACATAACTGAATAAAAGGTATTTAAAGTACCAATAATAAACACACTGCAACTGTATTTTTTCTTGTTAATTTTAAACTTTTTTTCTGATAAACTTGCTATTTTTTACCTCCGCCAAGGAGGTTATGTGATCATCGTCGTTGGTTTGTCGGTTTGTCTGTTTGTTGTTAGCAAGATAACTCAAAAAGCTATGGACGGATTTTCATGAAATTTTCACAGATTGTCAGAAATGGGGTATCCTACAGATGATTAGATTTTGGTGGTGATCCGGATCACTGTCCAGAAGAAAAACGCCATTACGGAAAATGCGATTTTCCTGAATAACTACTGAACCACTAATCCTATCATTGTGAATCCAATTGCTACTCATATGTTTTCATGATCAAGGAATCTGAAAACGTACACACAAACACTGTATGGGGGGAACTGTGGCGCTTGGCGGAGGTCTGCGCTCTCCGAGTGCTTTTCTAGTTTTTGTATTTGATGCATGTTATTTTGAGCAATATTATGTAAGATTTTCACCTCAAACTAATGCCCAGCCAGCACGCTCATGTGTGCCACACCAAATCTTGAATCTGGCTTGTCTTATGGGTCCCATGTGGGTTTGGTTCCGCGTTGGCCCCATCTGTGTTTGCCCACATGCACTTTACTTGTGGTACAGGTGATCATACCAACTTTAAACCCATGTGGGCTCCATATGGGTTTAACATGGGTGAGCGGATTTCACGAACACATGCCATAAGTAAAACTATAAGGAAAAAAGCCACAAATTTATGAGAAAACACTTGCAAATATATGAAAAAGTAGCAAATTTATGAGAAAAAAGTAAAACAAGTTACTAGAAAAAAGTTGATGAGTTTATGAGAAAAAAAAATGAAAATTTTTTGAAAAGGTGCCAGTTTGCAAGAAAAAAATTGCAAAATTACTTTAACAAACCTTTAAAAATTACAAGAAAAATTTTGCACATTTACAAGAAAAAAAGTCATAAATTTATGAGGAAAAAATAGAAAAAGTTGCAAATTAACACAAAAAGTAGCAGCTATATGGGTAAATAAATTGACAATTTATGAGAAAAAAGTTATAAATTTATAGAATAGAATACGATTTATTGTCATTGTACAGTTGTAAAGTATGGAAAAATTGTGGGTGCTCCACCAGGCTACTGCACAGTAAAGTATGAAAATAGATAGATAGATAGATAGATAGCCAATCACGGGGCACGACATTAGCCATCAACAACAAAAAGCCCTGTGTTTGGCTGCTGGGACTGTTGTCGTGGTCACCGTGGTTGTGGGCTTTTCAGTGTTCCTACCAGGATCAAGAAAGTTACATAGTGCTGCTTTAAAAACTATCACCCAAGACATCTTAGGTTTTAAATCTTGTTGCTAAACAATACAAGTCCTTGGAGTCTACACCTGCTTGAAACCCGATGATCGTCGCTTGCAGCTATATTTATTATTATTTTAAAAGGTCTGAGAGCTTCCTTTTATGCTTTGGGAATGCTCAGAAAATCTCTAATAACACAACATAACAAAAATATTTTTTTTGTAAGTTGTCTGTGTTTTTTCAACTCATTTAAGACAATTTTGCACAGCTGAATCCGAAAATGACATCTGTTTCTCTCGATCAGGTTTTTATGTTAAGTTATAAGAAGTTGTACAGCAGTTGTATAGGTGTACTGTAAATTGAATAATAGACATAGATAAAGGTAAGTATATGTAAATTGAATGTTACGTCATCATTGTTTAAAATTCAGAGAATTTCAAGACATAAAAAAGAATTTTGCATTATATAAAATGAAAATACCCGTACATGTAAAGAAAAATGTAAAAAAAACATGTGGCCATAGTTCAAAAAGTTGACCTGTTTGAGCAAAACCAATGTGATTTTTGGATTCAGCACATCAAAATTGTCCTAAATCAGCAAAAAAAAAAAAAAAAAACTTAGACAATAAATTTGGTGTTGACCAGTGTAACATACATCACGTAGTGATGCTTCCTGGACACATCATCAATGATGTTACCTGAAAAAAAAACTTAGACAATAAATTTGGTGTTGACCAGTGTAACATACATCACATAATGATGCAACCTGGGGTCCTCGAGTGTTTCCGGTCTTTCAAACATATACAGTTTCACCCAGGTGACCCAGCAAGGGGTGATCATGCTCCTGCTTGTGTCCAGGTATCGCTACCCTACCCACGGATCTCCTTTTTTGATCCACAGCCATCGTGAGGCAACTTCTGCTGCCTCTGTGGCTTCTTTGATGGCCCTGTGCCTCTTGGCTCCTGTGATTCCCAGCATGTTATAGGTCCTGAAGAGGGACTGGCCTGCGTGTCTTGTGCACCACCCATTGTGTTGGCATTGCTCCACCAGCTCAGCATATTTGGCCCTCTCCCTTTCATTGGCCTACTCAATCCAGTCCTCCCAGGGGACAGTGAGCTCCAAGAGAACAACCTGCTTAGAGGTTGTTGAAATCAGAACCAGATCTGGCTAGAGTGTCATTACAGCTACCTGTTGTGGGAACTTTAGTTGTTTCCAAAGGTCTACCCTGAATTCCCAGTCTTTTGCTGATGCAAGCAGGCCAGAGGAAGTGGACCTGCCAACAGTTAATGGTTTTTCCCCAGCCCTGACGAAAGTGATGGTCTTCTTCACTGGGAGGAGGCTCTTGCAGTGCTCAGTTCCACTGCAGATGGTATTTGCTACTGCCTTCAACACTTGGTCATGATGCCAGCGATAGCACCCTTCAACAAGGGCTTTTGAACAGCAACTCAGGATATGCTCCAGGATCCCTCTCTCTTGACACAAAGTACAAACTGGTGACTCCACCTTTCCCCAGCAGGACAGGTTGGATGTACTTGGTAGTACATCGTAGAAATCCTGGATCATGGATTATGCGCTGAGGCTCAGCTTTCCACAGCTCAGTCCATGAGACTTTGCGCTCCACTGCTTGCTCATTTTGTCCAAGCTTCCTGCTGTTGCATTCCAAGTGACCTGCTGGTTCGCGCCTCCTCTACTGATGCTCACACCTCATCCTGTATAAGTGACCGCCTGTCCTTCCCCTTTGCACTGCTGTAGCGAGATGTTGCAGTGCTACCCAGGCCCTCTCTTCCCAGGGTTACTGTCCCCATAAGCTCCCTGTGTCTTAGCCTTGACACAGCCACATCTACACCCTCAGCTGCCCTCCACTTCCGTGCTGTCCTGACCTCGATCCCAGCCTGAGAGACTTTTGGGTAATCTGACTGTTTATATTGCAGCACCTGCTGATTTGGAGCTTCAACCTGTTGTTGTTCCCATACAGGACTATACTGCTCAGACTCCGAGGCAGACCCAGCCACTTCCTTAAGAACCTGCTGATTCTCCTCTCAAAGCCCTCCACTGTGGAAATTGGAATGTCATAGACCAAGAGGGGCCAGAGGATCTTCGGGAGAATCCCATGTTTGCATATCCAGACTTTAAGCTGTCCTGGCAGGCCCGATCTGTCTACTATGGCCAGCCAGGCCTCTAGCTCTTGGTTGGGTGAGTGGAAAGATGCTGTATCTCTCAGGCTGCAGTCAAAAATTTTACCCAGGCTCTTCACTGGTTTCTCAGTGATAGAAGGTATTCAGGTGGTTCCAAGCGTGAAGTGGAACTTATCGGTAACCTTCCCTTTCTTCAACACAAGAGATCTGGATTTTGCTGGTTTAAAGCTCATTCAGGCCCCACTAAACAGCTCCTCCAGGCCCTTCATGATCCAACAACCCCCTGGGACGTGTGGTGTTGTTACAGTCAAGTCATCCATATGGGCCCTAACAAGCGGTTGTCGGACACTGGACATGGTGAGAGGCCCTTTGCACTGGATCTCAGTGGAGTTTACCATCATGTTTATGGCTAATGCGAACAGAATCACTGAGATAGTACACCCAGGAATGATCCCCTTCTCCAGATTTTGCCAACTAGAGTTTGTTGGCTCAGCTGAGAATCTCAGACTGAACCCATTGTAGTAGTTCAGAACAAGGTCTCTGATCTTCCCTTGGATGTGGTGCTGGTGCAGTGCCTCTTCCACAAGCTTGTGGGGTATGGACCCATACACATTTGACAGGTCTAACCACAGCAAGACCAGGTCGCTTTTGTTCTCTCCTGCTTCCTGATCAGCTGTGTGGCTACTCCTGTGTGCTCCAAATGCTCCAGTACCTTGGGGATCCCTCCTTTCTGGACTGTTCTATCAATTCAATTTTCAATTCAATTCAACTTTATTTATATAGCACCATTTCACAACAACAGTCATCTCATAGCACTTACAACTGTAGGGGAAACCCCCACAGTTGCAGAAAGACCCCATTAATCAGGCAATCTCCTGTGAGCAAGCACTTGGTGACGGTAAAGAGGAAAAACTCCCTTTTAGCAGAAAGAAACCTCCAGCAGAACCAGGCTCAGGGAGGGGCAGTCATCTGCAGCGACTGGCTGGGGGGTGAAGGGATAGAGAAGAAGAAGAAAAGAACACACATGTAGAGAGCAAACAGCACGGCGGGGACTCAATCTATGGGAGAGAACAAACAGATGTTAATTTCCAGCAAAAATATTTCATTGAGAGTGAAGAAAGGAGTGAAGCCCAGTGCATTGTTGGAGGTCCCCTGGCTGTCTAAACCTATTAGCAGCATAACTAAAGGAGGGTTCGGGGGCACCTGACCCCACCCTATTTATAGGCTATATCAAAAAGGAAGGTTTTAACCCTGTTCTTAAAAACAGAGATCAAGTCTGACTCCCGAATCCAGATTGGCAGATGGTTCCAAAGGAGAAGGGCTTGATAACTGAAGGCTCTCCCTCCTATTGTACTTTTGGAGATTCTAGGTTTTACAAGTAATCCTGCATTTTGGGAGCATAGTGCTCTTTTAGGATGATTATTTAGAGCTTTGTAAGTGAGAGGAAGGATTTTAAACGGAATTCTAAACTCTATGGGAAGCCAATGAAGGGAGGCCAGAATCAGAGAGATGTGATCTCTCTTTCTTGTACCTGTTACAACTCTTGCTGCAGCATTTTGGATCAACTGAAAACTGTTTAAAGATGTTTTAGGACAGCCTGATAATAAAGAGTAACAATAATCTAACCAACAGCTAACAAAAGCGTGGATTAGTTTCTCAGTATCATTCTGAGACAAGATGGTCCTAATCTTGGCAATATTATGCAAATGATATAAGGCAGTCTTAGAAATAAGTTTAATATGTGAATTAAAGAACAGATCTTTATCAAAAATAACTCTAATGTTCCTCACAGAACTAGTAAGAGAAAGAGTAACTGCATGCAAACTAAGTTTGATTTGCAAATGTATTTTTAAGGTTTTTTTGGACCAACTAGAATGACTTCAGTCTTATCTGAATTTAATAGCAAGAAAATACAAGTCATCCAAGCTCTGATTTCTTTAAGACAAGCCTCTAATTTGGCTAAATGATTGCTGTCATATGGCTTCACTGACAAGTACTGTATAATTGTGTGTCATCTGCATAACAATGAAAATGTATACAGTGCTTTCTAAAGTTTCCTAGCGGAAGCATACATTAACTAAAAACAATAGAGCCTAGCAGATATCCCTGTGGGACTCCGTGACTGAGCTTTGAGCTGGAAGAAAATTCATTATTGGCATGAACAATAATGAATGTGAAAAGGGATCACACTCCTCAGCCTCCCTGGGAAGGTCTATGCCAAGGTACTGGAGAGGAGAGTCCGGCCGTTGGTCGAACCTCGGATTCAGGAGGAGCAATGTGGTTTTCGTCCTGGCCGTGGCACATCGGACCAGCTCTTTACCCTCTCAAGAATTCTTGAGGGTTCGTGGGAGTTTGCCCAACCAGTTTACATGTGTTTTGTGGACTTGGAGAAGGCATTCAACCGCGTCCCTCGTGGATTTTTGTGGGGGGTGCTTCGGGAGTATGGGGTATCGGGCTTGTTGTTACGAGCTATTCGGTCTCTGTACAACCGTTGTGAGAGTTTGGTTCGTATTGCCAACACTCGGTCGGAGTCATTCCCAGTGAGAGTTGGACTCCGCCAGGGTTGCCCTTTGTCACCGATCCTGTTCATAATTTTTATGGACAGGATTTCTAGGCGCAGCAAGGGAATGGAGGGTGTCATGCTTGGTGACCACAGGATCTCATCTCTGTTGTTTGCAGATGATGTTGTCCTGTTGGCTTCATCCAGCAATGACCTACAGCTCTTGCTGGGATGGTTTGCCGCTGAGTGTGAAGCGGCTGAGATGAGAATCAGCACCTCCAAGTCTGAGTCCATGGTCCTCAGCCGGAAAAAGGTGGATTGTCCTCTCCGGGTTGGGGACAGGCTCCTGCCCCAAGTGGAGGAGTTTAAGTATCTTGGGGTCTTGTTCACGAGTGAGGGGAAAATGGAGCGAGTGATCGACAGACGGATTGGAGCAGCTTCTGCAGTGATGCGGACGTTGTACCGGTCTGTTGTGGTGAAGAGGGAGCTTAGTTCTAAGGCAAAGCTGTCGATTTACCAGTCAATCTACGTTCCTACTCTCACCTATGGTCATGAGCTTTGGGTAATGACCGAAAGAACGAGATCGCGGATACAAGCGGCTAAAATGAGCTTTCTCCGTAGGATTGCTGGACTCACCCTCAGAGATAGGGTGAGGAGCTCAGTCATCCGGGAGAGGCTCAGAGTAGAACCGCTGCTCCTCCACATTGAAAAGAGTCAGTTGAGGTGGTATGGGCATCTGATTAGGATGCCTCCTGGACGCCTCCCACTTGAGGTGTTTCAGGTACGTCCCACTGGGAGGAGACCCCGGGGCAGACCCAGGACTCGGTGGAGAGACTGTGTCTCCCAGTTGGTCTGGGAACGCCTTGGTATCCCCTCTGAAGAGCTGGAGCAGGTGGCTGGGGAGAGGGAAGTCTGGGCTTCTCTGCTTGAACTGCTGCCTCCGCGACCCGGACCCCGGAAAAGCGGTAGAAGATGGATGGATGGATGGATGGATGGATGGCATGAACAAATTGAAACCTACGTATCAGATAAATAAGATCTAAACCATTGCAACGAAGTGTCCTACAAGGTGTTCTAGTCTATCAAGTAATACATTATGATTGATAGTGTCAAAAGCTGCACTAATGTCCAAAAGGACAAGTAGAGAAACAAGTCCATTATCAGATGTGATAAGGAGGCTATTAGTGACCTTCACTAAAGCTGTTTCAGTACTATGATGGATTCTAAACCCAGACTGAAACTCTTCAAATAAACCATTTCCCTGCAAGTGGTCAAATAATTGCGTAGCAACAACTCTTTCTAAGATTTTTGAAATGAAAGGCAGACTAGAGATTGGTCTATAGTTAGCTAAACACCTTGATCCAGCGTTGGCTTTCTAAGTAAGGGTTTAATTACAGCAGTTTTAAAAGCCTCCTGTACATGGCTTTATGTCAGTGAAGAATTGATTATTTGAAGAATAGAGCTACCAATAAATGGGAAGACTTCTTTAAATAACCTGGTAGGAATAGGGTCTAAAAGACAAGTTGAAAGCTTGGATGAGGAAATGATTTTATCTAACTCTAAAAGGTCAATTGG
Source organism: Pholidichthys leucotaenia (assembly GCA_020510985.1). NCBI lineage: Eukaryota > Metazoa > Chordata > Actinopteri > Cichliformes > Pholidichthyidae > Pholidichthys > Pholidichthys leucotaenia. Next base: position 220,650,950 of record CM035844.1, read on the forward strand.
AGTAAACTCATCCAATCAGATATCAGTTGCAGGAGCTGTAGTAGTTATTGTATTTAAGTTAGCGATGGGAAGAATCTGACTGATTTTATCTATGATAGATGAAATTTTATTATTAAAGAAGTTCATAAAGTCCTGACTAGTAAACTCTAAGGGGAATGCTAGGTTTGACAGAGTCCTGACTCTTTGTCAGCCTGGTTACAGTACTGAAAAGAAACCTGAGATTTTTCTTGTTCTTTTCTATTATTGCGGAATAATAACTTGTTCTAGCTTTCCTAAGAGCTTTTTTTTTAATAAATTAGAAGTTGATTTCTCCAAACTAAAAAAGATTTCATCTAATTTAGTGGAGCACCATTTTCTTTCTAATTGACAAGTCTTCTGTTTTAAGCTACGAGTTTCTGTATTGAACCAAGGAGTTAGAAATCTCTGATTAGACTTTTTTTTTTCTTTTTTAAAGGGGCCACCATGTCTAGGGTCTGATGCAGAGAAGCTGTAACACTATCTACCATGCTATCAATTACAGAAGGAACAAGCTATTCATAGCTGATCTCTGTTGTGTTGACACATGGCATTGAGGAAACAATCTGCTTAAATTTGGCAACAGCATCATCTGAGAGACATCAACTCTAATAATATTTTTCTTTAGGATATTAAAGTCCCCTACTATAATTATTCAATCCAATTTCAGCACTAAATCCACTAAGAACTCAGCAAATTCAGATAAATCTTTGAGTAGGCTGAGGGAGGACGATAAACTATGGCAAATAAAATTGGGTTTAACCTAAAATTACTAACATGCCCAATACTAAGGAACCGGTCCTCAAAGGAGGGAGCAACATGTTTTTTGCTTTACATTAATTAGTAATTTGGAATGGTAAATTGTTGCTACTCCTCCTCCACGACCAGACCTTCTAGGATTTTGACAGTTTAAATAACCAGAGGGAAATGATTCATTTAAGCCAACATAATCCTCTTGTCCTAACCAAGTCTCTGTAAGGGATATTAAATCAATCTGATGATCAATTAACAGATCATGGACTAGCAGGGACTTGGGAGTTAGAGACCTAATATTTAACAAACTGCATTTGTTTTTGTTTTTTTAAATTATGAGGAGGAAAAGAGGCCAAGTCACTAAATTTAGAGGCTTCGTGTTTAATTTGAGTTTTACCAACTTTTTATTTAATCACTTTGGGATGCTTATATATTATATTTTTATTTACTTTAGAGGGAGCAGACAGTCATTCTCTGATGGGGAAGACAGGGGCTAAGTTGAGGGATGGCGGATGGAGAGGCGCTGCAGAGAGGCGTGTAAGACTGCGACTCTGCTTCCTGGTCCAATCCATGAGTAGTCAAGGCTTTGGAACTTTGGATAAAAATTATTCCAGATTGTTAGATAAATGAGACACACCATCCAAAGTGGGATGGACTCCGTCTCGCCTAATAAAACCAGTTTTTCCCCAAAATGAGTTCCAATTGTCTATGTAGCCGACATTGTCTGCAGAACACCACAGACAGTCAGCGGTTGAAGGATGACATGTAGCTAAACATGTCGTCACTGGTCAGGTTGGGGAGGGGCCCAGAGAATACTACAGAGGCAGACATTGTTTTGGCAAAGTCACACACCGATTCTACACTAAGTTTTGTAACTTCCTACTGCCGGAGTCAGATGTTGTTAATGCCGGTGTAGATAACAATTGTGTAGTATTTAAGATAAGATAACATAAAACTTTATTAGTCCCACAATGGGGAAATTCCAGGATTGCAACAGCACAGGGATAGCAACACACAGAGCAACAATCAGAAGGCAAGAAAAAACAAGAGCAGCGAGTCTACATACACTACCGTTCCAAAGTTTGGGGTCACTTAGAAATTTCCTTATTTTTGAAAGAAAAACACCTTTTTTCAATGAAGATAACTTTAAACTAATCAGAAATACACTCTATACATTGCCAATGTGGTAAATGACTATTCTAGCTGCAAATGTCTGGTTTTGGTGCAATATCTACATAGGTGTATAGAGGCCCATTTCCAGCAACTATCACTCCAGTGTTCTAATGGTACAATGTGTTTGCTCATTGCGTCAGAAGGCTAATGGATGATTAGAAAACCCTTGTGCAATCATGTTAGGTCTGCAATGCTGTAATTGCTGCAAATGGAGGATTCTTTGACGAAAGCAAAGTTTGAAGGAAAAAATTATTATTTCAAATACAAATCATTATTTCTAACCTTGTCAATGTCTTGACTATATTTTCTATTCATTTTACAACTCATGGTGGTAAATAAGTGTGACTTTTCATGGAAAACACAAAATAATTGTCTGGGTGACCCCAAACTTTTGAACGGTAGTGTATGTACATATAAACATAAATATATAGACACATGATGCGGAGCATTGCCGCTAGATGGAATAAATATGTGAATATATAAACACACACACAGTGCGGAGCATTGTAGCTAGATGGAATAAATATGTAAATATATAAACACACAGTGCGGAGCATTGTAGCTAGATGGAATAAATATGTAAATATATAAACACACAGTGTGGAGCATTGTCGCTAGATGGAATAAATATATAAATATATAAACACACACAGTGCGGAGCATTGTAGCTAGATGGAATGAAACAGCGTAACCGTCTACTTAGTTATCCTACATGGTATGATTATGTACCCATACATATTGCCACCCTCCGTAGCTACCGATATTTTCCTAGTTGTATACTGGAGGGGACCACTGTGTAAGTCTATTGCGTCTTTTGCATTCAATACTATTAGGTTGTCACATCTTTCTGCTATCTCTGCGAGCAGCCCTGCTTAGGTTATACAGTCTGACAGCCGTTGGTAGGAAGGACCTGCGAAACCTCTTGGTTGTGCACCTAGGATGATGTAGTCTGCTGCTAAATGAGCTCCTTAGTGCATTCAGTGTGTCCTGCATAGGGTGGAACTCGGACTCCAGCAGAGATGACAGTTTAGCCACCATCCTTCTCTCTCCCATCTCCTCCACTGGGTCAAGGCGCTGCCCCAGGACAGAGCTAGCTTTCTTGATCAGTTTGTTCAGTCTCTTCCTATCGGCGGCTGTAATGCCACTGCCCCAGCAGACCACTCCAAAAGTGATGGCTGATGCCACCACCGTGTCATAGAATGTCTTCAGCAGCGCCCCTTGTACACCAAAAGACCTGAGTCTCCTCAGTAGGAACAGCCTGCGCTGTCCCTTCTTGTAGAGTGCATCAGTATTGTGTGACCAGTCTAGTTTATTGTTCAGATGAACACCTAGGTACTTGTAGGATGTCACCATCTCAATGTCTGTTCCCTGGATGTTTACTGGTGCTGTGAGGGGTTGTCCTTGCCTGCGGCAGTCCACCACCAGCTTCTTAATTTTCCTCGCGTTGATCTGGAGGCAGTTCCTTTGGCACCAGTCCACAAAGTCCTGGATAAGCCCTCTGTACTCACCTTCATCTCCGTTGGAGATGAGGCCAACGGTTGCAGAGTCGTCAGAGAACTTCTGTAGATGGCAGTGTGTTGTGTTGTGTGAGAAGTCTGCAGTATGAAGGGTGAACAGGAAGGGAGCCAAAACCGTTCCCTGGGGGGCCCCCGTGCTACCGATGATCGTGTCGGACACACAGTCCCGGGTTCTCACAAACTGAGGCCGGTTTGTGAGGTAGTCCAGGATCCATGATGACAGGTGCTGGTCCACCCCTGCGCACAGCAGCTTGTCCTTCAGGATCATCGGTTGGATGGTGTTGAAAGCACTGGAGAAGTCAAAGAACATGATCCTCACTGCATTCCCGGGCTTCTCCAGGTGGAACAGAGAACGGTGAAGGAGGAAGATGACCACACCCTTCACCCCAATACCATGCTGGTAGGCAAACTGGAGTGGATCCATCGCTGGTCCCACCAGGGGGCGGAGATGAGCAAGGAGCAGTCTCTCCAGGGTCTTCATCGTGTGGGACGTCAGGGCCACTGGTCTGTAGCTGTTCAGATCTTTGGGGTGGGAAGTCTTTGGTACAGGTACCACACAAGATGTTTTCCACAACTGTGGTACCCTCCCCAGCTTCAGGCTCAGGTTGAAGATGTACTCCACAATCCCACACAGCTGGTCTGCACAGGACTTGAGGAGCTTTGCACTGATGCCGTCCGGTCCCGACGCCTTCCTCGCCTTGATCTTCCTCAGCTCCGTCCTCACCTGGGTCTTAGTAATGGTCAGGTTGGGGGGCTGTGTGTTGGGAGTGGGGGGGGTGATGGTGGAGTGGAGAGTGGGAAGCAGGACTTGATGTCTTCAGTGGCAGCAGTGGTTGTTGTGCAGTCAGGGGGGAGGGCGGTTGGTCAAACCTATTAAAAAACAGATTCAGATTGTTCGCCCACTCCCTGCCCCCCGTGGCCTGGGGGGAGGTATTCTGGAGCCCAGAGATGGTTTTAAGGTTTCTCCAGACCCCGCTGATGTTGCTCTGTTGCAGCTTGTCCTCCATCTTCTTCCTGAAGCTGTCCTTGCCTTCTCTGATCTTTCTCCTCAGCTCCCTCTGTACGGACTTCAGCATCTCCCTGTTCCCCGACCTGAAGATCCTCTTCTTCTCTCTCAGAAGAGTTTTTATCTCAGGGTTGATCCAGGGTTTGTTGTTTGAGCAACACCGTATGGTCTTGGTAGGAGTGGTGTTGTCCACACAGAAGCTGATGTAGTCCGTGATGGTGTGAGTGAGGCCATCGATGTCCTTACCATGTGGATCGCAGAGCTGCTCCCAGGCGGTGGTTTCAAAACAGCCCTTTAGAGTGTCCATTGCCTCCTCAGACCATAACTTCACTGTGCGCATGACCGGAGGTTGTCTGTGCGCTAGGGGTTTGTACACCGGCCGGAGATGAACCAAGTTGTGATCCGATCTCCCGAGTTGGGGGAGTTGTGATGAGGTGTACGCCTCCTTAGTGTTTGCGTAGAATAAGTCCAGTGTTTTATTGTCTCTAGTGTGGCATGTGACATACTGGGTAAATGTGGGTAGAATGGGAGACAGTGAAACATGGTTGAAATCACCTGAGATGAGGAGAAGAGCATCTGGGTGTTCTGTCTGCAACCTGCCAGTTACTGAATGGATGATGTCACGCGCTGTCCCAGCTTTCGCCGTCAGATTTGCATAAATAACAATGCAGATCACGTGTGAGTATTCCCTCGGGAGATATGTAGGCCGCATGCTAACAGCTAGCAACTCGATGTCTTTGCTGCAGTGCTGTTGTTTAACAGTGATGTGTCCCAGTCTGCACCAGTTGTTATTAACATAGATCAACACTCCACCGCCCCTTGCTTTGCCACTGTCTGGTGTTCGGTCTGCCCGTATCGCGTGGAAACCCTCCAGCTCAATGTTAGCATCTGCTACTAGTTCAGTTAGCCACGTCTTTATTTACAGTTACTTTTAGCCAGCATTTTCAAATTTGACTCAATGTCACCTGCTCTGGCCCCGGGAATGCATTTGAATATGGCCGCTGGAGTCTCTAGGTTTACGTTTCTGACTATAGAGTCATCAATGATCAGAGTTTTTTCCTCAGCGGATGTGTCACTGAGCAGGGAATAGCGATTCGAAACATGAACAGGTTGGTGGTGAACCAGGGGCTTGCGACTATGCTTTCTTCTCACCGTCACCCACCTGTTCTTCCCTGGCTGCTCAGGGGAGGTGGATGCCAAGGGACGGCTAGCAGGCCCTTTGCTACGATGCTTCACTGCAGCTAAGGGGAGTCCTTTATTATTAACTGGCGCTGACGGTGTTTCAATGCAGCGGAGCTGGGATTCAAAATCACACAACCTCGCCTTGAGCACCTCAAAAAGACAACATTTATTACATTTACCATTATCACTAAAAGAGACAGAGGTGTAGCTAAACATCTGACACAGAGAGTACACTAAAGGAGAAGGGGAAGGACAGCTAGTAGCCATAGCTAGTGGCTAACCGGAAGCTAACAAACACTGATGAAAGGTGAACAGAAGGCTAAAGAGGGTGATTAGGTGACACTGTGTGTGCACAACAGGTACAAGAGTCTTGATAAACAGCAGTGAGAGGTGACAGTAGATGGAAAAAAGCGATTAAAATGCAATTAAAGGCAATAATCCTCAGGTGAGTGAGGAGAGCTAAGCACAGAGCAAACCACACCAGCAGCCAGCAACACAAGAAGTGATGATTCGTTATCACAGGAAGTGTACCACAGGAAGTGTATCAAGGCATGAGTTCTGCAGTAGGTAGTCTGTCAGGCGCCTGGCAACAATGCTGAAGAATATTTTCCCTTCAACACAAGCAGGGAGATGATTCTAAACTGATCAATGTTTTCCGAATCCTTCTACTTTGGAAACCCACACCCCTTCTGCGAACCACCACTGTTGGTCCACTTTTCCCCTCCTCCATATTACCTTCAGAATCCACCAGAGTCTGTGAAGTAACTTTGGGCATTTTTTATATACCTTATAAGGTACCCCACTGGGCCCTGGGACTGAGCTTGTTCCTTCTTTCTTGACCACCTCCTGGATCTCCTTCCAACTGGGCTCCCTATTGTCGAAGTCCAGTATTGGTGTGGGTTGCTCAATCAAGAACTGACAGTGGCCCAGCTCTTGCTCCCTGGATGCATCACTGAAGGTAGCACTAAGGTACGGATCAATCTCATATTTAGGACTGGTGAGCTTGCCGCTACGCTTCCCTCCCAGCTGTTGTTTTATGAATCCAAATGGGTTCTTCAGAAAGGCTGTTCACTTCCTTGCTCTTTCTTTCCTCCTTCTACTGTGCCACTCAGCCCTCATCAAGGTCATGAGCCTCTTGCGGAGTATGTTGCACAGTTCTATCAGAGGTCCCCTATCTTCTAACCTTGTCTGTTTGAACTGTCTCTTCAGGCTATTCAGCTCCTGCCTGAATTGGTGGATCTTTTTTTACCCAGTTGTTCTTTGTGTAAGGAAATTTATCTCTCTTCTCCTCCAGACTGAATCTCTCTGCTCCCACGGTGATGATGATGGTGGTCATGGTATGGAGGCGTCGATCCACTTTCTCCTTTTCTGTTGCCTCAAAGATGTTATTGGCATCTTTATCAAATTGGAGCCACTCCTTTTCTTTATTGGCTCAGGGCCACTTAACCCTACGATGTTCTGATGGTCTGTGTAGGATTGGGGCTTGCACCACCTGGAGGTTCTGGGCACTGTGGGTTGATTCTGGGCCCAGCAACTCCTGCGTCTCATCAGGGGCAGTCCCTGAGCACTGTGACACCTGCTCCATCTGTACACATCCCGTCTTGGCCTGGTGGATCTTCGGGCCACGTGGGTTTTTACACACCTTGCCACAAAGGCATTCTATACAATACAAGTCCTTTGAGTCTACACCTGCTTAGAACTCGATGATCATCACTTGCAGCTATATTTATTATTATTATAATTATTATTATTTAAAAAGATTTGAGATCTTCCTTTTATGTTCTGGAATGCTCAGAAACTCTCTAAAATTCCCCACATCACAGAAAAACAAAAAACTTTTCCCCTCATCATAAATTACTTTTATTGGGGCTTTAAAATCCTTTCAGTAAATCAGCTCTATAAGATGCATTTTTTTTTTTTTTTTTTATTTAGCTGAAGTGAGCCATAAAATAATCACACCTCTGACCTGTAGTATTACTCCACCAGCTATTAAACCTTGAGCTAATGGTCCAGGACAGTTTTATATAATGAGTGCAGGTAGTTTGTTGCCTCACAAGCCCTTTTTTTTTACTGGATAATTTAATGACTGTCCTCCTGTTCCGGATAAGATATTAAAGGCATGGATAAAAGCAGCGTGATATTTTGAAATAAGTGAGAATGTATTCTGTAATGGAGTGAAAAATGCATGCAGTCTGATTTTTTTTCTTGTGCAGCATCTCTTGAGTGTCCTTGGTGGAGCTTTGCTGATGAATGCTTATGTTTTGACAGCAACATTATTGCCATTATTTTAAAGGATGAGCTGTGTTATATTAAGTGACCATGTGCTATTCATGAGTGACACTTTCCTAATCAATTTTGTACCGGTGCATACTTTTAAACTCATTTTTTTTAATTGTTTTGTGTTTTTTTTAAAGGATGAAATTGTATATCTATGAACTGCTGCGTGTTATTGTATAACAGTGGAAATACAACCAAGCAAGTTCAGCCTCAATGTTTAAGGTGATATTTAAAATGACCTTCAACTCCAGCTTTTTTTACTTCATAAATTTGCCAAAAAAAAAAAATCTTGTAAATTTGTAACTTTTTTCTTCTACATTTGCAACATTTCTCATAATTTTGCAACTTTTTCCACATAGTTGGAATTTTTTATTCACAAATTCATCTTTTTCTGGAAAATTTGCATTTTTTCTTCTAAATTTGGTCAGTATTTTCTCATAATTTTGCAACTTTTTTCCTCATTCCTGTGTATATTTTCCATAATCCTTGGGGCATTTTATTCAATCATGTGTTCTGCACTCTGCACTCATGTACAGTGGGGCAAAAAAGTATTTAGTCAGCCACCAATTGTGCAAGTTCTACCACTTAAAGGATGAGAGAGTCTCCAATTTTCATCATAGGTATACCTCAACTATGAGAGACAAAATGAGAAAAAAAAAATCCAGAAAATCACATTGTCTGATTTTTAAAGAATTTATTTGCAAATTATGGTGGAAAATAAGTATTTGGTCACCTACAAACAAGCAAGATTTCTGGCTCTCACAGACCTGTAACTTCTTCTTTAAGAGGCTCCTCTGTCCTCCACTCATTACCTGTATTAATGGCACCTGCTTGAACTTGTTATCAGTATAAAAGACACCTGTCCAAAACCTCAAACAGTCAGACTCCAAACTCCACTATGGCCAAGACCAAAGAGCTGTCAAAGGACACCAGAAACAAAATTGTTGACCTGCACCAGGCTGGGAAGACTGAATCTGCAATAGGTAAGCAGCTTGGTGTGAGGAAATCAACTGTGGGAGCAATTATTAGAAAATGGAAGACATACAAGACCACTGATAATCTCCCTCGATCTGAGGCTCCACGCAAGATCTCACCCCATGGGGTCAAAATGATCACGAGAACGGTGAGCAAAAATCCCAGAACCACACGGGGGGACCTAGTGAATGACCTGCAGAGAGCTGGGACCAAAGTAACAAAGGCTACCATCAGTAACACACTACACCGTTAGGGACTCAAATCCTGCAGTGCCGGACGTGTCCCCCTGCATAAGCCAGTACATGTCCAGGCCCGTCTGAAGTTTGCTAGAGAGCATTTGGATGATCCAGAAGAGGACTGGGAGAATGTCATATGGTCAGATGAAACCAAAATAGAACTTTTTGGTAAAAACTCAACTTGTCGTGTTTGGAGGAGAAAGAACACCATACCTACTGTGAAGGATGGGGGTGGAAACATCATGCTTTGGGGCTGTTTTTCTGCAAAGGGACCAGGACTACTGATCCGTGTAAAGGAAAGAATGAATGAGGCCATGTATCGTGAGATTTTGAGTGAAAACCTCCTTCCATCAGCAAGGGCATTGAAGATGAAACGTGGCTGGGTCTTTCAGCATGACAATGATCCCAAACACACCGCCCGGGCAATGAAGGAGTGGCTTCGTAAGAAGCATTTCAAGGTGCCGGAGTGGCCTAGCCAGTCTCCAGATCTCAACCCCATAGAAAATCTTTGGAGGGAGTTGAAAGTCCGTGTTGCCCAGCGACAGCCCCAAAACATCACTGCTCTAGACGAGATCTGCATGGAGGAATGGGCCAAAATACCAGCAACAGTGTGTGAAAACCTTGTGAAGACTTACAGAAAACGTTTGACCTCTGTCATTGCCAATATAGGGTATATAACAAAGTATTGAGATGAACTTTTGTTATTGACCAAATACTTATTTTCCACCATAATTTGCAAATAAATTCTTTAAAAATCAGACAATGTAATTTTCTGGATTTTTTTTTCTCATTTTGTCTCTCATAGTTGAGGTATACCTATGATACCTTTTTTACCCCACTATACATAGTTCCCTCCGTGAAGCCACTACCATATCTGTGTATATACCTGTGGGCATTTTTAATTTTATTTCAGACGTATGTTCAGTCATATGTTCTGTAACTGTGTTTTATCTAATACTTCTCTCTTACTTTATTGCACAGTAGCCTGGTGGAGCACCCACAATTTCCTTGTACTGTACAACTGTACAATGACAATAAAGCCTATTCTATTCTATAAACTTGCAACTTTTTTCACATAATTTTGCTACTTTTTTCTCATAAATGTGCAGTTTTTTTCTCATAAAGTTACAACATTTTTCTTTTAAATTTACAACTTTTCTTGTAAATTTGCCACTTTTATTTCATTAATTTGTTAATATTTTTCTCACAAATTTGCAATTTTTTTCTCATTAATGTGCACGTTTTCTCATAAATTTGAAACTTTTGTTGTCATGTGTCTGAGCCTTTGCTCAGACCTTCTATGTATTTTTATGTATTTTCTGTCTGTTGTTATGTTCTTGTCAGTTTATTTTGGTTTTATGACTGGAGCCTCCTGCCTTCTCTCCCAGGCACACTCATCTTTCACCCACAGTCTGTTCCCCAGTTCTCAGCTGTGTGTGATTATCCAATTAGGTCAACTTCTCCTGCTCGCTCAGGTGCTCACATCTGGGAGTAATTGTATTAATTGTGCTGCTGCCTATTTTAAGGGGGCTGTACCATTGTATGGGGTAGCCTCCTACGCTCAAGTCACTCTCAAGCGGTTTTCCCTACATGTAAGTGCTCTTTCTCTCGCTTCATGCTTGACTGGTTATTTGCAGGTAGGCTGGCAATCACGCTCACCTTAGTTAGGCTATTTTTGCTACGTGTTCCTTAGTGTTTGTTCCCAGGTTAGCCAGCGAACGCGCTCGCCTTATCCTTAACTAGTGATGGCCAAATAAGGCTTTCTGGAGGACTTGAGGCCTTTCATCAAAATGGTTCATATAGACAAGGCCTCGTGTGGGACTTCATTTTCTCTACCAGGCCATCTAGTGGACAAAATGTATACAACATGCTGATTTTTACAAGGGTATTATTGGTTTAATGTTTTTTGTTGTTTTTTTTTTTTCATTTCAATAAAAGCACTGTCTTTCAAGAAATATCAATGATCATAAAACAAAAAATAATAATAAAACTGAAGTGACTACAGTGAATGTGCTTGCGCTACTTATCCTTTATTTTGTTTTTTAAAGAAATAACAATATTTCAACAGTCATACTGTCTTTCCCAGCACATTCATCTCTGTCCTTATTGTCATGCAGGGCACAATAGTGCCTCAGCATAATGATGTGTTATTGTTGTATCCAAGCTTTTTGAAACACAGCAGACACTTCACTGTGCAAATAAAAACAAATTATTAGAATGACCCAACGGGGACTTGAACCCCAGCTTCCTAGTTGCGGGATAGATATTTTACCTCTAAGCTACTACTTAGTCGTGGGTAGTTTAGGCTTTCTTAAAGACTTGAGCCTTTCATCAAAGTGGTTCATATAGATGAGGCCTCATGAAACTTTATTTGCTCTACTAGGCCATGTAGTCGACAAAGCATACAGCATGCAGATTTTTACAAAAGCATTATTGGTTTAATGTGTATTTTTTTCAATTTCAATAAATGTGCTGTCTTTTAAGAAATATCAATGATCATAAGGGAAAAAAAGAAATGGTAAAACTGGGGTGACTCCAATGAATGTGTCTGTGTTACTTGGTGTGCTTGTACTGCTTATCCATTTTTATTAAGAAATAATAAATTTTCAACAGTCTTACACTGTCCCAGTATACAATAGCAATAGTGCCTCAACTTAATAATGTGTAATAATGACCCAAGCTCTTTGAAACACAACAGAAACTTCACCTTGCAAATAAAAATAAAATGACAAGAATGGCACAGCTGGGATTCAAACCCAGGCCTCCTGCTTGTCGTGCAAAACTTTTACCACTAAGCCATCATTTCAGCTGTATTAAACAGCCACTATTTGTAGAAAATACATTAATACGAGAAATGTGCTTAAAATGTTCCCAAACAGGAGAAGTCCGTCTGTGACAAATCCCTTACACACTCAAACATGGCTACACAAAACATGAGGGACGGGGATTTCCTTTGGGTAGCGCTGCTTAGTTTATTTCTCCTGACCCAGTCATGTGGTCCGACGTCAACACATACGTCATGAGACACGCCTCGCCAAATATTTCCTGGATAAGATCAGAGCACCGTGCCTGCCTTACCATCACTAGCCTTAACTCTTTTTTGCAGACCTGTATTCCCTTTTTCATAAGTGTTGTGTAGGTCTTTGTTTTTTCATTAAAAGTTGCAAACTGTGGTGCCTTTCTTCCTGCCCCGAAGGGCATTCGTGAGAGATTTCTTATAATGTGCAACTTTTTCTTATAAATGTGCAACTTTTTCCACATAATTTTAATACTTTTTTTGTTGAAAAGATTTTTTTCTTCTAAATTTGAGGCTTTTTTTTAATTTTCCCAGAAATTTGCAACTTTTTCTTGTAAATTTACAACTTTTTCCACATAATTTTGCTACTTTTTTCTTGTGTGTAACTTTTCCTCATAAATTTACAACTTACTGCTTTTAAATTTACAACTTCTTAGAATTTGTCTGCTTTTTTCTGGTAAATGTGCATACTTTTCTTCTAAATTTCTAACTTTTTCTTACAAAAATGTGCACTTTTTTTCCTCATACATTTGCAATTTTTTTCCTCCTGAAATTGTGATTTTTTTGCTAGATTTTTCTTGTAAATTTGTCATTTTTTCTCATAAGCATTCATGTAGATGCTGGTGATTTATTTTTTTTTTATTCTATGTAGTGCCTTCATTTTTTGAAAAAAAAAAAATACAAATTTGTGAGAATAAAGTTGGAAATTAATCAGAGATAAGTGACAAAGAAAAAAAAAAGTTTCAAATTTACAAGATAAGAGGGGGTTGTACCAAAATATTTCTCCATGAGAACACATGGTAGCTTGACTTAAATTTGAGACTCAGTATTCCTTGCCCACATAGCAAAGATCCCAGCAGAAGACCCAACCTTCTAAATAAAATCAGGAAAAAAAAAACCTTCAAGGATAACATCTTCTCAGATCTGCACTTTAATTAGAGGTTTGGAATACTTAAATTCCATTGAAATATAAGTCAAGGTGAATTTTGTGTTGTGTTGGGTTTTGGTGACCTTTATTTGTGTGACACGGGTGGTGGCTCCACATTTCCGGTTCCGCTGGAAAAGTTGAGGGCACGAGCACTGCTGGTTCATAATCTGGGAATGGAAGGACAGCAAATTTGATCACTTTAGGTGAGTGTGATAGCTTTGAATAAGTGGTGGAGCTAACGGCATGACATTTTTGCGCCCCGGAAAACGTCATTGTCTGCAGGATTCAGTTTCAACAGCGCCACCAGCGGGCTGGCGAGTCGGTGCAACAGTTTGTGGCAGACCTACACCAGCTGGCTAGACTGTCAGTTTGGAACGTTGGAGGAGGAGATGGTTCGTGACCAGTTGGTGGAACATACTATTTGCCTGGCTACGAGGTCGAAGCTCCTTACATTCTCGGGTGAACTGATGTTATTCAAGGCCATCGATTTAGCTCAACAGTTGGAGGCGGCAGCTAAGCTATCACGGGAGCTTGGTGAGAGAGTATTACATCGCCAGCTTGAACCACAGTCGACCGCGTAGGTCAATGGACTTGGACAGCGACGACAGCATAGAAGGTGAGGGAAGCTACGCTAATGCTCTAAAGATGAGGTCCACCCCTGGAACGCCCATGTGTTTGGGTTGTGGGTCCATGAAGCACCACTACAAGACCAGGGAGTGTCTGGCGAGAGGAAAGCACTGTGGCAAGTGCGGGCTCTTGCATCATCTCACCAGGGCATGTCACAAGTTTGAGCGAGGGGATCCAAGATGTAAGGAGGACCCTCCAGCCCCTATGGTTATTCACACTGTGTCCCCGAGTACCAACGGCTGTTCTTACTGTATGGTGGAACTGGAAGGGGAAACAGTGCCATTGCTGATCGACATGGGAGCGGTGAGCTCCGTGTTGAACTGGGCAACAGTGAGGAGTTTTTTCCCACAATACCGGATTGGAGGTGATTCGATGCTGCTTTGTGGTTATGGTGGAGAAAGATTGACCACTGTGGGATCGGTGAGATTGATGGCTAAGTACAAGTCGGTGGAGGTGAGCAACTTGAGGTTCATCATGACTGCTAGTGGAGAGAACATAATGGGAGGTGATTTGTTTTATGGCCTGAGCTTCATCATCACGAGCGGCACTGGAGAAGAGTGGTCGGGTTGCCGTTTGTGGGACCGGCTAGTCCCGCAGGTGGTCGACGGAGCTGTGTGGGACAAGAACTTGCCTGGAACCCTGGAGAATGAGCAGAACCAACCCCACCCAGGGCCATCACGGGAGGGTTCCGGTGCCAGTGCCCAAGTAGCCCTAGCTGAGGGAACTAGGCAGCATGGTGGGACACCTGTGACGGTGGGGAGCGCCGAGTGGCTGGCTCCATCTGCTCCAGGATTTCGGCTGGGACGGACCGGAGAGCATGGAGTCACAACGGCGAGGGCAGCAGTGGAAATGAAAGCGATCGGGGCAGGACCGGCTGGCACGGTGAAACAACGTGCCCAACAGGAACACTGGAAGCTGAATAGGGCCCCTCTGGGGGATGCTGATGTGGTTCAAGCCCAGGAGGAGGAACAGTTGAGAGGGGTTCAGGTCAAGCGTCACAGGGAAGAACATCAGGGGCGGCTGCAGGTGGTAGCTGTTCGGGGGGATGCCTACCTCCAGCTATCAGATGGCTCCTGGAGGCTTCCAAATAAGCTGGTGCGCACCTGAGAGAAGATGGATGAGCTTAGGCCTGAACGAGGGTCATCCCCGGTGGTGAGGATGAGGAGGCGCACCGGAGTTGAATCAACCGATGGTAATCCGTGGGGTGGTTCATCTCCTGGGGCGGACTGATGGTTGGACAGTTGGTTTGATAAATATAAATGAAGGTGGGACAACTGTTACGTTCAAATTGTTCATGTTTGTGGGAGATTATTTTGTGCATTTCCTTTTAATTTAGGAACACGGCAGTTATTTTCTTTAGTTGGACTGTTTCCTTTAGTATAGGCGGCAGAATAATCCGTCTTGCTGTGTGGGGGTGGGACGGCAGTCCACCTGTCCTTCCCTAGTTTTTAGTCGTTTTGGGTGACTGTGATAGGCCCCTTTTTAGGAATTTAAGTTTAGTAATTTAAGGGAGGGTCTCAATTGCATGTGTGTTTTTGACCTTTTTTGAAGGGGAGGGAGAATGTTGTGTTGGGTTTTGGGGAGCTTTATTTGTGTAACACGGGTGATGGCGGAACCGGAAAGGTGGCACCACCACCCAGGGTACAAGAGAGCAGAGTGACGGAGGGGCAGTCTCTTGGCCACCTCTCTGCCTGGCGGGTGTGCATGCAATGTGAGACAGAGTCACTAATAAATGTGTGTCCAGTTCAGCACCCGGTCTCATCTTTGGCTCCCACTACCGACATAACATTTTGCCTCATTTGAATTACAGGCACAATGAGGAACATGAAAAACAAGCATGATACTCCTGGATGATTGACATCTACAAGCAGGCATGTTTCTCTATTATTCATCAAAGAAGCTAGTTACTACATTATAAATTAATAACATGGTAGTCTATAGGTTACGCTTTCCAATTAATAGCTCACAAATTGGCTCGCCTCCATCCCGGCATTGAGGAACGTGTTTCGGTTGCTAAAAAAAGGACCCATTCTTCACTGGTTAGAGTATAAACAATTAGGAAAAAAATCAGATTTCCTTTTGTCTGTCTTAGATGCAAAGATTAATGGGTAATATACTAGAATCTCCTGCTGCCATCATCTGCCCCAGAGCTGATGCTAACAAAGATAACTGTACAGTGCTGTCACTTCTCCACGTAGGTGGGTGTAAATCAGACAGGGTGGTCATGCTCCCCCACCAACCTGGAAAAAAGAGAAAATTGCCAGTCCCCCCCCCCCCCCCCACACACACATATTATCATAAACCTTTTTAAATTATATCATGTTACAGAACTATATGTATGGGGAAAAAAAACTTGCAAATTCACAATAAAAAAGTTGCATAATTAAAAGACAAGTTGCAAATTTACAAGTAAAAAAACTTTAAAATTTATGAGGAAAAAAAGTTTTAAATGCATAAGAAAAGGGTCAAAATATTTGAGGAAAAAAAGTTGCAAATTTAGTTCATTCATTTGTTTAATGTCGCCTTGGGGAAATTTTTGTATTTCAGCATCACAAAAGCAACATACACACAAGCAGCATACATAAAAACACACACAGTACAATACAATGCACCTTGCAGCAGGCATTTGACGTTTAAAAACTTAATAGCCTGAGGTACAAAGGAAAACAGAGAATGTTTCGGCAACCTCCTTTCACAAAAAAAGTCTGTTAGAAAAAAAGTTTCACATCTACAATAAAAAGCTGCAAATTTATGAGAAGAGTTTTAAATGCATGTGGGGGAAAAGTTACAAATTTACAGTTAAAGTTGCAGAATCAGAAGTTGGAAATTTATAAGTGGAAAAAAAACCCAGCTGCAAATTTATGAGAAAGTTGCAAATTTACAATAAAAATGCTGCAAATTTATGAGAAGTTTCAAATTTATGAGGAAAAACATGAAGAAATAAGGTCAATTTTTGAGAAGTTCCAAATTTACAATAAAAAGCTGTAAATTTATGGGGAAAAAGTTTTAAATGTATGAGGGAGAAAAGTAGCAAATTTACAATAAAAAAGCTGCATAATTAAAAGAAAAAAGCTGCAAATTTACAAGTAAAAAACTGCAAATTTTTGAGAAAAAAAATGGCAAATTTATAATAAAAGCAATGCAAATTTAAGAGAAAAATGTTTTAAATGTATGATGGAAATAAAGTTGCAAATTTTAAAGAAAAAAGTTATGGAATTAAAGGGAAAAAAGTTGCAGTTATGGGGGAAAAATTGCAAATTTACAAGAAAAAATTTACCTAATTTACAAGAAAATAGTTGTGGATTTAAAATCAAAAAGTTACAAATTTACAAGAAAAATGTTGCAGACTTAAAACTGGTGCTTCGGATGCATTTTATTCTGTTAATGAAACATGATATAAAAAAGGTTTATGATGAATTTTTTTTTGGGGGGGGTTAGGATGATCTGTCTTCACATTTAGAGCCAAAGCAGTTTGGTGTAAATGATCAATATTCCTGTGGGAGGACGAGGGTAAACAGAGTGAACTCGTCTGTGATGGCAGCTCACAGCCTCACGACAGTCTGACACGGAGAGTCATGCTGACAAAATACCCTTAAAGGTCTGATGACACGATTTTGACTTCATCCAACTTGGCAACATATAATTTCAATATGACAAAATAGGTTGGTCTGTGCAGTTTTAAGTCAAACAGACTTTTTTTCACACGAATATCCAACGTTTTCATGAGCGCCACGTCACAAATTGCGTCAGAGGCTGGAAAACCTCCCAGCCATGTTGTCATGTCAGCGACAGAACACAGTGCTTGGCTGCCCATTGTACACGCAGGATGGAAGCAGTAGAAAACATCAACGATGGTTCCAGCACATGTAGTCTGGAATTGGTTTGTGTTGTCCAATCTTCAGACGATTATAGTTCCGAAGAATGTGGTGATAATGAAGAATCTGGGGGCATCAGACCTTATAGGTATGAGCAGTGCCAAGCGTGCATTTGTGCCTAGTGAGTCAGACTCAGAGAGTGACAGTGGAGAGGCACACATGCCCGCAGCAGCGACAAACACAGGGCAGGGGAACACAGAGTGTTATGCTTTTTTTACAGATATTGCAACAAATTATTTGTTCATAAATATAATTTATTTAAACCCGATTTTTCAATAAAATCATAGCAGTGTATTCTCTGTGGCTCAGGCATCGGGTTTATTATGTATTATCATTTGAGTTCTTGTTGTTTTTATGTTTTGTACATGTGGTTTATGTGCTGTTTTGACCCACTTTCAGGTGGGCACTGTCCAAGATTCGCTGGTCCGATCATGCCCCCTATCTCTTTGACAGTCAGCTGTTCATGTTTTGTGTGCATCATCTGCTGTCTTGTCAGCCAACCAATATTGCCAACACTATCACGACATGTTGGCCACTCCACACAGCCGTGGTTCTGTTACGCCCCTTGACGCGATGTCGGCCCTGGGGCGCAAACGTGGTTAAAACATCTCCTCGCCATGCGTTCGCTGGACGATGTTGGCCCCGAATGCCAACTGTAAGTGTTTCTGTTTATTTTTGTAAGTCTTCACCTTTTTGGGAACTGTTGTCATCAGTCTTATGTTCAATATATGTGCTGTGGTGAATCCTGCGCATAAATCCATTCATCCTTCCCCTCCTCGTGCGCTCTTTGTCATGACCCTCCGTGCGCTCTTACACAGGGCACGGAGAGGGAGGATGAAATAACGAGGATTTACGTGCAGGGTGTCATGCGCTGGCCCTCACGAGCCAGCATAAGACGCACACAGAGTCACCAGTGAGGTTTTCAGTGAGTTTATTACGGTGAAAAGGTGTTAACACAAGCTGCTGAGAATAATGACAGGAGTCTTCACATAACAGGAGGCATAGGGCTATACAGCACACTATAGGTCCAGAGCAGGAGACAGTCACACACAGTCAGGCTTGGTAATAATAGCACACTGGCTGCTAAGGCAGGGACTTACAGATCAATACACGCCGGGAGGAATAAGGCTAATGTAGCGCACTTACTGGTACCGGTGAAAGATGGTCAAGCCCAAGGCAGCCGAGGTGTGAAAACAGTCCAGGCATCCGCAACGTGACGGTGGGTGAACAGATAAGCGACCAGGTTGGCGATCAGACACTGCTGCGTCCTACCGACGCCAGTGCTCAGCTTAAATAGACAAGGTACTAATGACAATGATGACACACAGCTGACCGACCTTTGACAGGCGGAAGCCCCACTGAGCACTTTCACAATAAGAGCCCGGAGAGGCCAGAATACCGCCCGCAGCTGTCAAGGCCGGCAGCGAGACATAACTTTAACCCGAGCGCGATCAGAACCGACGCTCGGGTCATAACAGTACCCTCCCTCCACGGGCGGACTCCGAACGCCCCAAGGAACCACCCTGCCCCCCCCCCCCGCCCCCCCAGGGTGGGAGGTTGGGGAACAGGTGCGGAGGGAGAGAAACCAACCCAAGAATAAGACAAAGACCAGACAAGAAAACCATACAAGAAATACATGGAAACACATGATAACTATGGAAACCAACAAGAAATAATACAAACACATGACTCTGGGAAAAAAAAAAAAACAAAGGAAAGAAATACATGACCAACTGTGGAAAAACATGACTATAAAAAGAATACATGACTGCAACTATGGACACAAAAGAAATACGTGCTAAACACGGCGACTATGATAAAAACAAACACACAAGACCAAAAATACAAGTAAACCCCTGGAAACTATGAACAAAAACCTCCATACTATAGCCCCTCAAGAAGGAGTGGAGAACAAAACAATCAAAGACAAAACTAAACTAAGTACTGCAAAACACATGGGGCAAACCAGATTGCTCTGACCTAACTTGGCTCTGGCAAGACTGTGGCTTTCCCCCCCAAAAAAAAACATGAGGCAATCCAAAATTGCTCTGACTTGGCTATAACTAAACTATGGCCTTCAAAAAAAAAAACAAGAGGCAATCAAAAAATTGCTCCGACTTGAATAAGACTACGACTGTGGCTCAAGAAAAAAGAAACAAGAAGCAATCTAAAATTGCTCAAACTTGACTATGACTATGACTTTGGCTTACAAGAAAAAAAAAAAAACAAGAGGCAATCTAAAAATTGCTCAGACTTGACTGTGACTATGACTTTGGCTTACAAGAGAAAAAAAAAAACAAGAGGCAATCTAAAAATTGCTCAGACTTGACTGTGACTATGACTTTGGCTTACAAGAGAAAAAAAAAAAAAGAGGCAATCTAAAAATTGCTCAGACTTGACTAAGACTATGACTTACAAGGAAACAAGAGGCAATCAAAAATTGCTCGGACTTGACTAAGACTATGACTTTGATAAACAACAAAAATTGCTAGACGTACTAAACATGACTTGGCACCATATGGGCCCACAGAAAATCCCACAGTACATGATCAGTCAGGTGGCCTGCCCCAGTCCCATGCCCCCAGAAATAAGTCCTCTGGTGGCCGAACCAGGTCACCCCGTAACACACACAGTTTATTGGGTGGCCAACCCAAGACGCCGTACGCTCCAAGCAGTTCCTCGGGTGGCCGGCCCGCATCCCACAACCAACAGGACCGTGGAGGGATTGCATGCAGCCGCTCACCTGAAAACGACAAAACAGGAGAGCGACGATCTGCCAAACAAAACCCACTAATGGCCCCCAGCTGGTGGCTCCTGAGATGGGGACAACCAAAAACCTGGACCCCCTTGAATCCTGATTGGGTCGCAGCCGCACCTGCGCTGGACCCCCACTGAACCTCGTCGGACCCCGATTGGGTTACAGCCACACCTGAGTCGGAACCCGACTGAACCTCGTCGGACTCCGATTGGGTAATCGCTGCACCCACGTTGGACCCCGACTGGGTCAGGACGGGCCCCGATTGGGTCACCACTGCACCCACGTTGGACCCCGACTGGGTCACCTCAGCCCATGCGTCGGACCCCGACTGGGTCAGGACGGGCCCCAATTGGGTCACCGCTGCACCCACGTTGGACCCCGACTGGGTCACCTCGGCCCATGCGTCGGACCCCGACTGGGTCACCTCGGCCCACACGTCGGACCTCGACTGGGTCAGGACTGCTCCGGCGACGACCTCCATCTCTGAACCTGGAACCCCCAGTCCCGTGACCTTGACTGGCTCCGGACCGGTAACGCTGTGGAGGTGCTCAGAAAACAGGAGAGGACCGGGATCAGTTCCACCGGCAGCGCCAGAGCCCAGCGAGACGAGCTCGGGTGCAGCGGCCGGCTGCCCCTCACTCGCCTCCCCATGAGGCAGGCAAAAATGCTCTAACACACCATACAGGAAAACAAGAAAGAGCACTTGCCTGCACTCGGGCTCTGGAGCCGTCCAGGACTTCGCCGATCCAGGTTCAAGAAGAAACTCGTCGTCGGGCTCCCACTCGGCTGTGTCGGGTTCCACAGCCGGCCTGATGGTCTCTGCAGCTGGATCCTCACGCACTGGCGTCCACGCCAATAACCCGTATGATGTGGGGGCAGAGGACCCTGGACCTGCTGACTCGGGCTGCATCCCTGAGGAACCCTGGGGACGCTCTCTCGTCGGCTCTGGCTCCTCACTGCAGTCCGTTCTGCTCTGTCCAAAGCAAGGCTGCAGGGCCGGGATATTTCCCAGAGCTGCAGGCCTCCCCCTCGTTCGACAGCGTGGGACTGACGCCGAGGACCGCTCTGCAGGAGGAGACACAGAGGCAGCAGGTTTAATACAAGTGGCTACAGCTGGGGAAAGAAACTCAGGGAGCTGCGAACCCTGAGCTTCACCCCCAGGAGTCAGACAAGACAGATCACTATTATTACTAGGAAAGTGAACTTGGACTTGCCTGTCTCCCGGGGGGAGGATGTTGTCAGCTGTAGCGGACGTTGCTCCTTCCCTCGCTCGCTGGATGGTAAAAAAGGATCCAAGAACGGAGCCCACCGGCACAGGACTCAGCTCACTCTCAGCAGCTGGCTGGTTGAGGGGGTCATCCCGGCAGCCCGGAACTGGATCAGGAGCAGGAGCTTGCCGAAGATGCGCCCGGCCGTGACGCCGACGCCTTTGCCGGCCCCCAGATGGTGCGAACTCCCGAAATGGATCGAAGGCAGGATCAGGATCCATAGGCGAAGAGCAGGAGTGCCTCTTCACCTGCTTCATGCCGCGTTCCTCCTCCATCATCAGGAATAATTCGCGTTGTGCGGCGATGTCCTCCCTCCTCGCGTCGACTTCCGGGTGGTTGGCGTAGCGGGGAGAGAGATTACAGAGAACATCTTCGGCGGCGTCCAGGTACCAATGTATGCCGTGGTCATAGTCCAACAGGGAAGCGGAGATGAGCAGCTCATCCACGGCTTCAAAAACACCCGTCAGCACGTGGCTCTTCGGTGACGGCATTGCTCACATACACAGGACCCAGACAGGGAAAAGCAATGTCCAAAACTCAAACTCACTGGTGAATAGCGTCTCAGGTTGGCGTCACCGTAAACGCTGTTTTGGGCAGCAGTGTACTGTCATGCGCTGGCCCTCACGAGCCAGCATAAGACACACACAGAGTCACCAGTGAGTTTTTCAGTGAGTTTATTACGGTGAAAAGGTGTTAACACAAGCTGCTGAGAATAATGACAGGAGTCTTCACATAACAGGAGGCATAGGGCTATACAGCACACTATAGGTCCAGAGCAGGAGACAGTCACACACAGTCAGGCTTGGTAATAATAGCACCCTGGCTGCTAAGGCAGGGACTTACAGATCAATACACGCCGGGAGGAATAAGGCTAATGTAGCGCACTTACTGGTACCGGTGAAAGACGGTCAAGCACAAGGCAGCCGAGGTGTGAAAACAGTCCAGGCATCCGCAACGTGACAGTGGGTGAACAGATAAGCGACCAGGTTGGCGATCAGACACTGCTGCGTCCTACCGACGCCAGTGCTCAGCTTAAATAGACAAGGTACTAATGACAATGATGACACGCAGCTGACCAACCGTTGACAGGCAGAAGCCCCACTGAGCACTTTCACAATAAGAGCCCGGAGAGGCCAGAATACCGCCCGCAGCTGTCAAGGCCGGCAGCGAGACATAACTTTAACCCGAGCGCGATCAGAACCGACACTCGGGTCATAACACAGGGTTCACCACAGCACATTTAATACAGAAAGACAGACAATTCCCAAAAAGGTGAAGACATACAAAAAACACAAACACACTTACTAATGGCGTTCGGGGGCCGGCATCGCCCAGAGAATGAACGAGAGGAGACGTGTTGGCCACAGGTGCACCCCAGAGCCCACATCGCTTCAAGGACACACGAGAACCACGGCGAACATGGAGTGACTAACACGTCATGAGAGTGCTAAAAATACTGGCAGACTAACAGCACAGATGACAATACTATGGACCAGCAGTGCGTGACTGGCACACAGCTGCTAAGTCCACGCACTGCTGGTGATAGTGTAATGAGAAGCACCTGGGTGAGGACCGGGAAAGATGATCAGCGGGAGTTTGAATCAGCTGGTGATAATGAGAGAGGGGCCATGGCTGGACCGGCAAGATGTCAGCATGCGATCACAGAAAGTAGGTCAAAGCTGCGCGTAAATCCATTCATCCTTCCCCTCCTCCTGCGTAAAAGCGCACGAGGATGCTTATGACAGTTGGAGCTGAAGCATGTGATGTGATCTTTCACAGCCTGCTGTTTATCTAAGCCTGCGACACAACGTGAAGTCATAGCTGTAAAATTAAAACAAGAAACCAGAGAAACTGTGAGCTACAAAGCTGCTGTCATTCCAGTCAACGACACCGGAGTCCGTTCTGTCGCTTACGTCATGGTGGTGCCACAGTCTAGCCAGCGGCTGCGTTTTTTTGATGATAACTAGTTTATGCAGGCGCGGTTGTAAATATTATATTGATCATCGACAACGACTTTTGGGTTTACACAACATGCTAAAAAATTTCAAAATCGTGTCATCAAACCTTTAATCTTCTTCTTTTTAGATTAGACTAAAGGAAAGGGCAAAGGGGGGAAAAAAAAAATAAAAACATGGCTGCCGACCTGACTGAGAGCCAAGTTGTGAAAACTGCTGTGGGGTTATTATATTTAAAATATGCATTTCCATGTATTACTGACCTTATATGCAAGGTTGGCTTTAATTTTCTTGTTGAATCAACACTGGCCACATAATGGCCGGGGGGGGGGGGGGGGTGTCACATTAGCATAAAGTAGAAACATGCATATAAATGTAAACTAAGTAAAGATGTGCAAGAATGAAGGTGAAAGAAATATAATAAAAGATGATATTTTGTAATTCTAAAAACCCAAATTTACAAGGAAAAAAATATTTTTTCTCATAATTTTGCAACTTATTTTCTCGTTAATTTGAAACTTTTTTTTCATCAATTTAGAGCTTTAGTCTTGTAAATTTGAAACATTTTGATTGTAATTTTGATACTTTTTTGTCACAGATATGCAACTGTTCATTTTTTATAAATTTGCACATTTTTTCTTGTAGATTTACAACTTTTTTTCTTATAATTTTACTAGTTTTTGCACGTGATTTTTTTCTTCAATTTTTTTTTCTCATACACTTGCAACTTTTTTCTTTTAAATGAGCTTTTTTATTGCAGATGTACAGCTTTATTCACATTTATTTTTTCTCTTAAAGATGAAAAAATTTCCTTGTAGATTTACAACTTTTTCCTATAATTTTGCAACTTTTTTTCTTGTAAATTTTCATGGGAATTTACAATTTTTTTCACAAAATTTGTAATTTTTTCTTCTGAATTTGACTTTTTTTTCTCATGAATTAAACGAAATTTTCTCATAAATTTGCAACTTTTTCATATAATTTTGCTCATTTTTTCTTGTAATTTTGTGATTTTTATTCATCTTGATTTGTAAGTTTTTTCTCATAATTTGCTAATTCTTTTCTTGTAGACTTACTTTTTTTTTCTTTTAATTGTGCTTCTTTTTTCCTTATAAATTTGCAGTTGTTTTTCTTAAATTTGGAGAGTTTTTTTTTTTTAAAGGAAAAAGGTTGCAGTTTATGAAGAAAAAATGAAAGTTTCCAGGCAAATAGTTGCAAATTAATAGACAATGTTTGAGCATTTACACAAAAAGTTGCATATCAACAAAATTTAAAATTTATGAAGTAAAAAAATGTGAAAATTTATTTTTTAAAATAAATTTTTACAGGAAAAAAAGTTGCAAATCTCTTTAAACAGTTGCGAATTTACAAGAAAAAGTTGAAAATTTGAGGAAAAAAAATGAAAATTTAAAAGAAAAGGGTTACAATTTTATGAAGAAAAAAAGTTTGCAAATTTATTTGAAGAAAAAAGTTTACAAGAAAAGTTGCAAATTTATGAGAAATGAGTTGCAAATTTATGAGAGAAAAAAATTAATTTACAGAGAAAAAGTTGCAAATTTCTGAGAAAAAAGTAGGAAATCTATAAGAAAAGTGTGATGGTCTGGCGAATGTGCTCCCCTCCCCTCCTGTCAGACTGAATGTGTTTGTGACATTTATTAACAAAAACAACAAAGTCCAAGAATAGTGCAGAAAACACAAAATGCAAAAACAACAACAACTTACAGAGAGATGCACTCCAGAGCCCTCTAGCTCTGGAGGAAATTAGGATAAGATAAGATAAGCCTTTATTAGTCCCACAACGGGGAAATTCCAGGATTGCAACAGCACAGGGATAGCAACACTCAGAGCAACAATCAGAAGGCAAGAAAAAAAAAAAAAGCAAGCAAGCAAGAGCAGCTAATATACATATGTACATCCTCACCTGTACATAACTGCATAACTACATAACTACATCTAACTTATTGCACATTATTTGCACATAACAGTACTTTTAACTTTCTGCACTGCTGCATATATTTGCATATATTTGCTTAAATTGCACATACTGTTAATTACCGTATATACTGCACTGCTGTCCTTTGCACTTCTGATTGGATGCTAAACTGTGTTTCGTTACCTTGTATTCATACATGTGTAATGACAATAAAGTTGAATCTAATCTACATATTACTATAAATATATATATATACACACAGACACACAGTGTAGAGCATTGTAGCTGGATGGGATAAATATATGAGTATATAAACACACAGTACGGAGCATTGCAGCTAGATGGAATAAATATGTAAATATATAAACACAGTGCGGAGCAATGTAGATAACAATGGTAACAGGAAAACCATCCAGAGAAGTAATCAATATTGCCTCAATAACACAGGGAATAGGCAGTGCTTAAATACACAGAACTGAATGAGCTGCAGGTGTGAGTCACTGAGCGAGCAGGTAACCTAACAGACCAACTGCCCACAGCTGGGCAGAGAGAGGAGCAGACTGTGAGCAGTTAGAGGTAGTGTCCGGGAAAAGGGGAGGCCCAAATGTAAACAAACCCAAAAATATATACTGGAAACTAACAAAATCAAACTAATCAGACATACAAATACTAAGGAATAAAGTGAGGGTCTGAGCTCAGACACATGACAGTCTCCTGTCCTCAGGTTGCTGCCACCCGCAGGTGTGTCTCCCGGAGCTGATCACACTCGCCTGACCAGGAAGATCATCACGTCCACCCAGGTTCTGCCTTCCACCTGCACCAGTCCATGCTGGAGTTCCCTGCCGGACTCCACTGCTCTGACTGTAAGTTTTCTTTCCTGCATTATTCTCCCGTCGGAGAATATGTCCCTTATCATCTCTGCTCTCTCCCATAGGCTACGTGCGCTCCAGGGGGCTCCTGTCTTGGTTGACATTTAAGTTGGCATATTTGTGTTTCGCTTTTCCATTGGGTTTGCTTTTTGGTTTTCAGGGGTTTTTTTTCAATAAAATTGTGAAACTATTTATTGGAGTCTGTGTGACCATTCAGGCTGCTCTGCGTTTGAGTCTGATCCCAGTCTGAATCATGACAGAATGGTCCAGCCAGAATCAAGGCTCAGCAAGTGCTTCGCCAGGTGAACACTCAGCACTCGAACGTTTGGGTGCCACGGAGCTCAAGGTTGCTTTCTTGTCTGAGCAATTACAAACCATCACTCTGCAATTGGCAACTGTTACTGAGCACCTGTGTTGGCTTCCTGGTGTGGTGCCTCCCCCTGCATCTGCTGCCCCGGCAGCTTGTGTTTTCCACAGGAACATCTCTGTTTCCACACCTGCCCGCTATGGGGGGGAGGTTGGGGGTTGCAGGGGGTTCTTGCTCCAATGTTGGTTATATCTTCGGCAGGTGGAGGGGGAGTGTAGGGATGATACGGCCAAGATTCACCTTATGACCTTGTTGTTGTGGGGCCGGGTTCTCGAGTGGGCTCAGTCCATCTTGAGCAGTCCGGATGGACCCCTTTATTCGCTCGAGTGGTTTGTGCTGGAGTTCTCTGGGGCATTTGACCATACAGAGAGTGAGGGGAATATTGTTAGCCTACTCATGGGGCTCCGGCAGGGGGATCAGTTGGTGGACGATTTTTCTACCGAGTTCCGGGTTGTTGCGGCAGACTCTGGCTGGAACTACGGTGCGCTGTGGAGCATGTTTCTCTTGAGTCTGGAGTTGCAGCTCCGCGACGAGTTGACTATCCATGCGTCTCCCTCCTCTCTTGATGAGCTTATCTCGCAGGCCGTGGCCTTCGATAACCAGTTTAGGGAGCGAGAGAGGGAGCGGAAGGCAGCCACCTCCCAACCGGCTGGCCTGCCCCTTGGTGCTACTCCGCCGGCCTCTTCCGACCCAGTGGCACTTGGCAGGTCCTGTTTGACTCTGGAGGAGCATCAGCATCGAGAAAGAGAAAGGGTGTTTTTTATTGTGGGGTCCCAGGTCATGTGATTTAGAAATGTCCCGTGAGGCCAAAACACCCGGCCCATCAGCAACCGTGGGGGGGGGGGGGGTCTGGCGAGAGGGTCTTTGCAAAATCCTCCCAACCCTGTTGAACTTTTGGCCCTGATCCAGTTACAGGAAGCCGAGTTCAAAACCTCCGCCCTGGTTGACTCTGGGGTGGAAAAAAATTTTATTCAACAGGCCTTAGTGCAGAAATTCTGACACCTTTATCGGTCTCGGCAGTCTCGGGCAGCACCATCGCAGCGGTTACCGAACAGACTGAGCCCATTTCAGTCATTCTGTCAGGTAACCACCGCGAGGCTATTCAGTTTTACGTCCTGCCTCAGTCTAACTCCCCTGTGATCCTGGGGTATCTGTGTCTCCGTATTCAAAATCCCATCATTAACTGAAGCCAGGGCTCCATTTCCTTCTGGAGCTCTTTCTGTCTCGCGTCATGTCCAGTCAGCCACATGCTCTCCTTCGCTCCCGCCCTTCTCCCCTTTGGCTGAGCCGGTGGATCTCAGCTCCATGCCCGAGATTTATCATGACTTAGGGAAGGTCTTTAGCAAGTCCAGAGCCCTGTCTTTACCATCTCACTGGGGCTGCGACTGTGCTATCGACCTCCTCCCTGGCGTGCGGCTGCCATCCAGCCAGCACTACAGTTTATTTGGTCCAGAGAGGGAGGCGATGGAGACCTACATAAAAGACTCCCTGGGCGCCAGCATA
This sequence comes from Pholidichthys leucotaenia, assembly GCA_020510985.1. Classification (NCBI taxonomy): domain Eukaryota; kingdom Metazoa; phylum Chordata; class Actinopteri; order Cichliformes; family Pholidichthyidae; genus Pholidichthys; species Pholidichthys leucotaenia. The sequence goes on from CM035844.1 coordinate 220,679,183, forward strand.
ATCCCTCCATCGTCCACTCCACTTGGCGCGGGGTTCTTTTTTGGAGGGAAAAAGGACGGGTCATTGCGGCCATGTATTGATCACCGCGAGCTTAACGCGATAATGCGGAAGGATAAGTATCCACTCCCACTTATCAACTTGCCGTTTGAGTTACTCCAATGGGCGCATTTTTTCACCAAGCTCAACCTCCGTAACGCTTACAATTTAGTCTGTATTTGAGAGGGGGACGAGTGGAAGACGGCGCTTGAGACACCTTTGGGCAATTTTGAAAATCTGGTCATGCCATTTGGGCTGACCAACGCCCCTTGGTGAACCTGTTTGTGTATTTGGACAATATTTTGTTTGTTTTCTCCCACCCTGGAAGGAGCACGGAGTCCACGTCCGGTCTGTCCTGCAGCAGTTGCTGGAGAACCAGCTTTTTGTAAAAGCTGAGAAGTGCAAATTTTCCACTCGCTCAACTTCGTTTGAGGTTCATCATTGCCAAGGGCACAGTAAAGGCCGATCCGGCAAAAATTAAAGTGGTAGTAGACTGGCCTGCCCCCCAGTTCAGGAAGGATCGGCAGTGCTTCCTGGGCTTTGCTAACTTCTATCGCTGATTTATCTGGGATTACAGTAGGTTGGCACAGCCGCTTACGCAGCTGATGTTGACCAAAAGCCTGTTCAAGTGATCTGAGGCTGCTGAACGAGCTTTTGTGACCCTAAAAGGCCTATTCACCAACGCACGTGTCTTTGCGCAGATGGATCCCACAGCACAGTTTGTGGTTGAGGTGGATGATTCTGATTCAGGGGTGGGCACTCTTCTCCCAGCGCTTATCCTCTGATCAGAAGCTCCATCCATGAGCATATTTTTCTCAGCAGTTAACTCCAGCCGAGAGGAATTAAGCTGTTGGGGACCGCAAACTGTTGGCCATTAAGCTGGTGTTGGAGGAGTGGAGACACTGGCTGGAGGGAGCTAGCCAACCGGTCATTGTCTGGACCGACCATAAAAATTCAGAAAATCTTTGGTCGGCCAGATGACTGAATTTGCGGCAGGCTCGGTGGGCCCTGTTTTAACAGATTCAATCTATCCATCTCGTACAGTCCAGGATTCCGTAATACCAAGGCCAATGCTCTCTCACGTCAGTTTTCTCCCGACTCTTCCTCCTCCACCTCTTCCTCCGCAGCTGCTGCACCTCCTCCGGAGACTACCCCCACCACCCCCCGCGCTTTCTCGGGACGCTCCAGTGGGAGATTGAGCAGAGGGTCCAGCCAGCATGGTGATCAGAACCTGTCCTGGAGGGAGGTCCTCCGGACTGGCTGCATGTCCCGCACAGCGCTATGAGGAAAAGTTATCCAGTGGGGGCATACCAGCTTTTTTTCCCTGTCACCCCGGCATCTCTAGGACCATAGACCTAGTACGCAGAGTGTTTTGGTGGCCCACACTGGTGAGGGATGTGTGGGAGTACATTAAAGCCTGTCACATCTGCTCCGCAAATAAGTCGGACTCCTCCCCTCCTGCAGGTCTCCTCTATCCCCTCCTGGTGCCGGGTCACCCTTGGTCTCACATTTCTTTGGACTTTGTCATGGGCCTCCCTCCATCGTTGTTGACCGCTTCTCCAAGGCCGTCCACCTCATTCCCCTCCCCAAATTACCATCTGCCATGGAGATGGCCGACCTGCTGACTCAGCATGTCATCTGGTTGCATGATATCCCCATTGACATAGTCTCGGACAGGGGCCACCAGTTCACATCCCAGGAATGGAAGGCATTCTGTCGCTGTTTGGGTTCATCTGCAAGTCTAATGTCAGGATATCACCCACAGAGTAATGGTCAGGCTGAGCATGCTAATCAGTCCCTGGAGGCCACCCTACGGTGTGTAGCATCCTCAAACTCCGCCACCTGGAGTGCCCACATGACCTGGGTGGAATACGCATTGAACTCGGTGATCTCCTCTTCCACTGGGCTTACACCATTTGAGGCGTCGATGAGTTACACGCCATCGTGGAGAGGGGCCTCATTATCCCATCCGTGGAGGCCCATGCACGCCAGTGCTGCCGCCTGTGGAGGGCCATGAGGGCTGCCCTCCTCCGCTCTGTGGAGCGCAACAGGCAGTATGCTGATCGCAGATGAGCGCTGGTGCCGAAGTACACAGTAGGGAAGAGGGTTTGGCTGTCCACCGACCAGATCTCACTTAAGACTGAATCCAGAAAGCTGTCCCCCCACTTTCTGGGTCTCTTTACCATCAAGTGGGTGATCAACAATGTCACTGTGCGGTTGGACTTGCCACCCTCTATGCGTATACATCCCACATTCTATGTCTCTCAGATTAAGCCGTTCTCCGCCAGTCCCCTCTGCCCTCCTCCAGACCCCCCACCACACCCCCGGATCGTCGACAGCCAGACTACATACAGGGTGGGGGCGGGGATGTCAATATCTCATCCACTGGGAAGGATATGGTTCTGAGGAGAGGTCATGGATCTCGGGATCATACATCTTGGATAAGCAGACGATCCCGGCTTTTCATCGCACCTGTAGCGGTTTGATTAAACCCCCCACAACACACAAACAGAACACAGAGACAGTCAGCTCGCACTCCTGGGGTTTGTTCCGCTGCACGCTGAGTTTACAGCCTTGAAGTTAAAGTGTTCATGCATTTTGCCCTTACTGTGACCTAGAGACTCAGATCAATATGTAGATGTGCTGGTTAGCCTCTTTGTCTGACACTTGGAGCGAGGTCTAGCTAATCTGCCCATTGTGATGTATGTCTTACAAATGCAAATACCTCCTGCCTGTTCTGTTGTCCCTTTGATCATTCTAAACTGTGGGGTACGTCTCTTTGATGTATTGTTATGATCAAGTATTTAAGGTGCAACTCTGTAACGCAATCTCTTCTTCTCTCACTCTGATCCTGCAACTGGTAGACACACGCGTGTCCGCCTCTCCTTCTCTGAGAGCTTAGGGATCCCGCTCCGGGCTGCTCCACTATGCACCGGAGAGGGGATCCCGTGAAGGCGACATGATATAATAAAACCTGCTTAAAACCACAGCACTGCTGCTTATATTTTTTCATGCCGCTTCACTGGTGACCCATCAAACACGCACACGTTTTGTGCGAAAGCAATCTTCCGAGCTGGACAGCCACACAGCTGCGTTGGTGGCCCCTTGAAGACGCACACGTTTTGTGCAACGCAGCCTTCTGTTTTGGATGGCCACGCTGGCGAACCGACGCTAAAAAAACGAGCGGCCAGCGAACGCAACACCCGGGCATGAATGCTCCGTCGCCTGAGATCTGCACAACCACGCTGGACCGGCCGCTCTCACTGAGAGCGCACGCACCTCGTCCTCTCTCCACGACGGCAACCTCCAGGGCCGACGGGGAGCGCAGCGCGTGGAACTGAACGCACCATGGCCGCACGAGCGACAACGATCGTCTCCTCCCTCTCACCGCTCCAACGCAGCTGCACGAGCCCAGGGCACAAAGATCGTCTATTGCCTCGCACCGCTCCAACGCGCCTCCACGAGCCCGAGGGACGGAGATCGTCTACTTCCTCACACCGCTCCAACGCAGCTGCATGAGCCTGAGGAACAAAAGATCGTCTATTCCCTCCCGCCGCTCCAACGCCTCTGCACGGGCCTGAGGGACTAAAGATCGTCTATTTCCTCTCAACGCTCCAACGCACCATGGCCAAATCTACAGCAACAGCTCAACCTGGATTTTATTGGCGCCGTCTGCGCTGATCTCCGCCAAGTTTCTGCATCCTGACTCACCACTCCAGCGGCCCACCCACGCACTGAACCCCCGCGCACGCATCGGGGAGTTACAAGGACGGCGCATCACGCATGGGACAAGTAACGGTTCCACAGACTGCCTTCCTCCTTCGCCGCTGCCTTTCAGGGCTGCTCGCTCACCTGAGGCACGCATGCAGCATACTGGAAGGATTTGTTAACAGTCTCAGCCACGCCACAGACCGCCATCGTCCTCCGCAGCTGCCCACAGAACCTTCAGGGTTGCTCGTTCACCTGAAGCAAGCACGCAGCTCGCCACTGGATTTTTTAATGGTCTTAGCCACGGCACAACGGGATTTCAGCCGTCAGCTGTTCCCAGGAGCTTTGGGGTTGCTTCAGCACCCAAAGCCAACAGTCCCTATGCTTTGTTTACTTTTTCTCTTACAGCCGCTCCTGCTTTTCTTCATGGCCACGAGAGGAGTCAGAGACTAATTTTTCTTCTTGTGGACCGCTGCACGTTCAACGGGACCAGCCCTTCGACATTGCGGACCCACAAGCAATTTTTGCGCGGCTCAGGACGATTTCACAGCTCCTGCCGGCACTTACTACCCCTCCCCTCCCTCCCCCTCCGCCTGCAGCGAGCTTCTCCCACAGCTCGCTCACACAGATGGATCATCGAGGTCGCGGCCCCCTACCGTTTCCCTCTTGGGGGGGAGCGTGTGTGGCGGTTCGTTTTAACCCCACAACAGACTAAGGACACTCAGCCCTCTTTTCTCTGTTTTCCTGCTACACTACTGAGATGCAATGTGCCATTCATGTATTTGTGATGCAAACATGCATGTATTGTGATGTAATGCGCCATTCGGTATAGTGTGCATATGGCTTGTCCTTACTGTGCTTTTTCTGAGCATCTTACATATGTAGATGTGCTTTGGTGTATTAATGTCTACAGGTAGACGAGTTTCTTCTGTCTCACCTATGTGATGTTAATCGTTGCCTTTCATGCATGGTATTCACATCGCGGAGCAGCAAACACTTTTGGTGCGACTACCCCCCCCCCCCCCCCCCCCCCTCCTGCACAGAGCTTTTCCCTGCTCGCTGCCCAGACTGCAACATCGAGGTCACGGTCCCCTACCGTTTCCCTCTTGGGGGGGAGCAGTGTAGCGGTTTGATTAAACCCCCCACAACACACAAACAGAACACAGAGACAGTCAGCTCGCACTCCTGGGGTTTGTTCCGCTGCACGCTGAGTTTACAGCCTTGAAGTTAAAGTGTTCATGCATTTTGCCCTTACTGTGACCTAGAGACTCAGATCAATATGTAGATGTGCTGGTTAGCCTCTTTGTCTGACACTTGGAGCGAGGTCTAGCTAATCTGCCCATTGTGATGTATGTCTTACAAATGCAAATACCTCCTGCCTGTTCTGTTGTCCCTTTGATCATTCTAAACTGTGGGGTACGTCTCTTTGATGTATTGTTATGATCAAGTATTTAAGGTGCAACTCTGTAACGCAATCTCTTCTTCTCTCACTCTGATCCTGCAACTGGTAGACACACGCGTGTCCGCCTCTCCTTCTCTGAGAGCTTAGGGATCCCGCTCCGGGCTGCTCCACTATGCACTGGAGAGGGGATCCCGTGAAGGCGACATGATATAATAAAACCTGCTTAAAACCACAGCACTGCTGCTTATATTTTTTCATGCCGCTTCACACCCATCAATGTCAGCCCAGTAGGTCCCTTGGGGGGGGGGGGGGCACTGTGATTGTCTGACGAGTGTGCTCCCCCTCCCCTCCTGTTCCTGGTTTTCTGCTCTGTTGATGAGCACACCTGCATGATTATCCACCTGCTGCTCCTGATGAGCCAGCGTATTTAAGGCCCAGCATGAGGGGAGCTCACCGCTGGATCGTCTGGGTTTGCTGCCTCATGTTTGTCTAAAGTTTACTCTTGTTATCTTTTCTCCCCGTATTTACCTTCTGTGTGTCTCCTGTCCCAGATTGCTGCCACCCACAGGTGTGTCTCCCGGAGCTGATCACGCTCGCCTGACCAGGAAGATCATCACGTCCACCCAGGTCCTGCTTCCACCTGCCTCGGTTCATGCTGGAGTTCCCTGCCGGACTCCACTGCTCTGACTGTAAGTGCTCTTTCCTGCATTTTTCTCCAATTGGAAAATCTGTCCCTTATCATCTGTTTGCTTTCTCCCATAGGCTATGTGCGCTCCAGTGGGCTCCTGTCTTTGCTGAAATTTAAGTTGGGATTTTTGTGTTTCACTTTTCCTTTAGTTTTTCTTTTTGGTTTTCAATTTTTGTTCAATAAAATTGTGACACTTTTTATTGGAGTCTGTGTGATCGTTCTGGCTTCTCTGCGTTTGAGTCTGACGCCGGTCTGAATCAAGACAAAAGGAATTGAAAAGTTGCAGGAAAAAAGTTGCAAATGTATAAGAAAAAAATTAAATTTAGAGAGAAAAAGTGTCAAATTTTAGAGAAAAAATAAACTTTACAGGAAAAAAGTTGTCGTTGTTTGGGATGATTTTGGCTCATTTTGCTAACATGGGGGATGGTATCCCACCTCACCCCCGTTCAAATCACCCACTGGATGCACAGTAGATCACATCACATTTTATGACCAATTCATGGTCACAAAACAAGGTCATTTGTTTGCTTGGAAAACTAGCAGCGTGAAACCAAACCAAATGCAGAAAACGGAACAAAGACGTGAACCTTGGTGCCAACTTTCAGGTGTGGAAAATGCACAAATTCTCTGCACATATGGCAATAAAATAGCAGTGATCCATCATAAAGGGAGCCTAATGGCTGCATTCAGAGCAGAATAGTCTCGGGGTCTCGGTTCGACTGGGTGGGGAATGTCAAGAATTTTCACATCTTCATTTGGTTTGGTTTGCATTCACACTTCAGCGGACCAAACTGCCTGGACAACGTCATGCAGTCACAGCAACTGTTCGTTTGGGGCACTGTAGCTGAAACCACCACTGACCAGAAAAAGTCTTGGCGAAGAAGAAAAATCAGGCTCATTGATTGGCCAGGACCAGCTACGGATATCTGTTCCTTTCAGCCGGTTTGTTTGTCCACCACAAATGAGACAATTTTTAACTTTTCTCCTCAACTTTCTACGGTAAAAGGATTTCTCGGATTTGTGCAGTGGTCTTTGTTATTTTCTACCCCAAATGCACTACGGTAAATGCCACTTCCTCTTCTCAGACTACGTGGTACTATGATTAAACAAACACCGAGGGGCATTTCCACCCTTTGGTCCGCTGGATACTTCGTTTGGATTCACACTGTGAGGTCCCACCCAGACGCACCACAATTGCTCAATCTCTGCTATCAAGTGAGGGGCACCAAGATCTGGAATAATATACCACCTGCAATCAGAGAACGTGCCACACTAAACACTTTTTAAAAGCATTCTAAAAACTGGCTCTTAAACAAAACTGTACCAATAACTAGTGGTTGCTCTGCAGCATACGCATATACTATATACAGTATGTGCCCGTGCGTCACACACATATGCCCCACCTCTTGTTTGTTGCTGTCTGTTGTTACTGTGAGGTGCTTGGGTGCATGTGTGTGTATGCATACACAGCACTTCACCTGTGTGACATCTGAATGTTTTGTTTTGTTTTGTAGCACCTTAGCTCTTGCACTTTAGCATATACACTTTGTACAGTTTCATTGTAGTTGTTCTGCTCGTGTATGATTGTTTGTTTGTGTGTTTTGGTGACCCGCTGGGGGACTACAGATGCAAATTAGCAGTATTCCTAAATCTGGCATACTTACATTTGTATTAATGTTCATTAGTATGTAATGTCCCTTACAAATAAACATTAAACTAAACTAAACACTGCAAGCGAAGCGCACCAGACTTTGTTTGCAAGAGAACCGAGACCCCCGTTTTCAGGGGGACCAGACTTTGCTTGTTTGGTGTGCACCAGAGTTTGAACTTGTGTTCAGACTGCACCAAACAAACCAAACTATCCACGGAAGCTACTGTTTGGTCCTTTGTTTCAGACCAAACAGTGGCCGTCTGAATACATCTGAGGCTAGTTTTTTTTTTTTTTTTGAGGGGGGGGAAGGTGGTAAGAAGCCACATTAACTCACTTTAGCAGCGGGACTGAAGTCTAATCTTTGCATTATTCCTGTCACTAAGCTGTACTTCCTCATTCAAAACACAATGAGCTTGTTTGTATTCAAGCCTGCAAACCCACACAAATCTGCATGATTGTTAGCAAGTCAAGATAAGTGAGCATCTTTATGGGGGGAAGTGGGGGGGGGGGTGGCTCTCTCCTTAACACTTCTTTCTAGCCTTTTATTTTTTTATACCTGCTCTTGTCTGTATTCCCGTGTCTTTTATGAGCGAGCCTCTGACAATGGAACAGTAAACAGCATATAACTGGTGTTATTGTTAGGATGATGGGTGGGGGGGCGAAGAAAGGACCTCATAGTGAATGTAAGGGCACATAAAAGAACAGTGACACCCAAGAGCATGGCTCATTGTCATGCTAAACAGGAATCGGGAGCAATTCCGCCCGCGTTTATCCGCCAGGCAAGAAGTTATCACTCCCAGTTACTTCAGCTTTAGCTGCGCGTTTCAGGTGCCGCTGATGAGCCCCGCGCCAGAGGTTATTCAGCTCACCGCCTTGTAAAATGCAAAAGGTGCATGAGAAATTACGTGAGCGACAGCAGCCAATAGATAAGGCACAGTTTCTCATGTTTTTTGCATGTTTGACTACAATTCTTGCAAGAGATTTTGCATCGTGACATTTGGACCTTTGCGTGTAATGTTGCCGAAATCCCCTCATCACCATTTCCCTCCAAACAACAGTTTAGCTTATTTAGTGAAGACACACTCAGGTGCCTTTTTAGCTTCTTGAGGGGACCTGCAACACTGTGTTTAGGGGTCTTTAATTTTGTAATGGGGAATAAACCCTTTAAAGGGGGAGGGGAACCTCTGCACTCGCTCTCACCTCCCATTGTCAATGAAGAGGGAAAACAACCTCGACCTCAAACACAGCTTGCATTCATGACAGTCACAAATTTCCAAGAAAAACGTTGCCAAGTTACAAACTGCAGCAAATTTAAAAGAAGAAAAATGCTAATTTATGAGGAAAATGTTGCAAATTTAGACCTCGAGTCTTGGGGTCTTATTCACGAGTGAGGGGAGAACGGAGTGAGGGATTGACAGACAGATCGAAGCCGCTTCTGCAGTGATGCGGGTGTTGTACCAGTCTGTCGTGGTGAAGAGGGAGCTGAGCTCTAAGGCAAAGCTATCAATTTCAAGATTCATGATTCAAGATTTTATTTGTCAATACTATGATACCTACAGAACATACAGGAGAATTGAAATGCTGTTTCTTTCTCTTCAGTGGTGTACGCAATACAACAAAAGAAGCAAGGATGGAAAAACAAGTCTATGTACAGTAATGCTACCTATAGTGCAAATGGCAAAAGACAAAAGATAAAACCCAGACATCCTGTATTGCAAATAAAGAAACGATAAAACCCAACAATCCTATATACAGAAAAAGATAGACCAGCAGTACTCGTAGTTGCAAGTTTGATGCGGTAGTGTAGGTGCTGATAGTGACAGACTGGACTGCACATGATCAATACTGCAGTAACAGACAGCAGCAAGTATGGCATTTGTGCAAATAGTTGTGTAACCCAGGTACAGAATGTGTACAATTTTCAATCATATTTAAGTATTACATTTTCTTTAAAAATCTAATAAACAGATAAATATATAAATGGATGCATAAATGGATAAATGACCCCTTAGAAATAAATAGTTCTCATTTCTGTTGTTAATCTATCCACCTTATTCCTGAGGGTGCTGCTGTAGGAACGATTATTGACGGAGCTTCCGGTGTCGGCTGACCTAGTGTTAAATCAGTCAGAAAGAGTGGAGTAGCAGGGGCATTTAAAATAATGTTTTTAAAAGTTTTTTCAAGTTAATTTTAATGTATAGTCCACATACGTGTTTTGCACTCAAGTGGCAGCTAATTTCAGTACTTGTAGTTACTGCATTTTTGAATGTTTTTTGCATAGTTCTGGTACTTGCTGCTGTTGGTGGTGTGAGGCTCCTCACAGATAAGCACAGCTAAATCTGTGGCTTCAACAGCAATAAGTAGATTATGCACTGAAAACTAAATGATTGTTCGTGTGATCGGTGGTACAGACACAGCAGCACCAGATACGTTTTCACTTGTATGAATGTCACAGATCTGACGTTTTACCCCAAATTTAAAACGCCCAAGCACGGTGTTGTGGCTCTGACTAGACTCTACGTCTGCTCTGAGGTAAATTTGATTATGTTCAACATATTTAAACAAAATGCAACCGACTTTATTGCGGTGGAGACATTGATATGTGATCTGTGCTGGCAAAATGAGTCAGAATGTGCACCGCGTCACTGCGAGCTACAGGCACGAGAAGTCATAAATCATGACTCTCTTTGTTTGCTAGCAGAAAGTCCTGGGAAAACCCCCATGAGCGCCTGGTATCAATGGAAGGCTTAGAAATCGTACTTTCTAAAAATACATATGTTTTTACAGAAGACGTAACTTCCGACCAATCAAACGAGAGTTTAAACCTAGCTAAAATATAAACAAATCATCTTTTTCCGGGTCCGTTTTTGCTCACTTCCTACAAATTAAGTATAATTTTGAAGGTCTTTCAATACAGAATATGCAAATAACGTTACATCAGTTTTGAAAATGTCCTCAAAGTGACTCATTTTGCCAGCACGGGTCATTTGTTTACAGCGTTAGCATCGTAACAGCGGCGGTAACAAACAGAGCTACAGTCTGCGAGGCCACTTTTTAAGGTCATCTTCTCATCCCTCCATAGTCGTGGGAAGTGGTATGACTATATTACACTTTTTGAGGTGCAAAAGGCCATGTTCCTGCATTTCTGATGCCGAAGTCATTGTTTTTTAACAAGGAAATTGTCCTGTTTCAGGAATAACCATACATTCTAAACTAGTACCGTAAGTTGCTACCATAATTTAGGCATCAAGGGGCCTAGGAAAAGGTGGATTAATATTAATAATTTTATTTGCACTTTTATTCATTTAAAACAAAAAAATCATGTAAGTTTATCGCAAGTAGAAGTAAGGCTAAGCTCTGCCCCTTTGCAAAACTTCTGTTGCTGCAGTCTGGAGGGAAGAGAGAGGACAAACATTGGCGGCAGAAGGCCAGAGTGCTCTGAGGGAGTGGGTAGTGGTAATTGCTGACAGCCATCCAACTGAATCCACCCAACGTGTCTGATAGTTGGTCAGAGCTTATGGAACAGTTGAGGGGAGAAGGGATTCTGTAACCTGCTAACTGTGAGAGGCTGTATGAGAGCCACATTGGTGAGTTTGCTTGCAGGTTTGACGTGGCTAGTTAGCTTTGTGGGTTACATGAGGTTTAACAGAGAACGTGCCATGACTGTGCATTAGCTTGATAGTAGTAGTAGATTAGTTTATTTGACAGGGACAGTGCAATAAACATAGACAATTAATCATAACTTGTGGCTTGATAGTATGCTGTTACTGTTGTGGGCCTTTAGCCTTGCATTCACAGATAAAGGCTTACTGTTTATTAATTTTCTGTATGTTGATGTCACATTTATTTTTGTTTTTGCACTTTTGGTTATTTTAATTTTGTTTGAATGTGCAGCATAGCTGCTATGCACTTAGTGTTAAAACCAAATATTTTAATTGGTCAAAATGAATGGGGAGACTTAATTTTATAGCGCCATATCTGATGTACATAAAACATCTGTACTTATGAATGTAAAATGTCAATTCATAGTTAAATTGAATTACACATAAAAAATCATAGTTCATTGTTAATGTTAAAAATATATTTAAAAAAGGGTTAACAACTCTACAATATTGAATGTACAAGATACAGAGAAATCCATAATTTTGTAATGACAGTGTTGCTGTTCATTTGAGTTTCTTGATATATATTTATGGCCATAAAATGAGTGTGTGTGAGGATCTCTATTGTGATCGCTTGTTTCACAGAAGCTAGATTTTTTTTTAAAGAGGCCCTGAACACGGTGATAGAGAACTGGTACCTGATTTCTCCTCGACGGGGGAGATGGTGAGCCACCCTTGAGATGACCACCTCCTTTTCCCTTGGAGGTTTTGGCTCAAGATGCAATTGGAAAAAAATCCCATCCACCTTTTCATCCCCACTGGTGCGCCAGTGGGGTAGGATTGCAATCGACCAAGTGACTTGACAAAAAGAGCTCTAACTGAACACCTGACCTGGACTTATAACACAAAATGACTAATTGTAAAAACAGACCAAAAAAATTGAACAGACTTTTATTTTATTTTGGAAGAAAAAGACTGGTTTACAATGAGTTATTCATTCCTGTAAATACTTACTTTGAGATATTCATGTTCTTTATTATTTAATTTAATACATTTATGTTCAACTACATGGTGACTCCAGTTTTTGTCTGTCATCTAATCTTTTACCCCTCCTACGAGCCTAGACACTGGTCCATTACTTACGTAAATATATTATCTGTCCCACAAACGGGTTACAGGTATAATCTTGGCCATGCCAGCCAGGAGGGGTTAATTTGCATATTTCTACTGGATAATCACACTTTTGTGGCGTTGAAATGTCAGCAGACAACTTTTGAAAACTGGGGTAATGTGTGGTTGATGTAAGCATCAGTTACTTTCAGTGTTGCAATAGGGTTTCATTTTGACAAACATTTCTGATTCAATCATTTGAAACATGGAAGTCGTAAAATCAGAAGATGTTAATGTCCAGAACTCTGTGCTGGTTAGTGGACTAACTCAAGCTGAAACAGAAAAAGAAACTCTTAATAATCTGAAGCAATTTGGGCCTATAGCTAGGTTGATTGACTTGCCTTCTATGGATCATGAGGTAAAGGTTATTACTGAATTTCAACATGAAGCTACAGTCCAAGAATTACACTGGTGAGAAAAAGTGTTTGCCCCTTCATGATTTCTCATTTTTTTTGTTTGTCACAGTTGTTTCAGATCATCAATCAAATTTAAATATTAGACAAAGATAACACAAGTATCACAAAATGCAGTTTTTAATTATTAAGGGCAAAAAAATCCAAACCTACATGGCCCTGTGTGAAAAAGTGATTGCCCCCCCCCCCCCCGTTAAAACATAAATTAACTATGGTTTATCACATCTTTGGAAAGTGGAGTTCAATTTCTCTAGCCACACCCAGGCCTGGTTACTGCCACACCTGTTCTCAGTCAAGAAATCACTTAAATAGGACCTTCCTGACAAAATGAAGTAGACCAAAATATCCTCAAAAGCTAGACATCATGCTGTGATCCAAAGAAATTAAGGAACAAATGAGGAAAAAAAGTAAATGGGATCTATGAGTCTTGAAAAGGTTATGGTTTGGAAGATGAAAGCAGGAGAGGCAGTCAGCTGGATGACACACAAAACTTTATCCACCTTCCATCATCAAGTGCAAAATAAACTCTCCCGGGGTCTCTGGGCCTCTCTTTTTTTATATCCTTTATTTCTGTCCGATGAGACCCAGGGAGCAAAAGACATTCATACATTCAGTGCACACAGAATGCCTGGCACATTAACACCATACAACACCAGCCCTGCTTCTCGGACCCTCTCTTCCTCTAGTGAACTCCAGTGTCTCCTGAACTCCCCGGGGGGTGGCTAGTCCTTTCTGTTACCACTGACACCCATCGGTGCCACTTCCTCCTTCAGTCCTCTGTTCCATCTCCCCCTCCAGCTTCCGACTCTGGGTGGACAACCCCCCCACACAGTGCCACCACAATGAAGCCATTTCTAAAGCTTTGGGACTCCAGCAAACTCCAGTGAGAGCCATTATCCACAAATGGCGAAAATATGGAACAGTGGTGAACCTTCCCAGGAGTGGCCAGCAGACCAAAATTACCTCAAGAGCGCAGCGACAACTCATCCAAAAGGTCACAAAAGACCCCACAACAACATCCAAAGAACTGCAGGCCTCACTTGCCTCAGTTAAAGTCAGTGTTCATGACTCCACCATAAGAAAGAGGCTCGGCAGAAATGGCCTGCATGGCAGAGTTCCAAGACGAAAACCCCTGCTGAGCAAAAAGAACATAAAGGCTTGTCTCAGTTTTGCCAGAAAACATCTTAATGTTTCCCAAAAGTCTTGGGGATTTTTGTTGAACCACTTTTGAATTGTGGTTCAACAGAATTATTTAAAAAAAACAAACTCATGAAACAGGCCTGGACAAAAATGATGGTACCTTTAACTAAATATTTTGTTGCACAACGTTTTGAGGCAATCACTGCAATCAAACGATTTCTGTAACTGTCAATGAGACTTCTGCACCTCTCAGCAAGTATTTTGGCCCACTCCTCATGAGCAAACTGCTCCAGTTTCAGGTTTGAAGGGTGCCTTCTCCAGACGGCATGTTTCAGCTCCTTCCACAGATGTTCAACAGGATTTAGATCAGGGCTCATAGAAGGCCACTTCAGAATAGTCCGATGTTTCGCTCTTAGCCATTCTTGGGTGTTTTTAGCTGTGTGTTTTGCGTCATTATCCTGTTGCAAGACCCATGACCTGTGGCTGAGACCAAGCTGTCTGACACTGGGCAGCACATTTCTCTCTAGAATACCTTGATAGTCTTGAGATTTCATTGTACCCTGCACAGATTCAAGACACCCAGAGCCAGATGCAGCAAAGCAGCCCCAGAACATAACAGAACCTCCTCCATGTTTCACAGTAGGGACAGTGTTCTTTTCTTGGTATGCTTCATTTTTGTGTCTGTGAACATAGAACTGATGTGCCTTGCCAAAAAGTTCCAGTTTTGTCTCGTCTGTCCATAGGACATTCTCCCAGAAGCTTTGTGGCTTGTCAACATGCAGTTTGGAAAATTCCAGTCTGGCGTTTTTACGATTTGTTTTCAACAGTGGTGTCCTCCTTGGTCGTCTCCCATGAAGTCCACTTTGGCTCAAACAATGACGGCTGGTGCAATCTGACACTGATGTACCTTGACCTTGGAGTTCACCATGGATGTGTTTAGAGGTTCTTCTGGGCTCTTTTGTTACCATTCGTATTATCCGTCTCCTCCTGCGGCCACGTCCAGGGAGGTTGGCTACAGTCCCGTGGATCTTAAATTTCTGAATAATATGTGCAACTGTAGTCACAGGAACATCAAGCTGCTTGGAGATGGTCTTATAGCCTATCCTTGTCTATAATTTTCTTTCTAATCTCCTGAGACAACTCTCCCCTTTGCTTCCTCTGGTCCATGTTTAGTGTGGTACACACCATGTCACAAAACAGCACAGTGACTACTTCTCACCCTTTAAATAGGCCGACTGACTGATTACAAGTTTGTAGACACCTGTGATGTTAATTAGAGGACACATCTTGGTTGAACATGTCCCTATGGTCACATTATTTTCAGTCTTTTCTAGGGCTACCATCATTTTTGTCCAGACCTGTTTCATATGTTTGTTTTTTAAAGTAATTCTGTTGAACCACAATTCAAAAGCATTGTCCGATTTTCTTTCCCTTTCCGTCCCTGCGCCTTTGGGTTGGGAAACGGGTCCTGACCATCATTTGTGCCTATGCACCAAATGATGTGTCAGAGTACCCACCCTTTTTGGAGTCTGTGACTGGGGTGCTGGAGGGTGCTCCTCTTGGAGACTCCATTGTCCTACTGGGGGACTTCAATGCGCACGTGGGCAATGACAGTAAAACCTGGAGGGGGGTGATTGGGAGGAACGGCCTGCCCGATCTGAACCCGAGTGGTGTTCAGTTATTGGGCTTCTGTGCTAACCACAGTTTGTCCATAACGAATACCATGTTCAAGTAAAAGGGTGTCCATATGTGCACCTGGCACCAGGACACCCTAGGTCGCAGGGCGATGATCGATTTTGTTATTGTGTCATCAGACCTGCGACCGTATGTCTTGGACACTCGGGTAAAGAGAGGTGCAGAGCTGCCAACTGATCACCACCTGGTGTTGAGTTGGATCCGATGGCAGGGGAGGAAGCCATTCAGACCTGGTAGACCCAAACGTATAGTGAGGGTGTGCTGGGAGCGTCTGGCTGAGGGCCCTGTCTGGGAGGTCTTCAACTCCCACCTCCGGAAGAACTTCAACCACATTCCGAGGGAATCTGGAGACATGGAGTCTGAATGGGCAATGTTCTCCACCTCTGTTGTTGAAGCGGCCGCCCAGAGCTGCGGCCGCAAGATGGCTGGTGCATCTCGTGGTGGCAACCCCCGAACCAAGTGGTGGACACCAGTGGTGAGGGGGGCCATTAAGCTGAAGAAGGAGTCCTATCAAGCTTGGTTGGCTTGTGGGACTCCCGAAGCAGCTGAGGTGCACCGGCAGGCCCAGCGGAGTGCAGCTCGGGTGGTTGCTGAAGCAAAAACCCAGGTATGGGAGGAGTTTGGTGAGGCCATGGGACAAGACTTTCGGTTGGCCTCGAAGAGATTCTGGCAAACTGTCCGGTGGCTCAGGAGGGGAAAGCAGCTCCTTGTCCACACTAGGTATGGTGCGGATGGGGCACTGTTGACTTTGACTGGGGATATCGTCGGGCGGTGGAAGGAATACTTCGAGGATCTCATCAATCCCACTGATACACCTTCCACAGAGGAAGCAGGGCTTGTGGATGAGGGGGATGACTCGCCTATCACAGGGGCTGAGGTCGCCAAGGTGGTTAAAAATCTCCTTGGTGGCCGGGCCCCGGGGGTGGACGAGATTCGCCCCGAGTACCTCAAGGCCCTGGATGTTGTAGGGCTGTCATGATTGACACACCTCTGCAACATTGCATGGAGGTCGGGGGCAGTGCCTTTGGCATGGCAAACCGGGGTGGTGGTTCCTCTTCTCAAAAAAGGGGACCGGAGGGTGTGATCCAACTTTAGAGGGATCACACTCCTCAGCCTCGATGGGAAAGTCTATGCCAAGGTACTGGAGAGGAGAGTCCGGCTGTTGGTCGAACCTCAGATTCAGGAGGAGTAATGTGGTTTTCGTCCTGGCCGTGGCACATCGGACCAGCTCTTTACCCTCTCGAGAATTCTTGAGGGTTCGTGGGAGTTTGCCCAACCAGTTTACATGTGTTTTGTGGACTTGGAGAAGGCATTTGACCGCGTCCCTCGTGGTTTTTTGTGGCGGGTGCTTCGGGAGTATGGGGTATCGGGCTTGTTGTTATGAGCTATTCGGTCCCTGTACAACCGTTATGAGAGTTTGGTTCATATTGCCAACACTCGGTTGGACTCATTCCCAGTGAGAGTTGGACTCCGCCAGGGCTGCCCTTTGTCACGATCCTGTTCATAATTTTATGGACAGGATTTCTAGGCGCAGCCAGGGAATGGAGGGTGTCATGCTTGGTGACCACAGGATCTCATCTCTGTTGTTTGCAGATGTTGTTGTCCTGTTGGCGTCATCCAGCAATGACCTACAGCTCTTGCTGGGACAGTTTGCCACTGAGTGTGAAGCAGCTGGGATAAGAATCAGCACCTCCAAGTCCAAGTCCATGGTCCTCAGCCGGAAAAAGGTGGATTGTCCTCTCTGGGTTGGGGACAGGCTCCTACCCCAAGTGGAGGAGTTTAAGTATCTTGGGGCCTTATTCATGAGTGAGGGGAAAATGGAGCGAGAGATTGACAGATGGATTGGAGCAGCATCTGCAGTGATGCGGAAGTTGTACCAGTCCATTGTGGTGAAGAGGGAGCTGAGTTCTAAGGCAAAGCTGTCGATTTACCAGTCAATCTACGTTCCTACTCTCACCTATGGTCACGAGCTTTGGGTAATGACCGAAAGAACAAGATCGTGGATACAAGCGACTGAAATGAGCTTTCTTCGTAGGATTGCTGGACTCACCCTCAGAGATAGGGTGAGGCGCTCAGTCATCCGGGAGAGGCTCAGAGTAGAACCGCTGCTCCTCCACATTGAAAGGAGTCAGTTGAGGTGGTATGGGCATCTGATTAGGATGCCTCCTGGACACCTCCCACTTGAGATGTTTTGGGCACGTCCCACTGGAAGGAGACCTTGAGGCAGACCCAGGACTCGCTGGAGAGACTATGTTTCCTAACTGGTCTGTGAACGTCTTGGTATCCTCTCTGAAGAGCTGGAGCAGGTGGCTGGGGAGAGGGAAGTGTGGGCTTCTCTGCTTGAACTGCTGCCTCTGCGACCTGGACCTCCGGAAAAGCGGTAGAAGATGGATGGATGGATGGATTGATTTTTTATTATTATTATAATTTCTTAGAAAAAGTTGAAATTTTACAAGGAAAAAAAATCACAAATTGAAAAGAAAAAAAAATATGAAAAAATTGCAAAATTCCAAGAAAAGTGTTGAAGGTAATTAAAATTAACCCCACCAAAATGTTGAGAGAGGCAGAAACGGCTATGATGGTCCAACAGAATATGGTTTTGATTGGCTGGAAGGTGTGCATTAAACCCATTTAGCTCGAATTTAATCACTATTTCTAAGCAAATTTTCTTCAGCTTTAAGCTATTTTGATTTTATTGTAGCACTGTGTGAGGTAAAGACATTTAGCTTTTACACTAGCATTTTTGAGCTTTAAGGTTAAATTTTGCATATTAAGCTAACTTTGTTCAACTTTAAGCCATGTCAGCATTAATATTCGCGCTGTACAACTTTAAGCCAGTTTAGCTTTTAAGCTAGCTTTTTTCAGCTTTCTTGTCTTATATGCTGTTATATTTGTAACATTTTAGATTTTAAACTAGCATTTATCAGTGTTAATGTAAAAATGCAAAATAAAGGTTTAACTTTCTTTAATTTCAAAGTATTGTTAGCTTTTACCCTAACAGTGCTCAGCTTTAAGCAATTTTAGCTTTTAAACTAATTATTCACTTTTAAGCTATGTGTGGCGGTTTTGGGATAACCCCCACAACAGACTAAGGACAGTCAGCTCGCTACTTCTGTTTTTTTCCGCTGCACTACTGAGATGTAATGTGCCATTCATGCATTGTGTTCATGCGTCCTGTCCTTACTGTGACCTAGGGACTGAGATCAATATGTAGATGTGCCTTGTAACCTCTTTGTCCTGCAGCTGGAGCAGAGGCCAGCAATCTACCTATTGTTATGTATGTCTCTCATATGCAAATGCCCATACCGACTGCTGTGAATGCTCTTTCATGTATTGTTTGTAACTGGGTATATATGCTGCATGATTCTGTAACTCATCCTCTCACTCTTCAACTGCTGCTGCAGACACGCACTTTGTGTCTCCTCTCTGAGAGCCTAAGGAATGGAGCGGAGTTCCTGTGACGGCGGTGTGATTTAATAAACTCTAGTTAAAACTCTCAGTTCGCAGTTTATTATTTCTTTGCCACCGCACTGGTGACCCCGAAGACGCACATGCTTTGTGCGATGCAACCTTCTGGCTTGGACAGCCACGCTGCCGGCGAACACAGCACACGAAGCACATGAAGCACGGGCCATGTCCTGTGCGTGGTGCGCCGTCCTCGTATCTCCCCGGTGCGTGTGCCGGGGATCCGTGCGTGGGTGGGCCGCTGGAGAGGCGAGTCAGGGTCCGGAATCTTGGTGGAGATCAGCGCAGTCGGCGCCGATAATATCCAAGTTGGGCTTTAGGGCTGCGCCTGCACCTAAAATCAACACGCCAAGTCCCTCTGCTTTTGTTTTTTTACAGCCGCTACGCAGCCTCGCCACTCCTTTTTTCTTCATGGCCGCGGGAGGAGTCAGAGACTAATTTTTCTTCTTGTGGTTCTCCGCACGCTCAACGGGACAGCCCCTCGACACTGCGGACCAACAAGCAATTTTTGCGCGGCCCGGACGATTTCACCGTCCCCGGCCGGCACTTACTACCCCCCGCCCCCCTCCATCTCCTCCTGCACAGAGCTTTTCCTGCTCGCTGCCAAAGCTGGACTATCGAGGTCTCGACTGCCTGCCGAGCCCTCTGGGGGGGAGCAGTGTGGCGGTTTTGGGATAACCCCCACAACAGACTGAGGACAGTCAGCTCGCTACTTCTGTTTTTTTCCGCTGCACTACTGAGATGTAATGTGCCATTCATGCACTGTGATGTTAATGTGCCATTCATGCATTGTGTTCATGCGTCCTGTCCTTACTGTGACCTAGGGACTGAGATCAATATGTAAATGTGCCTTGTAACCTCTTTGTCCTGCAGCTGGAGCAGAGGCCAGCAATCTACCTATTGTTATGTATGTTTCTCATATGCAAATGCCCATACCGACTGCTGTTAATGCTCTTTCATGTATTGTTTGTAACTGGGTATATATGCTGCACGATTCTGTAACTCATCCTCTCACTCTTCAACTGCTGCTGCAGACACGCACTTTGTGTCTCCTCTCTGAGAGCCTGAGGAATCCCGCTCCAGCCTGCTCACACTATGGGCTGGAGCGGAGTTCCTGTGACGGTGGTGTGATTTAATAAACTCTACTTAAAACTCTCAGTTCGCAGTTTATTATTTCTTTGCCGCCGCATATGTACCTTATGAATTTGCAGGGAAAAAGTTCCAAATTTGAGAAAATGTGGCAAATTTACAGGAAAAATGTTTAAGGTGATTTAAATTTTTCCCAAAAAAATTTTGAGGGTGAACTTAATGTTTGGAGGTCTCTAATGGCTGAAGGGGTGTGTGGCATTTGTGTACCCTGCTTTACAGACAGAAATGGCTGCGATAGCCTCGTTGAAAACTCTTTTCTGATTGGTTGGAAAGTGTGCAGAAAGCTCAAAGCTTAATCACTATTTCTATGCAGATTTTGTTCAACTTAAGCTGTTCTGATTTTATGCTAGCACTGTGTGAGGTTAGGACATTGTTGCAATTTTTAAGCTAGCATTTCTGAGCTTCACGCCATGTCCGCTTTTTTGTTTGCACTAGCCACCTCATTCCTAGGCCCCATGATGCCTTGCGTGAATTATGATAGCAACTTCCAGTACTAGTTTAGAATGTATGGGTTTCACTGAAATGGGACACTTTTCCTTGTTAAAAACCAATGACTTTGGCATCAGAAATTCAGGAACATGGCCTCTTGCACCTCAAAACAGTAATATAATCATACCACTTCCCACGACTATCGAGGGATGGGAAGAGGACCTTATAAAGTGGCCTCATACACAGTAGCTCCGCTAGTTAGCGCTGCTGCTATGATGCTAACGCTGTAAACAAATGACCCGTGCTGGCAAAATGAGTCACTCTGAGGACATTTTCAAAACTGATGTAATGTTATTTCCATATTCTGTATTGAAAGACCTTCAAAATGATATTTAATTTGTAGGTAGTGCACAAAAACTGACCCAGAAAAAGGACTATTTGTTTATATTTTGGCTAGGTTGAAAACTCGCGTTCGATCGGTTGGGAGTTATGTCTTCCACAAAACAAAAGGTATTTTTAGAAAGTACGATTTCTACGCTTTCCAATGATACTAGAAACTCATGGGAGTTTTCTTGGGACTTTGCTGCTACCAAACAAAGACAGTCATGATTCATGACTTCTCGTTGCCTGTACTCATAATGACGCGGTGTGCATTCCAACCAGCGCGTCTCCACTGCAATAAAGTCAGCTGCATTTTGTTAAAATGTGTTGGACATAATCAAAATTACCTTAGAGCAGACGTACGCCACAACGCCGTGCATGGATGTCGTCTGTCACCGTGTGGTGAGAAGCCTCCATTTATCCAGTCTGTGGCACAACCACGAACGCCAGCAAGTGCCAGAACTACACCAGAACATTCAAAAAATACATAAACTAGAAGAGCTGAAATTAGCTGCCACTTGAGTGGAAAACACGTATGTGGACTATACATTAAAATGAATTTGAACAAGTTTTAAAAATGCTATTTTAAATGCCCCTGCTACTCCACTCTTACTGATTTAACACTACTGCAGCCAAAACCGGAAGTTCCGTCCATAATCGTTCCTACAGCGGCACCCCCAGGAAGAAGGTGGATAGCCAGTTTTACTTCCAAGCTGACATATGTAAGCTAGCTTGTGTCCCTGTTATGCTAATGTTGTATATATTGAAATCATTTTAGGTTTTAAACTAGCATTTATCAGCATTATTAAAAAAAAATGCAAAATAAAGGTTTAACTTTCTTTATCTTTTAGGTATTTAAAGATAAATATCCCACATTTTATGAGAAAATGTTGCAAGTTTATAGGAAAAAGTTTAAGGAGATTTTAGTTTTTTTTAAAAAAAATGTTGAGGGTGAACTTATTGCACCTACAATTTTGTTGAGCTGTACAATGACAATAAAGTATATTCTATTCTTCTATTCTCTGTCCATCCATATTCTACCGCTTAATCCTTTTTGTGTCGGTGGGGGTTGGGGCTGGAGCCTATCCCAGCATCTTTGGGTGAGAGGCAGGCTACACCCTGGAAAGATCACCAGTCCATCGCAGGACCAGAGACACAGACAACCATTCACACCTAAAGACGATTTAGAATCCCCAGTTGATGCCAGTTAACCGAACCTGCATGTCTTTGGCCTGTGGGAGGAAACCGGAGTACCTGGAGTAAACCCACGCAGACAACATGCAAACTCCACACAGAAGAGTCACCGATGGCCTGGGATCGAACCAATGACCTTCTTGCTGTGCTGCCGCAGTGCTAACCACTGCACCACCGTGCTGCCCTTCTTTTATTCTGTTTTTAGACTTTGAATGAATGAATGAATGAATTTGTTTATTTCGGATAGTACATTACAGGTTAAAAAAAACTGTATAATATAACAACAAGGTCAAATTAGACAAAGACTCCTTCTACTATACAATTCCACGTGAGTTATCCGAAATGGGTGATGGCTGAAGCCGCAGCTTATATTGCCCACCCATATTCCATCCGAGAATTCAAAGGAGAAAAAAGAGAAAACAAGACAAGAGCGATTACAATTTAAAACAAGGCTAAGACAAAATATGACTGAGAGAAAAAGAAAACTGAGCTAGTCTAAGTTAAGCGGTTACTATTCAAAAACAAATCTAAGACATAGTGTCACAGAGAAAAAAGAAAAACTAAGCTATAACACAACACAGGCTGGAAATGTCAATCCTTATGTGAGTTTACATGTCGTTTTGTAAATATGTTTGGAGTATTTCTTCCTTTAGTTTTTGTTTAAATTGTCCAAGCTTTGTACATGATTTTAATTCAGGTCCAAAATCGTTCCATAATCTGACACCTTGGACTGAAATACAGTGTTGCTTGGTGGTTGTTCTCACTGTAGGCTTTTGAAATATACATGTTCCACTTTAAGGTAACAGTGTTTAGCTTCTTAGTTTTTAAGCTAATTATTCAGCTTTAAGCTACTTTCTTTGTAAGTTTAAACTTTTTTTTCAGCATTTCAGGAAAGCATTTCAAGCTTATAGCATCCAGACTTCAGGAAATGCAAAATTTTCTACTTTAGTCTGATTTTTAACAGTAATATTACAGGATGTAACCCTGTGGACCTTTGGCTCAGTTTCCTCTATCAGTGTTCTTCTTGGAACAATTGTTGCTCAGTCCTGTCGCTAAAAATTAGTGTTTTTTTTTTTTTTTTAATCTTATTTAAAAAGAGTTCAGTGGACACACGGCACTGTTCATGCTGTTTTAGCCGGGTTAAGATAAAGTCCAGGGATTTGCAGGATTATCAAGTCTAGCAAACATGTAATTGGAAATAGGACGATGTTTCCCGCCAGATCCATTTCAGCTAAATCTGGACTAAATGTCTTTAAATAATGCATTTCTAATCTCTTGTTTTTTCCCCCATTGCATGAGGTCAGTGTGTGTTAGTGTATGTGATGTGTGTGTGTGCGGTAGAGATTATGCTACATGTTTTGTCATTTTGCTGCCATTTTTTCCCCCATCTTTTAATCCTACATCAGTTTATCTTCATACACATTTGTGCTGGACATCAATCTCCAATTTTTTTATTTTTTTTTTTTCCTGCTGTCCAGCGGGAGAAAAAAATAAATCCAGAGAAACCTCTTAATAATAGATGAGCGTATTTGGGACGGTGTCCAGTCCAGCCACAGGGGTTTGTGTCCTCATATTTTCAACAACAAAGCGAAAAGCAGGCTGCTGGTCCGTCACCACCTGGTCTCTGTGCATTCCCCCCCAAATTCCTCCACGTGCACGGAGAAAGAAGCTCCCACCGGCACAAAGGGTTACTGCCCCTCCAAAGTGGGGAAAAAGAGAGATGTGTCCACTCAGTAAAATTGTAAACCTTTCTATATCATGCTAAATAACAGAATAAAATGACTTTGAACTACCAAATTTAAGCAAAAATGGAAAAAAAATACTTCCTTCAACTTTTTCTTATAGATTTGCAAATTTTCCTTAAAATTGTGACTTCTTTCTCATAAATTTATTTAATTTTTTCTCATAAATCTGCTGTTTTTTCATTTGTTTTTCTAAAAAAATGCAATTTTTTTGTTATAAATTTCAAGAAAATTTTCTTGTAAATTTGCATTTTTCCCTGTAAACTTCCAACTTTTTTCATGCATATTTGCATTTTTTCCTCAAAATTTGGTCTTTTCCCTCTAAAATTTGTGACTTTTCCTCACAAATTTGTGACTTTTTTCTCATGATTTTGCCACTTTTTTCTTCACAAATCTACATCTTTTTTCTCTTACATTTTAAACTTTTTTCCTTAACATTTTGGGACTTTTTTCTCATAAATTTGCTAATTTCTTTTTTGTAAATTTGCAATGTTTTCACTGTAAATTTTCAATTTTTATGTTTCTCATAAAGTTGCAGGTTTTTTCCTGTTAATTTTCAACTTTTTTCTCATGAATTTGTGAACTGTTCAATATACATTTTTTTCTACTTTTTGTCATAAATTTGCAGATTTCTTGGAAAATTGCAATTTTTTCCAGTAAATTTTCAAATTTTTTCTTGTACATTTGCATTTTTCCTAAACAAGTGACTGTTTCCTCAAAAATTTGCAGAATTTTTCGTGTAAATTAGCAACTTTTTTCCTCATGAATTTGTTTGTCCTGTAAATTTTCAAGTATATTTTCCTTAAAATTTTGACTTTTTTCTCATAAATTTGCTTTCTCTTGTAAATTTGCAACTTTGTTCTCATAAAGCTGCTACTTTTTCTCATAAATTTGAGTTTTTCCTCAAAAAATGCAACTTTTTTGTCATAAATTTCAAAAAAAAAAATCTGGTAAATCTGACAATTTTTCCTGTAAACTTTAAACTTTTTTAAGATAAGATAAGATAAGATAAGCCTTTATTAGTCCCACAACGGGGAAATTCCAGGATTGCAACAGCACAGGGATAGCAACACTCAGAGCAACAATCAGAAGGCAAGAAAAAAAACAAGCAAGCAAGTGCAGCTAATAAACATATGTACGTATTACTATAAAATATATATATATATACACACACACACAGACACACAGTGCAGAGCATTGTAGCTGGATGGAATAAATATATGAATATATGAACACACAGTGCAGAGCATTGTAGCTAGATGGAATAAATATGTAAATATATAAACACCCACAGTACGGAGCATTGCAGCTAGGTGGAATAAATATGCAAGTATATAAACACACACAGTGCGGAGCAATGTAGCTAGATGGAATAATATGTAGATATATAAATATATAAACACACCCAGTGCTGAGCATTGTAGCTAGATGGAATAAATATGCAAATATATAAACACACACAGTGCAGAGCATTGTTGCTAGATGGAATGAAACAGCATAACCGTCTACTTAGTTATCCTACATGGTATGATTATGTGCCCATACATATTCTCACCCTCCATAGCGACCGGTATGTTCCTAGTTGTATGCCGGAGGGGACCATTGTGTAAGTCTATTGCATCTTTTGCATTCAAAAAAACTATTAGTTTGTTACGTCTTTTTGCTATCTCTGCGAGCAGCCCTGCTTAGGTTGTACAGTCTGACAGCCGTTGGTAGGAAGGACCTACGAAACCTCTCGGTTGTGCACCTGGGATGATGTAGTCTGCTGCTAAATGAGCTCCTCAGTGCATTCAGTATGTCCTGCATAGGGTGGAACTCGGACTCCAGCAGAGATGACAGTTTAGCCACCGTCCTTCTCTCTCCTATCTCCTCCATCGGATCAAGGCGCTGCCCCAGGACAGAGCTAGCTTTCTTAATCAGTTTGTTCAGTCTCTTCCTATCGGCTGCAGTAATGCCACTGCCCCAGCAGACCACTCCAAAAGTGATGGCTGATGCCACCACCGTGTCATAGAATGACTTCAGCAGCGCCCCTTGTACACCAAAAGACCTGAGTCTCCTCAGCAGGAACAGCCTGCGCTGTCCCTTCTTGTAGAGTGCATCAGTATTGTGTGACCAGTCTAGTTTATTGTTCAGATGAATACCCAGGTACTTATAGGATGTCACCATCTCGATGTCTGTTCCCTGTATATTTACTGGTACTGTGAGGGGCTGCCCATGCCTGCGGCAGTCCACCACCAGCTCCTTAGTTTTCCTCGCGTTGATCTGGAGGCAGTTCCGATGGCACCAGTCCACGAAGTCCTGGATAAGCCCTCTGTACTCAGCTTCATCTCCATTGGAGATGAGGCCAACGATCGCAGAGTCATCAGAGAACTTCTGTAGATGGCAGTGTGTTGTGTTGTGTGAGAAGTCCGCAGTATAAAGAGTGAACAGGAAGGGAGCCAGCACCGTTCCCTGGGGGGCCCCCGTGCTACTGATGATCGTGTCGGACACACAGTCCCGGGTTCTCACAAACTGAGGCCGGTTCGTGAGGTAGTCCAGGATCCATGATGACAGGTGCTGGTCCACCCCTGCGCGCAGCAGCTTGTCCTTCAGGATCATCGGTTGGATGGTGTTGAAAGCACTGGAGAAGTCAAAGAACATGATCCTCACCATATTCCCGGGCTTCTCCAGGTGGGACAGAGAACGGTGAAGGAGGAAGATCACCGCATCCTCCACCCCAATGCCATGCTGGTAGGCGAACTGGAGTGGATCCATCGCTGGTTCCACCAGGGGGCGGAGGTGAGCAAGGAGCAGTCTCTCCAGGGTCTTCATCAAGTGGGACGTCAAGGCCACCGGTCTGTAGCTGTTCAGGTCTTTGGGGTGGGAAGTTTTTGGTACAGGTACCACACAAGATGTTTTCCACAGCTGTGGTACCCTCCCCAGTTTCAGGCTCATGTTGAAGATATACGTCACAATCCCACACAGCTGGTCTGCACAGGACTTGAGGAGCTTTGCGCTGATGCCGTCCGGTCCCGGCGCCTTCCTCGCCTTGATCTTCCTCAGCTCCGTCCTCACCTGGGTCCTGGTCAGGGTCAGGATGGGGGGCTGTGTGTTGGGAGTGGGGGGGTGTTGGTGGAGTGGGGAGTGGGCAGCAGGACTTGATTTCTTTAGAGGCAGCAGTGGTTGTTGTGCAGTCAGGGGGGAGGGCGGTTGGTCAAATCTATTGAAAAACAGATTCAGGTTGTTCGCCCACTCCCTGCCCCCTGTGGCCTGGGGGGAGGTATTCTGGAGCCCCGAGATGGTTTTGAGGTTTCTCCAGACCCCGCTGATGTCGCTCTGTTGCAGCTTGTCCTCCATCTTCTTCCTGAAGCTGTCCTTGCCTTCTCTGATCTTTCTCCTCAGCTCCCTCTGTACGGACTTCAGCATCTCCCTGTTCTCTGACCTGAAGATCCTCTTCTTCTCTCTCAGAAGTGTTTTTATCTCAGGGTTGATCCAGGGTTTGTTGTTTGAGTGACGCCGTATGGTCTTGGTGGGAACGGATTTGTCCACACAGAAGCTGAGGTAGCCCGTGAAGGTGTGAATGAGGCCATCGATGTCCTCACCATGTGGATCGCAGAGCTGCTTCCAGGCGGTGGCTTCAAAACAGCCCTTTAGGGTGTCCATTGTCTCCTCAGACCATAACTCCACAGTGTGCATGGCCGGAGGTTGTCTGTGCACTAGGGGTTTGTACACCGGCCGGAGATGAACCAAGTTGTGATCCGATCTCCCGAGTGGGGGGAGTTGTGATGAGGTGTACGCCTCCTTAGTGTTTGCGTAGAATAAATCCAGTGTTTTATTGTCTCTAGTGTGGCATGTGACATACTGGGTGAACGTGGGTAGAATGGGAGACAGTGAAACATGGTTGAAATCGCCTGAGATGAGGAGAAGAGCATCTGGGTGTTCTGTCTGCAGCCTGCTGGTTACTGAATGGATGACGTCACGTGCTGTCCCAGCGTTCGCCGTCGGATTTGCATAAACAACAATGCAGATCACGTGTGAGTGTTCTCTCGGGAGATATGTAGGCCTCATGCTAACAGCTAGCAACTCAATGTCTTTGCTGCAGTGTCGTTGTTTAACAGTGATATGTCCCGGTCTGCACCAGTTGTTGTTAACATACATTATCACTCAATCAATGTATAACATACATTGCACATATCATTTTACTTGTACATTTGCATTTTTCTCAAAATTTTGCAACTTTTTCATCAAAAATTTGTGATTTTTTTCTCATAAATTTGCAACTTTTTCCTGTTAAACTATTTTCCTCATGATTTTGCAACTTTTGTCCTCACAAATCTACAACTTTTTTTTTTCTTAAAATTTTGAGACTTTTTCTTCATAAAGTTGCTAAGCGTTTCTCATAAATTTGTGACTTTTTCAATTAAAAAAATAACTTTTTTGTCATAAATTCCCCCCCAAAAAATTACAAAATTGCAATTTTTTTTTCTATAAACACTGAACTTTTTTCTTGTATATTTGCATTTTTTCCTAAAAAAGCGACTTTTTTCTCATAAATTTGCAACTTTTATCCTGTAAATTTTCATGTTTTTTTCTCATGAATCTGCAACCTTTTCTCAGAAATGTGCAATGCTTTTTTCCTGTAATTTTTTCCTTTTTTTCCTCATAAATCTGCAGTGTTTTTCTCATAAATTTGCAACTTTTTGATAAATTTTGACTTTTCTCATAAATTTGCTGTTTTTTCTTTAAATTTACAACTTTTTTCTTAAAAATTTGACAGTTTTTCATAAATTTACAACTCTTTGTAATTAAATTGTAATTTATGACTTTCTTTATGTTTGAATTAGCATCTGTTATCATATTTTTGCACCTTTATTCTTGCAAATTTGTTACTAATTTACATTTATACATTTGTACCTTATAATGAATTGGTGAATATCCCTCACTATTGTTAAAAATATAACAAGTCACCTACTGGGGTCGGCCATCATTTCCACAGATAGAGGGAGGAAAAAACCACCAAAACATACAGAAACAGACATGAAGAATTGAAAAGTTACACAGGAAATGAGAGTGAAAACAAAGGACTTTGAGGCGTGTGTGGACTCGGTTCCTCAGAGGTTGATTGAATGCTGAGGAGATAAGCTCGGTGACATTAGATATCCCAGTGGGTGGAGGAGGAGAGGAGGGGAAGTTAATCTCGTCCCCCTCCCATCTGAAGTGACTTTCCCTTTTGCCGGCGGTATCGTCTCTGAACGCTGATCGGGTTCCAAGGGCGGGCAGTTGGTGGGGGGAGTGTCCGTTGGAGCTGGCTGGTGCATCGATTGCCCCCCCTCAGATTTGATTAAACCCCCGGCTGGTACTCCGAAAATGTAAGACAATAGCGTGGAGATAATCTCACCTTCTCTCCTCGGGTCAGACGTAATGTGGTTTAACGATATAGTGGCGCACTTCCTCGGATGTAATACCTCACCTACAACATTCCTGAGCAGCTTGAGGCTTTGTTAACGAGGAAAACAGCCATTAAGGAGACAGTGTGTGGCTCTGTTTTCACCTTTAATCTCCAAAGAGAACTTCCTAAATGCCAACGTTGATAATTAAGATCTACAAGCCCAAATTCTGGTTAAGGGAAGTTGTGTAAAACATATATAAAAGCAGAATACAATGATTCAATTGAATACATTACGGAGACAACATGTTTAATCTTCAAACTGATAGTTTGTTTGGTTTTTTTTGCAAATATTCACTCATTTTGAATATGTTGCCTGCTACACCTTCCAAAAAAGCTGGGACAGGGGCATGTTTACCACTGTGTTACACCACCTTTCCTTTTAACAACACTCAGTAAGAGTTTATGAACTGAGGACACTAACTGTTGAAGCTTTGTAGGTGGAATTCTTTCACATTCTTCCTTGACGTATGGCTTCAGTTGCTCAACAATCCGAGGTCTCCATTGTCATATTTTGTGCTTCATAATGTGCCACACATTTTTAATGGGAGACAGGTTTGGACTGCAGACAGGCCAGTCTAGTACCCGCACTCTTTTACTATGAAGCCACGCTGTTGTAACATGTACAGTGTGGCTTGGCATTGTCTTGCTGAAATAAGCAGGGACGTCCCTATAAAAGACATTGCTTGGATGGCAGCAGATGTTGCTCCAAGTCAGTCAGTAAGAGCAGCCTCAGACGAGCTGCACGCCTAGCAGTCCAGTCGTCATGGTCTAGCATACAGGTGGCAAGCTCACCAGTGTTGGCCGCCCCAGTGTCTCCCTTCAAAGTGTCCACGGATGATGTTAATTGCCGTCCTGGGTGGTGAATGCCATGTGTTTGTTCTCAGGGTACCAGGTGGCCTGCTGGGAGCTCTTGGTGACAGCAACAGTCCCCCGCGAGGCCAAGCCTTCGCCAAGCCACCTTGTCTGATATTCTGGGAAGGTTTCCATAGAGATCTTCATTGGAGACGTGGTCTTGCCAGTTTTTATTGAGGACTGTGAGCAGCATCCGGGTGTAGGAGCCGTCTAATGACCTCTGAAGGGAGACGTTTAATGACCAGTACTCGCTTCTGTATAGCAGTATGGATTTCACTGTTGCAAAGAAGAATTTAACTTTTAGCTCTCTTGACTTGTTTGAGCGCCATATAGCTCGCATGTCATTGAAAGCACCCCAAACAAGTGCCTTTCGCACCTTCATATCATGACTAGTAGATCCTATCCAGGAGCCATGGTACTTGAAGTTGTTGACTACTTCCAGAGGGTTGCCGGTACTCGTCAGCAGTAGAGATATGGAGTTAGATGCATCCCCAGGTGTCATCACTTTGGACTTCTTGTCATTAATGGTGAGAGCATTTCAACTCCACAAGGAACAACAGTCTCTGTGCGTGTAAGATATTGTTTGACAGCAAAACAATGTCATCTGCAGAATCCACATCTGCTATTGTTTCACCAGTATTCTTCGGGATCTACAAGGTATTAACTTTAGACCCAGTTCTGCTTCTCTCCCATCAATGGCTTTCCGCAGGGCATAGTCTAGGACAATATCAAACAGGAACAGGGCCAAAGTATCACCCTGGAGTACTCCTGAAGTGATCTCAAATTCACCCGACTCACCATCTGCGGTGACAACTTTGGCGCATGTGCTGGTATACATCATTCAAATAGCATTACACAGCCTTGGAGTACTGTAGGCCTTCAGTATCTTGAACATAATTTCACAGTTAATTGAATCAAAGGCTTTCCTAAAGTCAACGAATGTCAGGACCGCAGGGAGGTTGTTTTTCTGTACCTCCTCTAGAATCCGGTGCAAGGCAAGAATATATGGTGGATCTATTTTGGCGGAACACATTTTGATTGAATCAGAGGTGAGCGTAGCTCCAACACCTGTATGTACTTTTCAGCATTAATGGTGCCTTCAAAAATGTGCAAGTTACTCATGCCACGGGCAATAACACACCCTCATACCATCACAGAAGCTGGTTTTTGAACGTAAAGGTGATAACAATCTAGGTGGTCCTTTTTCTGTTTAGCCCAGAGGACATGATGTCCATGATTTCCAAAAGCAAAATGTGGACTCATCAGACCACAGCACACTTATCCACTTTGCATCAGTTCATCTCAGATGAGCCCGGGTCCAGAATAGCTGGTGGCGTTTCTGAGTATGGTTGATATATGGCTTTGGCTTTGCATAGTAGAGTTTTAACTTGCACTTGTAGATGTCTGTTTGTTTGTTTATTTAGGATCTCCATTAGCTGCAGCTTATGGCTGCCTGTATTCTTCCTGGGGTCCGGCTAAGAAATCCACAATTACAATTATAATGAGCAATAGTAATATAATACACAATTTACATACACCATACAAATATCACATATAACAATATATTCTTTTCTAAATACAGTGGTGTGAAAAAGTGTTTGCCCCCTACCTGATTTCTAATTTTTTGTATGTTTGTCACATTTAAATGTTTCAGATCATCAAACAAATTTAACTATTAGACAAAGATAACACAAGTAAACACAAAATGCAATTTTTAAATGGTGTTTATTACTAAGGGGAAAAAAATCCAAACCTACATGGCCCTGTATTGAAAAAGTGACTGCACCCAAAACCTAATAACTGGTTGGGCTACCCATAGCAACAACAACTGCAATCAAATGTTTGCGATTACTGGCAATGAGTCTTGTACAGTGCTGTGGAGGAATTTTGGCCCACTCATCTTTGCAGAATTGTTGTAATTCAGCCACATTGGAGGGTTTTCAAGCATGAACCGCCTTTTTAAGGTCATACCGCTGCATCTCAATGGGATTCAGGTCAGGAATTTGACTACGCCCCTCAAGTTTTCATTTTGTTTTTTCTTAAGCCGTTCAGAGGTGGACTTGCTTGTGTGTTTTGGATCATTGTCATGCTGCAGAACCCAAGTGTGCTTCAGTTTGAGGTCATGAAGAGATGGCCGGACATTCTCCTAAAGCATTGTTTAGTTGACAGCAGAATTCATGGTTCCATTTTCCACAGCAAGTCTTCCAGGTCCTGAAGCAGCAAAACAGCCCCAGACCATCACACTACCACCACCATATTTTACTGTTGGTATGACGTTCCTTTTCTGAAATGCTGTTTCTTTTACACCAGATGTAATGGGACACATATCTTCCAAAAAGTTCAACTTTTGTCTCGTCAGTCCAAAGAGTATTTTCCCAAAAGTCTTGGGAATCATCAAGATGTTTTCTGGCAAAACTGAGACAAGCCTTTATGTTCTTTTTGGTCAGCAGTGGATTTTGTCTTGGAACTCTGCCATGTAGGCCATTTTTGCCCAGTCTCTTTCTTATGGTGGAGTCATGAACACTGACTTTAACTGAGGCAAGTGAGGCCTGCAGTTATTTGGATGTTTTGTGGGGTCTTTTGTAACCTTTTTATGAGTTATCGCTGCACTCTTGGGGTAATTTTGGTCTGCTGGCCACTCCTGGGAAGGTTCACCGCTGTTCCATATTTTCGCCATTTGTGGATAATGGCTCTCACTGTGGTTTGCTGGAGTCACAAAGCTTTAGAAATGGCTTTATTGTGGTGGCACTGTGTGGGGGGTTCTCCACCCAGAGTCGGAAGCTGGAGGGGGAGATGGAACAGAGGACTGAAGGAGGAAGTGGCACCAAGGGGTCTCAGTGGTAACAGAAAGGACTACCCCCCCCCCCCCCCGAGGACTTCAGGAGACACCGGAGTTCGCTAGAGGAATAGAGGGTGCGAGAAGCAGGGCTGGCTGCTGTATGATGTTAATGTGCCAGGCATTCTGTGTGCACTGAATGTATGAATGTATTGTCTTTTGCTCCCTGAGTCTCATTGGACTATTTACTATTGGTATGATGTTCCTTTTCTGAAATGCTGTTACTTTTACCCCAGATGTAATGAGACAAACACCTTCCAGAAAGTTCAACTTTTGTCTTGTCAGTCCACAGAATATTTTCCCAAAAGTCTTGGGGATCATCAACATGTTTTCTGGCAAAACTGAGATGAGCCTTTGTTATTTTTGCTCAGCAGTGGTTTTCGTCTTGGAACTCTGCCATGCAGGCCATTTTTGCCCTGCTACAGAACCCAAGTGCGCTGCAGCTTGAGGTCATGAGCAGATAGCCGGACATTCTCCTTCAGGATTTTTTGGTAGACAGTCGGCCGGCCACTCCTGGAAAAGTTCACCACTGCTTCATATTTTCGACATTTGTGGATCATGGCTCTCACAGTGGTTTACTGGAGTCCCAAAGCTTTAGAAATGACTTGATAACCTTTTCCAGAGTGATAGATCTCAGTTACTTTTTTTTTTTCCCTCATTTGCTCCTGAATTTCTTTGGATCACAGCATGATGTCTAGCTTTTAAGGATCTTTTGGTCGACTTCACTTTGTCAGGCAGGTCCTATTAAAATGATTTCTTGATTGAGAACAGGTGTGGCAATAATCAGGCCTGGGTGTGTCTAGAGAAATAGAACTCAGCTTTTCAAAGATGTGAAAAACCACAGTTAATTTGTGTTTTAACAGGGGGGCAATCACTTTTATCACACAGGGTCAGGTTCAGGTTCAGGTTCAGGTTACTTTATTTGTACCCGTAGGTAGATTTGTTTTGCAGTCTGGTGACATCCATATTTACAAGCCACAATTACATTCAACATAGACACAAACACAGGCACACATGAAGCTGACTATAAACATGATAAAAATACTCAAGGCTCCATCAATCAGGTTATAAAGACAAAGAGATGAGAGAAAAACCAGAAGTAAGAGAGAAGGGTCATATTAAAAAGTTAAAAACTAGTCAAAGAGGTTAAAAACTCAAAGGTCTAAAACCCAATAAAATATTTAGAACCAAAATAACATCCTACAAAAATAAGTAAATATAAAATGGAGTTAATAAATAGGTACCTAAATTATGTGCAATATATTGTTACAACTTGTTCAACTCTTTGACAGCAACAGGAACAAAGCTGTTTTTGTAGCGCTGGGTTTTACTTTTTGGGACAGCAAACCTCCGTCTTGAGGGAAGAAGCTGAAAGTTGCAGTGCAAAGGGTGGGAGTCATCATTTAAAATGGAGGTAGCAATCCTCTGTACTTGTCTGGGGTACAGGGATGCCAGGCTCAGCTGTGACTCACCAAACAAACAACTGGACCATCTAACTACCTGATCCAAGGATTTCCTCTGTTTCAGTTTTATCTGACCAAACCATGACACTAAGGAAAAGGATAAAACATTCAATAAAAGCCCGATAAAACATTGTCATTATGGTTCGGTCAATTTGGAAGCGTGCAAGTTTTCTCAAGCAATGCAAATGTTGCTGACCCTTTTTACACACCCTTTCACAGTTCTCTTCAAAGTTTAAATTACTATCAATAATCGTCCCAAGATATTTGTAGGATTGTACACATTCGGTGGTCTGGCCTTTTAGTACAGTGACTTTGTGCCTGGGAGTTTTCCTCCTAAAGTCAATAATCATGTCTTTAGTTTTTGTCGTATTCAGCTGCAGGTAGGAATCCTCACATCAGTGAACAAAATCATCAACTACTGGGCCGTGGCCACTCTCACCATCCTGGAGGAGACTGACAATAACTGAGTCATCAGCATACTTTATAATGTGTCTGTTGTCATGTCTGCTCCGACACATGTTTGTGTACAGGATGAAGAGTAGTGGTGACAACACACACCCCTGAGGAGAGCCAGTAGAAGAGCACTTCAGGTCAGACAATGCACCATTGACCCTTACTCTCTGCGTCCTGTTGGTTAAGAAATCCAGAATTCAACCCACCAGATTATTGCTCAAATCAAATTGTTGCAGGAGCCTTTCAACTAAAATATCAGGTTGGATTGTATTAAAGGAGGAGGAAAAGTCCACAAATAAAAGCCTGGCGTGTGTCCCATTAAAATCCAGACGTTTAAAAAGCATGTTAAACAGAGTGACAGTGGCGTCCTCCACTCCTCTGTGAGGCCTATAGGCAAACTGCAGAGGATCCAATGCATGCTCAGTCTGCTTTAAGACTTCACATCTGACCAGTTTTTCAAAAATTTTCATTAAAATTGAAGTCAAAGCAACTGGTCTAAAGTCGTCTACCGTTTTAGGACAGCTGGATTTTGGAACGGTAACAACCATGGCTTCTTTCCAGATCTTAGGCACATGTTGTGTCTGTAAGGACTTATTGAAAATGTAATGAAATATAGGACTCAGTTCATGTGCACAGGACTTTACCAAGCACCCACATATATTATCAGGGCCCGGCCTTTTGTTCACTTTTACAGCACAGAACTCCCTTTTAATATCCTGCACCTCAATATTAAAGTGCTGATTGTCTTTGAGTTTCTGTTTCAAATCTTGGGTTTCAGTGCTAAAATCAAAGGAGTCAAAATGACCATTAAAACAATTAAGAGCATTAGCCAGCTGTGTCTGAATTAAAACCATCTAAAAACACACGATTACTGCGCTCTGTGCTCTGAAGGCCTGCAATAGTTTTCATACTGGCCCAGGCTGAACCAAGTTTCTTTGTTGCCATCTTGCTTTCCAACTCTGATTTATAATTCTGTTTTGCTCTTAAAATTTCGGCTTTCAGCTCTTTTGTGGCAACCTGTAGCTCAGAAACAGACCCCTGTTTAAAGGCAAGTGCTTTCCTCTGTAAGCAGGATTTAACTGATTTTGTAACCCATGGCTTGTTGTTGGGATATATTTTGACACGTTTACGTGGAACGATCGTATTTTTACAGAAGGCCATGTATGAGCATGTGACGACCACCAAAGAGTCAAAATCATCCCCGCAGGACAGTGTGAACGTCTTCCAGTCTGTACAGATAAAGCATTCCTGGAGGCTGTGCACTGAATCCTCTGTCCACACATCTATGTCTCTGGTCTCCACCTTGCATCTTCTGAGAGCAGTTTTATATGTGGGCAGCAAATGTATACAGTTGTGATCTGAGCATCCTAAAGGAGGAAGGGGGAGTGATTTACAGTGGGGCAAAAAAGTATTTAGTCAGCCACCAATTGTGCAAGTTCTCCCACTTAAAAGATGAGAGAGGTCTCCAATTTTCATCATAGGTAAACTTCAACTATGAGAGACAAAATGAGAAAAAAAAAAATTCAGAAAATCACAATGAAGGATTTTTAATGAATTAATTGGTAAATTCCTCAGTAAAATAAGTATTTGGTCAATGACAAAAGTTCATCTCAGTACTTTGTTATATACCCTTTGTTGGCAATGACAGAGGTCAAACGTTTTCTGTAAGTCTTCACAAGGTTTTCACACACTGTTGCTGGTATTTTGGCCCATTCCTCCATGCAGATCTCCTCTAGAGCAGTGATGTTTTGGGGCTATTGCTGGGCAACACGGACTTTCAACTCCCTCCAAAGATTTTCTATGGGGTTGAGATCTGGAGACTGGCTAGGCCACTCCAGGACCTTGAAATGCTTCTTATGAAGCCACTCCTTCATTGCCCGGGCGGTGTGTTTGGGATCATTGTCATGCTGAAGGACCCAGCCACGTTTCATCTTCAATGCCCTTGCTGATGGAAGGAGGTTTTCACTCAAAATCTCACGATACATGGCCCCACTCATTCTTTCCTTTACACGGATCAGTCGTCCTGGTCCCTTTGCAGAAAAACAGCCCAAAAGCATGATGTTTCCACCCCCATGCTTCACAGTAGGTATGGTGTTCTTTCTCCTCCAAACATGACAAGTTGAGTTTTTACAATAAAGTTCTATTTTGGTTTCATCTGACCATATGACAATCTCCCAATCCTCTTCTGGATCATCCAAATGCTCTCTAGCAAACTTCAGACGGGCCTGGACGTGTACTGGCTTAAGCAGGGGGACACGTCTGGCACTGCAGGATTTGAGTCCCTGGCGGCGTAGTGTGTTACTGATGGTAGCCTTTGTTACTTTGGTCCCAGCTCTCTGCAGGTCATTCACTAGGTCCCCCCGTGTGGTTCTGGGATTTTTGCTCACCGTTCTCGTGATCATTTTGACCCCATGGGGTGAGATCTTGTGTGGATCCCCAGATTGAGGGAGATTATCAGTGGTCTTGTATGTCTTCCATTTTCTAATAATTGCTCCCACAGTTGATTTCTTCACACCAAGCTGCTTACCTATTGCAGATTCAGTCTTCCCAGCCTGGTGCAGGTCTACAATTTTGTTTCTGGTGTCCTTTGACAGCTCTTTGGTCTTGGCCATAGTGGAGTTTGGAGTCTGACTGTTTGAGGTTGTGGACAGGTGTCTTTTATACTGATAATGAGTTCAAACAGGTGCCATTAATACAAGTAACGAGTGGAGGACAGAGGAGCCTCTTAAAGAAGAAGTTACATCTCTGTGAGAGCCAGAAATCTTGCTTGTTTGTAGGTGACCAAATACTTATTTTACCGAGGAATTTACCAATTAATTCATTAAAAATCCTTCAATGTGATTTTCTGGATTTTTTTTTTCTAATTTTGTCTCTCATAGTTGAAGTATACCTATGATGAAAATTGGAGACCTCTCTCATCTTTTAAGTGGGAGAACTTGCACAATTGGTGGCTGACTAAATACTTTTTTGCCCACTGTATAGGCCCTCTCTATGGATCCATAGCACAGGTCCAATGTTTTTTTTTCACCTGGTTGGGCAGGAGACATACTGATAAAAGTTTTTAAGTGTCTTCTTTAAAGAAACATGGTTAAAATCCCCAAGAATAAAGTTTGGCGCCTCTGGAGAAATTGACTGCAGCCGCTGCACCACATCAAAGATGGTGCTGGAGGCGGAGTCAGCGTCTGCCCTCGGGTGGATGTACACAGTCGTGATAAAAAGTTGGGGGAACTCGCGAGGCAAATCAAAGGGGCGTAGTGACACAGACAGAAGCTCCACATCGGGTGTACAGATGCGCTCTCTGACCGTGACAGATGTGCAGTACTGCTTATTAATATATAAACATACGCCGCCCCCCTGATGCTTCCCCGTTACCTCTTCCTGCCGATCAGAGCGGAGTGGGGCTCCAAAGCCATCAATCCACAGGTCCGCGTCCCGGTCATGCGCAGTAAGCCAAGACTCGGTATAAGCCATGACACAGCAGTTCTTAAAGTCCTTCTGGTAGCGTACATTCCCTTGAATTTCATCCACCTTGTTCCTTAGAGATTTTACGTTCCCAAAAATCATAGAAGGAAGAGGAATGTTACCAAACTGACGTTTCCTCAGGCGTAGTTTCACGCCTCCATGCTTTCCGAGCTTCCTTCTCCCATCTCTCTTTTCACCGCTGTGTCCATGATCGTCTCTCAAAATAAAGTCCGGCAAGGTCATGTAAGTTTGGATTTTTTTTACCCTTAATAATAAATACCTTCATTTAAAAACTGCATTTTGTGTTTTCTTGTGTTATCTTTGTCTAATATTTACATTTGTTTGATCTGAAACATTTAAGTGTGACAAACATACAAAAAATTAGAAATCAGGAAGGGGATTAACTCTTTTCACATCACTGTATATATGAGCTCCTATATAAAATCGTAAGTGTATTGTATCTTTACTACCATATTATTATACCATCCGTGTGTGTGTGTGTGTGTGTGTGTGTGTGTGTATATATATCCATCAATCCATCTTCTACTGCTTTTCCGGAGGTCTGGGTCGTGGAGGCAGCAGTTCAAGCACAGAAGCCCAGACTTCCCTCTCCCCAGCCACCTGCCCCAGCTCTTCAGAAAGGATACCAAGGTGTTCCCAGACCAGCTGGGAGACAGCCTCTCCACCGAGTCCTGGGTCTGCCCCGGGGTCTCCTCCCAGTGGGACTTGCCCGAAACACCTCAAGTGGGAGGCGTCCAGGAGGCATCCTAAACAGATGCCCATACCACCTCAACTGACTCCTTTCAATGTGGAGGAGCAGCGGTTCTACTCTGAGCCTCTCCCGGATGACTAAGCTCCTCACCCTATCTCTGAGGGTGAGTCCAGCAATCCTAGAAAGCTCATTTCAGCCGCTTGTATCCGTGATCTTTTTCTTTCAGTCATTACCCAAAGCCCGTGACCATAGGTGAGAGTAGGAACGTAGATTGACTGGTAAATCGGCAGCCTTGCCTTAGAACTCAGCTCCCTCTTCACCACAACAGATTGGTACAACGTCTGCATCACTGCAGATGCTGCTCCGATCCGTATGTCAATCTCTCGCTCCATTTTCCCCTCACTCGTGAATAAAACCCCAAGATACAGTGGGGAAAAAAAGTATTTAGTCAGCCACCAATTGTGCAAGTTCTCCCACTTAAAAGATGAGAGAGGTCTCCAATTTTCATCATAGATATACCTCAACTATGAGAGACAAAATGAGAAAAAAAAATCCAGAAAATCACATTGAAGGATTTTTAACGAATTAATTGGTAAATTCCTCGGTAAAATAAGTATTTGGTCAATAACAAAAGTTCATCTCAATACTTTGTTATATACCCTTTGTTGGCAATGACAGAGGTCAAACGTTTTCTGTAAGTCTTCACAAGGTTTTCACACACTGTTGCTGCTATTCTGGCCCATTCCTCCATGCAGATCTCCTCTAGAGCAGTGATGTTTTGGGGCTGTCACTGGGCAACACGGACTTTCAACTCCCTCCAAAGATTTTCTATGGGGTTGAGATCTGGAGACTGGCTAGGCCACTCCAGGACCTTGAAATGCTTCTTACAAAGCCACTCCTTCGTTGCCCGGGCGGTGTCTTTGGGATCATTGTCATGCTGAAAGACCCAGCCACGTTTCATCTTCAATGCCCTTGCTGATGGAAGGAGGTTTTCACTCAAAATCTCACGATACATGGCCCCATTCATTCTTTCCTTTACATGGATCAGTCGTCCTGGTCCCTGTGCAGAAAAACAGCCCCAAAGTATAATGTTTTCACCCCCATGCTTCACAGTAGGTATGGTGTTCTTTCTCCTCCAAACACGACAAGTTGAGTTTTTACCAAAAAGTTTTATTTTGATTTCATCTGACCATATGACATTCTCCCAATCCTCTTCTGGATCATCCAAATGCTCTCTAGCAAACTTCAGACGGGCCTGGATATGTACTGGCTTAAGCAGGGGGACACGTCTAGCACTGCAGGATTTGAGTCCCTAACGGCGTAGTGTGTTACTGATGTAGCCTTTGTTACTTTGGTCCCAGCTCTCTGCAGGTCATTCACTAGGTCCCCCCATGTGGTTCTGGGATTTTTGCTCACCGTTCTCGTGATCATTTTGACCTCACATGGTGAGATCTTGCATGGAGCCCCAGATCGAGGGAGATTATCAGTGGTCTTGTATGTCTTCCATTTTCTAATAATTGCTCCCACAGTTGATTTCTTCACACCAAGCTGCTTACCTATTGCAGATTCAGTCTTCCCAGCCTGGTGCAGGTCTACAATTTTGTTTCTGGTGTCCTTTGACAGCTCTTTGGTCTTGGCCATAGTGGAGTTTGGAGTCTGACTGTTTGAGGTTGTGGACAGGTGTCTTTTATACTGTTAATGAGTTCAAACAGGTGCCATTAATACAGGTAACGAGTGGAGGACAGAGGAGTCTCTTAAAGAAGAAGTTACATCTCTGTGAGAGCCAGAAATCTTGCTTGTTTGTAGGTGACCAAATACTTATTTTACCGAGGAATTTACCAATTAATTCATTAAAAATCCTTCAATGTGATTTTCTGGATTTTTTTTTTTCTCATTTTGTCTCTCATAGTTGAGGTATACCTATGATGAAAATTGGAGACCTCTCTCATCTTTTAAGTGGGAGAACTTGCACAATTGGTGGCTGACTAAATACTTTTTTGCTCCACTGTATAGGCCCTCTCTATGGATCCATAGCACAGGTCCAATGTTTTTTTTTTTTCGCCTGGTTGGGCAGGAGACACACTGATAAAAGTTTTTAAGTGTCTTCTTTAAAGAAACATGGTTGAAATCCCCAAGAATAAAGTTTGGCGCCTCTGGAGAAATTGACTGCAGCCGCTGCATCACATCAAAGATGGTGCTGGAGGCGGAGTCAGCGTCTGCCCTCGGGTGGATGTACACAGTCGTGATAAAAAGTTGGGGGAACTCGCGAGGCAAATCAAAGGGGCGTAGTGACACAGACAGAAGCTCCACATCGGGTTTACAGATGCGCTCTCTGACCGTGACAGATGTGCAGTACTGCTTATTAATATATAAACATACGCCGCCCCCCTGATGCTTCCCCGTTACCTCTTCCTACCGATCAGAGCGGAGTGGGGCTCCAAAGCCATCAATCCACAGGTCCGCGTCCCGGTCATGCGCAGTAAGCCAAGACTCGGTATAAGCCATGACACAGCAGTTCTTAAAGTCCTTCTGGTAGCGTACATTCCCTTGAATTTCATCCACCTTGTTCCTCAGAGATTTTACGTTCCCAAAAATCATAGAAGGAAGAGGAATGTTACCAAACTGACGTTTCCTCAGGCGTAGTTTCACGCCTCCATGCTTTCCGAGCTTCCTTCTCCCATCTCTCTTTTCACCGCTGTGTCCATGAACGTCTCTCAAAATAAAGTCCGGCAAGGTCATGTAAGTTTGGATTTTTTTTTACCCTTAATAATAAATACCTTCATTCAAAAACTGCATTTTGTGTTTTCTTGTGTTATCTTTGTCTAATATTTAAATTTGTTTGATCTGAAACATTAAAGTGTGACAAACCTCAAATTAGAAATCAGGAAGGGGATTAACTCTTTTCACACCACTGTATATATGAGCTCCTATATAAAATATAAAATCGTAAGTGTATTGTATCTTTACTACCATATTATTATACCATCCGTGTGTGTGTGTGTGTGTGTGTGTGTGTATATATATATATATATATATATATATATATATATATCCATCAATCCATCTTCTACTGCTTTTCCGGAGGTCTGGGTCGTGGAGGCAGCAGTTCAAGCACAGAAGCCCAGACTTCCCTCTCCCCAGCCACCTGCCCCGGCTCTTCAGAAAGGATACCAAGGTGTTCCCAGACCAGCTGGGAGACAGTCTCTCCACCGAGTCCTGGGTCTGCCCCGGGGTCTCCTCCCAGTGGGACTTGCCCGAAACACCTCAAGTGGGAGGCGTCCAGGAGGCATCCTAATCAGATGCCCATACCACCTCAACTGACTCCTTTCAATGTGGAGGAGCAGCGGTTCTACTCTGAGCCTCTCCCGGATGACTGAGCTGTGATGTGATTGTGAGCTGTAATATGATTTTCTGGATTTTTTTTTTCTCATTTTGTCTCTCATAGTTGAGGTATACCTATGATGAAAATTGGAGACCTCTCTCATCTTTTAAGTGGGAAAACTTGCACAATTGGTGGCTGACTAAATACTTTTTTGCCCCACTGTACTTAAACTCCTCCACTTGGGGCAGGAGCCTGTCCCCAACCCAAAGAGGACAATCCACCTTTTTCCGGCTGAGGACCCTGGACTCGGACTTGGAGGTGCTGATTCTCATCCCAGCCGCTTCACACTCAGTGGCAAACCATCCCAGCAAGAGCTGTAGGTCATTGCTGGATGAAGCCAACAGGACAACATCATCTGCAAACAAAAGAGATGAGATCCTGTGGTCACCAAACATGACACCCTCCATTCCCTGGCTGCGCCTAGAAATCCTGTCCATAAAATTATGAACAGGATCGTGACAAAGGGCAGCCCTGTTGGAGTCCAACTCTCACTGGGAATGAGTCCGATCAAGTGTTGGCAATATGAACCAAACTCTCACAACGGTTGTACAGAGACCAAATAGCTTGTAACAACAAGCCTGACACCCCATACTCCCGAAGCACCCCCCACAAAAAACCACGAGGGACGCAGTCAAATGCCTTCTCTAAGTCCACAAAACACATGTAAACTGGTTGGGCAAACGCCCACGAACCCTCGAGAATTCTCGAGAGGGTAAAGACCTGGTCCGATGTGCCACGGCCAGGATGAAAACCACACTGCTCCTCCTGAATCTGACGTTCGACCAACGGCCGGACTCTCCTCTCCAGTACCTTGGCATAGACCTTTCCAGGGAGGCTGAGGAGTGTGATGCCTCTAAAGTTGGAGCACACTCTCTGGTCCCCTTTTTTGAAGAGAGGAACCACCACCCTGGTTTGCCATGCCAAAGGCACTGCCCCCGACCACGCAATGTTGCAGAGGCGTGTCAACCATGACAGCCCTACAACATCCAGGGCCTTGAGGTACTCAGTGCGAATCTCGTCCACCCCCGGGGCCCGGCCACCAAGGAGATTTTTAACCACCTTGTTGACCTCAGCTCCTGTGATAGGCTAGTCATCCCCCTTGTCCCCAAACCCTGCTTCCTCTGTGGAAGGCATGTCAGTGGGATTGAGGAGATCCTCGAAGTATTCCTTCCACCGACTGACGATATCCCCAGTCGAAGTCAACAGCGCCCCCTCTGCACCATACAC
Organism: Pholidichthys leucotaenia; assembly: GCA_020510985.1. Classification (NCBI taxonomy): domain Eukaryota; kingdom Metazoa; phylum Chordata; class Actinopteri; order Cichliformes; family Pholidichthyidae; genus Pholidichthys; species Pholidichthys leucotaenia. Next base: position 220,722,863 of record CM035844.1, read on the forward strand.
AGTGTGGACAGGGAGCTGCTTTCCCCTCCTGAGCCGCCGGACAGTTTGCCAGAATCTCTTCAAGGCCGACCGAAAGTCTTGTTCCATGGCCTCACCGAACTCCTCCCACACCCGGGTTTTTGCTTCAGCAACCACCCAAGCTGCACTCTGCTTGGCCTGCTGGTACACCTCAGCTGCTTCGGGAGTCCCACAAGTGAACCAAGCCTGATAGGACTCCTTCTTCAGCTTAATGGCCCCCCTCACCACTGGTGTCCACCACTTGGTTCGGGGGTTGCCACCACGAGATGCACCGACCATCTTGCGGCCACAGCTCTGGGCCTCCGCTTCAACAACAGAGGTGGAGAACATGGCCCATTCAGACTCCATGTCTCCAGACTCCCTTGGAAGGTGGTTGAAGTTCTTCCGGAGGTGGGAGCTGAAGACCTCCCAGACAGGGGCCTCAGCCAGACATTCCCAGCACACCCCCACTATACGTTTGGGTCTACCAGGTCTGAATGGCTTCCTCCCCTGCCATTGGATCCAACTCACCACCAGGTGGTGATCAGTTGACAGCTTTGCACCTCTCTTTACCCAAGTGTCCAAGATATACTGTCGCAGGTCTGATGACACGATAACAAAATCGATCATCGACCTGCGGCCTAGGGTGTCCTGTTGCCAGGTGCACATATGGACACCCTTATGCTTGAACATGGTGTTCGTTATGGACAAACTGTGGTTAGCACAGAAGTCCAATAACTGAACACCACTCGGGTTCAGATCGGGCAGGCCGTTCCTCCCAATCACCCCCCTCCAGGTTTCACTGTCGTTGCCCACGTGCGCATTGAAGTCCCCCAGTAGGACAATGGAGTCTCCAAGAGGAGCACCCTCCAGCACCCCAGTCAGAGACTCCAAAAAGGGTGGGTACTCTGAAACATCATTTGGTGCAGAGGCACAAATGATGGTCAGGACCTGTTTCCCAACCCGAAGGCGCAGGGAAGCAACCCTTTCATCCACCGGGGAAAACTTCAATATAGAGGCAGCAAGGTGGGGGGATACAAGAATACCTACCCCTGCTCGTCGCCTCTCACCCGGGGCAACTCCAGAAAAGGCCAAGCTCCAGCCCCTCTCCAGGAGACTGGTTCCGGACCTGGAGCTGTGTGTTGAGGTGAGGCCGACTATATCTAGCCGGTATCTCTCAACCTCGTACACCAGCTCAGGCTCCTTCTCCACCAGAGAGGTGACATTCCACGTACCAAAAGTCAGTTTAGAAAGCTTGGGATCAGTCTGCCAAGGTTTCCGCCTTTGACTGCCACCTAATCCACATAGCACCGGACCCCCATGATCCCTCCTGCAGGTGGTGAGCCCACTGGAGGGCGGACCCATGTAACTCCTTTGGGCTGAGCCCGGCCGGGTCCCATGGGTGGAAACCCGGCCACCAGACGCTAGCCATTCCCCTCATGGATCGTCACCTTATCGTGGTGGTGGGGTTTGCGTGCCCCAGTGATATCAGGAGCTATGTTGTCCGGGGCAATTTGCCTCTGATAGGGTCACCCAAGACAAACTCGTCCTGGGTGAAGGGCCAGACTAAGAACGATCCAACAGACTCTCATGATAAATTCTACATCAAGGATATATATATATATATATATATATATATATATATATATATATATATATATATATATATATATATATATATACACATGTATGGTGTAGTTTAATGGACTGCATAATAATATGATATGCTTATATTGTAGGACCTTGAGTGAGTCGGCAGACAGCGTCCCAGTCAGGATGCAGAGAAGAAAGAGAGGTGGACAATAGCAAGGAGATCATGGGGAGTTTGGCAGGAAGAAGGAGCTGTAGGGGGTCAAGGGTGAATGTATTGTGATGTGAAATGTCATGCCTTGTGATGTGAAGTGTTGTGGAGATGTGAGACGAGCTGTGGATATAAAAGGAGAAGCTGTGCTTAGCTGTTTAAGCTTTTTGTGTATGACTGATGGGAGAGTGTAATAAACTTCATCTGCTCGTAACCTTGCCTCCTCATTTCACACTCTCCACACTGGTGACCCTGGACGTATGATGGAACACGAGGCAGGAACCCTGGAGTCGGCTCGGACGGGAACCCCCAGCAGCGTGTGCGCTGTTTCAGTCAAGTTACCGGACTTCTGGCAGCACAACCCGCGCTCTTGGTTCCACCACACCGAGGCTCAGTTCGCCCTCCGGGGAATAACGGCAGATGAAACCAAATTTTACTATGTGGTTGCAGCGCTGGACCCTCGCACAGCCCAACAGGTAGCGTGCCTGCTCGACCAGCCCCCAGCCCACAACAGATATGAAGCTCTCAAGATGGCGCTGACCCGACGCTACACGCTCTCGGACTGCGAGAGAGCAGAGAGGCTCCTGAGGCGTTCCAAGTTGGGAGAGGGTTCGGCTGTCGATCTGATCGAGAAGATGTTGGCGTTAATGAGCATGGAGGACGGGCATTTCCTGTTTGCCTACCTTTTCCTCCGGAATCTCCCAACAGAGGTGACAGCGGTTCTGGCTCATTCGCCGTCGCTGGCCGTGCGTGACTACCGTGCGCTAGCCCAGGAGGCAGACCGGATCATCCTCACCACCAGAGCCCTCACAGTCAATGCGGCTGCGTCGGACCCCAGCAAGATGACCAGAGGAGGCGAGGAGCCACCGACGGTAGCGGCAGCGGGGGCCAAGGGGCGCCAGAGAGACACGCTCTGTTTCTACCACCGCCGCTTTGGAGAGAAAGCATGCAGGTGTGCGCCACCGTGCCAGTTCATGCGCCCGGGAAACACCAAGGCCGGCAGTCGGTAGCAGCTGCGACCGCTGGTGAAGAGAACAAGCTGCTCTACATGACGGATGCACGCTCAGGGAGGCGTTTCCTCGTGGACACCGGAGCCCAGAAGAGCATCATCCTGCCGATCTACGCTGACCGGCTGGCAAGACCTAGCGGCCCCGGGCTGTTGGCAGCAAATGGCTTGGAAATTAAGACCTTTGGTGAGAGAACATTGATCTTATCTCTACACGGCCGTACATACGAGTGGACTTTTGTCATAGCAACACTGAATTACCTTATCCTGGGGGCTGATTTTCTTTGTGCACATGGTTTACTGGTTGATGTTGCTAACAGGTGCCTGGTTAATGCACTGTCCTTTGACTCTCTCCCCTGTACAGCTCGAGGGGCCGGGCCAGTAACACAAGCTAACGTCACAGCTCCAGGCGGTAAATTCCACACACTGCTCACTCAGTTTCCAGCACTCACGGTCCCGACGTTTTCGGTGGCCATCACTAAACACGGGGTAGAGCACTTTATAACCACCACCGGGCCGCCCGTTTTCGCACGACCTCGGCGCTTGGACGCAGCTAAACTGGCGATAGCGCGCGAAGAGTTTGCCAACCTGGAAAGGTTGGGCATCATCAGGCGTTCGAACAGCCCATGGGCATCCCCGCTACACATGGTCCCTAAGGCTGAGGGGTCGTGGCGACCGTGCGGGGATTTCCGCAGATTGAATAACGCCACAGCACACGACCGCTACCCGATTCCCCACATTCAGGATTTTTCCGTTCACCTCGCCGGAGCACGCATTTTTTCTAAAATAGACCTGGTCTGTGGTTACCACCAGGTCCCAGTGCGCGCGGAGGACATACCCAAAACAGCGGTAATAACTCCGTTCAGCTTGTTCGAGTTCCTGCGCATGCCATTCGGGTTAAAAGGAGTGGCACAGACGTTCCAGCGCATGATGGACGCAGTGTTGCGCGATCTCCCATTTGTGTTCATCTACCTGGATGATATCCTGGTAGCCAGTGCATCTGTGGACGAACACGTAACCCACCTCAGGACGGTTTTCCAGAGGTTGGAGTTGCACGGGTTAATAATCAACCTGGCGAAGTGCCAGTTTGGCGTGACGCAGATTGATTTTCTGGGGCACTGCATCTCACCGGAGGGAGCGATACCCTTGCCCGATAAGGTGCGCGCTGTAGCGTATTTTCCCCGGCCCCAGACGGTCAGGGCGCTGCAAGAATTTTTGGGGATGGTTAACTTTTATAACCGTTTTCTCCCCGCGCAGCTCAACTCATGCAGCCATTGTTCGCTGCGCTCAAGAGACAGAAACCCGCAGAGGGAGTCGAATGGACTCCGGAGCGAGAGCAGGCGTTCTCTAAGGTTAAAGCAGCCCTGGCAAACGCCGCACTGTTGGCGCACCCAGACCCGGCGGCCCGGATAGCGCTCACCACCGACGCCTCGGACGTGGCCATAGGGGCCGTCGTGGAGCAACGTGTCGCCGGTTCTTGGCAGCTGCTCGCTTTTTTCAGCAGGGCTTTGCGCGACAGCGAGCGTAAATACAGCACGTTTGACAGAGAGTTACTGGCTCTCCACCTGGCCATACGCCACTTCCAGTTCTGGCTGGAAGGGCGCAACTTCACCGCGTTTGTGGACCACAAGCCGCTGACGTTTGCGATGGCCAAGGTTTCGGAACCTTGGTTGGGCTGGCAGCAGAGGCAGCTGGCCGCGATCTCAGAGTTTACGACCGATATTCACCATGTGTCGGGTAAACTGAATGTGGTGGTGGACTGCCTCTCACGCGCGGTGGTGGCCCCGGTCTGTGTAGGGATAGATTATACAGCCATGGCCGCAGAGCAGGTTGGCGATACAGATGTGCGCGCGCTCCAGTCTGGACCAAGAGGGTTAAGGCTGGAGAGCAGAGTACTGCAAGACGGCAGCCCCCCCCCCCCCCCCCAATCTGCGACGTCTCCACGGGACGCCCGCGCCCGGTGGTCCCGGTTGCGTGGCGCCGCCGCACATTCGGGTCAGTTCACGCTCTGGCGCACCCAGGAGTGCGCACGTCAGTTAAAATGGTGGGAGCAAAATTCGTGTGGCCAGGCCTGCGCAAACAAGTGAAAGAGTGGGCTGCAGCCTGTGTAGCGTGCCAACGAGCCAAAGTACACAGACACACGAAGGCTCCTTTGGAGCCGTTTAGTATACCAGCTAAAAGATTCGACCACGTTCACGTGGACCTCGTGGGCCCCCTCCCACCGTCGCAGGGGTGCACGCACCTCCTGACAGTGGTGGACCCCACCACACGCTGGCCAGAAGCAGTCCCGCTGGCGGCAACCACGTCCGCGGATGTGGCGCACGCTTTTTTGACAACATGGGTCAAACCAATCTTGTGCTGTCTATGGATACTGAGGTCAGAGAAGGCCAGCTCATCACAATCAACTGCTCAGTGGAAAGTTTCCCACCATCATCTGTCACTTTGAAGTTACATTCCCCAACAAATTGAAGTGAGTGAAGTGAGTGGAGTGAAGTGAGCTGCGGGACACCTTCACCGTGCGGTGGTAAGCGACGGAGCTGACAGCGGAAAAGCTGACCGAGATTCCAGCCGGATCGGACCTCAACTGCGGCGGCGGAGCTCAGCGGAGGAGCTAGCTGAGGCTTCGGCCGGATCCGAGGTCGGCTGGACCAGATACTGGTAGCACCAGAAATTATCCTGCTATCATCAGCTGCAGGATACACCGGGAGAGCTTTGGCTTTACTGTCAGATACCTGCTACCAGGCTACGACCCAAGCTAACGGTCTCTGTTAGCCACTGGGAGAGCTTCGGATTCACTGCCTGATAGAACAACGCTAGCTGGAGGCCTCCACTAGCAACCGAGGGAGCATTGGCCTCCTCGGCTTCACCGGCAGATCCAATTACCCAATTACTAGTCAACAGGTGAGCTTCTCCCTTGATTCTAATCAAACTAATCATTATGCCTCCAAAAAAGAATCAGACACATGGAGAGGAGCTGGAGGAGATTAAACTCTCACTAAACTTTATGTCTGAAGAAATATCTAAAATAGCTAAACAACAAACGCTGCTTGTTAACCTTATGGAACAAGTGCGCGAGTTAAAGGCTGAAATTATGGACAAGGACAAGAAAATTAAATTCTTAGAAAAATGTGTGGATGAACTAGAACAGGGGTCAGCAACCTTTACCACTCAAAGAGCCATTTGGACCTGTTTCCCACAGAAAAGAAAACACTGGCAGCCACAAAAACCCTTTTGACACTTAAAATGAAACAACACTGCATATAACTTTTTTTCCCTTTATGCTATGTATAAACAAACTATAATGTGTTGCATTTATGAAATCAGGGAACTCCTGCAGAGAAAACAAAATTACATTTCTGCATGCAACAAAAACATTTTGAACTCCGAAAAAAAAAAGACATTGGGTTGAAGGTTGACATTGGGTTGAAAGGAGAGTGCTATTTCTAGCACTGATGACTCCTGATCCTTCGATAAAAATCTCATAACTCCGCTGAAAACAATACCGAAAGCTCAGAATTCCAACATGAACCAGGGATGTTGTCAGGAATCTGAAACTCAAGACTCACAAAATAATAGTACTCTGTTAGGTTCGTACCTTAATAAGATTCGAGACACAAAATGTGTTCAAAGTTTTTACTTGTACAAGGAGCAACACACCTCTGATTACAGATGGGAAATGCGCGCTGCCATACAAAGGCAGCACGTCCCTTTTATACTGAGCAGGTCAGACACAGGAAACATCTGCTGCAACTTTATGGGCACCTTTGTGGTGACTGATAAGACCATGAAACAGTCAGGCTTTGTGGTGAAACAGTCAGGCTTTGTGGTGACTGATAAGGCCGTGGAACAGTCAGGCTTTGTGGTGAAACAGTCAGGCTTTGTTGTGTAACACAAAGACAACTCCGTGTCAGCACATGACTTCTTGCACACCGGTTTCTAAACTTTAAGTAAATACAGATTATTCCGGTTTGTTGAGGTATGTCTGTTACAGGGTGAGTTAAACCTTCCTGATGCAGCATTGTTGCAGCCATTGTAAGGGAAAAAATACAGAAAAGTTCAGCTAAAAACTAATTATGAAATGATAACATATTTGTACATATATACAATTTCTGACAATTTCCTCCTGTTTATCAGTTCATAATTTTTTATCACATACAGACATCAGAACAATGTAACTTCAAAAGATTTTCTACATTGTCTTCATAGAGTATCATTTCCAAATTTAAACAGGAGCACAATTATCATTGTTATCCACCTCTTCGGTATTTAAAGGAGTGTATTGGTCTTGGAACATTTGTTGTATCATAAATGTATGTTGAGACAGAGCGCGAGACATCATTGATTTGACACAGGGAATCACAAAGCAACATGACAGAAACATGCATATCATTATTATAATAAAAGGCATAAAGGCTTTAAGAAGCACCTGCCACCAACTTCCTGTGAATAACCAGTCTAACAAACCAGATTGTAGCTTCTCATCATAATCGTTCATGATTGCCTGCTGCACTTGTTCCATGACGGTAATAGCGGTATCCATACTTTCAGAGACAGAGGGAATGTAAGTGCAACAGGACCCGTTAAACATAGCACATACACCTCCTTGGACGGCTAAAACTAGGTCCAATGCTATTCTGTTTTGCATAACCATAACTCTAGTCTGTTCAGTTACATTGGATAAAACCTTCAAAGCAACAGTAGTGGCATTAACAAACATTAACAGTCTGTAGTTCATTTCTTCAAATTTTGTCATTAACTGGCCAACTCCATATGGGGCGAAAATTGAATGTCCAACCTTGTCACTCAGTGTCCATAATTTATATTTCTGTGGGACAGTAAGTCCAGCAGCACTAAAGAGGGACTGAATACTTCTTTTCTTCTTAGTGTGTCCTGAGGAGTTGTCATCAGAGTAGAGAACAAATGATCCATCAGTAACAGTCACTGGGGCACAAATTCCTCCCCAATTGGGAGGTAATTGAGCGTAGAGTTTGGAGCCACATAACCAATGAACTTCTTTGATAACATAGGTGCCATTACTTTGAACTGTGCCCGTAGTGCTAGTCTTCCTGACAGTATAATTTTGTGATCTATACCTTGGACTAGGTAATACGGGTGTAAAAGAACAATCTGTTGCTCCGCTGCACTGTGAGGTGCAAGGTAACAACACTGTCAAACATTGTCGTGGAAGAGGTCTTCCCAACGCCGTGGTACCATTTGAATATACACATGCTGGGAAAGTCACATTTTTCTTTGTAAAGGCAAATCTAGTTAATGGTTGTGTTACATTCATAGCCATAATCTGATCAGGACATGTCATTCAAAAAGTGGTGTTATCATGATTTTTCATAGTAATCTTGGGTAGGAATCCCCAGGCTGAAATCTCTAGTATACAGTCAGATACGTTTATAGGAAAGGGTTCAGCCTTTAGGATTGGTCCCTTAGTGGTTAAAGGCAACAAAGAACAAGCCCAACAAGTGCCGTTTCCTCTTGTCAGACGAGCATTGAGGAACATATACTGATACCACTGATTAGTCATAAACAGTGTTTCTGTGACATGTTCCTCTATATTTCTATTATCTCTTCTCAAGGGTGGTGAGGTGATAATGATGAGGACTAATAGCGGGAATCCAAGAAGGTCAGAGTCAGTCTCAGGATTACCATGGTGCCTGATTCCCCTGGGAGTGTGCCTATAGACTCAGGTCACTGTCTTCACCGGGTTTGAGACGAGTCTTATCCTTAAAAGGACTAGACTCCCCTTTGTAACCGGACTTACCCTAGGGGTGGCTGGAGGTCACCAAGGGGCACCTGAAGTCTTTTAACATGTGACAGATGAATCCAAGAAGGTCTTTCAGCAATCCTCACTGCGGTAGGTGTGGTCAATAATACTTGGTATGGTCCAAGCCACCTCACGGAATTCCAATTCTGTCGGTGATGGTTCTTTATGAAGACATAATCACCAGGCTGGAGGGAATTTTCTGGGCCCTCCTGTGGAGTAGAGAAAGATCTGACAGATTCAACATAATCTTTCATTTGTTTACATTCTTTCAAATGCTCTCCAAGAGTCTTATAAGGGTTAGTGGCAGTTAATGGGAGTAGGTCAGGTAGAATATAGGGCCTATGAAAGGCGCATTCAAATGGAGATAACCCACTCTTCTTTTCTGGGATGGTGTTAATGGCTAGCTTTACTACAGTTAATGCTTTAGGCCATGAAATTCGTTGGTCATGCATTACTTTGTTTAGCATTTGCTTAACAGTACCATTTTTCCTTTCCACTAGACCTGCACTTTGTGGGTGATAAGCAGTGTGAAACTTCAGCTGTGTTCCAACGGCAGAAGTAAGATCCTTAACCATTTGTGCTGTGAAGTGTGTGCCATTATCTGCATAAATGGTCTCCGGTATTCCAAACGTGGGAAATATGTTGTTTTGTAAAACTTTGCAAACAAATTTAGCATCTGCCTTTGCTGTAGGATGAATTTCTGTCCATTTAGTATAGGTGTCAATGAGGACCAGACAATACTGCAGTTGTCCCACTTTAGATAGTTCAATAAAATCCATACACCATTGAGAAAAGGGCATTTTAGGTGGTGGGAAACTACCATGTCTCGTCCTCATTGCACCTTGTGCATTGTTTTGTATGCAGATTAAACATTGTTGGCACACTTTTTTCATTTCTTTCAAAATTCCTGGGCAGAAAAAATGGTTTTCAGCCTGTGCCTTCATTCCTCCTGTGGATACATGGCCACTGCCATGAGTCAAGATCGACAGCCAGCGATACAAGGAGGGAGGAAGGATTATTTTACCATCAGTAGTGCAATAAATTCCATTGTTTGAAACAATTGCTCCAGGGAGCATAGTCATTTCCTTCTGTGCATCAAGCAACACAGTAATATCTACATTGTTAGGTGCTGTAAAATGAGTTCCATTATCTGCACAAATCAGTTCTGGAACCCCAATTTCAATAGAGTTTTACACACAAATGCGGCATTAGCTGAGGATGTGGGATGAATTTTTGTCCACTTTGTAAAGGTGTCAATCAACACCAAGCAATCTTGTAGCTTTCCATTGCTCCTTGAGCATTATTTTGTAAACAAATGATGCACTTTTTAGCATGTTTTTGTTACTTCTTTCAAAAACTAGGACAGTTTTCCAACATCCTCACAGTTTTCCCTCCTGTTGGCACATGATTGGCCATGTGCCACCAGGACAGCTCATTTGTATAATGTGGGTGGCAGAGCAAATTTACACATGAAACAGGAGGAAGGTCCGTATTATTTTGATAGCCTTTAAAAACATCAACATCAACATTATTAATAAGACAGACGGTTCCTAAAAGACCAATAGCAGCACAGTGAGTAGCGTTATCAGCCAAGCGATTACCGCAGCTAGACAAGTCAGTGCCATTAGTGTGGGCAGGGCAGTGAATAACTGCCACAGAACATGGTAGCATCAGAACATTAGTTACAATAATTGCTGTCGATGTTTTGCTGGTTTTTCTGTGGAGATGACAAACCCTCGCAGATTCAAGGTAACAGTATGCAGGTGGCATGCGTTATAAGCATGCTTACTGTCTGCACAGATGTAAGTGCTGTAATCAAAGATGCAGGTTGTGGAATTTTTACACAATCAGGACCCCAGACAACATTGTTACAGCATAAGCAGTGGATGTTGGCCCATCAGGCCTTTTTTACAGAGCAAGCCTGTCGCTCGCTTCTTCCCTTGCTAAGTAGAGAGAGAGAGCTGCCGTTCACCCCCCTTTGCTGATGGGAGAGAGAACCACCGCTTGCTCCTCTGTTGCCTTTTTTTTTTTATCAAAAAAGTGGGCCACCAGTAAATAACCACAAGGAATTTGGTACAAGCTTAAGGTGTGGCTGTGACAACAAGGTTATAGTGTACGATAACAGTCTAGCTGGCAACAATATGGAATGATTGTCCTGCTGTAAATAGAGGAAATGATCTTATTATTTGTATTATCCCATGAATAATAAAAAGTGGTCTGTATTGCCCAGTATGTATTTTAGTTATAAACTGCAGCCATATGTTTATCCTGGGTACTACAGAAAATGAAATGAAAAGCGCTTATGTAAATAAAGTCGAATTGAATTCATCATCAATCATTTATTGATAATTTTTATGCATTATCTATTTTTCTAAGGATTGCTAATTATTTGCTAATTAATTTCTTTGATACCCCCTGTTTTGATACATGGAGGCTCACATGCAGCAAAGATACAGGGTATTTGATTCTTTTACTGAAAGGAAATGTGCTACCATTTTTAACTTTAAATAAAATCTGCAGGTAGCCCAGTTCCTTCAAAAATAGATTTCAATAATTATAGCTTCTTTTTGTGACATCTCTTAAAATAGTTATTTTGTTTTTCTTAAATGGAATTTGTAAACTATCTGTGCATTTTTAACATGCTTCAGCATTGATAAATAAGATCAGTTTGTCCAGTTGAACACAGATGGGTTGAATTTGAATAAATGAATAAAGATTGCATCACACTCTTTCAATCAATGGAAAGGTGGACGTTTTGCCTAATTAGAATTTGATTTAAATTTTTCCCAGGAATGCCTCATTTTATATATTCCTTGGTAAATTATGGGGTGAATGTAGTTTACCCTGACCCAGCTTGGCCACCGCCGAATCAGGAAAAACACATTCCTCATTACTGTCACATTTCTGAAATATATTGTTACCGCACCATTATGTGGTGAGTAACATCAGTATAAAATCATATAAACATTATATTTGTAAAGTCAAAGTCATTTGAATCAGTACACCTTATGTTATCTACAATGTCATACAAAGTCATACTTGGCTTCAAAAAATGCCCATCAATTTAAGGATTCTTTCTCCAAGACCTTTGTCTGATAATCCATAGCCTCTGGCAGATCATATGCACAGACACATTAATCATCAATCTCTTTTGATCCTCTGTGCTCTAAATCATGTGATATAGGGTAAACATAATACCTTCAGTGATTAGGCATTATTAAATGACATCATAATATGATCATAGTATGGCCTGTAGTCACATTGTCACACGTCAGTCCTTTTTTCTATAAAATGCACTGTCATGTTTCAGTCAAGGACAAAGGTCAGCAATGCGTCAAAATTGTTTTTTTTTTTTAAATATGTAAACAGTTTATCACGTACGCAACATTAATCAAGACCCCACAGAGTTAAATTGAAAAAATAAAAACCCAAAACCTTATACCCATATTTAGACCACTTTCTTCACAGATCAATCACACACACAAACAGAGAAAGCAGAGGAGTTTTGTTCTCTCTACACTGCCTCTATCTAAGGCTCACACACAAAGAATAGATAAGAGAAAATAACTTTCTCATTGTCCATTTTAACGTTATCCAGTTCTGCTGCCATTTAATCCGTCCGTCTTTAAATATTATGGTCTAATTATTATGATTTTATTTGCCTCCTCCTTTTCCCAACCTCTTGGGCTTCTTTAAATAATTTGCCGTATAGACCCTCCTTAGGATCGTGGCATTGATAAGTTGGGGAAGGATTATCTTTTTCATTTAATAATGGTTCGATGCTCGGTTGGTTTTGATATTTATCTCTTTTTGTTGTAAGTTTTTCCGTCGACGCTAAGACTGTGCATTCATCCACATCCAGTGTGGGTTTAAAGGAATAATCTTTTTTGTTTAAATATTTTTCAGGATCCTTTATCTGATCTTTTTCTTTTAGTCGGTTATTGTAATTTTTTTTTTACCGTTCGGCACGCAGTTTCCTTTTTTTTATTTTTCGCTTTATCTGTTTATATAGTCAGGAACGTTGTCAGTACGCCCACTGCAACAATATTACTGCCCAATTTTTTTTAAGTGCGCTCACTTGTTGATGGGGCTAGATCTTACGCAACCTATATTAGGGCTCCTGTAATTTCTTACAGGATCATTACCTGGTATGATCAGATAGGAAAAATATAAAGGATGCCGCCTTATATTACCATTACTTAGCTAAAGCTTGACCTATCAGTCAATACGCAGCACCTTTTACTTTTTGAAACCTGACTCTTCGGCCGGAAAACAACACAATCTTTTTCTGTTTACTCTTCTGTCTATCCGGTTTTCCAGCACAATTGCCCATTTTACTTGTAGTTGTGAACGCCGTCACACTACCTCATAAAATTATTGCATTCACCTTTTGAATGGAACTAGATGCTCACACAATAATTTTAACCACCAGGAAAAGTACAGGGCGTCACCTTATACTACCATTACTTGCATTTAGCTGACCTGTGATTTTCAACAATGACAATTACTTTCCGCGATCAGACAAATAATTTTCACTTACTTTTCAGACTCTGTGCGGATGACCGTCACCAGACAGAGTTAGGACTCCGACGAGGCTCACAGAGTTCCCTCAAGGCGGGTTTTCAAAGCTGACTATAAGTCAGACCATGCGCATGGTTTTCAACCTGGAGTCTGCCCTGGTCCTCACCCAGTCTGGATATTGGTCATCCGGGTCACGGCACCACGCATGTCAGGAATCTGAAACTCAAGACTCACAAAATAATAGTACTCTGTTAGGTTCGTACCTTAATAAGATTCGAGACACAAAATGTGTTCAAAGTTTTTACTTGTACAAGGAGCAACACACCTCTGATTACAGATGGGAAATGCGCGCTGCCATACAAAGGCAGCACGTCCCTTTTATACTGAGCAGGTCAGACACAGGAAACATCTGCTGCAACTTTATGGGCACCTTTGTGGTGACTGATAAGACCATGAAACAGTCAGGCTTTGTGGTGAAACAGTCAGGCTTTGTGGTGACTGATAAGGCCGTGGAACAGTCAGGCTTTGTGGTGAAACAGTCAGGCTTTGTTGTGTAACACAAAGACAACTCCGTGTCAGCACATGACTTCTTGCACACCGGTTTCTAAACTTTAAGTAAATACAGATTATTCCGGTTTGTTGAGGTATGTCTGTTACAGGGTGAGTTAAACCTTCCTGATGCAGCATTGTTGCAGCCATTGTAAGGGAAAAAATACAGAAAAGTTCAGCTAAAAACTAATTATGAAATGATAACATATTTGTACATATATACAATTTCTGACAGATGTGATTTGGGGTTGGGGAAATTATCTGAAAATTCAGCAGGGGGTCTGGGGGACACAGTCCCCCAGCGGGGTCCGAGGCAGAGCCCCGGTGGGGTGGGGGTGGGGGGCAAAACCCCCCGAAGCTCCTGGGTTTTTATGATTTTTAAGTACCAGAACTGTGCTTAAATGACATAAAACAAACAGCTGAATGCCACTTATTACTGTATAATATTGACTTATGTTCCAAGAAGATAGCATTCCTAAAATTTTCCAACAAGCATTATCCATCACATGCTTTAACACTTGATCAAATCAAAATCAGTTAATTTTATCTGTTCCATAATAGAAATAAAATTCCAACATACCATTACTTTTTATAATTTCAGCATTCATTTCAGATCACCAGTTTCAATCTCCATTGAGACTTGAGCAGTTCATTTTGTACAATCACTGATGTAGCTAAGTCTTAGAAATATTCAAAAGTTATGAGTCAATGTCCACTGTGCACTGTCAATTTCAAACTGTTTGGAATCATAAAAGGGGATGGTTAACTTTTATTACCGTTTCATTCCCTGCGCAGCCCTCTGTTAATGGCTCTCCACCTGGCCATACGCCACTTCCGGTCCTGCCTGAAAGGGCGCAGCTTCACTGCGTTCGTGGACCACAAGCCGCTAACGTACTTAACGTACTTTATCTTCCTGGAAGATAAAATAAAGCGGAATTCGGCGAATTAGCAGAAAATCACATCCCTGAGAACACGCCGCCATGAATCTTTGAAAAAGCATACAACGAGCCATTTGTTTGGTCCAATCGTTTGCAACTATCCAATCGCAGGGCTGTCAAGCTACTGCAATACAGTGATCCCTCGCTACTTCGCGCTTCACTTTTCGCGGCCTCAGTGCATCGCGGATTTTTCAGAAATATTCATCAAAAATTCAAAATTGAGAAAAAATGGGCGGGCGCTAGCAGAAGGCAGGGAGACTACATTAGAACATCAGGTATCAACACGGAGAGCCGCTCAACTCAAAATCCACCTCTCTGACCACCGCTCCACTCCTCTCCGCCCACCTCTTCACTGCTCGGGAATCTCGCAAGCTGATTGGCCGCGACGTTTTACCTCGCAAGCTGATTGGCCAAGACGTTTTACCCAGCTTCTCTCCCTGCCAACATACCCAGCGAAGGAAGACCGCATTCATTGTTCTTTATCGCTAGTCTCGCCGCATGGAACTTTTCGCTGTTCTCTTGTGCCTTTTTGTGCGAAATACTCTTCCCGTCGAGCCACTACGCCACCTCCTGCAGCTGCCCTCGACGATGCTGCGCCTCTAGCACCTGACGATGAGGCGTCACCTGAGGAGCAGTAAAGCTCTCATTAACCTGTGCAGTAAATCAGCTTCATCTTGAGTTACTTATCTTGTTATAAAAATAAAAGAGTTCTAAAAACATATTTATGTACACTTTATTTACATCTACATATGTATGTACACTTACACACACACACGTATCATATGAGAGAGAGAGAGTGAGAGAATGAACGTACGTGTTATTTATGGGTGACGTCATTAGGGGTGACGCTACTTCGCGGTTTTTCACTTTTCGCGGTCGGTTCTGGAACCCATTAACCGCGATAAGTGAGGGATCACTGTACAGCAGTAGCTTGAACACAACACATCCGGGTTATCGCGGGAGACGACTTCCGGGGAAGCGACGAGCGCTAATGTTATTCTCGCGGTCAGGGCTACATCACTTCCGGTTAGTAACACATCGCCGCCATCTTAACTCGGTGAAAACAAACCTGTTACCAAGCCTTGTCTCTACATATGAAGATGTTTTTTCTTCTGCAAATGAAAAATATATATGTCTCAGAACCTTCACACAAATAATCACATATGCAACCTTCATATTTAATAGCCACTAATTGAATTACAGACACTGTTTCTTATTTTTTTCTTGGAAATTCTGGAAATCAAATTAAATATCAGGGCAGCACAGGAGTAATTCTTAAAAGAAATAGTTAAATGATCCAGGGATCTTGAAAATCATGAAAATATGGTATATTCTCAAGACCCTGAGTTTCAAGTATTCAACTATTGTTGTCAAATGCAAAGTTGGCCCAACAGGTCTTGTTAAGTAATTGAACAATTAAGGCCACGTGGTTGCCTTTGTCACCTCTTTCATTAATGGCCTCCCCCTTTGTTGCACTATTTACTACAGTCTACAGTTAAATTAGTCAGGCTGACTGCACATAGAGAGGTCTGTATTGTTGGGTGAAAATGGAATCAGTCATGCATTTCCATAGACGAAATGCCCGTCTCTGTTTACAATACAGAGAGGCTTGTGTCGGCGGCTAGCATTTTCAAAACGTGACCCATCAAGTGGCAACTAATTAAACTAACACAATATCACTCAATTAC
Organism: Pholidichthys leucotaenia; assembly: GCA_020510985.1. NCBI lineage: Eukaryota > Metazoa > Chordata > Actinopteri > Cichliformes > Pholidichthyidae > Pholidichthys > Pholidichthys leucotaenia. The sequence goes on from CM035844.1 coordinate 220,739,139, forward strand.
CTGATACAGGACATGATGAGCTGAATACAATGCACTACTACGGGCTGGACAAGCTTGACTGGGTCACGGCAGCTGCCTGGGACTAGGTCACCACTTGAATTGTTTTCACCGAGTACGGCGTTGTCAAGTGGGTTGCTAACCGGAAGTAGGCCAAATGCCCGGATGACTGACTACGAGAATTGTGTTGATTTTCGCTGACGGTGATTAAACTTTAACACAGTTTTTTTTTTTAGATTTTACAAGATCACCATAATCTTCAAATTTAGAATTACATTTTAAAAACTAATGAACTAAAATAAAATACATTTTAATTAAATACTCATTATTTATTTTCCAAAGCCACAGGGAGCCGCAGCAGAGGGATGAAAGAGCCGCATGCGGCTCCGGAGCCGCGGGTTGCCGACCCCTGAACACATTCATATAGACAATGTAGTTATTGAAAAAGTTAAGGAGATCAAGTTTTTGGGTGTAATACTGGATGATAAAATTAGTTGGAAACCACATGTCAGATACATACAAAACAAAGTTGCAAAAAATATTGCAATTATAAATAAAATTAAGCAGATCCTAGATTATAAATCACTTCATATTTTGTATTGTTCATTAGTACTTCCATACTTGACTTATTGTATAGAGGTTTGGGGTAACAGTTATAAAAGTAAACTTAATTCATTGTTAATATTACAAAAAAGGGCAGTCCGTGTTATACACAAAGTCGGGTACCTCGAACATACTAATTTATTGTTTTTACATTTGAAGTTATTGAAATTATAAGATAAGATAAGATAAGCCTTTATTAGTCCCACAACGGGGAAATTCCAGGATTGCAACAGCACAGGGATAGCAACACTCAGAGCAACAATCAGAAGGCAAGAAAAAAAACAAGCAAGCAAGAGCAGCTAATATACATATGTACATATTACTATAAAATATATATATACACACACACACACACACAGACACACAGTGCAGAGCATTGTAGCTGGATGGAATAAATATATGAATATATGAACACACAGTGCAGAGCATTGTAGCTAGATGGAATAAATATGTAAATATATAAACACCCACAGTACGGAGCATTGCAGCTAGGTGGAATAAATATGCAAGTATATAAACACACACAGTGCGGAGCAATGTAGCTAGATGGAATAATATGTAGATATATAAAAAACACAGTGCGGAGCATTGTAGCTAGATGGAATAAATATATAGATATATAAATATAAACACACCCAGTGCTGAGCATTGTAGCTAGATGGAATAAATATATAGATATATAAATATAAACACACCCAGTGCAGAGCATTGTAGCTAGATGGAATAAATATGTAAATATATAAACACACACAGTGCAGAGCATTGTTGCTAGGTGGGATGAAACAGCATAACCGTCTATTTAGTTATCCTACATGGTATGATTATGTGCCCATACATATTCTCACCCTCCATAGCGACGGTATGTTCCTAGTTGTATGCCGGAGAGGACCATTGTGTAAGTCTATTGCATCTTTTGCATTCAAAAAACTATTAGTTTGTTACGTCTTTTTGCTATCTCTGCGAGCAGCCCTGCTTAGGTTGTACAGTCTGACAGCCGTTGGTAGGAAGGACCTACGAAACCTCTCGGTTGTGCACCTGGGATGATGTAGTCTGCTGCTAAATGAGCTCCTCAGTGCATCCAGTATGTCCTGCATAGGGTGGAACTCGGACTCCAGCAGAGATGACAGTTTAGCCACCGTCCTTCTCTCTCCTATCTCCTCCATCGGATCAAGGCGTTGCCCCAGGACAGAGCTAGCTTTCTTAATCAGTTTGTTCAGTCTCTTCCTATCGGCTGCAGTAATGCCACTGCCCCAGCAGACCACTCCAAAAGTGATGGCTGATGCCACCACCGTGTCATAGAATGACTTCAGCAGCGCCCCTTGTACACCAAAAGACCTGAGTCTCCTCAGCAGGAACAGCCTGCGCTGTCCCTTCTTGTAGAGTGCGTCAGTATTGTGTGACCAGTCTAGTTTATTGTTCAGATGAATACCAGGTACTTGTAGGATGTCACCATCTCGATGTCTGTTCCCTGTATATTTACTGGTGCTGTGAGGGGCTGCCCATGCCTGCGGCAGTCCACCACCAGCTCCTTAGTTTTCCTCGCGTTGATCTGGAGGCAGTTCCGATGGCACCAGTCCACAAAGTCCTGGATAAGCCCTCTGTACTCAGCTTCATCTCCGCTGGAGATGAGACCAACGATCGCAGAGTCATCAGAGAACTTCTGTAGATGGCAATGTGTTGTGTTGTGTGAGAAGTCCGCAGTATAAAGAGTGAACAGGAAGGGAGCCAGCACCGTTCCTTGGGGGGCCCCCGTGCTACTGATGATCGTGTCGGAAACACAGTCCCGGGTTCTCACAAACTGAGGCCGGTTCGTGAGGTAGTCCAGGATCCATGATGACAGGTGCTGGTCCACCCCTGCGCGCAGCAGCTTGTCCTTCAGGATCATCGGTTGGATGGTGTTGAAAGCACTGGAGAAGTCAAAGAACATGATCCTCACCATATTCCCGGGCTTCTCCAGGTGGGACAGAGAACGGTGAAGGAGGAAGATCACCGCATCCTCCACCCCAATGCCATGCTGGTAGGCGAACTGGAGTGGATCCATCGCTGGTTCCACCAGGGGGCGGAGATGAGCAAGGAGCAGTCTCTCCAGGGTCTTCATCAAGTGGGACGTCAAGGCCACCGGTCTGAAGCTGTTCAGGTCTTTGGGGTGGGAAGTTTTTGGTACAGGTACCACACAAGATGTTTTCCACAGCTGTGGTACCCTCCCCAGTTTCAGGCTCATGTTGAAGATATATGTCACAATCCCACACAGCTGGTCTGCACAGGACTTGAGGAGCTTTGCGCTGATGCCGTCCGGTCCCGACGCCTTCCTCGCCTTGATCTTCCTCAGCTCCGTCCTCACCTGGGTCTTGGTCAGGGTCAGGATGGGGGGCTGTGTGTTGGGAGTGGGGGGGGGGGTGTCGGTGGAGTGGGGAGTGGGTAGCAGGACTTGATTTCTTAGAGGCAGCAGTGGTTGTTGTGCAGACAGGGGGGAGGGCGGTTGGTCAAATCTATTGAAAAACAGATTCAGGTTGTTCGCCCACTCCCTGCCCCCCGTGGCCTGGGGGGAGGTATTCTGGAGCCCCGAGATGGTTTTGAGGTTTCTCCAGACCCCGCTGATGTCGCTCTGTTGCAGCTTGTCCTCCATCTTCTTCCTGAAGCTGTCCTTGCCTTCTCTGATCTTTCTCCTCAGCTCCCTCTGTACGGACTTCAGCATCTCCCTGTTCCCCGACCTGAAGATCCTCTTCTTCTCTCTCAGAAGTGTTTTTATCTCAGGGTTGATCCAGGGTTTGTTGTTTGAGTGACGCCGTATGGTCTTGGTGGGAACAGATTTGTCCACACAGAAGCTGAGGTAGCCCGTGAAGGTGTGAATGAGGCCATCGATGTCCTCACCATGTGGATCGCAGAGCTGCTTCCAGGCAGTGGCTTCAAAACAGTCCTTTAGAGTGTCCATTGTCTCCTCAGACCATAACTCCACAGTGTGCATGGCCGGAGGTTGTCTGTGCACTAGGGGTTTGTACACCGGTCGGAGATGAACCAAGTTGTGATCCGATCTCCCAAGTGGGGGGAGTTGTGATGAGGTGTACGCCTCCTTAGTGTTTGCGAGAACAAATCCAGTGTTTTATTGTCTCTAGTGTGGCATGTGACATACTGGGTGAAAGTGGGCAGAATGGGAGACAGTGAAACGTGGTTGAAATCGCCTGAGATGAGGAGAAGAGCATCTGGGTGTTCTGTCTGCAGCCTGCTGGTTACTGAATGGATGACGTCACGCGCTGTCCCAGCGTTCGCCGTCGGATTTGCATAAACAACAATGCAGATCACGTGTGAGTGTTCTCTCGGGAGATATGTAGGCCTCATGCTAACAGCTAGCAACTCAATGTCTTTGCTGCAGTGTCGTTGTTTAACAGTGATATGTCCCGGTCTGCACCAGTTGTTGTTAACATACATTATCACTCCACCGCCCCTAGTTTTGCCACTCTCTGGTGTTCGGTCAGCTCGTATCATGTGAAAACCCTCCAGCTCAATGTTAGCATCTGCTGCTAGTTCAGTTAGCCACGTCTCAGTAAACAAAAGGAGAGAGCACTCCCGGTAAGTGCTATCATAACGGGAGATAGCCGCTAGCTCATCTAACTTTCCCAGTATCGACCGTACATTTCCCATGACAACAGATGGAAGGGAGGGTCTGTACCTTATATTTTTTGTCCTCCGCCTTACTCCAGCCCGGCAGCCGCGGCGTTGTGGGATCTGGTTCATTATTACACAGCACAATTAATGTTTAAAGTTAGTAAAAACCTCTTGCCACACAATATACAAAATCTTTTCAGGGAGAGAGAAGGGAAATATAATTTACGGGGGAATACAAAATTTTAAATGCACTTAGTAAGATCTACACGGAAGAGTTTTTGTGTGTCTGTGTGTGGGGTAAAATTGTGGAATGGGTTGGGGGAGAAACACAGGCAATGTCCAAACATCCACATATTTAAATCAACATATAAAGAAATGATTTTTGAGCAGTATGAGAATGAAGGGCAGTGATGTTACATTGTGTCTTCAGTGAGGGAAGGTTGTTGTGTGTTATGGTGATTGTGAAGGTGATGGAGTTGTCTGTGTTTGTATTGAACATGCCAGAAGTGTATGTTTATTGTTGTTGTAATATTGTTGGATGTTGGTATTGTTGTCAATATGGACTGTCATTGTTGTGTCATTTTTGTTGTATAATTTGACTATGGGTGCATTATGGTGAATGTGGTTGTGGGATAATGATGATTATGAGTAATACTGTAATTTGTTTGGTGTGGAGAAGGGGTGGGACTGTATAAGCGTTGGCTTCTTCCCACTCCTTTTGAACATTTTATTTTTGGTTTGTTTTTTTGTTGTGTTTTGAACTCTCTTCTTTCTTTTTTTAAGAATGTTCAAATAAAAATCAATGTCAATGTCAATGGGTGGCGCGTTTTGGAATCCCGTCGGACATCACATCCAATAGGGGCCCTCAGTTTGTTTCCGACCTGTGGTCCGCGATGGCCCGCAGCCTGGGTGTCGCTATTCATCGCACAATCGCGTACAACCCACAGGCCAATGGGTTATGCGAACATTTTCATAGGTCACTGAAAGCGACGCTCAGGGCTTCGCTTACGGATGCAAATTGGGTAGACCGGTTGCCGTGGGTTTTATTGGGGTTGCGTTCTGCACCAAAAGAGGATTTGGAGGTTTCCCCGGCAGAGCTTGTTTTTTCTCAGCCACTGCGCCTGCCCGGGGAATTTTGGCCAGATAATCCCATGCCAGACAACTGCCCGTCTCAACGTTTGCAACAGAGTGCAGACACAGGCACGCTGCCCGGCCCGGCCCATCACTGTTTTCCACGTGCTTCCGTGCCGAAAACTTTGAAGAACGCGGGGTTCGTGTTCGTCAGGCACGATGCCCATCGCTCTCCATTGCGCCCACCCTATGATGGCCTGTTCAGAGTGCTGGAAACAGGGGACAAGCATTTTTTGGTAGATTTTGGAGGGCGTCGGGAGAAAATTTGCATAGACAGACTTAAGCCCACCTTTGTGGTGGCGAACGAGCAAGTGCTGCTGGCTCAGGCCCCTCGGCGTGGAAGACCCCCACGGAGAGCTCCCCAGGCAAACGATTCACCAGGACAGCCACACGGGCAAAGCGGAGTTTCCCCCCCCCCCTCGCCACGGCCCACCCGCAGTCAGGCACACCTCCAGCAGCCCCCCGCCGGCACAGAAACCCCAGTTACAGCAGATGTTGGAGGAGACTGAAGCCCAAAAGGCATGTGGACTGAAACTCTGTCTGGGGGTGGTGGTGTAGGACCTTGGGTGAGTCGGCAGACAGCGTCCCAGTCAGGATGCAGAGAAGAAAGAGAGGTGGATAATAGCAAGGAGATCATGGGGAGTTTGGCAGGAAGAAGGAGCTGTGGGGGGTCAAGGGTGAATGTATTGTGATGTGAAATGTCATGCCTTGTGATGTGAAGTGTCGTGGAGATGTGAGACGAGCTGTGGATATAAAAGGAGAAGCTGTGCTTAGCTGTTTAAGCTTTTTGTGTATGACTGATGGGAGAGTGTAATAAACTTTGTCTGCTCATAACCTTGCCTCCTCATTTCACACTCTCCACAATATATATATATATATATATATATATATATATATATATATATATGCATGCATATACCCCCAGCTATGGGCAAATAGCACCACTGCCTTGTGGTCGTCACGGGAGTGACAAAGGCTAAGGGAGACAACCCCTACAGAAAATCCGGAGTGGAGCCCCGAAGGCGGTTGGTCTTCGCGTAGCGGGACCTCCCGGCAACTCCTGTAGCCAAGTTGGTACCAAACTGTATCGGCTAGTTCCTTCCATTGGACACTACCAACAAGGCCGAGAAGGAGGATCTGTCAACTGGGCATCTCAGTTTCTCCACAACTTCGCCCTGGCCTGTGCCCTGGAGAGGTCACTCCAGTGCCGCCTTCTGCAGCAGCTCAAATACGGGGAGACGCAGTTACTGGTTAAAAGTCCAAAGCAAATTGGCGTAAGCTCGGGCGCCTAGGGCTGTCTCCCGACTGTGGGAGGGATCGTCGTGTCCCACTGGCCAGCTACCGCCCGCCTTTAGCTGGGTAGCCCCCAGTCAGTAAGGTGCTGGCCCGTCACGGTCCGCTTACTTCAAAGGGTGCTTGAAGTGTAGGCCAAAAGCTGAATCACGGACTGTAATCACTGAACCAGCTAATATCAAGAAACCAAAGCCGCCAGCGCTGAGTCTGGCAACCTGGAACGTCAGAACAATGTGTCCTGGCCTCTCTGACGACCTCCAGCAAATCAACAATGCCAGGAAAACTGCTATCATCGACCGCGAGCTGAAGAGGCTTAATATTGACATTGCAGCACTGCAAGAGACGCGACTCCCGGGCAACGGCAGCTTGAAGGAGAAGAACTATACGTTTTTCTGGCAGGGACAGGAGCCTGACGAGCCCCGCCTGTATGGTGTTGGATTCGCTGTTCGAAACTTCCTTCTGTCCTCTATTGAACCGCCGTCTTCAGGCACTCCACGAGTCCTCTCTCTCCGTCTCATAACCTCCTCTGGACCAGCTAATATCCTTAGCGCCTATGCTCCGACGCTCTGCTCTTCAATTGAGATGAAAGATGCATTCTACGAGGTGCTCGAAACCAGGATCCAGCAGATCCCTGCCAAGGAGCACCTGTTTCTGCTTGGTGACTTTAACGCACGGATAGGGGCAGATCATGACTCCTGGCCCCGCTGCATTGGCCGCTTTGGCATCGGCAAGCTCAACGAGAACGGTCAACGCCTCCTTGAACTCTGCTCCTTTCATGACCTCTGTCTGACCAACACATTCTTCTCCACCAAGCCTTGTCACCGTGTGTCCTGGAGACATCCAAGGTCTCGCCACTGGCATCAGCTGGACTTTGTCATCACCAGGAGATCCCTGCTGAACCGAGTGCTGGTCACGCGCAGTTTCCACAGCGCTGACTGTGACACCGACCATTCCCTGGTCGCCACTAAGGTACGTCTCTGCCTCAGACATGTCAACCGCTCCAAGCAGAAACCCCGACCCCGCATCAACACAGCTATGATTACAGTACCTAAACTGCGGGAACGCTATGCTAAAGTCGTAAATGAAGCCCTGGTGGACTGTCCCACTGACTGTGCTTCTGCAAGGTGGAACCATATCCGTGAGGCTGTGTTTGAGACCGCCATAGGTACCTTTGGGAAAAAGGTGGGGAAGAGTGCAGATTGGTTTGAAGCTGGAGCCGCTGAGATGGAACCTGCAATCGCTGCCAAGCGTGCAGCCCTAATTGCCCACAAGAAGGAGCCCTCTGTGCAGACGCTTGCTACACCGCGCGCTGCGAGGAACAATGCACAAAAGATTGCAAGGCGATGTGCCAACGACTACTGGCTTAACCTCTGCCAGGACATTCAGCTTTCTGCAGATCACGGAAACATGCGCAAAATGTACGAAGGCATGAAGAAGGCTTTCGGTCCCAGTGTCATCAAGACCGCCCCACTTAAATCAGCTGCAGGAGATGTCATCAAGGATCGCGGTAAACAAATGGAGAGATGGGCTGAGCACTACCAAGAGCTCTACTCGAGAGTAACCACCGTCTCGAACACGGCCCTTGAGAACACCCCTCTACTGTCAGTCATGGATGAGCTTGACGCTCCACCCACCATCGAGGAGCTCAGCAAGGCGATAGACTCTATCTCAAACGGCAAGGCTCCGGGCAGTGACAACATCCCCCCTGAAATCGTCAAAACCGCAAAGGAGAGCTCGCTCTTGAAACACCTCCATGAGCTCCTGTTGCAGTGCTGGGAGGAAGGGGCTGTGCCCCAAGATATGCGTGATGTCAAAATCATCACTCTTTACAAGAACAAGGGGGAGCGGAGCGATTGTAACAACTATCGCGGTATCTCACTCCTAAGCATAGTTGGCAAAGCCTTTGCCCGTGTCGTCCTCAACAGACTACAACTACTTGCCGAACGTGTGTATCCAGAGGCGCAGTGTGGATTCAGAGCAACCAGGTCAACCATAGATATGGTCTTCTCTATGAGGCAGCTGCAAGAAAAGTGTCGGGAGCAGAGACAACCCCTCTTTTTGGCCTTTATTGATCTGACCAAGGCTTTTGACTTGGTCAGCAGGGATGGACTGTTTGCCCTCCTCCAACGAATTGGATGTCCCCCCAAGCTTTTGAGCATGATCAAGTCATTCCACCAGGACATGAACGGCATTGTCCAGTTTGATAGATTATCCTCAGATCCTTTCCCGATCAAGAACGGTGTGAAGCAGGGTTGTGTTCTGGCTCCTACCCTATTTGGCATCTTTTTCTCCCTGCTTCTGTGCTACGCCTTCCGGGGCTCTGAAGACGGTGTCTTTCTCCACACCAGGAGCGACGGAGGCCTCTTCAACATGGCACGCCTCAGATCAAAGACCAAGGTGCGAAGTGTTCTAATCAGGGAGCTGCTCTTTGCTGATGATGCTGGTCTTGTTGCCCACACCGTGGAAGCGCTCCAGCGTCTCATCAACTGCTTTGCTCGTGCCTGCTCTGAGTTTGGCCTCACCATCAGCCTTAAAAAGACCGAGGTCATGGGCCAGGATGTCAGCAGTGCTCCCAATATCAATATCGGCGACCACACACTTGCGGTGGTGGACAAGTTCACCTACCTCGGGTCGATCATCTCCAGCAATCTCTCCCTAGACGCCGAACTGAACGCCCGTATCGGCAAGGCATCGACGGTGATGGCCCGTCTGGCGAAGCGAGTCTGGGACAACTCTATGCTAACCATCAACACCAAGATAAGAGTCTACATGGCCTGTGTACTGAGTACTCTCCTATACGGCAGTGAAGCTTGGACCCTCTACTCCTGCCAGGAACACCGACTGAACGCCTTCCACCAGCGCTGCCTTCGCAGACTACTGCACATCCCTTGGCAGGACCGTGTCTCCAACATCGACGTCCTGGCCAGAGCAGATGTGCCCAGTATGTTTGCCATCCTGACAAAGAGACGCTTGCGATGGCTTGGCCACGTCAACCGAATGGAGGATGGCCGCATCCCCAAAGACTTACTGTATGGGGAGTTGGCTATTGGAACTAGATCAAAGGGACGGCCAACTCTCAGATTCAAGGATGTTTGCAAGCGTGACCTCAAGGCTGGAGGCTTTAACCCCTCCGACCTGGAGTCAGCCGCCTCCGTCCGCTCCAACTGGCGGACCATCACCCAGGATGTCATCCGAACAGCAGAGGAAAGAAGAGACACTCGCTGGGGGGAGAAGAGACTCCGCAGACAGAGGAGACTGTCGAGACCCCCACTACACTGTGAAGAATTCATCTGCAACGGCTGCGGCAGGACCTGCAGATCCCGTATCGGCCTCTACAGCCACGCCCGATGGTGCAGCTCCCTGAATGATGACCCAAGGCACAAACCCCCCCCATGATCTTTCGAGATCGATGGAGCCAATGATGATGATGATGATATGCATGCATACTTATCACACATACATAACACTATGAGCCATTTATACTTTCCCATTGCATTATAATATACCTGTGCTAGACAATATGATATATTATACATGAATTCAACTCCATATGATAATACATGTGATTACAATGACTATACAGGGATTATAATTTTAGTAGATAGGGCCCTAATAATAAAAAAAAAAATAAATTGAACTCCACTGATAGTTTTAGGTATATAATTTGGCAGATGATTCCACTCCTACATTCCTCTGTATAGGACCGCTCATTTGTGGCATTAGTTTTGACTTTTGGTAAAGTAAAATTATCTGCAGCCGCATGCCTTGTGTTATAACCATGAGTATCTGACTTGATGATTAGATTTTTGTAAAGAATGTAGGAATGAACTGTTCTAGCTGACAATGGTTTTCCAAAGTGTTCCTGAGCCCACGTGGTAATATCCTTTACAGAATGTTGTTTTTTTGTTGGTTTTTTTTGCAGTGCCACCTGAGGGATCGAAAGTTATGGGCCTTCAATGTTTGTTTTTTTTTGGCCTTGCCGCTTACGTTCAGAAATTTCTCCTAATTTTCTGAATCTTTTGATGATACTATGGACTGTAGATGATGAAATCCCGAAACCCCTTGCACCAGTACATTGAGCAATGTTGTTTTTAAACTGTTCGACTATTTGCCCATACAGTTGTCACAAAGTGGTGAACTTTGTGACAACTTTATGGTGAAGGCCTTGCATGTGAATGACTGAGGATTTCGAGGATGCTCCTTTTATACTCTATCATGACACTCACCTGTTTCCCACTAACCTGTTGTGTCATAAATAGCCCATCCGGGGCTGAAAGACAGACCCAGTGGCTGAACTGCAGCAGTGACATTTATTAAATAAAGAAAAATGCAAAACAAACTGTGCAGGACACACAGAAATGCAAACTTAAAGTAACTTACAGAGAACAGGAATGAGAATGGGGTTTGGGAAAAAAAGAGGAAACTAAGCCAGGGGTCTTGGGGGATGCAGGCCCCAAGCGGGATCCAAGGCGGAGCCTTGGTGGGGGGTCTAGGGGGGCAATGCCCCCCATAAGCTAACGAAATCTGGTGTTTTAGAATGTTCAAATGTGGTCTTATATTTAAAGTTAGAAGTAAGTACAAATGCATTTATTGTTTACCTTTTTAATCTGCTGCTGCATCACATGTGTAATCATGTTCAGTACTGTTTTGATTCAGTATCACACTTGATTGAGAAATAGAAAATGTCACTTCCATATTTACATGCCTGTGCTACTACTCTATGAACTTATGTACAGTGGGGCAAAAAAGTATTTAGTCGGCCACCAATTGTGCAAGTTCTCCCACTTAAAAGATGAGAGAGGTCTCCAATTTTCATCATAGGTATACCTCAACTATGAGAGACAAAATGAGAAAAAAAAATCCAGAAAATCACATTGAAGGATTTTTAATGAATGAATTGGTAAATTCCTCGGTAAAATAAGTATTTGGTCAATAACAAAAGTTCATCTCAATACTTTGTTATATACCCTTTGTTGGCAATGACAGAGGTCAAACGTTTTCTGTAAGTTTTCACAAGGTTTTCACACACTGTTGCTGGTATTTTGGCCCATTCCTCCATGCAGATCTCCTCTAGAGCAGTGATGTTTTGGGGCTGTCGCTGGGCAACATGGACTTTCAACTCCCTCCAAAGATTTTCTATGGGGTTGACATCTGGAGACTGGCTAGGCCACTCCAGGACCTTGAAATGCTTCTTACGAAGCCACTCCTTCGTTGCCCAGGTGGTGTGTTTGGGATCATTGTCATGCTGAAAGACCCAGCCACGTTTCATCTTCAATGCTCTTGCTGATGGAAGGAGGTTTTCACTCAAAATCTCACAATACATGGCCCCATTCATTCTTTCCTTTACATGGATCAGTCATCCAGGTCCCTTTGCAGAAAAACAGCCACAAAGCATGATGTTTCCACCCCCATGCTTCACAGTAGGTATGGTGTTCTTTCTCCTCCAAACATGACAAGTTGAGTTTTTACAATAAAGTTCTATTTTGGTTTCATCTGACCATATGACATTCTCCCAGTCCTCTTCTGGATCATCCAAATGCTCTCTAGCAAACTTCAGACGGGCCTGGACATGTACTGGCTTAAGCAGGGGGATACATCTGGCACTGCAGGATTTGAGTCCCTGGTGGCGCAATGTGTTACTGATGGTAGCCTTTGTTACTTTGGTCCCAGCTCTCTGCAGGTCATTCACTAGGTCCCCCCGTGTGGTTCTGGGATTTTTGCTCACCGTTCTCGTGATGATTTTGACCCCACAGGGTGAGCTCTTGCGTGGAGCCCCAAATCGAGGGAGATTATCAGTGGTCTTGTATGTCTTCCATTTTCTAATAATTGCTCCCACAGTTGATTTCTTCACACCAAGCTGCTTACCTATTGCAGATTCAGTCTTCCCAGCCTGGTGCAGGTCTACAGTTTTGTTTCTGGTGTCCTTTGACAGCTCTTTGGTCTTGGCCATAGTGGAGTTTGGAGTCTGACTGTTTGAGGTTGTGGACAGGTGTATTTTATACTGATAACGAGTTCAAACAAGGTGCCATTAATACAGGTAATGAGTGGAGGACAGAGGAGCCTCTTAAAGAAGAAGTTGCAGGTCTGTGAGAGCCAGAAATCTTGCTTGTTTGTAGGTGACCAAATACTTATTTTACTGAGGAATTTACCAATTAATTCATTAAAAATCCTTCAATGTGATTTTCTGGATTTTTTTTTCTCATTTTGTCTCTCATAGTTGAGGTATACCTATGATGAAAATTGGAGACCTCTCTCATCTTTTAAGTGGAAGAACTTGCACAATTGGTGGCTGACTAAATATTTTTTTGCCCCACTGTACAAGTCAATGTTAATGTGTGCATTTGTTAGTGTTACTAGGAATATTAAAAAAGTTGCATATTAGTATATTTTAATATTTGAAAGATAATCTAAGAAAGTAAGTAAAACCTAAAAGATGTTTAATATGTTTATGCAATGACCATAAAGAAATTATGTTTACTAATAAAAGCAAAGATATCTTAGGAAAGACAACCCATCACCACATGACAAAAAAACTTACACATACATTATGTAACTCCTCCTAGTGAAACAAAAAATTATAAATTATATTCAAAATTCTTAGATTGCATTTCAAATTGTGAGAAAATATGTAATAACATTTATCTATTAACAATCAATAATCAGCATTCAAATGCAATTAGTGTTTCAAAACAGGCATGGCATCACAACTTAGACATGCTATTTCATAACAAATTCATCACGCGAAAATTTTCAAGTACATTACTTATAACGAGAAAAAAATCTTACCTCGGAATGTGTCTTCCGATCACTAATTGCTGTAATCGAGGCCGATTGTGATTAAGTTTTCAACCACAACTTCGTTATTTTTACCGATCTTTACAGTCACTGACACAGTTTTTTCGAGCCATTCCCAATGAAACTTGTTCCTTATCCCTTTGTCGATTTCTAAAATTCTTGCTTCGTTGTCTTTCGTGAGTTTTAGGTTCACCATTTTCACAAAACTTTAGTTTATATATGCTTCCTTTAGGCAACATTATTTGAAAGCACTGTATAGATTTTCATTGTTATGCAGATGACACACAATTATACCTGTCAATGAAGCCAGATGATAGTAATCAATTAGCCAAGTTAGAAGCCTGTCTTAAGGAAATCAAAGCTTGGATGACTTGTAATTTCCTGCTATTAAATTCAGATAAGACTGAAGTCATTCTTGTTGGTCCAAAAAACCTTAGAAATACCTTTCCAAATCAAACTTTCAGTTTGGATGCGGTTACTCTTTCTCTTAACAGCTCTGTGAGGAACCTTGGAATTATTTTTTTTTTAATTTTTGATCAAGATCTGTCCTTCAATTCACATATTAAATTTGTTTCTAAGACTGCCTTCTATCATTTGTGTAATATTGCCAAGATTAGGAGCATCTTGTCTCAGAGTGATGCTGAGAAACTGATCCATGCTTTTGTTAGCTCGAGATTAGATTATTGTAATTCTTTATTATCAGGCTGTCCTAAAACATCTTTAAAAAGTCTTCAGCTGATCCAAAATGCTGCGGCAAGAGTTTTAACAGGTACTAGAAAGAGAGATCATATCTCTCCGGTTCTGGCCTCCCTTCATTGGCTTCCCATAGAGTTTAGAATTAAGTTTAAAATCCTTCTTCTTACTTACAAAGCTCTACACAATCAGGCTCCTTTTTATTTAAAAGATCTGATACTACTATATTATCCTAACAGAGCACTACGCTCCCAAAATGCAGGATTACTTGTAATACCTAGAATCTCCAAAAGTACAATGGGAGGCAGAGCCTTCAGTTATCAAGCTCCTCTCCTGTGGAATCAGCTGCCAATCTGGATTCGGGAGTCAGACTCGAGCTCTGTTTTTAAGAATAGGGCTAAAACCTACCTTTTTGATATAGCCTACAATTAGGGAGGGATCATGTGTTTCTGAACCCTCCCTTAGTTATGCTGCTAATAGGTTTAGTCAGCTGGGGGACCTCCAATAATGCACTGGGCCTCACTCCTTTCTTCACTCTCAATGAAATATTTTTTTTTGCTGGTCATTAACATCTGTTTGTTCTCTCCCATAGATTGAGTCCCCACCGTGCTGTTTGCTCTCTACATGTCTGTTCTTTTCATCTTCTCTGTCCCCTCACCCCCCAGCCAGTCGCAGCAGATGACTGCCCCTCCCTGAGCCTGGTTCTGCTGGAGGTTTCTTCCTGTTAAAAGGGAGTTTTTCCTCTCCACCATCTCCAAGTGCTTGCTCACAGGGGATCGCCTGATTGCTGGGGTCTTTCTGCAACTGTGGGGGTTCCCCCTACAGTTTGGTAGTGCTATGAGATGACTGTTGTTGTGAAATGGCGCTATATAAATAAAGTTGAATTGAATTGAAATCGGGAAAACTTGGTTGATTATTTTGAACTGTCCGCCATTTACATTTCGCCTCACGTGTTGGATATGACAAAGGAAGTTAACAAAATCGCCGATTGGTTGCTTCAATAAGTATCAGCCAATCAGTGGCCTTGTTACATTACATTACTGATCTCGCTGGGTAGCACGTTCTGCACTGTGGATTTTAGCAGCCGATTGAAAATACGACTCGCCAGTCATAACATACCTCACCCCCCTCACCCCAAAATTTTCTCCTTGAATTTAGACGATTCACGAGAATGACCCTAGACATGATCAAATCCGCAGAATTCCGCGGATCCGCGGAAAATTCTCATCCCTGAGAGAAGGACTCTCCAGAGCCGAGATTGCACTGTGAGAGGAAATAAGGGAGGATTACTCCATCAGACGTGAGGAATCAGTCCTTAGACATAAGACAATTGACAATGCTGCCGCAGTGAGAAAATGACCAGGCAGTCTTTAAAAAGTTGGCAGTCGATGAGCGACAGGTGACCTGATTGTGTAACTGCTCACAGCTGAGATGGCAGAAGAGCAGACAGTGAGCAGCTGGTGAGAGTGTCTGGAGAAAGAGGAACGGCTCTAGTCACAAACCAAAATATATACAGAAACTAACAAAATCATACTAACAGACATACAATAAAATAACAGTCTGAGCTTTAAGGAAACATGCGCTCAGACTCATAATAGAGCCCACCCTTTAAGGGGTGGATTCCAGACACCCCCAGGTAACCCCAAAAATGATCCCCCCCCCCCCCCCCCAGAGAGAGGGTACAGCAAAAATCAGGTGGGGGAAAAGCTTAGGAGGGAAAAAGCACGGAGCCCGCCCAGGACCCACGCTACGGCAGTCCCCTAGGCCCCCTAGGCCGAAGAACTAAGCTGTTCGAGTGGCTGGCCGAAGTCCCAGGCCAGACAGACATCAAGGTGATATGAATCGGGTGGCCTGTCGGAGAATATGGGCCACCCAACCCAGCGGCTCAGTCTATCAGGTGGCCAGCCGGAGTTCTTCAGCCACCAAGACCGGAGGGGTGACCCAGGTGGTGGCTCCCCCATGGGGAGGCCTAATGAAGGGCCGAAGGGGGGGAACCACGATGGTGTCAGGTGGTGGGAGAGGACCCACGATGGCATCTGGCAATGGAGAGGAAACCATGACAATGTTGGGCAGAGGAGAGGAGGTCTCGACATCATCATGTTCCTGTCTTTTAATATCACTGCGATTCCAGGTTAACTGTCATCATTTTCACTGTGACCCATTACTACCACAACAGACAGGGTTAAATTTGCTCCGCTGCTTTTTTTTTTTTTTTTTTTTTTTTTTTTTTTTAACAACTTCTTTGGAAAAAATGAGCTTGTAGTTCAGTGGATTAGTGGAAGCTGGAAGAAAAAGAAAATCATTTAATTGTAGAACCCCACAAAGGAGCAAGTGTAAAAATCATCTGCTCAGAGAATGGTGGCACTTTTGGCTGCCTGGAAATCCTCATTAATTACAAAGATGTGCCTGCTTTTATATCATGAGTCAATGATTCTGCAGATAAACATATTCAGGACACGAGTTAGGCTGTACACAAATATTCACTTATCCAGATATGTGTTCATTACACTGGTGTTTAGCTTTCAAATTTGGTATTCAGATATTCTGCTTTTACCCCCAAAACTGTTTGTTTTATGAGTTATTGGCTCATATAACTCAACTGGCTTATAACTGGCTAATATATATTTTAACTGTTGACCAGTATCACTTAATCTTATCCTACACTTTATTACATGTATAGTTTATTTCTCTTATCTTATCATGTTTAATGTTGCAGCATTGTACCGAGACAAATTCCTAGTTTGTGTACTACATGAACAATGGCAATAAACCTGATTCTGATTCTGATTCTGATTCTATTGACTGAAAAATGGTGTTTGTGGGTTTTAACTGGCTGAACCCACAAGGGTCACGGCCTGGGACGTAGCATCACCCGCGGTGGCTCCGGTTCAGAGTTCTGCAGCACCTGTAGTGGCTCTGGGCCAGGCCAGTGCTGCACCCGCAGTGGACCCAGACTGGGCCATCGCTGCACCCGCGGTGGACCCCGGGCTGGGGCGTGGTGCCTATGGCGGGCCTAAGCTACAGCACAACACTCATGTTGGACTAACACTGGGGTGCAGCACCCACGAGGGTCCCCGACCGGGATGCAGCACCCATGGAGACTCAGACCGAGGAGGGACCCACACGACTGCCTCAGGCAGAGGGGAGGCTGCACCCACGGAGGTTCCAGGCTGAGACGGAACACCTGCGACGACCTCCGCAGGGGGAGCTGGACCCACAACATCCTCAGGGGGCGAGCCTGGACCCACAGAGTCATCTGGCAGTGGTGGATCTTTTCTGGCAACCCTGGGAGAACGTTCAGAAAAGACAGGCAGAGGTACAGGGTCAGGGTCACTGGCAGTGGCGGAGCCTGGTGAGGTGAGCTCAGTTGCAGCTGGTGGCTGCACCTGACTCTCCTCACCAAGAGCCAGGCAAGATTTCTCCAGGACAGAAAAGAGAAAAACAAAAGAAAGCACTTGCCTGAGCTCGAGGTCCACCACTGTCCAGGACTCTGTCGTTCCAGACGACAACGTCTTGGGCCCAGTCCATTGGAGGTCCAGCTCTGGTACCAACTCTGCTGCTGCAGCCTCCGCAGGTGGCAAGATGGTGGTTGCAGTCCTTGTCTCCCCAGATGAAGGAGCCCACGCTGGTGGCTCATCCGGTGTGGCAGCTGGGGGTCGGCTCCGCGCTGGCACTGGGATTGGGTCCTCCAGGGCCACAGGCTCCTCCATCGCCTAGCGGCTCAGTTCAGGGACCAGCGGGCACTCAGGGACAAATGGATGGGACACGGAGAGGGCAGGCGAGGAATTATTTCCTGCAGCAGGTGGGGAGAGCTCAGGGGACTGTATTTCCTGAGTTTCTCTACCAGGAATCAGGCAAGGCATATCATAATAAATTGACATGGAATGAAATGAAACTTGCCTGTCACCCCGGGGTGCGATGTTATCTACTGCAGCAGGTGAACAGTCATCCCTCTCCATGTCTGTGGTTAGCTTGGGCCCCTCTGAGGCTTGTGGAGGAGCCGCCCCTGTAGTCATGGAGGTGGACGTAGCCGGAGAAAACATGGAGGACCTCTCGGCAGCAGGAGGACACGTCACGGGGACAGAAGTTGCAGCAGCAGCGGAGAGCATACGGGACAGCTGGCGAAGGAGAAGGACAGAGAGGAACTGCTGCAGGAATTGTTGGGCTCGGTGTATGGGAAATGGCTGCCGAAGAGGCGGCGGAATTTCTCTGGCGGTCCGGAGCAGGACAACGTTGCCACCATGGAGCTGACGGAGCAGGCAAGGAGGAGGCAGATGGCATTGTGGGAGAGTCTTATCACCCGAGGATGGAAGCGCACGCTGGATTTGACTTCCAGCAAGTTGGCTACTCTACTCCAGCACGGCATCTCGTCCTTGTGGAATGAGCAGTTTCGAGCACCGATCGCCATATCTTCGATCATGGAGACAAACTCCAGCTCATCCAGACTCCACTTCCTCCTCCTCCAGTCTTGTGTGGCTTTAGGAGACATGACAGCTCCGCTGGACAGGTGAGAAGAGAAAAAAAAAAGCACAAAAAGGTGAAAAATATCCACTACTACAGCAGCTGGATCTTATTATGGCGGCAGCATTCTGTCATAAATAGCCCCTCCGGTGCAGAAAGACAGACCCAGTCGCTTAACTGCAGTAGTGACATTTATTAAATAAAAGAGAATGCAAAACAAACTGTGCAGGACACACAAAAATGCAAACTTAAAGTAACTTACAGAGAAGGACTCTCCAGAGCCGAGATTGCACTGCGAGAGGGAATAAGGAAGGATTAGTCCATCAGACGTGAGGAATCAGTCCTTAGACAGAAGACAATTAACAATGCTGCCACAGTGAGAATTTGACCAGGCAGTCTTTAAATAGTTGGCAGTCAATGAGCGGCAGGTGTGCATCCCCTGAGTGAGCAGGTGACCTGATTGCGTAACTGCTCACAGCTGGGATGGCAGAAGAGCAGACAGTGAGCAGCTGGTGGGAGTGTCTGGAGAAAGAGGAACGACTCTAGTCACAAACCAAAATATATACAGAAACTAACAAAATCATACTAACAGACATACAATAAAATGAAAGTCTGAGATCTGAAGAAACATGCGCTGAGACTCATGAGATGTTCACCTGTGGAATGTTCCAGAAAGGTGTTTATCAGTTTGAACATTGAATATCTTGTCTTTGTTGTGTATTCAATTGAATATACACTACCGTTCAAAAGTTTGGGGTCACCTCAGACAATTTTGTGTTTTCCATAAAAAGTCACACTTTTATTTACCACCATGAGTTGTAAAATGAATAGAAAATATAGTCAAGACATTGACAAGGTTAGAAATAATGATTTGTATTTGAAATAATAATTTTTTCCTTCAAACTTTGCTTTCGTCAAAGAATCCTCCATTTGCAGCAATTACAGCAATGCAGACCTAACATGATTGCACAAGGGTTTTCTAATCATCCATTAGCCTTCTGACGCAATGAGCAAACACATTGTACCATTAGAACACTGGAGTGATAGTTGCTGGAAATGGGCCTCTATACACCTATCTAGATATTGTACCAAAAACCAGACATTTGCAGCTAGAATAGTCATTTACCACTTTGCCAATGTATAGAGTGTATTTCTGATTAGTTTAAAGTTATCTTCAATAAAAAAAAGTGCTTTTCTTTCAAAAATAAGGAAATTTCTAAGTGACCCCAAACTTTTGAACGGTAGTGTAGGTTGAAAAACATTTTCAAATCCATGTATTCTGTTTCTCTTTTCATCTTACAGAATGTCCCAACTTCACTGGAATTGGGATTTGTAGAAGGCAACGTTACGGCAAACACCCCCAACCACCCCCACGGTCTTGGATGGGTCATCACTCACCCGCTGCCCTCTACCCCCACCCACCCACAGGGCAGCTCCTGTGACTCTTAACTAGGACTCCAGTCCATCCGCTGCTGCAGCCCCACAGCTAACATCTTTATTAGGCCCTCATTAGCAGCCTTCCTATACAAATTTATTCACTCGCAGATTACAAAACCAGGCTCTGGGGTGGGAAACCACAGCCCGGTAAATCATTAATTGATGATCCTGCAATTCCACTCCCTGCTACTTTTTTTTTTCCCTCTCCGAGCTGTGTGACTCAAACTAACAACCAGAAGATCCTTTTTCCTAATGAAGGAGTCGGCAGAAAAGCTCACTCTCTCTTTCTTTAAATGACCTTGTCCCAGTCCATTCCTCCCTTAAAGCTAAACATATTTATTTTGCAGGGTGGTCTCAAAGTCATCATTTTCGGCTAAGCAAAGGCGGAATAGTTTATATTAAAGGCCTTTGTCTCACAGGGTTTAACAAAGGTGCTGGGGGATTAGGCTGTGCTGAACTGGGTACTATAAGTAGGGTAGGGGGTCTGAAAGACACTGGAATAATACTTCTGCCTCCCAATAGGGGAGTAATTTCCTTGACTGGATGGGGTTTCGCAGAAAGGCGTGGGCTTTCTATTTCTGGGCAAAAAGATCTCATTCACACATAGAGATCCTGCTGAGGTGAGGCTCTTCTTTCTCTTTTTTTAGACCGCACAAATCTGGAGTTTTCCTGTCCATTTTGTCTGCTCGGCTCACTCCATTAATTTCCCCCGACGCTCCGCTGAATCCCGCCGTAATGATGACAATTAACCTGGAATCGTGGCGATATTAAAAGACAGGAATCGGCGCGCATCAGCCAGCCGCGAATGCTAATTGACTTGATTGTTATTAATTTTGACATTACATTCCAATTAAAGATTGCAAAACACTGATTTCATTTTCTTTTCATTTTATGGTTGGAGATTAAGGGGGCATTGATCACACCTGAATGACTCAGTGTGTCTGTAGCTAATTAAAGACGGAGATCACAATTAAGATAATGAGTCGAAGTTTCCAAACGGAACACGCAAACAGTTTTTTAACCCCGTCAGTCTGGGGCAGATTGGTTTTAACCACTCAGTGTGTGGAGCAGAGAGCAGTAGGCGATTTATTCTTTTAACAAAGGGGTTGGAGGGTATTCACCAATTTAGCAGGAGGAATAAATGTAAATTAAATACAAATTCTCAAAGATAAAAGTGCAAAGATATAGAAGATGCTAACTTAAAAATTAAAAAAGATGCCAAATTAAAAAATCACAACTTGTAATTTAATTACAAAAAGTTGCAAATGTATGAAAAAATATAACTTTTTAAGAAATAAGCTGTACATTTACAAGGAGGAAAACTACAAATTCATGAGAAAAAAGTCAAAATTTTTTAAGAAAAAATGTTGTAACATTACAAGAAAAGCAATGGACATTTTTGAGAAAAAAAAATCACAAATTTTTAAGAATAAAGTTGCAATTTTTTTGAGAAAAAGTCACAAATTTTTGAGGAAAAGGTTACAAATATAAGAGAAAAAAGTTGCAATTTTTTTGAAGTAAAAGGTCACAAATTTACAGGAAAAAGTTGCACATTTCAAGAAAAGAAACGCAAATTTTTGAGGAAAAGTTGCAAATTTGTGAGGAAAAGTCACAAATTTATCAAAAAAGTTGCAAAAAATTGCAGAATTATGAGAAAAGTCACAAATTTTAAGAAAAATCTGCAAATTTATTAGAGAAAAGTCAGTTTTTTAAAGAAAAAAACTTGCAAATTTGGGATGGCAATTAAGGTGACTAAGATCTGAAGAAAATAACAATATAAGCTTTGCTTGGAGTGAGCCTCGTGGTACCAGTGTTAGCTTGAGGGCTAATAGAGAGCCTAAGTCCCGCTCCCTATACATCTGCATATGGGACCTAAAATCAAAAAAATTCTCCATTGAAACGAATGGCAAGAGCAAAATTATGTTTTGATCCCGATTGAATTTTGTCACGAGGTACACATATGTTTGTCAATTTAAAAGAGAATTTCCCACGTAAATAACAGTGTAGGTTGCTTTCTAACTGTTAAGGTGCAAGGCTATGAAAATACATAAATTAAAAACTACAAACACAGAGTGTTACAAACACAGAGCACCAGTGTGGAGAGTGTGGGAAATGAGGATGCAGGTTTACGAACAGACGAAGTTTATTAACACTTTCACATCAGTCATACGCAGAAAAAGCATGATACAGCCAAGCACAGTTTCTCCTTATATCCCAACAGATCATCTCACCTCTGCATGACATTTCACATCACACTGCATGACATCTAACAACACAATACATTCCCCTTGAACCCCCGTCTCCCTCTTCTTGCCAACTCCCCATGATGCCCCTGACTATTGTCCTCTTATGTTTAACCACTGCATCCTGGCTGAGACGCTGTCTGACTCACCCTAGTCTCTACAATATACATTTTGTGTCCGCTACCCCCCCTCCCCCCAGACAGCATTTCAGTCCGCACATCTTTTGGGCTTCAGTCTCCTCCCATATCTGCTGTAATGGGGGTCTCTGTGCCGGCGGGGGGCTGCTGGATGTGTGTCTGACTGCGGGTGGGCCATGGCAAGGGGGGGGGGGGGAATCCACTTTGCCCGTGTGGTAGCTCCTAACACCAACACAAAGAAGTGACTCTGTCCCCGGTGATTGGGGCTCGCCGGAGGAACTAACCGAGGCAACAGTTGGATGGGAGCTGGATCGGAGTTCAAGTACAGCGGTGGTAGGAGACAGGGACCACTGGAGGACCACCAGGGCCCCAGCCGGATAGGAGCCGGAATCGGAGCCCAGTTACAGCGGCGGGGCTCAGCGGAGGAACTACTGAGGCAGACGGCGGTAGGTGGTGGGGCTCAGCGGAGGAACTACCGGGACCCCATCTGGACAGGAGCAGGATCGGAGCTCAACTACAGCGGCGGTGGGCGGCGGGACTCTGTGGAGGAGCGGCTGGTACCCAGGCTGGACAGGAGCCCAATTGCAGCGGGACTAGCAGCGGAGGGGGCTAGCTGAGGCCCAGCTGGATTCGAGGTCGGTCAGATCGGATACCGGCGACACCAGCAGAGATTGTTTTACTATCAACAGGTCAGTAAAAATGCCACCAATGAAGGAGGAAATGGAAGAGATCAAAAAATCTCTCAACTTCTTGTCAGAAGAACTGACCAAAGTGGCTAGTCAGCAGGCTAAAATATTAGGGCTAATGGAAGAGGTCCGAGAATTAAAATTAACAATTAAGGAAAAAGACAAAAAAATTGCAGACTTGGAGCGACAAGTCGAGGATCTTGAACAATGTTCTTGTAGGGATGATCTAATTATAAGTGGACTAAACATTAAATATCAATCATATGATCATGCTACAGCAGGAATGAGAGGTGAGGAGGCTCCCCTGAGTGAATCAGTCTTCCTGGAAAACCAGGTGCTTCAGTTCCTAGAAAGTAGAAATATAAAGGTTGAAGCAAATGCAATTTCAGCCTGTCATGCTTTACCCAGAAAGGATAATAAAACAAAGAAATCAATTGTGATGCACTTTGTGAACAGAAGGGTAAAGAATGAAATACTGAGGCAGGCCAGAAAGCTACGGGGAACAGAAGTTTACCTAAATGAACATCTAACAAAAACTAATGCTGAAATAGCACGGCAAGCACGGATGCTGAAAAGACAAAATAAGATACAGGCAACATGGACAAGAAATTGTAGAGTTTGGATCAAACTAAATGGAACACCTGAGGAAGCAAAGAGTATAATAATCAGAGAGATTACTGACTTAAATAAATATAGATGAACACTGATAAAGAAAATCAAGAGACTATGATAATCCATATCCACACATGTCATGTGTCCATGTCCACATGTCCATGTCAATGTACTTTTAAAAAAAAAAACCCTAAACAAAACAAACAAAAAAACTTATGACTGATTTGAGTAGACATCAATTGGAGGAAGTCACTTGACACAGAGTGAGGAAATTCAAACTCTGAAAATATGCCATTATGCAGAACATAAACTACAAGAGATGGAGAATGACATTGATCCTGATAGAGCAATGGCAAGAACCAAGCAGACCGCCCGTAAATCTACTGGAGGAAAAAGCCCCCAGGAAGCAGCTGGCCACCAAGGCTGCTCGGAAAAGCGCTCCGGCCACCGGCGGAGTGAAGAAGCCTCACCGTTACAGGCCCGGTACCGTGGCTCTGAGAGAGATCCATCGCTACCAGAAATCCACAGAGCTGCTCATCTGTAAGCTGCCCTTCCAGCGCCTGGTGAGGGAGATCGCTCAGGACTTCAAGACCGACCTGCACTTCCAGAGCTTCGCCATCATGGCTCTGCAGGAGGCCAGCGAGGCCTACCTGGTGGGTCTCCTTGAGGACACCAACCTGTGCGCCATCCACGCCAAGAGGGTCACCATCATGCCCAAAGACATCCAGCTGGCCCGCCCCATCCGCGGAGAGAGAGCTTAGACTTTCTGCTGCACATCCACCAACCACAATGCTCTGCACTGTGTGTCTATATATATATATTTATATTAATATGTACATATGTATACTAGCTGCTCTTGTCTTTTCTTGCCTTCTGACTGTTGCTCTGAGTGTTGCTATCCCTGTGCTGTTGCAATCCTGGAATTTCCCCATTGTGGGACTAATAAAGGCTTATCTTATCTTATCTTATAACCACTTCTTCAATAATATTCATAATCATTGTGAATATTACACTGAAAAGCAATTCAAAAGCCAAGTGCAACTAGATGATAAACTATCAATAATACACTTCAACAGCAGAAGTCTTAATAAAAACTTTCCACAGATTCAGGACTATTTAAAACAGCTAGACAGAAAATTTACAGCTATCGCAGTCTCTGAAACTTGGCTTAATGAAGAGCAGGCTCCTCTGATGGCAATAGAGGGATATCAGATGTTTCATATTAACAGATCTAAACAAAAAGGTTGGTGTTGCACTGTATATTGATGACCTGTATAGGTGTAAGTATATCAGAGGAGTTATTGTCTAATTTGACCTTGTTGGATTTTCTTTCCCCCTTTGATATATTATTCTGTTTCTTTTTTAATCTCTACTTTTAATCTATCAGAAATAAAGATTCATTCAAAGATGGACAGAGCTTACGTCATCTTTGCAAGCGCGCCCAGGGGAAAGTAACTCACAGTCCTCTGGATCAGCTGCAGTTCTCACAATACAAAACAATACCTTTTTGCTGTTTTTTCTCCTATTTGGATCCTTCTTTCATAGGTCAGGAAACAGGAGGCGAGGTTTCAGTAATCTCCCGCCATGATTGTATTTAGCGATGTGGGATGATGGGAGTTGTCCACTAATTATTGAATCAAAAACTAAATATTACTATGTTATTTGTATGACAGCAGACAACTTTAATTACATGGAAAATTATCTTTTAAATTGACAAACATCATATGTGTAACTGGTGGCAAAATTTGATCGGGACCAAAAGATAATTTTGCTCTCGCCATTCATTTCAATGGAGAATGTTTTCGATTTAAGGTCCCATATGTGGAAGTGGAGGGGGCGAGACTTAGGCTCAAGTAGCTCAGGTACTAATAGGCTACCTTTAGCACCACCCCCTCCATCTACATGACGGACAGCTAAGCGGGCCAGTAATAAAGCAGTGGGTGGGTCTTCAGGACGGCGGTGGGTTTGCTTTTCTAGTTGTGACTGATGATTTACCCGGAAGAGTCAAAGTTTCTGGCGTTTCTGGGAGAGAAAAACAAGCTAATGGCTGTGGGTTTTTTTTGTTTGGTTGGTTTTTTTTAAGAAAATTGACTGTTTTGAAATTTTTCCGATAATTATGCGAGCAGTAGACTCATTTCAGCCAGTTTAAACCCACAAACACCATTTTTCAGTCAATGACCCCCAAAACAAACAGTTTTGGGGGTAAAAGCAGAATATCTGAATACCAAATTTGAAAGCTAAACACCAGTGTAATGAACACATATCTGGATAAGTGAATATTTGTGTTCAGCCTAACTCGTGTCCTGAATATGTTTATCTGCAGAATCACTGACTCATGATATAAAAGCAGGCACATCTTTGTAAATAATGAGGATTTCCAGGCAGCCAAAAGCGCCGCCATTCTCTGAGCAGATGATTTTTACACTTGCTCCTTTGTGGGGTTCTACGATTAAATGATTTTCTTTTTCTTCCAGCTTCCACTAATCCACTGAATTACAAATTAATTTTTCCAAAGAAGTTGTTTAAAAAAAAAAACAGCAGCCAAGGAGCAAATTTAACCCTGTCTTTTGTGAATGTTTTCCGCAGAGCAAACACTGAACTAGTCACCCACGTCTATTTCTTTTGCTACTCCACGCCATCAAGGGTGGCTCTAACTTTTAAAACGTGTTCCGCACACAGGAAGAGGACAAAACTTTTGCAGTCCTAAATAAAATTTAGAGCAGCTTAGTGTACGTTGACAGGAGGCGTGAGTAATGCTTTGTGCGCCTGCACAGATGTATTTAGAGTGGTTGGAATTCAGCGGTAGTAATGGGTCACAGCTAAACGCCTCAAAATGCAACAGCAGTGACGGTTGGAAAAGATTAATCATTCTGCAAAAGCCTGGATGGTATTCGCTAAATGCATGATATCTATTTATTGTGCTCCATAAAGCCAATTTAGCAGTTATAGCAAAACAGTGCTTGAAGATGATAAAAGTTTGGAGCTGTTGCAAAATGCACGGTGCTAGGCTTTATGCAGCACACGTAAGTCGGGCCAGTGTCAGTAAGTTTGCATAGTAACACATCTTGTAGAGGCCGTTTGCACATTGACAAGACATTGGCTAGACGTCCCAGTGCAAACTGTACATTGGGCAGACGTACTGTATGTGTGCTGTTGGGGACGCCACACTGAGTGTAGCGGGATATTTATTTTTGTAAATTCTTTTTTAGCTCATTTCACGAAGGTTAACCAAACTAATGCTGCAGTACGGTGTCCCCTCGTCCAGCCACGTTTTGTGCGAACCATTGCATCTCCTAGGCATTCATCCGGATGTTCACAAAAAATGATCCTCAAGTGAGTCTGCGTCCAGGTTATGCTCATTTCAAGTACAGGGCACAAAATGCAGGAGATCTGAGTTTTTAAGGGTTTTTGCCCCCCCCCCCCCAAAAAAAAAAAAAATAATAGTGACTCCTCCTAAGCAATTGGTTGGTCACCAAATTCAAACACAATGGACCTCACTGATCAAGTGTGCAAGTTACCCATGCCATGGGCACTAACATCCTCCCATACCGTCACAGATGCTGGATGGTCTTTTTTGTCTTTAGCCCAGAGGATGCAACATTAATGATTTCCAAAAATGAAATGTGGGCTCGTCAGACTGCAGCACACTTTTCCACTGTGCGTCAGTCCATCCCAGATGAGCTTGGGCCCACAGTAACTTCCAATGTTTCTGGGTGTTGTTGCATGGTAGAGTTTTAACTTGCACTTGTAGATGTAGCAATGAACTGTGTTAACTGACAAGAGTTTTCCAAAGTGTTCCTGAGCCTACGTGGCAACATCCTTTATAGAATGATGTTGCTTTTTTATGAGTGCCACCTGAGGGATCAAAGGTTTTTGGCCTTGCCGCGTACGTGCAGAAATTTACTGTAGATGATGGAATCCCTAAATTCCTTGCAGCTGTACGTGCAGGAATGTTTTTCTTAAACTGCTGGTCTATTTGCCATGTGGTTGTTCACAAAGTGGTGAACCTCACCGCATCCTTGCTTGTTAACGACTGAGCATTTCGGGGATATTCTATATACTGTTATGTCACTGCAACAAATATTATGGTGGATTGAATCAGAAAATATAAAAAAAACTGTTATTTGATGGCATAGAGAGAACAGAGTGGAATATTTAGCATTAGAAATGTTGTTTGTTTTTTTTTTACTTTTGTGACTGAGCTCTGGGTTTTTAAATAGCAGGGTTAGGGTTCACCCTATGATTGACTGATCAATTCCTCCTACATGAGCATGTGATGTAACCTCATGAAGCCCTTTAATACCAGGATGGAAGAAGCCAGTAAGCTCAGGCTTCAGCTTTAACACCATCTTTACCAACCAATGGTTATGCCACGGTCTGCAGGTCACCGATTGACCCCAAACCTCGTGTAACATCAGCTGCTTACTTCATCTTCCTCCCCACTTCCATCCCGACAAAGGAAACTCAACACTTCTGACCCATGTAAGAGCATTAGAGTAGAGGGCAGCAAAACTTGCAAATTTATCTGGGATTAATGAGTCATTTGTGAAACAGGATGCTGGCGCCATTTGCACCAGTAGTGCTCGCAAATCACTTTAGCGGAACGGACCTCGGTGCCGCTAACTCGCCCCATCCACCGGCCCAGAAATCAACAGTCTAACTCTATTTCTCCAAGCATAAATGACTCTATTTCCTGCCCAGACAGCAAATATTGGAATTGAATGTAAATCATGAGGTCCAGAATTGTCCAATAGGGACAAATGAGGGATTATGGAAGTGGTTTATTTGCCACAAATGGACTGATTCTCCTATTAAGCTTCCCTATAAGTGATGAGTTGGTGGATTTCCACACATTGTGGTCATGTCTGTCATAATCATCTGAAGTTAGTGCGGTAGAATCCCCCTTGCTCCCTCCTGCTGCTTAATTTTGTCGTTTCTCGCAATGGCAAGTTGTCATAATTGAGTTCGGTAAACAAGGTTTGTGTGACTTCGAGTGTCTTTTACTTGTTTCCCAATGTGAGCAGTTTAGCAAAAACAAATGTCTCTTGCCCAAAGATGCTGGGATATGCTCCAGCACCCCCGCGACCCGAAAAGGATTAAGCGGAAGAAGATGAATGAATGAATGAATGAATGAATGAAACTTAAAAAAAGGAGTAATACGTGCTGTGATATAAATGCGGTGTTATGCTTTTGTTTTGTTTTAAGATCGAGTCTTCTCGGGAATTTCTTCCTTTCTATAGCTTGTACAGGACAGGGGTCACCATGCCTCTCTGCCTGCCAACAGTATGTTGTTGTTGGGTTTTTCCCTCCTCCGTTCCATTATTGCTGAGCACCAAGCTGGACGGCAGGAAGTTCCACTTTTACATGGTCTTTGGCATGACCTGGTTGGGATTTAAACCCTGGCCTCCCCGTTTGTGGGGCAGATGTTCTACCCCTAGGCCACCACTCCAGTCACCTAGGCCACCACTTTGTTCAAACGCTCTGCTCTGGTTATGATCTTAACAGACATTGTGGGAGTTTTGACACGGCCTCTAAAGAAAGCGAGGAAAAAGTGACTGAAGCATCATTTTTGCATTTATCATTTTTATCTTTTTGTACATTTTCTCATTTTGCATCTCCACCACCTGTTACTGTTGAAATCCCGTATATGCCCCTTACACAAGGGTGGAGATCGTTGAACAATGAAAAAAATGGCTAAGGTCTCTCAGTGATCTCTCAATGATCTTCCACGGTCACCACAGTTTTCTCAAAGTTTTGACTCGGTTCAAAGCAGTCTTGCAACAATCTTTAAAGGAAGTGATCTCTCAAGGAGTTCTCACTGATCTCACCAATCTCTCAATGATTTCCCAGCAATGTCTGCCATTGTCTTTCAGCAAACTCTATTGGTATTTCATTGGACACTCAGTCATCCATCGCTGATCTCTCAGCTGGGGTTCATTGAAAAATCACTGCAAGATCATTGGGAAGTCAATGGGATCATTGAGCACTCCTTGAGCATTTGATGGGAGATTGCTTCCCTTTGCAATATGTGAAAGAGAGTTTTGGACCGAGTCAAAACTTTGAGAAGACCATGGCGACTGTGGAAATCACTGGAAGATTACTGAGAGACCTTGGTGATCACTCAGAGGTCTTTGAAAGATTGTGAGAGATCTGGCCTTCTCTGAACTACATCCATGTCTGTGTATAGGGGCAAGAAGAGCACTAGAAACCTTCCAAATGCTCAGCAACCTCTTTGATCACCCAGGAAACTCGAGAGTTGGAGCTTGATGAGATTGAGTGTTCCTTGAGCTCTTCTTGACCGCTCCACACTCTCATTGATCTCCCAATGATCTCACAGCGATCTTTTAATGAACTACAAATGTTTCCACCCCGAAGGTAGAGATGGCTGAGAGATCAGTGCAGGATTGCTGAGCATTTAATGAAAGACCAATAGAGTTGAATGCCCATGGAGAGATCATTTCCTTTTGGAGTTTGCTGAGAGATTGTTTTGGAATGAGTCAAAGCAATCTCTCAACTGTGGAGATCACTGGAAGATCATTGAGAGATCTTGGCGATCCCTGAGAGATTATTGAAAGATTGTTGTGTGATTTGGGCTTTATGTTATCTTTCAATGATCTCTCAACAGTTTCCATCCCTTTGTAAAGGGGGTAGAAGAGCACTAGAAACCTCCCAAATATATATACTATATTATTTACCTATTTGGTCACCAAACAAACTCTGCATTATCCCTCAGCAATCTCTGTTGGTCTCCTAGTGATCTCTCAAGGATCTTTCAAAAATCTCTAGAGATTCCCAAACATTTACATAGAAAAGCGTTCTTTGAGGCTTTAGGAGATCGTTCAGAGATTGGGCCAATTTTTGATCTCGCAACGGTCACCCAACAATCTTGGTTACAAATTTAAACTCTGTCACTGTTAAGTGAATTTTGTTATATTTCTACGCTGAGGTGCCTGGATCAGTCTCTCCAAGAACCAGCTCGTTTACTCATCCAGGGATTTAAGACGTGCGCGTGTCCATTCCTGTATTATTCTCTCGAGCCATTTTTTTTTTTTTTTTGCTATAATGAATGAATCCAGTGACACCCAGCTCATCTTTATAAAATTGCTGACATGCTTTAATTGTCAAAGTGTGGAGGCACTCTGTGTTGGGGGTTGGGGGTGGGGGGGTTGTTGTAGTAGTTTCAAACAGCTCATTAAAAACAATGCCCGTGTGTGTGTGTGTGTGTGTGTGTGTGTATATATCTGTGTATGGGTAATTACACATTTTGCCTTGGATTTCCTTCAGATGCAAAAAGGCTGACCTGAATTCCTTAATGACTAAAACCCCGACTCCGCGCTGGTCCGGCAGACATCTCCATGCGGTGACGTTGCGGTGCGGCTGAAAGGGATCCTGCCTAATTAGATGGAACATCCTGATGCAACGGGGGCATCCCGGGGAGCGGGCGGTGAGACGTTCATTTGATTAGAGTGGCAGTCTATTTGTTATTGGATGGGGACGAGCCGCACTTACCTTCACAGGCACTAATGCGGCGAATATGATATAGCCTTTATTTTTTATTCATTTTTACTCCACTTTTAATAGAATATCATTAATGGATGGGAAGTACAACCCCACGCTAACAGTAAAGTTCTGGATAGCAAAGTTTCTGCTTTAATTAACTCTAATCCTCAAGTCAAAGCAAGGTTCTCATCAAATTAGTATAAGGAAGAATATCACATTGTAACAACCCTAAATATGGGAGACAGAGTTTAGTAATTATGCATCGCTATAGAGTGATTATGACATTTGAAGTGAGTCATGCTTTAAATGATGCATTACAGTGCACCCGTATTACCCTGAGCAACATTAGCTGCAGATTGATTTTTTTCCCCCCTTTATATTTCTTTCATGCTTTGCCTTGTTAATGCATTCCATTATTATACATAATAAGAGGAAATATATGCTTGGTCCCATCTTTTACTGCGGGGCTTATATACATAAAGATTTGTATCTGCATATGAGCCACTTTTGGTGTAATTTATGACCCACTTCAAAACACGTATTTCCTTTAAATTGCCAACATAGGGTGGAAGTGCAGAAAGAGGTTGGAGTAAAGTACATGGAAGAATGGGGAGGAGACAGAAGAAGGCTTAAAAAAATAGTGTTTCTGCCCTTTTGGTTTCATATATAATTGATGAATCTTACAATGACTATATTTAAATAATGGAAGTGCCCACTAGCCGCGATGATTTCTGAAGCGACAATATTTCTCTAAATGTTCTGAAGCTATTGGCTGTTAGCTATATGCTAATACATAAGTACTGAATGGCACACCAATAGAACCAGAGCTGTTTGTGGCTCTAAACCAGAGAATGCAAAGACAATGGGCCCTCTGAGTCACTAGGGGGCTCCCAAGCTTCAAGTTTACCCTCAGCATTTTTGGTAGGAGAATTAAACTTCAGTTCACCTTTTTGTTTTCTTTCTTCTAATTTGCAACTTTTTTTTTCTTTTAGGGTGTTTGAAGACCTCAAAGTCCTCACCAAGGTTAAAGTGACACTCCACCATTTTTTTTTCTGTTAACATGTCTGTAATATGTTTTTGGTTTTTTTTGACTTACTAAGTGCAAAATCACTCAAATGTCTCATATCTGGATTTTTTTTTTTGCTATAAAGTTTCACTTAAGCCCTGCCCCCCAAAAAAATGTGAGTTTTGACAGGAGTGTTTCTAGCTACATAAGCATTCTTGCTTAGCCTGAGTGGTTATAACGAGTGTTGGGAGTAACGCATTATAAAGTAATGTTACTGTAACGCCACTACTTCTGCAGTAACATGCTGTATGATGAAATTACTGTTTAAAAATTCCATAATACGATACAGTTACTGAAATTTGATCATATGCATTACTCGTTACTCATTTTATTAATATGGATACATATTTTTAGCGCAAATAAATGAATATACAATATGACCCTACCATAGCTGACGCAGCCGTCAGTCAACATGACCTGTTGCAGAGAGCCGAGTCTTCACTACTGAGTGGGGGAAGAAATTAAGCTACTTTGTTTTTGTGGAAATGGATTATTTTTCCTTTATTGCGGCAGTGGCTCAGGAGGTAGAGCAGGTCGTCCAATAACCGCATGGTTGGCAGTTCGAATACTGCTCTCCCCGGAGATCCTGCCGTTGTGTCCCTGGGCAAGACACTTCACCCCTAATTGCTCCTGGTGGGTCTGGAAGCGCTGTGTTAGGTAGCATGCCGCCGTCAGTGTGTGAATGTGTGTGTGAATGGGTGGATAGCAGGATCTGTAAAGCGCTTTGGTCATCAAGAGATGAGAATAAAAGCGCTATATAAGTGAATGCCATTTACCATTAAGGACAAAAGCATATTGGTGGGTTGCAAACTAAGTGCCAGTTGAGACCCACTGCAATCTTAAGAAGTGCTTTTAAACAGCAACAAAGTTCCGACAAAGCTAATGCTAAGTAACGGCTAGATATGCTAACAACTGACACCTTGTAAGTGGATCGACGCTATCAACCCAGCCAAAACGGTGGAGATGACTGTGGATTTCAGGCGACACCCCTCTTCATTCCCCCCACTCACCATCCTCAACAGCACAGTGTCCACTGTGGACTCCTTCAAGTTTCTGGGTACCACAATCTCCCGGAACCTGAAGTGGTCCTCCCATATAGACACTGTCCAGAAAAAGGCCCAGCAGAGGTTGTTTTTTCTGCGTCAGCTCAAGAAGTTTGATTTGCCTCAGGAGCTGCTGGTTGTCTTCTACACCGCCATCATCCAATCTGTCCTCTGCTTTTCCATCACTGTCTGGTTTGGATCTGCCACTAAAGAGGACAAGACCAGACTGCAGCGGATTATTAAGTCTGCGGAGAGGATCATTGGTACCGATCTACCCTCCATTGAGAACTTATATCGGTCCATAACCAGGAAACGGGCGGGAAACATCTGTGCTGACCCATCACACCCCGGCCACAAACTGTTTGAACTTCTATCTTCTGGTCGTCGTTACAGATCACTGAAGGTCAAAACCACCCGTCACAGGAACAGTTTCTTTCCTCAAGCCATCACTCTGATGAACTCCTAACATTCACCTAGTCCTACCTGTTTGCTGTACTCATGACTTTTCATCCATTATTACATTGCACATAACTCTCATACTGCTTTTTACTTCATCCACATTATATCACTGAATCTGAGTCCACATTGAAATACTGTGTGATTGTATATTTTTTCATATATTTCTGCAAAGTGTGGTTAGTCTGAGTAAATAACTGCATATATTCCTGTATATATTTGCATCCTTTTATAGAAACGTGGACAGACTGTAATTTACTGTACATACTCTGTTGTCATTGAATCCTTATTTAGATCCTCCACCTGAACAACGAGAGCAAGTTTTTAGCCAAAGTCAAATTCCTTGTATGTGTTGTGCATACTTGGCCAATAAAGCTGATTCTGATTCTGATTCTGAATCTGATTCTGATCTGAACAGCCACGGCTGGATGTAAAGGGGAAATACTCTTGTCTCAACAGCCACGGCTGGACTTCAAGCACAGATATGCATCTGGACAGTTTGTGACCCAGACCCTGGACTGTGAGCCACTGAAGTTAAAACACATTTACTTGCTACCTGCTTTCTACTCCTGTGGGGTGAGGGCTGGGTGGCCATCACCATGCGTAAACCCAATCAGGTTAACCAGTGCGTGCCATCATTGCCGGTTTTGGGCCAGCTCCTCTGTGTCGTCAACAGGGACTCCAAGCTGTCGGAAGTCTCTCTCCACCACATCAAGCCATCTGGTGCATGGCTTGCCCTGAGGTCTTTTCCACCCTGAGACCCTGGGGTTGAACATGAGGATGGCTTTTGCGGGTGTTCTGGTGGGAGGCGGAGAACATGTCCAAACCAGTGGATGCACCGCTGCGTAATAAGGTGGGATGCTACAGGGTGATGTGTGCGGGCTTGGACCGCGTCATTAGAAGTGCGCTGGGGCCACCTGATGTTCTCAATGGTTCTGAGCGCCCGACTGTCAAACCCATCCACTCTTGAGGCCAGAGTCGTATTCAGTGGCCATGTCTCTGACCCATAGAGTAGGGTGGAGAGGACTGACGCATTGTATATACGGAGCTTCATCTTTTGGGAGATTGAACGATGGTGCCAGAGAGGTTTCCATAGTGTCTGCAGGGCTGATGCAGTGAGCCCACATCTGTGGTTTATCTCTGGTTTCATTTCCCGTTGTTGGTCACTGTGGAGCCCAGAATCACAAAGGAAATGACAAACTCGATGGCATCATTCCCGAGCTGTAACTAGGATGGGTCCGGTCCGTCGCCAACATGCATTAGCTTAGTCTTCATCCAGCTCACCTGAAGGCCCAACTTTGCTGCCTCTTTGTGGTAGACAACTAGAGCATCTCTCAGCTGACTGTAGAATAGGCTTAACAGGATGGTATCGTCAGCACATTGAAGGTCAGCCAGATGGTAGTTGCCAAACTGTATGCCAGGGACCTGCTTGGAGACCTTGGTCATCAGATAGTCTATGACACAATTGAAGAGATAAGGAGCGGCCACATAACCTTGTCGGACCCCGCTGTTGATGGGAAACCAGCCGGGCTCTTTTCCGTTCACATGGACACAGCCCTGCAAGCTGCTGTAGAGCTTGTTAAACAGGGCTATGATCTTGGGTGGGGCTCTGAGGGTCTGCAGGATACTCCAAAGAGAAACATGGTCCATGGTGTCTAAGGGAGCCTTAATATCTATAAAGGCTATAGTGAGATGGCGGTCCTTGCGGAATTCATAGGCCTTCTCTATTAATAGGCGAACAGCAGAGCTGTGGTCTGAGGCTGAGTAGTTGGGCATGACGCCTGCCTGCTGAGGGCGACGGCCGCCTCTAATGACTGGAAGGGCATGACTGAGAAGGATTCTGGTGAAGAGCTTACAGGGGAAAGGACAAAGGGGTGATGCCTCTGTGATTGCTGCAGACGAGTTTGTCACCCTTTCCCTTCCAGAAGAGGAGGATGATGCCCCTGATCCAGTCACTGGGGAGCTGCTCTGTCACCCAAACATAATTGATGTGGGTGAGTCACTGGGTCGTACAATTTCCGCCCATCTTCAGCATTTCGGCAGTTATAGCAAAAATTCCAGGGTCTTTCCTGTTGTTTACCTTGGTCAGGGCAGCTGCAACTTCTTTAAGGGTGACTAGATTGGTCCTGCAGGAATCACAGGAAGCAGTGGCATTGGCAGTGGCTGAGACTGGGGTAAACGGGAACAGGAGGATGATGCAGGAGGTGACTGAAGAGCTCTTTCCAGCAGTCCAGGCAGTCTGTCTCAGTGGTGATGAGATTGCTGCTGATGTCCTTCACCTGGGCTGTCTTGGTGTGTGGGCTATTGCATGCTTGACGGAGCATACTGAACACGCGGCTCGCTCATGTTGTTATTTCTGGCCACTGACTCCAGGTGCTCAGCTTCTTCCGACCAGTGCCTCCCTTTGTCCTCTCCGATGGCCACACTGCATAGATGGTTTAATCTGCCGTACTCCATCAGGTCGTCTCAGAGGCGGGTCTCTCGGCAACAGTCGATGATGTCCAGAGTCCGCTGAGAGATCCAAGGTTGTACTTGCTACCTTAATAAAGATTATTCAAAAATCGATTTTGATCTCCTAAAGGAATTTGAGGGACAGGATCATGTCTCTGTCACAGCAAGCATTTGGACCGTGGATAATAGAAATTTTCTTTGGATCACTGCACATAGGATTAAATCCATATTATAAAGGTACCGTGAGATAAACATGGACAGCTTTATACAGTGTTGCCAACTCCCACTCCTTTGGAGTAATCCTCACTCTTTTTCCCTCTTTCTCACTCTACAAACCCTATTTCTCACTCCAAAATGAGGAAATTACTGGCAATATCATGTTGATTTTCTTCAGAATTTTTCCCACAATATGAGCTCTCAAGGCAGGATAAAACAGACTGAACATGTTGTAAAAGCTCTGTCTGAAACAATTAGTTTTCAGCCCGACATTAAAAAGCCCTTAATGTAATCCATTAGTTAAATTATCTCGCTATGTGTGAAAGATGAATTAAGTATGTATTTTAACCCCTTGAACTCTGTGAATTCCGCGGGCAGTCACGTCTCTGCATCTTAGTGCATCTCAGTGCGCACTGAAAAAAAAAAGCTGTATTTCCGGTCTTCCAGTACAGACACAGCCTTGTTACAACCTGAGAAAAAAGCTGTGTTGTGTAGAGTGTGGGAAATGATGAGGCAGGTTTACGAGCAGACGAAGCTTTATTAACACTCTCACATCATCCAAACACAGAAAAGCAGTGAATCAGCCAAACCAGGTTTCTCCTTATAACCTCCACAGATCATCTCACATCTGCATGACATTTCACATCACACTGCATGATATCCAACTCCACGATACATTTTCCTTCAACCCCCAGCTCCCGCTTCCTACCAACTCCCCATGACGTCCTTGCCTATTATTCTTTTATGTTTAATCACTGCCTCCTGACTGAGACGCTGTCTGCAGATTCCTTCACAATATGCATTTCCACATCACCGCCCCCAGACAGAGTTTCAGTCACTACGTCTTTTGGGCTTCAGTCTCCTCCCATATCTGCTGTAACTGGGGTCTCTGTGCCGGTGGGGGGCTGCTGGACATGTGTCTGACTGCGGGTGGTCCAAGGCGGGGGGGGGGGGGGGAACTTCGCTCTGCCTGTGTGGCTGTTCTGGTGAATCATTTGCCTGGAGAGTTCTCTGTGGGGGTCTTCCACGTCGGGGGGCCCGGGCCAGCAGCACTTGCTCGTCCGCCACTACAAAGGCGGGCTTAAGTCTGTCTATGCATATTTTCTCCCGACGCCCCCGCCAAGTCTAGCAAAAAATGCTTATCCCCTGTTTCCAGCACTCTGAACGGGCCATCATAGGGTGGGCGCATTGGCAGACGGTGGGCATCGTGTCTGACGAACACGAACTCTGCGTTCTTCAAAGTTTTTGGCACAAAAGCACATGGAAAACAGTGGTGGTCCGGGCCCGGCAGCGTGCCTGTGTCTGCACTATGCTGCAAACGCTGAGACGGGCAGCTGTCCGGCGCGGGATTATCTAGCAAAAATTCCCCGGGTAGCCGCAGTGGCTGAGAAAAAAAACAGCTCAGCCGGGGAAGCCTTCAAATCCTCTTTTGGTGCGGAACGCAACCCCAATAAAACCCACGGCAACCGGTCAACCCAATTTGCATCCGTCAACGAAGCCCTGAGTGCTGCCTTCAGCGCCCTGTGAAAACGCTCGCATAACCCATTTGCCTGTGGGTTGTACGCGGTCGTGCGATGAATTGCAATACCCAGGCTGCAGGCCATCGCGGACCAAAGTTCGGAAACAAACTGAGGGCCCCTATCGGACGTGATGTCCGACGGGACTCCAAAACGTGCCACCCATGTTGTCAAAAAAGCGCGCGCCACGTCTGCGGACGTGGTTGTCGCCAGCAGGACTGCTTCTGGCCAGCGTGTGGTGCGGTCCACCACTGTCAGAAGGTGCATGCACCCCTGCGATGGTGGGAGGGGGCCCACGAGGTCCACGTGAACATGGTCAAATCTTTTAGCCGGTATACTAAATGGCTCCAAAGGAGCCTTCGTGTGTCTGTGCACTTTGGCTCGTTGGCACGCTACGCAGGCTGCAGCCCACTCTTTCACTTGTTTGCGCAGGCCTGGACACACGAATTTCGCTCCCACCATTTTGACTGACGTACGCACTCCTGGGTGCGCCAAAGCGTGAACTGACTCAGACACGCGGTGGCGCCACGCGACCGGGATCACCAGGCGCAGGCGTCCTGTGGAGACGTTGCAGATTGGGGGGGGCTGCCGTCTTGCAGTCCCCTGCTCTCCAGCCTTAACCCTGTTGGTCCAGACTGGAGCGCGCGCACGTCCGTATCGCTAATCTGCTCTGCGGCCATGGCTGTATAATCTATCCCTACGCAGACCAGGGCTACAACTGCACGCGAGAGGCAGTCCGCCACCACATTCAGTTTACCCGACACATGCTGAATATCGGTCGTAAACTCCAAGATCGCGGCCAGCTGTCTCTGCTGCCGGCCCAACCATGGTTCCGAAACCTTGGCCATCGCGAACATCAGCGGCTTGTGGTCCACGAACGCGGTGAAGCTGCGCCCATCCAGCCAGAACTGGAAGTGGCGTATGGCCAGATGGAGAGCCAGCAACTCTCTGTCGAACGCACTGTATTTACGCTCACTGTCGCGCAAAGCCCTGCTAAAAAAAGCGAGCGGCTGCCAAGATCCGGCGACACGTTGCTCCATGACGGCCCCTATGGCCACGTCCGAGGCGTCAGTAGTGAGCGCTATCCGGGCCATCGGGTCTGGGTGCGCCAACAGTGCGGCGTTTGCCAGGGCTGCTTTAACCTCAGAGAACGCCTGCTCTCGCTCCAGAGTCCATTCGACTCCATCCGCGGGTTTCTGTCTCTTGAGCGCGGCGTACAATGGCTGCATGAGTTGAGCTGCACGGGGGAGGAAACGGTTGTAAAAGTTAACCATCCCCAAAAATTCCTGCAGCGCCCTGACCGACTGAGGCCGGAGAAACTTCGCCACTGCATGCACTTTGTCAGGCAAGGGTATCGCTCCCTCCAGTGAGACGCGGTGCCCCAAAAAATCAATCCCCGTCACGCCGAACTGGCACTTCGCCGGGTT
The DNA here is from genome assembly GCA_020510985.1 of Pholidichthys leucotaenia. Taxonomy (NCBI): domain Eukaryota; kingdom Metazoa; phylum Chordata; class Actinopteri; order Cichliformes; family Pholidichthyidae; genus Pholidichthys; species Pholidichthys leucotaenia. Next base: position 220,778,506 of record CM035844.1, read on the forward strand.
GATTATTAACCCGTGCTCCTCCAACCTCTGGAAAACCGTCCTGAGGTGGGTTACGTGTTCGTCTTCGGATGCACTGGCTACCAGGATATTATCCAGGTAGACGAACACAAACGGGAGATTGCGCAGCACCGCGTCCATCATGCGCTGGAACATCTGTGCCACTCCTCTTAATCCGAATGGCATGCGCAGAAACTCGAACAAGCCGAACGGAGTTATTACCGCTGTTTTGGGTATGTCCTCCACGCGCACTGGGGCCTGGTGGCAACCGCGGACCAGGTCTATTTTAGAAAAAATGCTTGCTTCGGCGAGGTGAACAGAAAAATCCTGAATATGGGGAATCGGGTAGCGGTCGTGTGCTGTGGCGTTATTCAACCTGCGGAAATCCCCGCACGGTCGCCACAACCCCTCAGCCTTAGGGACCATGTGTAGCGGGGATGCCCATGGGCTGTTTGATCGCCTGATGATGCCCAACCTTTCCAAGTTGGCAAACTCCTCGCGCGCTATAGCCAGTTTAGCTGTGTCCAAGCGCCGAGGTCATGCGAAAACAGGCGGCCCGGTGGTGGTGATAAAGTGCTCCACCCCGTGTTTAGCGATGGCCGCTGAAAATGTTGGGACCGTGAGTGCTGAGAACTGAGTGAGCAGTGTGTGGAACTTATCGCCTGGAGCTGTGACGTTGGCTTGTGTTACTGGCCCAGCCCCTCGAGCTGTGCAGGGGAGAGAGTCAAAGGACAGTGCATTAACCAGGCGCCTGTTAGCAACATCAACTAGTAAACCATGTGCACACAGAAAATCAGCTCCCAGGATTGGGAAACTCAGAGCTGCTATGACAAAAGTCCACTCATATGTACGGCCGTGTAGAGATAAAGCCAGTGTCCTCTCACCAAAGGTCTTAATGTCCGAGCCGTTTACTGCTACCAGCCCGGGGCCGCTAGGTCCTGCCAGCCGGTCGGCGTAGGTCGGCAGGATGATGCTCTTCTGGGCTCTGGTGTCTATGAGGAAGCGTCTCCCCGAGCGTGAGTCTGTCATGTAGAGCAGCTTGTTCTCTTCACCGGCAGTCGCAGCTGCTACCGACTGCCGGCCTCTGCGTTTCCCAAGCGCTTGAATTGGCACGGTGGCACACATCTGCGTGCGTTCTCTCCGAAGCGGCGGTGGTAGAAGCAGAGCGTGTCTCTCTGGCGCTCCTTGGCCCCAGCTGCCGCTACCGTCGGTGCTCCTCGCCTCCTCTGGTTGTCTCGCTGGGTTCGGACGCCGCTGCGTTCACCGTGACCACTCTGGTGGTGAGGATGATCGGGTCTGCCTCCTGGGCTAGTGCACGGTAGTCATGCGCGGCCAGCAACGGCGAATTGGCCAGGACTGCTCTCCCCTCTGTTGGAAGGTTCCGGAGGAAAAGGTGGGCAAACAAAAAATGCCTGTCGTCCGTGCCCATTAACGCCAACATCTTCTCCATCAGATCGACGGCCGAACCATCTCCTAACTCGGAACGCCTCAGGAGCCTCTCTGCTCTCTCACAGTCCGAGAGCGTGTAGCGCCAAATCAGCACAGCTTTGAGAGCCACATACCTGTCGTGGGCTGGGGGCTGGTCGAGCAGGCTCGCTACCTGCTGAGCTGTGAGAGCATCCAGCACTGCAACCACATGGAAAAACTCGGTGTCGTCTGCCGTTACTCCCCTTGGTGGAACCAAGAGCGCAGGTTGTGCTGCCAAAAGTCCGGTAGCTTGACTGCAACAGCGCACGCATTGCTGGGGGTTCCCGTCCGGGCTGTCTGTGGGATGCTTGCTGCTTTGCTGGGGCTTCCCGTCCGGGCCGACTCCGGGGTTCTTACCTCGTGTTCCATAATACGTCTCGGGTCACCAGTGTGGAGACTGTGGGAAATGATGAGGCAGGTTTATGAGCAGACGAAGCTTTATTAACACTCTCACATCATCCAAACACAGAAAAGCAATGAATCAGCCAAACCAGGTTTCTCCTTATAACCTCCACAGATCATCTCACATCTGCATGACATTTCACATCACACTGCATGATATCCAACTCCACAATACATTTTCCTTCAACCCCCAGCTCCCTCTTCCTGCCAACTCCCCATGACGTCCTTGCCTATTATTCTCTTATGTTTAATCACTGCCTCCTGACTGAGACGCTGTCTGCAGATTCCTCCACAATATGCATTTCCACAGTGTAATATATTCATTTTTTGTGGTATTTTTGCAAAATTTTGACCTGAGCTTGAAAAGACTTGGTTCTACATTTCTGTTGTGTTTTCCAGCCAGTATCTGACAGCTGTATGTTATTTGCAAGCATTTGTATCTAAAAAATCACCCAGGCGAATTTTCTTGTTACTCAGTGGCAGGAGCACTTAGAGAGATTATGACTGTTTTGCCAAAAAATTCAGTGTTTTCTTTTAAATGAGACCAACCCCATGAAGATGCTGCAAAGGGTTGAAGAACAGCTTTTGATTTACTTTAGGCATGTTATTTTTAGGAGTTTTTAGGGAAGTTGAACAGAGTTCAACAGGTTTTAAAGTAGTGTGAAAGTTACTTTTCCAAGTAACTAGTTACTCTAATCATACAGTAATTGGTAAAATAACTCAATTACTTTTGAAAAGAAGTAACTAGTGACAGTAGTTATTATTTTTTAGTAACTTGCCCAACACTGGTTATAACATTAACCAATCAGGCTAAGCACTGGGCATGGCTACAGACCTGAGTTCACTGCCTCGGGTGAAGAGAGAGGAGCCGAGGAGTAGCAGGAGCTTTTACAAGTTGGGAAAGACGGCAGATTATACATGTTCAGTTTTTTTTTTGTGTGAGCTAGAAATCCTCTTCTTTTAAATTGCATGTCTTACCCACAGACATGAAAATATGTCAGCAATGATTAATTTTATTTGGTAAAACCTCAGTGTCCCTGCTTAAATACCAGAGAGGACATGGGTTTGTAGCCTGCATGCCGGGGCAGCTGGCCCTGGGGTGTGTGGCCCAATGGTCGGTGCGAGCCGGTGAGTATTGTTGTATGTGAACCTGCGGAAGTATCATTCTTGGTGGAGTGGAGGGTTGCCCCCCAGCCCCGCATGGAGGCTGGAGGGCTTCCCGCCTTTCACTGTTTGTCCACCTGCCGTGGATCTCCCCAGGTTGCTCCAAAGGGGCCAGGAAGTGAAGCGAGTTTGCTGGGGGCCAGCGGTCTGGTGCGCCCAAAAGAGGGAGATCCGCGGCGAGTGGGCAACCAAAGACTAGTGTGGAGCCCTCCAGCCTCCACACAGGGCCAGGCAGCGCCTCTTCCCGTTGAAGGTGGCGACCCTACTACTCTACCTCTTCTGAACGGCTACACATCACATGCCCTGCCACAGCCTGGGCTGTTATTTCTGCTATGGAGTTGCCCTGCTGCTTTTGCGCTTCTGTTCTGCTTGAGAAACAGCTTGTTTGCTTCATTTTCCTGCACTTGTCATTTGTATAATTTCCTTCCCCTCCTTTGTTCCAGACTCCTCTCACCCTGAACACAAACTTTTTGTTCCACTTCCTTCAGCAGGAGGCTGTGTTCCTCTCAGATCTAAAGCACTTGCAGCACAGTTTGTTCTCATTTGCAGCTAAGTCACAATAACTAGGCCTAACTTTTACCCACCTTTTTAAGGTTTTGTCATCTTATCCTTTTCTGTATTAGTACTGCATAGGTGCAGCCGATATTTTTCAACTATAAGTGCGGAGAACAAAATTGTACATGTAGTTTACACACTTAAAGTATTTTCAAAGCAATATCTTTAAAGGTTTTGGTTACTTTAATCGTGTTTTCCATCAAAGTAATTTGTCAGTGATGAGGAATCTGCTGCACCAGAAAAGAACAGATGTTATTACACCAGATGCACTTATTAAAGTGTATATTGCAGGTTAAAATTTTTAAAACGCTTGTTCATAATATGCCTTGCAAGTATTTTAAATGTTATCACAGGTTCAACTTTGCTACAGCACAGGTAGTAGTGAGAACAATTTACTTCAAAGTAGTAATCATTACTATCAAGTAACAGTAATTACTGTTTGTGCAGGACCCCAGGCAGCATGCCCATGTGGGACCCACTAAAGGTTAAAACTGGACTGTCTTATTGGTTCCATCTGTTTGCCCATATGGACTTTGCCTGTTTACCTATTTTCACCTTATTTTCTCATAAATTTGCCATTTTCTTGTAAATTCTGGACCCCCCCCAATTTGATATTTTTTGTCTTGACAGTTTGAATCTTGCTTATAAATTTGCAACTGTTTTCTCATAAATTTGTTAGTTTTTCCTTGTAAATTTGTGACTTTTTCTTTTAATTTTGGAACTTTCTCATAAATTTGGCATGTTTTACTATCATCTTGCAACTTTTTTGTCAGAAATTTGCTCATTTTTCCTTGTAAATTTGTTATGTTTGTGTAAGTTTTTCCCATAAATTTGTAATATTTTTCTTGTAAATTTGGAACTTTCTCATAAATTTGCAACTTTTTTACTGTAAACTTTTTCTCATAAATATGATTTTTTTTCTTGTAAATTTGCAACTTTTTTCTTCATAAATTTGTTAATTTTTCTTGTAAAAGTGAGTCTTTTTCTCGCAAATTTGCCAGTTTTTTGTAAATTTGGAACTTTCTCATAAATTTGTAACTTTTTTACTGTGAACTTCCATCTTTTTCTCATAAATCTGGGATTTTTTTTCTTGTAAATTTTAAGTTTTTTCTCATAAATTTTCAATTTATTGACTCATAAATTTGCAATTTTATTGTTAATTTGAAACTTTTTTCTAATTTTTCCTCATAAATGTGTAACTTTTTTCTAAATTCGTAACTTTTTTTCTTGCAAATTTGTGACTTTTTTCTTGTAAATTTGTAACTTTTTTCTTGTGAGTTTGTGACTTTTTTCTTGTGAGTTTGCCTATGCCACCAGTGTTACTGAAACCTGCTCACCCACATTAAACTCATGTTGGGCCCAGCTGGGTTTAAAGTGTGTAAACAGATCACCTGCTTACCTGTACCATATGTAAAGTCCATGTGGGCAAACACAGATGGGGCCAACATGGAACCTGTGGAAAAACCCACATGGGACCCATAAGACAGCCCAGCTTAAACTTATTGTGGGGCCCACATGGGCATGCTGGCTGGGTTGTGTCTGTCCTGTTGTCATCAGGACAACTGCTCTTTGACAAATAAATTTACAGAATTTTTTCGAAAGTACAAACAGCTAAACAACTCACCATAACAGCTGTGTGGTTCTCCACTGGTTTCCCTTACATTACACTTTAATTTCTGGCTGGTGTCCATTACAGCTCAGATCTAGAGATGATTATTCACATTTTAATTTCATCCAGAATTGATTACTGTAACTCTCTTTTCGCCTTTTTTAACAAGAGCACTCTGCGGCGAGTGCAATACTAATATTTAATATTTCTATATAATATTTCTTTAAAGATCCCAATACTTACTGACAGAAAGAAATTTTCAACTTTTCAAAATAATTACTGTTGCAGAACCAAATTATGACAAGCTCATCATCCACAAATATACAGCAAAGTATAGAAGCCTTAGTTGTAGAGCAGGATCCCGGGGTGAACCTGTGTAGCAAGCTTGTTGACCCTAGAGAGCTTTACATGTTCTATAGTAAGACAGCATAGATAGTGCCAACCTTGACCTTTGACCTTTTGACCCAAACCTGTAGTCAGAGGTCTCAAAGTGGACCTGTATAACAGGTTTGGTGACCCTAGCTTTCTTTGTTGTTGAGATATACTTTATAAGCCATTTTGATGTTGACCTTTGACCTTTTGATGCCAAAACCACAGTCACACTTCAGGGTCACAGGGTGAACCTGTGTACCAAGTTTGGTAACCCTAGCTTTTCTCATTGTACAGTAATAAGGCTTAGGAATTGTTAACGTCGTGCTAGCGCTATGAGATGACTTCTGTTGTGATGTGGCGCTATATAAATAAAGCTGAATTGAATTGAATTAACATAGACCTTTGACCTTTTGACCCACACCCATAGACAGAGGTCAGAATCTCAAGATGAACCTGTGTACCAGGTTTGGTGGCCCTAGCTGTATTTGCTTTATAGTAATAGTAAATTTAGCATTTACCATATTTAGAATAGAGCAACTGGAATGTTAACTTTGACCTTTGATCCCTTGCCCAAATGCATAATTGGGTCAAGGTGACGCCGTCCAAGATGTGTATTAAATACAACTACTGTATCAGTTTGGGAAGCCTACATCATTTCTTTCAGTAGTTATTGTGTTTAGAAGACTTAGGGAAAATCTGACCTTTGGCCTCCAGGTTTTCTGATGAGAATGAAATTGCAATATGCGCATCATCAGAGTATATCAAACCATGGTACCATGTTTCGAAGCATTTGGAACAAAACTGTAGGAGGATTTGATTTTACAAAAGTGGGACAGACAGACTGACGGACTGACCCATAACCTTATCCCCCTTCAACTTTGTACAAAGGGCTTTTCGACCCCTTTGGGTTTCGACCAGCGGAGGATAACAGGAGCTCGTTTAACTGCCTGCAGATTGCTCAGAGTGCAGCGGCCAGGCTTTTAACAGGAGCTCGCAAACGGAACCACAACACTCCGATTTTAGCTACTCTCCACCAGTGTTGGGAGTAACGCAGTACGATAACGCCAATACTTTTGCAGTAACATACTTTGTAATGAAATTACTGTTTAAAAATTCAGTAATGCGTTACAGTTACTGAAATTTGATCAGATGTGTTACTCGCGTTACTCATTTTATTAATATGTATAGATATCCATCCATCTTCTTCCGCTTAATCCTTTTTGAGTCGCGGGGGGCTGGAGCCTATCCCAGCATCTTTGGGTGAGAGGCAGGGTACACCTTGGACAGATCGCCAGTCCATTGCAGGGCCAACACTGAGAGACAGACAACAATTCACTCTCGCATTCATACCTAAGGACAATTTAGAATCCCCAGTTTGAGGCCAATTAACCTAACTTGCATGTTTTTGGCATGTGGGAGGAAACCGGAGAAATCCCGGGGTAAACCCACGCAGACACGGGGAGAAACATGAAAACTCCATTTTTAGTGCAAATAAAATGACCCTACTATAGCTGCCGCAGCTGTCAGTCTCCTCCACGGCACAGTTTCCTGTCCTGCCACAGTTCACGCTGCAGCCCAGTAGAAAAAAATGCCGTGGTGGTGGCGACTTCTCACATCGAGCCCTGATCGCCTGTTGTCCCAGCGGTGAGTAGCCCTCAACAGCTCCTACCTCTGTGGTTAAACATGAGTATTTTTTGAGCAAAAAGCTCGTATTTAATGTCCGCATTAAATGTGTTTAAAGTTTTCTTACGTACAGAGAAAAAGTGACTGTGATTTGTTGCAGTAAAGAACAGCTTCTTCTAAGCCACGGGTGTCAAACTCATTCCCTGGAGGGCCAAGACCTGCAGATAAATATCTGTGCTTTCTGTTTTATTTTATCTTATTAATTTGCATGCTGTTGTGATATGCAGCTATTTCATGGAAGTAAATCCTCTAAATATGCATTTTTAAAGGGCTGGTCCAGGGGTGTCAAACATATGGCTCGTGGGCCAAAAACGGCCCACCAGGAAGTCCATCATTTTCTCTGTGAATTTACAGTTTTATTTCTAATAAATTTCTGACTTTCTACTGATTACAATAGTTTATGTAAATCTGAGACATTTTTTCTCTGTAAGATGAGACTGTTTTTGTCATCAGTTTTCTTTTTCTTTTTTCTGATGAAAACAAGGGGCCCTTGATCTTGCCATATGTGCAAGATGATTTAAGTATGCATTTAAAAGTAACGTGAAAGTTACTCTTCCAAGTAACTAGTTACTTTAATCATGCAGTAACTCAAAAGTAACTCAGTTACTTCTGAAAAGTAACTAGTAACTGTGACTAGTTACTATTTTTTAGTAACTTGCCCAACACTGCTCTCCACTGGCTACCAGTCACATTTCGTACTCATTTTAAAATTTTACTTTTGATTTTTAGAGCAATTCACAGCCAAGCCCCAAAATACATTTGTGATCTGTTATCCCCATATTCTTCAGGTTGATCACTCAGGTTTTCAGCCAAGAATCTAAAACCTGCTATGAAACCAGAGGTGACCTGTTGTTCCGGTCTGTCGCTCCTCGTTTGTGGAATGCTCTCCCTCTGTCTTTGCATCTGACTGATTCGGTTTACTCTTATTTAAAAAAAAACAAAAAAACCTGAAGACAGTTGATTGGTGGCCTGGTTTTTATTATGTTATTATTTCAGTGGCATTGTTTTATGTTTCTTTTATGCTCTTTTTTATTTAGTTTAAATCTTGTGTTATAATTACAATAGCCTTTTTTTCTATCTGCAATTTCCCCATTGTGGGACTAATAAAGGTTTATCTTATCTTAGCACTTTGCACTTTTATTGTTAAAACACTTTGTGATTTTATCTGTGAAAAGTGCTATGCAAATAAAGTTTCTTCTTCTATTTCTCCAGCCTCCTCTACTCCTGCACTCTATGAAGTCTAATAGGTTCATAATTATAAGACTGTCTATAATTGCTGTTGCAGACAGTGACCAGGTAGTCTGTAATTGCCTCTGGGGTTGTCATGGACAGGCTCCATTTTCTGAGATGTGGCTGACTCTCTACTGAAAAAAAAAAAGTTATTCTAATGCATAGACAGACATATTTTTGTATTATCTGTTTACTGAATCATTTCTCAACATAGTAATTAATTGGCCTGGTTAACCTGGGAATTGCTATTTAACTAGACCCATTTGACCTCAAAGGATATAGGAAAGCAAAAGATCCTTTGATGCTTATATGATTAAATAATTAAAATAGAGGGCACTAAGAGAGTGTATACCTCCACCAAGGCTCTGTCCGTCCATCCCTCCCTCCATCCATCTGTCTATCCGTCCATCCCTATGCCTGCCCTTAAGTGCATTGCGAGATAGGGCCATGGAATAAGTATGTGCCCATAGATCACTTCCAAAATCATCTGTAGCTCAAGCGCCACCTCTGGTAAAAATTTAACCAAAATTCATCCGGTAGTTTTTGTGTTATCCTGCTAAAAATAGTACGAGAAGGCAGGACCTTGGTGGAGGTATGTGGTCATGGATCAAGTTCATCCATGGCCCAAGGGTCACCTCTGGAGAAAATTTCATCAAAATCCATCCAGTAGTTTTAACATAACCTTGCTAACACACAAACAGACTAACAAAAAGACAAACTAATTACTAAAACTGGTGGAAGAAAGACAACACATCTTTACTGGACTGATAACAGATGAAATCTTCACTAAGAGATTTCAAAAAGTTTAAGATTTTTCAAATGAATAGTGTGGGGAGAATACAGCCCTACAGGGTAACAGAGAGGGGAAAGGGTAAATGTTTGGAGTCACTGGATGGCAAGAATCATTTAATATTGCAGGCAAGAGTTCTTACTTTACTGCTATAACAAGAGACTGGTGAGGTTCCTCAACCAGTAGGGTCCAGAGACAAGAGTGAGTGTGGGGGGAAATGGGTTTGAGTATAGTTCATACTTCGGTCTTTGTGACAAGGAGTCCAGAAGAGAATCCTTCATTGAGTAGAGCATGAACATCATGTTTTAGAACGTTTGAGTTTCTTACTTCGGAATGAGTCCAAGAGACGGTTCCATTTTGGGGAAGTTGGCAGACAGGAGAGGACAGGTTGCTGGGTGACCATGAGGAGCAAGGAGGTAACAGCAACAGGCTGGCAAGCGAGTAGGTAGGTAGACCTGTCATGTGGAGAGAGAGTGCATCAATATGGTGGTCCCGCACCAAGCAGCTCCCAAACTGAAGCTTATATAGCTCCGGGACTATGATCACTCACCCAGCTGCCACCAGTTTTACCCTCCATCCACTTCATCAGAAATAGCTATGCAACATCAAATGATAACAGACAAGATGGTGGTGTGCTCACCCAGATCCACCACACAAAAATACTGTTTATCATTTAAATTAATATTTCACTAAATGTCAGTGTTGGTACATGTGATTCCCAATAAAACTAAATAAATGGTGCAAAAACTTGTAACCAATATCCTTTATTTAAAGTTATGCACAGCTCCAGTTTTTCTGCCGCCTTTTTATTTGCAAGTTTTTTTAATTCAAAGCACTTCCTCTCTTTTTGTCTTCCCGAAAGTTTGTTAAAAAGACTGGTTTTGAGATATTTGAGAAAAAATGATAGATGTCAGTGTTTGTCTTCCACCCATCTCTCAGAACGCGTAATTAGTGTTCTTTTTTTTTTTTTTTCTGGTTGGAATGTTTTTTTTTTTTTTTACAGTTTCAGAACTAATTGCACTTTAATATTACTGAGTTTATTGAAAAATATATTCTCCCACTCATCATTAAGAATGTGGGCTGCTAAAATGTTAATTGTGGCGCCTGTGTTATTTCTGGCAAAATTCCAATGAAAAAAGCAAATAATTTAAAAGAAAAGACCTGTTTGGGGGGACTTGGTGTATTTGTTCCTCAGTGTAAAACACCCAGAATTATGAAGACATTAATTCCTCATAGGCATCATCTCCTTCTATCAGCCCCTTATGCCTCGTGGTATGTTCTTCTGCTCTTTCTCATTTTTTATCTTGCTCTTTTCCTTTCACACACTTACAAAATGCCTCTTCAAAAAAAAAAAAAAAAAAAAAAAGAGTAAAAATAATTATCACAGCTCTGGAGTAGAAGGGGGAAAAGAAGCAGTAATTAGCACTGGTGAATTAATCAGGGATAGAAAAATAGCAATTATACTTGTTCTTATTAAGTTCCACTTTTTTCAGTACCACCATGGAATGCTTTTGTTTCTATAGCACTCCCATGTTAAGTCTTACAATAATAATGATTTTTCCTTTTAAATTTTTTGACGTCGTTGCCTACAATTGAGCTTAATCCTTTTGTTATGTAGTCAGTCCAGGGCAAAATCAGTGGTTCCCATTTGGATAAAAAATATGTGAACACCGTGTATTTTGTGGCTTATTTTTCATCTTTGAAGACATGCAGTAAAGCGGTTTAGAATGTGAAGGATGCAAGTGACAACCCTAATCATTAAGGAGCATTAATGTTGATATGCTAAATAAAGTACCGAGTTGGCCATGAAACACCAGAGCTTTTATTCCACTGATGTCAAGGAAAGTTTGTCTTTTGTGCACATTAAGTGGGGTGGTTTTACAAATATTCCATGAGGATGAAAAGAGATTCAAGTCATTTTTTATAACTCAAGGATAGTTTCATTGAACTGTGGTAAATAGTAAATATGCTTTGTTTACAAGATGGCCCCAAAGAGCACTGCTAACGTTAAATTTGCAGTAAAATTGGGAAACCTCCTCAAGGCTACGCTATAAAAAATTTCTTAAACTGCAGTAAAGCACTAAGAAGTACATTTTTGCAGCATCATAAAAATACTTTATAAGATATATAGTAACAATGCAAGATGTTTGGTTGCCATTTCAGTGATTTTAATGTCCCTCCAGTGTACTCCTTAAACCGTTTATAACTAAAAATGTGTTAAACGATACCCCGTCTAATTGTACAAACAGTTCTTTTTTGTTTGCCTTGCACCTCAAATTCAAAGCCATGTTTCTATGAGAAAATGACCATATAAATCATTTGTACCAGCAGAAATGACATGTCTGATACAAAAAGTGACCTCTAGTGGTTGTAGAAATAACTACATGAAGTGAGATGGAGGAACATGGGAAGGTTAATATAATATTTTTTTATAGTAATTTTAGCTCCAGACAAGGGCTGGGTAATAACTGAAATAAAGCTGTAATCGACGTCAGGGGTGTAGAACTGACAAAATTGTGCTCATGCCACCAACATGAAGACAGATGGTGCAGACCACCCTGCCCACGCAGCCTCGGCGTTGGCATGGGTAAATACACATAAAAAAGTGAATTATAAGAATTAAAAATAAACATGCTAAAATTATTGTTAAAAAAACATCATTGATCAAGAATACTACTTTCTCTAGCTTTTAAAACAGATTTAAATTTGCTCAATGTAACAAGGTCTGATAGTTTCAGTTTCTTCTTGAGGTCATTCCAAGAAAAAGGAGCAGCACATCTGAAGGCCTTCTTCCCAAACTCTGTTCTCACTCTGGGGCGGACGTTTGTACATACAGTAGCTCTGTGACCAGAGACCATGGCTGATGTATCTTACACATGTACATGCAGAGATAACATGGAAGCAGACCAAGAACAGATTTGACAGCCAGTGTGAGAGTCTGTGAAGTGGAAAGGGATGGAAGCGCTCGAGTAGCACATCGAGTACAGTGATGAACATGATTTCCACAAGCATTAATGAATCTTAAAGCACAGTAGTAAAAACACTATCCGTCTTTCAGAATTTTTAGGTGCATTCATAAAAAGATCACCATAGTCTAGGAGATCAAAAAAGTTGTGGAAATCAGGTGTTTTCTCACTTTGAGGGAGACGAGAGATGTTTCTGAAAAAGAAATCCATTCCATTTAATTTTCAACTTAGTGAACAGACCATTGATATGGGATATGAAAGGCTAATTATACCTAAATCAAGATGGACGAGTGAATGGTCTCAGTCTTGCAGGCTCAGCTTAAATAAATTTTTTTAGTTGTAGTTAAGCCGGTCTGGATTCGGGGGTCAGACTGGATCTCTGTTTTTAAGAGTTGTTTTGCGCTCGCTGTGAGAATTGGACTTTTGGGACTGCTCTCATTTGTGAGTGAACTGATTGGCGTTTCTTTTCGTGGTTCGCTGCTACGCTTTACCTGAAGTGTTTGCTAGGCTAACGCTATCGCTATGGCTAACGCCATGGCTAACGCCATGGCTAGTCGTAGCACCTAGCATTAACGCGGAGAAGCGACTCTGTCCCCGGTGATTGGGGCTCGCCGGAGGAACTAGCCGAGGCAGCAGTTGGACGGGAGCCGGATTGGAATTCAACTGCAGCGGTGGTGGGAGACGGGGACCAGTGGAGGACCACCGGGGCCCCAGCAGGATAAGAGCCAGAGTCGGAGCCCAGTTGCAGCGGCGGGGCTCGGCGGAGGAGCTACCGGGGCCCCAGCTGGACAGGAGCAGGATCGGAGCTCGGCTACAGCGGCGGTGGGCAGCGGGACTTGGTGGAGGAGCTGCCGGTACCCCGGCTGGACAAGAGCTCGGTTACGGCGGCGGTAAGCAGCGGGACTAGCAGCGGAGGGGGCTAGCTGAGGCCCAGCTGGATTCGAGGTCGGTTGGATCGGATACCGGCGACACCAGCAGAGATTGTTTTACTATCCACAGGTCAGTAAAAATGCCACCAAAGAAGGAGGAAATGGAAGAGATCAAAAAATCTCTGAATTTCTTGTCAGAAGAACTGACCAAAGTGGCTAGTCAGCAGGCTAAAATATTAGAGCTAATGGAAGAAGTCCGAGAATTAAAATTAACAATTAAGGAAAAAGACAAAAAAATTGCAGACTTGGAGCAACTCCTTGAGGATCTTGAACAATATTCTCGTATGGATGATCTAATTATAAGTGGACTAGACATTAAATATCAATCATATGCTCATGCTACAACAGGAATGAGAGGTGAGGAGGCTCCCCTGGGCCAATCAGTCTCCCTGGAAAACCAGGTGCTTCAGTTCCTTGATAGCAGAAATATAAAGGTCGAAGCAAATGAAATTTCAGCCTGTCATGCTTTACCCAGAAAGGATAATAAAACAAAGAAATCAATTGTGATGCGTTTTGTGAACAGAATGACATACTGAGGCAGGCCAGAAAGCTACGGGGAACAGAAGTTTACCTAAATGAACATGTAACGAAAACTAATGCTGAAATAGCACAGCAAGCACGGATGCTGAAAAGACAAAATAAGATACAGGCAACATGGACAAGAAATTGTAGAGTTTGGATCAAACTAAATGGAACACCTGAGGAAGCGAAGAGTATGATAATCAGAGAGATTACTGACTTAAATAAATATACATGAACACTGATTAAGAAAGTTAAGAGACTATGATAATCCATATCCACACACACGACAAGAATAGTTCTTTTGACATACCAAGTCAATGTACACTACCGTTCAAAAGTTTGGGGTCACTTAGAAATTTCCTTATTTTTGAAAGAAAAGCACTGTTTTTTTCAATGAAGATAACTTTAAACTAATCAGAAATACACTCTAATATCTAATATACATTGCTAATGTGGTAAATGACTATTCTAGCTGCAAATGTCTGGTTTTTGGTGCAATATCTACATAGGTGTATAGAGGCCCATTTCCAGCAACTATCACTCCAGTGTTCTAATGGTACAATGTGTTTGCTCATTGTGTCAGAAGGCTAATGGAGGATTAGAAAACCCTTGTGCAATCATGTTAGCACAGCTGAAAACAGTTTAGCTGGTTAGAGAAGCTATAAAACTGACCTTTCTTTGAGCAGGTTGAGTATCTGGAAAAAAATATTATTTCAAATACAAATCATTATTTCTAACCTTGTCAATGTCTTGACTATATTTTCTATTCATTTTACAACTCATGGTGGTAAATAAGTGTGACTTTTCATGGAAAACACAAAATAATTGTCTGGGTGACCCCAAACTTTTGAACAGTAGTGTACTTTAAAAAAAAACAAAAAAAAACTAAACAAGACAAACAAAAAAACTTATGACTGACTTGAATAGACATCAATTATCCCCAGTTGGAGGAAGTCATTTGACACAGAGTGAGGAAATTCAAACTCTAAAAATATGCCATTATGCTGAACATAAACTACAAGAGATGGAGAATGATATTGATCCTGATAACCACTTTTTTCAATAATATTCATAATCATTGTGAATATTACACTGAAAAGCAATTCAAAAGTCAAGTGCAACTAGATGGTAAACTATCAATAATACATTTCAACAGCAGAAGTCTTAACAAAAACTTTCCACAGATTCAGGACTATTTAAAACAGCTAGACAGAAAATTTACAGCCATCGCAGTCTTTGAAACTTGGCTTAATGAAGAGAAGGCTCCCCTGATGGCAATAGAGGGATATCAGATATTTCATATTAACAGATCTCAAAAAAGGGTGGTGGTGTTGCACTGTATATTGATGACCTGTATAGGTGTAAACTTGTAAATGGAATGCCCTTTGCACTACCAGGGATTTTGGAATGTGTTACTGTTGAGATTGACCAAGATAAGACAAAAAAATCTAATTATAAGTTGTATATATAGAACGCCGGGAACTTGCATTGAGACATTCAGAGATAAATTAGTCGAGCTGTACAATAATATTACTAGTAAGAAAATGGTAGTAATTTGTGGAGATTTCAATATTGATTTACTAAATCCATATCAACAAAATGTAATTACAGAGTTCATGAATTCTATATACAGTATGAGTCTATATCCCACAATAACACATCCCAGTAGAATCACAGTTCACACTGCTACACTTATTGGCAACCTGTTTGTTAATATTACTGATAAGAAAATAGAAAGTGGATTATTGATAAATGATATAAGTGACCATTTGCCAACCTTTGCACTTATCCATGGCCACACGGAGGCCAATACAGAAAAAAAATTTAAAATCGTTCAGATACAAATCACAAAATGCAATCAGTTCTTTTAAAGAAGACTTGCTGAAGCAGGACTGGACAAAAGTCTATGTATCAGATGTAAATGAAGCCTATGACACATTTATGAACATTGTAACCACTCTTTATAAAACAAATTGTCCATTAGTAAAGAAAAAGCTTAAACATAAATTTGTCGATAAGCCCTGGTTAACCAAAGGATTACAAAAGGAGTGCAAAAAGAAAAATTTATTATATAAAGCTTTTCTAAAGAAAAGGACAAAAGAAGCAGAGCAGCGGTATAAAACATAAAAAAATAAGTTAACATACACTACTGTTCAAAAGTTTGGGGTCACTTAGAAATCTCCTTATTTTTGAAAGAAAAGCACTGTTTTTTTCAATGAAGATGACTTTAAACTAATCAGAAATACACTCTAATATCTAATATACATTGCTAATGTGGTAAATGACTATTCTAGCTGCAAATGTCTGGTTTTTGGTACAATATCTACATAGGTGTATAGAGGCCCATTTCCAGCAACTATCACTCCAGTGTTCTAATGGTACAATGTGTTTGCTCATTGCGTCAGAAGGCTAATGGATGATTAGAAAACCCTTGTGCAATCATGTTAGCACAGCTGAAAACAGTTTAGCTGGTTAGAGAAGCTATAAAACTGACCTTCCTTTGAGCAGGTTGAATATCTGGAAAAAAATATTATTTCAAATACAAATCATTATTTCTAACCTTGTCAATGTCTTGACTATATTTTCTATTCATTTTACAACTCATGGTGGTAAATAAGTGTGACTTTTCATGGAAAACACAAAATAATTGTCTGGGTGACCCCAAACTTTTGAACGGTAGTGTATATAATGAGATGTAGTAAAAGAGACTATTACAGTAAAGAACTGGAGAAAAACAGAGACAATATTAAAAATACATGGGCAATACTTAACAATATTCTTGGAAATAAAAACAGAAATACAAGCTACCCAACCAATTTTTCAAAAAATAATACAACGACTCAGAGTGTGAATGCAGTTTCACCTGCAGATGAATTTAATAACTTTTTTGTTAACATTGGTCCTAATTTGGCTCGAGAAATACCCATTACGGCACCTACAGGTGATACAATAAGTAAAAACACTGCTATAAAAGACTCCATTTTTATAAAGAACACAGACGAGAGAGAGATCATTGAAATTGTTAACTCGTTTAAAAGTAAGACATCTACGGACTGTGATGGTATTGACATGCTCTTAGTCAAAACTATTATTGAATGCTTAGTGAAACCACTGACGTATATTTGTAACCTGTCTCTCCAAACAGGTATATTTCCCAGTGCAATGAAAATAGCTAAAGTAATTCCGATATACAAAACGGGTGACAGAGGGGAACTTTCAAACTATAGACCAATTTCACTATTGCCGCAATTTTCCAAGATACTTGAAAAAAATATTCTGTGAGAGAATTGACAACTTCATAATGGAGAATAATTTATTGTGTGAGCAGCAATATGGATTCAGACACAAGAGGACAACTGCATTTGCTCTAATGGAATTTATAGAAAAAATATCAACTGCCATTGAAAATAAAGAGTATTCAGTTGGGGTATTCCTGGATCTTAAAAAAGCATTTGATACAGTGGATCACAATTTATTATTAAAGAAACTACAAAATTGTGGTATTAGGGGGGTAGCACTGTCTTGGTTAAGTAGTTACTTAAAGAATAGATATCAGTATGTATGTGTTGGTAACAAAAACTCACAGTTACTGAAGGTTACTTGTGGAGTCCCACAGGGTTCAGTTTTGGGGCCATTGTTATTCAATATGTATATAAATGATATATGTAAAGTCTCTGAAAAAATGGATTTAATATTGTTTGCCGATGACAATAATTTATTATGCAGTGGAAGCAATTTGGAACAACTTTTGGATACACTCGGAAAAGAATTAGGAAAGCTTAAAATGTGGTTTGATTCAAACAAATTAATGCTCAATTTAAGTAAGACAAAATTTATAGTTTTTAACAACCATCACAACAACTTAGTATCTAAACTCAGTGTAAATGGTGTAGAGATTGAAAGGGTATCTGAAACTAAATTTCTTGGAGTAATAATTGATAATAAACTGTGTTGGAAGTCACATATTAATTATATTAAAGGTAAAATATCTAAATCAATCGCAATACTACACAGAGCGAAATATTTGCTGAATCAACCCACATTATATACCTTGTATCATTCATTAATACTCTCATACATGACATATTGTACTGAAGTATGGGGAAATACATATAAAACAAACATATATCCAGTGTTTATGCTTCAGAAGAGAGCTATTAGAATAATAAACAAAGCTGCTTACAGGGAACCAACAAACCCACTTTTTTCTTAAATTAAAAGCTCTCAGGTTGAAAGATCTGGTTGACTTTAAAACTGCAGTAATAATGTTTAAAGTGAAGAATCTATCACTGCCCGCAAATATCCAAAAGTTGTTCCAAATAAGGGAGAAACAATACCATTTCAGAGGAACATGTATATTTCAAAAACCTTCAGTGAGAACTACCACCAAGCAACACTGTGTTTCAGTGCAAGGAGTAAGATTATGGAACGATTTTGGACCTGAATTAAAATCATGTACAACGCTTGGGCAATTTAAACAAAAACTAATGGAAGAAATACTCCAAGCATATATACAAGATGACATGTAAAATCACATAAGGATTGTCATATCCAGTCTGCGTTGTGTTGTTGCTTAGCTTTTTTTGTCACATTTTGTCTTAGCTTTGTTCTGAATTGTAATCGCTCTTTTTTTTTTTTTTTTTTTTTGTTACTTATTTGTACCCGTAGGTAGATTTGGTTTGCAGTCTGGTGACAAGCCACCGGCTGCCGGTCGCTGCGTGCGCGAGCGCCCTAAACCTACATGTTTTTGGTATGCGGGAGGAAACTGGAGAAATCCCGGAGTAAACCCACGCAACACGGGGAGAACATGCAAACTCCACACAGCTCACTGTTGGTCGGGGGCTGGGATCGAACCCACAATCTCATGATCCCCGTGGTCCCCCGGCCGAGAGTAAACTGTGCTGCCACAGTGCTAAACCACTGCGCCACCGTGCAGCCCAAGCTCTTGTTTTGTTTTTCTTTTGAATTCTTGGATGGAATATGGGTGGTCAGTATAAGCTGCGGCTTCAGCCATCACCCATTTCAGATAACTTATGTTGAACTATATAATCAGAGGAGTTATTGTTTAATTTGACCTTGTTGGATTTTTTCCCCTTTGTTATATTATTCTGTTTCTTTTAATCTTTACTTTTAATCTATCCGAAATAAAGATTCATTCATTCATTCATTCATTAAAAATTCTGATCAAGAACTGTACCCATGTACCCATAGGAAGTTAACAGTTCAATATCAGATCCTTCAGCTGCCTTGATTGGGGGAAGATCAGCTGGTAGAATTTTATCAGTGGGGGGAAAAATGGATTTTGATGGTGTTTCAAGCCAATTTCAATTTTGTTTGGTGACACTGAATAGAATTAAATGCAGACTGCAGATTTTCCAAAGTTTGTCAAAGTGACAGAGATGAGCAGTAAATGACTATATCATCATCATAAAAATGGAAGTCAGCATTTGTTAAATTATTACAGAATTATTAGAAAATGATAGTTTTAGAATTATTTTCTTATTAGAAAATAGTTTGAGTTAACTTTAATTCTGTCTCCAAAAACCTAGTGGCTGAGGAGGCCCATTGCATTTGCGTACTCTGCTTTATAGCCAGAAAAGGCTCTGTCTATAAGAATACGTTGATTAATTTAAAAAAAAAAAAAAAAGTGAAGAGGCAAGCCAGAAATATAAAGCCCATATCTCATGGAGAGGTAAAAGCTAAGGAACGTTCATGAACGTACTACTGATTGTTGGGTTTCATCAGGGTTCATTAGAGGTTGCAAAACAGTTTTGCAAACAGGTTTTTCTTGTCACAAACATTTGCCAATGTGTTTTTCCACACAAAATAGTTATAAGCGTTTTCAAATCATTGTAACACATCACTAAAGTTATTTTTAGTTTGCAAAGTAGTGAACATTAGCAACCTTTACAACAAAACTGTTTGCAAAACTGTTGACAAGCTGTTTTGCAACCTCTAATGAACTCTGATGAAACCCAACAATCACAACTTTCATGAACATTCATCAACATTTACCCTATGGCTAGGTCAGCATCTCACAGAATGGCAAATGTTGGTAAATGTGGTGGTTTTTGGATTAACCAACTTTTTCCGGTGAATGTGAAACTCAAGCTAGTATCTCACCGAGCAGTGAATGCTGAGGAACGTTCAAGAACACTGCACTTATGGGGTTTCACCAGAGTTTGTGAAAGTTTGCAAAACAGTTCGGACAGTTTTTAAGGTTGCCAACAGTTTTGTCATAAAGGGTCTGAAGCAGTTGCTAGTGTTCACTACTTGGCAAACCAAAAAGAACTTTAGAAACATGCGTTAACAACCATTTGCATTTGTGTTACTGCAATTTGTAAATATTTGCAACTGATTGTGGAAAAATATATTCGCCAAAAATTTTTTAACTTTTTCAAAAATTTTTGGTGACAAAAGAAACTGTTTGGCAACCTTTTACAAACCCTGATGAAATGCAAAAATCACCATGTTCACCAGCATTTGCCACCCTGTCAGATACGAGGGTAATGGAAAGCTGAAAGTGGAGAAAAAAAATTGCTGCCTATTAAAACAGTTGGAAAAATGTAGGTTTTTCACCGATATGTTTGTCAGGTTCTGAGCATGATCGGGGGACCATGCTCACGCTTTAAGTTTATTTTTTGTTATTCTCTGTGTTTGCCTGACCTCAGCTGAGTTTGGCAATTGTGTTTATTTTCTCTGTCATGCCCCTATTTTAGTTTCCTTTGATTTTGCCATTTATTTCTGTCTGCTACGATTATCTTCTTAGTGCTGTCCTGTCATTCTCCTTAACTTAGTCTTAGTTTAGTTCTCCATAGTCCAGTTTATTAGTATTTTCTTTACCATGGTTATGGATATGTTTGGGTTATTTATGTCTGTCTGTTATCAGGACGTGAATCAGGTCATGGCCTTGCTTTAAGTTCATGTTTAGACTTTCTTTATTAATGTTATCATGTTTTTGGTTTTGTTTGGTCTTGTTGATTATTATTTTCATGGTTATGTTGTCATATTTATTCCTGTCGTGATTTGCATTGCTTTTGTTTTCACAGCACCTTTTTCTTACTTCCGGTTTTGTTTTGTGAGTTTTTGCTTTGTTAATTATTCACAGGTGCTTTTGATTTCTTGATTATTGATTGCTCACGGGTGTTCTTAATTTTTGTTTCCTTATTTATAAAGATCACGCACAGGCTTCGGCATGGTAACCTTCATGCTATCTTGCTATCACGCTATCATGTTTGGTTCTTGCTCACGCTTTGGAAGTTTGTTTTTTTGGAAATAAAATCATGCCTAAAACGAGAAAGTCTCCACATACGCTACCGTTCAAAGGTTTGGGGTCACTTAGAAATTTCCTTATTTTTGAAAGAAAAGCGCTTTTTTTCAATGAAGATAACTTTAAACTTATCAGAAATACACTCTATACATTGCTAATGTTGTAAATGACTATTCTAGCTGCAAATGTCTGGGTTTTGGTGCAATATCTACATACGGTGGGGTAAAAAAGTATTTAGTCAGCCACCAATTGTGCAAGTTCTCCCACTTAAAAGATGAGAGAGGTCTCCAATTTTCATCATAGGTATACCTCAACTATGAGAGACAAAATGAGAAAAAAAAAATCCAGAAAATCACATTGAAGGATTTTTAATGAATTCATTGGTAAATTCCTCAGTAAAATAAGTATTTGGTCACCTACAAACAAGCAAGATTTCTGGCTCTCACAGACCTGTAACTTCTTCTTTAAGAGGCTCCTCTGTCCTCCACTCGTTACCTGTATTAATGGCACCTGTTTGAACTCGTTATCAGTATAAAAGACACCTGTCCACAACCTCAAACAGTCAGACTCCAAACTCCACTATGGCCAAGACCAAAGAGCTGTCAAAGGACACCAGAAACAAAATTGTAGACCTGCACCAGGCTGGGAAGACTGAATCTGCAATAGGTAAGCAGCTTGGTGAGAAGAAATCAACTGTGGAAGCAATTATTAGAAAATGGAAGACATACAAGACCACTGATAATGTCCCTCGATTTGGGGCTCCATGCAAAATCTCACCCCGTGGGGTCAAAATTATCACGACAACGGTGAGCAAAAATCCCAGAACCACATGGGGGGACCTAGTGAATGATCTGCAGAGAGCTGGGACCAAAGTAACAAAGGCTACATCAGAAACACACTACGCCGCCAGGGACTCAAATCCTGCAGTGCCAGACGTGTCCCCCTGCTTAAGCCAGTACATGTCCAGGCCCGTCTGAAGTTTGCTAGAGAGCATTTGGATGATCCAGAAGAGGATTGGGAGAATGTCATATGGTAAGATGAAACCAAAATAGAACTTTTTGGTAAAGACTCAACTTGTCGTGTTTGGAGGAGAAACAACACCATACCTACTGTGAAGCATGGGGGTGGAAACATTATACTTTGGGGCTGTTTTTCTGCAAAGGGACCAGGACGACTGATCTGTGTAAAGGAAAGAATGAATGGGGCCATGTATCATGATATTTTGAGTTAAAACCTCCTTCCACCAGCAAGGGCATTGAAGATGAAATGTGGCTGGGTCTTTCAGCATGACAATGATCCCAAACACACCGCCCGGGCAACAAAGGAGTGGCTTCGTAAGAAGCATTTCAAGGTCCTGGAGTGGCCTAGCCAGTCTCCAGATCTCAGCCCCATAGAAAATCTTTGGAGGGGGTTGAAAGTCTGTGTTGCCCAGTGACAGCCCCAAAACATCACTGCTCTAGAGGAGATCTGCATGGAGGAATGGGTCAAAATACCAGCAACAGTGTGTGAAAACCTTGTGAAAACTTACAGAAAACGTTTGACCTCTGTCATTGCCAACAAAGGGTATATAACAAAGTATTGAGATGAACTTTTGTTATTGACCAAATACTTATTGTACCGAGGAATTTAGCAATTAATTCATTAAAAATCCTTCAGTGTGATTTTCTGGATTTTTTTTTTCTTATTTTGTCTCTCATAGTTGAGGTATACCTATGATGAAAATTGGAGACCTCTCTCATCTTTTAAGTGGGAGAACTTGCACAATTGGTGGCTGACTAAATACTTTTTTACCCCACTGTAGGTGTATAGAGGCCCATCCATCCATCCATCCATCCATCTTCTACCGCTTAATCCTTTCGGGTCGCGGGGGGGCTGGAGCCTATCCCAGCATCTTTGGGCGAGAGGCAGGGTACACCCTGGACAGATCGCCAGTCCATCGCAGGTATAGAGGCCCATTTCCAGCAACTATCACTCCAGTGTTCTAATGGTACAATGTGTTTGCTCATTGCGTAAGAAGGGTAATGGATGACTAGAAAACCCTTGTGCAATCATGTTAGGTCTGCAATGCTGTAATTGCTGCAAATGGAGGATTCTTTGACGAAAGCAAAGTTTGAAGGAAAAAAATTATTATTTCAAATACAAATCATTATTTCTAACCTTATCAATGTCTTGACTATATTTTCTATTTATTTTACAACTCATGGTGGTAAATAAGTGTAACTTTTCATGGAAAACACAAAATAATTGTCTGGGTGACCCCAAACTTTTGAATGGTAGTGTAAGTCCAGTCCTTTGCCCCGGACGGGCATTCATGACAATGTTAAAGGTATTATATTGGAACATTTGAAAACTTTGTTTTTCATAACACATTTTGGTCACCATTTGAAATACAATTCCATTCACTTCATTCATACACATCACAGCCTCAGTGGCTTTGACTGGAAATCTGACTCATCCCCTTTCTTAGACATAAATGGAATGAATGGGACTGCAGTTCATTTTGTAAATAAAAATCTATTACTAAAACACGAGTTTCCAAAAGCTCCATACATGTCTTTGTTTTTCTGAGTCTCTTGTAAGCACAGTTGGGTAGCCACTTTACCCACACCAGCAACGGCCACGGCCACAGAACCTGTCCTTGCACCCCATTCTCGTAAAAGCAAGATCATGCTGGGGGGAATTTGATTACATCTCTAACAAATATACAATTGAGTTGAAGGGCGAACTCATTCAAAATGAGTGGTCAAGGTCATTGTGACCTCACACATCATATTTCTGGTAAATGAAGCTTGTTCTCAGGAACACGTATAACAGCTTTTCAAAGAGTGCTTTCACTGAAAGAAATGGTCTTTATGTTCTAGTGTGTGACTTGTGCTTATGAAACCTCCTTCATTCTGGCTTTGTTCTGGCAGTAATGACAACACCACAGCTCTGGTTCACAGTTCTTTACTGAAAAAATACAGAATCGTACATTGCCCAGTGTGACCAACAGCATCAAGATACAGCTCCTACACACAAAGAAATGGCAGGTTGACACAAATACACCAACATGTTGATTACACAACACCTTGTGGCTCTAGCAGCTAACAGGCTAGTGGCTAATAGGCTAGCGGCTAACAAGCTAGAAATTTTTTTTCATTAATTCAGAACATAAGATTGAGGATACAAAAAACTCAGTCACACCCATAAACTAAATCTAAAGTAAATCTAAATATTTTTCCTGTCACTTATTATAACTAGAAAAGCACTCATAGAGCGCATACCTCCACCAAGGCACCTTCCGTTTCTCATGGATCACCTCCAAAATGTAATGGGTTTGTGTGTAGGCCTATAGCCACTTGTGGTGAAAATTGTATCAAAGTCTGTCCATCAGTTTTGGAGTATTGTTGCTAACACACTGTGAGAAGATAAGAGCCTTGGCTGAGGTATGCATTCTCAGATCTTCACCAAAATATAATGGGTTCCTCTCTAGCCCAAGAACCACCTCTGGTGAAAATTTCATCCAAATCAATCCAGTAGTTTTTGTGTAATCCTGCTGCACAAATACAAACAAAGCCCTTGGTGGAGGTATGCACTCTCAGATCATCACCAAAATCTAATCATCTGTTCCCCGTGCCATTACACACCTTTCCTGAAAATTTCATCCAAATCCATTCATAACTTTTTGAGTTATGTTGGTAACAGACAGACAGACAGACAGACAGGATGCAGCAAGCATGGCCGACACAGCTGATTTGTGCTGTCTTTTTAATCAATCTTCTTCCCTTTATCACTGGATTGTAATTTTTTCAGCTCTGACTGCACAGTAACGCCAACATTTTGGGGGGGAGAAGAGTTCAGGGCTGAAACCAACAGACAAACAGGCACACAAAAATGGCACATTTTTTAAAAAAATTAACGGCACATTTACTGGATGCTGCAAATTCCTTTTTCCCTGTAAATGGCACACTGTGAGTCCCAGCAGCTGTAATATCTAAACTGTAAAGTTAATACTGACATGACTGTGGAGCGGAATAGCCAGATAGGGGGACACAGGAGAGCGGAGTCTGGAGAGTCTGGACATAATGGACAATTTCTTTATGGACCATTCCAACATCAAAGCGCAAAGATATAAATTCTTTGACCACCGTCAACAAGTTGGTGAATCCACCAAATGTTTCATAATGGAACTCCGTAGCCTATCAAGAAAGTGCGCCTTTGGGACGATTGAGGAGGAGCTAGTCTGGGACAAGCTAGCACACGGTATGAGCAACGAGTGGCTCACAGAAAAGCAAACGTTAACTACGGACGTCTTCATGCTAAAGAAAGTGGTTGAATTGACTAGTCAGATTGAGTCCGCTGCCCAGCTAGGTCTACAAGTGCTAGCTAAAGAAAACCTAGCCACCAAAGTTCCCCCCCCACACACACACACATCAGGCCACTAGCAATGCAACTAATCCTTTGGGGCAGACCCCCAAAAGAAGGCGGACCATGGCACGGGCAGGAGCGGGAGCTCAGGGTCTATGTGGCAGCTGCGGCTACCCTCATCACCGGGCTGGCATGTCTACCTGCCCCGCCAGAGGAAAAAGTGCCATAACTGCGGCCGTTCTAATCACTGGGCTAGGGTCTGCACCACCGCTATTAAACCATCAGGTGCGGAGCCCGAAAGCATGATGCAGGTGTATGTGCCGGGCACTAAGAAGGGGCCATTACAGTGGTACGTCTTGCAGCTAGACGGGGTCGATGTGCTGCTTATGGTGGACTCAAGGGCTGGTAAATCAATACTGAGCATGACCACAATGAAATGACTTTTCCCAGGCAAAACCATCAAAGCAGGGGTGGTGAAAATGTTTTGGTACAGTCACGTTAAAATTGACATGGCTCTGGCATGGTCAGCTTCTCGGTAAAATGTGGGTCAAGGATTATTCCTGCATTTACAGTACCTTCCAGGTTTTGCGCCAGGGGGCCGACTTGCTGGGAATTGATCTGCTGGGCGAAATAGGATTCTCCATCATGGACCCAGCGGGCTCAACGGTGCTGACGGTGTCCCCCGAATAGCATGTCCACTGGCCAGCATTGTTTGTGGGCCTAGGATGTATTAAAGCATTCTACCACTGCCCGCTCATCGACCCAAGCGTGATGCCCAAGATCCAACCATTACGGCGGCTTCCCCTCGCCCTGTGATATGATGTCACGGCGGAACTGGACAAACTGCTTAAGGCTGGCATCATCAAGAAAGTGGATGCCTTGCTGTGGATTTCGAACATTGTGGTGGCCAAGAGGAAGCCGGGTGGCATACGGCCGTGTATTGACCTTGGGATGGTAAATAAAGCCATTATCCTGGACAAATACCTGCTCCCCACGATGGAGGATGTCACCGCAATGTTCAGCGGCTAAAGGGTACTCACGAAGTTGGATCTCCGCCAGGGTTATCTGCAGGTGCCCCTTCACCCAGCCAGCAGGGACCTGATGGCGTTCGTAACCAACTTGGGCATTTTCAGATACACCTGCCTGCCTTTTGGTCTGAACTCAGCACCTAGCTGCTTTCAGAAGATCATGTCCATGATTATGGCCAGCCTCAGGGGTGTAGCGGTGTACCTGGATGACATTGTGAGTTCACGGCGCGTCGTGGGAAGAACACAACGGTCTTTTGAGACAAGTGATGGAGGTGCTGCTGGGGCATGGAGTCACGTTGAATAGGGAAAAGTGCATTTTCGCGGCAGATTCCATTGAGCTTGTGGGATTCCGGCTGCCGGCTGAGGGCCTGAAGCCCCTGCACTCAAACATGGAGACGGTCCTGCCTCTCCCCAATCCCACAACACCTGCACAAATCTCCTTGTTCCTGGGCATGGTGAACTTTAACGGGCGTTTTATTCCCCATTATTCAGACACTATCAAACCACTCCAGGCCCTTCTGAAGCAGGACGCACTATGGCAGTGGACCCCAGCTCTCAGCGGCAGTCACTAGACTGAAGTCTCAACTCACCTCCCTGATCCAAAATGGCTGCCATTAGTGACTTGTGACACATCTGGTTCAGCGGTGGGGGCGGTTATGTCTCAAGTGCAAGATGGTACCGAATGTCCAGTGGTGTTCGCCTTGAGGTCCCTTTCAGCAGCTGAACAGAAATATGCCGTGGGTGAGAGGGAGGCTCTCGCTTGTGTCTGGGCATGTGAACGGTAGCACATCTACCTCTACAGGCGACATTTCACCCTGCAAACGGACCACTGGGCACTGACAACACTGCTGGAGACGACAGGCTCAGGACACCAGCCCCTACGGATCCACAGGTGGACTGAGCGGCTGAGGGCCTACAACTTTACTATCCAGTTCAATCCTGGAAAAGAGAACGTAGTGACAGATCTCCTGTCCCATGAAACAGCCAACACCATACAACCGGACAACGACGACGACCCCACGGAGCTGGATCTAGTCAACACGCTGCATGGACCCCTTTGGGACATGGTATCCCTCCAGGAGCTCCAGGCAGAGTCAGAACGGGATCCCACATTGTCACAACTATGCTCGGTCATCAAGGAATGTTGGCTCATGAAAGTATAGGGTGATCTGTGGCTTTTCACCGGTTCAGAGACAAACTGAGTTGCTTGAATTGGGTGTGTGTGGCAAGGGGACACCGCACATTTATCCCGGTGTCTCTGAGATCACGAGTTCTGGTGATGCTCCACGAGGGTCACCTGGGTGTGGTCAGGGTGAAGCAGCGTTGCGGGGATTCAGTTTGGTGGCCTGGTATTGATAAGGACATTGAAACTATGGTAGAGAACTGTGTTCCATGCTTAGAGAACAGAAAGACCGGTGGACCCCACCACCACCACCACCACCACCATTGTGACCATTACAATGCCCAGGGTGCCCCTGGAAGCACATCCAATTGGACGTTTGAGGTGAACTACATAAGGCACCCCCAAGCAGCTGTTTTTTGCTATTGGTCTATGATCTGTTCTCCAAATGGCCTGAGGTGTTGCCCACTAATTCAGTCATGATGGATGTGGTTACAGGTTTCCTCTTGTCACTGTTCACCAGATGGGGGGTACTGGATGACACCACTACAGACAATGGCCCACAGTTCACCTTTGGGGGGTTTAAGGAGTTTTTGTGTGTTGGGGCATGGAACACATCAAAACCGCGTTCTACCACCCCCAAGCCAATGGGGGCATGGAGCGTTTCAACAAGACTCTGAAAAACAGTCTGAGAGCCCATTTGGCAGATGGCTTCACATTCCCTGATACTCTCCAGTGCACACTCCTCCGCTACAGGGCAACGGCCCATGCCATGACAGGGTGCACCACAGCCAAACTCATGCTGGGGCACGAATTCCGCCTGCCTCCGGGCCGACTGAGGCTCCCCACAACCTCCCCTCCAGGGAACACGGAACCTCCATGAGACTGGGTCATTGCCCAACAGCAGAAGATGAAACGATGTTTCGACAGGAAGCACAGGGCGAAGGCCCACAGACTCTATGTGTCAGACTGGGTCTGGATTAAGCATCCCACCCGCACACATAAACTGCAGTCTTTCTGGACGGGGCCGCTGTAGATCGTGAGGCGGCGGGGCCAGGACATGTTCCAGGTCTCAGATGGGTCACGGTGGCGTTCCAGCTGACTCAGGAAGTCGCAGCCTACACAGGGTCCGGGAACTGCAGCAGAGCGGACTGATATGGGTTGGGACTTATCTGATGAGGGTGTTGGGGACACTCATGTGCAGCCGACGGAGCCTGGAGCAGGTTCTCCACCTGTGAGATGCTCGGCTAGGACACGTCAGAGGCCAATACACCTTGATTACTTTGTAGTAGGCCTGGCTTTAACTGAAGCGTGTTGATCATGGGCGGCAGAATAATCCACTTCAACACGAGAGGGCACCCTGGCAGTCCACCCAGGTGCCCATTTAGCTCACTAGGCTTAGTGGTTCGTATGTGTTTAAAAAAAAAAAAAAAGACAAGAAAAGATGTTTGAATGTATGGACAAATTGCGTGTTCTGTGTTGATATGGGGGTTCTCACTGCTAAATTTAAAGGGGGGGGGGGATGATTTGCGTTCTTACTGTTTTGTAAAGGGGGGAAAATGTTGTGATTTGGCCCTTGGGGCTTGCCGTAGCCGACGCCAGGCAGTCGATGTAGTGACGTCAGGTGGGCTATGGCCAGTGTGTATATTGTGCCTTGTTTTCTCAGTAAAGTTCAGTTTGTTGCTCAGTTCAATATGGCTCCAGTCTCCCATTGTTAGGACATAACAAGCCTTATTGTATTCACTAGGTTTATTTATTATTAACTTTATTTATTCAGGTAATCCCAATGAGACACGGGGTCTCATTTTCAACACAGCTATTTAATCGATCAGTTCTGTTAAAGCAGAGCTGATCACAGTGGTCATCTGGCCTGTAGAGGAATGAAGCTGGCCTCATATTTATTTTGTGGATAATAATTAGCGCGATGCAGTGGCGCAGTGGTTAGCACGGCGGCAGCACAGCAATTCACCCTTGGCCATGGGATCCCTGGTTCGATCCCAGCCCCTGACCAACAGTGATCTGTGTGGAGTTTGCATGTTCTCCCCGTGACTGCGTGGGTTTACGCCACGATTTCTCCGGTTTCCTCCCACAGGCCAAAAACATGCAGGTTAGGTTAACTGGAGACTCTAAAATGGCCCTAGGTGTCAATGTGTGTGTGAATGGTTAAGGGATAGCGCCATACCATGGCTGCTTCATCCATCCAGGTGGATGCCCTCAATTTCCCCTCTGGGGATCAATAAAGTATACAAAATTTAAAAAAAAAAAAAAAAATCAAAAAAAAATTTCTGAATGATTTTAACATTTATTTTGCTGCGCTGCATCAAGGTGAAGAAGTTCTGTCCCCCGCATTCATTGTGGGTTCATATTTACTTCGGTAAACACAACGCCGTGTCTGACATTAAGTTTTCTTCTGCGCATGCAGGTCACTTCGTAGGTGTAGACCGCTCATGTTGGAGTCTGATGGGGGTCGCATTGAACTTATAATGTGAACGCTCACACAAAAAAATCGGATCTCAACCAAAAATCAGAACTGAGCATTAAGACCTGCAGCATGACCATAACCTTATTCAGTCTAGTTCAGTTTCATTTTGTATAGCGCCAATTCACAGCCTCACTCATCTCAAAGCATTGCAAATCATATGGTATATGATAACCCCAATTACAATGAAGTTGGGACATTGAGTAAAACATAAATAAAAATGGAAT
Source organism: Pholidichthys leucotaenia (assembly GCA_020510985.1). NCBI lineage: Eukaryota > Metazoa > Chordata > Actinopteri > Cichliformes > Pholidichthyidae > Pholidichthys > Pholidichthys leucotaenia. The sequence continues at coordinate 220,808,663 of CM035844.1, forward strand.
ACAATGATCTGCAAATCCTTTTCAACCAATATTCAGTTGAATGCACTTCAAGACAATATATTTAATGTTCAAACTGATAAACTTAACTGTTTTGTTTTTGTTTTTGTTTTTTTTTGCAAATATTCACTCATTTTGAATTTGATGCCTGCAATATGTTTCAAAAAAGCTGGGACAGGGTCATGTTTACAACTGTGTTACATCACCTTTCCTTTTAACAACACTTGATGAACATTTAAGAACTGAGGACACTAATTATTGAAGCTCTGTGGCTTCAATAATTATAATTCTGTGGCATTAATAATTATGGGAAATTCTTTCCCATTCTTGCTTGATGTATGACTTCAGTTGCTCAACAGTCCAGGGTCTCCATTGTCGTATTTTGCCCTTCATAATGCATCACACATTTTCAATGGGAGACAGGTCTGTACTGCAGGCAGGCCAGTCTAGTACCAGCATTCTTTTACTACGAAGCTACTCTGTTGTAACACATGCAAAGTCTAGTTTAGTATTGCCTTGCTGAAATAAGCAGGGGCGTCCCTGAAAAAGATGTTGCTTGGATGGCAGTATATGTTGCTCCAAAACCTGTATGTTTTGAATGAATGAATGTTGCCGTCACAGATGTGAAAGTTACCCATGCCATGGGCACTAACACACTCCCATACCATCACAGATGTTGGCTTTTGAATTTAACACTGATAACAGTCTGGATCGTCCTTTTCCTCTTTAGCCTGGAGGACACAACATCCATGATTTCCAAAAACAATCTGAAATGTGGACTCGTCAGATCATAGCACACTTTTCTACTTTGTGTCAGTCCAGCTCAGATGAGCTCGGGCTCAGAGCACCCAATGGTTTTTCTGGCTGTGGTTAATACTGTACATGGCTTTTGCTTTGCTTGGTAGAGTTTCAACTTGCATTTGTAGATGTAGCGACGAACTGCTAACTGACAGTGGATTTCTGAAGTGTTCTTGAACCCACATGGTAACATTCTTTACAGAATTATGTTGGTTTTTAGAATAGAATAGAACAGGTTTTATTGTCAATGTACAGTTGTACCTATTAATGCAGTGCCGCATGAGGGATTGAAGGTCACACTCATTCAATATTGTTTTTGGTCTTGCCACTTACGTGCAGAAATTTCTCCAGGTTCTCATAAACTTTAAATATTATGGACTGTAGATGATGAAATCCCTAATTTCCTTCCAATTGTATGTTGAGAAACATTGTTCATAATGTGGTGAACCTCGGTGGTGCTCCTTTTATACCCAATCATGACATCCGTTTCCAGTTATCGTGTTCACCTGTGGAATGTTCCAAAAAGGGTTTTTTTTTAGCATTCCTCAACTTTCCCAGTCTTTTCTTATCCCTGTTCAAGCTTTTTTGGATTGTGTTGCAAGCATTAAATTCAAAATGAGTGAATTTGCAAAAAACAACAATAAAAACAAACAAAAAACAATTTATCAGTTTGAACATTAAATATCATGTCTTTGTATTCAATTGAATATAGGTTGAAAAAGATTTTCAAATCACTGCATTCTGTTTTTATTTACATTTTGCACACCATCACAACTTCATTGGACTTGCGGTTTGTACTCACAACCTCTCCTGTCTGCTTGGTAACTGCTCCAACTGCCAGTATTTTTAGGGCTCCACACAGCCCTGGCTGAAGAGTGTTTCACCCAGCCCCACTCTCGTAAAGCGCAACATCAGGCTGGAGGGAAAAGAATTGCATCAGGTTGAATTTTTACAATCGGACTCAAGGGTGAACTCATTCGTAATGGCTGGTCAATGTCAGTTTGACCTCACAAAACACATGACTGCAAAATATCTGGGACGTTTCATAAAATCTGGCCCCATTTGATGAAAACATTAAAATGATACATCACAGATCACTGTTACGATTGTTACGGCATTAATATTCTTTTCTGTTCTGCTTTGTGTTACTGACCTTCTACTCTTCTTTCCCAGTATTTTCTTGTTTGCTCGTTCATGTTAGAAAACTTATTCCCATGTGCCCTGTGCGCTTTATGACCTATTGCTCTGTTGTGGTCTTAACATGTAGGAAAGAAAACACCAACTTGCCTGCGTTTAATGTGTTAAGTTCCAACCCCGAACCATGATCTTTGGTGACCTGTGGCTGGTACCTTTATCAGTTATGTACATGGCCCAACCAAACCACGGGTCTCCCACTCAGCTCTTATGTCTATAATTAGTTTCATAGTGGGAGCAAATTCATTTTCACATGCCTAACAGCTTCCAGCTGTCAGGCGCTGCCAATGGATATGGATGGACCTTATTCAGCTAATTACCCAAAAGCAAATTTGCCTTTTTCAGCCTTTGCATTAATAAAGGTTGCACCTTTAACTAAATCTTTAGCCAATTCCTATTTAATAATTTTGGAGCCTCTGTGGAGTAGGGTATAAAGTGAATGATTGAATGAATAAATAAATAAATAAGCTCAGAAATGCCCCTGAGTGGCGCCAAAAATGAATAGCCGCTGGAGCATCGTTTTTCCTTCAGCTTTATTGTCATATAAGTCCGTTCTGCTTGGTCTATTTTTATTCTTTCAATTGGGCAGAATCCCCTACAGATTGCTAAATTATGCAGTAGGTGTGAGAAGATAATTAAGCATCTTACTAGCAATCAGCTACAGTTACCATAAAAAAAAAAAAAACAAAAAAAAAAAACAAGACTTACTCTCTTTGGTTGAGAGCAATTCTTTACAACAAAACTTCCTTTGTGATAATTTTTGTTTTATAATTACTTGCTTTTGTTTCGGTATTGTTAATCAATCTTGTATGGTGGACTCTAAAAATCACTGTTAAATGGGATGCCAAGAAATATACGGTCACCTGTTTATAAATGCAATTTGCTGAGAGAACCAAACCCACTTACATTGTTAGAACTGTCATAAAAGCAGAACTGTCTTTAAACATGGGGGAAATGTGATGGAAAAAATGACATGTATTTGTAGGTCTTACGTTAATGAATATGCAGTATCTCACAAAAGTGAGTACACCCCTCACATTTTTGTAAATATTTTATTATATCTTTTCATGGGACAACACTAAAGATATGACACTTTGATACAATGGAAAGTAGTCAGTTACAGCTTTTATAACAGTGTAAATTTGCTGTCCCGTCAAAATAACTCAACACACAGCCATTAATGTCTGAACTGCTGCTGGCAATAAAAGTGAGTACACCCCAAAGTGAAAGTTTCCAAATTGTGCCCAAAGTGTCAATATTTTGTGTGGCCACCATTATTTCCAGCACTTCCTTAACTCTCTTGGGCATGAAGTTCACTAGAGCTTCACAGGTTGCCACTGGACTCCTCTTCCACTCCTCCATGACAACATGGTGGATGTTAGAGACCTTGTGCTCCTCCACCTTCCGTTTGAGGATGCCCCACAGATACTCAGTAGGGTTTCAGTCTGGAGACATGCTTGGCCAGTCCATCACCTTTACCCTCAGTTTCTTTAGCAAGCCAGTGGTCGTCTTGGAGGTGTGTTTGGGGTCGTTATCATGTTGGAATACTGCCCTGCTGCCCAGTTTCCAAAAGGAGGGGATCATGCTCTGCTTTAGTATGTTCAAATCAATTCAATTCAACTTTATTTATATAGCGCCATTTCACAACAACAGTCATCTCATAGCACTATCAACTGTAGGGGGAACCCCACAGTTGCAGAAAGACCCCAGCAATCAGGCGATCCCCTGTGAGCAAGCACTTGGCGACGGTGGAGAGGAAAAACTCCCTTTTAACAGGAAGAAACCTCCAGCAGAACCAGGCTCAGGGAGGGGCAGTCATCTGCTGCGACTGGCTGGGGGGTGAGGGGATAGAGAAGAAGAAAAGAACAGACATGTAGAGAGCAAACAGCACAATGGGGACTCAATCTATGGGAGAGAACAAACAAATGTTAATGACCAGCAAAAAAAATATTTCATTGAGAGTGAGAAAAGGAGTGAGGCCCAGTGCATTACTGGAGGTCCCCCGGCTGACTAAACCTATTAGCAGCATAACTAAGGGAGGGTTCAGAAACACATGATCCCTCCCTAATTGTAGGCTATATCAAAAAGGTAGGTTTTAGCCCTATTCTTAAAAACAGAGATCGAGTCTGACTCCCGAATCCAGATTAGCAGCTGATTCCACAGGAGAGGAGCTTGATAACTGAAGGCTCTGCCTCCCATTGTACTTTTGGAGATTCTAGGTATTACAAGTAATCCTGCATTTTGGGAGCGTAGTGCTCTGTTAGGATAATATGGTAGTATCAGATCTTTTAAATAAAAAGGAGCCTGATTGTTTAGAGTTTTGTAAGTAAGAAGAAGGATTTTAAACTTAATTCTAAACTCTATGGGAAGCCAATGAAGGGAGGCCAGAACCGGAGAGATATGATCTCTCTTTCTAGTACCTGTTAAAACTCTTGCTGCAGCATTTTGGATCAGCTGAAGACTTTTTAAAGAGGTTTTAGGACAGCCTGATAATAAAAAAATTACAATAATCTAATCTCGAGCTAACAAAAGCGTGGATCAGTTTCTCAGCATCACTCTGAGACAAGATGCTCCTAATCTTGGCAATATTACGCAAATGATAGAAGGCAGTCTTAGAAACAAATTTAATATGTGAATTGAAGGACAAATCCTGATCAAGTGATCAAGTATGTGACAGTACATGTTAGCATTCATGGTTCCTTCAATGAACTGTAGCTCTCCAGTGCCGGAAGCACTCATGAAGCCCCAAACCATGACACTCCCACGACCATGCTTGACTGTAGGCAAGACACACTTGTCTTTGTACTCCTCACCTGGTTGCCACCACACATGCTTGACACTATCTGAACCAAATAAGTTTATTTTGGTCTCATCAGACCACAGGACATGGTTCCATTAATCCATGTCCTTAGTCTGCTTGTCTTCAGCAAACTGTTTGGAGGCTTTCTTGTGCATCATCTATAAAAGGGGCTTCCTTCTGGGATGGTAGCCATGCAGACCAATTTGATGCAGTGTGCAGCATATGGTCTGAGCACTGACAGGCTGACCCCCCACCCCTTCAACCTCTGCAGCAATGCTGGCAGCACTCAAACGGCTATTTTCAAAAGACAACCTGTGGATATGAGGCTGAGCATGTGCACTCAGCTTCTTTGGTCGATCATGGCGAGGCCTGTTCTGAGTGGAACCTGTCCTGTTAAACCGCTGTATGGTCTTGGCCACAGTGCTGCAGCTCAGTTTCAGGGTGTTGGCAATCTTCTTATAGCCTAGGCCATCTTTATGTAGCGCAACAATTCTTTTTTCAGATCCTCAGAGAGTTCTTTGCCATAGGTGCCATGTTGAAATTCCAGTGACCAGTATCAGAGAGTGTGAGAGCGATAACACCAAATTTCACACACCTGCTCCCCATTCACACCTGAGACCCTGTAACGCTAATGAGTCACATGACATCAGGGAGGGAAAATGGCTAATTGGGCACAATTTGGACATTTTCACTTCAGGGTGTACTTACTTTTGTTGCCAGACATTAATGGCTGTGTGTTGAGTTTTTTTTTTTGAGGAGACAGCAAATTTGCACTGTTGTACAATCTGTACACTGACTACTTTACATTGTATCAAAGTGTCATATCTTCAGTGTTGTCCCATGAAAAGATATAATAAAATGTTTACAAAAATGTGAGGGGTGTACTTACTTTTGTGAGATACTTTACATTATACAACAGGAATTTGATTGGACCATCGGGATTCCAGGAGTTCCCATATTCCCCAATAATCACACTCCCGATGTTTCACTGGATATGTATCACTCCACTTCAATGGTGTTCTAGTAACTATTAATTATTAACCATTATTTACTGTCACCTCTATCAGTGGCTTCTCATGTGAGAATTGTAATACTGTGTTGAATACCTTAATTTCCACAGTGAGGTGCTATTTGAAAAGAAATCATATTTCCATGACCCAGAAGTTCTACCCTTGTAAACATCCACAAGATATTTCACATCTGTTAAAATATTAGACAAGCTAGAGTTGGATTTATTGTCTTGGATAACAAACCGCAACACCTTTGTGGTGATGGACTCTTTATTTCATTTGAAAATTCCAAGAAAAAGTGAACAAAGTGTGCTTACGTCAAAACGCTAGCAGGCTAACTAGCCACCTGTGCAATGTCATGGTGACCACAAACCCTACTCAACAGATTACCAGTATGTATTATAAACACTGACTTCTGCACTGGACAAAATTTGACTTGGCTATATGTGTGTGAAATGACAATAGGTCCATTCTTTTCTATATTATGCTCATTGAGGTGCTTTGCAACAGTTAACTGGGTATATTTAGAAGGGACTATTTTTCTCAGAGCAAAAAATAACTGGTTACACAAACAAATCATAATATGCTGTCCTGTATTGCTGGCATTTAATAAGCTGTGCTTGTGGAACTGTTGTATAAAAGCAGTATTACTCTTGAGTTTGTGCAGCATCATAAATATAGTAACTGTAGCGATGTCTTCAGCCCTACACTTGACGTCGAGCCTACGATGAATCACCGCAGTTTCTATATTCCTGGATACTGCACTCCCTCTCATGTAATATTGCTTAACTATAAGATTTTACCTTTTTCATTGTGAATATGAAACAAAGTATGTAGTTTGCCGTTTGCATTCAATAAACAAACAGAAATGTGTCAGTAATTTTCAATGATCACTCAACCATATTGATTTATTAACACTTTTTACCCCTCAGCCTCTAAAAGGGTGACAGGGTATTGTTGTCACCCTCCGTCTGGATGGGCAGTGTCGGCGTCAACACCTACCTTGTGAACACGATAACTAGAGAAATAAACAATGTAGGCTTTTCAGGTCAAGGTCAGAAGTCAGTTGTTCCCTAAATTTTATAAACATGATAAGGTGAGAAGAAAATGAAGTAGGCTTGTCATACTCACACCACAGATATATCTAAGAAAAATATCAAATGTGTTCTACATTGGATGACTTCTGAGGACCTCAAGGTCACATCTTCCATAACTTGTGAACATGACAACTCGAGTGCAGTGGTCTGGACAGGTCTACAGCCCCTGTCCACGCTTTATGTTCTTTTATGACCCATTTATCATGTTTAGTGTATTTTCCCTATGTGCATGTACAGCTCCGCCCATCCTGTGCTGCCTGATGGCCTTGATGGTGCCCACCTGTTCTGTGTTGTCCTGATTACGCCTCTGTCTATATATATATATATATGCATTTTCATTCTTTATCCTTATCTGCTTTCTCCTTTCTTATTTGTCCACCTCTGCACCACTGAGTGTGAGTTATTGTTATTTTCCCATATTGTCTGGGTTACAAGTTCTCATTATTCCTGCAAACTTGCAGTGTTTATTTTCATTCTCAGTTCATAATTAATCATGGTTTACCAGATTCGCATAGCCAGTGGGTCCTCTCCTCCTTTGCCCAGGAGGAGTAAACGGAAATGTGACAGAAGAAAGCAGCCAGTTATGGACCCAGCGGGCAAGTCTGGTGGGAGCAGGACGTGAGCAAAGACAGACTCTGTGGGCATGGACTTGGTGGTTTTCGGGATGGATGAGGAGGAACGTTCGGGGTTTGAACTGATCTTAGACCATTGGTCTGAGGCCCTTTCAGACCATCCTTTCTTGGATCAAGGAACCTTGATCCAAGATGGCGCCCACAGCGGTCGACATGGTGCTTCGCTGCGCTCTTTGTTTGTTTTTGTTTGTCAATTGTGTGTCTGCTTGCACTTATACCCGTGAAGAACTTTTAAATATCAGGACTTTGACCCCCACGGACCTCCTCCCAGTTTTTCTAGCCCCTGCCGCCGATCTGGTTTATTGTTTGGCTCGGAAAGTGAGACGGCGGAAGAGAGGAAGACAAGCGGGCGCTCTCGTACGACTTCGCAGGAGAGGCTCGCGAACGGCGCTGCCTGGCATATTTCTGTCCAATACCAACTCTCTCTCTAACAAGGTGGATGAACTGAGACTGCTGATGCGTTTTAAGGACCTCGCCTCCTCAGCTGTCCTCTGCTTTACTGAGACCTGGCTCCGGGAAAATATACCGGACAGCGCGCTGCGCCTCGACGGCTTCCAGCTCTTCCGTGCTGATCGTGACACAGAGCTTTCCGGCAAGACCACAGGAGGCGGTGTCTGCTTCTACATCAACTGCATCTGGTGCTCTGATGTAACGGTAATTTCCAAACACTGTTCTCCTGCCTTGGAATTTCTTGTTATCAATTGCAAGCCCTTCTATTCCCCGCGGGAGTTTGCTTCTTTCATAATGATCGCTGTGTACGCCCCTCCCGACGCGGACACGCGCGAAGCTCAGCGCGTGCTCGCGGATCACATTCAACACACAGAGCGGAGTTTTCCAGACTCGCTGATTATTGTGGCTGGTGACTTTAATCAGTGCAATCTGAGCCACGATCTCCCCCGCTACAAACAGTTTATTAAATGCCCCACCAGAGGATTAAACACACTGGATCACTGTTACACCACAGTGAAAGACGCATATCGCGCTGTCCCTCGAGCTGCGCTGGGATTATCTGATCACGTGATGGTTCACCTCATTCCCACCATACAGACAGAGATTGAAGCTCACTAAACCTGTTGTGAGCACTACTGAAGATACGGACCAGTGACTGCTGAGGAGAAGCTGGAAACGTGCATGGAAATATCTGACTGCGGGCATGCTTAAAGGAGCCACGCATGATTCTGATGAGTACACGGACACTGTGAACTCATAATACTCCACTCTTTGTGAAGAGAACATTCTTCCATCTACGCACCAGGGTGAGCTTACTCTAATGACAAACCCTGGTTCACCAGCTAAGCTCAAGACAGATCAGGAAGGAGAACGCGAAGCAGCGCTGAAAAGTGGAGACAGGGACGTGCTACAGGGAGCGTTAAATACGGTTTAACAGAGAGCTGAAGAGGGCTAAATCTCCTATACTCAGAGAGACTCCAGCAGCAGTTCACTGCTAATGATTCGGCTTCCGTGGTGGAGAGGACTAAGGCAGATCTCCAACTATCGGCCTCAGGCTCCTAAAGTTCAGGATGACAAAGCCCTTTGTCAGAGACTGTCCCAACACTATGCCCGTTTTGACACCTCGTCATCTGTGTCCAACTCCCCCCCTCCCTCCAGCTCCACAGCCTCCACATTCCCCTACTTCATTTAAGGCACCCCCCCCCTCCTCCCCCCCTCCCCTTATCATCAGTGAGCAGGATGTGCTCAAACAGTTCTCCAGACTGAACCCGCGCAAGGCCCCCGGCCCAGACGGCGTGTCTCCCTCCACCCTGAGACTCTGTGCGAAACAGCTGGCTCCTGTATTCACAGACATTTTTAACACCTCCCTTAAGTTATGCCACGTGCCATCCTGCCTCAAATCCTCCACCATCATCCCTGTCCCCAAGAAGCAACGGATCACTGGACTTAATGACTACAGACCTGTAGCGCTCACCTCTGTAGTCATGAAGTCCTATGAGCGCCTGGTCCTGTCCCACCTCAAGTCCATCACCACCCCTCTCCTGGACCCGCTGCAGTTTGCCTACCGAGCCAACAGGTCTGTAGACGATGCAGTCAACCTGGCCCTCCACTCCATCCTGCAGCACCTGGACTCCCGGGAACCTACGCCAGGATCCTGTTTGTGGACTTCAGCTCCGCATTCAACACCATCCGCCCCGCTCTGCTCCGGGACAAGCTGTCCCTGCTCAACGTGCCTGACTCCCTCTGCAGGTGGATCATCGACTTCCTGACGGACCGGAGGCAGCATGTGCGGCTGGGAAAGACTGTCTCAGACTATACTAGCATCAGCACCGGATCACCCCAGGGCTGTGTACTTTCCCCCCCTACTCTTCTCCCTTTACACCAACTCCTGCACCTCCAGCCACCAGTCTGTCAAGTTGATCAAGTTTGCGGACGACACCACCCTCATCGGGCTCATCTCCAACGGCGACGAGTCTGCCTACAGGAGAGAGGTGGCCCAGCTGGCGTCCTGGTGCAGCAATAACAACCTGCAGCTGAACGCTCTGAAGACAGTGGAGATGATTGTAGACTTCAGGAAAGTCACTACTCCTCTGCCCCCCCTCACCCTTTCAGGCTCTCCCATCACCACTGCTGATTCCTTCCGCTTCCTAGGCACCACCATCACCAGGGACCTCAAATGGGAGCTGACCATCAGCTCACTCATCAAAAAAGCCCAGCAGAGGATGTTCTTCCTGCGGCAGCTGAGGAAGCTCAAGCTACCCACCAAGATGTTAGTGCAGTTCTACACAGCCATCATCGAGTCCATCCTCACCACCTCCATAACCGTGTGGTACGCAGGAGCCACTGCCAGGGACAGACTAAGGCTGCAGCGCGTCGTGCGCACTGCTGAGAAGGTGATCGGCTGCAAGCTCCCATCTCTCCAGGATCTGTACATCTCCAGGACCCGGAGGCGTGCTGGCCGGATCATAGCCGATCCCTCACACCCTGGTCACGTACTGTTTGCCCCCCTCCCCTCTGGTAGAAGACTTCGGTCCATCCAGACTAAAACCTCCCGTCACATGAACAGCTTCTTCCCCTCTGCCATTAGACTGCTGAACACTAAGTGACTCTCGTGCACCATGTACAGCAGCTCAACCAGACTCATGTCAATCATCACTGTTTTCTTCCTGCATTACCGACTGCACTATATAGTTCTCCACAGTATCTGCAGCTGGCTAATATATATTTTAACTGTTGACCAGTATCACTTAATCTTATCCTACACTTTATTACATGTATAGTTTATTTCTCTTATCTTATCATGTTTAATGTTGCAGCATTGTACCAAGACAAATTCCTAGTTTGTGTACTACATGAACAATGGCAATAAACCTGATTCTGATTCTGATTCTGATTCTGATTCTGATTCTTTCCTCCAATACACCGGAGGAGGTTTTAGAGTACTTGGAAATAGTTGAGGAGATGCTCCAGGAGTTTCCCAGCCTGCGGCGTAGACCGGAGACAAATGGTCTCCTCGCCTTGGTGTTTCAGTTCCAATACTCTCTCCATAAGAGTGAGGGAGGCTCAGGCCCCAATCCCAAGCGTGAGCCGCTGCTGGCAGTAAAATGTTTCCTGACTCCGTCTTCAACACCATCAACGCCGAAACCGGTGCCGACAAATAAACAGCCGCTGGCTCCGGCGCTTTTCACTCCTGCTCCAATGTCGAGTTATTTGGGTCTTAGCCTTGATGCCCGCCTAAACTCGACTCAGTGTGGCAACCAACAGAGAACACTGGAAAACGCTACTCATCATGTTCGTTCATTTATTTAACAAATTCACGGACTGACAAGCATAGTAGCAGGTTGATAGCCTTCAAAAGAGAGGAAAAAATAAGAAACAGAACATGTCAAGTCAACAAACTCAGATTAGAATTAAACTTAAGTACCCTAATTCAAACTTTTATTTTTGCCAAATCTATTAAGTCAAATAAAATTGAATAAACATACTTAAGCCATATTTATCTAATTTGTTATGAACCATTCTAACCTACTTATCCAGATAAGAAATTTTCCATATTATTAACCCCTTGCACGCTGGTCAATTTCCCTAAAAACGCCAAAATATAACGTACCCAAAGTAAATCAAAAGCTGTTCTTCAACCCTTTGCAGCATCTTCATGGGGTTGGTCTCATTTAAAAGAAAACACATTGAATTTTTTTGGCAAAACAGTCATAATCTCTCTAAGTGCTCCTGCCTCTGAGTAACAGTCATCTAAACATACTGAACTTGAAGAAAATAAATTTCGCCTGGGTGTTTTTTTGGATACAAATGCTTGCAAATAAGACACAGCTTCAGATACTGGCTGGAAAATGCAACAGAAATGTAGAACCAAGTGTTATCCAGCTGAGGACAGTTTGAAAAAACGTCTGTAACTTTTGAATGATTCAATATAGAAGCTTCATCTTGGGCTCTAATGAAAGGTGAAGGGCTCTGTGTGTGTGTGTGTGTGTGGGGGGGGGGGGGTTGTTTATTCATTCATGAATGAATGAACAAACAAGCCCCCACACACAAAGAAGCATGCCACGTAAAAAATGTGTGGCTTTTTTTTTTTACCAGAAAAAATAACCTACAGTGCACTAAAAATTATACTAAAATATCTGTAATGTAGAAGATAACAACTCCCCCTCCCCCCGCTACAGAGGACGGACATCGCCCGGTGCGCCGCGTTCACGGTGCGCCGCGGTCTACTACGCACAGTTGTACTAAAATATCTGCAATAATATCTGCAATCCGCTACAGAAGAGTAGCGGGGGGGGGGCGCGTTCACGGTCCGTATGCGGCGCACGAACCGTGTACCGCGGAGCACGGACTGAACACGGTTCGTGCGCCGCGGTCTACTACGCACAGTTGTAATTTACCGATCAGTCAAAAGTCATTTTTGATTACAATTTTCAGGGATAAAGAATAATTTAGCTTATAACACTTACCTGTCCACAACAGCAGTGTCGCTGGCGAACTTCTCTTCCTCATTGTCAGATGAACATGACGCTGGTCCGCTTGTTACGGACTCGTGGTTCTGGTCACGCGACCTGGTCAAACCATAATTCCATTATTGCGGTTTTGCGCTTCCATGATTGCGGTTTTGGCGAACGATTTTTCAAAACAAATAAGAACAGTAGTAAGAAAAAAAGACTGGCAAACGCGTGTGTGTCACCCAGCGGCTAAAACAAAACAGATTTTGCAAGTGAGGCATGCTTTCGAACTACTGTGCTTCAATTGGCTCGCTGTATTCGCAGCTGTTGGTAGGCGAGTCCTTCTTGCTAGGTTTTCAGTCATTGGTTCTTCAAGGTTTCAGAAACCCAATTCAAGGCTCTTATTAGTCGAATGAGAGGTCAATCACATCTAAACCAATCAAAGCACTCCTTTGGCTTTCTGTTTGCGGCTGTGTCTGTAGTGGAAGAATGGAAATGCAGCTTCTTTTTTTTTTTTTTCAGTGCCTCCTAGGAGGCACAGTGTGCATCCTAGGACGCCCTCGTGCGCCCTAGGACGCAGAGACGTGTCCGCCCGCTGTACACCGAAGTGCAAGAGGTTAAATTAAGTCACTAAATTATGCACTGCACAAACTCAATTTCACTATTCTTTCACCATCAAATGCCAAATGAACAACCTTTCCTCCTTAATTGGAATCAATTTGCTACACAAAGTCACATAATTGATTCAGCTCACCACCAACAAAAGTACTTAAATTAAACACACCTGTAACTTGCAAATATACCATTATATAAACTCAAATTTCACACTTTCCCTCATGTTACTGACATGTTTTGGGACCCAGGAGACAGACACTGACACGAGCAGATAGTGACAATAATCTTTATTTAATCATGAGTGAGTGTAATGCGAGTGTGAGTGCGAGGATATCGTTCTGGTCACTGGAGCTGAGCGACCTGGACGGAGACCCGGCAACCCTGGAACAGATAAGCAGAGACAAATTACTAATGCTCCACACTAGCAAAGAGCTGCAGATAACAAGGCTTACTTGAGAGCAGCACTGGCTTCGCTCTGTTGAGTTCCAGCGGCCGGGCAGCGTGGAGGTGAAGGCGTCCATGACCGTGCTGGGGTTACTCCCCGTGGCTGTGACAATGACAGTCCTGACGATGACACCGGCTGTGACAATGACAGCCCTGACGATGACGCCGGCTGTGACAATGACAGCCCTGACGATGACACCGGCTGTGACTCCACAGACCGGGATGACGATGATCCTGACGATGACGCCGGCTGTGACTCCACATACCGGGATGACGATGACACAGATGATGATGCAGACAAAGACGAGGTTAGTGACTCCACACACAGTGGCAATGACGACACAGCTGATGCTGATGACAGTGATTCCACCGATAACGTTGGCCAATACTCCTGTAATTGATACAATAATAGTTCTGGCAATTGAGGAGCAAGACGTACCGGTAGGCGTGGTGGTAGCGAGCCGCGACGAAGACGTGATGGCGTTACCCCGTCAGCTGGGGACGCAGGTCCGCCGCCAAGGTGGTCCACCTGTGCACAGGGGTAAAGGTTTGGCGTTGAATAGCAAATGGTGCGCTTACTTGCTTGACGCTGGGAAGAGTTCCTGGATGCAGCAAGTGAAGCTCTTGACGAGACAAACGAGGTTCCAGATGAGACAAACGAGGTTCCAGACGAGACAGACAAAGTTCCTGACGAGACAGACAAAGTTCTTGACGAGACAGACAAAGTTCCAGACGAGACAAGAGATATTCTTGACGAGACCAGAGAGCGGAGTGCAGGTTCATTCTCCGTTGAGGAAGACAGACGACTCCGTGCCGGGCTGTCAGCGACACTGGCTTTTAACAGCCGTTGATTCACACCTGTTGGTCTGTGCGCAGCTGGGGCTAATGACACTAATGACGGCCCAGAGGCCGCCATGACAGTTACATTATTAATGCCCAAATTATCTTAAATAAGATAAAACATAAATCTCACCAGTTGTCTCTGTTGTCACCCATACACCAAGGAACCCTGCTCTCTGCAACACTGAGCAAACAAGTCCCAGCTGCTCAAGTGAATTGCCTAATGAAACCTCTGACTGCTGAACTTCCACACCTACAAACCAAAACTGCTCCACATTGCCCTCTTGACCGTTACTGTTCATGGAAAATTCCTAAAATATGCCCAACAAAAGTAGAGCAGAAGAATTAAAGCCTAAGGAAAAGAAAAGAAAAAAAAAACAGCAATATGATGACTTATGGTCTAAAATCCAATGTGCCTCTCCCCAGGTCCGCCGCCCTTTCATGGGTTAGAGGAGAGCACTGGATGAGACGGAGTCTGTGCCGACAAGACAGCATCCCCTAACTCTGATATCATCCTCATCTCTACACCACTTGCCAGTCCCGCCATCATGTCTTCAGCGAGAAGAGGGATTACTAATAACGCCGAAACCTGCCGACAACAGAACGTCCCCTGGTTTCAGCATTACAGGACACGGTGCCATCTGTGAGACGTTCTTGGACGCCTTTACACACGTCTCCATGCTCCGCTCCCGTTACAGCTCTCTCCATGGTGCACACACCAGCTTCACCTGTCATTCAGCATGCAGCTTCACCTGAGAGATTCACCGTAACTCCTTCACCCGTCATCACACCTGTAGTGCCTGCTCCATCACCTTCTACACTGGTGCCCCCACCCACAGCTGTTTCCTCATCAGGATTGCCAAGGGTGGCCTCTGAAGCAGCAGAGCAGGCCAGGCAAATACCTTTTCCTTCTATTACACCTATGGGGGGGGGGGGGGGTCTTACCCTCCGCCTGTCTCTGCTGCCATGTTTTCTGATGTTGATATGTCACTCACCTGTGTTTTTCCTTCCCCATTTGAGGTTCACGCTCCAGCAGTGACTGTTTTGCCTCACATGCACGGTCCAGCAGTGACTGTTTTGCCTCATGTTCACGCTCCAGCAGTGACTGCTGTAACTCACATGCATGCCCCTGCAGAGACTGTGCTGCCTCATGTGCACATCCCTGCAGAGACTGTCTCACCTGCTGTTTCTTCAGCATCTCCTGTGGTCATTGCCTCTCCAGCAGCAGAGTCATCAGGATACTCACCAGCGGAGGAGCAGGAGCTAAGGCAAGTCTTCATTTTTGTTTTGTTAATATCTGTATTAAAGAGGTTTTGTCTCGCTCCTAGTGAGAAGACCCAGTTGCAGCCTCCATCTGCTTCTGAGCCCTCCCCATTGAGCTCTTCTGCTGACTGTTTGGTTGTGAGTCCTACTTCAACCTGTATCTCTCCCCCTCTGTCTGAGGTGACTGCATCAGAGGAGGATTTCTGGGCATATGGACCGGATGTGCCCCTCCCTTCCCAGCCTGAGGTCAGTGCACCCCAGCCATTTCATTGGGGAATCAGCGTGCCCAAACCATCAGCGCATGAGGTTGGCGTGCTTCAGTCATTTGATCCAGAGGTCAGCGCTCCCTAGCCATCTCCCCCTGAGGTCAGCGCTCCCCAACCATCTGATGCAGAGGTCAGCGCACCCCAACTGTCTGATGCAGAGGTCAGCGCACTCCAGCTGTCTGATGCAGAGGTCAGTGCATCCTGACCATCTGATGCAGAAGTCAGCACACTCCAGCAGTCTCTTCAAGGGATCAGCACACTCCAGTCATCTCATCCAGAGGTCAGCACGCCCCAGTCATCTGTTTTTGAGCAAGAGACTTTAATGTTATTACCCACTGAGCTCAAAGCTCATTTGTTAGATCCTGGGTTTGGAGCATCTATGTTATCATCTGAGTTTAAAAGTTCTATTTCATTTTCTGAGTATGAGAGTTCTATGTTATTTGAGTTTAAAACTTCTATGTTTTCTTTTGAGCAAGACGATCATGTGTTTTTTCAAGAGTTGAGCGCTATTTTCTGAGCATGAGGCCTGTGTGTTTTCTCCTGTCTGGTGACCCATGGGTTTTGGCAGGCTGCCTGACGGCCTGTGTTCACCCTTTCTGTGGCCATTGGACTTTGGAGGGCCACCAGAACCATCATGTGCTTCAGTTTGGGGACCCATGGCCCCCCTTGCCCTCCGGTCCGGTGGCCCTGGGAGTCTGGAAGAAAATCTGACCTGTTTTGGATTTTGCTGTGTGTGTGTGTGGGGGGGGGGGGGGGGGGGTCACAATTTGTTTTGGCCTTCCTGTCTTTTTCCCCCACCACCCTGTGAAGGTTTTGAGATTTTCTTTTTTTTTTCTTTTCTTATGGGTGTTGCCCTAGGGTTGTTTGGGTTCCGACCCTTAAGGGAAGAGGGGCACTGTAGTTGTTCTGGAAAGGTCTGCAGCCCCTGTCCATGCTTTATGCTTTGTTCTGACCCATTTATCATGTTTGGTGTGTTTTCCCTCTGTGTGTGTACAGCCCCGCCCATCCTGTGCTGCCTGATGACCTTGATGGTGCTCACCTGTTCTGCATTGTCCTGATTACTCGTCTGTCTATATATGTGCATTTTCATTCTGTGTCCTTTGCTGCTTTCTCCTGTGTTATTCATCCACCTCTTCACCACGAAGTGTGAGTTATTTTCCCATATTGTCTGGATTATAAATTCTCATTATTCCTGCCCAGTGTTTATTTTCATTCTCAGTTCATAATTAATCATGGTTTACTAGAGTTGCCTAGCGAGTGGGTCCTCTCCTTCTTTGCCCAGGAGGAGTAAACACAAATGTGACATCAAGAAGGATATGATGGAGGCTTTTGATATTGATACCATAGCTGTATCTATGTGTAATCTCCATTAAGTACAAATTTGGGTGACAGGTCAATTTTTTTGTGAATATATGCAGAATCTTAAGTGTAAGAACCAGATGTTTTGTACTAAAATGTTTCTGGTTTTTGCAACGCATCTGTAGTCTCCATAGTATCGCTCAATTATGTTAGAATCACAGACTGCAAATAAAGATGGACATCTTAAGAACTTGTAAAATTGAGACTTGTGCATCTTGATTGCACTCCGGTGGTTGGCTGCAGTAAGGTAAGCCCATTCCAACTCCAAAACTAAAAATACTCCTTTAGTAAATCAAAGATGGTTTCTGTTTACTGTGCTGATTTACGTCTAAGTGTTCCTTTTTCATATCACTTTGGTATTAATTAGTTATTTACTGTTTTAATGGGGATATTGTCAAGACTCCTGTCTGTCCTGTTTATCTCTTGCTCCTTCCCCTCTGATTAGATTCTCCCTGTGGTTGATTACACCACCTCTCGCCAATTTAGGGAGGTCCTATATATGGGGCTCTCTCCTGTCATTCTGCCTGGTTACATTGGATTGCCTGCCTGTATCCTGCTTGAGCTATGTGTTACTCTTGCCTTTCTATCTGTGTTTTTTGACTCTGACTTCTGCCCTAGGACTACGAGCCAGCCAGCCTGTTTGGACTTGTTGCCTGAGATTATGATTGGATTCCCGTGCTGCTGACCTCTCCCTGCCTGACCCCTGATTTTGCCTCACGGATTGGATTTTGTCTTCCCCAGTTTGTGCACATTTCCCCCACTACCAGTAAGTCGACTTACCTCTTTTCTCCCACGGTTCCCCCACTGCTCTCTCCAGCACACAGGCCTGATCAGCCTGCCACTCGTCCCCAGTGGAGAATTCTCTGTGGCCCTGTTCCCTGGAGTCCCACTCTGCTTCCAGTCTCCCAGGAAAGATGAATCTATCCACTCTCCTCAGTCGCTGGAAAGACTGTAAGAAATATCACTCAATTAATTCCCTGAATTCAGCCTCTAGATCTCCTTTGTTCATATGCTCACCTCTGTTTCTCGTCCCCTCTCCAGGGTTGCCAGACCACCTTCACACCCTTTCATCGGCCCTGTTAAAAAAACAGTAATTGTTAAAAACTACTCAAACTGTCTCATCCGTGTCTGCTTTTGAGCCTGAGTTTATTCACCATGTCAGAATGTAACCAGCATTCAGGCTCAGCAGACACTGTGATGGAATCGTTTGTCACCTGTCTCAATTCTTTGGAGCATCAGTCTGAGCAGAATGCTTACCAGTTAGAGGTGCTTCTGTGGCAGGTCTCAAATATGTCGGAACAGCTAACTCAGCTACAAACTAGCGTTCAGGGCCAGTTAGCTTTGCCGCCCGACATGGTTCCTTCTGCACTGATAATACATCCAGGCTGAGTGTCAGTCCCCCCCCCCCCCCGTTACGATGGAAAATTGGGGGGAGGGGTTCTATTCCACTGCCATTTGGTGTTTGCCCATGTTCCCAACGACTTCCCTGATGATCAAAGCCACATTAGCTTCTTAGTTTGCCTCTTGGACGGATGTGCCCTTGCGTGAGCCCAGGCCATCGTTATGGGTCCAAATTTCCATTCTTATACCCTTGACCAATTCACTGAGGAATTTATCCGGGTTTTTAACCATTTTGACTGAGAAGGAAGCACATCCACACCGTTAGCTAACCTCCGCCAGAGCTCCAGCTCTGCAGCGGAACACGCTCTCAACATCTGGGTCTTGGCAGCCAAAGCAGGGTGGGATGACGTAACTCTGCGGACAATGTTCATTCAGGAACTAAATTCTAATCTCCGTGACAAGCTTGCATGCCTCCAGGATGAATTCGTCTTTAGATGACCTGATTTCATTAGTGATTAAACTTGACAACCAGCTTTGAGAATGAGCCAGGGAGTGACAGTCCAAGTTCCGCTCCTCCTCTCACGATGCATTTCCACATTCGCAGCTTCTCGCGTTACCATCTGCCGGCACATCTCACGAGACTTCTGAACCAGTGGCCGCCGGCTATTCCAGACTCACTCCAGCTGAACGGCAGTGGCGGTTTTCAAAGGGGTTGTGTATTTACTGTGGACAAGTGGGTCACGAAATTGCAAATTGCTCCGAGAAGTTAAACAATCATGCCTGTCAGTCACTGTAGGGGGACTGATGGGCAGTAATCAAATCCCCTCATACTCTCATCTCGCGTTACCCATCCGACTTATGCTCCAGAATACCGAGTATGTTGGTACAGCTTCGGTAGATTTCGGAGCTGAACTAAATTTTCTTGCTGAGACTCTGGTAACCCAGTTTAATTTCCCCTGTGTCCCGTTGCCACAATCACAAAAAGTCATCACCCTTTCCAGCCAGTATTTCTTCCAGATAATCACACAGTCCCATTATCTTTAATGGTCTCTGGTAACCACAGCAAGAAGATTTCTTTTCTGGTGCTTCCCGCCTCCACATCACCTGTTGTGCTTTGCCAGCCCTGGTAAACGATTCATAATCCTGTTATAGACTGATGTAGAAGGGAGGTTAGCTCCTGGAGCCCCTATTGTCTAGCTGTATGCCTTCAGTCCGCTGCATGTTCTCCCGACATTCACTTTCAGGCCGCAGCTCCTGAGCCCCCAGATTTGTCTAGGGTTCCCCCAGAGTACCATGACCTGGCCCCTGTATTTTGTAAAGTTAAGGCTACTCCCCTGCTTCCGCACCGCCCGTATGAATGTGTGTGCCATTGAACTTCTACAGGGGGTGCCATTACCCTCTAGTAGCTTGTATAACATATCTGCTCCTGAGCGGTCGGCTATGGAGAAGTACATCAAAGATGATTTGCCACTCGTCATCAGCTTTGGGAGCAGGTTTCTTCTTTGTTGGGAAGAAGGATGGTTTGCTACACCACTGCATTGACTACCAAGAGCTCAATAAAATCATGGTCAAAGACAAGTACCCGCTTCCCCTGATCTCCTCCATGTTTGACCAAGTCCAAGGCTCTTTCATCTATACCAAACTAGATCTCAGGAATGCGTACCACCTCACCAGGATTAAGGAAGGGCATGAGTAGACAACGGCATTCAAAACTCATTTAAGGCACTTTGAGTACGGTGTCATGCCCTTTGGTCTCACTAATGCTCACACAATTTTTCAGAGACTGATAAATGATGTCCTGTGGGACTTTCCGAGTTCCTCTGTGTTTGTGTATCTTGATGATATTCTCATTTTCTCCTGCTCACCAGAAGAACATTGGGTACATGTCAAGACAGTCCTCCAGTGCCTCCTGGACAATCAACTTTATGTCAAAGTGGAGAAATGTGAGTTTCACACATCCACCACCACCTTCCTGGGGTACATCATCTCCCATGGTCACACTGAACCTGATCCCATTAAGATCAAGACAGTCACTGATTGACCCATCCCCACGTCCCGCAAGCATCTGCAGCAGTTCCTTGGTTTTGCTAACTTCTATTGCAGATTCATCAGGACCTATAGCTCCATCGCCTAACCACTCACTGCTCGGTTCCCTTTTGTTGGTCAGAGCAGGCTAATGAGGCATTCTCTGTGCTTAAGGCTTGTTTTTCTGAGGCCCCGCTTCTTATTCAGCCAGATCCCACTCAACGGTTCGTGGTAGAGGTGGATGCTTGTGACAGTGGGGTGGGGGCTGTCTTGTTCCTGTGCTTGGCAGCTGACAAGTTACACCCCTGTGCGTATTTCTCTCAGCGACTGTTACCCGCTTAGAGGAATTACGATGTAGGTGACCGAGAGCTTTTGGCTGTGAAACTAGTGTTGGAAGAATGGTGGCATTGGTTGGAGGGGCAGTTCATCCATTCTTGGTGTGGACCGATCACAAAAATTTGGAATACATTCGGTCTGCCAAGAGACTTAACTCCCGTCAGGCCAGGTGGGAGCTCTTCTTTGGCAGGTTCAGATTCTCCATCTCATACAGGCCTGGCTCGAAGAATACCAAACCTGATGCCTTGTGCCACCAGTTCAGTTCTGTCAAATCTTCCCCCAAAGTGGATACAATCATTCCTCGGTCTAACGTCATCGGCGCCCTCTCCTGGGAAATCTGGGAAATTGAGCAATGGGTCAGGCAGGCCCAAGTTACTAATCTGGATCCTGGGGGGGGGGGGGGGGGGGGGGGGGGCAGGCATTTTGTTCATTCCAGCGATGGTGAGGGGTGAGGTTATTCATTGGGTCCATACATTCAAGTTGTCCTGTCACCAGGTGGTGTCTAGGTCCCTTGCAGCTCTCCGATGCAATTTCTGGTGGCCCTCCATGAAGAAAGATGTTAGTGAGTACATTCAAGCCTGCCCTCAGTGTTCCTCTGGCAAGACCCCTAATACACCCCCTGCTGGCCTCCTGCAACCCTTCCCTGTCCCTAGTTGTTCTTGGGCAAATATCACTATGGACTTTCACTGGTTCGCCCCCTTAGTCTAGTGGCTAGGAGGGGTTCCCATGCACCCCCCGGAAATCAACTTTTAACCAGCATTTCTGGAATGCTCTGGATAAGCTGTTAATGAAATGCCTTGTTCCCAAGCTTGCAAAATGTCCCACGTGACTTTTTTATGCTAATTTTATGTAAATTATTGCCGCCATTACCAGAAAATGCATTTTTTGTTATATCTCTTTAAATGTTTGAGAAAACTCCTTAATTATGGCTTCTACACCCATGTTATGAAGGTCAATTGTCACATTGAACCTATTTTCAGAATGCCCATATTTGTATAGAACAAGAAAATACGCAAATTAGGTCCGCCATTGTGCAAAAATCTTTATTTCTCTATATCTCTACCAGTCTTGGACATAGCCTCACCAAAATGGTTTCTACCTCCCTTATTACATGGTCAAACAATACGATAATGTTATCATTGTTGTGAATACATGTGTTACTAGTATGTTATGAAATCCTGTAATTACGGCTGCCATTAAGAAAAAATAGTTTTTTCGCCCTATTTTGGCTCCTTTTAGAGATAAACGTTTTCTGGGAGCTTCTACCTCCCTATTAACATGGTCAAGGAACATGATAAAAACTAATCATGTGTTCATTTCTAACAGTAATATGTAAATACTACGCATCATCATCATCATCATCCTCTTCTTCTATGTCGTCTTCTGCTTCGTCTTCAGACTCTTCTTCTTCACTGTCGTCTTCACCAGCAGTATCTAGGATATCTACGAGTGAAGTAGGTAGCGCCTCTCCATACTACCAGATGGGTTCTAGTACTTCCTGGTCTGTTCTTAACCAACCCTGACCCTCATCGTATGGTTTCGGCTTTTCGAAGATAGCTTGGTGAGCTCGTTTGTACAGCGCAACCCGGTAGTTTGCACGCTGGATGTGTGGCTTGAGCGCAGAGCGGCACGGAGGGAGACGTGACAGGTCGACTTTTGACTTGGTAGTGAGCCTCTCACCTTCACCAACCATCTTTCGAAGCAGTTTGACACGTACGGTATCCACGGACGATTCACGAGGCTGCCCATACATGATACAGGTGAACTTCTCCAGCTGCGTAACCACTTCAGGGTCGACGTTCCAGTTCTCTCCAAGCTGACGGAATGCCTCATGAAACCTTGGGCTTTTCTCAAGTTTTTTCAGAGGACCGACTTTTCCTTTTCCTTTAAAGGAGCTTGTACAATCTTCTCCAGTGAACACGTAGAAGCCAAGTATGGTGGAACAGTAGCTGCGTCCCAAGGACTCAACAATTTCCGAGAGATTGAGTAGCTTGCGGTGTTTGCCAGATCCTGTGTCCAAGTAGACAGTAAGGTTTATTTGTGGATGGGTGCTTTAACCATTTATTATGAAAATGCATAAGGTGAGAAAGAAAACTTGAATAGCACGATCAATCTTCGTGTTCCTTGACCATGTTAATAGGGAGGTAGAAGCTCCCAGAAAATGTTTATCTTTAAAAGGTGCCAAAATAGGGCGAAAAAACAATTTTTTCTTAGTGGCAGCCGTAATTACAGGATTTCGTAACATACTAGTAGCACGTGTATTCACAACAATGATAACATTATCGTATTGTTTGACCATGTAATAAGGGAGGTAGAAACCATTTTGGTGAGGCTATGTCCAAGACTGGTAGATATATAGAGAAATAAAGATTTTTGCACAGTGGCAGACCTAATTTGCATATTTTCTTGTTCTATACAAATATGGGCATTCTGGAAATAGGTTCAATGTGACAATTGACCTTCATAACATGGGTGTAGAAGCCATAATTAAGGAGTTTTCTCAAACATTTAAAGAGATATAACAAAAAATGCATTTTCTGGTAATGGCGGCAATAATTTACATAAAATTAGCATAAAAAAGTCACGTGGGACATTTTGCAAGCTTGGGAACAAGGCATTTCGTTAACAGCTTATCCAGAGCATTCCAGAAATGCTGGTTAAAAGTTGATTTCCGGGGGGTGCATGGGAACCCCTCCTAGCCACTAGACTACCTCATACGGGTTCACTGTCATTCTCACTGTGGTGGACAGGTTTTCTAAGGCTGCACACTTTGTTCCCCTCAAAAAGCTTCCATCCACCTTGGAGACAGCTCACTTCCTGTCCAACCACATGATGAGACTCCATGGTATTCCTGTTGACATTGTGTCTGACCATGGGCCTCAGTTTGTTTCTCAGGTGTGGCAGGCTTTTTGCAAGTCTATTGGTGCCACGGTCAGCCTCACCTCTGGTTATCAGCCACAGCACAATGGGCAATGTGAACGGACCAATCAGGAGGTGGAGGCAATGCTGCGTTGCGTCACAGCAGCTTACCCTTCATCTTGGAGTACCTGCCTGCCCTGGATTGAGTATGACCATAACTAATCCATCTCTTCAGCCACTGGGATCTCCCCCTTCGAGGCCTTGTTGGGGTACAACCCCCCTCTGTGCCTGATCTCCGAGGAGGAAATTGCTGTTCCGTCCACTGCCTCTCATATGGCGAGATGTAAATGCCTCTGG
Organism: Pholidichthys leucotaenia; assembly: GCA_020510985.1. NCBI lineage: Eukaryota > Metazoa > Chordata > Actinopteri > Cichliformes > Pholidichthyidae > Pholidichthys > Pholidichthys leucotaenia. The sequence continues at coordinate 220,832,797 of CM035844.1, forward strand.
AGGGAGACCAGGGAGGCTCTGCTCAGGTCGGACAAGGAGATCTCCCGCTGGGATAATCGGAAGGGGTGCCTGGCCCCCACATACACTGTTGGTCAGAAGGTTTTGTTGTCCACAAAGAACCTTCCTCTCAAGACGGAGTCCAGGAAGCTCACCCCAAGGTTCATTCGCCCGTTTTCATAAAGGCCGTTGTCAATCCCCCGTCTGTCAGACTCAATCTTTTGCCATCATTCCAGGTCAACCCCACTTTTCACATGTCACTGGTCAGACCTGTATTCACCACCTCCCTGTGCCCCCCTTCCAAGCCACCTCCACCTCCCAAGATGGTAGACGGGGGTCTCGTCTATGTTGTGACACGTATTTTGGATGCTCACTGCAGGGGGTGGGGAATCCAGTTCTTGGTTGACTGGGAAGGGTATGGACCCAAGTAAAGATCATGGATCCCTAGATCTTTCATCATGAATGACTCGCTAATCCACGACTTTTATCAACGGCATCCTGACAAGCCAAGGATTACACCTGGAGGCATTCGTTGAGAGGGGAATACTGTCAGGACTCCTGTCTGCCCTGTTCATCTCCTGCTCATTCCCCTCTTTTTAGATTCTCCCTGCGGTTTTATTACACCACCTGTTGCCACTTTAGGGAGGTCCTATATATGGGGCTCTCTCCTGTCATTCTGCCTGGTTACATTGGATTCCCTGCCTGTATCCTACCTGAGCTCTGTGTTACTTTTGCCTTTCTGTGTTTTTTGACTCTGACTTCTGCCCAAGGACTACGAGCCAGCCAGCCTGTTTGGACTTGTTGCCTTAGCTTATAATTGGATTCCCATGCTGCTGACTAAACCTGAAGCTAAACCTTGAACCTCACTAAACCTTGAAGCTCACTAAACCTGTTGTGAGCACTACGAAGAAATGGACCAGTGAAGCTGAGGAGAAGCTGGAAACGTGCATGGAAATAACTGATTGGGGCATGTTTAAAGGAGCCACGCATGATCTGGATGAATACACGGACACTGTGAACTCATATATCCACTTTTGTGAGGAGAGCATTCTTCCATCGCGCACCAGGGTGAGGTACTCTAATAAGATAAGATAAGCCTTTATTAGTCCCACAACGGGGAAATTCCAGGATTGCAACAGCACAGGGATAGCAACACTCAGAGCAACAATCAGAAGGCAAGAAAAAAAAAAAAACAAGCAAGCAAGAGCAGCTAATAAACATATGTACGTATTACTATAAAATATATATATATACACACACACACAGACACACAGTGCAGAGCATTGTAGCTGGATGGAATAAATATATGAATATATGAACACACAGTGCAGAGCATTGTAGCTAGATGGAATAAATATGTAAATATATAAACACCCACAGTACGGAGCATTGCAGCTAGGTGGAATAAATATGCAAGTATATAAACACACACAGTGCGGAGCAATGTAGCTAGATGGAATAATATGTAGATATATAAATATATAAACACACCCAGTGCTGAGCATTGTAGCTAGATGGAATAAATATGCAAATATATAAACACACACAGTGCAGAGCATTGTTGCTAGATGGAATGAAACAGCATAACCGTCTACTTAGTTATCCTACATGGTATGATTATGTGCCCATACATATTCTCACCCTCCATAGCGACCGGTATGTTCCTAGTTGTATGCCGGAGGGGACCATTGTGTAAGTCTATTGCATCTTTTGCATTCAAAAAAACTATTAGTTTGTTACGTCTTTTTGCTATCTCTGCGAGCAGCCCTGCTTAGGTTGTACAGTCTGACAGCCGTTGGTAGGAAGGACCTACGAAACCTCTCGGTTGTGCACCTGGGATGATGTAGTCTGCTGCTAAATGAGCTCCTCAGTGCATTCAGTATGTCCTGCATAGGGTGGAACTCGGACTCCAGCAGAGATGACAGTTTAGCCACCGTCCTTCTCTCTCCTATCTCCTCCATCGGATCAAGGCGCTGCCCCAGGACAGAGCTAGCTTTCTTAATCAGTTTGTTCAGTCTCTTCCTATCGGCTGCAGTAATGCCACTGCCCCAGCAGACCACTCCAAAAGTGATGGCTGATGCCACCACCGTGTCATAGAATGACTTCAGCAGCGCCCCTTGTACACCAAAAGACCTGAGTCTCCTCAGCAGGAACAGCCTGCGCTGTCCCTTCTTGTAGAGTGCATCAGTATTGTGTGACCAGTCTAGTTTATTGTTCAGATGAATACCCAGGTACTTATAGGATGTCACCATCTCGATGTCTGTTCCCTGTATATTTACTGGTACTGTGAGGGGCTGCCCATGCCTGCGGCAGTCCACCACCAGCTCCTTAGTTTTCCTCGCGTTGATCTGGAGGCAGTTCCGATGGCACCAGTCCACGAAGTCCTGGATAAGCCCTCTGTACTCAGCTTCATCTCCATTGGAGATGAGGCCAACGATCGCAGAGTCATCAGAGAACTTCTGTAGATGGCAGTGTGTTGTGTTGTGTGAGAAGTCCGCAGTATAAAGAGTGAACAGGAAGGGAGCCAGCACCGTTCCCTGGGGGGCCCCCGTGCTACTGATGATCGTGTCGGACACACAGTCCCGGGTTCTCACAAACTGAGGCCGGTTCGTGAGGTAGTCCAGGATCCATGATGACAGGTGCTGGTCCACCCCTGCGCGCAGCAGCTTGTCCTTCAGGATCATCGGTTGGATGGTGTTGAAAGCACTGGAGAAGTCAAAGAACATGATCCTCACCATATTCCCGGGCTTCTCCAGGTGGGACAGAGAACGGTGAAGGAGGAAGATCACCGCATCCTCCACCCCAATGCCATGCTGGTAGGCGAACTGGAGTGGATCCATCGCTGGTTCCACCAGGGGGCGGAGGTGAGCAAGGAGCAGTCTCTCCAGGGTCTTCATCAAGTGGGACGTCAAGGCCACCGGTCTGTAGCTGTTCAGGTCTTTGGGGTGGGAAGTTTTTGGTACAGGTACCACACAAGATGTTTTCCACAGCTGTGGTACCCTCCCCAGTTTCAGGCTCATGTTGAAGATATACGTCACAATCCCACACAGCTGGTCTGCACAGGACTTGAGGAGCTTTGCGCTGATGCCGTCCGGTCCCGGCGCCTTCCTCGCCTTGATCTTCCTCAGCTCCGTCCTCACCTGGGTCCTGGTCAGGGTCAGGATGGGGGGCTGTGTGTTGGGAGTGGGGGGGTGTTGGTGGAGTGGGGAGTGGGCAGCAGGACTTGATTTCTTTAGAGGCAGCAGTGGTTGTTGTGCAGTCAGGGGGGAGGGCGGTTGGTCAAATCTATTGAAAAACAGATTCAGGTTGTTCGCCCACTCCCTGCCCCCTGTGGCCTGGGGGGAGGTATTCTGGAGCCCCGAGATGGTTTTGAGGTTTCTCCAGACCCCGCTGATGTCGCTCTGTTGCAGCTTGTCCTCCATCTTCTTCCTGAAGCTGTCCTTGCCTTCTCTGATCTTTCTCCTCAGCTCCCTCTGTACGGACTTCAGCATCTCCCTGTTCCCTGACCTGAAGATCCTCTTCTTCTCTCTCAGAAGTGTTTTTATCTCAGGGTTGATCCAGGGTTTGTTGTTTGAGTGACGCCGTATGGTCTTGGTGGGAACGGATTTGTCCACACAGAAGCTGAGGTAGCCCGTGAAGGTGTGAATGAGGCCATCGATGTCCTCACCATGTGGATCGCAGAGCTGCTTCCAGGCGGTGGCTTCAAAACAGCCCTTTAGGGTGTCCATTGTCTCCTCAGACCATAACTCCACAGTGTGCATGGCCGGAGGTTGTCTGTGCACTAGGGGTTTGTACACCGGCCGGAGATGAACCAAGTTGTGATCCGATCTCCCGAGTGGGGGGAGTTGTGATGAGGTGTACGCCTCCTTAGTGTTTGCGTAGAATAAATCCAGTGTTTTATTGTCTCTAGTGTGGCATGTGACATACTGGGTGAACGTGGGTAGAATGGGAGACAGTGAAACATGGTTGAAATCGCCTGAGATGAGGAGAAGAGCATCTGGGTGTTCTGTCTGCAGCCTGCTGGTTACTGAATGGATGACGTCACGTGCTGTCCCAGCGTTCGCCGTCGGATTTGCATAAACAACAATGCAGATCACGTGTGAGTGTTCTCTCGGGAGATATGTAGGCCTCATGCTAACAGCTAGCAACTCAATGTCTTTGCTGCAGTGTCGTTGTTTAACAGTGATATGTCCCGGTCTGCACCAGTTGTTGTTAACATACATTATCACTCCACCGCCCCTAGCCTTGCCACTGTCTGGTGTTCGGTCAGCTCGTATCATGTGAAAACCCTCCAGCTCAATGTTAGCATCTGCTGCTAGTTCAGTTAGCCACGTCTCAGTAAACAAAAGGACAGAGCACTCCCGGTATGTGCTATCATAACGGGAGATAGCCGCTAGCTCATCTAACTTTCCCAGTATCGACCGTACATTTCCCATGACAACAGATGGAAGGGAGGGTCTGTACCTTATATTTTTTGTCCTCCGCCTTACTCCAGCCCGGCAGCCGCGGCGTTTTCGCCTCAGTTCTCTCGGTATGTCGAGTTTTTCCAATGGGACCGGGTGGCGGTTGAATGCTAGCAGCTGTTCTCTGCTGTATCGTATCCTGCTATAGACAGTGGCTCCGTCCACCGGCTCAGGAGACATTTAGGACGATCTGTGTGTCCGTGATATAAGTGGGGTGAAAAAAAAAGACGGATCAAAAGAGAGAGGAAGGGAAAAAGACTCGGAATCGAGCCGCTGTTGCAAAAGGCAGCCGACTCGTGTGGCGCCAAGAGAAAAAAAAAAAAAAAAAAAAAATGAAATGAAAAGCCCTTGTTCACAGCTAAGCTCAGACAGATCAGGAAGGAGAAGGAAGCAGCGCTGAAAAGTGGAGACAGGGACTGCTACAGGGAGGTTAAATATCGGTTTAACAGAGAGCTGAGGAGAGCTAAATCTGTGTATTCTGAGAGACTCCAGCAGCAGTTCACTGCTAATGACTCGGCTTCTGTGTGGAGAGGACTGAGGCAAATCACCAATTATCGGCCTCAGGCTCCTAAAGGTCAGGATGACAAAGCCCTCTTTGTCAAAGACTGTCCCAACACTATGCCCGTTTTGACACCTCGTCATCTGTGTCCAACTCCCCCCCTCCCTCCAGCTCCACAGCCTCCACGATCCCTACTTCATCAAAGGCGCCCCCCTCCTCCCCCCCTGCCCTTGTCATCAGTGAGCAGGACGTGCTCAAACAGTTCTCCAGACTGAACCCGCGCAAGGCCCCCGGTCCGGACGGCGTGTCTCCCTCCACCCTGAGACACTGTGCGAAAGAGCTGGCTCCTGTCTTCACAGACATTTTTAACACCTCCCTTAAGCTATGCCACGTGCCGTCCTGCCTCAAATCCTCCACCATCATCCCTGTCCCCAAGAAGCCACGGATCACTGGACTTAACGACTACAGACCTGTAGCGCTCACCTCTGTAGTCATGAAGTCCTTTGAGCGCCTGGTCCTGCCCCACCTCAAGTCCATCACCACCCCCCTCCTGGACCCGCTGCAGTTTGCCTACCGAGCCAACAGGTCTGTAGACGACGCAGTCAACCTGGCCCTTCACTCCATCCTGCAGCACCTGGACTCCCCGGGAACCTACGCCAGGATCCTGTTTGTGGACTTCAGCTCCGCATTCAACACCATCCGCCCCGCTCTGCTCCAGGACAAGCTGTCCCTGCTCGGCGTGCCTGACTCCCTCTGCAGGTGGATCACCGACTTCCTGACGGACCGGAGGCAGCATGTGCGGCTGGGAAAGACTGTCTCAGACTCTGCTAGCATCAGCACCGGATCACCCCAGGGCTGTGTACTTTCCCCCCCTACTCTTCTCCCTTTATACCAACTCCTGCACCTCCAGCCACCAGTCTGTCAAGTTGATCAAGTTTGCGGACAACACCACCCTCATCGGGCTCATCTCCAACGGCGACGAGTCCGCCTACAGGAGAGAGGTGGCCCAGCTGGCGTCCTGGTGCAACAACAACAACCTGCAGCTGAACGCTCTGAAGACAGTGGAGATGATTGTGGACTTCAGGAAAGTCACAACCCCTCTGCCCCCCCTCACCCTCACAGGCTCTCCCATCACCACTGCTGATTCCTTCCGCTTCCTAGGCACCACTATCACCAGGGACCTCAAGTGGGAGCCGACCATCAGCTCCCTCATCAAAAAGGCCCAGCAGAGGATGTTCTTCCTGCGGCAGCTGAGGAAGCTCAAACTACCCACCAAGATGTTAGTGCAGTTCTACACAGCCATCATCGAGTCCATCCTCACCTCCTCCATAACCGTGTGGTACGCAGGAGCCACTGCCAGGGACAGACTAAGGCTGCAGCGCGTTGTGCGCACTGCTGAGAAGGTGATCGACTGCAAGCTCCCATCTCTCCAGGATCTGTACATCTCCAGGACCCGGAGGCGTGCTGGCCGGATCATAGCCGATCCCTCACACCCTGGTCACGTACTGTTTGCCCCCCTCCCCTCAGGTAGAAGACTTCGGTCCATCCAGACTAAAACCTCCCATCACATGAACAGCTTCTTCCCCTCTGCCATCAGACTGCTGAACACTAAGTGACTTATTGTCTCTCGTGCACTATGTACAGCAGCTCAACCAGACTCATGTCAATCATCACTGTTTTCTTCCTGCATTACCGACTGCACTATATGGTTCTCCACATTATCTGCTGCTCGCTAATATATTTTAACTGCTGACAAGTATTACTCACTCTTATTCTACACTTTATTGCATGTATAGTTTATTTCCTTTATTTTATCATGTTTAATGTTGCAGCATTGCACCGAGACAAATTCCTAGTTTGTGTACTACATGAACAATGGCAATAAATCTGATTCTGATTCTGATTCTGACCTCTGCCTGCCTGACCCCTGTTTCTGCCTCACGGATATGATTTTGTCTTCCCCGGTTTGTGCACATTTCCCCCACTACCAGTAAGTCGACTTACCTCTTTTCTCCCACGGTTCCCCCACGCTCTCCCCAGCACACAGGCCTGATCAGCCTGCCACTCGTCCCCAGTGGAGAATTCTCTGTGGCCCTGTTCCCTGGAGTCCCACTCTGTTTCCAGTCTCCCAGAAAAGGTGAATCCATCTACTGTCCTCTTCACTGGAAAGACTGTAAGAAATATCACTCACTTAATTCCCTGAATTCAGCCTATAGATCCCTTTTGTTCATATGCTCACCTCTGTGTTTCTCGTCCCCTCTCCAGGGTTGCCAGACCACCTTCACACCCATTCACCAGCCCTGTTAAATAAACAGTAATTGTTAAAAAAATACTCAAATGGTCTCATCCATGTCTGCTTTTGAGCCTGGGTTTATTCACCATGACATATATGGTGTCTGTGGGCTCCTCCATAGACTGTGATGGGAAGCTTCACGATCTCTACTCCACAGACTGTCCAGGAAGTAGAGCTTTGCTTTCCTACAATGGAAGGGATGAAATGTTGTCCATATGTACATGCAGTCTGTGGTTAGAATGAGGTATGCAGATGTAGGTAAAAGATTCCCCCGTGTGGAGAGCAAATGAAGACTACATTGCTCAAAATGTAATCTAAAAATAGTTTGGGCACGATTAATCTTTTACTGCTCAGCCTTTAAAAGACTGAAGAGGTATTGTTGTCACCCCGCTGGACCATAGGCGGCCTCAATACTTACCTTGTGAATGCAATAACTTGAGAAAGAAATGATGTACACTTTTCAAGACGATACCATAGTTGAATCTATGAAAAATCTTGAATCTATTCAAATTTGGGTGACCTCTGACCTTCATGTCAAGGTCGGAGGTCAGTTTTTCCCTAAATCTTGTAAATGCAATGAAGAAATGATGTAGCCTTTTCAAATTAGTATCATTGGGTCTAAGACAAATCTTGGAGGACTTACCCAGGATTTTCACTGACTTCGGATGCGGTCCGTTGCAGATGCAGTGCAGATGGAGCCTTGCGTCCATCCCTACAAGCTACATTTGTGTTTTGAAGCAGCATAGATAAGAACAGGGTTCGATATACAAGATTGCATGAGAATTAACCCCATTAACCCTGTACTGTCAGACCATTGTCTGTTAACCTTTGATTTTACTATTTCTGACTATTTGGCTCCTAAAGAAAAATATTATTACAGTAGATGCCTCTCAGATGATGCTGTTACCAAATTTATGCAGATTGTTTCCTCTATGCCATGTGTCAACACAACGGAAATAAGCTATAGACAGCTTGCTCCTTCTGTAATTGATAACATGGTGGATAGTGTTTCAGCTTCTCTACATCAGGCTCTAGACTTGGTGGCCCCCTTAAAAAAGAAAAAGTCTAATCAGAGATTTTTAACTCCTTGGTTCAACACAGAAACTCGTAGCTTAAAACAGAAGACTCGTCAATTAGAAAGAAAATGGCGCTCTACTAATTTAGATGAAATCTATTTAGCTTGGAGAAATCATCTTTTAATTTATAAAAAATCTCTTAGAAAAGCTAGAACGAGTTATTACTCTGCATTAATAGAAGAGAACAAGAATAATCCCAGGTTTCTTTTCAGTACTGTAGCCAGGTTGACAAAGAGTCAGGACTCTGTCAATCCTAGCATCCCCTTAGAGCTTACTAGTCAGGACTTTATGAACTTTTTCAATAATAAAATTTCATCCATCAGAGATAAAATCAATCAGATTCTTCCCACAGTTAACTTAAATACTGTAACTACTACAACTCCTTCTATTGATGTCTGTCTTGATGAGTTTACTCCAATCGACCTTTGTGAGTTAGACAAAATAGTTTCCTCATCCAAACCTTCAACTTGTCTTTTAGACCCTATTCCTACCAGGTTATTTAAAGAAGTCTTCCCACTTATTGGTAGCTTTATTCTTCATATAATCAATTCTTCATTAACTTTAGGCCATGTACCGCAGGCTTTTAAAACGGCTGTAATTAAACCCTTACTCAAAAAGCCAACGCTAGATCCAGGAGCTTTAGCTAACTATAGACCAATCTCTAATCTCCCTTTCATTTCAAAAATCTTAGAAAGAGTTGTTGCTATGCAATTATTTGACCACCTGCAGGGAAATGGTTTATTTGAGGAGTTTCAATCTGGGTTTAGAATCCATCATAGCACTGAAACAGCCTTAGCGAAGGTCACTAACGACCTCCTCATTGCATCTGATAATGGACTAGTTTCTGTACTTGTCCTTTGAGATCTTAGTGCAGCTTTTGATACTATTGATCATAATATTCTACTTGATAGATTAGAACACTATGTTGGACTTAATGGAACTTCGTTGCAGTGGTTTAGATCTTATTTATCTGATAGGTTCCAGTTTGTTCATGTAAATGATGAGTTTTCTCTCAGCTCAAAGCTTAGTCATGGTGTTCCACAGGGATCTGTGCTTGGCCCTACTCTTTTTAGTTTATATATGCTTCCGTTAGGCAACATTATTAGAAAGCACTGTATACATTTTCACTGTTATGCAGATGACACACAATTATACCTGTCAATGAAGCCAGATGATACTAATCAATTAGCCAAGTTAGAAGCCTGTCTTAAGGAAATCAAAGTTTGGATGACTTGTAATTTCCTGCTATTAAATTCAGATAAGACTGAAGTCATTCTTGTTGGTCCAAAAAACCTTAGAAATTCCTTTCCAAATCAAACTTTCAGTTTGGATGCAGTTACTCTTTCTCTTAATAGCTCTGTGAGGAACCTTGGAGTTATTTTTGATCAGGATTTGTCCTTCAATTCACATATTAAATTTGTTTCTAAGACTGCCTTCTATCATTTGCGTAATATTGCCAAGATTAGGAGCATCTTGTCTCAGAGTGATGCTGAGAAGCTGATCCACGCTTTTGTTAGCTCGAGATTAGATTATTGTAATTCTTTATTATCAGGTTGTCCTAAAACATCTTTAAAAAGTCTTCAGCTGATCCAAAATGCTGCAGCAAGAGTTTTAACAGGTACTAGAAAGAGAGATCATATCTCTCCGGTTCTGGCCTCCCTTCATTGGCTTCCCATAGAGTTTAGAATTAAGTTTAAAATCCTTCTTCTTACTTACAAAGCTCTAAACAATCAGGCTCCTTTTTATTTAAAAGATCTGATACTACCGTATCATCCTAACAGAGCACTACGCTCCCAAAATGCAGGTTTACTTGTAATACCTAGAATCTCCAAAAGTACAATGGGAGGCAGAGCCTTCAGTTATCAAGCTCCTCTCCTGTGGAATCAGCTGCCAATCTGGATTCGGGAGTCAGACTCGATCTCTGTTTTTAAGAATAGGGCTAAAACCTACCTTTTTGATATAGCCTACAATTAGGGAGGGATCATGTGTTTTCTGAACCCTCCCTTAGTTATGCTGCTAATAGGTTTAGTCAGCCGGGGGACCTCCAGTAATGCACTGGGCCTCACTCCTTTCCTCACTCTCTATGAAATATTTTTTTTTTTGCTGGTCATTAACATTTGTTTGTTCTCTCCCATAGATTGAGTCCCCATCGTGCTGTTTGCTCTCTACATGTCTGTTCTTTTCTTCTTCTCTATCCCCTCACCCCCCAGCCAGTCGCAGCAGATGACTGCCCCTCCCTGAGCCTGGTTCTGCTGGAGGTTTCTTCCTGTTAAAAGGGAGTTTTTCCTCTCCACCGTCGCCAAGTGCTTGCTCACAGGGGATCGCCTGATTGCTGGGGTCTTTCTGCAACTGTGGGGGTCCTCCCTACAGTTGATAGTGCTATGAGATGACTGTTGTTGTGAAATGGCGCTATATAAATAAAGTTGAATTGAATTGAATTGAATTGAATTATAAAAAATAACATGAGATCTCGAGAAAGACCAGAGAGAGACCAAGGAGGACCGATTGCAATCAGATGATAACAACAAGGAAGCGTGATTTACCGGCTCTTCACCTGAATTTTTGTGCTCTAATAATACGTAAGTATCCCATTCATTTTTATTCCATTAAGTGTTTTAGTTTAGTTTATGTTTATTTGAAAGGGACATTACATACTAATGAACATTAATACAAATGTAAGTATGCCAGATTTAGCAATACTGCTAATTTGCATTTGTAGTCCCCTGGTGGGTCACAAAAACATACAAACAATCATACACAAGAAGAACATCTGCAATGAAACTGTACAAAGTGGATATGCTAAAGTGCAAGAGTTAAGGTGCTACAAAACAAAACATTCAAATGTCACACGAGTGAAGTGCTGTGTATGCATACATACACATGCACCCAAGCATCTCACAGCAACAACAAACAGCAGCAACAAACAAGAGGCGGGGCATATGTGTGTGACGCATGGGCACATATACGTATATGCGTATGCCGCAGAGCAGCCACTAGTTATGTGTACAGCTTTGGTTGTCTAAAAGCCAATTTTTACAGTGCATTTTAAAAGTGTTTAGTGTGGTATGTTCTCTGATTGCAGGTGGCATGTTATTCCAGATCTTGGTGCCCCTCACTGATAGCACATATTGAGCAAATGGGGTGCGTCTGTAGGGGACCTCACAGTCTCCTCTAGTGATTGCTCTGGTGGTTGTGCCAGTGAAAGTCCTCAGTTTAACATATTCTCCTGGGATGGGGGTTCATAGCCATTTAATATTTTATAAATTGAACAGGCAAATTTGAGAGTTTTATAACTTTCAAAAGACAGAAAATTGTATTTCTTGTAGATACGACAACAATATGTGGAATTTTTCTTATCAAAGATTTTTGTGGCTCTTTTTGTATAAAAATGGGTTTTATTATTGTTACACCAGTGACAGAACAGTTGGTAGAACAGTAATTGATGTGTGAGAAGCTTGTGACAAGCGAGCAAAGTGTGCTGAAGAAATCACTAGCATGCTATCCATGAGCCATCGGCTAGCTACCGGTGTAATGGCCACATTTTGATCTCTGTTCTTTCACAGTACTGACTCAACAGGTATGTTTTATAAACACTTATTACTTTTGCACTTGACAATATTTAATTTGTTTACATGTGTGTGAAATGACAATAGAATCTTCATGCTGACAGAGATGTTTAGCAACAGTTACTGACTAGATTTAGGGACTATTTTTCTCAGCTGCGCAAAATAACTGGTTAAAAAAACAAATCATAATATTAAGATAAGATAAGATAAGATAAGCCTTTATTAGTCCCACAATGGGGAAATTCCAGGATTGCAACAGCACAGGGACAGCAACACTCAGAGCAACAATCAGAAGGCAAGAAAAAACAACATCTAGCAAACATATGTCCATATTACTATAAATGTATATATATAGACACAGTGCAGAGCATTATGGCTGGTGGATGTGCAGCAGAAAGTCTAAGCTCTCTCTCCGCGGATGCAGCGGGCCAGCTGGAAGTCTTTGGGCATGATGGTGACCCCCTTAGCGAAGAAGAGACCACCAGGTGGGTCTCGCTGGTCTCCTGCAGAGCCATGACGGCGAAACTCAGGAAACGCAGGACGGTCTTGAAGTCCTGAGCGATCTCCCTCACCAGGCGCTGGACGGGCAGCTTACGGATGAGCAGCTCCGTGGATTTCTGGTAGCGACGGATCTCTCTCAGAGCCACGGACCTGTGACGGCGAGGCCTCTTCACTCTGCCGGTGGCCAGAGCGCCTCTCCGAGCAGCCCTGGTGGCTAGCTGTCTCCTGGGGGGCTTCTTCCTCCAGTAGATTTTACGGGCGGTCTGCTTGGTTCTTGCCATCGCTCTTTATTATTCTGTCTTATATTTCTTTCACGCCGCCTAAACTCCAGCCCGGCACCCGCTTCGTTTTCGCTACAGCTCCCGGTATGTCGAGTTTCCCATTAGCACCGGGCGGCGGCCAAGTGCTAGCTAGCACTAGCTCCTCCCCGCTGTAACGTCTCCCGCTGCAAACCGTGGCTCCGTCCGCCGACCCGGGAGATCCCCGGGGCGATCCGTGCGTCCGTGATATATATACAGAGTGAAAGGTGTAGAAAGAAGAAGGAAGATAAAAAAAAAAGGCTGTTGCAACAGGCAGCCGACTGGTGTGGCGCCGCCGGTCTGTCCAGTATTCCTGTCATTTATTAAATGCTTTGCTTGACAGAACTGTTGTATAAAAGCAAAATTACTCTTAATGTCATTACTGTATCGTGATTATATTAAGTGCGGCTGTTACTATGCTATATACCATACAGCTGTTACTATAACAGCCACAGTTACTATAACCACGATACCATAACTTCATCTTTTGTAAGCAAGTAGTTACTAAATACAGTAGATACCGGGACTTTTCCTTGCAGACTGGATCCGGAATCCATAAAAAATAGGCCCCTTGTGTATTTTCAGCAATTCGTTCCACAGTGGTCCAGACCAGGTTGGGAGTAGAACATTAAGTAGAATGGGAAGTGTTTGCGGCAGAGACCAGATCAAAGCCCTAAAGGACCGCATCTGGAGTCAGTGGAAATCCTGGGTCAGATCCTGACCTCTGACTCTGGGTTTGGGCTCAAAAGGTCAAAGGTCAATGCTGATATCCCCTTTGCACTCTTACTATAGAACAAGTAAAGCTAGGGTCACAAAACTTGGTACACCAGTTCACCATGTGACCCTGACCTCTGACTATGATTTTGAGATTGTAAGGTCAAATTGCCATTCCAGCTATATCTCAACAACAAAAAAATAGTCTGAGGGATACCATTGGCACCCGCCAGAATTTTTACGATTATGTTTATGATTATTTTTCTATTTCTGTATCCTGTGCAACAGAGACTCTTTGACAGATACCAGCATTAGTCATCAGTATTCATCAGTCAGAAGCCAGTGGGGCCTGTACATGTGACCAATGGGGTCTGCCCTGTGGTATCTGGTTCTGTGATGTTGGCTGCAGATCCTTTGAAGCCTGTTGGTTTCAGGACAGAGCCTCCACTATAAGACTGCCACATCAATGGCGTATTCCTTGAGCTGTACCTAAGCAGTTTTTGAGGGATGGCGGGGTTGAAAGTAATGCTGGGGGGTGCTAACATGAGCAACAGCTTGGCCATGGGGAATTGAGCTGTGTGCAATATTGTGTACTTATGTGTCAAAGTAAGACCCAAAGATTCTTGATCAAAATGACCAATAATTCACTTGACCTGTCTGCAGATTTAATGTTGCAGCTATTGTGACAAATAAGCTACAACTTGAATGCATATGCTGCATAGGCATGGTGGAGGAAGTCTCAGTTATGAAAGCATTCATACCTTTGGGTACTTCAGAAACAAAACTCCACAGAGACATCCTCCCGAACATGTTCCTTTCCTTTTGCCGTGTCACATCTAGCAGTGAAGCAGGCTACTATTATTATTTTTGACACATCATATTAATAAGTCAGGAGTCGCCACATCTATCATTGCAGCATATTTTCAACTGTCACAGCTGGACCACTAATCATAAACATGAAAGCCCCTTTATGTTCAAAGGCTTCTTTCTGCATTCTGGCAACAAGAAAAGAAGTCATGCCATGCCAAACTATTCATGTGTGTTTTATCAATGATACGTTGGTAAGCACAACCTCTAATCATCTTTATTGGGTGCACACTTTGTAGCCCGCAAAGCCCTTGCACACGTGCAGTTGTGATTCATACCACTGTGCAGGAGTACATTTGAGGTCGACTTTGATCTATAATGCAGTGTCATTTCATACAGGGACTGCTGATGAGATTTTCAGCTTCATTTGGCTGAGGTCTGGAAATTATATTTTGTCTAGAGGGAGAAAGGCATATGGCTAATAAAGCCAGGGAGTGAGTTATCAGTGAAGTTCTCTGTAGTGCATAATAATGCAATGTAACCACTAAAGTGTCTCAGAATAATTTTACTCTCAGCGGAAATGCGTGTTTATTATATGCACGTTGTTTGCGAGTATTGCCACAAGCAATACAATGATGCATCTTGGCAGTGCTACTGTAAAATGTACATAGATGCTTTTCCTTTGAGGTGCCTGTCATATTATGAAATAAAACCAGCCTCGTTCTGAGGTCTGAGGGATAAACGTATCCCTTTCATAACCTACAGTATGAGCCCCCGGGGTGAGGCGTACTCCCATTATGGGGGGAAATTGTCAGATGTTGTCAAGACTCATGGGGTGTATTGTTGTTGTTGTTGTTGTTGAGCTTTGACAAAATGGCTATTGCTGTAATAGTATTGAGGTGTTCACATTCGACACAAACATAACCGGTGATTGAGGTGTGATCAGAATGTACAACCCACATCTTAGCTTGCATAGTTAACCATCCAGCCAGCATGTTCATGTGGGCCCCACCAAAATTTAAACCTGAGCTGTCTTAAGAGTCCCATGTGGGTTTGTTCACAGGTCCTGTGTTGGCTCCATCTGTGTTTACCCATATGAAATTTACCTGTTTATCTGTTTTCAACTTATTTTCTCATAATTTTGGTATTTTCTTCTGCTATTGATTTTTTCTCCATAAATATGACACAATATGATCTGCGACTGTTTGTCTTAGACAGTCGGGTAAAGAGCAGTGCAGAGTTGTCAACTGATCACCACCTGGTGGTGAGTTGGATCCGATGGCAGGGGATGATGCCATTCAGACCTGGTAGACCCAGACGTATAGTGAGTGTGTGCTGGGAATGTCTGGCTGAGGCCCCTGTCCTGGAGGTCTTCAACTCCCACCTCCGGAAGAACTTCAAGCACATTCTGAGGGAGTCTGGAGACATGAAGTCTGAATGGGCCATGTTCTCCACCACTATTGTTGAAGCGACTGCAAAGAGCTGCTGCCGCGAGGTCGTCAGGGCATCTCATGGTGGCAACCCCCTAGCCAAGTGGTGGACACCAGTGGTGAGGGGTGCCATTAAGCTGAAGAAGGAGTCCTATCAAGCTTGGTTGGCTTGTGGGCCTCCCGAAGCAGCTGAGGTGTACCGGCAGGCCAAGCGGAGTGCAGCTCGGGTGGTTGCTGAAGCAAAAACTCGGGTATGGGAGGAGTTCAGACAGGCCATGGAACAAGACTTTCGGTCGGCCTCGAAGAGATTCTGGCAAACTGTCCGGCGGCTCAGGAAGGGGAAGCAGCTCCCTGTCCACACTGTGTGTTGGGGATGGGGCATTGCTAAATTCGACTAGGGATATCGTTGGGCGGTGGAAGGAATACTTCGAGGATCTCCTCAATCCCACTGATATGCCTTCCACAGAGGAAGCAGGGCTTGTGGATGAGGGGGACGACTCACCTATCACAGGGCCTGAGGTCACCAAGGTGGTTAAAAAACTCTTTGGTGGCTGGGCCCCGGGGGTGGACAAGATTCCCCCTGAGTAGCACAAGGCCCTGGATGTTGTAGGGCTGTCATGGTTGACACGCCTCTGCAACATTGCGTGGAGGTCGGGGGCAGTGCCTTTGGAATGGAAAACCAGGGTGGTGGTTCCTCTCTTCAAAAAAGGGGACCAGAGGGTGTGCTCAAACTTTAGAGGGATCACACTCCTTAGCCTCCCTGGGAAGGTTTATGCCAAGGTACTGGAGAGGAGAGTCCGGCCGTTGGTCAAACCTTGGATTCAGGAGGAGCAATGTGGTTTTTGTCCTGGCCGTGGCATATTGGACCAGCTCTTTACCCTCTTGAGAATCCTCAAGGGTTTGTTGGAGTTTGCCCAAAGAGTTTACATGTGTTCTGTGGACTGGAGAAGGCATTCAACCACATCCCTTGTGGTTTTTTGTGGGGGGTTCTTCGGGAGTATGGGGTATGGGGCTTGTTGTTACCAGCTATTCAGTCTCTGTACCACCGTTATGAGAGTTTGGTTCGTATTGCCAACACTCAGTCAGACTCATTCCCAGTTAGAGCTGAACTCCTCCAGGGCTGTCCTTTGTCACCGATCCTGTTCATAATTTTTATGGACAGGACTTCTAGGCGCAGCCAGGGAATGGAAGGTGTCATGCATGGTGACCACAGGATCTCATCTCTGTTGTTTGCAGATGATGTTGTCCTACTGGCTTCATCAAGCAATGACCTACATGTCTTACTGGGACGGTTTGCCACTGAGTGTGATGCGGCTGGGATGAGAACCGTACCTCCAAGTCCAAGTCCATGGTCCTCAGCCGGAAAAAGGTGGATTGTCCTCTCCAGGTTGGGGACAAGCTCCTGCTCCAAGTGTATGACTTTAAGTAATCTTGTGGTCTTATTCACCAGTGAGGGAGAATGGAGCGAGAGATTGACAGATGGATCGGAGCAGCATCTGCAGTGATGCAGACGTTGTACCGGTCTGTTGTGGTGAAGAGGGAGCTAAGCTCTAAGGCAAAGCTGTCGATTTATCAGTCAATCTATGTTCCTACCCTCAACTATGGTCATGAGCTTTGGGTAATGACTGAAAGAATGAGATTGCGGATACAAGCAGCTGAAATGAGCTGTCTTCGCAGGATTGCTTGACTCACCTTCAGAGATAGGGTGAGGAGCTCAGTCATCAAGGAGAGGCTAAGAGTAGAACTGCTGCTTCTCCACATTGAAAGGAGCCAGTTGAGGTGGTATAGGCATCTGATCAGGATGCCTTCTGGACGCCTCCCACTTGAGGTGTTTCGGGCATGTTGCACTGGGAGGAGACCCGGAGGCAGACCCAGGACCAAGACTTCATCTTCCAGCTGACCTGGGAACTCTTTGTCATCC
Source organism: Pholidichthys leucotaenia (assembly GCA_020510985.1). Taxonomy (NCBI): domain Eukaryota; kingdom Metazoa; phylum Chordata; class Actinopteri; order Cichliformes; family Pholidichthyidae; genus Pholidichthys; species Pholidichthys leucotaenia. Next base: position 220,850,363 of record CM035844.1, read on the forward strand.
TCTCAGAAGAGCTGGAGCAGGTGGATGGTGAGAGGGAAGTCTGGGCTCCCTGCTTCAACTGCTGCCTACATGACCCAGACCTCCGGAAAAGTGGTAGAAGATGGATGAATGAATGTGTGTGAAATTGCCTGAAAGCTATTTTCATGTCATGTCATGGCGGTAAAAAACAGTAAAGTACTGGCACAGAGGAAAGTAGCCTCCCACTTGAGGTGTTTCGGGCACATCCCTCTGGGAGGAGACCCCGGGGCATACCCAGGACTCGCTGGAGGGACTATGTCTCCCAGCTGATCTGGGAACGCCTTGGTATCCTCTTTGAAGATCTGGAGCTGGTGGCTGGGGAGAGGGAAGTCTGGGCTTCTCTGTTTGAAGTGCTGCCTCTGCGACTCGGACCTCCGCAAAAGTGGTGGAAGATGGGTGGATGGAATCAATGACATTGTTTTTGAAAAATTGAAACTTAGAAATATTTTTACTGTAAACATTAATTTGTGACTTTGCTAACTTTTTCTTGTAATTTTTGAACTTTCTCTTCAATTTACCCTTTTTTTTTTACTGTAATTCTGCAAATTTTTCTCATAAATTTGTGTCATAAATTGCATGAACGGCAGAGAGGAGGGACCCAGATGCTGAACTGCAGTTTGTGATAATTATTGAAAAACAAAACACAAAGTCCAAACAGTGCACCAACATAAATTCTAAACTGATCACAAAAACAAACTTACAAACAGATCACACAGTAACAGGGCAGGTTTCTGGTGGAGACGGGTAGAAGAGATTCTGGCAATGAGGGAGGAAAATAACACAACAGTCATCTCATAGCACTTTCAACTGTAGGGGAAACCCCCACAATTGCAGAAAGACCCCAGCAATCAGGCAATCCCCTGTGAGCAATCACTTGGCGACGGTGGAGAGGAAAAACTCCCTTTTAACAGGAAGAAACCTCCAGCAGAACCAGGGTCAGGGAGGGGCAGTCATCTGCTGCGACTGGCTGGGGGATGAGGGGATAGAGAAGATGAAAAGAACAGACATGTAGAGAGCAAACAGCACGATGGGGACTCTATGGGAGAGAACAAACAGATGCTATTGACCAGCAAAAAAAAAAAAAGAAAATCTTGAGTGAAGAAAGGAGTGAAGCCCAGTGTATTATTGGAGGTCCCCCAGCTTTCTAAACCTATTAGCAGCATAACTAAGGGAGGGTTCAGAGACACATGATCCCTCCCCAATTGTAAGCTATATCAAAAAGGAAGGTTTTAATCCTATTCTTAAAAACAGAGATCAAGTCTGACTCCCGAATCCAGATTGGCAAACAAATGATAACAAGTGATGGCAGGTGTGGATCACATGAGCGGGCAGGAGGTAACAATGATTACAACAGGGGTCAGTTTGGATTAATGAGAGGGAGAAAACGGGACTGACAGCTGACAAGAGCACCGCCCATGACAGAGCAACAAACCCGGAAGTGCCACTGACAGCTGCAGCCCCGGAGAGGGAGAGAAGGAAAAAAAAAAAAAACACACAACAGAATACTAATATAATGTGATGACAAAATAAAGACAAGTAAACCCAAATATGTAAATAAAACTACAATGAACGTAAACAGGAAAATCAATCATACTAAGAAACAATACTGAATATGTAAAACCAACCAAAAATAAAATAAAACAAAAAACAAAACAGGAATTAGAACTCAGAACTACAACACAATGCAAATGTGGGAAAAAAAAGCAAACTGACTGAGCATAGTGGAATCCCCCCCATGCTCAGATCGTGACCCCCCCCCCCCCCCAAAAAAAAGGGTGGATACCAGAAAGCCTGGGAAACATCGAAAAGAGAGTAAAGGACCCACCCACACAAAGAACCCACCCCACCAAAAACAAGAAAACAACCCCACCCCAGATGGGAGGAGGGGGACCCAGGGATGGATGGACTGAAACAAACCAGAGAAAATAGGAAAAACTCTAATAACTCACACCCTAGCAAAACCCAGGCTAGGAGGTAACAAAAAATAAAAAAAAAACACTCAGGACCCACACCCACGCAGAACCATGCACCTAGCCCCCCTGGACCAAAGAGCTAGACAGTTCAGGTGGCTGGCTAAAGTCCCAGACCAGGCAGATGGCGTGGTGGTAAGAGTCGGGTGGCCCGGAGAGTGTGGGCCACCCAACCCAATGGCACAGTCTGTCAGGTGGTCTGTCAGAGTTCTTTAACCACCTAAGCAGAAAAGGTGGTCCAGGGGTTGGCTGCCCAACAGGGACAACCAGTGACGAGGAGGATGGGGGAATAGGGGAAACCCTGTCTGTCTTGGGCAGAGGAGAGGGAACCACGATGGCCTCGGGTGGAGGAGAGGGAACCGCGACTGCCTGGGGCGGAGGAGAGGGAACCACGACTGCCTGGGGCGGAGGAGAGGGAACCACGGTGGCCTCGAGCAGAGGAGAGGGAACCCTGATGGCCTCTGGCAGAGGAGAGGGGACCACGACAGCATCTGGCAGGGAGAGGGGACCATAGCTGGAGCAAAGTGGCACCCACAGTGGACTCGGACTGGTCCAGAGCTGCACCCACGGTAGACCTGGACTGGGCCAGGGCTGCTCCCCCGGTGGATCCAGACTGAGGAAAAGCTGCACCCGCAGAGGTCCCAGGCTGGGACAGAGCACCCGTGACAACCTCAGCTGATGGGGAATCTGCACCCTCAGAGGCCCTGGACTCGGACGGAGCAACCGCGAAGACTTCAACCAGAGAGTGAGCAGCAACCACGGAGGTCCCGGGCTGGAACGAAGCACCCGTGATGACCTCCGCTGAAGCGGGAGCAGCACCCACAGAGGCCCCGGGCAGGGAGGCTGGACCCACAAAAAACCTTTGACAAAGCTGGATGATCCTCAGTGACCATGGGAAAAGGCTCAGACAGGAGAGGCAGAGAAACAGGGTCAGGGTCACTGGCGGCAGCGGAGCCCGACAAGGTGAGCTCACCAAGAGCCAGGCAAGGTCTCTCCAAAACGGAGACAGAGAAAACAAAAAAGGGAACTTGCCTGATCTCAAGCTCCACCGCTGTCCAGGACCCCGTTGATCCAGGCGATGAGGTCTCAGGCCCGGCCCTCTGGATGTCCAGCTTCCACTCTTCTGCAGCAGGCATGGTGGTAGGGGCAGTCCCAGGACGCCCCCAGCGAAGCGACACACGCAGGTGGCTTGTCAGACGTGGATACAGGAGGTCGGTTCCCTGCTGGCACTGGATCCTGCTGGCCAGGGGAAGCTCCAATGTAGGCACAGGCTTCAGGTCAGTCACAGAGGTCTCCCTCCGTCCAGACCATGGCTGCAGAGCTGGAGCCAGGTCCTCCAGGGCCACAGGCTCCTCCATCATCTGGTGGCTCAGTCCTGGTGCTGGCGGACACTCAAGGGGAAACGGAGGAGACACGGAGAGAGCAGGTGAACAATCTGTAGCTGCAGCAGATGGTGAGGACTCAAAGGACTGCATAATCTGAGCCCCACCACCAGGAATCATTCAAGATAATGTATGTTTAATTGAATGAGAGTGAAAAAAACACTTGCCTGAATTCCCAGGGTGCGATGTCTTCTGTTGCAGCTTGTTGGGAATCAGCCCTCTCCATGACTTCAGCAGTAATGGGCCCCACAGACGAACATGGAGGAGCCTCCCCTGCAGACACGGCGATGGGCGGAGCCGGGGAACCCTCCTCCAGCTCTTGGGCAAAACCCGGGAGGAGCCACAGCTTATATTCCAATAGCAGCTCTGTGTCCACTAATTGGACATGCCTGCACTCCTCCAGCTCCCCGGCCATTGGTGTGGGCCACTGTTCGGAAGGAGAAGGCGGGGTTGCTGTGTCGAAGCCAGACGGTGTACTTCCGGGACCTCCAGGGGCCATCAGATGGATGAGCGAGTACTCTTGCCATGCCATGTTTTTGGCATGTGGGAGGCATGTGGGAGGAAACTGGAGAAATCAAAAAAGTAAATCTACACAGACATGGGGAGAACATACAAACTCCACACAGATCACTGTTGGTCGGGGGATTGGATAGAACCCAGGATCCCCCAGCCAAGGGTGAGTTGCTGAGAGGAAAACAACAGCCCTTAAATAGGGCCCGAAACAAATGATAACAAGTGACAGCAGGTGTGGATCACATGAGCAGGCAGGAGGTAACAATGATTACAACAGAGGTCAGCTGGGATTAACGAGAGGGAGAAGACGGGACTGACAGCTGACAGGAGCACCGCCCATGACAGAGCAACAAACCCAGTAGGGCCACTGACAGCTGCAGCCCCAGAGACGGAGAGAAAAAAACACAACAGAATACAAATATAATGTGATGACAAAATAAAGACAGGTAAACCCAAATATGTAAATAAAACTACAATGAATGTAAACAGGAAACTCCATCATACTAAGAAACAATACAGAATATGTAAAATTAACCAAAGGTAAAATAACAGAAATTAGAGCTCAGAGCTACAACACAGTACAAATATGAAAAAAAAAAAAAAAAAGACAAACAGACTGAGCATGGTGGAATCTCCTCGTGCTCAGGTCATGACAATTTGTTACTTTTTTCCTTGTAAATTTGCTATTTTCTTGTAAAGTTGTAACTTTTTTCTGGTAAATTGCCAATTTATTTACTCATATATTTGTTACTTCTTTTTGTTAATTTGCAACTTTTTCAATTTTTTTTCCACAAAACTTTGTGGCTTTTTTCTTGTAAATATGTTAAATTCTTCTTTTGAGTTTGTAACTTTTTTGAAGTAGTTTCATAATTTTTTCCTTGTAAAATTGAGGGTAGTTTTTCTGTTAAATTTTCACATTATTTCCCATAAATTTCTTACTGTTTCCCCATAAATTTGCTAAAAAAAATTTGCAAATTTGTGACTGTTTTATCATACATTTTCCACATTTTTTTCTCATAAATTTTGGGTTTAAATGATGATTCTGAAATGGGTTTAAAGTGGGTAAGCAGATTACCCGCTCACCTGTAAAGTCCATGTGCGTAAACTCAGATGAAGCCAACATGGAACCTGTGGACAAACCCACACGGGACCCATAAGACAGCCCTGATTTAACCTACAGTGGGACCCACATGGACATACTTGCTGGGAACCCATTGTTTCCTGTGTGAGGCTCAAAACAGTTCAGCCACCCCTTTATATTCCAATAAATGCTTCTGCCGAAATCAGTCAGTCTTCGGTGGACTTTTGTACTTCCCAGTGCTTATGGTGTGTTTGGTCACCACGGTGGAGAAGATTTTCTTCAACAGTACCCATTGTTGTCTGCCAAACCTCCACCTTTTATCATTTGTTTGGTATCTCAAAGGAAACCTACCTCTCCAACTGAGTTCTGTCCCATTTCTTCTCCTTTATATACACCTTTGTCCACAATTCTTAGATCAAAGGTTTGTACAACACAAGTGTAGGAGGACCGAAGTGAAAGCTTTCAACATCATCAGCAATTAAACATTGCTGAAAACAACTACAGCTTTTTCATTGCTACGTGTTATGTGCATCTTGTTGGTTTTACATTGCTTTCTTTTCTCTATTTCTATTTAATTGGCTCATGTTTTGTTTTGAGATTCTCGAGTAAAGTCTTTTTCTTGGTGGAATCTTCATCTTCATTTGTGTCTGAGTTGTGATATGTGTACAAAGAGTATTCAGTTTTATTTCATATGTTATTATAATGAGAGGAATGTCATGCGGTGACCCTCGCAGATCACCATAAGACTCCAAGAGTCCACCAGTGAGTTTTGCAATGATGGTGATTTATTAAAAACACAAGACAAGACAAGACTATGAGCCGCTCAGGGCAAAAACACACATTAAGCAATACAAGGGCTTGTAGGGCTAACCCCGGCCACTACGAGCTAAACTATGACATGACATGGGACACGAACCTGACATGAAGGTCTGACGACGCTTTGACGAGGATAGTTTGACGAGGTTTGATGATACTCCTACAAGTTAACTGCCGCTAGTGCCCGCTTTATAAAGACGAACACTAACAGGCAGTAATGACAAACAGCTGACCGACCTTGACAGATGGAAGCCCCACCGAGCGCCTTCACAATAAGAGCCCGGAGAGGCCAGAATACCACCCACAGCTGTCAAGGCCGGCAGCGAGCTGTGCTTAGCCCGAGCGCAGACAGAACCTAGCGCTCGGGTTGTAACAAGGAAAGTTATTTATCTTTGCGAAGACTTGGAGTGAAAGTAGAAAGGTGTTTAATTCAAATGCTTGTTTGTGTTGATCCACAGAGTTCCCTTTTATATAACTGGACATGCTTGTTGTTGGAGCTTAGTTATTTTTTAAGATGATTTTTAGAGTAATAAAAGAAGACAAAATCAAAATGAACTTATCAGATTTAAGAAATACTACATAATGACAAAAGTTCGAGAATTTAGGACGCGTTCACACTTATCTCGTTTGGTCTGGACTTTTGGACTTTTCAGTTTGGTTCGGAACAAATTTATTTTTTTGTCCTTTACAGCAACTTGGCAAGTAGCACAAATATCTTCTTGCCTTATTGTGACAAACACATTTATTTTTTACTCTTATTTGATATATGCTGGATACAAATTGTATTTATAGACTACTGTTGCTGTAAAGTAACTTTAATTCTTTATTCAATTTTTCAAAATTATACTGGACCTGTCAGAGGGGAATTGGGCGGGGGGGGGAGTGAAGGGATATGAAGTGGTTTGGACCAAAATTATAGGTGTGGGGCCTCCCATGAACCACAGTCCGGACCAAAGAGCTGAACTTTGGTCCGGCATAAAGAGGTGGTTTCTGCTGAGATCAAACTGAACCTTTGTCCAGTTTGCTTAGAGTGTGAAAGTAATTTTCAGAAAGGTTCAAACTTTTTGACCAAACACAGGAACCCGATAAGACGGAAAATGAGCCATGGTAACACAATATAGGCACTAGTGGCATAATAAGTCACTTGGAAAAAAAAAATCATAAAAATGCAGAAACTTACCAGATATTTTAAGAGACAGTGCAATAGTTAAAGCGTGCCTGTGGTGGTCGTCTAAACGCATTCAACTTGAAAACATTAGGCAAAGTATTCGTTATTTGGTTAAATAATTATTTCCAGCCATATACCACCAGAGAAATATGCAAATACGACCGCAGGCATGGCCAGCCAATGAAAACTCTGCGCGCAGCCATGACACATGCGAATATGACGTCATATCGTTGCCAATACTCCGCCTGTATGAGCGACTAGGGTGCTGTTGTGAGTGTTTTTATTGGCTGAATTGTCGGACTCTGAGGAAGAATTCGTCCAACATGGCTACAGGTTTGAGCCAGGAAGGTCTTCTGAGGGTGAAATTGACGAAGTGGTCCTCACACACAACGCAATTTCGTCTGAAAGGATTTGTCTGTGCCCTGTTCGGAGATTGCGAGATCACTTTTCCGCTAAGATCTTCTGACAAGGTGAGCTGGGTTTGGGTACACAAAAGAAGTGTTTATCTTTGTTTTTTCGCTTATTATTGAGACATCCAAAGGCTTTACATTCCGCCATGTTGCGATATCCATATCGCATTGTATGTTTTTGTTGTAACAAAAGCGCCGAGTGTCTGCTGCTCTGCTCTGCTGCTCCCTCTCTCTGCTGCTCCCGCGGCGAGGGAGGAGCCGAATCATCTGCCGTCTGGCGGCCGTTACGACCTCATATCAGACGAGACGACCCGCTGAATTTAAGCATTTATTTATTTATTTTCTACTCATTTTAGTTCTGCATTTAATATGAACCCTGAGTTTGAAATAAACGTTTGAATTTTGGTCCTCACACACAACGCAACGCGCCGAGTGTCTGCCGCTCTGTATATAGTTTTAGAATCATCTGCCGTCTGGCGGCCGTTACGAGCTCAGATCAGACGAGACGACCCGCTGAATTTAAGCATTTATTTATTTATTTTCTACTCGTTTTAGTTCTGCATTTAATATGAACCCTGACTTTGAAATAAACGTTTGAATTTGAATATCCTGAAAGCCACTGCTCATCCGGGCACTCCAGGCTCAGCCAATATTGATCCAGATCGCGGTGCCAACGATATTACGTCACAGGAAGCGTCCTGGCAGGCCATGTAGCCACTAGTATGGCTGCACCCATGTTTTGCTGACATAGCTGAACCAGCACATCAGCAATGGATTTATATCAAATTGCTTTGAACATGAATTTCAACTTAAACTTGAACTAGAACGTGAGACAGGGGCTCAATATGATATCTTTTTTTTCACGACCACCACAGGTACCCTTTAACAGTTGGTGCATCACATTAAGAAAGTGTTGGGAAAATGACACAGAAGACTGGCTGAGAATGAATGCTACAGAGGCTGGACGACTCGCTCCCTTTTCCAGATGGATACCATGAAACCCCAGTGCCCCTGAAGATACACCGTAGCAGACGGACGGCAACAGTTTTTGAAAAAAAAATATGGACACCTGAATATAATCATGGGTGATGAAAAGGCCAAACATCCTTTTTAATGAAGACCTGGATAATATTCAAGCCTCACTAAAACAGTCAACTTATATAATAGAGTATTCCCCAGGTTCAACTTGAAGTGCTGTTATCCATGTCTCCAGAGCTTCAGAAAGCACCTTGAAGGGTGAGTAGCATGTTTTCTAACTACCGGGCTGTGCTAATGTTACGGGTCCCGGGGAGGTGGCCACAATAACAAAAAGAAATAGGTCTGGAAAATAAAGAAAGAGTCTTAGAAAGACAGAACACAGGACCACTCGTGTCTTTCTCCAGATAGCATTACTTATTTTCTTTTCATTTTCATTTACAGGCAGCATCACATTTTGTGCTTTACATGTCATTTTCTTTTACATACTGTAAATAATGTTTTTTTTTCTCAGTCACACAGTGCATGAACTACACTACATCTGACATCTCAAATTTACATACTTTACAAATCACAATATACTTATACAGGACTTTTCAGTTACTAGACTGACTCCCATTAATTAGGACAAAACATAGGACTTAACTATGACCTTAGATTAGTTTAGACATTGCACTTAGATTAGCTGACCTGGACTTAACAAATTATTTTACAAACTTGACAATAGGCAAATATACACAGGACAAACTCTGACTATTAATTAGCATCAGGAGACTTTTACATTCACACGGAGCAAAATATACTTGTATAAGGTAAAACATTTTACGTGAGCTAACAGTTTTTCCCAAAGTTAAGCTAGACTGGCGCGAAACCGCTACCGCGATGCGGCTCGCCTTTGATCTCCGGAGCTGGCCGCAGCTTAAACTTGTACAAAAACGTATCAAAACTACACATCAACATCACAGTATTACTCGTCGCAAAACACAGAAGTAACACGGAGCTTAAGGCTCTTATTTATGGCATTTTTAACCAAATACTGACCTGGAAAATAAAGAAAGAGTCTTAGAAAGACAGAACACAGGACCACTCGTGTCTTTCTCCAGATAGCATTAAAGGGGGGCCGGAAGCGCACCCTAATTGTTTACCTGGGGAGGGACGACTGCAGTGCCAAAGGTTCCGCTACTTACTCTTAAATATTTATACAGGGCTACATATTAAATGTTAATATTACTGATCGTTCACAATCTCAAAATATATTTAAATGCTCTTAAAATAAAAATAAAATGACAGTCTCTCTGAATTATTTCCAAATGTGGTGCATGATTTGGGTGTACCACACTAACAACAAAACATCATCATGATAACAGGTCATTGGTGCATCACATTAAGTATTTTAGTTCGCTTGAAAAAGTAGCAGTGTGAAACCACACCTCACCAGACCAAATGTAGATCATGTAACAAAAATATGAACCTTGGCGTGGACTTTCAGGTGTGAAAACACCCTTGAGCAATCTTATATATATACTAAAGATCGAACGCTAATTAAGAGTGAGCTAATATGTTTAAAGAAGCCCAGGCATTGACCAGGACTTTATCTAGACCAGATCCAAAAGTTATCAACCATATGGCGCAACAAGCAGCTGCAGAAAACAGGGAGCCTGCTAAAGCCATCAATAATGTATGCAACACTTCTCTTCATGATAGCCTGCCTGCAACAGATGAGAATTGTGGAGTTTTGCACATCCCTAGATCCTACATACACAGTAGCACATAATGAGCAAAGGCTCCACTGCCATTGTCCCACTGCAAAACAACTCAGGAAGACTGTGTGATAGCTCATGTCCCACAGAGGTCAGGGCTATTTTGGCAACGGAGAGGTGCATCACAGGGACCCATTCACCATTTAGCAGGAAACCAATGTTTTGCATTCTTCTTTTTTCCCCTCTGAAAGAAAATGTTCTTCAAAAGGAAGCCTCTGACCAAGGACAATAGAATACGTCTTCAAAAAGAACCCAGTGTACAAAGCCAGGTTATTGAAAACATAAAATTCACACTCACACACAGAGGGGAAAAAAACACAAGTTGAAGCTACCTGGCAAAATTGTGAGCATTACAAACCTGATTGGATTGCACAAATGTTGATTTTTATGACTTGAGAGTAATGAGCAACAGTGAAGAACACACACAGCGATGCGTAGTGATGGTGATGAGGCAATAACTGAATAACGTGTTTAAAGGACGTATATTTTGGCCCCGCAAAGGCATTAAGTCACCTGCAGCAGTCTATAATCTTCTTCTTGCTGCGGCATCTGTGACTGCCACTCTACGGCTGGATTAATGTCTAGTAATCATACTTAATTATTATCCCCACCTGCTTGGGGACTGCCTTAGACTGTGGGACCTTGTAAAATACAGAGATGAGAGCCAAGCAACCAATCTCCGGGGAGCTGGTTGAATGTCACCAAGCAAGCCCGGCCAGCCGAGGAACATTCAAGGCTGTCAGGTTGGCCCGGCGCTTTTGGAAATCCTCTGAAAAACAAAAAGGTCACTGGTTCAGTGGCGGCAGCAGCCAATATGCCTGTCCACACAGGGATGCGCTACCTCAGTGTCTGTCTGTGAAATCTGTGATTCTGAAGAGGTTATTTCAAAGTTTGGGAGTGACAGCTGCTCAAGAGAAGAGTAGATATCAAATATGATTTGTGCTGAAGTGTTTCTCCTGACAAGCTGTGTTTACATTCCAATTGTTTTTGAATATTGACTTCTAAGAAAATAAAGGCAGTTTTGATATTTTGGGTCTCCACTCTGAAGTTTTTTCATTTTTTTGTTGTCTGCTCTGCAAAGGAAAAAAAATGTACACCACTGTGCAACCAAACCCAAACTATTCCAAACTATTCATCTTTTATATAAACAGATCTATCATTACATAGACAACTTGATGATATTCACCATGGAGAAGCTTTATTTATAAGATGAATCAGTGCTGACAGAACAGCTTAATGACACAGAGGTTAGCACTGTTTTCTTTGATCACACCCCTGGCCAGTGGTGACCTTTCTGTGTGGTGTTCATAGTTTTTTTCCCCGTGTCTGCATGGGTTTTTGCTGGGTACTCAGGTTTCCTCCCACAGTCCAGTGACATACACCTTAAGCATGTACTGTATCTCATGGAGCAGAGAATGCTGAGAAAAGTTCCTGAACATTGCGGCTGTTGGGGTTTATTCAGGATCTATAAAAGGTTGCACAACAGTTCGTGAAAAGTTTTTAAAGACCCACTCAGGTTGCTGTAAATCCTCTACAAAAAAAATCTACATTGTCTAAAATGGTATCTTTTGCCCCTTTTTTTCTACAAACAAAACCTTTCTTGGTCTTACAGTTTCGTGTCAAAATCTTTTCACTCCCCCGGTCCCCTTCAAACGCCAGAATCAGTGACTAGACCCAAACCACATCCCACACGGCTAATAGTCGCTAACGCTACATTAAATGGCATAAATCCTGTGGTACAAAGACTTAGCAGTTGAAGGACATGCCCAGTTGTAAGCACAGTGGTCCAGGATAATGACTGAAACTGCATCAGTCTGTAAAAGCAGTTTAATGGTAAAACCCATCTTAATTTTCATAGAAGCTGTCTAGATATGCTAACTGGCAGGAGGCCAACTTCAGTTAGGCCAGAGAGTCATGATTGGCTCAACACTATTGATGTACCAGAAGCTGTACATAGCTACAGTGCAACCAGAAAGTATTCACAGCGCTTCACTTTTTCCACATTTTGTTATGTTACAGCCTTATTTCAAAATGGATTAAATTCATTTGTTTCCTCAAAATTCTACACACAATACCCCATAATGACAACGAGAAAAAAAAAGTGTTTTTTTTCTAGATTTCTGCAAATTTATTGAAAAAAAAAACAACAACTAAGAAATCACGTGTACATAAGTATCCACAGCCTTTGTTCAATACTTTGTTGATGCACCTTTTGCATCAATTACAGCTTCAAGTCTTTTTGAAAATGATGCCACAAGATTGGCACACCTACAGATAGATAGATAGATAGATTGATGTACTTTATTGATCCCGAACTAGGAAATTGCAGTGTAACAGCTGCATGACAGTAGACAACTAAATGACAGAAACACACACAGCATAACAGACAAAGGGATTACCCATGGAAAGTAAAATTACTATAAAAAAGCCAGTCTACATCATAGATGAATAGATGGTGACCCATCTAGACACATGAATCATACCCACTGTGCAATGCAGGATTATCAGGAACAGAGTGAGATGTGAGGTACCAATTACACTGTAAGGTGCAGTATGGCAGCATAGTTATGACCAGAATACAACATCAGAGTGAGTTATTGTACAGTGAAATGGCATGCGGAAGGAAAGATTTCCTGTACCTAACCGTTCGACAGCGATGCTGTAGCAGTCTGCTGGAGAAAGTGCTCTGCTGTCTGTCCAGTGTGTGGTGAAGGGGGTGATCAGGATTGTTCATGATGGGTCGCAGTTTATTTAGTGTCCTCTTCTCCACCACTGTCTCAAAGGTCTCCGTCCTGAGACCAATTACAGAGCCAGCCCTCTTGATAATCTTGTCAAGTCTGTTGGTGTCACTGGCTCTGATACTGCTACCCCAACAGGCAGCAGCAAAGAAGATGGCACTGGAGACAATGATCTGGTAGAAAAGCTCCAGCACCCTGCTGCACACTTCTTCAGGAAGTAGAGTCTGCTCATCCCCTTCTTGTGTTCAGCATCAGTGTTGGATCTCCAGTCCAGCCCGTTGCTGATCCTGACACCCAGGTATTTGAAATCCTCAACATTCATATCCTCACCCCTAATCTGCAATGGCTGAGAAGCCGTCCTCTTCCTCCTGAAGACAGTCACCATCTCTCTGGTCTTGCTGACATTCAGCCTCAGGTGATTCTGCTCTGTCCACTCCACAAATCTGTCTACCAGTGCCCTGTACTCCCCCTCCTCTCCCCCACTTATACACTCAACAACAGCTGAGTTGTCAGAGAAATTCTGCAGGTGGCATGACTTAGTGTTGTACTGAAAGTCAGTGGTGTATAAGGTGAAGAGGAAAGGAGTGAGCACACTCCCCTGTGGAACTCCCGTATCACTAACCACCACATCAGACAAGACACTGTCCAGCCGGACAAACTGTGGCCTGCCTGTCAGGTACTCAGTAATCCAGGAGATCACAGAGCTGTCACCCCTATCACCCTCAGCTTCTCACCCAGCAGCAGTGGCTGGATGGTGTTAAAGGCACTGGAGAAATCAAAAGATGTGATTCTCACAGAGTCTCCTCTGCCATCCAGGTGCAGATGGGCTTGTTGCAGCAGGTAGATGACAGTGTCTTCAACTCCTAAATGGGGCTGATATGCAAACTGCAGAGGGTCCAGCCACGTCTTTACCTGCAGCCTCAGGTGGCCTAAGACCAGTCTCTCCAGGACCTTCAATACATGAAATGTGAGGGTGTGACGGTGGAGTGTCACCACTGCTACGGTTTCTGTAATTGAGAGTTATATTATATGTGTAGAATTTGTAAATGTTAACATGGATTGTATTGATAAAGTGCACATATAATTGGAGATCTGTTTTGACTGAATTGAATTCCTTTTGTGAGATAAATGTTAAGGTTAATTATATTAATTGGGTGAGGCAATTGAATAATAAGACCACATACCTTTGCCAGCATGCTTCCTGGTGGTATCCAGGCAAAAGACTCCTTAGGGGTTTGAATGCCTTTTAAAGGATGCCAGGAGGAAGGAGGCATGTGATGGTTGAGTAAGGGGTAATTTAAGATGTAAATAAGGGTTTAAGCTATTTATTGTATTATTTATGGTGTGGTATTTATTCTGTAAATAGGTTGGAAATTATTTATGTATTTATGTTGCTTTTAGATGTTATTGGGTATGTGGAAATATGAAAATGTTTATTGTTTTGCTTGGGATTTTGGTATGTTCCAATTAATCTAATTATCTCACTAAGTGTATAACAGGTGTTTGTCATTTGGTTTGTGGTGGGTGTCGGATGTTCACGTGAGTTGTTGCCTGTGAAGTATCTTTTGTAATAAAGAAAACTGCTGATTACAAAACTGTTTGGAAGCCTCCGTTCCTTCTCTAGTGTGCCTGGACCGCTCGGGCTGCGTGACAATTGGTGTCAGAAGTGGTTCGTTCCCTGACAAATGGTGACGTTTGGCCAAGAAAGTGTTGCCAAATAAGAAGTGATAACACGGGATAGAAAGAGCAATGTCCAAAAGGAAAATAAAGAAGCAACAAGAACAAGTAGAGGATTTTGACGCAAGTATGGCAACTGAGGAGCAGGGGTCCAGTGGACTGGACGAGCTGGAAGAACTGACGAGCTTGGTGAAGTCCATGGTGCATTTACTGACAGTCAGAGACCGTCAGAGGGAGGAAGAAGCCTCTTTTCAAGAACAAAGGTGGCAGACTGTGCAGCATCAAGTTCGCCAGATGCAGTCACAAGTGGTGGAGCTGAGAGAGGAGTGTGGGAGCCGGGCTGAACGCAGCAGTGATGACGGCACTTCGGGGGGAGACCCCAGGGTGACGGCCAGTCAGGTCGGCCCGCAGGAGGATAACCTACCGCTGCAGGTGCATGCGAGAACAACGCAGATGCACCACGAGCCCAGGCTGAATCCTCTGTCTCTCGAGGACAACATCAAACATTATCTGGCGATGTTTGAGAGGATCACTACAGTCTGCCACTGGCGTAAAGAAGAGTGGGCTATTCAGTTGGCTCCTCTGCTCACAGGTAAAGCACGGAGTGCGTATGTGCTTATGGACATTGCAGACATGGACGATTATGACAAAGTGAAGGAAGCAGTTTTAATTAAATATGAAATAACACCCGACACCTATAGGAGAAGGTTTTGTGCCCTGGACATTCATTTGGACGAAGTCCCCCATGAACTTTATGTACGTTTAAAGGACCTGTTTTATAAATGGACTAAACCAGAGACCTCAACTATAAAAAACATTTTGGAACTGATGATTTTGGAGCAGTTTCTGCGGATGGTGGACCCAGAACTGGGAATCTGGATACAAGAGCGGGACTCGAAGACTGCAGAGGGTGCTGCTCGTCTTGCAGAGGTCTTTCTGTAAACCAGGTCTGGGAGCAGGAGACCTACTCTCAGCCATGACAGCTCTTTCACCACACGGAGTAAGTCTAATGGGGGTGAAAGGGGTGGTCAAGCTCAAAATAGACTGTATTCCAGTTCCAGTCAGATCACAAATGGCAAATATAATGGTAGTAAAAAGTCACGTTTTGTCTCTAATAAAGATATATGCTGTTAACAGTGTAATAAAATCGGTCATACTCAATATTCATGTCCTGCCACGAAAAATAGTAAGCCTTCATTGTTATGCTAAGTTCCAAGACCCACTCTTTCAGCACCAGTTCACAGTAAAATATATAAATATATAATATGTTCTGACATATGGCATAGAAATAGAAAATCTGGTGGTGTCTCCTCATAACCCTGTACTGTCAGACCATTGTCTGTTAACCTTTGATTTTACTATTTCTATTTGGCTCCTAAAGAAAAATATTACTACAGTAGATGCCTCTCAGATGATGCTGTTACCAAATTTATGCAGATTGTTTCCTCTATGCCATGTGTCAACACAACGGAAATAAGCTATAGACAGCTTGCTCCTTCTGTAATTGATAGCATGGTAGAAAGTGTTACAGCTTCTCTGCATCAGACTCTAGACTTGGTGGCCCCCTTAAAAAAGAAAAAGTCTAATCAGAGATTTCTAATTCCTTTGTTCAACACAGAAACTCGTAGCTTAAAACAGAAGACTCATCAATTAGAAAGAAAATGGTGCTCTACTAATTTAGATGAAATCTATTTAGCTTGGAGAAATCATCTTTTAATTTATAAAAAATCTCTTAGAAAAGTTAGAACGAGTTATTATTCTGCATTAATAAAGGAGAAAAAGAATAATCCCAGGTTTCTTTTCAGCACTGTAGCCAGGTTGACAAAGAGTCAGGACTCTGTCAATCCTAGCATTCCCTTAGACTCTAAGGCTTAGAGATTACTAGTCAGGACTTTATGAACTTTTTCAATAATAAAATTTCATCCATCAGAGATAAAATCAATCAGATTCTTCCCACTGTTAACTTAAATACAGTAACTACTACAACTCCTTCAACTGATGTCTGTCTTGATGAGTTTACTCCAATTGACCTTTGTGAGTTAGACAACATAGTTTCCTCATCCAAACCTTCAACTTGTCTTTTAGACCCTATTCCTACCAGGTTATTTAAAGAAGTCTTCCCACTTACTGGTAGCTTTATTCTTCATATAATCAATTCTTCATTAACTTTAGGCCATGTACCGCAGGCTTTTAAAACGGCTGTAATTAAACCCTTACTCAAAAAGCCAACGCTAGCTCCAGGAGCTTTAGCTAACTATAAACCAATCTCTAATCTCCCTTTCATTTCAAAAATCTTAGAAAGAGTTGTTGCTACGCAATTATTTGACCACCTGCAGGGAAATGGTTTACTTGAAGAGTTTCAATCTGGGTTTAGAATCCATCATAGTACTGAAACAGCCTTAGCAAAGGTCACTAACGACCTCCTCATCGCATCTGATAATGGACTGGTTTCTGTACTTGTCCTTTTAGACCTTAGTGCAGCTTTTGATACTATCGATCATAATATTCTACTTGATAGATTAGAACACTATGTTGGACTTAATGGAACTTCGTTGCAGTGGTTTAGGTCTTTTTTATCTGATAGGTTCCAGTTTGTTCATGTCAATTGTTGGGAAATTGTATGTAAATGGTTATCATTTTATTAATAACTCATGAAATGAAGATTGATATTCTTATATGTATGATGCTTTTTCTTATTAATCATAAATACAACTTGTGCCTCTTCTTATAATCACTGTTAGTGACTAAGCTGCACCACCCTTCTGTTTGTTCATATGATGTGTGATAAAAGAGTGTTGACATATGCAAGTCTTTATGCTGTATCAAGACTTGTCCCCTGTACACCCTGTGCTTCTTATTTTTTCTGCAAAAGACTGTTGTATGTTATCATTTAACCATTTCATCTGTTAACTATGTTCTTTTTGACCGGAAGCACTGGTTTGTTGCAGGCCCATATATGGAGTTGTTTCCCCCTCTCTGTCTTTGCCGAGTGGAGAAGCAGATGTTCTCCCCGCGATAAGAGTGTCCGTGCGATTTATCTCCTACACACACTTGAAGACATACAGAGCATACTTTTGCTTATGTGGTAATTTCGTTGTTCTGCTTTTGCTGAGTACTATCATTGTATATAAAGAAGGCAGCTGTGGGACTGCCCCAGCATTTCATCTTCACACTGCCTGTGTGTGTGATTGCTCCTTGCAAGTAAAACTTCTAATTTCTAAAAGGCTCTACGTGTCCCAAGTCTGATCTTTGATTCAGTCTAATACCTTTTTGTACTCTGTATTTGTGAGGTTTATATTTCAGACTTCTGACATAGGTGGTGCCAAAACCCGGGACAGCTGAGATCCAGGTGGAGCGGGAAGGGATGTGTGTCCTGCAGGTTGAAAACCGTGCACGGTTTGATGGTATCCATCAGTATTGGAAACCCGACTTGAGGGAACGCTGCCAGAGACTCTCCTTCTCCCGACTCTATCTGGTGACGGCTGTCCTTACTGATAGAGCCTAAAAAGTAAGTTACAAATTTTTCCCTTTTCAGATTGACTGTAGTAGACATATATGAAGAATAACCGAGCCTCACAATTCACAATTTCCCATTTTTAAAGAACCACGGGTCAGCTGACGAGCGAGTAATGGTAGTATAAGGCGGCGTCCTGTACTTTTCCTTGTGGTTAAAAAGCGCTGCAGGAATGCAGTGGTCTTAGGAAGTAACGTGACGGCGATTCACGGTTACTGACCGGTCAGGTTTTAAAATAAAGAGGGGTGCAGGAGACAGTGTGACGGCGATTCACGACTGTTTGGTGGTCAGGTTTTAAAATAAGTAGGGTGAAGGAATTCACCCCAAATTGGGCGGTAATAGTGTTACGGTCGGCGTACTGATAACGTCCCTGACCACGGAATCCACCCCAAAAATTGGGCGGTAATAGTGTTACGGTGGGCGTACTGATAACGTTCCTGACCATCTAAAAATGGGGAACTGTGTTAGAAGACCAGATAGGCAGACGAATAAACAGAAGAAAAAACAGGACATAGCGCGCGCAACTGAAAAAATTACAATAACAGACAAAATGAAAAGGGAAAAATAAAGGATCCAGAAAAATACTTAAATAAATGGAAAAAAGGATTTCTCATTCAAGCCCACGTTGAATGTGGATGAATGCCAGGCATTGTTAACAACCATTGAAATGACGTCTAATAAACCTGTTAAAACAGGCAAACCCAGTGCGGAGCTCCAATGTGCCATCTTGTGGTCACAAGCGGCAGAGGCTTCCCAACGGAAAGCTGATGAAGCCAGAGAAAAGCAGAAACAAATGAAAACTCAAACTAGTACTGTTAGTACGGCCCCACTATTGGAAAATCCACCCCCATACCCCAAACCGGGACCTAAGGCGGGCCCGTTTTCACTCTTTCACAAGAAGCCCAAGAGGTTGGGAAAAGGAGGAAGCAAATAAAATCATAATAATTAGACCATAATATTTAAAGACGGACGGATTAAATGGCAGCAAAACTGGATAACGTTAAAATGGACAATGAGAATGTTGTTTTATCTATTATCTATTCTTTGTGTGTGTGTGTGTGTGTGTGTGTGGTTGATCTGTGAAGAAAGTGGTCTAAATATGGGTACTTTTACAAAGTTTTGGGTTTTTATTTTTTCAATTTAACTCTGTGGGGTCTTGATTAATGTTGCGTACGTGATAAACTGTTTACATATTTAAAAAAAAGGCATTTTTGACGCATTACTGACCTTTGTCCTTGACTGAAACATGACAGTGCACTTTATAGAAAAAAGGACTGACGTGTGACAATGTGACTACAGGCCATACTATGATCATATTATGATGTCATTTAATAATGCCTAATCACTGAAGATTTTATGTTTACCCTATATCACATGATTTAGAGCACAGAGGATCAAAACAGATTGATAATTAATGTGTCTGTGCATATGATCTGCCAGAGGCTATGGATTATCAGACAAAGGTCTTGGAGAAAGAATCCTTAAATTGATAAGCACTTTTTGAAGCCAAGTATGACTTTGTATGACATTGTAGATAACATAAGGTGTACTGATTCAAAAGACTTTGACTTTACAAATGTAATGTTTATATGATTTTATACTGATATTACTCACCACATAATGGTGCGGTAACAATATATTTCAGAAATGTGACAGCAATGAGGGATGTGCTTCTCCTGATTCAGCGGTGGCCAAGCTGGGTCAGGGTGAACTACATTGCACTCCATAATTTACCAAGGAATGTATGAAATAGGGACATTCCTTGTAAAACATTAAATCAAATTCTAAATTAGGCAAAAGTCTGCCTTTCCTTTGACTGAAAGAATGTGACACAATATTTCAAATTCAACCCATCTGTGTTCAATTGGACAAACTGATCGTATTTATCAATGCTGAAGCATATCAAAAATGCACAGATAGTTGTTTTGTTTTTCTTAAATGAAATTTGTAAACTATCTCAAGAGATGTCACAAAAAGAAGCTATAATTATTGAGATCTCATCTTTGAAGGAACTGGGCTACCTGCAAATTTTATTTAAAACTAAAAATGGTAACACACTTCCTTTCAGTAAAAGAATCAAACAAATACCCTGTAACTTTGCTGCATGTGAGCCTCCATGTATCAAAACAGGGGGTATCAAAGAAATTAATTAGCAATCCTCAGAAAAACAGATAATGCATAAAAATTATCAATAAATGCAATTTTATTTACATAAGTGCTTTTCATTTCATTTTCTGTAGTGCCCAGGATAAACATATGGCTGCAGTTATAACTCAAATACAGGCTGGGCAATACAGACCACCTTTTTATTATTTATGGGATAATATAAATAATAACATCATGCCCTCTATTATCCTACACATTTCCCATGTTGTGAAGGAGGGGGTCTCTCTCTCTACTTAGCAAAGGAAGAAGCGAGCGATAGGCTTGCTGTGTAAAAAATAGAAGTGTGCTTATGCTGTAGCGGTGTTGTCTGGGGTCCTGATTGTGTAAAAATTCCACAACCTGCATCACCTCCAACAGCTGAATGAGCTACTAACCTGAATGTAACTTATCTGTATTATGTACAGATAGTAAATATGCTTATAGCACATGCCACCTGCATACTGTTACTTTGAATCTGCGGGGGTTTGTCACCTCCACAGAAAAACCAGCAAAACATCGACAGCAATTGTTGCAACTATGTAATGTTCTGATGCTACCATGTTCTGTGGCAGTTATTCACTGCCCTGCCCACACTAATGGCACTGACTTGTCTAGCTGCGATAATCACTTGGCTGATAACGCTACTCACTGTGCTGCTATTGGTCTTTTAGGAACCGTCTGTCTTATTAATAATGTTGATGTTTTAAAAGACTGTCAAAATAATATGGACCTTCCTCCTGTTTCATGTGTAAATAATTAGATATACATTTGGCTTGTCTGATGAAAATTTGCTCTGCCACCCACATTATACAGATAATATTTTGAAAGAAGTAACAAAAACATGCCAAAAGTGCATCATTTGTTTATAAAATAATGCTCAAGGAGCAATGGAAAGCTACAATATTGCCTGGTGTTGATTGACACCTTCACAAAGTGGACAGAAATTCATCACACATCCTCAGCAAATACCGCATCTGTGTGTGTGAAATTCTATTGAATGATGCTCTTTCCGTTTTTGGGGTTCCAGAACTGATTTATGCAGATAATGGAACTCATTTTACAGCACAAACAGTTCAAGACTTAATCCAAGCTGTAAGAAGTAAGATCAAATTTCATAGTACAATCAAACAAATGCTGGCAAAAACCACACATGGAAAGGGTATTACTTGGCCAGAAGCTCTGAAATTAGTCAGACTAACCGTTAACTCTATACTAGACCCAAAGACAGGATTATCACCTTTTGAATGTGTTTTTTCACCATCCTTATGCATTACCTGACCCCTCACCACTAACCACACCTAACAAATACACAGATCTTGGTGAACATCTCAGGGAATGTTTTGATTCTGTCAGAAGCTCTCTCTGCTCCACAGAAAAGGATAACCTGGAGACTATGTCTTCATAAAGAACCACCACCGACAACACTAGACACTCCCACTCCCACTGCAGTACGTATTGCTGAATGACCATCTCAAATTCACCTTTCACACGCTAAAAGACTACGGGTGCCTGTAAGTGAACTAACTAACTTGTTTCCCTGAGTAAGTCCAGTACAAAGGGGGCATGTCCTTTTAAGGACAAGGCCGTCTCAACCCTGGTGAAGAAAAGAGGCCCAGAGGGGTACTCTCTCAGGTGGAAGCATGACACCAAAATTATTGATGACTCTGTGTTCAGCACTTCTCCTGGCAGTGGGGTGGTAATCTCTTTCTGATTCAGGGACAAGGAACCCACGAAGCACGGACAATGAACAATACGCATAACCTATGGTACCAGACAATGGTGGTTTCGGTGAGAGGACTGGGAATCGATACTTCTTGCTATGTGTGTTCATTGCTACCCCATTTACACAAGACTGCAATACCCATGATTGACTACAATACCTATGATCCCTGTTCCACTGAGTGAAGAGAAAACGCCCGGAGCGACAATAGCGATGAACTCTTGTCTCAGTCTGTTTAATACAAGCAATAAAATTGGACATTGGTTGGTGGGGAATTTGTCAGAAAGGTATCTTAATAGATTGAATGTCACTATTACTGATTACACTGGGTCTAAGATTAGAATATTTAATATTATTGGGATTGGAACTACTTTGCTTACAGTTAAGAAGCATTTAATGAAAGTAAATCCTACACTGTTTACTTCACCAATCTGCTTTCACAAAAAATGTAGTAAAAACAGTTTCAACCTGGGTATTTCACAAAGATGCAATGATACTAAGGAAGTGACCTGTGAAGTTTCATATTATGATTCTGTCTGTAGAAATGTATTTCACTTTCCCTATATTGCTGCTGGAAAATTCACCTTAAAGAGGAAAAATTGTACTTTTAACTGTAGCAATAATCCTACTGTTTTTTGGCCAAATGATGATGGGTATGGATTCTTGGAAAACCAATGGGTACTCTTTTTCCAATGTACGGCAGTGCTCTAGCTATACGCCACATAAATGCTTAATGATGTCAATGTAGAAAATCTTTTGAAGTTACATTGAAGTTACATTATACTGATAATTGCATATGATTAAAAAGATTAATAAAATAATAAACAGGAGGGAAATGTTGGAAAATTGTATGTAAATGGTTATCATTTTATTAATAACTCATGAAATGAAGATTGATATTCTTATATGTATGATGCTTTTTCTTATTAATCATAAATACAACTTGTGCCTCTTCTTATAATCACTGTTAGTGACTAAGCTGCACCACCCTTCTGTTTGTTCATATGATGTGTGATAAAAGAGTGTTGACATATGCAAGTCTTTATGCTGTATCAAGACTTGTCCCCTGTACACCCTGTGCTTCTTATTTTTTCTGCAAAAGACTGTTGTATGTTATCATTTAACCATTTCATCTGTTAACTATAGCCTGTTTTCCACTAGCCCAGCACACCTCGGTACGGCTCGATTCACTTCAGTACGGCTCGGAATGCTTCTGTCTCCATTAGCACGGTGTTGTGCTTGTGCTGTGTTTTTTTTTTTTTTTAGGAGGTTTTAGAAGCAGGGCAGCAGCAGATTCTCAGCGAGGCAGGGCCACACTCCTGTGACGTTACGCACCCGACTGAGTCCTTATTTACACGAGACAAAAAAGGATCCAAGGATTATTGCCTTGCTTGCTCTGTGGATTTATCTCACAATTAATTTTATCTCATAATTAAGCTGCAACAACACAAGTCACTTTTGTTTTGAATTAACTGCCAAATGACCTAGAAATAATGAGCTGAAACTTGTTTTTATTCGTATTAAATAATGAGACGGTGGCACACTGGCCTACACCAAATTATTATTTTTTACATCCCAGGGCATTTTGGATGTATTAAATTAAAAAAATTCATGTTTTTCACCTTCAGGTCAACGTTTGGAACAACAGTATTATTATTTTCCGTTTAGATGATGCTACACTCCTTCTAAAGTATTGTAATTCTCTGAATTTGGAATGCCGATAGAACATTCAATTTACATATACTTACTTTTTTACATACTTTGACTTGTAAGCTTGATCAGTCTGTCCTGCTGCATTTTAAAGTCCAACTGTGCAACTTCTTATAAGTTAACATAAAAAATGTACCCAAAGTTTAGAACTGGATCATGTGGGGCTAATTTTTTATGATATTTCAATAAAAAGAACAGAAAGCTTACAAAAACATTTGTTTTTTGGTCTAGTTAAAAATTACATTACCTTTACAATGGTTGACCCTGACAGGAAGATCAGTATCATTTTGATCAGATTAGGCAATGGAATTTCTATGTAATTATACTGTTTTATAATTCAGTGTTATAACAGACAAACCACACTTTCCAAAACAATTCCATTTTATTATATACAAAACATTAAAAAAAAAAAAAAACTTTGCAACACAACATGAAGGTTAATTGACATTTTATACACGCCGACCACTGAGTGTCTACACCAGCTTCCCAAACTGGGTCACGACTCGGATGAATGAAGGCGTCTCTGCCAGCTGTGGGTCAGGAAGGCTCGGTTGAATAATCCGGACGGGCTGTCGCGGCGGACGCGTGGGATGATTCTACAAGGAAAATGCACACAATAAAATACAGCACAGTAGTTTTTAACAAGAATACATAAGCTTATTTCAGCGTATTGTTCACATGAATAATTAAAATAAAAGCTTTAGTCCGCAGTGTGCTGCAATAAAGCAGCAATCCATCCACAAATGAACAGCTTTTTTATTGCATAAATAAACTGAGCGTCTTACTGAATATATTTGCGAAAAAACGCACAATAAAAAAAAAAAATTAAAAATCACCGTTAAAGGACTCCGATGTCGAGACCTCCCGGTATATTTTTTCATTCCGGGCGGCTCCGTCTAACTCGCGCTACGTTCGTCTGACAATGCAGTCAGCAGACACTGCAGCTCCTTATTGATGCATGGAACACCCTTATTACACGAAGCCATTTTTGATAGAGAATAAATGAAAATAGCACAGCAATACACTGAAAAGGAACCGCCAACAGTGGTTGCGTGCTGAGTAAAGGCGGTCGTGAAGATTCTTTTTTTTTTTTTTCAAAAACTTTATTGAGAAGGCCGTGAAGATTTGGTAGATGAGGAGGAGGAGAGGGGCGGTTACAACCTGACCAATCAGCGCCGGTTACGACCTGACCAATCAGCGGCGACCAGTCTGTTAACGTCACAACACGGCACAGCTCAGCACTGCTGTACCCTGCCCTTCAGCAGGGCTGAGAATTGCGGCTGTTAAACCGTGTTGGGGCTTGTGGAAAAGCGTACAAAGCGTGCTGAGCCGTCCCGTGTCACGCTAAAGCGTGCTAGTGGAAAAGGCCCTTATGTTCTTTTTGACCGGAAGCACTGGTTTGTTGCAGGCCCATATATGGAGTTGTTTCCCCCTCTCTGTCTTTGCCGAGTGGAGAAGCAGATGTTCTCCCCGCGATAAGAGTGTTCATGCGATTTATCTCCTACACACACTTGAAGACGTACAGAGCATACTTTTGCTTATGTGGTAATTCCGTTGTTCTGCTTTTGCTGAGTACTGTCATTGTATATAAAGAAGGCAGCTGCGGGACTGCCCCAGCATTTCATCTTCACACTGCCTGTGTGTGTGATTGCTCCTTGCATTGCTCCTTGCAAGTAAAACTTCTAATTTCTAAAAGGCTCTACGTGTCCCAAGTCTGATCTTTGATTCAGTCTAATACCTTTTTGTACTCTGTATTTGTGAGGTTTATATTTCAGACTTCTGACATCAATAATGAGGTTTCTTTCAACTCAAAGCTCAGTCATGGAGTTCCACAGGGATCTGTGCTAGGTCCTACTCTTTTTAGTTTATATATGCTTCCGTTAGGCAACATTATTAGAAAGCACTGTATACATTTTCATTGTTATGCAGATGACACACAATTATACCTGTCAATGAAGCCAGATGATAGTAATCAATTAGTCAAGTTGGAAGCCTGTCTTAAGGAAATCAAAGCTTGGATGACTTGTAATTGCCTGCTATTAAATTCAGATAACACTGAAGTCATTCTTGTTGGTTCAAAAAACCTTAGAAATACCTTTCCAAATCAAACTTTCAGTTTGGATGTGGTTACTCTTTCTCTTAATAGCTCTGTAAGGAACCTTGGAATTATTTTTGATCAAGATCTGTCCTTCAATTCACATATTAAATTTGTTTCTAAGACTGCCTTTTATCATTTGCGTAATATTGCCAAGATTAGGAGCATCTTGTCTCAGAGTGATGCTGAGAAACTGATCCATGCTTTTGTTAGCTCGAGATTAGATTATTGTAATTCTTTATTATCAGGTTGTCCTAAAACATCTTTAAAAAGTCTTCAGCTGATCCAAAATGCTGCAGCAAGAGTTTTAACAGGTACTAGAAAGAGAGATCATATCTCTCCGGTTCTGGCCTCCCTTCATTGGCTTCCCATAGAGTTTAGAATTAATTTTAAAATGCTTCTTCTTACTTACAAAGCTCTAAACAATCAGGCTCCTCTTTATTTAAAAGATCTGATACTACCGTAGTATCCTAACAAAGCACTATGCTCCCAAAATGCAGGATTACTTGTCATACCTAGAATCTCCAAAAGTACATTGGGAGGCAGAGCCTTCAGTTATCAAGCTCCTCTCCTGTGGAACAAGCTGCCAATCTGGATTCAGGAGTCAGACTCGATCTCTGTTTTTAAGAATAGGGTTAAAACCTTCCTTTTTGATATAGCCTACAATTAGGGAGGGCTCATGTGTTTCTGAACCCTCCCTTAGTTATGCTGCTAATAGGTTTAGTCAGCCGGGGGACCTCCAATAATGCACTGGGCCTCACTCCTTTCTTTACTCTCAATGAAATATTTTTCCTTTTGCTGGTCATTAACATCTGTTTGTTCTCTCCCATAGATTGAGTCCCCATCATGCTGTTTGCTCTCTACATGTCTGTTCTTTTCATCTTCTCTGTCCCCTCACCCCCAGCCAGTCGCAGCAGATGACTGCCCCTCCCTCAGCCTGGTGCTGCTGGAGGTTTCTTCCTGTTAAAAGGGAGTTTTTCCTCTCCACCGTCGCCAAGTGCTTGCTCACGAGGATCGCCTGATTGCTGGGGTCTTTCTGCAACTGTGGGGGTTCCCCCTACAGTTGAAAGTGCTATGAGATGACTGTTGTTGTGAAATGGCACTATATAAATAAAGTTGAATTGAATTGAATTGAATTGAATTGAATAAAACAATTGTTCTGCTTAATGGTCAGTGTGAAGAGGCCTTGTTAGACTCTAGTTGTTTTCAGACTGTTGTTCTGCCCAGTTTGGTCACTAGGGATTCGTGGAGTGGGTCTACAGTGAATATTAGTTGTGTTCATGGGGATAAGAAGTTGTACGCAACCGCTGAGGTCTATTTAATAGTGGGGGGTCAAACTTATCTCCTTCCTGTAGCTCTTGTGCCTGATTTACCATATCCAGTTATTCTTGGCAATGATGTTCCAACTTTGCTGGACATCATACAACAGGTTAGGGACGAGCAACAAACTGAGGAGGGACAGGCAGGTGGCGCTATTGAGCAGAGGCTTAATGCACCTGTTGGGAAAAATTGTAATATGGTGACAACCAGGGCACAGAGGGCTGCCAATGTTCTCCAGGAGTTGCCATTTTATGATTCTGGGGTAGAGGCAGGCCCTATGAAGCAGCCAAAATCCAAGGCTCAAAGAAGAAGAGATAAGGTTTTAGCTTCAGTGAAGAACTTGGGTGAAGAAACACCACAGCTAAGCCAGTCAGTAGACTTTGACATTCCTTCTGACACAGCTGCACTGCAGAAAGCTGACCCAGCTCTAGAACCTTGGTTTGATAAAGTCTCGGAGATTGAGGGTGTGAAACAGGGCTGAGTGGAATGTTTGGCTGAGCCGTGTATATCATTAAAAAGGGCATTTTGTACCAACAGCAAGGTGAAGTTATGACCATAGCTTTGCCACAAGGCCTCACACCAAAGGTTATGGAACTGGGACATGTTATCCCTTGGGCAGGTCATCTAGCATTCCAGAAAACACTACAAAGAATTGCTAGAAGGTTTGTGTGGCCGGGAATGTATACCCAGATTAAGGAGTTCTGTGCAACATGTCAATCATGTCAGATTACATCACCTAGGGGAGTAGCCCGTGCCCAACTGCAGCCATTACCAGTCATTGGAACACCATTTGACAGAATAGGGATGGATATAGTTGGCCCCCTAGAGAGAAGCTCCTCGGGTAATAGATACATTCTGGTGATATGTGACTATGCTACTCGGTACGCAGAAGCCTTCCCATTAAAATCTATTAAGGCTAGGCAGGTTGTCAACTGCCTCATTCAGTTATTTTCGAGGGTAGGCATACCCAGAGAGGTCCTAACGGACTGTGGAACAAATTTCTTATCAAAACTGTTGCAGCAGGTATACAGTAAAAGCTGTTGGGTATTAAGGGAATTAAGACCACCCCAAATCACCTTCAGACAGACGGACTGGTTGAGAGATTTAACCAGACTTTGAAGAACATGCTGCGAAAATTTGTTTCCGATACGGGCTCGGATTGAGACCAATGGGTGCCGTACTTGTTATTTGCTTATCTGGAGGTGCCCCAGGCTTCAACAAGGTTCTCACCTTTTGAACTACTATATGATCGTCAGGTGAGGGGCCCACTGGACTTATTAAAGGAACACTGGGAGAGTCCACCGAGAGATAAGGACAATGTGGTCTCATATGTCATTAAAATGAGAGAAAAACTGGATTGAATGACTGCTTTGGCTCAGAAGCACATGAGGACGGTGCAGGCCAAACAAAAGACTTGGTATGATAAGAAGGCCTGAAAGAGGGTTTTTCACCCAGGTCAGCAGGTGTTGTTACCGCTGCCTTCTTGTGATAGTAAGCTGTTGGCTCGATGGCAGGGGCCATATGAAATTTCTAAGAAACTAAGTGCAGTAACATATGAACTATATATGCCTGACAGGAAGTTAAAACATCAGTGCTTCCATGTTAACTTGTTAAAGGAGTTTCAGCAGCCTGGCCATCATCATCAGCAGCTTGTTCTTCAGCAGACGCATCATCAGCTCCTCATTTGTGCGACGGAAGTTGATGAGGAGAGAGAACAGTCCTTTTCCACAAATGTGACAAAGCCTTGTTCATTTCAGGTGTCTCATTTGCAGGTTAATCAGCGGAGAGAGTTAGAGGCACTATTAGATCCAGAACTGTTTCAGGAGAGACCTGGTTTCACCACATTTGTTCACCATAAGGTTCATTTAAAGGAAGAGGCTGTTCCCCGTAGAAAGTCTTATAGGATCCCTGAGTGGTTGGTCCCGAAACTGAAGCAGGAAATTGACCCGATGTTGCAGCTGGGAGTGATTGAGGAGTCAGTCAGTGAGTGGTGTAGCCCAATTGTGCTGGTCCCCAAAAAGGATGGCTCTTTGAGGTTCTGTATCGACTTCAGATACCTTAACGCAGTCTCTAAGTTTGAGTTATACCCCATGCCCCGTATTGATGAGTTATTAGAGAAAGTGGGCAGGGCTAGGTTTATTTCTATGCTAGACCTAAGCAAGGGGTATTGGCAGGTGGCCTTGGCACCTGGAACGAAAGAATTTACAGCCTTTAAAACACCTTATGGCAATTTTCAGTTCAAGGTTATGCCATTTGGCCTCCAGGGGGCTCCTGCAACTTTCCAGAGGCTCAGGGACCAGGAATTAATAGGGGTATCAGACTTTGCAGCTGCCTATTTGGATGACGTAGTCATCTATAGTCAGACCTGGAAGGAACATTTGCTACATCTTAGGCAGGTCCTTCATTTGATTAAGAGGGCAGGACTGACTATCAATCCACGCAAATGTGCGTTTGGACAGCAGCAGGTGGAGTACCTGGGACATGTGGATGGTCAGGAGGTCATTAGACCACGAGTGGGTAGAGTGGATGCCATTCGGACCTATACTGTGCCTTGCTTGCTTGCAGTTGTCCATCGAGTCCGATGATGACGTCCACTTCTATCGGTGAGTCCTTTGATGGCTGTGTAGTCCTATCCCGGACCCACATGTCCTGTTGCAGGTAGGGCATGTAGGTAGGTAGGGCAGATAGGGCATGTAAAAGTTGTAGTAGTGGCAGCAGGGGCTGCAGGTGCATTCCTCCTCAGTCTTCTCTCCTGTCTCCTGGCTGTTCTGTCCTCCTCCATCATATGGGTCCCCATAAGGCACTGCTGTCGCCAGGTGTTCCGGTCAGCAGCAGCCTCCTCCAGAGCCACAGGTCTGATCCTGCACTTCTTTAAGGCCATCTTTAGCTGGTCCTTGTAACGCTTCTTCTGCCCTCCAGCAGAGCATCGACCATGGTGTAGCTGGCCATATAACATCTTACTTACAAAGACATTCATGAAGAGGCGCCTTTTTATATTAGTGACCTGCTCTCTCTACACCAGCCCAGCAGGTCTCTCAGGTCTTCTCATCAGAATCTATTGGTAGTCCCTAGTACTAGGCTCAGAACCAAAGGCGATAGAGCCTTTGCTGCTGTTGCTCCCAGACTGTGGAACTCCTTGCCTTTTGAACTTAGATCTGCACCTTCCATTGGTGTTTTTAACTAAAGACCCACCCTTTTAGCCTGGCTTTTTAACTTTGTGCTGATTGTATTTTTATGTGCTTTTACTGTCTACTTTGTTTTTTTACTGTTTTATGTGCCTGTGTTTTTATTTTGTTTTTTACCATGTTAAGCACTTTGTGACTCTGTCTGTGAAAGGTGTTCTATAAATAAACTTATTATTATTATTTATAACACCCTGCGAGGCAGCCGGTTTGGGGGCATCCTCACCACATGTCCCAGCCAGCGTAGCTGGTGCTGGGTGATCGTTGCCTCAATACTCCTACAACTGGTCTTAAAGAATATCTCAGAATAAGGCACATGGTCACGCCAGGTGATTCCCAGGATGCGCTGAAGGCAGCGTATATGGGACCGCTCTAGATCCCTAATGTGGCGGCTGTAAGTCACCCAGGATTCACAGCTGTAGAGGAGAGTAGTGACACAGACTGCCTGGTAAACAGAGATCTTCGTTTGGAGATGGAGGTTCTTGCTCTGGAAGACCCAACGCCGGAGTCTCCCAAAAGAAGCTGATGCCTGCCTGATCCTGTTCTGGACCTCACTGTCAATGGTGTTGTCTACAGAGAGGATGCTCCCCAGGTACTTGAAAGATGGAACAACAGACAGCTGTTCACCAGCAACAGTGAAGGTAGGTGGAGTAGATGGGATATTGGTGCTCCATTGGCAGATGACCTCTGTTTTGATGGTGTTCACCGTCAGTCCCATCCTGCTGTATGCTCTCACCGCAGCAGTAAGAACAGACTGGAGATCTTGTGGGCTATGAGATACCAGAGCACAGTCATCTGCATACTGTAGCTACAGTATCCTGTGCCTACTACCAAGAAGAAGGTATGGTCGTTTATGGGAATGGTAGGATGGTATAGTAAATTCATTCCCCATTTTGCTGAAAGAATAGCAATCCTGACTGACCTCACTAAGGCTTCAGCACCAAATAGGGTAAAATGGACAGAGGAGTGTGGTAGAGCCTTTGAAGATCTGAAGGGTGCTATTTCTGGTGAGAAGGTTCTCTACAGTCCGGATTTCATCTGTCCATTTATTCTACAGACAGATGCTTCAGGAGTTGGCATCGGAGCAGTACTTCTACAGGAGGTGAAGGGAGAGAGACACCCGGTACTGTTCTTGAGCCGTAAGTTGTTGGACCTGGAGACGAGATACTCTAAGGTAGAGAAAGAGTGTCTTGCCATGAAATGGGCAATAGGGTCTCTTAAATACTATTTACTTGAGCATCATTACACATTGGAGACAGATCATCGGGCCCTACAGTGGCTGAATAGGATGAAGGACACATATAGTTATCTTACAGGGTGATGTTTGTCCCTTCAGCCTTATAACGTCACTGTTCGGTATATGGCAGGGAAAACCAACCTTGTGGCAGATAGCCTCTCCAGAGCAAATGATTCATAGAGTACTGTACTCTTGGGAGAGGGGGGGGAGGAAATGTGACGACGGAGTGTCACCACTGCTACGGTTTCTGTAATTGAGAAATGTATGCTGCTCAAAAAAATTAAAGGAACACTTTCTAATCTGAGTAAGCTGGACTAGCCTGCCACAGTTTCTTCACTTTTAAGTTTTGGAGTGTTTTCATTTCCATCAAAAGATGTGGCATCTTTTCATTCTTAACACATTATCCAGTCCATATCAGTGTAGATATCCAGCTTATTTTTACCTCCGCCAGGCCGAAAAGGCCAGGAGGAGGTTATGTTTTTGCCGGGGTTTGTCTGTGTGTTTGTCTGTCTGTCTGTCTGTCTGTCTGTCTGTCTGTCTGTCTGTTTGTCTGTTGGTTAGCAAGATAACTCAAAAAGTCTTGGACGGATTTCCATGAAACTTTCAGGTGTTGTTGGAAATGGTACAAGGAAGAACTGATTAAATTTTGGGGGTGATCCGGTTCACCGTCTGGATACAGGAATTTTTTAAAGCATTTTTCAACACTGTGACATAGGGCCATTTTCAACATGTGCGCAGGCGCAATGGAGGGCGCTGGTCGTCGTGTCTGCAACACAAACTCCGCGTTCTTCAACGTTTTAGGCACAAAAGCACGCGGAAAACACTGCTGGCCTGGGCCCGCCAGCGTGCCTGTGTTTGCGCGCAACTGCAAAACCTCACATGGGCAGCTGTCCCCCGACGGATTCTTTGGCAGAAATTCACCGGCCAGCCATAGGCGCTGCGCAAAAACGAGCTCTCTGCCGGCGAAGCTTCTAAATTCTCGTTTGCCGCGGAGCGCAACCCCAAAATAATATAATATAAAACCCACGGCAACCTGTCTACTCAATTTGCATCCGTCAGTGGAGGAGATGGACACAACAGCAACACTTCAGTTTATTACCTCCGCCAAGGACGCAATGCTTTTACTACTGAACCACTAATCCTATCACTATCACATTGATTGTCATTGATTAATTGTGTGTTTATTGCACTGTCCCTGTCAAATAAACAAATAATCATTGTGAATCCAATTGCTACTCATATGTTTACATGCTCAAGGAATCTGAAAACGTACACACAAACACTGTATGGGGGGAATTGTGGCGCTTGGCGGAGGTCTGCGCTCTCCGAGTGCTTTTCTAGTTTCCCATTAAAATCTGATGTGTTTTCAAAGTGTTCCTTTAATTTTTTTGAGCAGTATATTATATGTGTAGAATTTGTAAATGTTAACATGGATTGTATTGATAAAGTGCACATATAATTGGAGATCTGTTTTGACTGAATTGAATTCCTTTTGTGAGATAAATGTTAAGGTTAATTATATTAATTGGGTGAGGCAATTGAATAATAAGACCACGTACCTTTGCCAGCATGCTTCCTGGTGGTATCCAGGCAAAAGACTCCTTAGGGGTTTGAATGCCTTTTAAAGGATGCCAGGAGGAAGGAGGCATGTGATGGTTGAGTAAGGGGTAATTTAAGATGTAAATAAGGGTTTAAAGTATTTATTGTATTATTCATGGTGTGGTATTTATTCTGTAAATAGGTGGGAAATTATTTATGTATTTATGTCGCTTTTAGATGTTATTGTGTATGTGGAGATATGAAAATGTTTATTGTTTTGCTTGGGATTTTGGTATGTTCCAATTAAGTCTAACTGTCTCACTAAGTATATAACAGGTGTTTGTCATTTGGTTTGTGGTGGGTGTTGGATGTTCACATGAGTTGTTGCCTGCAAAGTATCTTTTGTAATAAAGAAAATTGCTAATTACAAAACTGTTTGGAAGCCTCCATTCCATCCCTGGTGTGCCTTGACCGCTCGGGCAGTGTGACAGAGGGCAACTGGTCGATAGTCATTCAGGTCCTATGGAGATGACTTCTTGGGGACAGGAACCAGGCAGGGCATCTTCCACTGCACCGGTACTCTCTCCAGACTCAGGCTCAGGTTGGACAGGTGTTACAGTACCGGAACAAACTGGTTGGCACAGGTCCTCAGGGTCCTGGCGGAGATGCCATCAGAGCCCGCCGCCTTCCGTTGACAGAGTCTCTCCAGCTGTTTCTTAACCTGGTCTGTAGTCACAGTGATGTTGAGGGGGGGGGGGGGGGAGCTGGTGTCCCCCAAGGAGGGGGAAGGGGTGAGGGGGAAGATGGAGAGAGGTGCTGCACAGGAGGATGTGGAGGTCTGGCTGTGTTGTGGTGGAGGGGAGGGGGGCAGGAGGATGGAGTGGAGGGGTGTGTGGCGGCCTGGCTGTGTTGTGGGGGTGACACGGTGGGTTGAACCTATTAAAAAAACATATTCAGCTCATCAACTTTCTCGTGGCTCCCAGATGTCTGTCTGACTCTCCCCTTGCACCAGTTATTTGTTTCATTCCCATCCACATATTCTTGGTATTGTTTTCCCTGATTTTATCCTCCAACTTCCTCCTGTAATTGTCTTTACACCTCCCCAGCATCTCTCTCAGCTTGTGGTGCACTCACCTCAGTTTTTCCTTGTCTCCAGACCTAAAAGCTCTCTTCTTGTTGTTCAGAAGTGCTTTCAGGTCACTGGT
The DNA here is from genome assembly GCA_020510985.1 of Pholidichthys leucotaenia. Taxonomy (NCBI): domain Eukaryota; kingdom Metazoa; phylum Chordata; class Actinopteri; order Cichliformes; family Pholidichthyidae; genus Pholidichthys; species Pholidichthys leucotaenia. Next base: position 220,884,538 of record CM035844.1, read on the forward strand.
GACCCATGGTCTGTTGCTGGGGAAACAGTGTACAGTCTGAGCTGGCATGGTCATGTCTTCACAGAATCTGATGTATTCTGTGGTGCAGTCGGTTATATTGTCTATGTCCACCCCATGTGGTTCACAGAGTATGCCCAGTCCATCATCTCAAAGCAGTCCTGTAGTGCAGCAGCTTCCTGTATCACCTCTTCACAGTCTGCGTATTTGGATGATAACATGACCAGTGATATGCTTTGCCAATGGGGGGTAGAGCTGTGGCACTATATGCATCTCTACCATTGGCAAACAGTAAATCCAGTGTTTTATTTTCTCTGGTGGGCCAGTCAACAAACTGCTGAAAGTTTGGTAATGTTTTTTCCCAGTGAGACATGATTAAAATCACCCGTTGATGGCCATAAATGTGTCCAGGTGCTTCTCCAGTAATGTGGCCGTAGAGGAGCTGATGACGTCACAGGCCACCGCTGCGTCAACTGACGGAGGGACATAGATGATAATTACCAAGGCACACGTCATTTCTGGTGGCATATAATAGGGTCTCATACTCACAGCCAGCAGTTCAATGTCTGGGCTGCAGCACTTTTCCTTCACATAAATGTGTCCAGGATTACACCACCTTTCATTCACAAAAGTCCAACCCCCCCACCCCCCCGTCCTACAAGTTGAAGATGCCTGTCCCCCTGGATAGTCTTAAGCCAGGTATCGCTACGTTAGCGTCCGGGATCTGTGAATGTAACTGCATCTCTCTAAAACACATGATACTACACTCACGATATTCCTTTTGCATCCTGACCAGCGCAGTGAGCTCATCTGCTTTGTTTCCCAGTGATCGCACGCTCCTGTTGATGACCATCGGTACAGCCGGTTAATGCTTCCTTCTCCTCATCCTCACCTTAGCTCCAGCCCTTCTTCCGCGGCGTTTCCTCCTAAGCTCATGCGGGATAAGGGGCTTCACTCCCGGCTTCACTCCAGGCAGCCCCGCTGGCTTCCTCAGCGTGATCAGCTGGTTGCGTGTGTAAACAATGCATCTGCCCCCACCTCTGTGGTTCTCCATTCCCCCGAGAAAGAGAAAAAATAAGAGAAAAAACATGGTCCAGTTGTTAATCTGAATCTTCCTACCGAGCCCTGGTGAAAAAGAGACACACTATATACAAGAATAAGCAGATAAAAAACACAAAGACATGAGAGAGCTGCTGCTGGTACGGCTGCCTCTCCTTCCGACGCCTCAAAAAAATCCTATCTTTTGGCAGTTTCGGCCATTCCTCTTTGCAGCACCTCTGAAGTTCCATCAGGTTGGATGGAGGTGTTGTGCACAGCCATTTTCAGATCTCTCCAGAGATGTTCAATTGGATTCAAGTCTGGGCTCTGGAGGAGCCACTCAAGGACATTCACAGAGTTGTCCTGAAGCCACTCCTTCAATATATTGGCTGTGTGCTTAGGGTCGTTGCCCTGCTGAAAGATGAACCATCGCCCCAGTCTGAGGTCAAGAGCGCTCTGGAGCAGGTTTTCATCCAGGATATATCTGTATATTGCTGTATTCATCTTTCCCTCTATCCTGACTAGTCTCCCAGTTTCTGCTGCTGAAAGAAAGCCTCACAGCATGATGCTACCACCACCATGCTTTACTGTAGGGATGGTATTGACCTGGTGATGAATGGTGCCTGGTTTCCACTAAACATAACAGCTGGCATTCATTCCAAAGAGTTCAATGTTTGTCTCAACAGACCAGAGAATTTTGTTTCTCATGGTCTGAGGGTCCTTCAGGTGCCTTTGGAAAACTCAAGGAGGGCTGCCATGTGCCTTTTACTAAGGAGCAGCTTCCATCTGGCCATTCTACCATACAGGCCTGATTGGTGGATTGCTGCAGAGATGGTTATCCTTCTCGAAGGTTCTCTTCTCTCCAAAGAGGAATGCTGAAGCTATGACAGAGTAACCATCGGGTTCTTTTCACCTCCCTGACTAAGGCCCTTGCCCCCCGATCGCTCAGTTTATGTGGCAGGCCAGCTCTAGGAATAGTCAAGGTGGTTCCAACTTCTTCCATTTACAGATGATGGAGGCCACTGTGCTCATTGGGACATTCAAAGAAGCAGACATCTTTCTGTACCCTTCCCCAGATTTGTGCCTCAAGACAATCCTGTCTCGGAGGTTTACAAACAATTCCTTTGACTTCATGCTTGGTTTGTGCTCTGACATGCACTGTCAAATGTGGGACCTTAGATACAGTGGTGTAAAAAGTGTTTGCCCCCTTCCTGATTTCTCATTTATTTGTGTATTTGTCACACTTAAATGTTTCAGATCATCAAACAAATTTAAATAAAAGACAAAGATAACACAAGTAAACACAAAATGCAGTTTTTAAATGAAGGTGTTTATTATTAAGGGTAAAAAAAAATCCAAACCTACATGGCCCTGTCTGAAAAAGTGACTGCCCCCCCCCATTAAAACATAAATTAAACTGTGGTTTATCACATCTTTGGAAATCCGAGTTCAATGTCTCTAGCCACACCTAGGCTTGATTACTGCCACACCTGTTCTCAATCAAGAAATCACTTAAATATGACCTGCCTGACAAAGTGAAGTAGACCAAAAGATCCTCGAAAGCTAGACATCATGCTGCAATCCAAAGATATTCAGGAGCAAATGAGAAACAAAGTAATTGAGATCTATCAGTCTGGAAAAGGTTATAAAGCCATTTCTAAAGCTTTCAGTCTCCAGAAAAACGACAGTGAGAGCAATTATCCACAAATGGCAAAACATGGAACAGTGGTGAACCTTCCCAGAAGTGGCGTGCCGGCCAAAATTACCCCAACAGTGCAGCAATGACTCATCCAAGAAGTCACAAAGGACCCCACAACAACATCCAAAGGACTGCAAGCCTCACTTGCCTCAGTTAAGGTCAGTGTTCATGACTCCACCATAAGGAAAGAGACTGGGCAAAAATGGAGTGCATGCAGAGTTCCAAGACAAAAACCACTGCTGAGCAAAAAGAACACAAAGGATCATCTCAGTTTTGCCAGAAAACATCTTGATGATCCCAAAGACTTTTGGGAAAATACTCTGTGGACTGATGAGACAAAAGTTGAACTTTTTGGAAGATGTGTGTCTGGCGTAAAAGTAACACAGTATTTCAGCAAAGGAACAGCATACCAACAGTAAAATATGGTGGTGGTAGTGTGATCTCCTGGGGCTGTTTTGCTGCTTCAGGACCTGGAAGACTTGCTGTGGCAAATGGAACCATGAATTCTGCTGTCTATCAAAAAATCCTGAAGGAGAATGTCCGGCCATCTCTTTGTGACCTCAAGCTGAAGTGCACTTGGATTCTGCAGCAGGACAATGATCCAAAACACACCAGCAAGTTCACCTCTGAATGGCTTAAGAAAAACAAAATAAAGACTTTGGAGTAGCCTAGTCAAAGTCCTGACCTGAATCCGATTGAGATGCTGTGGCATGACATTAAAAGGCAGTTCATGCTTGAAAACCCTCCAATGTGGCTGTTGTCGTCGGCCTCCGTCGGTCTATGATGACCATGGAAGAGAATCCTAAAACATCTACTCTGCTGGAACAGCACCGCCTGTGGCTGAACAGGCCGATGCGCGAATGGCAGTCCCTGTCACACAGGTCACACTTGTGGGTGGTCTCCGTGCTGCTGGAACTGTGGCGGTTCTTCCTGCGGGTCCTTTTTTCATCTGCTGCAGCAGTCAGTCTCTTTTCACCCGCCTTGAGCTGTCTGGTCAGGGTGCCTCTCCATTTGGAGCGGTCCGTTGCAAGGTCCTCCCAGCGCTCTGTGTTGATCTCCAGGGCCTTCATGTCTCTTTTGCAGACGTCTCTAAAGCGCAGCTGTGGGCAGCCAACGTCTCTCCTGCCAGTCGCCAGTTCTCCGTAGAGGACGTCTTTGGGGATTCTGCCATCCTCCATACGGTGAATGTGGCCTAGCCAACGGAGCCTGCGCTGCCTGAGTAGAGTGAACATGGAGGGAAGGCCGGCGCGGGACAGAACTTCTTTGTTGGGCACTTTGTCCTGCCAGGATATGTCCAGGATGTGGCGAATGCAGCGCAAGTGGAAGGAGTTCAGTCTCTTTTCCTGCCGGGCATATGTTGTCCACGTCTCACTCCCATAGAGCAGTGTGCTGATGACGCAGGCGTTGTACACTGCCATCTTCGTCTTGACAGAGAGTTTGGGATTCTCCCACACTCGTGTGGTGAGGCGAGCATGTGTCAAGGCTGATTTTCCAATCCTCTTGTCGATCTCTGTATCAAGGGAGAGGTTGCTGCTGATCGTGGACCCCAGGTACGTGAACTGATTCACGACCTCTAGCTCGTAGTCGTCGATGGTGATGGTTGGTGGTGGCTCCGTGCCTTGCGCCAAGACGTTAGTCTTCTTCAGGCTGATGGTAAGCCCAAAGTCCTTGCATGCCTGGGAGAAGCAGTCCATCAGGGTCTGAAGCTCCTGCTGTGTGTGGGTCGTGACTGCAGCGTCGTCTGCGAACAGCATGTCTCTGATTAGAGCCTCGGGTACTTTGGTTATGGCTTTCAGTGGGCGAGGTTGAAAAGCCTGGCCGTCAGATCTTCTATGCAGGTAGATTCCCTCTGTTGCTGTGCTGAAGGCATGCCTCAGGAGCATAGCAAAGAAAATCCCAAAGAGGGTTGGTGCAAGTACACAGCCCTGTTTCACTCTGCTGCGTATGTTGAATGGCTCTGAGACGTTGCCGTCGTGCTGCACTATCCCCTGCATGTTGGTGTGAAACGATCGATGAGCTTTGCAACTTTGGTGGGCATCCTATCTTTGGCAGGATCTTGAAAAGGCCCTCTCTGGCTGACCAGATTGACGGCTTTGGTGAGGTCGATGAAGGCGACGTACAGGGCATGTTCTGTCTCTGCATTCTCCTGGAGTTGGCGGATGGAGAATATCATGTCTACCGTCGATTCGCTCAGTGCGGAAGCCACACTGAGACTCGGGGTAGACATGTTCGGCAAGCTTCTGTAGACGAACAAGAACAACTTGTGCGTAGACTTTGCCAACAACGCTGAGGAGGGAGATGCCCCTGTAGTTGTTGTAGTCGCTTCTCTCCCCTTTGTTTTTGTAGAGGGTGATGATCTTGGCGTCCCTCATGTCCTGTGGTACGGCACCTTCCTTCCAGCACTGGCAGAGGACGTCATGCAATGGCAGCAGTAGGGCGGTCTTGCAGTGCTTGATCAGGTCGGGGGGTATGCCGTCGTTGGCGGGTGCCTTGCCAGCGGCCAAGCTATCAATGGCCTTGCTGAGTTCGTCGATGGTTGGCTCGGCGTCAAGTTCGTCCATGGATGGCAGGCAATCGATGGCATCAAGGCTGATGGTGTCACGGTGTTCTGTCTGGAGTAGAGGTCGGAGTAGTGTTCCACCCATCTCTCCATCTGCTTGTTCTTTTCTGTGATCATCTCCCCAGTGGAGGATTTGAGGGGGCCGTCTTGCTCTGAGCCGGACCAAGTGCTTTCTTGATGCCATCGTACATACTACGGATGTTCCCTGTTATGGCAGCAGTTTGAATGTCTTGGCTGAGCTGAGTCCAGTACTCGTTGGCACAGCACCGAGCAGTCTGCTGAACTTTGCTTCTCACAGCCCTGAGAATCTGGAGATTCTTCTCGTTTGGGTACTTCTTGTACTCGGCAAGAACTGAGCGCTTGGCTTCAATGACGGGGGTCATCTCGGTCAACTTGGCATCAAACCAGTCCTGTGACTTCGAGGCCTTCCTCCCAAATGTAGCCAAGGCTGTGCGGTGGATGGTGTTTCGCAGCTCTTTCCATTTCTGCTTTGCTGATTCTCCTTCTTGTGGTACACCAAGTTCCTTCTCAAAGGTGGAGGCAAACCGCTCAACAAGTTCTTGTTGGGCCATCTTGCTGGTGTCAATCCGTGCCTTTCCAGGCTGTCTAGCATGATGGAATTTCTTCAGCTGCAGCTTGACCTTGCAACACATAAGTGAATGGTCTGTGTCGCAATCTGCACTCTGGAACGAACGGGTGATTAGCACGTTCTTCAGTGAGGTGCGCCTGGTCAGGATCAAGTCCAGCTGGTGCCAGTGCTTTGAGCGCGGATGTTGCCAGGAAACCTTGTGTTGGGGCTTGGTCTTGAAGAACGAGTTTGTGATGCACAGATCGTGATAAGTGCAGAACTCGAGCAGCCGCTGTCCGTTGTCGTTCATTCTGCCAATGCCAAATGGTCCAAGACAGGAGGGCCAGGAGTCGTGGTCAGCACCCACTCTGGCATTGAAGTCTCCAAGGAGAATGAGTTGTTCAGAGTTGGGGATGATCCTGACAGTTGTTGCAAGATTCTCATAGAACTCGTCTTTTGCCTCTGGTGTGGCTGTCAGTGTTGGGGCATACACACTGACGAGGGTGACTGGGCCTTGAGTGGTGTTGAGGCGGAGGGTGAGGAGTCGTGCAGAGCCATTGCCGCCCGGTTCCACCATCTTCAGCAAGGTGTTCTTCACTGCGAAGCCCACTCCATGTTCCCTATGTTTGTCACTGCTCTTTCCCTGCCAGTAGAACGTGTAGTCCTTCTCTCTCAGTGTGCCTGCGTCAGCCAACCGTGTTTCCTGGAGAGTGGCGATATCCACTTCCAGTCTCTTCAGCTCATTATTGATGATGGCAGTCTCCTGGTGTCATTGATGTCCTTGAGGTTAGCAGCGAGTCCTGTCATCGTAGTGCGGACGTTCCAAGTTCCCAGTTTTAGAGTTGGTCTCTTTTGTTTTTTTGTCTTGCCTGGTGCGAAAGTTCTCAGCCTGCCGTTCAAGACTTCTCCCTCATCCCCATGCACCCATGAGGAAAAGCAGGCTGTGGCGGGACAACACCTTATTGGCTGGGGGCTGCCCAGCTTGAGGCGGGTGGTAGCTGTCCAGTGAGATCCAGATGATCCTCCCACCGTCGGGAACAACCCCTGGCACCATGCTCTACGCCAATTGAGCTGGTGGCTTATAACCAGTAACTGTCATTCCCATGTTTTGTCTACGCAAAGGCGAAACTGGAGTGTCCTCTCAGTGATTGGTGTTCTACCTTCCAGCGTTGGGCGTTGGTTGGATTCAAGCCTGGGCAGGAAGATATGGAGGACAAGATGTTGACCATGCAGCATGTCCCCCCTTCCACGTACACTGATGAATCCCAAAGGAACAGCAGGGCTGCTACAGTTTGGCACCAGCGCCGTTGCAGGAGCTGCCAGAACGATGTTGAGCACAACAGAGAACTGCCTAGAGACTCCGACTCCGGATTTTTCCTCAGGTTGGACTTCCGAAGCCTTTCCCGTGACCGGGTGTGCCGCAAGGCAGCAGAGGTTTGAAATCAGGGTTTACCTTCCCCTAGATGGGCTAATCTTCCCAGGTTGACGAGCCACCATCTACCCGAAGCATCTGGTTTTTAGGCGCCAGAGATCGCCCTCACCCCTTCTCCTATTTAGTAAAAGCAGTTCTGCCGGGCTTAGAGACTAAACCATACGGGCAGGCTTGGAGTTGGACTTAGTTGTCAGAGGCTTTTCGAGACGCAACGCCATAAGGAGCATTTTATAAGCACTGGGAACTTAACCCCAGTGCCGCTCCTGGCTATGACAACCTTGGAACCATGGAAACAACAATTCTGCAAAGATGAGTGGCCCGATTTTCTCCACAGCCCTGGTAAAAGACTCATTGCCATTTATTGCAAATGCCTGATTGAAGGTTGTTGCTGCTAAAGGTGGCCCCAACCAGTTATTAGGTTTAGGGGGCAATCACTTTTTCACACAGGGCCACATGTAGGTTTTTCTTCCCTTAATAATAAACACCTTCATTTAAAAACTGCATTTTGCTTTTACTTGTGTTATCTTTGTCTAATATTTAGATTTGTTTGATGATCTGAAACATTTAAGTGTGACAAAACACAAAAAAAATGAGAAATCAGGAAGGGGGCAAACACTTTTTCACACCACTGTAGATAGACAGACAGGCAGACAGATGTACTTTTTTGATCCTAAACAGGGAAAATGCAGTGTTACAGCAGCATGACACAGACAACCCAACCAACAGAAATACCCACAGCATAATTGAAAAGAAGTTACCATGGAAGTAAAGTAAAAATGCTGAGATAACTTTTTATACAACATGGGCTACTACTATATAGACAGGTATTTCCCTTTTCAAATCATATCCAATCAACTGAATTTACCACAGGTGGACTCTAGTTAATCTGTAAAAACATCAAGGAGGATCAGTGAAATGGGATGCACCTGCAGCTCATTTCGAGCTTCAAGGCAAAGGCTGTAAAACTTACAGTATGTACGTGTGATTCTTAGTTTTTTTATTTTTTAATAAATTTGAAAAAAAATTTAAAAAAAAAACCTTTCTTTCCACCTTGCCATTATAGGGTACTGTATATAGAATTTTGAGGAAAAAAAAATAATTGATCTATTCCATTTTGGAATAAGGCTGTAACATAACAAAATGTGGAAAAATGAAAGCGCTGTGAATACTTTCCGGATGCACTGTATGTCACCAAAAACATTCCGTCAATACTTGTCTTTTTTCAGGGGGCGGGGCTTTAGTGAAACTTTAAAGCAAAAAAACAGGGACATGACCCATTTGAGTGATTTCACTCTTGAAAGTCTTTGTAAGTCCTAACAAACATATTAGACTTGTTAACAAGAATATATATATATACTATATATATATATATATAGTATATATATATATATATATATACACATATACATACATACAGGGACATGACCCATTTGAGTGATTTCACTCTTGAAAGTCCGTGTAAGTCCTAACAAACATATTAGACATGTTAACAAGAAGAAAAAAAAATATACATATATATGTTTGTGTGTGTGTGTATTTTTTGTTTTGTTTGTTTTTTATTATTTATTTATTTATTTTTAACAGAGTTTCAGTTTAAGGTCCAAAACAGTTTTCGTTGTTGCAAAAAAATTTAAGATGTTCAAAAAAAATTTTGAGGGTGTATTTTTCCACAAACAGTTGAAAACATTTGCAGAATAGTTATAAGTGTCTGAAAACAATTGTAGCATGTGTAGCTAAAGTTCTTTTCGGTTCACCAAGTAGGGAACACTACCATCTGTTCAAGAACCTTTAAAATAAAACTGTGTGTGAACTGTTGTGCAATCTTTCATGAACCTTGACAAACCCCTCAAATGGCAACATTCTTTAATGCTCCTTAGTTTTTCTTGCTTCATAAGATACAAGCTTGATTTTTGCCAACATTCGTCAGAAAAGTTGGCAAAGCATAAAACTGCTGTTTGTCAGCATTCACCACTCCCTGAGATACTACCCTAATCTCTGAAGTCTTTCAGCTATAGTGACAGTTTTTTGTTCTGAAAACTGGTAGTAACCATATTCCCTATAGTTTGAAAGTGCTATGAGACGATCATAGTTGTGAAATGACATTTTATAAATAAAGTTGAATTGAATAAAAACTGTTGGCAAACTGTTGGGAAACCTTTCATGAACCCTGACAAAATCCCGGCAATTGTGACAGTTGTGAAGGTTCCTCAGTATTCGCTGCTCCGTGACATACTACCCTTAGGTTAACTGGCACCAACTGGGGATAAATTGGTCCTTAGCTGTGAATGGGAGAGTGAATGGCTGTCTGTCTCTCTCTGCTTTGGCCCTGTGACAGACAGCGTGTGCCACACCACTTACCTCAAAAAGATGCTGGGATAAGCAAAACCTTAGAAATACTTTCCCAAATCAGGCACTTAATTTTGATGGTACTGTATTATTCCAAGTCCAGAGTGGTGACGTATGTAGTGGTAGAACATTCGCCCCACAGCTGGGAGTTGGATTCAAGCCCCAGCTGGGTCATACCAAAGACTATATAAGAATGGTGCTTTCCACCTTGTAGCTTGGTGCTCAGCATAACTAGAATGGGGACACAAAATCATAGTACTCATAGTGCCGGTCCCAAGCCATGATAAACTAGGTTGTGTCTGGCATCCGGGTTAAGAAATCCTTGCCAAATCAAAATGCGGACCCAAAATCTGCTGTGGCAACACAGAATAGGTAGGAGCTGAAAGTGTGTGTGCATAATATTGCGAAGACTAGGAACTTCTTGTCTCAGAGTGAAAGAAGTCCACGCTTTTGTTAGTTCTAGATTAGATTATTGTAACTCTTTGTTATCAGGCTGTCCTAAAATGTCTCTCAAGAGTCTTCAGTTGATCCAAAATGCTACAGCAAGAGCTTTAACAGGTACTAGAAAGAGAGATCATATATCTCCTGTTTTGGCCTTCCTTCACTGGCCTCCAAAAGAATCTAGAATTAAGTTTAAAGTCCTTCACCTCACTTACAAAGCTCTAAATGATCAAGCACATTGTTATTTAAAGGGGTCATTGCACTTTTTCCGCATTTTAACAGCTCGCACATCTTAATGAAAGGTTTGTGACATATTTTGTTCACATTTTCTTTATTTTTTTAAAATTATTGAAGCATTTTTTTTTTGTATTTTTCCCGGTTTTCTTGAAACACTCATTTCTTCAAACACTCACACATTTAAAGCCTGTCACTTTAAGAACCATCCTTCACCTACTCAACTCTGCTCTCCCTCTTACATCAGTTAGCCATTGGCTGACTAGCTTCTAGCCTCCTAGCTTAGATGAGGAGCTCTCTGGTTCAATGATCCACAGTCGATGGTGTATCTCATGTCAGTCCATCCTATCGCCCATTAATTTTGCCCCCCACCCCCCGGTCATTACCAAGACCTGGGCCGTGACCCAAGCTACCGAGCCAGGGATTTTAAAGGGCAGTGTCTCGATCTGTGGGACTCTGCTCTGCTCCCACGGCCAGCTGGGAGCTGGAGCAACTACACTGCCTGCAAGAGTGGAACATAGTCAAGCAGAGCCCCGGAGGAAGTGGGGGAGCTGGCCGTGAGACCCAGCAGCTTCCAGCAAGCAGCCCATCTCCCAATGGTTTCATCGTGATTCTGTGGCGGATCACCCGTGCCGGTGTTATGCCTCTGTTATGCCGAGAACTCTCCTGCCTGCTGAGAATTGCAACCGGGGGAGTTCTCGGCATAACACTGGCCAGTAGCCTCTGGTCCCGGGCCATTTTGATTGCAGCAAACAGTGTGCCGGTACGGGCGATCCACCACGGAATCACAACAAACCCACTGGGAGATGGGCCGGAGTGAACCAGGTGGTAAAAGGGATGGCTATTAGGGTGACTAAGATCTGAAGAAAATAACAATACAAGCCACACTTACAGCAAGCACCCTGGTACCAGTGTTAGCTCGGGGGATAATAGCTTAGGGGATAATAAGCTACCTTTAGCCTTTAGCTGGCCATGTGAGCTAGCAGCCTCCAGTACAGGCAATCTCCCACGGAATCACCACGAAACCACTGGGAGATGGGTCGGAGTGACACAAGGCACACCGGCAAACCAGGTGGTAACAGGGACGGCTATTGGGGTGACAAAGATCTGAAGAAAATAACAATATAAGCCGCACTTGGTCCAAGGCTCCTAGTATCAATGTTAGCTCAGGGGCTAATAGGCTACTGTTAGCCACTCCTTCGATCTACATGACAGACAGCTAGGTGGGCCAATAATAGACCAGTGGACGGGTCTCAAAGACGGTGATGGGTTGAATTTTTCTAATCTTGACGTATACGATTTAGACCAGAGGCGTCCAATCACGTGCCACGGAGGGCCAAGACCATGCAGGCTTTACCCCCAACCAGTGTCTTCAACAGCAGATTCCACTTAATTTCTTCACACTAATTGAAGCAGAGTCACAGTCTTACACGCCTCTCTGCAGCTCCTCTTCATCTGCCACCCCTCAGCTTAGCCCCTGTCTTCCCCATCAGAGAGTCGTTGTCTGCTCCCTCCAAAGTAAATAAAAATATAATATATAAGCATCCCAAAGTGATTAAGCAAAATATTGGTAAAACTCAAATTAAACATAAAGCCTCTAAATTGAATGATTTGGCCTCTGTTCCTCCTCATAATTTAAAAATTAAATGTGGTTTATTAAATATTAGGTCTCTAACTCCCAAGTCTCTGTTAGTCCATGATCTGTTAATTGATCATCAGATTGATTTAATTTCCCTTACAGAGAGTTGGTTAGGGCAAGAGGATTATGTTGGTTTAAATGAATCAATTACCTCTGGTTATTTAAACTGTCAAAATCCCAGAAGTTCTGGTCGTGGAGGAGGAGTAGCAACAATTTACCATTCCAAATTACTAGTTAATGTAAAGCAAAAAAACATGTTATAATTCCTTTGAGGCCCTGGTCCTCAGTATTGGGCACTTTAGCAATTTTAGGTTAAACCCAATTTTACTTGCCATAGTTTATCGTCCCCCATCAATCTATTCAGAATTTTTATCCGAATTTGCTGATTTCTTAGCTGATTTAGTGCTGAAATCTGATAGAATAATTATAGTAGGGGACTTTAATATACATGTGGATGTAGATAGTGACTGCCTTAATGTGGCATTTAATTCAATATTAGACTCGATTGGGTTTTCTTAGAAAGTAGGAAATTCTACTCATTACCTCCACCATACATTGGACCTTGTTCTGACATATGGCATAGAAATAGAAAATCTTGTAGTGTCTTCTCATAACCCTGTACTGTCAGACCATTGTCTGTTAACCTTTGATTTTACTATTTCTGACTATTTGGCTCCTAAAGAAAAATATTATTACAGTAGATGCCTCTCAGATGATGCTGTTACCAAATTTATGCAGATTGTTTCCTCTATGCCATGTGTCAACACAACGGAAATAAGCTATAGACAGCTTGCTCCTTCTGTAATTGATAACATGGTGGATAGTGTTACAGCTTCTCTGCATCAGACTCTAGACTTGGTGGCCCCCTTAAAAAAGAAAAAGTCTAATCAGAGATTTCTAACTCCTTGGTTCAACACAGAAACTCGTAGCTTAAAACAGAAGACTTGTCAATTAGAAAGAAAATGGCGCTCCACTAATTTAGATGAAATCTATTTAGCTTGGAGAAATCATCTTTTAATTTATAAAAAATCTCTTAGAAAAGCTAGAACGAGTTATTACTCTGCATTAATAGAAGAGAACAAGAATAATCCCAGGTTTCTTTTCAGTACTGTAGCCAGGTTGACAAAGAGTCAGGACTCTGTCAATCCTAGCATTCCCTTAGAGCTTACTAGTCAGGACTTTATGAACTTTTTCAATAATAAAATTTCATCCATCAGAGATAAAATCAATCAGATTCTTCCCACAGTTAACTTAAATACTGTAACTACTACAACTCCTTCTTTTGATGTCTGTCTTGATGAGTTTACTCCAATCGACCTTTGTGAGGTAGACAAAATAGTTTCCTCATCCAAACCTTCAACTTGTCTTTTAGACCTTTTTCCTACCAGGTTATTTAAAGAAGTCTTCCCACTTATTGGTAGCTTTATTCTTCATATAATCAATTCTTCATTAACTTTAGGCCATGTACCACAGGCTTTTAAAACGGCTGTAATTAAACCCTTACTCAAAAAGCCAATGCTAGATCCAGGAGCTTTAGCTAACTATAGACCAATCTCTAATCTCCCTTTCATTTCAAAAATCTTAGAAAGAGTTGTTGCTACGCAATTATTTGACCACCTGCAGGGAAATGGTTTACTTGAAGAGTTTCAATCTGGGTTTAGAATCCATCATAGTACTGAAACAGCCTTAGCGAAGGTCACTAACGACCTCCTCATTGCATCTGATAATGGACTGGTTTCTGTACTTGTCCTTTTAGACCTTAGTGCAGCTTTTGATACTATCGATCATAATATTCTACTTGATAGATTAGAACACTATGTTGGACTTAATGGAACTTCGTTGCAGTGGTTTAGATCTTATTATCTGATAGGTTCAGTTTGTTCATGTAAATAATGAGTTTTTCTTTCAACTCAAAGGCTTAGTCATGAGTTCCACAGGGATCTGTGTAGGTCCTACTCTTTTTAGTTTAGATATGCTTCTGTTAGGCAACATTATTAGAAAGCATGTATACATTTTCATTGTTACTTGCAGATGACACACAATTATACCTGTCAATGAAGCCAGATGATAGTAATCAATTAGCCAAGTTAGAAGCCTGTCCTTAAGGAATCAAAGCTTGGATGACTGGTAATTCCTGCTGTTAAATTCAGATAAGACTGAAGTCATTCTTGTTGGTCCAAAAAACCTTAGAAATTCCTTTCCAAATCAAACTTTTAGTTTGGATGCGGGGGGGGTTACTCTTTCTCTTAATAGCTCTGTGAGGAACCTTGGAAGTTATTTTTGATCAGATCTGTCCTTCAATTCACATATTAAATTTGTTTCTAAGACTGCCTTCTAGCATTTGCGTAATATTGCCAAGATTAGAGCATCTTGTCTCAAAGTGATGCTGAGAAACTGATCCACGCTTTTGTTAGCTCGAGATTAGATTATTGTAATTCTTATTATCAGGCTGTCCTAAAACATCTTTAAAAAGTCTTCAGCTGATCCAAATGCTGCAGCAAGAGTTTTAACAGGTACTAGAAAGAGAGATCATATCTCTCCGGTTCTGGCCTCCCTTCATTGGCTTCCCATAGAGTTTAGAATTAAGTTTAAAATCCTTCTTCTTACTTACAAAGCTCTAAACAATCAGGCTCCTTTTTATTTAAAAGGTCTAATACTACCGTATTATCCTAACAGAGCACTACGCTCCCAAAATGCAGGATTACTTGTAATACCTAGTATCTCCAAAAGTACAATGGGAGGCAGAGCCTTCAGTTATCAAGCTCCTCTCCTGTGGAACCAGCTGCCAATCTGGATTCGGGAGTCAGACTCGATCTCTGTTTTTAAGAATAAGGCTAAAACCTACCTTTTTGATATAGCCTACAATTAGGGAGGGATCATGTGTTTCTGAACCCTCCCTTAGTTATGCTGCTAATAGGTTTAGTCAGCCGGGGGACCTCCAGTAATGCACTGGGCCTCACTCCTTTCCTCACTCTCAATGAAATATTTTTTTTTGCTGGTCATTAATATTTGTTTGTTCTCTCCCATAGATTGAGTCCCCATCGTGCTGTTTGCTCTCTACATGTCTGTTCTTTTCTTCTTCTCTATCCCCTCACCCCCCAGCCAGTCGCAGCAGATGACTGCCCCTCCCTGAGCCTGGTTCTGCTGGAGGTTTCTTCCTGTTAAAAGGGAGTTTTTCCTCTCCACCGTCGCCAAGTGCTTGCTCACAGGGGATCGCATGATTGCTGGGGTCTTTCTGCAACTGTGGGGGTTCCCCTACAGTTGAAAGTGCTATGAGATGACTGTTGTTGTGAAATGGCGCTATATAAATAAAGTTGAATTGAATTGCTGATAAGTGAAAACACCTGCTGAAGAGACTGGGTAGAAGAGAAAACCTTCAGGGTCTTGGCTCTCCATGGCAGGCTTGATTGGACACCTTTGATTTACATGGAATAGTCAAAAACATTTCTGGTGCTGCTTGGGAGAGAAAAACGAGGTAAAGGCTGTGTGTGTGTTTTTAAGAGAGTTGACTGTTTTGAAAAAAATTCTTTTGATAATTTCATGACAAGGAGACTCATTTCAGGCACTTAAAACCAACCAACACACCATTTTTCAGTCAATGGCGCTTTTAAAAGATCTTAACACCCAAACAGAGCACTGCAGTCTCAAAACCCAGGGTCTCTACAACTACAATGGGAGGCAGAGCTTTCAGTTTTCAGGCTCCTCTTCTATGGAACCAGCTGCCAATCTGGATTCAGGAAACAGACTTGACCTCTGTTTTGAAAAAATAGTGTTAAAACTTTCCTTTTTGATAAAACATATCGGGTGATCCTGAACCCTTCCTGCATTATCCTGCTATGGGTTTGACAGTTAAGAGACCTCCCACAATGCACTGGGCTTTCACATCTTTCTTCTCTCTATCAGTGGTGTAAGATTTTTGCTGTTCATTAACATCTGTCTGCTCTCTACCACGGATTGTCAGTCCCCATGGTGTTGTTCATTCTCTACACATCTGTTCTTCTACTGTATCCCCTCACCACCCCCAGACAGTTGCAGCAGATGACTGCCCCTCCCTGAGCCTGGTTCTTCTTGCTAAAAGGGAGTTGTTTTTTTTTTTTTTCTCTCCACCTTCGCCAAGTGCCTGCTCACAGAAGATTTCCCAATTTTTGGGGTCTTTCTGCAATTGTGGGGTCTTCCCTACAGTTGAAAAGATGTTCATGAGATTTATAATTGGCTGCTGATAAATGAACCAACTAGTAATGTCTAGTAACTAGAACCTTTTATAAGAATATTGCAGTGAGAGCTAGCATGACACCTTATCCATCTTTACATGTATTATAATTTAAGGATTTAAAAGGCAATGAGTTATAGATATAGGGGCAGCAGTGGCTCAGGAAGTAGAGCGGGTTGTCCAACAACTGGAGGGTTGGCTGTTGGAATTCTGCTCTCGGCCAGCAATCCTGCCATTGTGTCCCTGGGCAAGACACTTTACCCTCCTTGCCTCCAGTGTCCATGACACTGGGTATGAATGTGTGTAGTGGTTGGAGAGGGCCGTTGGCATGGATTGGCAGCCACGTTTCCATCAGTCTGCCCCAGGGCAGCTGTGGCTATAGTAGTAGCTTACCACTACCATTGTCTGTGGAATGAATGAATAATGTATCCATTGTAAAGCATCTTTGAGTGTCCATCAAAAAGCGCTATATAAATCTGATGCATTATTATTATTATTATTATTATTATTATTATTATAGTTGTAACCCTTTTTCCCCTCTAAGAACCTTCCCTCCTTGTACCTCCCCCAGCCAGCATGCCCACGTGGGCCCCACCATAGATTAAATCTGGGCTGTCTTCTGGGTCCCATGTGGATTTGTCCATGAGTTCCACGTTGGCTCCATCTGTGTTTGCCCACATGGGCTTTACTCAATGTATTTTCTCATACATTTGCTATTTTCTTGTAAATTTGTGATTTTTTTTCTAATAGATTTGATCCATTTTTCATGAAAATTTGAGACTTTATCATAAATTTAGTTTTTTTCTGGTGAAATTTGTTGCTTTTTTCTTCCAAATTTGTTAACTTTCTTGTAATTTTGGAACTTTCTCATAATTTGCCACTTTTTACGGGTAATCTTGCAACTTTTTCTCATAGATTTGTTACATTTTTTCTTGTAAATTTTAAGTTTTTTTTTCTCAGAAATGTTCAGTTTATTTACTCATACTGTATTTGCTATTTTTTGTGTTTAATTTGCAACTTTTGCTAATTTTTTTTCCTCATTAAACTGACTTTTTTCTTGTAAATTTATTAAATTTTTCTTGTAAGTTTATAACTTTTTCAAGTAATTTTACAATTTTTTAAATGTAAATTTTATACTTTTTTCTCTTAAATTTGCTACTTTTTTCATGTAAATTTGTAACTTTTTCTCATAAGTTTTCTAATTTCTTCTCATAAGTTTGCAACTGTTTTCTCATAAATTTCTGACTTTCTCTGTAGTTTTTGCCTAATGCACCAGTGTTACTGAAACCTGCTCACCCACAATAAAGCGGTTATTCTCACCTGTACCATAGGCCAAGTTTATGTGATCTGTAAGGGTTTGGTCATGGCTGTGCTCATGTCCTTGCTTTATGTTTACATTTGTTCTGTTATCTTCAGGGCATGAGTTCAGCCATGCCCTCGCTTTTTGTTATTACGTTTTGTCTGTGTTTTCTTTGCAGCTATGTACTTTTAGTTATCATGATTATTATTATTATGATTATCATTATCGTCATGGCCTTGTCTCCCCTGGGGCCTCATGCATAAAGGATTGCAAAGCTTTCATACTGAAAGATTGCGTACTCACAAAATTTGAAAGATATGTGCGCACAAAAATTTTCAGATTTATAAAACTGTGCGCATGCCTGATTCTCCGTTCCTTTTCTTTATACATCCCATCTTACATGAAGAGTCAGAAGTGCATGATCGCTTTACTCTGCCTCGGTTCCTCCCATTAATGACTATGTAAATGAGGAACACCCCTTCTTTCACTCTTTTATCAAACTATGATTGTCAATCCTGCAGGAAAGCACAATATAAAAAATAATAACTTCACGGAGTGTAATGCTGAGGTGTTGATAACAGAAGTGGAGGTCAGAAAAAACATTTTATTATGTTCTGACCCTCTGGAATAAAGAATAAACCTAAGTTTACCAAATGGACCATGTTACAATGACAGTTCATCATCCATCTTTTACCACTTAATCCTTTTCGGGTTGCGGGGGGGGCTGGAGCCTACCCCAGCATCTTTGGGTGAGAGGCAGGGTACACCCTGGACAGATCGCCAGTACAATGACAGTTCATTCATTTTTTTTTTTTATTCCTGCCATATCATAACAAGGGAAAAAAGAAAAGAAAAGAGAAAAAGACAACATATTTCAGACAGAAAGGGTGTAGGCTGAAGCAACAGCTTGTGCCTACCCCTTAGTTAATGCAGCCGGCGCAGACTGAAATAAAATAAAATGGCATTAAGGTTAAAGTCTATAGACGGATCATGATATGACAGTGTGACAACAGCCAGGGGGCGGGGGGCTGACACACGGAAAAAAAATGCTTTGAAAGAAAGCTCTCGGTAATCCGCATAGACAGACGTGATGTTGCTGAGTAAAATAAGTAAATAAAATAAAGTAAATAAACACCACTGAATACCACTCCAGTCTTACAGCTGAATTTATGGTTACAAACCAAATCTGTGTCAGAATCCAAATTACGCACAACAGCCAGGAAGAAGCCCTTTATTTCCAGATTGTAATCTCCAAACAGAGATATTTTAGTCTATGGAAACATCTCTTCACTCTGATACAGCTACAAATGCCACTGCTGCAGCTACCAGGGTTCAGCTGCAGGGATCCACAATCCAGTTGCCTCCAAGTAGTCTGCAGTCAGGGCTTGTTGTTGCTGTCGGCACATATTGTGGTGGACCTGGAGCTGGATTAGAGGACATTTTGCACAACAGAATTCCTCCCAGGAGAGATGGGTCTGTGCGAGTTGCCTCGTGAGTAAACTGTATGGTCTCCGGTAATTTTTTTTAATCTCTATGTCACATTTACAGAGATGGGATCCAGTTTCCAGTGGCGCTGGTTGTGGACCATGAATGAGGCAAGTTATACCTGAGGGAAATAAGTTTATTATTCATCAGGGTTTCACTGACCTCAATAAAACGAGTTGTGGAGATAAATCTTGTAATAATTGTAGCATCATCGTCTCCTCAAACCAAGACAGAAGATCACTTCTCTCCAGTTTTACAGGAATTTCACTTTATTCATTATACAGGAATACCACTTTTCTGCTTTTTCAGGAATATCACTGGCTTTTATGTCGACTCATGCAGGCCCTCTTCCAGCCTGACCAAAGATGCTTGCTTTCCCAGGACCCCAATTAAACAGTTGCCTCTTGCAGAGATTGTAAGGATCAGAATTGTGCTTTTAAAGGCTCAAAGGAACATAAAACTCAGGAGACCAGACCTCTCAACATGAACACTGCATTTGATAACGTACCTTTTCACAGGAAACCAATGTTCTTAAAAGTCATAAACCACTTAATCTGACGGTGACATAACGTTCGGCTCAGGAGACGCACACACACAGGCTCAGAGTAGTTCAAACTGTTTATTAACAACAGGGATGTTTGGGTGCGTGTCTGCGGAATGTTAATGTGTTGGTGGTGGCGTCTGCTTCGGACCCAGAGGCAGGAGACCGTTCAGCCGGCAACCCTATGGGAGAAATCAGACACAGGGTGATGAGCACACACCAACACGGAGGAGAATAGGCGAGGGAGAGAAGCTTACTTGTTTGGGCAGATGACTGGCGCTTCAAGGATGGAAGCCCGGGAGACAGCCACCTGCAGGGCTCGGTGCAGCAGCGAGGAGAGACGAGGGACGGGATTGTCCGCCGCCGAGGAATCCACCTGTGCACAGGGGGAGCAGACTGGAGAGATGAGGTAAGTGAACTCTTACCGGAGATGAGGATGCTGAAGAGAATGTGGTAGAAGTCCATACAAAGGAAATGAAGTCTACGGCTTCAGGCCGACGCTCAGGGCGAGGCGGCTTTTATCCTTCGCCGCTGACGAGTAGCAGGTGCGTGAGCAGGTGGCGCCGCTGATGAATGGCGCGGCGTGACAGTACTCTCCCCCCTCTAGCAGCGCCTCCTGGCGATGGCTTATCCGGGTGCGCTCGGTGGAAGTCCGCGATGAGCGATGGGTCCAACACAAACGACGGGGGCACCCACTGTCGATGCTCGGGCCCATAGCCCTCCCAGTCCACCAAGTATTGCAACCCACGACCCCGGCGCCGGATTCCAGGATGGAGGAGGCGGACCAGGCCGGATGGCCACCAATCATCCGGGGCGCGGGTTGCGCTGCAGGAGGAGGGCAAAGGGGGGTCAGTAACCGCCAGTTTCACCTTCGACACGTGGAAAGTAGGATGAATGCGGAGGGAGGGGGGAATAGCCACGCGCACAGCCACCGGGTTGATGATCCGGGTGATGGGGTAGGGACCCATGAAGCGCTGTGCCAGCTTTCTCCTCTCGCCTTTTAGAGTGACGTCCTGGGTGGAAATGTAAACAAGCTGCCCAACTCTGTACGCCGGGGCAGGTCTTCTACGCCGGTCCGCCACAGTCCTGTTGCGCTCCGCTGTGCGCAATAGCGCATGGCGCGCGGCAGCCCAGGTGGAGCGGAACTGCCTGAGATGGGCCCTAACTGACGGGACAGTTACCTCACTCTCCTGCTCCGGAAACAGCGGGGGGGTCGTAACCCAGGGACGCTTTGAAGGGGGACATCCCTGTAGCAGAAGAGCGAGCGGTGTTGTGGGCATATTCAACCCAGGCAAGATGGTTGCTCCAGGACGCGGGTTTGGATCTGGACACACAGCGGAGCGCAGCCTCCAGCTCCTGGTTGGTCCTCTCACACTGCCCGTTGGATTGGGGGTGATGGCCAGAGGAGAGGCTCACCTTGGCTCCGATGGCGTTGCAGAAAGACCTCCAAACCTCAGATGAAAACTGGGGGCCCCGGTCCGAGACCACGTCCACCGGAATCCCATGCAGCCTGACCACGTGTTGGACGAGGAGGTCCGCCGTCTCCAGGGCAGTAGGGAGGCCTCGCAGGGGGACGAAGTGCACGGCCTTGGAGAAGCGGTCCACGATGGTCAGGATGGTGTCATAGGAGTTGGAGATGGGGAGTCCGGTGACGAAATCCAGAGCGATGTGCAACCAGGGCCTGCCAGGGACGGGCAGGGGCTGGAGCAGACCCGCTGGAGGGGCATTTCCCGACTTGCAGGTGGCACAGATTGGGCAAGCCCGGGCGTAGCGGGCTGCATCCCTCCGCAGGCCTGGCCACCAAAAGGACCGTTGGAGGAGATCTATCATCCGGGAGGTGCCAGGGTGACAGGTGAGCTTGGAGGTGTGGAGCCAGTGGATGACCTCTCCTCGGACCGCGGATGGCACGAACAGCCTCCCCTCCGGTCCGCCGCCAGGGTCAGGTTCCACCTCCTGTGCCTTCCGGATCTTGCTCTCAATGTCCCACGAGATGGCTCCCACGACGCACGACCTGGGCAGGATGGAGTGGGGCGCCTCCTCCGACTCCACGGGGGCGAACTGCCTGGAGAGGGCGTCAGGCAGGACGTTCTTAGAGCCAGGCCTGAAGGTGATGGAAAATTGGAACCTGGCGAAGAACAGGGACCAGCGCGCCTGGCGGGCGTTCAGGGCGCTTGGCAGACCGTAAGTATTCCAGGTTCTTGTGGTCCGTGAGGACCACAAACGGCAGGCTTGCCCCCTCCAACCAGTGGCGCCACTCCTGCAGGGCGAGCTTGATGGCCAAGAGCTCTCTGTCCCCCACATCGTAGTTTCTCTCCGCCGGGGACAAGCGCCGGGAGAAGAAGGCGCACGGTCGCTTGGCGCCATCGTCCAGTGACCGCTGGGACAGCACTGCTCCCACTCCCGTGTCCGAGGCGTCTACCTCTACAATGCACTGCAGCGCGGGGTCGACCTGGCGAAGGACCCGGGAGGAGGAGAATTCCGCCTTCAGCGCCTCAAAGGCGGCAGCGACCTCTTCGGTCCACCGGAACGGGACCTTCGGGGACGTGAGGCGGGTCAGTGGTCCCACGATGGCACTGAAGTTGGGGGACAAAGCGGCGGTAGAAATTGGCGAAGCCACAAATTGCTGCACCTGTTTCCGAGATGCAGGTGTGGGCCATTCCACCACCGCCTTTACCTTCTCTGGGTCGGGGAGCACCTTATCGTGGGCGATGATGAACCCCAGGAAGGATGTACTCCTGGCGTAAAATTCACACTTTTCCGCCTTAACGTACAGACGATTCTCCAGCAGCCTTTGGAGGACCCGCCTCACGTGGACCTGGTGCTCATCCCTGGACTTGGAGAAGATGAGGATATCGTCCAGGTAGACGAACACGAAAAGGCCAATGAAGTCCCGGAGGACGTCATTAATGAGGCGCTGGAAGACTGCAGGAGCGTTGGTCAACCCGAACGGCATCACCAGATATTCAAAGTGGCCGTTCGGGGTACGGAAGGCCGTTTTCCACTCATCTCCCTCCCGGATCCGGACGAGGTGGTAAGCGCTGCGTAGGTCCAGCTTGGTGAACCAGGTCGCCCCCTGGAGGGAGTGGAAGGCAGTGTCCATGAGAGGCAGGGTGTAACGGTCCCTCTCCGTGATATTGTTGAGGGCCCGGTAGTCGATACAAGGGCGGAGGGACCCATCCTTTTTCCCCACGAAGAAGAACCCTGCCCCCACGGGTGACGATGATGGCGGATAATCCCAGCACTTAATGATTCCTTCAGGTAGGCGTTCATCGTCTCCTTCTCCGGCGCAGACAGGCTGTAAAGGCGACCAGAAGGTAAGGGAGCCCCCTGGCGGAGGTTGATGGCGCAGTCATAGGGCCGATGAGGGGGAAGAGACATAGCTTTCGCTTTGCTGAACACTATACCCAGGTCGTGAAATTCTGGGGGCACCAGAGACAGGTCCGGGGGTGTCAGCGTCCGTAGCAGGGGGAGGAGCGGACGGAGAGCAGGCAGCGGACTGAAGGCAGGTGCCCATACAGAACGTACTCCATGCCGAGATCCCAGCTGATTTCCAATCCAGGACCGGATTGTGAAGGCGGAGCCAGGGATACCCCAGGATGACGGGCGACACAGAGTTGGGAAGGACGTAAAAGGTCATTTCCTCCCGGTGGTTTCCCGAGATGATGACCGGTAGGGGAATAGTTTGATGTGTCACTCTCCCGAGGGTGGCACGGGAGAGGTGGATTAGGGAGATGGGAGTGTTGAGTGCCTGGCAGCGGATGCCCAATCGGGTTGCCAGGCCTTGTGAAATGAAGCTGCCTTCTGCGCCCGAATCCACCAGTGCGTGGGTGAGGTGCCCAGTAGGGGTTATGGCAGAAACGGATGGGCAGCTTCAATTGAGTAAGTGATCCTAACCGATTGACATCCGCGAGGCTTCCAACAGTGACTCGCGGACCCCACCGACTGGCTTTCCGTGGACAACGCTCCACGGTGTGTTGGTCGCCTCCGCAATACATGCAGAGGCCCAACTCACGGCGGCGTTGTTTCTCCACAGGGGAAAGTTTTGTCCAGCCCGTCACCATCGGCTCCGACTCCTCGGGGCGCGATGCTGGCGGCGCCGCCAGGGGGGCGAGCTTGGAACAGGTGCGGCGAGGCTCCACGAGGGCGAGAAGAAGAAGACCTCCGCCCCGAGGAGCGCTCGCGCAGCCTGTTATCCAAACTTATCGCTAAGGATGTCAGCTCCGCTAGCGTCCCAGGGATATCCCGACCAGCCAGTTCATCCCTCAGATCACTATTGAGGCTGCGGAGGAACAGGCCACAGAGGGAGCGTTCCTCCCAGCCCAATTCCTCCGCCGCTACCCGGAAGTCGACCGAGTGGTCCGCTGCCGACCGGCTTCCCTGCTGGAGAGCGAGAAGCCGATCGACCTGGACCGTTTCGGTTTGTGAGTGGTCAAAGACCTCCAGAAAGCGCCTCACGAATTGGTCATAGGTGAGGGTGGCATAACTGGGCCTCGCCATTACGGCGTAGGTCCAGGTTAACGCACGCCCCTCCAGAAGATTCCCTATGTAACCAATTCGGCTGTGATCCGAGGGAAAATCTCCGGGCACACGGTGGAACACGGACTCACACTGCATAATAAACCCCCGCGCTCCGCCGAGCTTACCGCTAAAACGGCGGGGGTCGGAATCGGCGTGAGCCGAACCGGTGCCACTGGAGCCGGCTGGACGGCCGCTGGAACAGCAGGAGCCGCGCCACCCTGGTGAGTCGGGAGGAACGGCTGTTGGGGGTCCAAGCGGTTCAATCGGTTAGTCAGTTCTAATAATTGATGAAGAACCACCTGTTGCTGATAAACAATCTGATCCACCCGAGCCTCGAGGATGGTAAACCGGTGTGCGAGCCCGCCGTCCGCCGAGCCGCTCTGCTGAAGCCGTACTGACATAACGTTCGGCTCAGGAGACGCACACACACAGGCTCAGAGTAGTTCAAACTGTTTATTAACAACAGGGATGTTTGGGTGCGTGTCTGCGGAATGTTAATGTGTTGGTGGTGGCGTCTGCTTCGGACCCAGAGGCAGGAGACCGTTCAGCCGGCAACCCTATGGGAGAAATCAGACACAGGGTGATGAGCACACACCAACACGGGAGGAGAATAGGCGAGGGAGAGAAGCTTACTTGTTTGGGCAGATGACTGGCGCTTCAAGGATGGAAGCCCGGGAGACAGCCACCTGCAGGGCTCGGTGCAGCAGCGAGGAGAGACGAGGGACGGGATTGTCCACCGCCGAGGAATCCACCTGTGCACAGGGGAGCAGACTGGAGAGATGAGGTAAGTGAACTTCTTACCGGAGATGAGGATGCTGAAGAGAATGTGGTAGAAGTCCATACAAAGGAAATGAAGTCTACAGCTTCAGGCCGACGCTCAGGGCGAGGCGGCTTTTATCCTTCGCCGCTGACGAGTAGCAGGTGCGTGAGCAGGTGGCGCTGCTGATGAATGGCGCGGCGTGACAGACGGGTTTATAGCCCATGATACTATCCAGGTTTTCACCCAGATACTAAAGGAAATCATCTACAGCTCAACAGTACCTCCTAGCGGATACCTACGGAATGTGTTTTCAGTATGTAAGATGACTTTTAATTTGTTCTAAACATTAAGTTTCTTTCAGCTTATCCTCTGGATCCTAAGGACACTGAAACTCATCCCCCTTTTATCACCAACCATGGTTTGCTGCATGGTTTGCTGCATTTTGATCTAAATGTGAATGCATGTATTATAATTATGTATAAGAAATGTTATATTCATGAGTGTTATTCAAACCAATGTAATATTGGAATAATGGTATAAATGCATGATCACCAAATATTAACCAAGTCATTTAATCTAGTTAGATTTTATATTGAGCACTTAATTTCATAAGAACTGACTGAGTGTTGATTTTCCCTCTGCAATTTCATGGGATGGCGTCTTCGGTTGATTAGCTGCTCACAAACAAAGAAATGTCCTCACATTGGATAGCAACCATTTCAAACTGCTTCTGAAAAAGTCGATTGGTCAGTCTTGCGATCAACATCATCAGTTTTACGACCCGGCGAGGTAACTTTAAAAGAGAGAAGTTAGATTTGAGTTTTAGAAGAGTAAGCAGGCAGAGTAAGCAAAGAGCAGAGTAAGATCAGACAAAAGGGCAAGATTAGCAAGAAGTAAAGATTAGTAACAAGAACAGCAAAATAGAGAACGGTGATAGAATTAAGAATTAGAAACACAGAAAGAAGAAAGAGAGAGATTTTGAGAAAGATTAGGAACTAAGTTAAGATTAAAGAAGCAGAATAGTAATCTAGATCTCAGAAGAAGATTTCATTCCACCGTTTCAAGGCCCTGTGAAGTTTTATTCTGTTCTTTGTGAAGTTTGTCAAGTCTTTCGTTATTTTCTGGTCACTGAGGAGAAACCATTTTTCTTTAGAGCTTGAACCTTTTAGAGAATCAAATTCTCAAACTTTTTTTCCTTCACCTCAGAAGCCATTCTTATCCTAGTAAATGTTTTTCTCATTTTTTTAATGACTTTTCACGCCATTAAAGTGGACCTTTAATTTGCCTAAGTTAAAGTGAACAGAGACTGAGAAGATTTTCATTCAGTTTTTTTGGTCTATCCCGCTACAAGAGACCTCAAATTTGGACTCTTTTCCAAGGACTTTTCACGCCGCCCTGAGACAAACCATCTACGGCTGCAACTGCCTCCTTGAAGGGCCCCCAGCTGAGTTATCACCTCCACGGCTGTGAGGACAGCAGCCGCTTCCTCCGACGTCCTAACTTCAAAACCCAGCGGTACCGACCCGCGGAAACGTGGACCTACAGCTGTTGCGTGAGTGAAACTCTTATTTCTCCTATCTGCTGGGTTAAAACATGATGTCCTAACAATTAAATTACAGTTGAATATGGCCCATATTTCAGGGCTCAATTAGTCTCTCAGCCACAGTAGAGCTATCAACTGAAGGAAAACTCTTAGTCATTTTTAAGTAACTGCCCTTAAATTTTTGTAGATTAATTCAGAAGTCATTTTTAGATAATTAGCTTATGAATTTTCCCCATAAAATTGTGTTGTTTTGTTAAAACATTTCAGCCTCATTTACCGTTGAAACATAAGTCTGGTTCCTCCTTGGTTCTACAGAAGCGTAACGCTGGATGTTATGTTCAGGAATCCAATATCAGTTGATGTGATATATTACGCTGTTATCATCTGAATCTGTTTATCCATCATTTGAACGCCATGCCATGTAACCTGAATGAGTTTAATAAAAGGGTGAATGAGAGAAGTTGAAGCATTTTTCTTTTGCATATACATGTTTCCTAATCACGGCAGGACAAGAACTCACTGAAACTTTGAGACTGATTCATTAAGTAATTGAAGGTACAAAATTAAATAAAATTAAAGTTAATATTATTGTCCGTTAGGACTGGTGCCCCTTTTACGAGTGCTTTTATTTAATTTAGCGGGTGTAGAAGTGACGGTTTAACTCCGCCCCCTTTCACACCCACTATTAAATAAAATCCTGTACCTTATGACAAATAATTTAATAGGCAATTCACGCGACAGTTTATTGGTGCCCCGTGTGAGGCCTGTGTAATTGGGAAACATATATGCAGAAAGAAAAATTCATTGAAATCATAAGTTTTTTTTCCCCTGCAAATATTGATCCACTATTCGGCGAGTCTGTGTGTTGTTGGGGAGAGGCTGAGGCCTGCGTCTGCTCCTGTCTGTGTGTCTGCTGTGTTTATTTACCTAACCTCCTGCTGAGGAGTCTGGTGGCTGATAGCTGCAAAGGCGGGTGAGTGATTCACCCACTAAGGTCAACAGTTTTTGATGCATGCAAAGAAGTTTAAGCAATATTATTATATGCTGGATTAAGAAAATAAAGGCCTAGAATGACAGAAACGCGAAGAAAACCATCCTGTCTCTCGCCAGTTTAACCTTCCGGCGATTATCCCGAAAGGAGTAATTAAACTGGCCAGTTCTGTAATTTAATTACCCAAGCGTGGTGACGTCAGATTAAGCTGGACACGGTTTGATCTGGTCACTGAATAAACCACTGGGGAAGTAGCGCTAAACTATACCCGGAATTAAAGGGTATAGGTATGTAAAGGGTATGTTTCATTATTTGTGAAAGTTGGAGATTAAACTCTCATTTTGAAAAGCAAGGCGTGGCGTTGTCGTTAAGACTCGCGCCCGCATCATGTCACGTGAACATGCACAGTCGTGCGCGTGACCGAAAGGCGTGCACGAAAAACTGCGCCTGAGCAGAGTAAGCGTGCAGACGCCATTTTGAAGGCGCTAAGAGGGAGTCACCCTAGTCGCCATTTTGAGTGAGACCAGTAGACCCGCCCAGAGCGACGTCACCAGTGTCTCCTCCCCCTGGGAGGGCAGAGATAACTGCCTCCATCATGTGGTCAACTATAGGAGTTGCATTTCTTGCATGAATGCACACTCGGATTAAAGCAGAGCAAATCTATTAAGCTGATTTATAATCAAACAGAGCTTCCAAATTGACTTTAAATCAATCCGAATTATCCGGAACAACCTAAATTTAAACCCAAATCCAAGTTTTATCCCAAGAACCAAAAGGAAAAAGAAACTTGTGGGTTTGAAGTTTGTTCTCATTGGTGGAAGAGCTTTTGACTGCATATATACACAGTGAAAGAACAGAGAAGCATAGACTTTGTATTTACTCACATATGTTAACCACATATTTTAATCTTTTTAGTTAAAAGCATATATTCACACATCTTATGCTAAAAGTCTGCAAACTTTTGAAGCTATATATATGTTTTGTTTTTAAATATCACTTTGTGCGATTTCTTTCACAGGAAGCCATTCAACTTAGGGATTCAAATAAATGACAATGTTCATTTACACTCAAGTTAATGTTAATCCTGTGCATGTTGGTAAAAGATTTAGTGATTTACTAAATATTTAACCAATTTTTTTTTTTCCAAAATTAGGAAACCACATTCAGCAATTAACACTTGAAAGCTTTAGCTTATTTACAGTCAGTGTTGCTTTTGATTCATGTTTCCTCCCCAGGAGAAGGAAAGCAATTAACCAACTCACTATTTCTCACCAGGATTTGAAATAAGTCAAAAGGTGAAAACTTTGACTAGTCTGAAAAACATTTTTTCTTTTCTTCTTCTCTTTTTAAATAATCATTAACTTTAATCCTAAGGAAGCCTTAGTGACAATACGCAAAGACAGTTCATTTGTTTCCTAACTTGTAAATATTAAAACATTGAAAGGCTTTAAATGAAGATAAGCTTTAACAAATAGAACAAAGCCAATTCTAACTTTAAAACAAAGTGAAGACTTATACTGTAACCCTAAAGCCTTAAAGCATTTAACCTTTTCTATTTTTGTTGCTTTCTTTTTCTTTTGTAAATAAAATCATTACTTTCAAGTGAGATTCAACAAAAATTCACAACCTAGTTGAGGACTATTCCAAA
The DNA here is from genome assembly GCA_020510985.1 of Pholidichthys leucotaenia. Classification (NCBI taxonomy): domain Eukaryota; kingdom Metazoa; phylum Chordata; class Actinopteri; order Cichliformes; family Pholidichthyidae; genus Pholidichthys; species Pholidichthys leucotaenia. The sequence continues at coordinate 220,913,488 of CM035844.1, forward strand.
ACTACACTTGATAAACTGAACTGAAAGAAGTCAATCAACACAATTTTTTTTTTTTTTTTGCTTTTGTCTTGTGAAATACAAATCAAAATACAGTGTCAACAAATAAACTAACACGTATTCCACATTTCTAAAGAATTCCAAAATATTTGCTTTCCTTCTTACAAGCCTGGCAGTTGAAACAAACTCCAAAAAGAAGCTTGTAATTACCCTCACTGTAAAACGACACTCAAGGTTAACTCTTGACTCACAACTTTAGCTATAATCAACGAATTGATTTCAAGCTAAGCGTTACACAAACGGTCAAACATGTCGAGTCCACTTGACGAATTAAATGACCTTCAAGTAATATTGGAAGAGTTGGCTTCCGACCTTATACCCGGTTTTTCCAAACAAGTTCGGGATACTCCACCAAAAGATTTGAAGCAAATCACGAAAAAACTTTTGGATGAATGCCAAGCTAACCCACCGAAAGCAAAGGAAATCCCCGGTGTGTGAGGGAAGTTTGCACTAGCATTAGTTGCAAGGCTAAAACGAGCTGAAAGTACTCCACGCCGAAAAGGAACTGGTGAAACGACAAACAACCATCCTTTCTCTTCAGGAAGAGAACAAATCCCTTGTGAAAAAAGCAGGAACAAGCTCGCATAGAGAAAGAAGACACCCAAGCTACGCTCAATCAGACGTTGCTAAATCTGGAACAAGCAGAGGAAGAAAAGGCAACGACTAGAGACAAACAATACGGGACTTCCGGTCTGGACGCCATGGTGACTTGCAGCTTAACACTGAAGCTCTCAGACCCAATCCAAGATGACACCTTGAAAAATCAAACTTAAAACGCGATTTTTGGAGGAGTGAAAATCAAAAGACAAAATCATCATGTCTAAAGGAAAACAGAAGAAACTGTAATTCTCCAGGCCAGGACAACGTATCGGCCGAGATCTGAACTGGAAGATCTCCGTTCAGAAGACGAGGAACCTGGTGATAGCTAACAAAAAGGTTAGCCTGAAATCACTATTTGAAGAGCTAAACGACGATTTCGCTGAGAAGGTTTATGGCCGAATTTCGGAATTCAGAGAGAATTGAAAAGGACAAACAGAGAGTGGACCAGGCCGAGAACCGAATCTTGGAAACAGAGGACGAATAAAAGTGCTCGAAGATTCTGTGCTGGACCTACGCAAAAGACAAGCATCTATAGAGGCTAAGCTAGCCAACCAAGAAGGAAGACAAAGAAGAGACAACATAAGAATTCATGGTCTGATAGAAGGAGCCGAAAACGGTTTTAACTCTATGGCAGAATGCCGTGGAATCCTTACTAGAAGAGAAATTGGATATTCCACAAACCACCGACTTGAAGATAGAAAAGGCACATCGTTCATTAGCCGCTAGGCCAGGCGGCGGAAGCACCCTCAACGTTCGGTGTTGGTAAGATTTTCCAATTTCAAAATAAAACAAGAGGTTGTAAGACTGGCCTGGGCAGAAAAAGGATTTTATGCACCAGGAGAGAAAGAGTCTTCGTGGGACACGATTACACCCCGGAGGTCCTTAAAAAGCGCAGGAGTACAATGACGCGAATGATATGGTGTTAAGAGAGAAGAAATTGCGCTTTCAGACCGCCATTTCCTGCGAAGTTAAGGTCTTCTACGGCGAAGAAACAAGGGGGGGGTTTCTCTATAATTCGGGCGGAAGAAGCAACAGCTGACATGGGCGAGAAGAGGGCTCCCGGTAACGGATTTAAACCCGCAGCAGACCCGAGGTGAGAAGATCAAAGCGCAACATGGACAACACAAAGACCTTCAAAATCCATGGGCCAGCAGCGGGAAACCCAGCGCCAGAGCGTCGCGGATAAACTGTCCGTTTTCAGGTTGGAATAGCGACCTTTTTTTTTTTTTTTCTTTTCTCTTGAATCAATCCGCACATCCAACCCCCCTCATACAAGGTAACAAACATTAAAGGAGATGCGTATTCAGCATGTGGTAAAACATTTCATGGAACAGTCATAATATTTGAAACAAATAAGTCTTTTTAATAAAAAAAAAAAAAAAAACTTTTAAAAATAGAATTGTGACAATAATCCACATGTTCTCCTCATACTAACAAATACTGTTTTTTGCGTGAATGTTTGATGTGCGATGGGGGTGGGAGGGTGCACACAATTTCACAGGTTTAGGCATAAATAGGAAAAAAAAATCATTACAAGTTTGGATTGGGGTTCTGAAACTCACGTTAAAAGCATCGGACAACTTACAGGGGGTAAGAGAGGGCCCTCAACGTAACAGAGTTTGAGGAAGTTTCCCTCAGGGCCTTCACTCCATCAAGGCTCTTACAGGGTCTTTAAAAAGACCTCAGCTCAGGAAGTTCTTCTGACAGCTTTTGTTTTAAAAGTTTTATACACTATGTTCTTAATGTTTTTCTTGTTTTTAATGTTCTTTCAGTTTCTGAGTAGCACAAAAGAGGGCCACCACACAGTTATACTAAACAAAACAACACAATGGAGAAACAGGGTGTAACCAAAATAATTTCATATAATGTAAAAGGAATCCTGAATCCAGTTAAAAGATCCAAGATTCTAGGCAAAATGAAAAAAAGACAAAGCAGGAATAATATTTTTACAAGAAACCCACCTAACAGACGTGGAACACAATAAACTCAGTAGACAAGGGTTTAAAATGATCTCTTCATCTTCATATAAGTCAGGAGGAGGAGGAGGGAAGTAGCGACATTGATATCAACCAAAAATTACATTTGAAAAAAAATCAGAACACAAAGATAAAGAAGGGAGGATACAGTTTGGTAACTGGGCGGCTAGAGGGAGAGAGATATCACCCTGCTGAATGTGTAATGCTCCCCCAGGGGCTAACTGGAAATTTTTATAAAAATGTATTCGACCTAATGATAACTAAAGCTCAAGTTTAGTGATATGTGGTGGGGACTTCAATCTTAGACTGATCCATACTGGGGATGCTTCTGGTAATTCTCCACATCAAAATAACACCCCAAAAACAGGAAGACTCGGATGCTACTAAAAGAAATGGAATCTGTGACGTGTGGCGGGAACTCAACCCCAGTGTAAAAGACTATACATTTTACTCAACCTCCACATTCATCTTACTCAAGGATTTGACTATTTTTTTATGTTTAATAGAGGACATTGAAGAGTAAAAAACATGTAAAATAGGACTGATGGATCTCTCTGACCACAGTCCGATCTACATGGACTTAAATATCCAAAAATACACAATATTATACATTTTCTTGGAGGGTTAATTCAAATGTCTTGAAAGGACCATTGAAAAGATGAATTGGAATCAGATATTCTCAGATATTTGGAAGATAACGATAATGGAGAAGTATCCCCTTTAATACTGTGGGATGCATGCAAAGCTGTAATAAGAGGAAAGATTATTGCAAAACTGGCAACCCAAAAGAAACTAAGACAAGAAAAAACTATCCACATTAGAGTCAGAACTTAGGAACCTAGAAAAGAACACAAAGGCAAACACTCATTCTACTGACTCGCTCAAGATTAAGGAAATTAAAAAACCAAATAAATGAGATCTACACAATAGAAATCCAGAAGAAACTTACATTTTTGAAACAAAAATACTATGAAGCAGGCAGTAAATCGACAAAATTACTAGCCTATAAATTGAGGAAACAACAAACGGAAGAGAGCAAATCTACAAAATCAGAGACCCAGTATCAAAGGAAATAAAATTCAGAATTCAGGATATTCTTAAAAGCTTCGAGAATTACTATAAGAACTTATACTCCCACAAAAAAACATAAAACGCATCCGAGGGCATTCCTAAACACATTAAACCTTCCCCAACTTACGGGAGAAGTCACAAAAATAAAACACTACTGTCAGAAATACATCCCTAAAGAATTGGAAAAAGCAATTATGAAACTTAAAGCTAACAAATCCCCAGGAGCTGATGGCTATACAGCAGAGTGGTACAAAACCTTTAAACAAAAACTATCTCCCTCTCCTCCTGAAAACATTTAATTATGTCCTCCACACAGGGGAAATCCCCCCTCCTGGAGAGAAGGGGTCATTGCAGTTATACTAAACCTGAAAAGGATAAACTAGAGTGCTCCAACTACAGACCAATCAGTGTACTAAATCAGGACTATAAGCTTTTTACCATTATCCTTGCCAAAAGGTTAGAAAAATATACTGACAGACCTAATTCATTTAGACCAAACAGGTTTTATAAGACAAAGACAAGACACAAGACAACATTAGACGCACTTTACACATAATTCATCATATAAAAAAATATAACTTAAATGCAGTCATATTGGGATTAGATGCTGAAAAAACATTCGATTCGGTTGACTGGTCTTTTCTATATAGAATCTTATCCAGTTTCAATTTTCATAACAATTTCATTAGAACTATACAGGCATTATATAAAAAACCACAGCTAAAATAAGGATTAACGGTAATTTATCATCATCTTTTGAACTGGAAAGAGGGATGTCGTCAGGGGCTGCCCCCCTGTCTCCACTGCTCTTTGCAATCTTCATAGAACCTCTGAGCCAACGGATAAGACAAAATCAAAAAATTCAAGGTATTACACTTGGTCAGAAGGAACATAAAATAGCACTCTTTGCTGATGACATTTTAATATACCTAGGGCAGCCGGACACTTCTTTACCAGAACTAACCTCAGTTTTTTCAGAGTATGGAGATTTATCGGGGTACAAATTAAAACCCAAATTTTAACATTCAACTATGACCCAAATCATTATTCACTAAGCAAACTCAAAACTAACTGGGAGTCGGAATCTATGAAATATCTGGGGGTCAATATCCCGAAACAACTCAACAAAATTATATCACTAAACTATGATCCACTGGTGACAAAAATAAAATCTGACCTAGCAAGATGGAATATGATAGAGC